>OX485807.1:6256250-7710000 GCA_950295325.1 Polytrichum commune
TAGGGACATTTGTTTGTTATCTAGTTGACACTTGTTTCAGATGAGGTACGTGAAGTAATTAATTGTGATCTAGTGCACAATTTTCATGTATTATGGAGGTTTTTGAGTTCTTACATGTTGTGCATATGTATAGCAGCTCTAACTCTAGTGGTTATCATGATTTTTAAGGGGGGTAATATTCCATCCTTGTGCTTTCATTGCTTCTACCAATGGATTGTATTTGTCTCTTTCAGCTCATGGCATGGTTGATGTATCGGTCGTGGGTGAATGTAAAATCAATAATTTGTATGTGGAGATCGGGATTTAGGATAGATGGCCCGTTTTGTTCCGATGTCACTCCTTTCATGTGGTCTAAGTTTGGCTAGGCATGTGCAATTTTGTATCCATGATAGGATGGTGTTGTCTTGGGGTGCGTTATTTCTAGTGCTAGTGTTGGCAAGTGTAAAGTATCTTGTATGGGTGCATGATTTAAGTAGGTTTGTGAGTTGGTGGATTGCGTCGTTGTGTCGTGCTATGCGGAGTCCTTTGAGGAAATTGTTTTCACATAGGGAGAATAGGTGTGGCCATGTGCCTATGCCATTTCCGTGGCATAGTGTATAGTAGGGGTTAATGCATATTGGGGGCCAAATCAAGTTTTTTCTATGGTGTACATATATTGGGCAAATCGGAGTTTGAGAAGTTGTGCTATTTGTGTATCGGTGATGTGTGTGGTCTTCCAAAAGTGAGTTTAAAGTCTTTGATCGATTTGATCGTTGTTGAACCATTTTTTTGCATATTGGAATTGTTTGGCGTGTCTGATTGTAAGCCTTGTGTGTTCTTTTTTTTAATGTAGGATTGAAGGTTTCTGATTATGCATGTGAGGTTTGTTGAACAATTTTGACCACAATCTGCCTGGACACTGGTACGTGCCCTTGTTGTTACTGGGTTTGAGAAGACCGAATCTATGATCGGGGAGAACCAACAATTAGTTACAGATGAACCAATTGAGTTTGAGAAATAACCGGTTAAAATTCAAGACTGCAAGAGAATTATCGATCATTTTAGAGGAATCTTTAGAATATACCCCAATTTAATAAAGGAAAACCGGAGGATGTGAACTTGTAACCGGTTGGACTTGCAAACACTAGGATCTCAACCAATTATGCCCAAAAATCTCCCCAACCACTGGACCGAATCTGTCAATTGCTGCAATGTGACTTGAAGGTTTCTCTAAAAGATTCGCTCCAAAAGGGACCAGAAAGCCAACTGCACATCAACTTACTTCAAGCTTTTATACATACCTAAAATCCAAACCCCAAAAACTCCTACCTTCTGGGATTCAATGGTGCTTTTTGATGATTCCTAGAGTTAGTTACCTCGAGGTTAATCGATTGATCAACTGTAGTGGGCGAATTGTGTTTGAACATATGTCATGCAAGTGCAACATCCAAACACTCCTATTTTCTTTTCTTTTCTTTTATTAAGGATTAAGGTAGATGGGTCTTAAATAATTACTCTTTTTCCAACTAATCCACTTCTTCTAAGATATGAAACACGCGGTACACACAAGATGGATAGCAAATCCTAATCGAGACCATAGCCTCAAGGGTTTTGAGCTCACATGAATATCCTATTCATGATCAAAGTGAAGATTCTTGCACTTAATGGCCATAAAAGTTCTGCCAATCATGTTGACTATTGAATTTAGGAGAGTAATCATATTTGAGACACAATTCACTTTAATTCACAATTCACAATCTCTTTAGACAAGTTTCTTTTTTCCATATCCACTTTGAGCCACACTAAACTAGATACCGTATAAATATCAGTGTCCAATCAAGACAAGGAACCAAACTAGGCACACCTACCTTGTGTAAGTGCATGTGACAATTCCTACAATTTGATGTAATAAGTTAGCACAACTAAATATTGTATTTAGTGTCATATGGTATTTTATGTCATTGTGGTAACTCTCTAATGACATTTGTAATGAATAATTGTCATCCCAAATTAATTTTCTTGAAACAAGGTTTGGTGTATTATGCATCCTAACAATTTTTGTATTGAAACATTGTCACAGTGGATTTGGATGAAAATTTGCTTAGTAAATGACAACAACTGCAACATATTAAATCCCTCAGGGGGGGGGGGCAGTGTGTTAAAAAGTTAAGGATATAGGTGCGAACAACCACTATTTTATAGGGGGGTATTACTTTCAATTCTCTTTTTTTTTTCACATGCTATCATTATAAAATTTTCTACTTTGGGTTAATAGAAAAATGGTTTGCATTACTTATAATTCCAAATTACCTATTATTCCATACCCTATAGTACTTTAAAGATGTCTAGTGCCATTTTTGATACCCTATATTACTCTTAAGTCCATTTATAATTTTTTGTCCCCATGTTTTTTAAAATACCCTATCATTTGTTCGCATGTATATTGCTACTCCAACCAATGACTACCCCCCCCCCGAGTTAAATCCATAATGCCCTATATTTTTTTTACAAGGAATGACTAATAATGTTAGGTTACATTTAGTGTTGGTGACACAACACAGGCGGCTTAGAACAAGAATTGAGCAAGACAAACATAATTGGTGACACTAAATACAATATCTAGTGTAGTGTCGCATCATCCATGGCTGCTCTATGTGCTTCCAACTTCCAAGTGCATAGTTCATGACTTCAGGAAACTTACTGATCATTGCGTAGAGGAATATATGAAACATACCTCATATTAATAAAGAAAAACCAAAAGATCACAACATGGAACTGGTTGGACTTGGAAACATTAGGATCCTTGACCGATTATGCCCAAATTCTTCTTGGACACTTGTAGCAGGGATCAAATTTGCACCTATCACAAACCTCCAAATGTCGGAAATCATAATCTCAAATGTATACATGGCGCACACTTGACGGGTGTGGTGGGCATTTGATGGGTATTTGACAAGTATTTGATGAGTGCCAATCACAACACTCATTGGTAGTGACTGAAGTAACATAGATGTAGTACAAGAATGTAAGCAAGGATTAAAATAAATATCTAGAATAACTATAGAATCTGTGTGTGGTCATTGAAATTCCGGCTTGGGATTTGTGGTGTCCGTATATGTAAACTCATCCACCATGGATGAAGGGGCTCTAGTAAAAAAAACAAGAAAAATCTCCTATAAGGTTGAGGGCCGATCCATTCCAAGTAGACTCCATCTGCGGTTTGGTAAAGCCAACCCTTTAAAATAATGATATAAATAAATAAATCAGCAAGTTGGGACCATCGGCTAAAAAAAACCCTGGGAAAGAAGACCAAGGAGAAAGCGACGAAAGGAAAACAATGTCATGATGGACAAGGAGCCAACACACACCTTGTGGTGAACTCGGGGGGGGGGGGGGGGCAGTGTGTTAAAAAGTTAAGGATATAGGTGCGAACAACCACTATTTTATAGGGGGGTATTACTTTCAATTCTCTTCTTTTTTTCACATGCTATCATTATGTAATTTTCTACTTTGGGTTAATAGAAAAATGGCTTGCATTACTTATAATTCCAAATTACCTATTATTCCATAACCTATAGTACTTTAAAGATGTCCAGTGCCATTTTTGATACCCTATATTACTCTTAAGTCCATTTATAATTTTTTGCCCCCATGTTTTTAAAATACCCTATCATTTGTTCGCACGTATATTGCTACTCCAACCAATGACTACCCCCCCCCCCCCCCGAGGTGGTGAAATTTCATGGCCTAGATAATGTGAGGTTTGTATGCAGGGCTCGGGCAGAACCGGCGGTTAGTTCCAGATGAACCGGTTGAGTTTGAGAAACAACCGGTTGAAGTTCAAGACTTCAGGAAACTTACCGATCACTTTAGAGGAATATCTATACAATTCACCTCCTCAAATGAATGAAAGCCGAACCGCAAGATGTCTAACTTAACATGTAACCAGCTGGATTTAGAATCACTCAGATCTTCACCGACTACATATGCCTGCCCACAAACTAATGAACTTCCCAGGCACTGCTTGTATGTAAGTTATGGGAACCAGGACTGTCGTGAAGGGCAGAGGATTTCCGAAATAATTGTAGTGTGTAGAAGTCTTTAGAAAAATGTATGTCCCTTCGCACGCGTGTGCACGCAAGAGAACATAACATAACATAACACAGTGAGGTGCCCCCACGCGTGAGCAGTCATGAGGAGGACCCTGCGCCCTGATGAGGCCACTTTTAAAGTATTGTTTGTCTGCTCTTTCTGCTCTTTTCTCCACTACTGCTCGGAGCTTATGGGATTGAGACACAGTTATTCCACACGTGGGGTATGCAGGGAGATAAAAAGCTAGATACAGCATTGATTGAGCGTGATGATCATTCATGAGTCACGAATCACGACCACCACCGGATGGAGCTCGTTCAGGTAACCTGGACAGTAAAGGACAGGTTTCAGGGGAGGAGTTGGAACATTGTGGCCATCACACACTTATCATGTGGCTCGTCTTCATGCGATGGCGTTTGGGCACACTAGGCAGGCTTCCGATTAAAATAGTTGCTCATCATATCGTCCGTGCCATCAGACATGAAATAGACGTGGTGGATACAGTAACTGGATAGGCTTGATGCGGCCCCGTGCTTAATTCCAAGGCCGATTTTCGTCCCTGACTGTGCGAGTTCGTTACAGTATGTGTGGGTCAGGTGGGGGCATAACCGGCTGAGGTTCTAGTGTTGTCTAGTCCAACCGGCACCCTGTTGGCGTCTCTTGATTATCCTTTAGTACTTTGAGGTATATCCTCTAAATATCTCTAAACGGATTGGTTGGTGATTCTCCCGACGTCTTGATCTCCAACAAGTTGTTTCCCAAACTCAACCGGTTCATCTGTAAGTAGCAGTCGCTTCTCCCCGTTCATTGGTATTGGTTTCAAAATGAACACAAATGATATATTACTCTAAGGATCAACAATCATGTTAAATCATCATATCACACGGTGGAAACATCTCACACACAAGAACTTGTACAACTGCCACACCGGGGGGACCAGCGTCCCATCCAGCTAGTTCATGCAGCGGCCAACAAGGGAGCATGGGACAAAATCCCAAAAGTGCTTCGGTTGGATGGCTGCAAGGCCCCTTGTAGCTAGCCAGCCGAAAAACTTCCCCAAATCTTCTTTTTATAAGAAACTTATGGAGAACGTTCTATTACAATAACCTAGTATATTGATTGAAGGAAGATTGGTGGAGGAGTGGTTGGTGCCCTTCCACTCCGAACCGGCCCAGCCAAATGCCACCTTGGTCGGGGCCACCAGCTCGCCAGCCCAGCCAGCCTCGTGTGGCAAGGCTATTAATCCAAGAACACCCAACCGAACACACTATATCAACACCCATTCTTACTTGCACGTGCACCTGCCCCGTCCGTCTTTGTTCGTGTATTCTCCTCATACGTGGTTTTCCCACGCATGAAAACCCTTACTGGGCCTCTCGCTATGCTTCATCAAATTCACAAATTGTCATGATAGATACCACAACACAACAATCCAATGGAAATTTGATCACCGCCAATCCCTCGTACAAGCCACCGCCGCTAGAGATTGGACAATCCCCTTCTCATCAACCTTACACATAGCACAAAGAGGAGGAATACACTCACATAATAAAACCACCTTAGAATCAAATCTCAAGTTACTTGCACACATAATTTACAAACTGCATTCCATGGTTGTGATCAGTTACAAACCGTTACCTTCAATATTTAAGATATAAATAATCAAAAAACAAACCCCCCACACACAATGGACGTACGGCATACCCACACACCGAAAGAAAACATCACTAGCGAAGCTTGACAAGAGATTATTCAATTATTCAATGAACTTTGAATTACTCGAAGAACCATTAGAGGGGGGTCAAAGTTCGTTGACCTAGTAATGTGTGACATGTGTCATTCATATTGGACTCAACTGATGTTTTTTGGCGCATATTTTGGTTTGGGATGTTATCCACATTGCTAAAAATATTTGACTTTTATTAGCAAGGAACGTGAGGAAGAAAGTTTGCCTCCTTTGTCAAGCCTCGACTTAGGGGGTTCACACCCACACTGAGCAATGTGATCTACTTTGGTGGATAAAACCAAAGAAGGGGGACCCTATGAGAAATAAATAAATAAATAAAGTGGTCCCTTTCTCTAAACTCAAACAAGAACATAACATGATTAAACAATGTACATTTGTTCATTCAAATTGAATGTGCACTACCTATGGCATCCCATGGTTATATTCTCGGTGTCCACATGAACGGACGCATGCTGCTTAATAATGTTGTAAAAGTGACCATGTTAAACTATGAAACATAAGTTGTCTTCTTCTTCTTCTTCTTCTATGAACATATACTCATAGGGCATGCTTGCTCCATGTAACATGAAATATTCCTAGAACTATTATAGAAGGGACAGAGAGAATCATGGGTTCGTGTGAATGATGGATGCTTTACCTCGATCATAGTTGCGAGCTCATATAATGATATTATAGCATATTTCATATAATACTCTCAATGGGTTGAGGTGTTAGACTGTGTGATATTTTTGAAGTGCCCACATAAAAAATCATTGAGGTTAATGGAGGATGAGATCTACACTATTGGTCAAAGAGTTTGAACGAACAATATAGTACTATAGTGTTCGGAGAAGTTCTAATGGGATCACGTAAGGGATCGAATAACAGTTGGTTACCAACATTGTCTTTTTCCTCTTCTACTTCTATAATTTAATTTCTATATAAATTCGTGGATAAGTGTTGGAATAAAGTAGCATAGTGTATGAGTATTTGCTAGACACTTGGACAAGGGGGACCATTTTTTGTAATATGCATTTGTTGGATTCATATACTATGAGTGGGACACATGTTTCACATGCAACCTTTCGTTCACTATGAACAAATCTTGGACCTTACATGCAAAACTAAGCAAAAAAAATTTCGAGATTGTGCATCAAAGGAAAACTACGATTGTATTGGCATTGATAAGACTTTAAAGCTCGGGGGTTGGATTCTGCATACCATGTACAACCTAACATGAGTGTAAAAAGGGGTACTATTTGAAACATTAGCATACATAGTATACATAATATACATAAGGGAGAGGTATTATTTTTTCTTTAGTGTATGCATTTAAGAAGGACACCTGAGAATTTTGAAGTAAACGTAGATGTAGAAAAGGGGGCCCTAAGGTCTAGAGGAAAATTTGACAATAGAAAAAAATGGTTTTGTCCAACTCATGTTTTCATTCATTGTTGTCATATAGTCATAGTCCTTGATGACTACCTTGTTCATTCTTGTTAGAGTTTGCATTGGGGTCTAGATTTTTTAGACATTGGAGGGCTCTTGGAATGCTCATGGGCTCCCTGGATTTTTTCTCTTTGGATCCTAGCTAAGTTATCGTGCACTAGCCTTTGTTTGTTGGATGCATGCTGAGTTGCATATTGTGGATGGAAAACTGTCCAATGACTTTCTCATTGGAAAGTGAGAGTGGAATTTATATATAATTAAGACTTATTTATGCATAATGCCTTGTTGGGTTGTTTGACCCAATTCTTTCATCCTTGCATCATATGCTAAGATGTAAGTATAGCAAAATATGCTTAGTATTTCTTCTCATGCGTGATCATATGTCAAATTTCTTAATCCAAGTATATCGCACTCAAGCATATGAGTCCTAGACAATTATCATGGGTCAGTATAACAATTTCATGTGTCACTGAAATTTTTTTAAATCTATCACAATGTCATATTTTCATACTTCTTTCACCAACACATAGTGATCCCTTGGGACTTATATGTTGGTGTGAATCTACCCACTTCCGTCTTTTTCTAGTCTAGTTCGATGCCAATGCAAATGATGTATTGTTTGTACTCAACAAGTTAGTGATAGTTTCCTAAGCACTAAAAGAAATTTGGTAGTTGACACTTGGTCTAGATCTATGGTGCGAGACAAATTGCTCAAACCACTTGCATTCTTGATTACTAGTATCTACTAGCACCACCAATCTCATTCATCCTCTTTGCCATTATAATATGCATTCAAAATGGATATTTTTTTTGCACGATATTCAATACCTTTTGAGACCACAAAGACTTGATAGCATACAAGTTTGCAACTTAACCCATGTGTATGACTTGCATTAGTAACCAAATATGATACTTATAGAGATGAATTGAATTTTCTAAAGTGGAAATGAGGCAAACAACTAAAAAATAAACAAAAAAACAATATGCACACACCATGACACTCACATACCATTATTTAGCCTACTAGCAATGTTCTATAGGGCCATGTGGCCCTATCAGGAATATGCCTTCAAATATGATGTAACTTTACACAAAATATAATGGATAAGAGAATAACAAAATAATATTAATAGCATATGTTTGGTCTACATGGTCCCATGGAACTTTGATACTAGGCTGAATAATGCTATGCAAGGGCACAAAAATTCATTAGGTTAAATGATTTGTGACTTAATAGGTTTTAAAGACTTTTATGAAAAGCATGATATGGTGGATGGGCCAAATCCCTCCCCCACCAACATTAAGATAAGAATTAAAAATGAATCACGTAAAATCCTCTAATATGGCAAGAGTGTGCATACAATGGACACTACGTAGACACTATATCCTCTCTTAGGAGGTGCTTCATTCAATTCATGTGCATGTTCATTGCTGTATGGCGATGAGATGGGAATCTTACATAGGAAGAGGACATGAACTTGGACCAAAATATAAAGATCAACCATATGGATGTACTCTATGTTTTTGTGTCAACACATTTGTTTCGATTCAAGTTTGCAACTTATTGGACTTTATAAATGATCTTGAAAATGTACATTGATGTGTGCAATTGGGTTGCCTTTGTGAACAGTTGCATCTTTACTCACGCAAATTACCCTAGGTCAAAATCAAATCGCGTAATTCATAACTTTGTTATTCATTCGTATTAATGTGGTAATAAATATTCAAAATAGTGTGAAATGTTGATAAATGAACGTGTTGCAACCAATTTGCACATATATGTGTAGAACATCCCTTGTGCACTAATGGTCTGGGATTAGAACAATAAGAAGGATTGTAGCTAATAACTTAAGTTAGAGTATGTCAAGCACTCTTCTCTGCTCAGCTAGGGCTAGACACCCACCACTTTGAGTTGGGCCACACCACTATTACCCATGCAAAGGGGTCTAGTAAAAACTTGACCTCACAAATTTGTGGTTCATTCATCTTAAATGTGCCCCTCCACACTAATTCGAGGCCTCTAATGTAAATTACGAGGTCAAAGTGTTTAAAAAAATATAAACATACATGCTTTAATACAATCAAAAGATGGGCGTCTCCCCTCTCCATGAATTGAGGCCTTGCCTTTCCATAAGCTTTTCATGCATTGGCGTTCATAGATGAAGTACTATGACTGGTCATATGACTTCTAGAACAAACTCCATCTCTCGGGGAGTTCACTAGACATGTATATATGTATACACGTGCGTGACAAGGGTATTTATTCAAGGGGTATTTAATTATCCATCCTTAATTTTTTGTACCGTATTATTATATAATTTGCTAATTTCTTGTTTTTTAAATGACCCTATAATTACTTTTAAATTTGATGAAGCTCTAATTTTAAGCTAGGTATGTTCATTATAATTATTTGATTTTGCTCCAAAGGGTTTAAGAGCATTCAAAGTACTAAGTCACCAAAATCCAAGGCACAATAAGGTTTTACATTAAGAGTGTTCATAAATAGTTTCAAACAACAAAATCAGCCCATGTTCCTCAATCAAGTCACACGCACAATTAAACACAACGGTACTGAGTGTCAAAAAAAACAATTAAAACACCAACAACAAAGCAAGCAAAAATAGGGTCCATGCAATAATGTAGAAGGGTATAGAGTTAATACTACAACATCCTGCTTGAAGCAGACAGACACAAGACCAACCAAAACTCTTCTAATTTATCTTGAGAAATTTTTTCTAGCATTTAAAAACACTAGCAAAATTGTTCATAGCAAATGAAAGATGTCATGTTCATCTTGCAAAACAATTCCTAACTCTTAAGAACACTAGTATATAATCAACAAATAATGCATGCCTTTAATATCTGTAATCTGTTACGTCCCAAAGCCCCAACTTCATCGCCATAGCCTTCAACGAGTTGTCCACAAACGTTCTCCAAGACGTGCACTCCAGCTTCTTAAATCCTACGGTATATTTTTACAAATATTTTTAAAATATGCGTTATTTGTATCAAGCCTATATTATTTATAATGCAAATTTTATCATACATACTCACCTATATTACTTCTAAGAAAATTCTAAGTTTTTCCTTTTGTGAATATAAATTACCCTATATTTTCCCGCACGTTGTTTTCTAATATTATCGCAATGAACTCCCCGAGCTCCATCTGAATCTAAAAGTACCTACTCATTCCAACCCCTTATTGGGGCGTGCATGCACGCCTGCGTGGGGGGGGGGGGGGGAATGGAGGAATAAACCTTTTCCACATCACTAGAGTGAATTGGGGTCTATGACCTTGATTTGTGGTCTGAATTGGCTCAAATGAGTTCTATCAGAAAACCCTCAACAAGTACAATACTTTAATAGAGATGCCTCGCAACGTTTCACACATTTAACGGTGGGTTGGGCTAAGACGGTGAGGTACTACATTTCATTTCATTTTTATTTTTATTTTTATTTTATTCAGTGGCATGTACACCAATTGTTGTGCGTTGTGCTAAATTGTGTACAACTATAGAGATGCTACTTCCAGTACGCCTTTTATAGATTTTAGTGTCACGTACATTGTTGGTGAATGGTGTAAACTGGATTGCTAGAAGCCTAGTAGTGTCACGTCCGCTAATTGTTAGCCACGGAGGGGCCACAAAAAACGTACCCCCTCACTTGTACATCCATGGGTTGGAAATATGAAGGATGAAATACGATAACTCATTTCTTGTCCATCCATTATCCTTTTCAAAATGACAAGGAGATGTTATGACATTGAACACATCGTGCACCAAGTTCTTGCCATGTTGAATCCGCCACCGTGCTTGCCTCAATAAGTTGATATAGTTTTTCGCCCTTCCAAGTATACCCTACTTGGTGCGGCCCACTTGGTGTGATAAATGTATCACATTTATAGATTTGTCCTTCAACTTTAAATCTATTCATAATGGGGAAGAGTCATTAGATAGTATTTGTGTGCATGTAATAAAAAAACAAAAGGTGATGTAGATAGACATCAATGCACCTTGATTATTTATCCACACATCCTGACCGTCCATTAAAATAAATAAAAATACCCAAAGTGCTCATATACAACCGCTTCCAAAATTTGGGTCCAAACCATTCATACAAATAAACAAATTGATGAATATCTTTGAGCAATATTTCTTGTTTTCTCCCATCATGGTTAGAATGGATGTCATGGTTATAGAAGATCTAGGTCACATTATCATACAATTGATATTCCATGTCTTTGTGTTATAGGTACTAAGGTATACTATGTGTTGTATTATGTGAAAAGTACACTAAATATACCAATTAGTGAGGGTGGTAATAATTCGAGTCACACGCCTGTCTAGCCAAATCTCAAAGTTACTGAGGGCTGAAATTGTTATTGAGTGACATTGGATTCATGAATATATGCTCGTTTACCATAGGTTTCAAGAAAATGAGTGCATCCCACAGGCTTGTCAGTGAATAGTGTCAAGTGCTGGTACTTACATTGAAAAGTGTCAAGTGTTGGTACTTTAGTGAGTAGTGCCAAGTGCCGGTACTTTTAGTGAACAGTGCCAAGTGCCGTTACTTTTATGCCAAGTGTTGGGATGAATAATGCTTCGTAGATCTTTTGGTAACACTAATTTCGTACCATAAAGGGATTTAGCATCACCTTCACTAATTTCCCACCCTCACCAATTGGTATAGTTGGTGGGTATTATTGTTTAATACTATAACTTCTCAATCCTAGGGGTGGACTCTTCATACCACATATGAACTAACACGAGTATAAGAAGGGGTATTGTTTGAGGCATTAGCGTACATAGTATACAGAAGGGTGAGGTTTTATTTTGCTCTAGTGTGTACATTTTGAATGGTTGTGGAGAATGTTGAAGTAAAGGTAGATGTACAAAAGGGAGGCATAAGGTCTAGAGGAAAATTTGATAAAAGATGTGTTAGTTTCATCCAATTCACATTTTCGTCCATCATTGTCATATGGTAAATAGTCCTCAATGACTCCCTTCTTCATTCTTGTTAAGGTTTGCATTTGGGTTCTAGGGCAAGCTAAAGCCTCTTGGAGTGCTCATGGGGTCCCCTTAAGTTTTTCTCTCTGAATTGTGTATAAGTTATTGTGCTCTTGTCTTTCTTTGTTTGATGCAATGAACAAGTTACATTCTATGGATGACAAAAAGTTAAGTGACTTTCTCATGAAAAAGTGAACATTGGATATTACATGTAACAAAGGGATGTTTAACTCACAAAGTGTGTATTTTTATATGTAGTGAAGGCATTTATCACATTAAATTGAAAGCTTGGTTTAAATACATGAGTCTATTTTCTATCATGCTATTAGTACCCAAGTGAGTGTAAGAAGGGGTATTATTTGAAACATTAGCATACATAGTATACATAAGGGAGAGGTATTGTTTTTTCTCTAGTGTATGCGTTTCAAAAGGCTATTAAAGAATTTTGAAGTAAACGTAGATGTACAAAAGGGGGCTCTAAAGTTTACAAGAAAATTTGGCAACATGAAAAATTAGTTTCATCCAATTCACGTTTTTGTCCATTGTTCTCCTATGATAATAGCCCTCAATGACTACCTTGTTCATTCTTGTTAGAGTTTGCGTTGGGGTCTAAGTTTTAATAAAGTGCAGGGCTCTTGGAGTGCTCATGGGCTCCCTTGAGTTTTGTTCTTCAAATTGTGGCTAAGTTACCGTGCTCTAGTCTTTGTTTATTTGATGCGATTGTTGAGTTGCATGTTATGGATGAAAAATTAATCAACAACTTTCTCATTGGAAAGTGAAAGTGGAACTTATATATAATAAGGGGCTATTTAAATCATGAATTATAGATTTGAAAAAGTAGTGCATGCATCTATCACATTCAATAACAAGAAAACGGTAGAACCATGAGGCTCTGTCCTTTGCTATGAAAGACTACAATTGTAGCTGATTACTTTGCTCATGCCAATCCATGGCTATTCACTATACCAAACCTTTCTTGGATTTTGTGCACCTTCTTCTCAAATACAGGTCAAGGATTGAAGCTACTCATTTATCACCCAAAATTTTAAAAATAAATAATCAAGAACTGCCAAATTAACTATAGTTAACTAGATTTCTTTCAATGCATTTTAGGGAGCACTTGTATATATATATATATATATATATATAAACTATAGCTAACATCCACATTACATAAAGTGGACCAAAATAACAAGAACAAGTAACGTCCAAGTGTGAACACAAAGTGGTTAGGAAATTTGCTCTTAAAACGAAGAAGTTGATGCATAGTCTATGTCCTACAGACATAGCCAATAAAAAGTTAGTATAGATACATGAGTCCATTTTCTAGCAGGTTGATAGTACATAATTTTCCATTGAGGATATTAGCCTTTTTGTTTTGTTTTTTGTTTTTTTTTTTGTAATTAGGCATTTGAAGTGACAAACAAGTTCAATAGCAACATGTAGTGAAAATATCTTTAAATATAAACATATATATACATATACCTCTTTTGAGAAAGATCTATTCATTTGAAGTTGAGTGTCCCATTTTGAGATGTTTCGTCATTGAGGGTTAAGTGCTTGATTATTCTAATAAGAAGGTTTATCAAGACTAAAGTTTAACGTTTGGAGTTGACCTTTTTGGCCAACCCAACTTCAAGGACATGTCCCAACTTTGAGGCATCATATTAGTCACCATGTAGAATATCATGACTTAGGATCGAAATTATTGTAAAACCAAAAACAATGGGACTTTGCTCTCCACCAATCACATAGGAGTCACATAGCTTGAACAAAGTGGATGTCATTATCAATAATGTAGTCTAAAGTGGCCCCACTTTTGTGATGTGTATTTTGGAAGACTATATCATATATAAAACAACATCATATTCACACCAGTGGTAACAATGTCAGTCATCTTTCCTTTCGTTCATTTCAATAGGGCATAAGCATACTATGGAAACTAAGGTAGTTGATTTTACATGTTGCTTTTTCCGACTAGCCCCCTTCTCCTGGGACATGAAACACACAATTGGTAGAAGATGATAGCAATTCCAAAAGGAGATTGCAACCACTTTCGTCATAACTTTCAGAACTCATATGAATATATTATCCACTATCAAAGTGAAGATTCTCATGCCCATGAAATGGTCACGTAGGCCCCCTTAATTATGTCAGCTATTAAACCTAGAATGGTTAACATATTTTGGACACATAGCCTAGTCTCTTTCAAATACAAGTCTTTTAGGTATCCAATTTCGATACGTAACCGAATTAGGCACTTCTCCCTTCAGGGTTTCCTCTCGACCATTGGAAGGGTGGTATGCAGGGCCGAGATGCCTCCACTGCAATTCTGGAGTGTGTATACCATGTGATCAACACTTTTAACAAATGTCAACGATTGACTTAACAAAAGAGCCAATGGGATTCCTTGAGACAAAAATCATAAAATATCTCACGGATTCATGGAACATGAGAAAATTGTGCAACAATGGCATGTATCTCAATGAAAGAGAAAGTTATTGAGCAATTTGCCTCCTGTACTGCATGAACAGTGAACTAATAACCTTGTAAAACTCAGAATTCCTTTCCAGACTGCATTCTCCAGTCATGGTTTGTGACCTCATGAAGAACGTTGCCATTACAAAATAAAATTTCCTGTTCCAAACAATCGCATGGAAAGACACACACAAAAGCTCTTCATGGATTCCAGGTCCCCGGCTTGAACTTGTCACCTGTTCCCATGGGCTCTGCTGATCTGCAATCAACATACAAGCATTTCGTTTCTCAGACTAGCCATGTGAAATGAAAAACGTGGGTGACAATGTTGCAGCAAAGGTATTCCGATTCTGTTAATGCAAGCAGACACAAATCTATGCACATGGTGTTTACGAGCTTAGCAAGCACATGCTTACACTTCCTTGAAGCACCAACGTGGCAAAAGTCAAATTGATGAGATCAATGCCTCCATTGTCCGTAAACCATGGCACTGCATAATGCTTGTCTATGATACATATTGGAACTTTGAAACTTTTGGTGAGGGCACATGGGCGTTGACACAAGTGCAATTTCAAAGTTTCAAGAGAGTCGGTTGTTGAGTACAACATGTTGAGTGGACAATCCAGGGATGCCTCGGAATATGTATTCAAAAATTCATATGCATGGGTACAATGGACGGGGATGACATGCGTCCAAACTAGTTCCTTTCCAAAGATGCTCTTAAAATTTAAGAAATTTTCTATTTCAATTGGACTGTATGCTTCATTTTTATTTAGAGAGAGAAGCGTTGATCTTCAATGCCCACCAATTAATGTCGCCTTTATAGGGTGTCTGAAGATAGATAAATAGATAGAAAGGTATGACTGACTGCCAACATCCCGGGGGCTTGGAATACATAATCCGGTTGCATGTTCAAGGGCGGAGGTAGATGTGCAGAGCAACTGTGGTACCACTTCTACACCCTCGTAAATAGTGCAACATGGTTATGTATTAAGTTATTAGCACCCACCTAGCATAATTTCCCTGGGGATAGGTACCTTATGACAACATTTATTGTACAAGTATACAAGAAAAAAAACGTCTCTTAGCAATGTTATATAGCGGACCCCCTGGATATAAGATATCTTGGGTCCTCTATATAACATTATACTGGAGGAATGACATACATGCATTGAAGGTAGGAGATCTTGAAAGTAGGCAAGGAACTACTAAGGATATCTCGTGTCCAAAGCCAGTGGAGATCCTCCACATCAGCTAATTCCTGCCCCATGTGCTTCCAAGCTCACAATTGCACATTTGCCACATTCTAGCTATGGGTTGTAACAATTTCACGTCAAAAGCTTACTTGGTACCATCTGGAATTGGATTCCATGTTCCGGGTTTAAATGTTGACTCTGGTTGTCCATCACCTCGTTGTTGTTTGGTGGAGCCTGCTTCACCTGAACAATTTCATATGCACCAATTAAAAGGGTAGCTCTAATTACACCAAATGTGGTAAATAGTGTGGGCAGATCTATAGTGTGACTTACCTTGGGCAATCCTATAGAGAGGCCCACAATATACATTATCACACATGAAAATAATGCAACTCTAGTTACACTTGAGCCCCCGTGATATGCCCACTTCCTTCGAATATGTTCAATCCAACAGAAACAATGTAACCTACGTGGACTTCTTCTAATGTTAAATATTGTGGGTTGGTAAGTAGTTGCACCCATGATACTATCCCCAATACTTTTAGTCTGGAAATAAGCTCAATAGTGTGGCACACAAAATGTGCCAAAATGAGTTGCAGGCCCTCAATGAACTGGTAAGGGTTGCTCTTCAATCAAATTCAAACACGACCTCCAATCATGCACCACAAGTAGAAGAAATTACTGATTTTGTATTCGAAACAACCAATGGGAAATTGTAAGGGACAAACTCCCAAGAAAATGTCTCATTGAGTTGAAGGATAACTCTAAAAACATATAATATATTGAAGTGATTCGAAGAAGTGAACCTTGAACAGGTGCATTGCCCTCAGTCACTTGCTGCAGGAATTTTGTCATGGTGTGTGGACTTACATCATCTGTACACACCCCAAATTTTGATTCAGATTCCACCATCCAATAGCTATCCCACTTTGTGAACATACAAGAAACATTCCTATCTTCATTATGAGTTGTGAGGTGGCCACACCATATATTAATGTGGGCTGAAAGTTAGTGTGCGTAGGAAATATCATGGTCCACTGTATTTTATGTGTGGGTTGAAAAATAGGGTGGCCTATAAATTTAATAAACTACTATTATTCAAATATAAATTGAAAATGTATTAACAAATTATTGATATTCTTGGTATGGAATAGATATTACATTGACATTTTCAAACCAAAGGAATTCATGTTCGTGTAAAAGTCTTTGATTCTATATTCCTAGTTTGAACATATGTGGTGTAATTGAACAACAAACTTGCTTGCAATTATCAATACCACTGTCAACAGAGAACAGAAATGAGAAGGTGTCTCTCTATAATACAAAATGAAAAATTAGCACATCAGTTTGACAGCATTATGTTTTATTTGTATTTTTACCTTGGTTCATACCCTGCTGAAGTGCTTTTGCACGGTATCGTTGCTTCTTGTCTTCCTTTTGTAGCACTGTAAAAACATACAAGTACACATTTAGTGTGCAAAAAGTGATATTGATAGTCACATATCACAACTAAACAATTACCCTGCAGAATTCACACGCTTGATCTGATTTCCTGAATTTCAACTACAGAAAGGCAGGAGAAGATGAAAAGAAGGGAAACACACAAACAAACAATGCAGGTTTTAAAAATGAAAGTGAAAATGAGCTAACATACATCTCATTATTGATTGCTTTTTACAGAGAAAATAGGGCAGGCAGACACTTACAAGCAGCCTTCACCTTGATGGCATTTCGGCGGGCTTCAAGTTCCATCATTTCCTGAAACAAAAACAAGAATCTTTTTATTTCTGTATTCTGTCAAGAGCAATAAATAATTTCGCTGTCCCGGTTGATGTGTTCATGAATGGGACACTCTTCTGTAGAGATCATAATTTTAGGCCTATAATTTTTCTATGAGTTTGCATAATCCAATGGAGATAAGCACAACAAATTGAGATGAGAAATGATCTCAACCCATAACTGGTGATCAGCGTAAGCAAAAGTTGCATTAAGATTGCAGAAGTTACTAGAGGCTATTGTATGCCACATAAGGTATGTGGATGTTATTCGGTTAATTTCCTTAATTGAGGACCTATATTTGATTGGTGTGTGGTTAGGTGAGGATCAAAGAACAAACACCATAAACACACATGTTCAAAAGAGATTGGACTCCATCTTCAAATTTTATTAACTATTCCACACTCAATAGTGAACACACTTGGGAGGACCTATGTATTCAATTTAGGAATCAACACACATGCACTTCTAATAACCATAACTAAATCAGGAGAGGTCCAATTTTTCCATCTAATTTTTGCTGATGCACGATTGTAGATTTTGCTATGCAACCCAAGTTTCATTGTGTAAATCTAATCGGTAGAAGTTGGTGAACATAAAAAAACGAACCGAATGCCACCCACATACGTTACATCCAGGTGTAGAAGTAATTTCTGCATAGAACACATCCAAAGTTTTCTTGTGCAATGACACATTTACTTGCAATTCAGTTGCACAACAGAAGAGGAAAACTTGGAGTTACAAGGAAAATTGGAAATGCAAACCTCTTGAGTAGGAGCATCTTTACGCCTGCCATTCAGCCAACTGTTCCACTCAACTGCCAGCCACATGAACAATCGATAACCTACTGCATCAGTATTCGAATTTTGCCCAGAATTTGTCGGGTCACAACCTTGATGTAAATTTGAGTTTTTCGTGCCAATATTTCACTCACCAGGGATAGGCTCAATGTTGGAGGACTTTCTGAACTCAACCCATCGCCGTTCTGTTTCTGCAATTCATTGCCAAACCACAACTTGTCAATTTCTTTCCGTGTCAGAGTAAACCCATAACCCAAAACCCTAGTCACAAACTTTCTCATAAATTTCGACTTCGAGCAGCAACTAAGCTGAACAAAGATCTTTGTCAAGTGATTTTTTTTTGCAAAAGAAGAGTAAGGGAATACATTTAGAATACATTCACGAGTTCATCATGTTCATCATTTAACACATGGCTAATTTGATCACTTCAATAACTGATACATTGATAGATTTGTCTGTAGAAATTGAGAGTATGACATAAACATATTCGATAATTTCCTTTTCGTGCAAGAGTAACCGTAACCAAAAACCCTAGCCACAAAATTTGGGGTGAATTTCGATTTCGAGTAGCTTCTTCTTAAGTCATACATACATCGACAAGTACCTTCATGAGAGAAGCTGAACAAAGATGTTGGTCAACTTATTTTTTTGAACTTAGAATGCATTCACGAGTTCATGTTGACCATTTCGACATAAGGCTAAATTATCTGATCACCTCAATAAACTGATACATCGATAAAATTTCCTGTACAAATTGAGTGCACGAAAATGTTTAAGATCCTCTCGATTTCAGTCAGAAATGAAGAAGATATTCACTCTGTTTCGAGGGACTCGGAATTGAACTGAATCCAAAATGTTGATGAGATGATGTAAATATTTACCTGTACCATCGATTTTTTGGGGTTCACGAAAGTAGGTGTTGCCAGATTTGTCCACACCGGCCACTTGCTTCCCCCTCCTCCCAAAAAAACCAATCACCCTCGCCAGCATCTTGACCCCAAAAGTCCGCCAAACTCCAAAACCCTTAAATCTATTCCATACCCTTCACCTCCACTAAACCCATCTCAAAATAATGTTACTACATTCATTCATTCACATAACCCATTTTCCAAATATCAAATTTACATGACTCCAAAACCACTACTACTTTGGAATCCACCACATCATCAGGCAAGCCGATTTGATGCAGTACAATCACAGAGTTCCAGTATCGAAAAACATGTAGAATGTAAGTTAGTGCCTTGTATATGCACTTTTGCAGTTCTACTCAATAATTTAAGAAGCGGTTCCAAGTGGCAAAAAGTCTAGAGATTTTAGGGCTGACGAGGTAACCCAAATTCCTCTGTTCCGTTAAAGATACCGATGCAAGGTTCGAACTCCAGACTGGTGCATTTTCGAGCTTGTGCATAACTTACACTTGGATATTCTTCTACCGGGGATTTCAGAGTGCTGGTTGCCTATTAGGCCAATCACCTTTTACAATTTCAGCTGGTGGAGGATTCAGTGCCGGTGATTCAAACCAAGGTCAGAAGAGCCAATTTCAGTTTCTTTGTCAAGGCTAAAGATGCCATGTCAACTATTTATCGAGGGATAATAGTGCGTGAGAAATGGTTGAAGAGATGATTCAATCTGAGGGATCCTTCTCGTAAATGTAATTACCAAGATGGAATTTAGAGATTTGAGTGCTTGAAAGACATGGGTGGCAGCACGTGGTGATTGTTTGTCTATTTTAGTGCAAAGAAAGAATGGGTAAGCAGTTAATTGTTGATGGGTTTCCAAGCCTCAACTCGTAAGTTAGGGATAATGAGAAATCTTCTTCTGGGTTGTTTTCGACTAACTCTGTAAATGCCAGTTTTGATTAACAAGGGCACCAAAGAAACCCAAATTCTTTTATGGTGGTGTGCGAATTCATATTTGACTTCCAATAACATGTTTGTTTTTCCCTGAGCTGACATGAATTCCAAAATCTTATTATTGAAATTCAAAGTGCAGGTTGATGTGAAGGCTTTTTGGTGGCCATGTCAAGCCGAGCAATGATGCGTTTGAGGCTTCCTGTAGTAGCTGCCAAGCATGCTGTTGGATTTCAATCCAAATTTTGTCGATCGAGTCCTCGAGCTTCTTCTTCGTCTTCTTCTTCAATGCAAAGGTCACATACCACAGGTGATCAATCCCCACAGAATTGCAAACAAAGTGACATCAAGTTTGAAATAGCTTGAAATGCTATTTTGGATGCATTGAATTAGGTCACAGGGATTTATATTTATGTGTGTCTTTCCTTGGTTGTTGTTGTATGCTAAGGTTAGTGGCCTTTAAATGGACACTTTTAGTTCTGCACCCACTTTTTTTTGTAGGATGCGAAAACATAAAATGATTGCAAGCTGATTGCCAATTCCAAATCGTGTTTGTAGCCATTTACCTTGTAATTCTTGGAGCTCGTAAGAATATCTTATTCATTATCAACGCGAAGCTGCTCAAGCTCATCAAATGGTCATAAAGATTCTCCCAAGTATGATCTTGACTATGGAGCCTAAAAATGATTTTTGAACAAATTTTGAGCACAGAGTCCAATCTCTTACAGGTGGTGGTGGCTTGGAGAAACCGCAGCCATATGGAGCACTCCTACTTGATGTTGGAGGCACATTGTTGGAGACCTCACAACCTGTTCCAGAAGTGTATGCCACAATTGGTGCCAAATATGGTACGTGCTGCAATTTTGACGGTCTCTTACTTCTCTTGTTTTGGATTGTCTCATTTGGTTAACAATTGTGATGAATCATGAAGATTGTCATTTCAAGTTTCACCAAAATCGGAGTTAAGATGCAAAAGTTTCAAGAAGTCCAAGCTCTTTGAAGTGGTCACATTAAGGTTGAGGCATCTATAACCGATAAAATAAGAGAGTTTGCATCTGCTTACGAGTAATAGGAGGGAATTGTTTTCTTGCAAAGAGAAACAATTTCTAAGGAGAATGCAATTTTTTTTCTTTTTTCATGAATATGGAAATTGCTAAAAATCTTGAAGCGGTAAAGTTAGGGTAGCACATAGCTGATCTATAGGTTAACCCATAACCGCTCATCTAAATTCTAATGCTTGGCTACGACAGTTGTCAAAATTCTTATGAGGGTAATCAATCACAAGCCACCACCACATAAACCTTAACTCCGTTGTCCTAAAAAATATAGATCTCATCCATGTCGGCATAACATGACCCTAACGAGCGGTTAAATGGATCTGGTCGACTATGGATGCCTCAACCTTAGGCCCTCCCACTCCAATTGTGGCCCTCCCACCCAATTGTGTGCACTATTGAACTGAGAATAGTGCCTATGTACTGAGCACACAATCCAATCTCACCATGACACGTGTCATTTTTGGGTCTATTTTTATCTACAACCCTTGCTAGATAAGGTAGATGGGTCTCAAAAGGTTACTTTTTCCAACTAGCCCACTTCTCCTTGGACATGAAACATGCGATGAGTACAAGATGGTTAGCAAATCCAAATCGAGGTTGTAGCCACTTTCCCCATAATTTTCGGAGCTCATATGAATACCTTGTTTAGTATCAAAGTAAAGATTCTCGTGCTCATAGAATGATCATATAGGTCCCCCCAATTAAGTCGATTATTGAGGCTACAATGGTTATCATATTTTGAGCACGTAGTCCAATCTCTTTTAAACACGTGTCTTTTTGGTAACTGTTCTTGGAGCCACACCAAACCACATACCACTCAAATATAGGTGTTCGACTAAGATAAGTAACTGAACTAGGCACGCCTACCTTACCACTCAAATGTAGGTGTCTAATTAAGAAGAGTGACCACGTAAGGCCCACATACCTTCATACATGTTCGTTCCTTCTCTTTCTTGTTTTTGAATTGTCTCATCTAACTAGCAATTGCGATGGATCATGCAGATTGTCATGTCAAGTTTCAAAATGAAATTTGAGATGCAAAACTCATAGGAGGTCGAGGTGAAGATTCTCTTTTTGTTAAAGTGGTCACATAGGCCCTCCCACCCGTGTTCCCTATCGAACCTCGAATGGTGTCTATATTTTAAGCACATAGCCAATCTCACCATGACATGTGTCTTTCTTTTTGTCCATTTTTTGTTGTTGATAAAATCGCTCTATTGATTTTGTGTGTGTAGGAGTGAAGGCTACAGCTGCTGACATTAAGAAGGGATTCAAAAAAGCCTTTGCTGAGCCATGGCCTGAACGGCTCCGATATGAGGTAGGTGAATCTTCATTGCATTTCCTTTTTTTTAATCTTGAACATGTCAAAAAAATTGGTCCTCTGCAATTCGCA
This sequence comes from Polytrichum commune, assembly GCA_950295325.1. NCBI lineage: Eukaryota > Viridiplantae > Streptophyta > Polytrichopsida > Polytrichales > Polytrichaceae > Polytrichum > Polytrichum commune. Next base: position 6,279,054 of record OX485807.1, read on the forward strand.
TGATTAAATGGCAAGGGAGCTTTGGTGGTTTTTCTTTATTAAACAATTTTGCTTGATTGCCACCATTGTGCACACGAAAATAAGATAAGGGAGCCTGTTTCAATTACTTATCCTAATCGGACATCTATATTTTAGTGATGTGTGGGTAGTTGTGGGTCTAAAAATGGAGACTTGAAAGGCTTTATGTGTTTAAAAATTGGACTATGTGCTCAAAATTTGTCAATTTTTTTAGGTTCAGTAGTCAACATAATTGGGGGGACCTAGATGATTATTTAAGAAAGAGATTTTTTGCTTTGATAATGGATAAGGTACTCAAATGAGTTCCAAAATTGATGGGAAAAAGGGTTACGACCTTTATTTGGATTTGCTAATCATCTCATATTAATCTCATGCTTAATATCCTAGGAGAAGTGGGTGTGGAATTAAAGTGTATGTTTTAGGCCCACTTACCATAACACAAGAACTTGGGGTATTGGTGAGCAGGGAGATGGCAGACCCTTTTGGCGATACGCAGTGGCAACGGCCACTGGCTGTTCTGACGACACTTATTTTGAGGAACTGTACCAAGTGAGAATCTGTAGAATTTAAATTTGGTGGTTTGTAGACATCAAAGGTCTGTGGAAGATGTTTCGTGAGTTCTATACTCATAAGAGGAAACCAAATTCGTTTGAGATTGTTAACCTAATTTTTTACATTACAAATTCAGTCGGTTTTCACACCATATCAGTTATTTTGTTTCATCTATATAACTTTGATCTCAACTGGAATCTTCAGCATTATGCCAAGGGTGAAGCATGGAAAGTAGCCATTGGGGCACCTGAAGCTCTTGAACGTCTACGAGCAGCTGGAGGTACAGTAATTAATTTGAAAAGTTGGTATCTTTTTTTGGAATTGTTGAGGTACAATCCCTATGATCCACAAAAGTAATGAGTTAAAGTTTCTCCTTATTGCACAAGCTACCTTAAGTTAAAGTTCTGAAGGATGTTATTGTTGTCACTACGTTGAAATTTGCTTGACAGGTGCTTGAGCTAATCGTTTTACTACAACTTTGTCTGTTCACACATATGATACACATAACAACATGCCTGCTTATGTCAATATTTGTCATATGATGTTGATTTTGCAGTGAAACTAGCCGTGGTTTCCAACTTTGACTCAAGGTTACGACCCATTTTGCAAGATTTGGAGGTGTATAACTTGTAAGGCTCTTCCTTTGTTCGAGTGCTTCAAAACCCATTTCAAGTTACATTATTGCAGATTTCGAATTATGTTGGGTGGAATTCCTTTGTTTTTTAACAGAAACGTTGCTACTAATGGCAGGTTTGATGCACTGATCGTCTCCGCAGAAATCGGTTATGAAAAACCATCTCCAGAAATTTTCCAAGCTGCATTAAGTAAGCTTCTCTGCTCAAAGTTCTTTTACTGGAATATAAACCAGACCACTGTTTCCAAGCTGTTACTTCCTTGACCACCAAGTGACTTGGAAATCCAATCTTCAATCTTTGCAGGAGGGTTACAAGTGATTGTGGTTTCATCAAACTAAGGTAGATGGGTCTTGAATGGTTACTATTTTACAACTAGCTCACTTCTTGTAGGATATGAAACACTCAATTAGTACGATATGAGGAGCAAATCCAAATCAATGGCCTAGCGACTTTCCTCATAATTTTTGGAGCTTGCATGAATATCTTATTCATTACCAAGTGAAGATTTTTGTGCTCATTCATTGGTTATATAGGTCCCCCCAATTACATTGACTATTAAGCCTAGAATGGTTATCATATTTTGAGCACGTACTTTAATCTTTGTCAAACACATGTCTTTAAGGTATCCATTCTTGGAGCCACACCGAACGATATACCATTGAACTTTAGGTATCCAGGTAAGACAGTTACCGAATTAGGCACATTTACGTCAAATCTTTTTAGCGTTGGAGAGCCATTATTCTCCATTTTTTGAATATTAGTAATGTTTTTCCATGTTTTGTACACAGGTCAGTTAGGTGTTGTTGCTTCAAATGCTGTGCATGTTGGAGATGACCCCATAGATGACAAACAAGGGGCTATTGCCGTAGGCTTAGAGTCATGGTAATCTTCCAAACCAAATTACGCTTTTACTTATTTTACAGCTTTTTTGTCTCGGAGAGATCTTAAGAAAGTGGTGTTATGAACTCAACCATGTGATACTAAACTGAATTGTCCTAGTGTATGCTACAGTAATTCTCTAGAATCCACATTAACTTTCAACCTACGTTAAATCTCTAGTTAAAATATTTCTGTGGCCACATCGATTGTTCCTCCACGAAATTAATGTGGGTGACAATTTATTTCATGTTACTTTTTTCTTTGAACTACTATATAAGGTGTTGGTTGGAATCCTGCATGTAGTCTTCAACCCACATTACTTCCACCATCACTAGAGAATTAGCATGGCCCACATTGATTATTTTCACATTAATTTTCCACCCACACTAGCAGGATTATTTAGTGCACTCAAATTCTATCGCTTTGAATTCAGTTGCAGCAGTAGGATTTAAGGAATCCTAATAACAAACTGCTATTCAATGGATCAATTGTGACAGGCTCTGGAAGGTGGATATTACCACATTTGGAGAGCTTGCAGATCGAGTCCTGCAACCGGTGGCTCGCCAAGCTCGATAGTTGAGCATCATTCTTTTTCCTGTCAATTTGGTAGCCACTAAATGAAGCTTCTGATTAGTGACAAGTGGCCTTGAAGGAATACGACACTAAATATGATTTATAGTGTCATATGGTATTTAATGTCACTGTGGCAACTTTCTGGATGATATTTCTCATGAATAAGTAAACAAATACTGTCATGGATGATGGATAAGTTCATTCCTTGGTCAAAACCCTACCTTCTCTTGTCAGCAACTTGTGATGAACTATTGTCATGGATGTTTGAAATTTGGATGTCCTGTGACAGTAATCGAAACACTGTAAATCTATAATCTCCCAAGAAAATTACAATGAATGAAAAATAATGTTGGGTTAACATTTAGTGTTGGTGACACTATACCGTGGCTTCCAGTTAGTATTGAGCAAGGCAATTGGAATTGGTGACACTAAATATCATATTTAGTGTAGTTTCTCCAACCGTTGTTCGGGGGAAAGTGATTGCTTGCTGTTTGTTAAATATTCTAGATTGAATTTCATCTTCTTGTTATTCATGGCAAAGTGTAGAAGTGGTAATCATAACTCAAACCAGTGTATTGAGGTTCTTCATACTGAAATTGTGACGGCTTTTCCAGCACCTAAACCCCATCTTTCTTTGTAGCACAAGAAATTCTTCCAACTTACTCGCACTCTAGTTGTCGATTCATCCCCTGCCCAAAGGTAATTCCTAAGGAGTGCACAAATTTGGTGAACTACTTTCCTTACACAAACACTATTAGCTTTGCATCCACTGCTAGTAGGATATGAAACACACAAATAGTGCACAACGATTAGCAAATCCAAATCATTTCTGTAGCCATTTTCCTTGTAAGTTAGGAGCTCATATGTTTATCTCTTTCATAATTGAAGTGAAGCACCTCTTTCTCATGAAATGCTTATGTAGATCCCCTCAGAGGTGATGGTTGTTGAGCCTAGAATCATTAATGAATTTTGAGCACGTAGTCCAATCTCCTTAAAACATGTCTTTTTGGTGCCCATTCTAAAATCCACACTTAATCACACACCCCTTGCATATAGGTGTCCATTCAAGATGAGTACTGAATTAGGCCTGCTTGCCGTAGGATAAAGTACAAAAGGGCTGAAAGTAACACATGGTTGACGACAAGCTCACACCCTTCCAAACACAAGTGGATTGTACACAAATATGTGAACTTCTTCTTTACTTTGTCAAGTAGAAACTTATCAGTATCCGACTTTGATAGGTTGAGACTTTGAGACCAAAATGAGTGTCTAGAAATATAAACAACCATTCCCTTTGCAGCGCATTACCACTGAAAATTGTGTCACCAGCTAGATCTATCCTCTCCATTCTTGTAGAAAGAAGCCATACTCTTTGACCAATTATTGTCAAGACCAGATGCATCTCCAAAGTCATCAATTAAGGATGTTCGCCAAATTACAAACATGCCTTTTAGAACACCAGACAATGTAAGCAATGCCATATTTGAGAGAGTTCCTGCGTTGTACCATTGGGGAGCCTAAAATGCACTCAAGATTACCAGACCCTCACAAGTTTTCTTCGTGAACACATCTTCAAGTATTCCATTTTGTGAGAAATCAGTTGAAGTAAGTTGGAATGTCCATTATTTTCTTCGGTAGATTGTCCAGGTCACTCTCTATCAAAGAGAAAACATCGTACAAAAAGTAGGATCTGTTGAAGTGATAGAAACATCAAGAAGCATGTTGTGCGCTTGAAGTTTAGGTTATTACCTTGTAATCGAGTGGCATTCAACTCCCAAGACTATTTGGACACTCAAAAAAGTTAAAATCACTAGCATACCATCTGAAGGAATCGCATATGCTTTTGTAGTCAGAGTTCCTACCATTCAAGTCCCAGGTTCCAATACTTACCAAATGGCTCCTCCAGACTTGTCTCATGTTATGTGCCCTAATTCTATCACAGATCACCAAACATAGTTTGGATGCCCAAACAAGAACGAAGCTGAGATTATGCACATCTTCACCGCTTAGCCTAGTCATCATCAATCAAGCAATTCAGTACACTGCCAAAAAGCTTTCTCACAGACTTCTCTGCACTTCAACGCAATCGAATTCCAAGAATTTAACAAGACAGGAAGCAGAATACTCACACTTCCGGTAATCAAAAATAAATAAAAACTCGTCGTCTTTTCATCTCTTAGCGTCAAAGAGCGTTTGTACATGATATTGGCCACATGAAAGTGAATTTCACCAACCCATCACACTGCTTCAATGCAGTAGTTTCATGAGTCATTTCTTAGAATCGGGAAAGGAGACAGTCACTACTGCTCAAATGTGCACTATTCAAATTATCGCATTTCTTAGGGAGGTGTACTTCTGGATGCAAGCACAATCTACGATTGAATTCAAAATTAGAAGATAAGAGAAAGTAACATTTTCTGATGATGTCATTCCTCGGAAACCAATATTTGGTTTGCACATTTGTGCGCACGTGGCAGTGAGCAATGTGCGAGTTGGTCACTCTTACCGGCAACTTTGGTTGATTCCTACCCGGACGCTGAGACTGGGCGTGACCCCGGCGTTGAACCACCCGGGCCTGGGACAGCCTCCTTCTCCTTTTTCTTAAAAGGAAACCGTATGGCCTGCAATATAGACCAGGTCGGGTTCCTCGGCATTGTTTTGTCACGTTCTTGACGCTTGAAAAACGTGAGTACGCCAGCTTTTCCACAGCAACCACCCATGGTTTTCTATTAAGCGTCTCGTTTCCCTGTGTGATCACAATTGTAGTTGTACTTGCGGAATTGTTCTCCCTGTTGTCATTAACACAAGGGTGCAGTGCCAGAGACTCCAATTATATCTGAGGTCACCCACTTGGTCTGCGGCACGCGTGATCATCATGCAAACCCAACTGAATCAGCTGCCCCTGCAGATATAACCAAATTAATTTAGTGATTCTTACACGCACATACTCTTCAACGTCGTAACTGCCAAACCCTTTAACCACCTTCTCAATATCTCTCTGATATTGCAATGTCCAAATTTGAAGAAACTGGGAAAGATGTTGATTTTACAAAGGTGTTGAAAATAGGAATGAATATGGCATCTTGTTCATCAAATTACAGATAGAGTTGGCTGTGAATTTGGTCCTTATGTTGCAAAAGGTTGTATGTCCTTGATTGAATTCAAAACGTCGGCAATTACATGCCCCGAAAGACTGTTTGAATCTATTTGACAGAAACTTGATCAAGTCTGCCTATGGATTGCAATTATATGCTTAAAAGGGGAATTGTGCCTCTATTTCAATTCGTCCATGCGTCTGGGTATGGTGGTCAAATCTTGAAGTGCACACATCGTCACGTGCTCGCCCATGACATGGGCAGACACGGTGGTCACATACAACATAAATTCAAATTCAAAATTGATCAATGAGGCCCACCCGGGTTTGCTGGGAAGATTTTCCCCCAATTCGGCACGAACCCTTTGATGTAAAGGTCCAGATCAATCGTGAGCTTCACCACTCACAGCTTCATTTCTGCATAGTTAGGCCTCCACCCAGCCTCAATTCTGTATAGTTAGATGGGTGGAGGGCCGTTCATGACGCATAGTTGCAAGAAGGGGAGCGAATGGCCAAAAGAGGAGCTGAACAGGTTTCCTAAGATTTTAAAAGGCCACTTGCGATATGTCTATTTGTAACAAGAGTAAAAGATGTCAACTTAGAGTAGAATTAACTCTCTACTTAGCCATTGGATGCAATTCTCCAGGCTCCTTTACAAATCATATTTCATTCTCTCACAAACTGTCCAGTGTCATAGATTGACCAGATGCCAAGTTCAACATGACCACCTGCTGAAAATAATCTAATCTAATCTAATCTTAGCACCTGGTTGGAAGAGCGGTTTAGGGTAATCCTAACCACCTCATGTGCCCGTTCGCTCACTGGGTTACAGCAAACTTGTCAACTTTTTCTCCACTCTCTCCGTGTTGGAAAATGTAAAACTCTTCGTGCGAGTGGGCAACAATGACTTGTAAGAGAAAATTCTTGTCATCAATAGTCAGGACACTCGTTTAAATGGCTACGTATCCATTTCAAGTTCAGCTGGTCTTTTAACACATATATAGTCTTACTACAAAAATCTGTTTGACAGCAAACAACACTGGAGTTGTTGGTGAGAGAATTGAAATAACTCAGCATAAGGATACAGAACACACTGACATTCAATATGTGTAAAATACAGTCCAAGGGAAGCTTATGGGAATCCTAAACTAAACTACAAATGTGGAAGGTAATGAAAGGCTAATCTCCTCGGAAGCAGAACTCCCTAATGGCGAATTCTCAGCATCTTGCAGTGGTGCATTGATGTCCAATTCCATAGGCTTCCTGCACTGAGTAATGCCCCTCACCTATATATATGAAATAAGGACCGACGAGTTGACAGACATATTTCATAGAAAACATCTAATTGCCCGTTGCTGCTTTCAGACGGAATCATCACCATTCTTGCAATAATCACATTCGAAGAGACCGCATCTTGAAAGAGATACTTCGAAATCCTCAACAAACAAACTTCTAGCATTCCCAAAGACTCTTGATTCAGGAGGAACAACACCGTTTGACCGCAAACATCAAGAAAAAAAGTCGAGAATGCTGAGAAGACTCATTGAAGTATGCATGACACACTACAATATATTCAGTAAGAATAAAAATACATTGAGGAAAGCTGATGAGCATCCCATTTCTTAAATACAACAGAGAGCTAGGGGCTCTTTTTTATGGTAGATCGCCCCTACCCAAAGTTTTATTCTATCATGGTACACACACACATACTAACACTAATACTAACACTACACTACATTACACTACACATTTAGGGTTAACGTGATGATGCGCTACCAACTACCTAACAAAGAACCAAGAATTGACAAATTCTCGGCATCTTAAAGTGGCATGCAGCCTCCTCGCCAGTCCAAAGCTTCTCGATCTAAAATATCCCTCATCTATACAGGGAGAACGAGAGCTCGGATGTGATAAGCATAAATCTCAAAATCGTTAACACATTGAAAAATAAATCTAATGCCAGCTGATGGCTACAGTCACTAAGAACATCATTCCTACAAATGTATTACATCCTAAGACCAACCTAGCGCATCTACTTTATCACAACCCCTGGAAACAAACAAAGTCGCGGCATAGCAATCCGTTAGAATGCACATCATTACTTAAACCGAAGAAGATCTGAAGATTCTTCATATGGTGACACATCATCATCATCTTCTTCTTCGTTCAGAGCCGCTTTCTGATGGTAAAGAGACTCCACAAGCTGATGATGAAGACCACGTCCTTATCCTCCTCCTCTCATCTCCAGCTTCTCCAGAATTCTCCATATATGCACATCAGTGCACATATCCTAAGTAGGGCAGCAAGGGTCAGGGAATGTATCCTCATCATGACCAAGCGTATCACAACGAAAGAGGAAGAATCCAAATGACATCCCTGCGCAGATGACAAGAAACACTCCTCCATTGAATGACATGACTGCAAGCATGATCATGTAGCCCAGGCCAACCTTAACCCCGTACAAAAGAGACTCCAGGATGTTGATGAATACACTGGGACTTGTGAAGGCAACAACATCCCCCAATCGTCCTCCTCCTCCTCCGAGGAGAGGAGATTGGTTTGAGGAGTCATTCGAACTGGCAGCAGCTTTGTTGGCCTTCTCTGCCATCTTCACAAACACATTCTTCTTCGCTCCCAGCCATTCGTGGAGGATGCATGCTACGAAACATGCCACAAGGGTTAAGCTATACCCCTTCCATGTTGTCACGTGCCAATTGTCAAACAGGAGCGTCACCGTTGTCCCCCAGTAGAATGTCATATGCATCATCTTGACCAATGTCTCTCTCTCTTCCTCAAAATTCGCTCAATTTCGCTCAACACCCCCTCTCTCTCTCGATGAGTCTCACACTCGAGGATGTTGTGAAATTGTATCTGGTGATTCTCACATCTTATACTGCAAACCTTAAGCGTGCGAAACCCCTGCTTGTTCCCACCCCTAAGAAGCTCAAATCAGCACGGAATTGTGCTGCTTTTTCTTTTTTCTTTCTGTCTCCATCCCTGCTTTGTCGATTTGGTGATCGAGAACAGGAAATTCCACTCAGAGAAATTCCTCTTCTTCTCAGGATTGAGATCGGTTATCGATTGATTGATGGCTCGCTCGCTCTCTGATCGCCGGGGTCCTCCGGTGGCGTGAAGAGCTCACCAAGCGCGGGAGAGAGACGGGAAGAGTTGGGTCCAGGATCTTTGTCATGGGTACATTGTAGGGGGTGAGAGAAGAAACTCTACGTATACTGGAGATTTTGGATGTGTGCGAACCGATGTTCTCACGGGTTCCCAATGAGGCTATCGTGATGTTTACCTCATTCAAGCATCACAAAGTACTCCTGTGGCACGTAAAGAAGCGGAATTGTGGGAAGTAGTGTTAATAAAGGTGCTTGATAATAAGGTAGATAGATGGGTCTTAAATGGTTAAGTTAAAAATAGATAAAATAATAAATAGCATGCTTATCCTAGGATATGACGAGACAGTTAGCAAATCCAAATCAAGGTGACTAATCAAACAACGAGAAGGGGTTCCGTTGCATGAGCAAGAATGGGAACTTGTCATGCAAATATTATATTTCATTTCTTTTTTTCCCTCTCTAGAGTCACAAAGTCAATAAAATCATGAACTCCAAACTTCAACCATAAAAGCATGGACAACACCCTTCAAAAATGCTTTACGCCACAATGACATCCCACCCATAACGTACACGGGTGTTAAGTGGCTACTTTTCTTAGTTGGACCCCGAGATTTGATTGGTATGTGATTCAACAAGGATCAAAGAGCAGACATCATAAAGACACACGTTTTACAAAGACTATACTACATCTTCATTTATTTATAACCATTCTACACTCCACAACGGTGAACACAATTGAGAGGACCTACGTACCCAGTTAAAGAAACCAACAAACACACACTTCCGATAGCCATAACCAAAGCGAGAAACATCCAATTTTCAATCCGGTTTTTGCATACGTTTCATCGTAGATTCGCTAACACCACACAAGATTTGCGGTGTAAATCCAATCGGTAGAAATCGGAGAACATGAAAAAAAGGAACCACATAATAACACCCACAAAAGCTTAGAAGCGGATGGCATTATGGCACTCGCCTTAACTTCTTAGTACAAGCTTTCCTCCTCTCCCTATTTTCACAAAGCAAATTAAAGCTGGGAATTTCCGCAAATTCCCACTTCATTCATTGTCGTGTACTACTGTGTACTACAATGTTTTTCCAAGTGTACTTCAGCTATACTACCTGAGGATGTCAGCTTCGAGTTCCATGTACTACAAGGAATGATTGACGAATTCCTTACCCACCCCCTTCACAAAACTTGACCCCGGTTAAGTTACACTCATGTTAATCGGATACTATTCTCTTTTCTTGTGGGATATAAAACTCGCGGAAATAGTGCGATTCTATTACGGTGTGTTCCTTTTTTTGGACGATCGGACTCTTCAATTAGTCTCGAAAGCCATGAATTAGTCTAGAGGGATCTGCTTGAGATAGGAATGAACTACAAGCCTATGGGGGTTATGTTTTTACCAGACTCCTTTTACCCTGGTATTAGGTGTAGAGGTTCAGCTCAAAGTGGTGGGCATCTAGCCTTTGTCAGTGAACGCATGGCATCAATGAGCAACATCAGATAGGGTATCAAAGAACATACATCTTGTCCATTATTATAGTGAAGATTCTCGTGCTCATTAAGTGGTCATATAGACCACCCCCCCCCCTTCCCCCCAACACATACACACACACACACAATCATGTTAACCATGGAGTCTAGAATGGGTGGCACATTCCGAGCATGTAGTCCAATCTTTGTAAACATGTGAATTACGGTGTCCGTTTTAAGATGCACATTCAACCACACACCACTTAGATATAGGTGTCGAAATTCTTGCTATGTTGGAATTAGGCACGTCTGCATGAGGTGAATGCATGGTGAATTATCAATGACCAACATCAATAATGGTATCAAATAACATGGGGTGGGTATCAAGGAACATGGGGTGGGTATCAAATTTTTAATACTAGTCAAACATTAACTATATTTGGCTGGTATGTGAAGATGGGAGAATGTTTGTGTGTTCGAGTTATTACTTGGCTCCATTCCATTCTAAACTATATTGATATTACGGCGTTTTTATCTAGGTATGAAGGTTCTTGCATGGTATATAGACCCAAATGGCATCGAAAACACAAATATCGTGAAATAACCACATAGGGGGGGGGGACTCCTTGAGGAGGATTGTATATCATGTGCGATTGAGGGATATTATTATAGGCGGTATATATAAATCTAAGCTAAATTTTGAGACTATGTGAAGGTTTAACATCTTAAGATAGGTTCGTAATGAATGAGGACTAAGAACATAAATAAGAGAATTTAGAAAGGTAGGTAGGGTTAAAGTTGGAGATAGTCATCCAACATCTCCATATTTTTCATTCAGCTATGAATGACCCCACCTTACTACACCCTAGGGTTAGGGAATTTGATAGGGAGGAGCAAACGTCAAAACCTAATGTTTCAGTTCCACTTTGTCGAGACGGATGGTTTTTGGTTTTTGTTTAGGGTTTATGAATCAAGGGAAGCAAAGAGCAATATATAGGTTGACAACGCACTGAGGCTTGTGGCTAGACTGCCATGGAGGGGGTGTGGTCTTTATGCACACACCTTCACTCTTGTTACATTTCCACCCCAAGCCTTCTTCTGTGATGCATGATGGTAATGTAATATTGAACCCTAAATTTGCAAGTAGTTTTTGAATTGTGCTCACTTTTCTTGTTGCATTTTCCAATCATGTTATACTCTTGGAATTATTTGCTACATGTTGTTGTAGTTGTACGTTGTGTCTTTCTAAAGTTTTGCACTTGTATGGTTTTGCAATGTCGTGTATGAATCATGCCTTATTGTTGTCATGCTTTTTTACCCCACTTTTTCAATGTGTATAGTTTTGAATTTTCTTCATTAATAGGAATATAGACTATCAAAATTTGTAATGACATTGACAACATAACTAATGCTAGGGTGTAATAAAATAAGTCATTTTAGAGAATGAAGTAATTATAGCGAGCTTTTAAATCACGTCATGAGGGTAAGTAGCCCTCACACAAATAACCTCAGTTGCACTTGGTGCACAAAAATCCTATAGAGTGACCTACCTCAGAACATATGCCAAGATCTAATATCTAGAAACTTGGAGAAATAGACATAAAAATCTAATTCCACGTACATTTGTGGTTGATTCATCTCAAATGACTTCCAATAAACTAATTAAGGGTCTTTGAAACTAATTATGATGTCAAATCAACTAAGGAAAAAAAACAATAAATAAACGACTAACTTCAAAATGCATATTGTTGGATGGATGAGAGGTACACCCATATGCAATAGTTCCCTCTTGCCATCAACTGGCACCTCCACCTGACTTGTACCAATTTTGAATAGCAAGTTTTATATGAATAGAATTATGCATCGTGAGATTTCAAATCCAAACATCTAAGTAGATGTGTCTAATTCAAACTGTGATATTCAATGGACACCTATATTTGAGTGGTGTATGGGTGGGTGTGAAGCTAAGAATGGACACCAAAAGGGCATGTGTTGAAAAGAGATTGGTTCTACATGCTAAGAATATGTTAACCGTTCTAGATGCAATAATCAACATAGTCGTTGGGGGCCTATATGGTCATTTAATAACTCAAAGAATCTTCACTTTGACAATGAATAGGATATTCATATGGGTTCCAAAAACTATGAGAAAGTGGCTACATGCATGATTTGAATTTGCTGGTCATCTTGCATTGATTGCGTGTTTTACATCCTTAGAGAAGTGAGTGTAGAGAGAAGACTGTCCATTTAACCCCTAAAGGCCAAGGCGGATATTTTGTCCATGCAATCACCGCTTCCCAACAATACCATCACACATGTTTACATCATAAACTTTTGATTATGGACATGTGGATAGTTAAAAGTTTGCATGAGCATTCCTAACACTACAAAACTTCTTGTACAATCATACCTCTCATTAGAGGTGTTGTTCACGGGTAGGTCACTCTAAGGCATTTGTGTGCACCACGTGCGGCTGGGGTTTTTTTTGTTTTGGGGCTATTTACCTTCAAGGGTTGAATTAAAGCCTCCCTATAATTACTTAAATTTCAAAAATGGCCCATTTGTTTGCACCCTTTCATTACTTATATTGTCCAAGTCACTGCAATTTTTTGTACTCTATATTCCTTTTAAGTAATAAAAGCTAATCTACTTCCTAACACATTGACGAGTGTTAAGGGAAACCATAGAAACAAAGAAGGGTGCAAACAGTAATATCATTGCAAACAAAGTTATGAAGAAAACACATAGGAGACCATAGCAAACATACTAAACATACCTTCTAGGATCCTTATCTTCAGCCCCTATATTAATTTTACAAAAAAATAATGGCCCACATTTTATGTCCATCTAACTTACTTATAATGGGATTGTCTACATTTAATGGCCCCTTCATTATTTGGATTTCCTTTATAATTTTTATTTCAAATGATTTTAATCCTCTCTATATTATGCCGCACGTTGTTTTTAAAATGCACTAAGTGACCTACCCGTGGTGTTGTTTCTCTATAATGAGCTTCTACATTGGACTAAAGAAATTTAAGCAATTTTGGGAGGGTTTTGCTTTGGTCTTTTGGGGTAAAGACCCGCTTACATTATTAGCTAATTTTTTACCTCTTCTTTTTAGGATACCTAAAAACTTTATCTCAATGCCAAAAATAATCCCAAAACAACAAGGCCACCGGGGACCTGAGAAAGAGGACTTTGGAGGGTCTTCTTGGGTGCACCTGGTGGAACGATACCAACACAAGCTGGGTAAACAACCTATACATGTTTGACTAAGCCTACATTCGGTACTCTTATATTTCCAATATATGATTCTAGTATTAGCACGGTGGTAGCTAAATTTCTACGTACTCGGACCGAAAATTTTCGGTAGAAATTGACGGGGTACTATAAAATCGGTTAATGTACGACACAAGGAGAAGTGCATCGGGAGTCAACGGAACCAAACCGTTGGAGAGGCGTAGATTTTGTGGGTCTCACTTGCAAAAATAGTCGTAACTAATTGACTACGACTAAATTATTTGGTCCAACCTGACACTATCAATGTCGACAGTCGATTTCTATTTGGTCAGCTCCAAATTCGGTTGTGCTTCAGGCGCTTGAAAGTCACCAAAATAACTTACATAATCGAAAGGGGTTCAACATCTGAAACTTTTGGTGTGGCTCAGATTTTGTGGGACTTAGGGCCACTTCACACATGAGCCAAGAGCCGTGACCTTGTAATGGTGAGGACCCTTGACTCTCATCGAAAAGCCGTACCATGGGTGTTGGGAAAGCCCTTTTATGGAGTCTTGGGCCCTCAAGCATAGTGTGAAGTGAGAATGAACCATGTTGCGGGACCATTGCATATTTTGTTGGCGGAAAAAGAAGGGAGGATTTGGTTTAATATAATATGTCTCCAAGTTTATCAATTTAAGATAATTACTTGGTGGTGTTTGTCCATCTTGGAATCTATTATGGAATTTGCCATGCAGTCTGTCTTGAAATTTGTCATGCTGGGAAAAATTATTAAAAAAGTCATGGTCTACCGGAATTTGCGTCAAGCCCACCTCTTGGAGGTGGTTCTGACACAAACTCCGGTAGACCATGCACCCTTATCCACAACCAGCCATGTAGGACTCCATGTAGACTTTTCATCCACGAATTTTTCTTTGGGCCTTTAGGCCTTCACCTCCTAGTGCGAAGTGAACTTGGACGGTCTCCGCCTTTTCGACCAATGAGAGCTCTTACATGGCCATGGTCAAGGGCCTTCAGCCTTGTGTGTGAAGTGGCCCTCACTTGCATGTATATTCGAGTAATAGTTGACTATGTTCAACTACTAGTGTACACTAAATAGTCCTAATGTTGTGGGCCATAGTGATTCTCTAGAGTTCACGCTAAATCTTATAATATGGGATTAATGTGGGCCACATCAATTTTCAACCCACGCTAAATTTCTTGTAGGAAATTAGCATGGATCACATTGATTTTTTGTTTTTGTTTTTGTTTTTTAAACATTTCCTAGAAACTTAATGTGGGTGGTTAGTTTATATTGTGCTACTTTTGTCTTATAACTAGTATTCAATGTGTTGGTCAGAAGTCTTGAGGACGGTTTAATGGGAAAGATTTGGGGTCTTGAATCCACGTTAGTTCCACCATGACTAGAATAATTAGTATGGTCCATGTTTATTTTCCACCCGCACGAATAGGACTATTTAGTGTACTTGTTTGGTGCCAATTTGAGAAGAAGTCTATCAATGTTGACGATTGGAGTTCTTTTTGGGAATCTATTTCACTTGGGTAGTTGAATTTACATATTAGATGACTCAACCCTGAAAGGATGCATGGGTTCAATATACAACATATATGCACAGTTTCTATGAGCGTCATCAAGTCTTAAAAATAAAAATAAAAATAATGGAGTTTTAAACTTTATTTAATACACTATCTTATGCTAAAGACAACATAATAATACATGTAAATTTGGCATCGGTGATTATTTAGAAAAACAAACAATATGTATTTGTATCCGAGGACACTTAGGTTGTGTATTCAAACCAAAATCTTCAATAGCATTTAAAATTTAAAATGATTCAAAAACCACACTTGAACAATGAGTTCATTCCAGACATGGTCATTTTTAAATGATTGGATAAAAAAAGAAAACATGTGGTTCAAATATGCAATTATGGGCATGGAGAGGTCGAGTATGGGCTCCTTGGACGCTTAAAGAGTTGAATGTTCAAGCAAAGGGCTTCTCTAAGTGCATGGGCACCACATCATTGCATTAGAGCCATCACTTTGACATACATAACCTCCAACATATGGATCCTAGGCAATCGTCTTTCATTAATGAAAGAATTATGCAAAATCTACCATTGTGGTGGATTTACATATTTTTGAGTGACACATGAAAATTCTCAAGTGACGTGGGATAATTGATTAGGACTCTTATGTTGTAGTAATTGGTAGAATCCTATCAAGTTTACGACTCGGGGGGTGCACCTTTCATTAAAACCTAGAATCACGTGCGTTCATTGCATACTCTAAAAACCCCCTATATACAAGTTATTTTTTGTGAAATGAAGTAATACACATACAATTGCAACAATAAATATACAAGTGACAATATGTATACACAAAAAAAATATCCATTCATATATAGCCATTAACATAAGTATACAAATATACTTTTGAACAATAATCAACCCCTATAATATGTATAAAAAAATATCCTAGCTTTCATCAGCAAAGTCGTTGAATTTTTTTTCATCTCCCGGATGTAACTCATAAACATTTGATTCACCAATGTATGTCATTGTAGCCAATGCAATTATTATCTCTAAGTCTACCATCAAATGATCAGTAAGATCATATGTCCACTTGTTGTTAGCCCCTTTTTGATATCAACATAAACCAATCTCCTTGTTACTTTGAGCTGAACGAATCATTTCAAAACCCTAATACTGCCTCTTTCCCCGATATTACCTTGACACCTTGTACATGGTTCATACTACCCTATAAGGTTGCTAACGCAAATCGTTAATCCTAGTTAATCCTAATTTCATCCAATATGAAAACTTATGATATGTAGTATAGTAACAGTACCATACAAGTACAATTATTGTATACTTTTTCAAGGCCTTCCATATATGTACGTAACTATAAATTATAACATGTATACCATATGTATACGTAATACGGCAAGGTCCAAATCAATACCCCTCCTGTGCACTCACGTATACTCGTACATGTTTAGTACAGTGCACCCCCCGAGGTTTACGATTGTGCATTTGTGAAAAAACATTGATACTGTGAAGAATCATTACAACTTGTAACCTCACATTGAAGTGGACATATACCTTACATTGTAGATTTTAGTTGTCATCACATATGCACACTTATGTCTAAACATTTGCTAGAGTGCCCTTACATATGTTGCCCATGTCTGCCAAACTTTTAGAGGAAGAACGAGTGGAATTCTTTCTCAAATGGATTTCTCTAAATGTGACCCCACTATCCCTTGAGCACATCGCAAATCCCATACTTTAATTGATCACCATTCAAGCTTGGATGAAGGCCAACTCATTTTCCTTGATGAGGTACATATGTTTTCTATTTAAAATGATGTGAAATGTTGGCCTCAACTCTCTTTCTTTTCTTTTCTTTTTTTCCCTTTGTGGTTGTTGTTGTTAAGGGGAAAAATAGTAATAACAAATATAAATAAGTAATTTGTCAATATGCATGAAGCATATTTGTAGAATTATCTTTCTGTAAATATTTATGGGATAGGTCCAAGATGACCCTAAACTACCAGGTGATAGTGGAAAGGTACCCATTTCCGAATGGAGTGGTTAGCGGTTCAATTCCCGCTGTGACATCTATTCTCTACTTGGCACCACCGGGGGGGGGGGGGTAGCTAAGTAGGTAGGAAGCCAAGAGCCCACCCACTGCAAGGTAGGCAGTAAACCCCACCCTGCACCAAGAGGATTCTTGAGCAAAGTAGGGCCAATGGGCTCAAATTCACATCGGATTGCCCAACATTGGTTATTTATTTATTTATTGATGGGATATTATTAAGGGGCCTCACTATTGAAAGGTAACTCGGTGAGTAGGTAGAAATGAACAAATAAGCAAAGGACTTGAATTTGGGATATGAAAGAGTAAGTCGAGATGTGGCCGAGATGTGACCTACTTCAAATGGTTATAATCTCCATTTCAAGTACACATGCCCTTATGTGGTATTTATCTTTATCAGACACCTATATTATGAGTGGTGTGTGATTGGGGTTAGATCTTAGTACAAAACCCAACAAGACATGTCTTTTGATGAGATTGGAGTAGGTGCTCAAAAATCATCAGTCGTTTTAGACTCAGTAATTAACACAATTTGGGGGGGGGAGGGGGGGGGTTAAGTATTCAATCAAAGAATTAACACACGCGCACTTTTGATAATCATAACTAAATCAAGCCTAGGTCCGATTTTCAATCCACCTTCTGCTAATGTTTCGTCATTATAGATTTGCTTATATAACACAAATTTAGTCACGTATAATCTAATTGGTAGAAGTCGGAGAACATCATAATAAAAGTATTTTCTTTTAAAAACAACAACCAACTAACACCCACATACCTTATAAGTTTCAAAACCTTTCATTCACTTTGGATCTAAAGTGACCATACATACGTGATGCATTTCACCATTGAAATTTGAAATGCATAGTTGAAAAATGAAACACCATTCAAATTTCGTTTTATGTGATTCGGCCGATCTTAGACAAATGCCTACCTACTACTATCAGTGACAACATTCTAATTAGCATAATTCAGTAATGAACTTATATATAACTTATAAGCCTATGAATGTTGATAGTGAAATCGCAAGTCTCCAAAGTGTTGATTGTGAGATTGCGAGTTTCGGAAATTTTGACAAATGATCTTAACATCCACATAAACGGATCTTTTTGGAGACATTCCCAAATTGCAAGTGCCATGCCTTAGGTGGACAAACGCTTTGATGTTCTAAACATGTCCCTAACCTACTTGAAAGTTGTAACTGCATCATGACTCTCTTCTTTTTTTGGAATTCGGGAGGCGCTTGACCACCTGGCTAGTTTTTCCGTCAAGTAGAGAGACGATTTCACGGTCGGGAATCGAACCGTCAACCACTCCGTTCGGTTTGGATACCTCTCCACTGTCATCCAATAGTTTAGGGTTATCTCGAACCACTGTATCATGACTCTCACGAGACAATGAAATCAGGTTCTATGACCCTAATTTGGGTTTATTTTGTTCACAAAGATTTGGTTCAATTTGTAATGAACTAACTTGACTACCTAGTGCCTTCTGTGGCCAGGGCTAGACACCCACCTCTTTGAGTTGGGCCTCCGCCAACATTACCCAAGGTGAAAACACAATCAATTATATTATGGCATGTGTTTTTTTCCTTAAAATATATATTTTTCCTTGGAATTAGTGTTTGAGGTTTCGATTTAGTCTGGAGAGATTTACTTGACATAAAATAGTCACAAACATGTGGGGTTTATGTTCTTACTACACCCCTTTCACCTCAATTGTCTTGGTGGGGCCCAACTCAAAGAGATGGGTGTCTAACCTTGGCCGTTTTTTGTACTTAAGAGCCACATTGAACTTACATCCGCTACATGAATCGTGATTCTTCATCACTTGGTTCTCTTTTATTGGAAAAGTTTTAAATCTATGAACATGTATAAGAAACTATTTATTGTAGTAGATCATTTAGGGGAAGCGAACTAATGATAAGAAACCGCGTTTCATTGAAGCAATCCTAATATATGTGTAAATTTTAATCATAGGTAAAGTCATTAAAAAGATAAAAACTCAAAGCTTATCACATCCCTTCATCACGACGGTGAGGTGAGGTACGCAACCTACTATGAAAATGGAACTTCAAAGTTATCGCTAAAGCAACGAGCCGGACGGTGGGTAGTTGTTGAGCATCGCTACCACCATAACACTTTTGGACCACTAAGGTGTTGACATGTAGGTGGGCCCAAGTGCTTTGTTGGGTGTAATTGAGCTTGATGTTTTAAAGGTAGAACGTTCTACGCAAACGTGACTAAGATTTTCAACGACCTCTTATAGGTTGTTATTTTTGTGGACATAGATATTTGTGGACCGAGAGTGGGCAATATGTGTTCACATTATAAAAACCGCCATCATAAGAATATAAGGTTTTTAACATTCATTGGAAGTAACGAATCATATAATTATAACAATTTGTAAAGGGCCCTACATTGCAATGAAACATGTCAAAGTTACACGGGACCTTTATATTGGTTTAAAGAAGCTAGTGGTGTTTTGACTTTGAATATTCATCAAATATCTAATTGAGGCTAAAAACAAATTTTCTTTCTTTATACCTATGTTTAGAACAAAGGCTAATATGAACACATATTTTTTATATCAATCATGTATGTGCAATAGCTTAAAGTGTTGGTTTCTACCTTAGATTGTTTGGGACTCGCTTGTAGAGAAATTAGGTGTGTCTATCTATGAATTTGATGGCTCAAGCTGCCACTCTCAATTGTTGACAGTCGAATTTCTCTTTTGGTTGGCAGTCAGCATAGAATGGAGAGGAGCAGTGTACAGGCAATGAACGTGAGTGACAGTTGAAGTGGATGAGTTTGAAAAATAACCGCTTCAAATCCAAGGCTTCAGAAAAAACTAATAGTCCCAGTGATTGGGAAGATTTTTGGGCATAATCGGTTGAGATCCTAGTGTTTGCAACTCCAACCGGTTACATGTTGTTCACATCCTCCGGTTTTCCTTTATTAAGTTGGGATATATTCTTCTATAAATTCTTCTAAAACGATCATTAATTTTCCTACAGTCTTGAACTTCAACCGGTTATTTCTCAAACTCTATTGGTTCATTTGTAACTAACTGCCGGTTCTCCCCGATCATTGAACAGTCTGTTTGGAGAAATCTACAAAATATTCCTCAATCCAATGAAGAAAAACTGAAGGATGTCAACGTGTAACCGGTTGATCTTGAAAACACTCGGATCTCGATCGATTATGCGCAAAAATCTCCCCAGACGTTGTGTCCAGGGAGAATCATCACACATGCACATTTGCTTAATCACATAAAACTCAAAGGAGGTCCGATTCTCTATCATGTCTTTGTTGATACTTCATCGCAATGTTGCATATGTGACACATCTTTTAGTACACAGAAACTTGGATGAGGGAGAATATGGAAGAGCTCTCCGAATAACACCCACATACCTCAAGTTGACAAGCACTAGTGCAGTTATGTGTATGATTGAGAATTTGTGAATGGTGACAATTTTTGTTTAATTCTATGCAAAATTGTTACAACTTGTAACTTCGAGTATGTACTTTGACTTGGAGGTTTCATATCTTAGATGATGAGTATTTAATGTCGACAATATTTTGATTTAATCCTTTATTGCCGAAGAGGCCCCCACTGGCACATGGATTCTTTCTCAAAGAGAGAAGCATCTATGGACCCCCCCCCCTCCCTTACATCTTCATCCATGCTTTGTATTCACATGGAGGAATTTTCATGTTTCAAGAATAGATAGTTGCAAGTCTTGTTTGATTTTGTTCTAATTTGAAGGTCAGTAAGACTTGACGGAGGAAGAATGTTTTCATGCATGTGGGTGTTTTCCGTTTACAAAAACCGTCTTTTGTAGTAAGTGTGGGTAATATTCCAAAGCAAACATTTCCAAAATTGGCATTCAAGCTCATCATGAGAGAAAACTTATCATCCAATCAAAAAACTTTGGCCACCTTTAGTATAGGCATATGAACTCGAAATTTGGAAAACGGATCGTTGCCTATGTGTTTTCTAAATATGTTGCTTTTTAAAACGTCCTTAAGCATCCCATTATCATCCAATTTTTATTTTTTATTGAAAGAAAAAAGAAGGAGGAGATTTGCACTAGTTATCCCACCTTGAGAATGTCACCTTTGCAACCGTTGGATCTTCTCAAATTTTGTTGAAACAAAGAGTTTTTTCTTCCCACGACTTCCTACTGTCCTCCTAATATTTAGAGTTTCTTCCACATACAAGTGATTGATCATAGAATATGTTGGTGATAGTGGGGAGATACTAGATCGAATTGCGCTTGGATTCAAAGGAGGTATGAAAGTTCCAACCTTAAGTTGGAATACACCCCTCACCATGAAGGGTTATCATAGATACATAGAGGTACGCATCATACAAGCAAGTTTACAATGCAACTCGTAAATGCAAGTGGAGTCAAATACAACCACAATTCTCATTTGTAGAAGGTTTCCAAGATCTTAATGATTTAAGATTGATCCTAGTTTTATTTTGTGTAGTTGTGTGCATATCACCTCCATGTGTCCACTTGTGTTGAAATGAAATGTGGAGGGCTAGACTTTGGTACAGTCCCAAGTAGACCGTTTCGTTCCCAAACCACCTATACTTTGGGTTTGGTTTTTGACACATTAGAAATTTGATAGTCTTGGAGACCAAGTTCCTAGTGGGGTTGGGCAAAATGAATTCATTTGATATACCGTACTTGCATGGCCAATTCGGCACTTAAGTGCCGAATAATTATTTTAATTACTGCAAGGTCATTCTACAGTTACAACAATATTTTAATCATTATTCGACACCCATGAACAGTACCCAATAAGTATCTTATCTTTGGGCAATGAGGCCTTGTATTTATCACATATTTTGGCACCTCACAAAATGACATATTTTCTGCTGAACTGGCCATGCAGGTACGGTACACCTTGTTGATGTTCCAAACCCTAAAACACATTGTCCAAAAGGGGTCCAAAATTGCCCAAATGAAACCTCCAATCTTATAGTTGCTACACTGTAGGTTGATAGCGAGATGGGCAAGAAATTGTTCAATAATTAACTCATTTAAGGAAAATGGTTTAGATTGTCAGTTGAAACATAATTTATGAAAAATTGGGCAAATATGTATCTACATATATATTACTTAGGCACATGACATTTCCTATTTAAGCTTTCCTCACACTTCTCTCGTAGGCTCCGCTTCTCTCGAGCTTGTAGGACTCTTGATTTTGAGACGTTCAATTTGCAATACATGAATGTCAGCTTCAGTCTGTGTGAATGTCAAAGTGAATGTGTGTGATAGGTTAGTACAGTTGTCAGTGCATGTGGGTTGTTGACTTTAGCCTCATTCCAAAACACTATAAAATTCCTAATTTTAAGACAGTTATATGATTATCATTCCTTCCATTTAGGCTATCTAACTCATTAATTTCCCAAAAAATTAGGCTTGAGATTTTAGAATTATTTCCAACCCATCTTACTATCAGCTTGCATTAATCTCATACAATATGATGCTTAGACAGTTGAAACTAATCATTTTTTTTAGTTTTAACAGTCTTCACATATGTATTATTTTCTATATATGTAACTTGATCTTACTAAAGAAAAACTTCAACTTAACTTGGTTTTGCTCCAAGAACATTTAGGGGTAAAAAAGGAAGCATAATTTCAACCATATGTATGTATGAAATAAGAACCTTGAAATAAGAACCGTTTCGAATGCCTAAGCACCTTCCGCATCCGCAATGGTACTCTCATGTCATCGATGATCACAACCACTAATCACATGTGCATATGAACCCGACTTTGCCTAAAGGAAACGTGTGCGCCATATATCCTTCAAAGGCATGGTGAATTGCGACTCCAAAGCTTAGGCTCAATAACGTTCACATCTCGGGGGGTCACTAGCGAAAATCGTAGAAACAACGTGCGATAAAAAAATATAGTCTAATATATTCATTGAAGATAAATTTTGCAAAAAATGTACATATGAAATAGGGGATTTTTACATAATGAACATGTTTACAAGTAAAATAGCATCACATATAATGGCCTCTTTTATCTAGTCAGTACATGTAAAATAGTGTGGAAACAATTACTAGGGGTAGTAGGTCTAGGGTAGGGTCTGTGTTTGTGGATGAAAAGAGGTAATTTTTTTATTGAAAAAGCTTGGATGGATGACTTCACAGGCATGTTGGCTAGCTGGCTTGAACATTACTAAACCGACATATCCAATGTGGAGTTAATGTTCTCTACCTACGTGCCAAGAGGGAAAATTTAAGGGCGTTGTTTGAATTGCAATCTTCTTTCCAATTTTCTTTGGCAGTATAAGTAAAATAGGGTATTTTTAAACGATTCCCCCACAAAAGAATTATTACTAATAGGGTGTATTAAAATACAAGCATTTACCTTTATTTTAAAAAATAGCATATCTTATCATCTTTTTTTGTGAGGTAAATAGGCTCCCAATAAATGGGTCCCGAGCGCACGTGTATGCATTAATATAAGAGGGAGTGACCCCCCTGAAGTTCACATCTTGACAACGACCACATCACATGCCTAGGGTTCCAATTATGCAATCACCACGAGTGATTTTACAAATGTTATGTCACTGAAGGCCAACACATGCTTGTATGTCATGAATTTGTTTTCCCCCCCCGAGCTACAAGGGTTGGGGTAGAGCACCATTCCTTCTTGCCACTAAGCGCAAGATACAAAACACATAGAATTGTGCCTTGAAATTGAGTCGGTGTTGAAGAACCAAATCGACGCCACAACAATTTGCCACCTTATGTTCTTGCAATTTGTGAAACATTCACATTTGAATCGACCACTAAAATGCGTGGATTGTTTCCCTTTCTAACCTTCGTAATCATAATTGGTTTAGCAAATTGGCTTGGACATGGTAG
Organism: Polytrichum commune; assembly: GCA_950295325.1. Classification (NCBI taxonomy): domain Eukaryota; kingdom Viridiplantae; phylum Streptophyta; class Polytrichopsida; order Polytrichales; family Polytrichaceae; genus Polytrichum; species Polytrichum commune. The sequence continues at coordinate 6,303,143 of OX485807.1, forward strand.
AAACAAAAATGAAATAAATCGCACATCATATGAATATACTACAAAAATATTTAAAGTCATTTACCCTTAGGTTTTTAAAACTCTTCCTAGACCCACACTTTTCCATTAAGAAAGGTTTCCAAAACCCTCCCGACAATCATCCAAACCCAACCCCCACTTTCTCTCAAAATTGTCCAAACTGCCCCCATACTAAAATCCAACATTCACCCAAATAAATAAATTATTTAAATTATTTTTCTTAAAAAAATTGAGCCCTCATAACTTTTGCATGTATGACTCTTAAAAATCATACAAGTAGTCAACCCCGCGGTTAAGTCCCAACCCTTGCCCAAATCCCGTCCCACTTTCGCCCAAAACCAACCCCACATTAATTTGGAACCGTCCTGATTTTCATCCAAATCCACCCCCCACTATGCCAGAAACATTTGGACGATTTTAAAGTGTGCTCCAGTTATGGGATTAGGAGGCGTTGTCGGGTAGAGAGGGTTCCGCCTTGGGAAAGCGTTGGGCTTCTGGCTGCAACTAGATTTTATCGACCCGTCGAATCTTCTGATCTTCAATCGAATCTTCCGGTCTTCTAGTCTTCAATTTCTTCAATTTCTTCTAATCTTCAATCTCTTTCCCGTCGACCTATCCTGTTGCGGCTCTATATGGATAAAGGGTAAGGGTAGTGTGATAAGAAACCACGGGCTTCGGACGGGTAAAACGGGACGTCAGAACACGAGCTGACGTCCAAAAGATTGGCTCCTAAACTTTCAAACCCACGGTGACCAGCAATCGCGCCTCACCAGTGGGAACGACAGAAAACAACCTTGTGGGTGATTAATCCCACTTCGTTGTCACAAACAACCTTGTGGGTGATTAATCCCACTTCGTTGTCACACAGGAAACAAATTACGATGCAGAAATGAAATGCAACTAGCCTCCAAAACCGGCTTGGAATCACACACACAAGAAAAAGACAACGTGCCACAAGCAACCACACATTCGAGTCTTGAAGCCTTCAATTCTTTAATCTGTCCGTCTTCTATGGTCGGTCGAAGTCTCAGCTCTTCTTTTAAGAACCAACAGACTTCCCTCCACTCAAACAAGCACAAATCTTGATTGCTAACTTCCAAAACAACAAGTGAGATCTCTCATGAATCACAAATCCCTCGTATTTTATTTCATATTCTTCTCAAAACAACTCACACCGTGAGCTTCGAATCCACTTCTCTCTCTCAACAACTTCTCTCCCTCAATAATCACATAACATCTTTCCTTCACCACCTCTCCCTATCCATGCGAGAGACAAAGTTCTCTCTTATCCTCATCACATGGCTTCTAATCACCCATTGGTCCAAAGTAACTCAAGATAACTAAAAGACAAAATTAAACTATGAGTAAATAAAAAGGTAATCTATTTCTATCATTTGGTAAAGGTAACTAAGAGTAACTATGAGTAAACATAAAGGTAAGCAACTTCTATCCACTTCTATCCTTAGGTAATGATAACTAAAATAAACTATGAGTAAATAAAAAAAGTAATCTACTTCTATTCTTTATTATTTTTCTCCAAGACCAAGAATCACAATGCAATATTAAATACGTACACATCTATATAGTGTACGTACTTACATCACGACAGCGTGCATAGGAGCCGCTTCTAGGAGAGGGTCAAAATCAACACCCCTTACCTCATATGCAAGCATGTAGAACAATATGGTGTTTAGCTTGCCATACAATTACACATGACTAGACACGTTGCAAAGAACAACAATCATCAAAAACAATGCAGAATGGAATATTGTTGGCACGATAGTTCGCCTCATGCATCGGCAAGAATATATATTTGGGATGTCATTGGAAGTGGACATGCATGTGCCTCCTCCTTTAGACTTTGGCAACGCTCTAAGTAAGCAATCGCCATGACAACATTGATTGGCTCATGGGTTGGCGCAAGTTTGGCAATTGTATTTTATATGTGAAGTCCTTTGAGTCTAGAGCATAGGAATACATAAAACCACCAAAATACATGGTGAAAGTTACTTCATGCTCTAGTTGACATGCAACACCGTGTGCCAAAAGTCGGGAATGATTTATTGGCAAGTCCGGATGGGTCCCCTTGTTACTAAAGCTAAACTAAATATTGCATTTAGTGTCACCGATTCTATTTTCTCTTGCTCAATACTAACCGGAACCTGACCCGTGTCCCGGGGAGTGCACTTAAAGTTAAGATTAGGAATACACGTGAGTGCGTTTTAATGGCATACCCCCTACAATACTTGGCCTTAAAATAGTTTTTAATGTAAGAAATTTTAAGTGCCAAATCATTACGTATATATCTATCACTTGGTATAAATTTTAGGACGAAATTTTAAAAAAAAATGATAGAAGTTTGAACTAAAATGCGTTGTTTTTTGCATCAAAAAACAATTTAAAAATATTTACAATTGATTTTTTTTGAAATTTATACGACAAGAACTTTAGATTGTGTTTAACAACTTCATTTTTTTTTACAATTTTTAGATGATTTTTTAGTACATACATAGGGGGGGTCAAAAGTATGCACTCGCGTGATTCCTAGTCTTAACTTTAAGTGCACTCCCCGAGACCCGTGTAGTGTCACCAACACTAAATGTAAACCTAACGCTATTTGTCATTCCTTGTAAAAACATTTGGGCACTATAGATGTATGATGTTGCAATTACTGTTACTTACTAACTGATTTTTCATCCAATTTTCAATCATCCATGACACTAAATTGTAACATAAATGTTAGGATGCAGAATGATTCCAAACTTTGTTGCAATAACTGGCATTTGGATGAACCGAAAGTAAGTTTGGATGACAATACTTGTTAACTTATTCATAAGAAGTGTAATCAAAAAAGTTAACATAGTTAACATAGAATACCATATGGCACCAAAAACAATATTAAGTGTAGTCATGTACGTAGACATGTCAAGGTGTACCAAACATTTCACCTCAAGTGCATGGGGTTTGTATCATACAAGTGTTGAATTATGAGGAAATCATTTTTTAGAACTATGCTATGGCAATATGAGTTTCATGTAGAAATTATATGACATTGTTGAAATTGTGAAAATTATGGTTTGCAGTGTTAACTTCAATCTCCTCAAAAAAAAAGGAAATTAATAAATAAATCAAAGAAAAGAAAACTATGTACTACAACAGATAGGAAGCTATATTAACGACTTAGCTAACATGTACTCCCTTTGTCCCAAAATGATTGTTCATGTTTCTAACTTTGGCAAGATTAGGTCCATTGACCATTGACCGAGTAGTTGTAAGTATGACTCTTAAAATTTAAAAAACAACAACTACTCTGAAACGTCCATGGAAATTGCAGTGTCGAAAGACTTCTTGATATAGAAAGTTTGGTGCGGAAATATTTGACTTTGAGCCTCAAATTTCTAGCCGGGTAGATAAACCGGACAATCATTTTGGGACCAAAAAATCCGGGAAGGACAATCATTTTGGGACGGAGGGAGCAATATGTTGTGGATTTGTGTGGATTTTGGCAACTACCATGTCCTTACACATTTTAGTCAACCATCCCAAAAAATGATTGCACGTCTATCGTTTTTTGTGAAAGCCATCATATGCATATTGAAGCCAATTGGTCCTACAAACTCTTCCGTTGATTGTTGTATAGAGGTAAGATGAACCCCTCCCTTCCAAAACAAACAAACTTCACACAACCATGCCCAGGACTGGGGGAAGGGGGGGGGGTGGACTCTTCATTTGAGGCATTAAAGTACATAGTATACATAAGGGAGATGTATTGTTTTTTCTCTAGTGTGTACATCTAAAAAGGCTATTAAATTTTCTAAAGTAAAGGTTGATGTACAAGAGAAGGCCCTAGGTTTAGAGAAAATTTGACAATAGATGTGTTAGTTCATCCACTTCACATTTTCATCTGTTGTTTTCACATGGTCATAGTCCTCAATGACTATCACGTGTCTTTTTGTTAGGGTTTGCATTTGGGTTCTAGGTTTTTAACAAACTAGAGGTTCTTGGAGCTCTCATGGGCTTCAATTTTTCTCTCTAGATTGTAGCTAAGTTATTGTGCTCTAATCTTTGTTTGTTTAATACAATCGTTGAGTTACATGCTATGGATGTAAAATATTCAATAACTTTCTCTTTGGAAAGTGAAAGTGGAGTTTATAATCAATAAAAGATCATTTAATTCATGGTTTATAGTTTGTATATGTAGTGGAAACATTTACCACATTAAATTGAAATGCTTAGTATAAATACTTGAGTCCATTTCTTAGCATGCCGTTAATACGTATACATATGTTTTTCCATATAATCTTGTATATAGGGGGGGTTTAATTTCATAGTGACCCAAGCACGTCATTTAGGTTTCCACTGAAGAGTCCACCCCCGGGACCCGATTAGATGGGCACATTGCATCACGTCCCAACATTTCACTTCAAAATTATGTTGATATGACAAGCATCGACATGACAATGAAGTAAACAATTTTCAAATAACCTCCCCTATAGGGAAAAACTACCAATTGAAATGCGCTACTTTGTAATGTTATCTTTTTAAGCTATCATCCATACTAAAACATCTCTTTTGTTCTAGTTATTCTTTGATCAAAGATCCAATCCCCCCTTATTCCACCAAGTCCACATGGTTCTACACCCAATCTGCATTGATCCGGGAAGGCGAATTTTTTTCTTTTGGTTTGTTTGATTATGTTGGATTTGTAGGGTCTAGGGTAGATAGCTTGAGGGTGCACCTTGATTATTATACTTGTGGCACATGAGCCTAGCATTTTTTTGGGGGGCACAATAGAGATAATGCCCTATGGATCATGGCACCCATACATTAAGTTACAATAAGGGCATACATATATCTAGGTATAATGCATTATAAAAGGAATCTTTGTTCTTTGTCTTGTTCATGTGCTTCCTTCTTTTTCTTTCTTTTGCCACTTAGTGTCTTGGTAGTTGTATCCCTCCTACTTGATTTGTTCATTGTGAAGTCAATCGTCCATTGTCCATGGTTGGTTCTCCTACAATCTGATAATATGTGTTGCATTTGCCCCAACGCAATTGCCATGGCCAACTTCATTGGTTTCAACATGTGCATGCCTTGTGTCTTTGAATGTTGTGTTTTTTGGTCACCCGACCATGAAGCCTTCTTGAAGGTATAAGTACAGCATGCATATAGAGTTATTTGGATATGCTTATTTCACATTTGTTTTCATTTGCACCCACTCTCGCGAATGATTTGATTATGCAAGTTGCAAGTTGCCACTAACCTCTTACCTCTCGGCAGTGGATCATGTCATAGTATGTTCTCTTGAAATCGTGCCTACGATGATGATGCAGTGTTCCATTATCTTGCTTGAATCAATGGTTTGTGACGCTCAGCCTCTCATTGTTGTAATTTGCAGAGTTCCAGTTGCACAACACAAAACTTGTGTTGCAGATTGTGAGCCCAACACCGCAAATACTATGAAGCCTATCGCAACGTTCACTATGCCACTGGGCCTTATTTAACTCAGAGGGAAGATGCAAGTTGTACATTCCGCAACCTTCATGACTCCTAAGTTTGTGATCAGTCATGGGGTGGTGCGAGCAAACATGCAACTTCTGGGCTAGACCACCTTCATGCCGCTGCATTGTCAAGCAGCAAGATTTAAGTGCAATTAGTTCCTCACTGTCACTCCCCTATACCAATGGAGATGATGCAGATGGTGAGCAATCACAACTCCACGAACCAAGCTCTGCAGATTGACACCATCATCAATCTGCACCTGAATTTCTATTTTGAGTCAAAAATGCAAGTCGGATCCAAACTACCACCCAACATGAACCCCCATCTCACCATGACCCTCCCCACCTTGAAGATTGAGAACCCTAACGAACTCATGAATGTCTTCCGCATTTGTGACTGAACGCCAATGGCGTCCATGATCGGAAGTGTACCTATGTGGGAGCCTGAGAATGCCAAAGGAGGAGCGCAAGTGCCGCATTTCTTTCGAAGGCATGGCACAATTTGCGACATCTAAGCTCAGAGCCAACAACGCCCGCATTCTAGCAACCACTAGATTGCATGCCAGAGTCTGCATCAGCAACTACTAGATTCGAAGTCTGCATCAGACATGGATCCACAAGTGTCCGACCACATATGGCAAGCACATGGTTGTTTGTCACGAATTGTTTTTCCCGAGCGCCCTGGCCTATTCTCATTTGGTGGAAGGCACTAAGCTACACCGTTGATGGTATTTAGTGTCACTCACTATTTGGACTTACATTGTGCTATGACTAAATTATTATAGATCTAATTTCTTACCAACGAGATAAAAGAGTTCTCCTCTATAACACCATATTAAGAAGCAAAGAATCTTTGATTCCGGAGCCTAGATCAACGCCTTCCTCAACTCCAATTTTAACGATTTAGAATTCTTTGATCCTAATTTGCAATTGCTAACCTGCTCAAGCTGCTAATGCTCGAATCCATCGGCTAGATGATTCCACAGAGCTCAAGGTGTCCACCATAGCCTCATCTACCTTAGGTAAGCGGGTCATAGAGCTAGGTCAAGGAAAATTTGAACATTCTCTAGCTAAATCTCTAGAGTATGCCCAATAGATCTATTTTAATTCTTGGAGTGTTTTGAAACATGCTTTAAATATAATGTCTTGAAACATTAGTTGAAGTTGATTGCCATTGTTTTCATGAGCATCCATGTCAATAGATTAAAAGTTTACCAATACAGTCTAACCTTGATAATGTCACCCTTGTTAATAGAACACCTTGATATTGTCACCTAGAAGTTTGAAACCGATTTTCATAGTGTAAAACTCCCTCGTTATTATCCCTATCACCCTTGGTAATGTCACTATTTTTTTCCAAAATCCATAGTGTAAATGTGATAATACCAAGTATGGATGGATTGTATGTGATGGTTGGATGGACAGATTGTAGTAGCCGAAAGGGTCATGCGCCGCCCCTGTGATATAGTCTAACCTTGATATTCATGGTGAGGTCAAGAAAGTTATAGATGAGTTTAATGCTTTTGTACTCTCCCATATCATTATCTTGTTCCTTCCACCAAATGTGACTTCAGTTGTTCAACCTTTGGATCAAGGAGTGATTGCAGCATTCAAAATGTGCTATAAGCGCAAGCTTGTTGTTTGGACTTTGCAACAAATTGATAACAACTCAAATGAAGATTTGGGGAAACTGAATGTTGATCTATTTCAAGCTATGCTATGGTGTGTGGCAGCATGGCATGAACTAGATGATCAAACCATTAGAATTGTTGGAGAAAGTCCGCCATATTGCCTACAAAGTGGAATGCAAATATCAACAATTTTGATGAACGTATACGTCCAAAATGGAGGAAGCAACTTTGGAATTGGGCAATCTCATTGCCGCATTGAATTTGGGTTTGGATGTCGAAGGCAAGCCTGTAGAAAAGCTTTGTCCTTTGGAGTACATAAACATGGAAGGTGAAGATGATTTTGAGGTGGAATATTCTACTGAGGAGCTTGTGCAATTAGTGCAAGATGGCGAATAGGTTCTTGATTCCATGGAAGTAGACCCATTGATTGTTGATAGCAATGATGATGAGTCTAAAGTAGTGAAGCTAAGCAATGCACAAAAATATGCTAAAGATGTTTTGAATTTTATGGCTAGCCAAGGTTCTCAGATTTTCAACACTCTAGAGTTGTTAGGAATGGGAAAAATCCATGACAAACTCATTAGAATTGGTGTTGCACATTTAACATCAACAAAACAATGTGACATTAGAAGCTTCTTTGTCTCTAGTGAGAGGTCTTTACCTGATCTCAATGACACATTATGATGTGCTCTTGTTGTTATTCACAATTTTGAATTAGATTTTAATTACATTCAAAAACATTGAAGTCTCATATTTGTTATTTTCTTTTTTACATTGTAATTTTATTTTGATTTTCTACCTAGTTTTTTGATAATATCACATTATGCACAAATTTTCAAAATGTGACATTATCAAATATGTCACACCTTGTTTATATCACTCTTTTTGGTGAAACGGATGGTGTGACATTATCAAGGTTAGACTGTAGACACTTTATGAATTGCTGGCATTGTATAAATATGTGCTCATGCCATGCTACATGCAATGTTGATGATTTTTAAAATCGACACAGTTTACTTGTGCAAGCGAGCAATCTATGCGGCAACAATTATTGTTTATTGAAAATGTGCGCAACACATTTCTTCTAAGCGACATGTATTGTCACTTCATATTCAAGAAGTCCAGGTTTGGTGTTAATTTGCATAAGTGGTCTGCACATTGTTTGGAGATTCTTGGTACCCGCAAGATTCCATCAATCTATTCAAATACTACATGGATTGTTCTACACAGCAAGCTGTGGATCATACTGACAGAAGTAAGTGGTTGGGTGCTCCATAATCCATCAAGGTAGTGTCAGAATGTTGTCAAGGTAGTGCAAGGTTTCTGTAAAGGATTTCAGCTGGGTGATGGGCATCATACTTGCGAACACTCATTTCAACGCAGTAACACCTAATGTCTACCAAGTTTTCATATATATTTTTGTGCAACACACCACCATAACATAATGTACTTATTCAAAGTTCAACATTAAAACAATGTCAGATCAGTGAACACAAAAATGTAGATAATTATTATGTCCTCCATAGAGAATGAAGATATTTTGTCCATTTATGACGGTGTTTCTTCTCAAATTCTGTTGAGATTGAGATATTCTAATTTCTGCATCTTCATTATGGGGTTAGCCTCCGGATGCAAGTAGCCAATCAAATAAGAGTTTATCCAATAAAGATGAAATTGGAACTCTTCTACTATGGGTGAAAATGAAGAAGTTTACAATAAAAGGGGGATTTTACAAATTTCATCAATTCTGAACAAACTTACAAGCCTCAAAAGTGAGCAAAGTATAAAAGCTTAATCGAATATACTTTGTCAAATCCTTGCAACAATTTTCAGCGCAGATAAAACAAAAACTCCATATAAATCAGGAAAAACATGTAATATTGAAACCTATCAGTGGCATATAGCAGCAGCGTTTCAACCATTTGCTATAAAAGACAAATACAATCTGTATATTTTTTGACTGGAAGGACCTTGAACAAACGTTTGGAATACAATTAATTTCAATTATATACAGTTATCAGGACCAATTTCTGCACAATGACACTTTATAAATAGTGACTGATAAGAACAGCTTATTTACAGTTCTGGTAAGCTGGGCAATTGAGCACCAGTTTGCCAACCTGGAGGAGCAAATGCCTGCTAAGTTTCTGCTTGAGCTTTACAAGGAGTCCTCAACATTGGATGCGAGTTGAATGGAAAACCATTGCCTGAGTTAGCTGCTGTAGTCGAAGTACTTTGGATTTGCTGGGAAGTCATAATCCACTTGCAGCTGCAATTATTGAACACGGCAATTACTACATTAGTACAAAGAGAAGACCAGGAAAAATTGAACATAAAAAAAGCTCTGTAGATTTCATAATGATTTCTACTCTCACAAAATCCACACTGTAGAACATAAAATCAGTCTGAACTTATAAAATCTAAGGCCCTGAAATACCACACACTTGGAGTTGATGTATCATGAAGCAGTAGTGGACCACAAGTCTTTACTTGACCAACATCAGACATGAGGAAAATCGAACAAGGTTTACTTGAAGAAACCCATTAGGAGCAGTACAGGGAGATGTGAAGTTTCACATTAGGATACAGCCGAATCTCTTTTACTTCAAGCTGCAGAAGACACCTCTCAAAGTCCCATTTACATGGGTGCTCAATTTGTGAAAATAAACTGCCAGTATTTTTAGTGTTGACATGAACTCATTGGATTACGTAACACCATTCAACATATAGGCCACATTAATGGAAAAAATTAAACCTCTCAGATTGCATTGCATTGCATGCATAAAACACCGCCACCACAATTTTCATGATTATGATTCACATTTGGAGTAGCTAAAAGACTTTCTTTACCGCCTGAGCTCTATTGTTGGCTCTAAGCTGAAACCTTTTTTAATTCCTTTTACGAGGATATACTGCAGAAAGTGAATCTTCAGTAATAAACACACATTCAAGTTTTGAATTGGAATTAAATGTCAAGTTTTGCGAGATTTAAATTTTATCAAGCCCCAAATATAAGCAATAGTTTAAACCCCCGACTCTGCAGGAGGATATCCGGCAGCCACTGATTATGATCTGCCAGAACACTATCTAACACTGCCAAGAATGGATATCTCTTCCTTATTTTCTGCTCAATCAAAAAGCATACCTTGCCCTCGTGTGCATCAGAATGGCGCTGAGGAAACACCACCCGCAAATCCCCATAAATATAGAAACGCCTCTCATCTTCAACTTCTCCACCTTTACACACAGATGGAGGGGTCGAGCTTTTTTGCACAGTTTGTGCTTTCTCTTTCCCATGGTTTCTGAGGGGCGGGCACATAAACCTTAAATGCAGAGCATATCTGAGAACTCCACCACCTTCACCACCTTTCCCTCCTGGAGAATTACCACTCCCACCAAGGCTCGACAAACTCTTCCTCCGCTGTACACTGAGTTTATTATTTTCTGGTCTGGTTTGTTGAACAGAAAGGCCTTGTCCTGACGCAGTATCATCATTCGTTTCAAGAGTCTCAAACAGCAGAACTCCACCTTCATGTAAAGTTCCACTTCTGTCTGAGTATCCAGGTAAGATTGAAGGTACCGGTCCACAATTTCCACCTGCAACAGGTTCCTTGGGCTCTCCAGAAGCCGCACCAGTATTAATCCTGAAAGGCACCTCATTTCCACCTGTAACTATACCATTATCCCTGCAGTTTGGCTGTGCTGCGCTATCTCCAAGGCTAGGGATATTCTTCCTCCGTGGCACACAAACCACTTTGCCATTTTCTTGACCTAATCTTGTATCCTGTTTCTCAAGTGTCTCAAACAGCAAAACGCCACTGCCATGGAGAGTCTCGCTTCTGTTCAATGGTCCAGCTAAGCCAGAAGAGGGTCCACAGATTCTACTGGCATTGGGTTGGTTAGGTTTCATGTCTTCAGAAACCTCGCCAGTATTATTATTCCTGGAAGTGACTCCGTTGTCATGTTTATCTACGCCATTGTCTTCAAAGTTTGGTTGCGCAATTCTGGTACTACCTTGCCAATTTTGGTTGCTGTACAAACCTAATGGAGCTCCCTTTGGGCTCACAGTGCCACTAAAGTTGGAAAAGCTACAACGACCACCCCCTCGTGATGTTTCCGAAAGCCTGCTTAATCGAGAATCTGAACCCATTCTGCCAGATTCTTTTGCAGGGGTTGTGGGGTGTCCACTAGATGCTAAAGAGACTTTATGCCGAAGAAACGTCTACACAATCCACAAAACAATTTGTTAGCAAGTAGAATCATACATATAGTAGTTGAGCTTTATCCGAGATCCACAATTCCACACTCTCCTACCTTCTGACAGCAAGTGACAATTCAGATCTGTTGGCTGTTGTCATGAGAAGTCACTGGGCCTTGCTATTAAAAAAAACAGCTAGACCTAAATAGGATGAATAAACCCAAGTCTGAAAAATGAGTTTCTTAAGAGTTTCTACTTATGAGGAACACTACAAGGACTCTGACAAGAGTTCTGAACATTTCTAACCAACCACATCCACGCCCATGACACAGCCAAATGTATGGTGCTTACTCACACCTCCAACGCAGTCTAGGTGTCACAATAATCTGTACACCATCATAAGTGACATACCTTTGTACCAGGTGGCATGTCTGTCAAGTCGTAGCTACATATGAATGTATGCACAGGGGTCATCTCTGGATTGCTTAAAACCTACACACACACTTACAGCAGTCAACTTACTGCACTCTCACTCTGACTGCCAACTCAGTAGTAACAAATTTTGTGATCCACCATGTACAGGACCATCTAGAACAAGTCAAAAAACAGAGTTCTTGAGATAGGATGGTTTTGGCAGTCAAGAATGGGATTGTGCTTTTAAAATATTTGATACATACCAGTTGTACTCGGCCTCGAACAGGGACCCTGAAGCGGGACTTTCCAGGGGTCCTGATTGATTTGCTGACGTTTTTGCCTCCAGAGTTGTTCCCAGCCAGGTCTATAGAGGCAAAATATAGAAGTGAACTATCTCCATCCACACATGTGACAGAAAAAGGTAGCTTCTTGATTGGCGGAGGCCAGCTGCCACCTGTGACACTCAGTAGTGCCAAAAATCCATCCAGTTTCTGCCAACATTCACCAGTTTATATAAGGTTATGGTCTGTTGACATTTAATACAGTCTCCAGCATGTGACCGAAGCTAGACAGTGCTAAAACCGTCACTTTAATTATTGAATGTGTATACTATTATTACATAAATTGTTTTTGTTTTTGTTTCTCATTAGCAATTGAAGGGGATTTCAACACACCAAAGTATGCTTTCTTTGAAGGCCATATGCAAAAGTTATAAAGGTTCAAAGTTTTATTGGTGGATGACCTAAAACCAACACGGCAGCCTGATATTGAGGTGGTGAACATTCTCAAAATTAATATGGACTTGTTGTGCAAGATTTTAAGGTGTTGGTTTCAGGTGGAATACTGGTTAGAGCATGCTCTACCTTACAAGGAATTCAATATCTCAATGCTCATAGAAAGGCATACAGAACTTACCTGGCAGGGTTTACCAGCCAAAAACCGCCCCGAAAGAAGAGATTCTTCAAATGAACCCACCAAAGATCGTCTGATGGGAAGCCCAAGTGACCCAACTGGGCTCTTCAGTCCAGCAATTGGAGCAGATGTAGGTTCAAACCAGTTGGAAACACCAAACTGCTTTTGTGGTGTTCCAGGCAAGGGATAGTGGCCGCCATGGCCAGAATCTTCAAAGATACTTTCCACTGAACCTGTTGCAACTTCTTCTTCGATCGCATGCTCGACTCTGTCCCAGTTTGACTGCCGAGAGTGGGTAGGAGAAGGCAGTCCATTCACTGGAGTTGACTCCCAGGAGCGAATCTTTCCTGGACTACCTAGATCCAGGCCTGCTACTGCAGGAGATGGCCAGCGAGGTCCCAGGGGAGACAAAGAGAACGGAGATGCTCCTGGTCGAGGAGACCTAAAACCTCTCTGAAAGGTTTCAAAATTTGATGCTAACAAACTCCCCCTGTCAACAACCAGCCTAGGCCTCTCTGCAGACTGTACAGAGCTTTTTCTGCTCAGTCCCAAGGCTACATCAGGAACTTTGACGCTCGTAAGGACAGGCCCATCAGTTTGTATTTCCAATTGAGAGCCTCTTCCTCGGACTGCATGATCCCTTTCAAAGAGACGGGGAATTGCAACTGGATTGCTCATGTAACCAACTTTGTTACCAACTGGATAAGGGTAAACCCCAGGAGTTGAAGCCACTTCTTCCTCAATTTCCATACAATCTTGTTCATCTGAGCTGCCATAACCTAACACGCCACTGTTCTGGCCAGCGGCCAGCATAGCAGTAAGTGGGGATGAAGTCTTCCTGCGAACCTGGTTGGTGCCATAGTCACTTGCTCCAGCATCATGATTACTGCTGGGTAAAGACAAGTTACCTAATTCATACTGGAGGACCTGCACAGCAATGTGTTGTCAATAAAGATTATAAATATAAAGCCTGTTGTATCTAGGTCACATCCTATAAATCATGCACCCAATGTATGTACTAAGTACAACTAAAATTTCCTGGCACACCCAACAACAGTCCCCAATGAAGCAGTACTGAAAAGGGACTTATTGCTGTTCACATTCTTAGGCACCAATCTTGATGCAGTATTCAAGATTTCAGCACACTTGCGGACAGATGGAAGTTACAATCTGTAACCACTATGGATGTGAGAACATGCACTGCTATGGTGGGCAAATCATTCCATGGCCAGCAACTACACATAACTTCAAAACCAATGACTATGGGTTGAGACAATGGACATATTTCATAGATGATGAACATGGATACAGACCTCTGAAGCTTCAGCATTGTCACCAAAGCCCTTGAGTCTAGTGATATGAGAAGAGGTTGAAGCTTGAGCTTCGAATCCGACAATGATCGAGGTTGGAGCCCCTGCAGTTGGAACAACCTTCTGTGGACGATATAAGTTCTTCTCAACTATTCCAGACCTGATGGCTGCTTTAGCATTTGCAATGGAGGAGCCAGCCGAGGAATATTCCCAGGCAACATCATCGTCCCCACCTCTGTTACTTGTGTCATAACGTATAAGAGACAGACCCCCTGGAAGCCTCGTTTTGGAAAGGTTTCCCTCTGGAGAGACACCTCTACCATGTGCACCAGCCACAACATTATTTGAAACTCCTGGATTGTCATGGTCACTGGAAGTGGTTTCCTCCCGGCCATATTGCAAAGGAGTAGAACCAATATTACATAAAAAGATCCCTCCTCGTCGGTCATCATCTGCTGCTTCAGTGGATGGCCCAAGCAACCCCATGGTCCTGGCGTAAGGAAACTTTCTGCCTCGTAGTTCACAAGATGCAGGCTCTGGTCTCTGCGGTAACTCTACTACTAAATAGCCCTAATTGAGCTCCAAAAGAAATTTATAAAGTATTTTCAGGTCACTCCCTTGAACCTCCTTGCCACCGTGAGCTCAATTGGAATGTCACACCTCTTTCTACCCAATAGAAGCTCCCCTAAAATTCTGAAACTATGCACTGTATCCTCCCACAATGAGCCTAAGAATATGATTTCTATTGTTTCTTTATATCTACAACTCTAACATGACACTGCAGTGTCTCAGGTTCACTTAGCACAGAGCTGGGATCCAAATTGCCTTCTTCCCAAACAGTCTCCTCATGCATTTATAGATTATGCATCATCCTCCTGCATAAACGAGGAACAATTGGCTGCTTCTGCGCCCTGCTGGAAATGTTGGGGCAGATATCGTATGACAACAATGGTTGGCACAGTAGCCACAAACCCCTCTTGATTTGTAGAGATGACAAAAAATGGATGATGAAGCTCACATTATCAGAAAAGATTCACATGATGTACAAATGTCTACTGAAGTTGCTTACAACGCTTAGGAGCTGCCAATGCCAGATACCACCCAAGGTGCTATGGTCACAAGATGATTCTCACATCACCACAGCAGGAGAAGAGTCGCGCAATGAATGCATCAGAAAGGTCTGCAATAGTTTAGTGAAACGCAGTCCATATGCCTACCCCGAGGGTTTCTCAAATCAAAGTCCAAGGGAGTTTCCAGGAAGTATTGGTGTCACGAACCTCAGGACCTTGCATATTTGACACCCCCTCTTTGTCATCCATCAGGACACACATTGCAGTTGCAGCTGCAATTGGAATCGATGCACAAGACCTGCACTCTGAGGATAGCAGCGCATATGCACCCTTCATTCTACTCAGGAACAAGAGTCTCCATTTTCTGACTGAAGTGTAATCACCTCCATCATCAATGAAACAACAAAGTGTTTCATTTATATGCTCTGAGACCTAGGACATTGTGATTATCGATGCTCCTCGGAAGGGACTCTTGAATTTCTCTTCGTTTTGCAGCAGAAAATCTATCTTGATGTTTTGTCTGATGCAGGGAGACCCAACGCCGCCATTCTTTTCCTTTTCAGAGTAGCCACGTCAAACACTCCACTGCTACTAGACCACTCAACTACAACCGTGTTGATTTTTAACCACAGGTTAACACAAAGAGCAAGACCATCATCTAAAAACTGGCCTCGCCCCTTCTCTGACCTACCCAAACAACTTTAGCCCTAGAATTTATAATTCGGACTCTAAACAGCCTATATGGGGATAACAACCGAATCTTACTCTCTGCACAACGAGCGTGTCTTGGTTTTGACACTAAACCATCCAGACATAATACTTGCTTCACACTACTGTTGTACAAGACCCATGTGCTCCTCTACAGGCTAACTCACACAGTGAAAAAGCAGGTATGATGATGATGTATGCCGGGGTAGCTCCGTCTATTCCATCGGAATGCACTTCACTTGCTTATGACAAAAGCCTGCAATGTCCTTCATGCTTCGGTTCCTCCCTGAAGCATGCTTGTTTCCTGGAAGACCATCAAACCTCATGGTAAGTACGAGAAACAGTGTGCACAAGTGTGTGATTCACGTAGGCTCAAAAAGACGGCATATAGGCACAACGTCTCACCCCATCGGAGGCAAAGTATGAAATCGTCAAGCCGGATTCACTGTTCTCTTTTGCTGCAACATTCAAAAGCAACCTAGCCATCAACCTCGGAGCGGGTGCGGATTCAACCCACATGGATGGATGGCGAGAAAGCAGAAGGAAAAGGAAACGCGAGCAACAAAGTTAGAAAGAGAACGTGCCCCAATCAGTCTCCCTCCCTTCCCTTCCCCTTTCGAACCGATATGAACTACGTAGGACCTTGGGGTTGACAAGAGTAGCACCAGGGCATGAAATCTGTGGAGTTTTCATATGCTACATTTGTCTCGAATCTCATCTCATCCTCCATTAGCAGAAGGGAAGCGTGTGGGAAACCGGAATACCAGTCTATCATAGTCTTCCAATGCAAACACCTCCCAATAAATTACTATAAATGCCACTATAGCTTTCAAAAAGAAGGGAAAACAATACGGCAACTAACTGACTCTCATATTTCCTCCCCGGTTTCATCACTAATTCCGCCACAAAAACCTCCACTCCTCATTGCTACTTTCCTTATTTATGGACGAAGCTCTGCGAAAACCAAAGCATCCATTCTGCACACAGAGCCTCTCTCTCTCTCTCTCTCTCTCTCTCTCTCTATCTATCTCTCAATTTCGTCACTAATTCCACTCCCAATCAGTAGCAGAAGCCACTCCCGCAAGGCCAAAAAAACTGTGTTCACCTTTCCCCCCGCCTCGGATTTGCACCAAATCAATAATCACACAAGAAGCTAAGCGAACGCAACCCCAAACAAAATTCCCTTGCCTACCACACCCCGGTTCCTCGAAATCGAGAAGAAATGGCTACTCCCAGCCCCCAAGAGCACCCCACGCCCCTTCTCCCAAACACCGATTCGACACACACACACACACACACAATCCAGGTTCATCCACACACACACGTACACCCAAAACTCACCATCTCCTTCTCCTCCCCTCCCCTGTCGTTGATCTGGCACCGGATTGCCCCAAAACAGAGCAGCCAAAGCAGGGGCGAAGGGCGCAGAAAGCTCCAGCACCTGCAGCACCTGGAGCGAGGCACCGATTCGTGACGGCAGAAGCTAAGTTACAACGATGGCGATGACCCTTGAGCGTCTGAATTGATGCCCCGTGCGTCTGGTAGTTCCATTCTTATACGTGTATTTGTTGGAATCCAGTGAGTCCGAGGCTACGTTGGCCTCGGCGGAGGGAGGGCCGTCGTCTAGCGCATCGGAGGGCAGGAAGGGATGGCGAGGAGCGAGAGAGTGGGAGGAAGGAAGGAAGGAAAGGGCGATGGTGGATGGAAAGGGAAAGCAAGCCAAGAGTCCGCTGCCAACAATGGGCAGCCAGCCAGCCAGCGAGCGAGCGAGCAAGCCAGCGATCTCTCTCTCTCTCTCTAAGTTATGTCTCTTTCTCCCTTCTCTGTTTTCTCCTTGCCTCGCCTCCCTTTGTGAGCTGTGTGAGTTGCGAGCCTGCGATTGTGAGGCTGCCAGCCCAGGCCGGGTGGCACCCGCGGCTGCGCCCATGTGGGGCCCGCCCACCCGCGATGTATGCCCCTCTTCTCTTGCCTGGAAAGCTGCAACCATCAATTCGCTTTCCTTTCCCTTCCTCGTTCCACTGCTGCCCGGCCGCATAAGGCTTGGCTTTGGCTTTGGCTTGGCTTGGCTTGGCTTGGCTTGGCTTGGGGGAGAGAGGGAATGAAGTTATCATACCGTATAGGGCTCTCTATTTTGACATAACTTCATTATTCCCCCCTCCCCACGTGCCAATCTTGCATCAGTTGAGGCTTCTTGAATTCCACATGGAAATTACATTCCAACACTAAGAAAAGGTGAAATAAAGAGTCCTCTAGTACAGGTCCATGTCGAATTTCTTTTTGTAATTTGAGACATCCTTATTTCGCGTAATGCAATCCAAGTATTTCGGAGTGCAGTACATTTTTCAACTATCCATAGTTGTTGAAATCCATCCTTGGGTCTTTATGTTCGGTGATGCATTTAGGGGTGCGTTATGGGGAACGTAAAAGCTTTGGCCGAAGTTCCCTTTGTAATAGGAGATAGCCTTACTCTGCGTGATGCATCCCACGTATTTCGGACTGCATAACGTCTCTCACCGATCGGAGTTGTTGGAGTGTATTCTCGGGCCTTTATGTCTGGTAATGCATTCAGGGGAGTGCGTTATGGAGAACACGGGCACTTATGTTTGGATATTGCCTCGCATAGCGTCTTTGTACCCCGTAATGCACTCCCCCAAATGCATTACTTTATTGCGAGTGCACCTCTTGTTCATGCAACGCAAAAAAAACCCTGAATTGGTATGCAACTTGGATGTTGTTTTCCTTGGTTGATTTGACATTGGAATTAATTTTAAAGACCCTAGATTAGTTACGCAAGCTCTTCTGAGATGAATCGGCAACAAATCTATAGGAGGTTGAGGTTTTATGTTGAATGGATGAGAGAGGTACACTCACATACAACAATTCGCTCTCTCAACATAAGGTTGGGTTGGTTCGGTTGGTTCGGGTCAAGTGGATTTGGGTTTTGGTTGGGTTGTGTCGAGTTAAGTAGAGGGTGGGATTACACCAATGTTGGACCCATGTAAGGTATGTAGATGTTGTTTAGCCATCTTTCTTATCACACACTTATATATTGATTGGTGTGTGCTTAGGTGAGGATCAAAGGACAAACACCATAAAGATACATGTTTAAAAGAGACTAGACCACATCATTAGATTTTATTAACTATTGCACACTCAACAGTTAAGACAATTGAGAGGACTTGCATATTTACTTAAAACCTCAACAAACATGCACTTTTGAGAAGCATAACTAATTTAGGGTAGGTCTGATTTTTTATGATGCTT
This sequence comes from Polytrichum commune, assembly GCA_950295325.1. Taxonomy (NCBI): domain Eukaryota; kingdom Viridiplantae; phylum Streptophyta; class Polytrichopsida; order Polytrichales; family Polytrichaceae; genus Polytrichum; species Polytrichum commune. The sequence continues at coordinate 6,322,169 of OX485807.1, forward strand.
CATCATAGACTTGATATTACAATATAAGTTTCATTTGTAGATTTAATTAGTGGAATCGGAGAACAGGAAGACACCAAACTGAATAGCGCCCACATACCTTACAGGTGAATAGGTATGGCATGGGGTGGAAAATGAGGGTTGATTTGTTTCAACTCGACTCCGTTGAATTGATTCAATTTTTTTGTTGTTTATGGAGTCACATGCCCTAAAAATAATCATTTACACGTTATAAAACAATTCAAAATGTTTTCACCTTCATAATGGACGAGTTCATGTTTTCACCTTCATGTAGACATCATGAGTCCTTGGTGAAGTAGCTACATGGTATTTGTACACGATATCAGAGAACCTACCCAATTAGTATCAAAATTATAATATTAGTCAAATATTGATACTTGGTGGGTATCATAAGGTGATAGAAATTTTGTACACATGAGTCATTGTTTGGGTCAATACCACTCTAAACACTATCGATAGTAGGGTGATTTGACCAATGTAACAAAATTTATGGATGGTCTATTGTCCCAAATGGTATTAGAAATATATCCTTGAGCATCCATATCCTACTAGTTAATGATTTTAAGAATCTCCATTCAAGATATCCAAATGGTATCCAAAATTGATTATTTACAAATTATTGAAAAAACCGAAGAAAAGAAAAGGGAAACAACAACAACAACAACAACAACAACATTGGTTTAGACACTCTATGTTTAATCAATCCTATTGGTCGAGAGCAAAATTTTGGACCCTATGTTTGGGTTCAAAGTATGAAAAGTTGAAGTGGCATCACTTTATCGTCAAATTTTAGCGGTCCTCGATCAAGAAAAGAATCCTCTCACTTTAGTTGACTTGGGTTTAATTTAATAGGCAAGTCAAGTAGAGAGAAATCTTGCATACAAACATAGCTCTTATTTATCCCACAAACTGCCAAAAATAGTATGTGAGTTAGAGATTTTATTGAGAATTTGAGAATGAAACTCGTGTTTTGTCTTGGCACAAATTAGCATGGTGAGACACAATTGAAAAAATACAGTCACAAACCTATCTAGAAGACAAATTATCAACGTGCATTGATAACAGGTACACTCATATGCAACAATACTCTTTGGCCAATGAATTGGGTTTGGACTAGGATTTTTTCTTAGTCTAGTCGTGTTGGTGGGGTTGGTTTAAAGCAAAATCACCCAAAACCAACCCCGACCTCAAAACTCAATATATATATTTATAGGTAAAGGATTGACAACTTGGCAACCCCACACTCGATACCTACATAGGATTGAGATTGAGGCTTCAAAAGCCCACCTTTCCTTCATAGATAACCTCTTATTGAGGATGAGGGGGGGGGGGCTATTTAAGGCCATGGCCTCAATCCTCTTAAAACTTTTGAGGATGGTCGGGCAAGTGGCCCAAATTCCTCAAGTTATGTTGTCATCTAACGTTGAAGGTTTTGAGGTCGGGCTTTCACATTATGGCTCCTTTGTATTTTCTTACACAAGTCACTATTTGACTTTCCATCCTTGTCTAAAAGAGAGAGACAATGTCCACCGTATGTGTTGGCATGAATGGGGGACACTTCACCTTGATCATAGTTGCAAGCTCATGTGTGAACCCAAAACGAGTATATTGACATGGCTATGAGACAAGTGTTTCTGCCACATGTCATAGGTGGTCCCCTTGATAATCAATTATGATGGTTATTGTAGGCCCATGAGGGGGGATATTGGTTTTTGTTTGGTAAGGTTGTATCTCTCGAGGATGGATGTTATGGGGGCATGGTGTATTAACTTGTCACAATGTTAATTGGGTTTAATTCTCAGGGTTGTCTCTAGGAGATTGTTTTATCCCTTTATGTGAGATAATTGAGTGAGTTCAAGCATCATGTTGTAAGATTTAGTCTTGGAGTTCCTTGTGTAAAACAATTTATGCACCTAATGCACAAGTCTCGCTCAAGTTTCTCACATATGTGTTAGAAGGCTATCTCCCCCACACAAGCATGTATCTAACGTTTTGTTGTTGACATTTAATGTGGGAAATTTTCTTTGACTTTTCTTTACTATGTAAAGAAAATTACTCATTTCGTAATATGATTTATTTTTTCCATCCTCCATCACCTTATGCAACTTGTGGTTTTTTTTTGGGCCACTTGGAACAAATGTCAATAGGTTTTGGTGGACTATGAAATTTGAAGTGTAGTACACCCATGAGACTCTTAGGGTCGCTTTACACTAGAGCTTGAGGGCCCTTTGGCCCTTAATATAAAAATATGTGATTGGTCAAGAAGCCAAAAATGATCCAAGTTTGTTTTACACTTTAATATAAAAATATGTGATTGGTCAAGAAGCCAAAAATGATCCAAGTTTGTTTTACACTAGACCTTGAAACCTCGACGGACCAAAGAAATTCGAATAGACAGAAAATCCACATGACGTCAAGTGGATTATGTTACATGGCCTACCAAATATTACATTAAGTTCATCACAAAGATATCAGTTTAATGCAAAACTAGAGGCCATGACAATCAATTAAATAATTGTTGGTTTCTAGAAATATTATTTTGCCATGGTGAGGATCCGAACATGTTGTCCGCTTTCACTTTTACACTAAGCATGAGGGCCTATCAACTGCAAAATAGGATTTCTATTTCCCACGGTATGGCCTTTGGATGGAATTCAAGGGCATTTAGATTTGCATGGTCATGACTCTTGGTTTGTGTGAAAAGTGGTTCGTCATGCTTAACCCTTAAAATTTCCAAGCCTATGAAAGGGTTGCTTTGAGTGCATTTCACTCTATGTTGGTTGTGAAATTTTCATGCACAAGTTTTGAGGTTAAATGAGATTTGTTTAAGGATCTTAAAACATGGGAGATGAGCTATTTCGAGGGGGGGGGGAGGCAAGAACAATAAGCTTTTGTATATTTAGATTATAACAATTGAAAAAAGGGATGCACATGAAAATGCCATGTTTTATCCCCCATTAAAGACCTTTGACCAATCAAATTCACTTGGAAAATGAGTGACATGCTTGTGTGATTCACTCGATGGGAACAACTCAATAGTTGAACTCCTTCATGAAATCTCATGCCAAAAATGTGCAAACCACAATAGGCTAGCCACCTTGCCATTGGGGTATGTGAATTGTCTCATATTTCAAATCGTACTTATTGACATATTTCATATGCAAAGAGTGTCCAAATACTAAATTGAACGGTCAATATGAGCACGAAGACCGTTTTTATACGAGCATACCAAATTAGTCCATTTTCCCAAAATAAACACCATTCTTGTTCATTCAAAATTTGCATCGAAGTGGCAATCAATGATTGAAGTCAACACCCTCACACGAGCTTCCAACACAATACAATATAATAAAAATAACATTGGTGCTTTTTATTTGCATCAACGTGAATGGGAGCCCGTTCTTCCTTACCATGATCTTGTTTTACCAGGTGATAGGGTAGGCGTACTTCCTACCTTCCGGGAGGTAGGCTTCTTTGTATAGTAGTTTCAAGGGGGATGTCGTTTATGAGTTTTTGGCGAATTAGGCATGGGTGTTTGGGTTCACGAGGGCATGTCAATTGGGACTTGGTTGTTGTTGAGCTTTCATTTATTTAGGACAAGGTATGTGACGTACTTTCCGGCTACTCGATGTTATGTGCTTCATGAGCTTTTGTACTACTTGAGGTGGTATTTTCACCTTTTCCTGGAGCTTCAAGCAATTGTTTGTGCATGGCTCTTCTTACCCTTACTGTGATGGTAATAACGGGGGTTAACACTCCATCCCATAATTTCTAACATCTGAATGAGAAGGTCATATTTGTTTGTTTTTGTTTTTCTCCTCTTATGGCAACTTTTGATAATCTATCAGGACAGTAGATGCATTCTACGAATTGTATCACGTTTGACAGGTGTGGGAGAATGACCACTTCCCACTGTAACATTTTTTCCCCCACACTCTAATCATCTCCAAACTGCAACACGAAACCATCCATGTTTGCTCGGTGTTGAGTGTCGTTTTGATTGCGGATGAACGACTTAGGTGGGGTTTAGTGTAGGGAGGAAATCATCCATGAACCCAAAATGGATTGCTTGGGAAGTTAGGCGTGAAACATCACTCACTCACCATTCAAAATCCGTGTACTTTTAAGTACACAACATACGAATCCCACTTGAAACTGTAAGGTTGTGATGTTAGAGATATTTTTGCTTGCATGCATGACTGGACAGCGGCCAGGCTGGGGAAAGATCCACGTCCCTCATGCAAATTGCATGATGGGCCTGCAAGAATTGAAAGCTGGGGTGAGCCGAAGGTGGTATATAGTCGGAGGATCGCTAAGTTATTTATTAACATCTCCTCGTCTAAGTTACATTACTTACCACAACAACACTTCTTACACATCGGCTTCAACCCACAGCACATGCATGTGCTCATCGTTATGCATGAATGATTCATCCGATGCTAACTTTTCCTAGCGATGGATCATGGGACGCATTGATTATGAGCCAAGTTAAGTTGGAGGGATAACACACACAACCGAGGTGTGATGAGCGAGAGGTTTCCTTCTTTACTTCCTTGTTGATTTCTTGCTATTTATTCCTTCTTGCGGCACATGGCTCCCACTGCACTTTCCGCAGTGAGTCCGCCATTGGCGGCCACCATTCGCTTACCGATATACGAGTCTTCGGTAATCGTCATGTGTCGGTGAAACAAATATGCAGCTCTTCCTTTGTGGTAGATTTATAAGTTTTTCAAGTGACATATAGTATTTTTTTTTATAAAAAAAATTCTTGCTATCAGAATTGCCTGTTGATAATCTAATAATAGTAATAAATGTGCTCGAAGATGGTAAATTTAGCGCCGTCTACCTTGAGTGGGTTGTTTTTGTTTTGTGGGAAGAAATTGCCTTTTTCTTCTAGGTTAAATTGGAAGGATGTTGAATATATGAAGTCCACGAGTGAGCTGACAATTTCTCACTAGGTTTTTGCATCATGCTTGTTATTGTTTAGTTCTTTAGACATGTGGCAGGAGCCCAAGATGTTGAACCATGACACCACTCATATTTGACCACATGAAGGGTTGGTTCACATGGGTTCCCAAGTCATGAGTTCCAAGTCACTCAAGTCAATCCGTGCAATCTCAACTTTTGAGAGCATGGAAGTTGGGGACTTACCACTTCACAAAGGGGTCTCAAATCTTTGGTCCCAAGCATGACATGGATGCCTACATGGCAACACTTTTTGGAGGTGAGGCTTGGGACGTGTGTTGAACAAAAAGCCATACCCAACTCTCAACACAAAGTCCCGCAGTTTTTGTTGCATAAAATAATCAAGATCCGACTTGAACGATAATTAACCATATTTTAATGGCTTCTCGAGGCTCAAAAGTTGGGACTCAATTTTGCCTCCATGTTGGGACTTGCTAACATGAATGTGACATGGACTAACATGAAGTCATCCCAAGGCCCTGTAAAATTTGTGATTGGCTATTGAACTTGCCCCGGGACCACTTTGGTTTACATCAAGGATAAAATGTCAAGAGTGACCATGGAGTTCGAGGTCCCCAAAAGACATATTTTAAGGCCTACATTATTCATTGACATGGTCCAATGGGTTATGCAGTGGGAGAGGCAAAGAGGTGCTATGGTAGAAAAAGGTAGGGACCCATGGCAGAGAAATATTGTTATAATAAATTTTTAATGAAAAGTTTTTTTTGGGGAAAAGAATACGAAGACAAGAGAAGACAAGAGAATGGTCAAACTTGAAATTTTGTCAAAACCGCCCTTGTTGGGCATATATTAAAAAAATCAGCACATTCAATTTTTGATGCACGGTCATTTTCGGTTTACACCTAGTGAGGAACCCAAAGACTTTGTAAACTAGTTTTTCTAAAGAAATGAGACCACGGAAGTCGGACCATGAGAAAAGGCCATCTTCCATGGTCCGACTTCATGATCCATGGAGTAAACCGGCCCCAAGTTAGATAGAGTCCGTTGGAGGCGCGGATAACATAGATACGTGTTGTGTGGCAAGGAACCAAAGGAGTATGAACTACGAATTCGTCCCGTCACTCAAGAGAGAGAGAGAGAGAGAATTAAATTAAGATGGCTTGTGGAGCATGAACTCAGCCTCTAGAGGTGCTCCACACTTCATGCCTTGATTCTGCCCCGAGGCATCATTTTTGGGCGTGCCTTGTAGCAGAGGGATTGATTTGGATTAATTCCTTGGCTATGGAGTCCGATCCCCATCCGCCTCCTTCCCTTCCCTTCCCTTCCCTTTCCTTCGCTTAATCAGCAGCAGCAGCAGCAGCAGCGAGACTTGCTCCCCCTCCCTTGCTTCCCCAAGTCCTTTATTTGTTAAGTGAGAGAAATGAGAACGAGAAAGAAAAATAAATTGTCACTTTTTACTAAATTAGTCAGCCTGCCAACTTCGGCTTTCCGTATGTAGGTCACTTGATTGTTTCTTAAGGTATGCGGGTGTTATGCAGTTGTTTTTTTTAATCGGACTCTTATATTTGGTTGACACGTGGTTCCGTGAGGACCAAGGAGCAAGCATCGTAAAGACACATGTTTAAAAGAACCCGGATTATGTTTTTCAAACATTAAGTATTTTTTTGCACTCATTAGTGAACACAACTGGGAGGACTTATGTATTTAGTTGAAAAATCCAGCCAAACGTGTAACCATAACTAAAGCAAGGGAGGTCTGGTATTCAATTTGGTTTTCGCATATGTCTCATCGTAGATTTGCTAATGCAACACAAGTTTAGTTGTGTAAATCTAATCGGTAGAAGTTGGAGAACGTGAAAAAAAAAACCCCCAAATAACATCTACGTATGCTCCTTTTCAATTGGACACTGAGCATTGAGCAATTGTGCATGAACCAATGTTGCGTAAAAAAACAATGTAGCGTAAGGTAAATGGGTCTTAAACGGACACCTTTCTCTCTGCATCCACTTCTCTTAGGATACGTGTTAAGGGTGTAGTCGAAACAGAGGATGAACTGTGAACATGGATCAAAAAGGTCCCAGAAGTGACGACAATTATGTGAGAAGAAGATGCTTTGTGCCTAAACTTTGGAATATCAACCTCCATAATGTCACACACTCATTAATATCTTGAAACCCTAGGGAACGGATGTTCAGAGTTCAAATCTCACTCCTTATTGTCACATTTTACTCCCTTATATCACAAAATTTGTCATTAACGCAAACCACCAAAGAAGTCAACCCACACCCTCACATTGTGCCATGTGTCAACATGTGGAGTGTCACCTTCTTAATCTTATTATTCTTCTTCTTCTTCTGCCACTTGTTGAATGTTGGTGCATGCATCCGCCACATCGCTCACAAAGGCCAAGTGGAGTGGACCACACTAGCATAGGTGACGGGAGAACGGATTCAAATTATCTTCACATCTCCTTCGTGTTATTCCATAATGTCACAAGCTACACTAATTCTATAATATCACACATCCATGTTAACCCTATAAAACTCCGTAATATCACGTGCACTTTGGTTGCCACATGTGTGATACTACGGAGTTTAGATTGTAGTGTACATGTGTTGCAAGTCCAACACAAGGAGTCCTAATAAAAAAAAACTAAAATAAATCATTAAAAAACTAAATTTAAAAATAAAAACTAAAATTGACTTAGCTTAGACTACTAAAAACCTCGGTTTTGAGTCGAGCAATGTCCGAGGACTCCTCTCCTGACCTATCATTCTCCGCTTATCTTATCTAGTTGGAGAACTCTCTAAAAGTCATGCTCAAAGGAAACTCTGACCCTTATAAATTATGTTTCAAAGTGACTACTAAGAAATCCGATCTACAATATGAAACATGCATTACTTAGTGCGAGATGGTTAGCAAATCCAAATTGTGACCGAAGCCATTTTCCTCATAATTTGGAGATTGTTTGAAAGTCTTATTCATTGCCAAAGTGAAGATTTCATGAGTTATCAAATGATCAATGTATAGTTCTCCAAATCATGTTGACTAAACTGCATGGATTTCAATAGATGATAACTACACTGATCATGTCTACAAATATGAGCTGAAAGTTGGGGTGGGTAGAAATAATGTGGTCCACTAAATTTTATGCGTGGATTAAAAATAGGGTGGTCTGCAAGTATGTTGAACTTAGATTTATGGGATTTTAGGCTTTTGTGTCTCTTGTTGGAACATTGTCACATAATTAATTGCAACATTTAAGGTGAAGAAAAAAAGTAGTGAGGTTTTGGAAGAGGTAACCCTTAAATCTACTATTTTTGACAACTAAGATGACAATTTCTTACATAAGAAAGTGTTTGACATGCTAAAACATTGATTGTGAAGTAAGAATAAGATTTATTCCATATTCCTAGTTTTGAACATATGATATGTTGTGCTAAAAAATGATGTGGGTCAGGAAAAGTTGCATTGACCATATTATTGCGGTATGTTAAGATTATAGTAGAGCACAATATGTGTGATTTGTCTATTATGGGGGTGTGGTAAAATGTGCCCAACCCAAATTTGGTATTATATCAATCCAGTTGGATTGCATTGGACTAGATTGGATATTTTGACCCTGATGAAGGGATCAACATGCCTTAAAATATAAAATTAGGTTCTACAACATTTCTCTACATCTTTACCCTTCCCCATGGCAAGTGTCACAAAACTTTATTCTAAATGCCTCCCACAAACTTCAAACCAGTGAGCTTGGATTTGATTTCATAGCACCACCTAAGGTGGTAATAGTAAAATCTAACCCCCCCTATAGGTTGGTTGATGATTCATCCCAATTTAAGCTCATTGAACTAATTAGAAGTCTCTAACCCTGATATAAAGGTTTTTTACTATAAACAACAACACCTATTTTCTACGATAGAATCAACGGTTTTACCCTCCCCTGGTTCACCCTCCCCCTTTGGTAGTTGTTGTGAACATTCACCCAACAAACTCAATCATCTCTACATTAGGGAAGTTCAACTTACCACTACTATGTAAAGTCTTAGTTAGGACCTAGGTTGTCCAAGCCTATTGCACCCATGCATATCAAATAATGTCCTAGACCATCCCTTAAACCATGCACTTAGCATGCCGCCGTCAACAACCGACCATTTTGGAACTTTGGACCAATGATAGTGTCAACACCCACACACCCTTGCCGCATGTTGCTTAAATGTATATATGATGCTTATCAAGTACTTCATAAGGTAGAAAAATGAAAAATGATGAGTGACCATTACCAGTGCACTCGACTAGGAGTCGAATGACTCTTGTGTGAACCTAAACTAGCTAATTGTAAAAGCAGTGGCATGGAAAGGATGCAATGATTGACCAGATAGGTCATGTTTCACACCACTTGAGATCACTTGTGAATGCCATTGACTCAACTGTTTTGTGTGCATTCATATGTAGGGTATGATCTTTTGATGCTCAAATTACAGAGATTTTACTATATATGTAAGGGGTCTGACTTACTTACCTCTTTGAGAATAAAAGAGGTAATTATTTACAAGAAAAAACATTTCAAAACAACTTGCATTCCTCATCATTTCATCTACTCCATCTTCGAAAAACATTGCACAAATTCCAAGCCACTCATTCTTTTCTGGCAGAATCAGCTTCGTTTCACCATCATTTTCCGCATTTCTACATTAAGTCACCTTTGCAGAGTTGACAAGGAAACGGCTTCACTTGAAAAGCAAAGCCAGTCACTTTGATATGACGACTCAGCCCGTTTTTCATCGCTTTTCAGTCTCTGTGAACTTGTGTGCCTGATAAGTTCTTCCCAAGGAAGCGAGGAGAAGAAAGCTTCCACCTCAAGGCTCAGTCTTGCAACACACCCCAAAACAACACCCCTAGCACACTTGCTTGGTGCAAGGGTTTGGTCGTAAATTTACTAAGGGGCGCTTCACACTATGGCCGAAGGTCAAGAGGCCGTCGATTTCCACCAATCATATTGCAAGAAATCAAGAGTTCAGCCTCTCGACCTTTCACACTATGGCCAAAGTCCAAAGGCCGTCGCAATTTAAAATGCTTACTTTTCTGACAAAGGCGATGGACTCTTCAAGGAAGTTGGGGTCGGATGGGCATGGAAACGCTAACTATGGTCGAGAGGCCGTCGGTTTTGTTTCATTAAAAAAAATCAATCATTGACAAAATCTTGGCCGTTAGATTGGAGGGGTTATTTTGAGCAAGGAATAAAGTGGGATGCTCCTTTAGGTTTGGATTTTGGGCTTGGCCTCTGGAGGCTTCACACTATGCCCGGCCAAAGGCTCCAATTCCTATATTTAATTGGCTATCTATTTTCAGCCCATTTCTTTGGGCTCTCAACAGAGTTTGGCCACTCAATCCCACGGCCTCTCGACTTGGACGGCCATAGAGTGAAGCGGCCCTAAGAGCGTCCCCACCGGGAAGCCCTTAAACATGGCCGCCAAACTTATGGAGAGCCCCCCAAATGGTGGTGGGGCCGGGTTCCAAAGTCGTTCATAGTGGATGGGCCAAGTGCCACGGAAACCCTAATAATATGGGGCTATATACATATACTTGCAGTTCTATGGGCCCATGAATAAATATGAGGTATATAGGGAATAGTTTTTTGCAAATTTTTTGGGTGTTCCAATTTCAGCCCGAAACTGAATCACATGGGCCAAGCAAGCAATAGGTTGTTGCCCGTAATCATGCCTCCAACCCCACTAAACAACTACCTCCACCAATTTTCCGAGCAATTGGTAAAGATGGTACTCATCGGCGTTGAGCACCACCAAATGGCACATCCCATTCTTACCATGTGGTCCACCTAATCCGGTCACTCATGCAACAATCGATGCACCCAACGATGGTTACATTTATCCTCTCTTTTATTGGTATTGGGACCCACATAACAATATATAGTTGAATAGACGGGTTGGGTGGGGTCGGGGATATGTCATAAAAGGTTCCTGAACTATACCTCGAAGATGCCTTGAACTTCAAATTTAGCTTAAATAACCTCTTTGTGTGAGAGTGGGAAAACCAATAGCTACTGGGCCCACGACCGTGGCCCTGCCTAGTGTGTTAATTTCCTTTGCCATGGTGGGTTTGTTTTATCCGATTGGGCCCCTACTCTAGTGGCCGACGGCAACATAACGTACCTATGGTTAGCATGATCTCTAGCAAACATGCTTACCATGCTTTCAACAGTGGCAAGCTAGGGTTCATGGTATTACGCCTCCACACAACCACCATACAAGCTATTCAAGGGAATTGCCAACATCATGCACATTGGGTAGTGCACTAAGTAATTGCTTGTGCCTCATTAAGCTAGGTTAAGGCATACTCATAGTCACCTTAGCACATCACTAAACATTTTGAAGTCATGAGAATTGATGCCACTTCGACATCTTTACATGATGAATTAGTTTCCAATTAGGTGTTAAATAGGCTCACATGTGACACGTGGCACTTGATTGTACTCTCTCAATTAATTTTTTTGTTAATTTTTGTTTGGCTTGCACTTATATATAATTTTTGCCAACAAATTTTGGACAATTACTTAGCTTAAATTGTGTTAGGTATGTAGCCTACATGGTTGAAATTTGAACATCTATACTAGGCACTCCCATTACAACCGCATGACCTTTGCAAGACTACTTGTGCTTGTGCAATCGGTGCCCCATTGTCAACACAATGTAGAGACCAATGTGTACATCCACCGTCTCATTGCCTAGGGCATGGTTGCCAACCACACATCAAATCACATATCTACGTTACACATACTAATAGTAGCTTTGATAGTAAAATATGCATTGATTTTTGTATATTTGATTTCCTATTCTCTTTCTTTTTCTTTTCTTTTTGGCACAAATTGAGAAATCAATGGCAAGATCAGAACCAAAATACAACCAACATGGGCGAACCAACGCAAACTCGGGTGGAAAGGGACTTTAACTTTCACAACAACACCACATCCCAAGACACACAACCATTGGTGTTTGTTGTGCCCCTGCTTGAGGCGATTTTTTTGTGTGAACTCATATTTGCCGTCACCAACCACCGTTTCTTCTCCAAGGAAACCACTCGATGTCGGCCTCCCCCGACGTTGGCAACCTTGATTTTGAGTAACATCTATACATTGCATCGCCTCGGGGTCAATTTCTGATGGGCACAAACACTTTGGATGATCTCCATGGTGTTCATTCCTTTGTGTCCTCATGCACACCAATTGTAGTGCCAAATGTTGGTGAGGTTGTGATGTGGGCCATGACCCTCCCAATCCACCTCCCCTTCTTCTACGCCCCAATCACGGTAGGGTGTTGGATGATTTGGATTCAGAGCAATATGTGTTGGACAGTGTGAGTGATTTTTTCATGTTGTATATGCCGAAAAAAATGGTGGACGATAGTCCATTAGTGGGTTCCATCCGCCATAAAGTTCACATCAACGAGTTGTCTCATGGACACACATTGTAAGAGAGAGAAAAATAGTGGTGGTTGGCATATGTTTTGCAAGTGTCGCACATCCCTTGCCACATTACAACACAACCACGCACACGAACATAGTTCAATCTCACATTACTTGCCACAAAGTTCCCATGTTAATCTAACACCCAAAAAGTTGAATAACAAAAACACATATGAATTCCAATGTGCAAACACAAGGACCAAACCAAGACCCATAAAATATTAAAGGAAATAGCGTAGGGTACAATGTCACTTGCATGAGCACACTACATTGAATATGTGTCTAACAAGGGGTAAAATACAAGGACCAAAAAAACATCATCAAGAACGCAATCCACTATAAAAACTAGCCAAATTAACCACAACAAATAAATGTGATTGTGAAATTTTCCTAGCCTACGACATGAACCAACAACCTTAGAGAATCGATCATGAACACCAAAACTTATCTGCTTCTAGATCCCATTAAACCTCTTAAGTTGCTACAAACAAATCCATAAAAACCGATGTGGAATACAAGGGGTGAGAAGGGTTGGACCCAATATGCTCATCCTAATCACAAAGTTTTCAAGGAACACGTGGCCCGTGAATGACAAAGAATGTAGGCTGAGGCCCCCCCCCCCCCAAGAGATGGGGGGGGGGGAGAGAAGGAGGGGTGTGCTAATAATTGTCAGTAACACACAAAACCTATCTATGAGAAGTTATGAGAATAGGGACTCAAACTATAAGAATGGTCACAATTGTGGGTGCTTCCAACATTCCCATTCAGACCCTTACATTATTTTTGAGTCCCATATTTTGTAGGAAATGTACCAGTCAACAAGTTGAAATTGCATCCGACCATAAATTTGTGTTTTTATAAACAAGGACACATTAAGGTTAGTTGAAGAAAACAAACACTCCAACTCTTATCTTATGTGGAAGCTAACAATCAAAACCATTTGGCAAGCTAAAAGAACACATTCCAAACACAAATTTTTGTGGTAATTTAGTTGATATTTGAACTACACAAAAACATATAACAATTAAACCAACACTTGACAACTAAAAACACTCAAAACAAGAAACTCATGAGTACATGAGGGTAACACCCAACAAGGAAGTTCAGTGAACATATCATGAAGAAAGGTCAGAACCGAAAACCAATCATAGGTAGAACAATGAAGATCAAGAAAGAACCGTTCCCAATTCAATTTTATGGGGAAATGAATGGCCGATGTAAAGGAATTTGGAGAGTGATCCTTGAATGAACCAACCAAAAATTGTCAACTAAAAAAATGGAAGATGCCAACATGTTATTCAACCTACTATGCTCAGAAAAATCCAAGAATTGAAACATACGAAACTCACACGCAAAAAAATGTCCACATCGTCCATCGTGACTAGAAAATGCTCCCACATTAATTGTGGATATCTTGACCCACAAAAGATTGACCCGGGGGGGGGGGCTACTTTCATGAGGCACCATCCATAGGAGAATCGGATCCAATACCATGGCCCATCCTCAACAACAACATAATAAAATGAAGTCCAAAATGAGGGGGGCAACATAAGTTTGGCATCGCAACCATGCACGGGACTAGGGGGAGGGGGAGTGGATTGATCTACCCTGATCAACACTATCCTACAAAGTTTACAACACCAGGATTCTCCCTTAAACACCAGCCTTGTTGAAGGGGGAGTTTTCCATGGTGAAAGGGGCATGGGATGTTATGAGGGGATCTCATCTTGAGATTCATGTGTTGATGAAGAGATGTTTAGAATCCGAGGTGGGGTCCGCACATTGGCCTCCACATGCTCAAGAAATTGGGTGTTGCTTCATGCCACCCTAGTGTCGTGGTCAAAACATTTTCGTTGCCTTGGCCATCGACATGGGGTATGGTCTCATTGGATGAGGACTCATTGGGATAAACCATGTTTTAGATTTGCATTGTGGGACCCAACAATCCTTTGTGAACCAAACCCGAGCCATTTGTATTCCAAAGAATACGTGGGATGAGGAACATGGGTTAAAATGGATGGCAAAAATGGGTTTAATGATTTAAGGGGAAAGGTGACAATTATTAAGATGTTAATTTGGGTGTCGCCCCCTTGCCCAAGGAAACCTTTGAGGCGAATAACCTCTTTGTGAAAATGCCTCAAGCCACCTTGCACTCCAACACCGAGTGGTGGGTGTGATTGATTTGTGCATTGAGTGCTTGCAGGTTAGCCACACAAATGTCTCGGAATTGACAGTTTGTAAGTGATCCATACAAGCCAACCTCAACAAGCAAGCAGTCACGTCTTCTCAAAATGGGAAGCAAAATAATGGTTGATCCATCACCCTAACCATTTATTGGGCAGCAAAACAGCAATTGTAGACAGAGAATTAATGGTAGGGATATAATTTCCCAAACTCAATGCACAATGACACAACCAACAAGCACTGTGAGAATGTTTGAGTGGACTCTCCACACCGAAATGCGAGAGATCCAAAACATAAGCATCAAACAATGACTAACCTCACAACAAATTCCATACTCAAAATGGCAAATTGTCTAATTGAAGATCATAATGGAATTAAAAAATGATGAAATGACATCTCTCAATATGAAGGTGATTGAAATTGAGACTCACACCGAAGTAATCAACTCCCACGGTGCAAGTACATACTTGAACCAACACCCCCACACGCAAAAAATGCGATGTAATCCAATTACAAAAATCAACAAAAGTGAGAAAACAAGGAGGAATTGCATACTAGTTGCGTTTGCGCCACAATGGCAAATTGTCGAGGGCAAGATGTGAAGATTGGCTCCACCGAGTTTGGGATTTTTGCAACCATGTGGTTGCGAGTTTGTGACCTCCAAGACGGCATTAGCAATCTCCCAAACGATAGTATCGACCTACCTAACATAGTTGCCACTACCACTTCCAAGGCAATGTGGTTTTCCATGAGGCTAGCCTCCAACCCAACACAAACTTGCAACCATATGTAGCCTAGGCGCATCGCTGCTGGTCATTGGCGGCATCAAGTTGCATGCCACTTATTTTAACCTTGCAAGTCAACCTAATTGAACCCTCAAATTTTACAACACGGTAATTTTTTTGGAATGGAACACAGTTGTAGAGTTGGATAATGTTATGCCCAACATCGTTGCAAATAAAGTAATTGCAATTGAGGAAATTTGTTGGTAATGAGGGAGGGAACGTGGTCTAGGGGTGAAGATATGGAGGCAATTCTTAGATAAACTGGTGGAGCCACCCAACTTTAAGCAAGGCGGGGTACCCCTATGAGTGATTCGGTGGTTGCTAATTTGGCACCCAATTTTGCAGGATGTCGTTGGCAAGCCAATATGTGTGGGCCCATTGGGACGCTCTGAGGTAAGCATGCCTTAAATAGATACGATACACACAATTAGTGAAAGATGGCTAACAAATCCAAATCTTGTCCATGGCCATTTTTCTCATATACTCCCCCCCCCCAATAAAATAAAATAAAATAAAATAAAAGAAGCTTAGGTAATGCTTGCACAAACACATCATTTATTAACTTCGAAAGCCGAGCATGATGTTTTGTCCACGCATCCATTATTGTATGCCATACCATTGTACATGGACGTTATAGTCTTATTATTTGGGACCCGTGGACATTTGAAATTGTGAGTGAACAATCTTAACCCTACAAAGATGCCATCCGTGTGATTATATTAAATAAGTTGTTGAATTGGGATGACTTATTTTAGGTGGTTTGATGCTTCAACTTTAAGGGATTAAGCCTATAATGGTCAACAAAATCTAAGCACATAGACAATTATTCACTGGCACGCATTCTATATGTTACTATTTGTAGTCATGTAGACCCAAAATAGTATATTCTAAGTCATTTGAGATGAATCATACACAAACATATAAGAAATGAAATTATATGTTGGATGGATGAGAGGTACCCTTGTATGCGATAGGTTTCTCTCTCCGACTAGTGTGGAGAGAGAGTCATCACATACAAGTGTACACCCTAAACTCCGTAATCTCAACCTCCATAATGTCACACACTCTCTAATATCCCGAAACCCTAGGGAAAGGACGTCCGTAGTTCAAATCTCACTCCTTATTGTCACATTTCTCTCCCTTATATCACAAAATTTGTCATTAATGCAAACCACCAAAGAAGTCAACCCACACCCTCGCATTGCGCGATGTGTCAACATGTGGAGTGTCTTCTTATTCTTATTCTTATTCTTATTATTCTAATGCCACTTGTTGAATGTTGGTGCATGCATCCGCCACGTCACCCGGGAAGGCCAAGTGGAGTGGACCACACTAGTGCATGTGACAGGATAACGAATTCAAATGGTCCTCACATCTCCTTTTGTGTTATTCCATAATGTCACGTGCTATGCTAATTCTATAGCATCAAACATCCATGCTAACACTACAAAACTCCGTAATATCACGTGCACTTTGGCTGCCACATGTGTGATACCATGGAGTTTAGAATGTACCTTTCATTCATCCAACATAAAAGCCCTAAAATCGTATGCAACCTATGGACTATTATTTGGAGTTAATTATACACCGAAGACCCCGGATCAATGTAATCCAAGTCATTTGAAAGGAATCAAACACAAACCTATAAGGATGGATGGAAGAATGAATGAGAGCTGATCTCTCTCTCTCTCTCTCTCTCTCTCTCGCCCTGGCCACAGGAGAGGATTCCTGATAAGTACGGTAGTTGGAAGTTGTCCATGGGATGAAAGCTTATCCTTATCTTTCAATTTGTAGGCCACAGCCTGCCCGAGAACCAAGGTATGTAACAAGGCTTCCTCACTCGGTCACCAAGCGAAAGTTTTGGTCTCACCGCCATATGATAAGTTGTAATAGGATATGGTGAGGTCAGAGTGTGCATCCAGCTATTGCATAACTTAGGGCCGGTTTTGATTACGGTGAAGAAGTGCACCGGTCAAGAATTTTTGGGGAATGGAGCAATATGATTGGCTACGGAATGGGATCCTCACTAGCCAGGGTTTACACTGCAGTCAAGACTTCTCCCGTGGATGAAAAAATGACATGAATGCCAACATGGTGGCATTTTTTGTCACGAGAGGCTTTAGGGGTTTAGGGTTTAGGGTTTAGGGTGGGGCAACCTCAAACCCTCGGACAAGAAACTTGACCTATGGAGAACTCGAACTTGAGGCAGTCCTTTTTTTATTAATTGGTTTTTCATCTTGTCCGCCACACCAACCGTTGCCTCAAATAACCTTCTTTCGAGGTGAGATTCTTGACCGACCACTGCACTTCTTCGCGGTAGTCTTCACCAACCCATAGTACTGGCACGAGGCTGGGCTGGGACGAACCAACCTGTACACTGATTCCTTGGAGCAAGGGTTTAAACATCCAACAAAGAGCGAGTGTATCCATATCCATGAGGCCGCCACTCGGGCTTAGTAAATAAAACTTGCATCCTTTTAATGGTTTATTGTGCGTGTGTTCTAGGCCTCCTTGTCATTGGCTGTGAGGTGGTAGCAAGAGTTCCGGCTCTACATAACAGCAGGCTCCAGCAATGGCCACATGGCCCCCACTGGACCAGGCCTGCACAACACGTCAAACTTGGGCACCAAGGCCCCAAAACAATAATAATAATAATAATAATAATAACGACACCAACAACAACTTATACGGTATGCACGTGTTATTCGGTCAAGTTTTCCTCTCGGGTATTTTATAAGACGCGTGGCCGTTACTCGGTTCGTTTTTCACGTTCTTCAACTTCTACCGATTAGATGTACACAATGAAAGTTGTGTTGCTTTACCAAATCTACGATGAAGCATCGGCAAAATCCGGATGGAAAATCGTACCTTCCCTCATTTAGTTATGGTTATCGAAGCGCATGTTTGTTGATACACACAAGTCCTCCCAACTTCTGTACGCTACTGAGTGTATTGAATGTACGGTCCAATCTCTTTCAAACACGTGTTTGTGTGGTGTTTGTTCTTCGATCCTCACCTGCCCACACACCAATGAAACATAAGGGCCCCCGATCAAGAAAAGTAACCATATAACGCCCGCACACCATATAACGAGGAAATCGACAAATCTTTCATACCAGTAGGATACTATGAATACTTAAAGGTTTGTTTGTTCTTATTCAGGTCTACATACCTTGCAAGAACCTTGATACCAAGGTGAACCGACCCTAGCATCACCATGGTACAATTTTGCTAATGCAACACAAGTTTCGTTGTGTACATCTAATCGGTAGAAGGCGGAGAACGTGAAAAACAAATCGAATGACACCCACATACCTTACGTGTCGATGCCATGCATCCACATGCATACCAAACCCCACACCGATATTTAAACCATAATAAGTGTAAAATGAATATAACGTCCATGTTAGGTTAGAATATGGGCGACTGCGGTGTCGCCTCTAAGGTAACGAGTGGTGGGTCCCGCTCCAAGAGCAAGACATCTGATCAGAATCCTGGCCAATGGGGAGGGGCCTCATCAACACTCTCATCCACATGGGGAGTGGGCCTGTCGATCAATACCCACTTTAACGTTACATAGGTGTCCATGCTGGCAGTCCCGGCTGGCATTGGGAGGCCCCATTAATAAAGTAAACCACTGGGAGGGCCGCGTCCACATCACTGGAGCTTGCGCCACGTAGACGTGCCAACTGTCGGGTTGTGGGGCAGCTGGCCCGAAATTTTCAGCACTCTTATGTATAGTACGTTACTTCTGCCGCCACCCTTTGACCCCCCAAGGTTATGGGGGTTTCCTGACTTTTTCAGCTGCCCGTCTCTCTCTCTCTCTCTCTCTCTCTCTCTCTCTCTCTCTCTCGTCAGCTGAAAAGACCAGGTGGAAGTTAAGTGAGGGCCACTCCACACACGAGACTGAGAGCCCGTGACCAGTACAATTCAAGCACTCTCATTGGTGGAAAAGGCGGAGCTGGTTCAGGTTCCTTACTTCACACTGAGCTTGAGGGACCAACAGAGTACGTGAATGCATGATGATGTAGAGTCGAGGTGGATTCCTACATGGCATCGAATGCATCATGTTTCATGGTCACTTGGACTATTTTTAAAAACCACTTCTTGGAGGTAGGCCTAACAGAAAACCATTGAGAGATTATGGCACTCCGAGCGTTCATAACCGTTGATTTATTTTATTTTATCAAGTGTGAGGACCATGCGTGAATAGAAATTCATTGAAATAGAATTTGGTGGAGGGTCCGGTCACATATGACTTCACACTACACTTGAGGGTGTGTGACCAAACTACATGATTTTGGAGGTGTCTTGTGATGGCCTTTGGACACTTTCTTTTGGGCTCTCATAATTCATGGTCATGGCTCTTGGCTCGTGTGCGAAGTGGTCCTAAGTGAGGGCGGGGCCACTCCACACACGAGCCAAGGGCCGTGACCATGTAATTGGAAGGCTCCTTGAGTTTCATCCAGAGGTCGTACCGGTCGCCTAAGGCTCTTGACTTTGACATGCTTTGCCATGTAGGAATCCATGTAAACTTTTAATTCATGATAATTTCGTTGGGTCCTTAGGCCCTTCATCTTCTAGTACGAAGTGCACTTGGTCTCGGCCTTTTTGACAAATGAGAGATCTTAGAGAGCAATGGTCACAAGCCTTCAGTCTCATGTGTGAAGTGGCCCTGAGCACAAGGAGGAGACTAGGTTTTTTGCAAGCCACGAGAGTCCTCCTTTACACTACATTGATATGTGCAATTAGGTTGCCTTTCGTGAATAGGTTGCCTCTTTCTCTGTGCAAATTATGTTGGGTCGTGATTAGATTCCATATATTTATAACTTTGTTTACTCATCCTTATAGTGATCATAGATTTATTGTTAATTTTGAAAAGTATTTTGTTAATGTAGTAATAATTGTTAAAGATAGTGTGGATTGTCAATAATTTAGCGCGGGGAGACTTAATTGCACGTACTAGTGTAGGTATAGCTAGAGTTGAGAGCTTGAACTTGCAGTTTTTGGGAGTTTGATACTTGAACTCATGTTGACAAGCTTCCATCTAATGCTCAAACTATTGAGAGTTGGACCAGTCCTCAAGCTTTCAAAACTTTGAGCAACTGTAAAGTGGCCATTTCAAAAGTGAGATATCAAGGGGGGCAATGGTATTGCTAAAACAAAGGATAATTCACGACAAGTCAAAGGATGCTTGAAATCCTATTGGCTTGGGGTTCACAAAACAAAGATTTGAACTCTCAACTTACCTAAGCGACCTCCATGAGGAAGCTTAGGATTTTGAACAAGACCTTGTAAAAATTGACTGAGGTTGTCGTAGTCAATCCACACATAATTTTCCAAGCATTGTAAGCCAATAGAAAAATGAAAGCTCTCGAGTTGAGAGCTGAAGTGTGAAGTAGACTTGAGTGAACAAGCACGCATAAGAGGTTACCTACCAATAGGAAGGTTCCTTTCTTCAAAACTCTCGATCTAAAAGAGAGCTTCGACCCTCTCTCATGTAAATTGGAGCCTAAATTTATATGGACAATGATATATCATACTGAAGACCACATCTCAATCAAGGCTAGATTTAAATTTTAAAAAATAAAAATAAAATCTACATCACAAATTAATCAATTAATTAATTAATATTCATGCATGTTATGTTGGACAATGAGAGATGAGCTTGGATGACACAATTCTCTCACATCAATGATCTAGAATATTACATATATGGGGATATATGGTCACCAATGCTCTTTATTTGTGCATAAAGAACATCTCTACAAATGGTGCATTGTGCATGTATTTAATGATATATTGTTTATCCAAATAAATTTAACCACCATAAGATACACACAAACACAGTCATTTGGCATCAAAAGTGGCATGATGGGATTGGGAAAGATGGTGAGTTTCTCATAGGGTGCAAGCATGGTAAAGGGGACCAAAAATGCTCTGGTATATTAAAACCATAATTGATGTGGTCAAAGACCTAAAAATAATAGCAAATTGTTGTTCAAATTGGATTTTTATTCATGATTATCTCTATTATTGTGTTAAATACTAAAATTTAGAATACCAAGTTGAGATCTTCAAAACTCATCATTAAAAGTGATGCTCAAAAACATATGATTGAATATGGTTTTGGACGTAGATTTCATGACCTTAAATATTTTGAAATTGGAATTTTATTTTTTATTCCTTGAAACCATCATCTACTTGAGGGCATCATCACAAAATTTTGTAGAAAACCATCAAGTTAATGTGATTTTATCATATTTTGAACAAATTTTGGACGTTCACTTGTTCAACATCATCTACTTGCACATCACTTGCACCGTCTTCTAGAATATGTAGGCTTTTTTTTTTTTAAAAATTGTCATCATAAATTGCTTCGCTTAGTAGATCAATGTGTATTTTAAATGCCTATGATTTTTCTTCTTCACAAAGTTCAAAGTTAGTGTATAGTTTTGAATCACTCTCACTCAACACTACGCAAGGATCAAGAGATGTCCACTTTATTGTGCTTGCACTTGCCTTCCCCCACCCTCAATGTCACACTGCCAATTGCCATGATTGGAGGGCATGGAGGGGAGGATGCCCAAATGATTATGTCCAACAATGTTGCTTAGACTTCATGTCCCGGTTTTTTTGTTTTTTTACTTAGTCCATACACATCTACACATCCCTTCAACCATGTTAGGGCATCGTGACTAACAAGATGTTTTATGCTTGTACCAAAGAGTTGTAATTGTTGATTTACATCACACGACAATGAAGTTTAATTATGTTATGTATGTACAAATCACCGCATATAATGGTACCATTGGGTAGGGGTGTCAACCCCTAAAGGTCGTAGGGGCTTAATGTACAACATGTATACACAATCTCTATGAGCCTCATGAAATCTAGAATCCATTTACGTTTTGATTTAGGGTTTGAAATATCATTTAGTACACGATTTTACGTCAATAAGAAAAATAAGACTGCACTCACATGTGACACTAATGATAAAAAAACTCACATGTGTTTGCATCTAAGGACACCTTGATTATGTATTTGAACCCAAATCTTCATCAACATTATGGTATTCGATTGATATAAGAGGTGCACTAGGAATAAAACAAGTCAATCTTAGATAAGGCCACTTTTGAAACAATCAACCATTAAAAAAACATATCTAAGATACTGGACATGGTTTTGTGCATGGAGAGGCTCAAACTAGGCCTCTTTAAAACTTAGGGGTTAAGCTTAAAAAAGAAAGGAAAGAAAAAAAAACGAATTCATAACGACGACGGTCCTTGGCACATAACAATGAGATGTTGGGAGTTTAGTTTGGATTTGAGCCTCCTCTCGCAAGTTTTTGAGCATCTCACTGTTATATTATGAAGGCCATGGAACGAGAGTTGAACGTCGAGTAATGTTATGTTCTTCTTCACAACATTTTCTGGAATACATGGCTTGGTTGTTGGTGATGTTTTCCTTTGCGAGGAGTGAGATGATTGCCTTTGAGCATGGGAGATCCACTTTAGACACTAGACACTTATGAGAATCCTTGTGTAAACATTAACAACTCTAGGAAAGGAAGGTGTTGGTAGAGTAGTGGTTGGATGGGAGCCGAAAGAGCCCATGGAGTCGGTTAAGTTAGCTTACCTTACCGTACATGGTCCATTGTGGCCCGAAATGATAAGTCGCTTGTGAGTTTGGTGGTCAACCGTTGACTAGGTAGCCTCCGACCTTGATAGCTCAACTTTGTGACACTCATTTGCCAACCACAAGTTTCTCTTGTGCGTATACATCATTATTCCCGTTTTCGCAAGGTCACATAGCATCACTAAGGGCCACCTCACACACGAGCCAAGAGCCGTGCCCATGAAATTGTGAGAGCCCAAACGAAAGCATTCAAAGGCCGTCTCGACACACCTCCAAATCACGTAGCGTGGTCACGGACCCTCTAGTGTAGCGTGAAGTCATATGTGACCATGCCCTCAACCAAATGCTATTGCAATGAATTTATGTTCATGCGGGTCCTCAACCACAATAAAAAACAGAATAAATCAACGGTTGTGAGCGTTCGGAGTGCCATGGTCTCCCACCGGTTTTGTGTTAGGCCTACCTCCAAGAGGTGGTTTTTGACAACAGTCCAAGTGACCATGAAACATGATCCATTCGATGCCATGTAGGAATCCATGTAGACATTACAATCCATATTGCCTTCACATACTCCGTTGGTCCCTCAAGCGTAGTGTGAAGCAGCGAACTTAGACCGGCTCCACCTTCTTCCACCAATGAGAGTGCTTGAAGTGTAATGGTCACGTGCTCTCAGTCTCGTGTGTGAAGTGGCCCTAAGCGTCTCACTTGACGTTTTGTTGGGTCCGAGAATAACATCTTAGATTTGTTCAGGCAAAATCTTCTTAGCGTGCTTCCAAATCCATATTTCAAGGTTTGAATGTTGTTGGCACACTATCAATCTATGAATGGAACAATTAGGTGCATTAGGTGTGGCACCACGGGCCTTGGCTTGGTGGTTAGGGCTCATGGCCCCCAATGAGGAGGTTGTGGGTTCTATTCCCCATGCCGGCGTGGTGCTCACCACCTTAGTCCACCCAATTATGGTGGGGGGGTCCTTGGACCTTGTTGTATGGGTACCTCAAAGCCCTTTGGGGGGATACCATGTCCGGTATCTTCAAGGCACTAGTGGCTAGCTAGGAACTAGTATAGTGTGTCACTATAGTGCCCATCCTCGAAAGGGGAGAGTAGTATTGCCCCAATGTCCCCTTGTCCAGTGGGCATCGGGTCATTGACATTACAAACATACACTTTATTCACGCCGCCCCCTTGCTAAAAAGGGACCAGAGTTTGTATCTATCTGCATTAGGTGTTGGTAATTATATGAAAGTCGAGCTGCATGCAAATGATATAGATACCAAATAACTGAATTTGGTGGAGTATGGAGAAGCCGGTTATTAGTGCAAATTGGCCACTGGGTATTGGGGGGAGCCACTTGTATTTGCTAAGCATCAATTGTTTGTGATAAGAAGAAACAACAATTTCAAGCGGTTTGAGCTTGGTCAGAGTAGTAATGCAACGAATGAGAACCAAGTTACGTAATTGAACTTTTCCATAGTGGTTGAGGGGAAATCAGTAGACTTGTCAAGAGATTTTATGGTGGTTACGCATGACGAGCTTCATAAATTTGGAGATTGGGAGCTTATTCGGAAAAGCTATGGGAATTTGGGGCTTGCCCACATTAACGAATGATTGACTTGCGACTGACAAGCCAACGTAAAGCATTTGGACTTATTTAGGGCCGCTTTACATCATGGACCATGAAGTCGGATCATGGAGGATGGCCTTTTTCCATGGTCCGACTTCATGGTCAAGCTTTTGTGGTCTAATCACTGAAAACATCAATTTACAAAGCCTTTGGGCTCCTAACTAGGTGTAAACTGAATGTGGACCAAGAGGGATGATCATACACCAAAAAGTGAATGTGTTGATTTATTAATATACATCCAAAAAAGGCAATTTTGAAAAAAATTAAAGTTTGACCATCTTTTGTCTTCTCTTGTCTTCATCTTCTCTACCCCATAAAAAAATTCATTAAAAATATATTATAACATTATTTCTCTATCATGGACCCTTGTCTTTTTCTAATAGAGCAGTTTTTTGCCTCTCCCACTGCAAAACTCGTAGGACCATGTCAGTGGATAATGTAGGCCTTAGCATATGTCTTTTGGGGACCTTGAACTCCATGGTCACTATGACATTTCTTCCTTGGTGTAAAACCAAAGTGGTCCCGGGATGAGTTCAACAACCAATATCAAATTTTAAAGGGCCTTGGGACGACTTCATGGTCCATGGTGTAAACATCCCCTTAGTCGGCCCTTTAGGTAAGATTGGCTTAGAACTCTACATTGTTTTGTCTAATTAGTGTGGAGCCACGCTAATTCCCAATTACCCATAATATTTTATATTATAATTTGAAGTGACCCACTAGATTTATAGTGTGAAAATGAAGTGGATTTTTTTGTTTGCATATTTGGATGAAAATTCAAGGCAAGGCAAGTACTATAACATTAATGTGAGTCGCACTAAATTTCAACCCACGTGAATTTCCTGACCCACATTTATTAGACAAAACAATGTAGCTCCTACATGGGTCCAACTCCTATGAGTTCTAAGAGTTCTATCAAAGAATTCCAAAAACATTTAAAAAAAAAAAAAAAGCGGAGTTCAATCAACTTTCAAAATTAGGTTTTGAGATCGTACTCTTAAATGAGCTTTTAATAACAAAGTTCTCCTAGAAGAGTTGACACTTCATACCTAATGCAGTCACATAATTTTACCAATCCAACTACATTGTTTATGGTATTTAATGTCATCCTTACATTGTCGACAAACGGCCTAAACTAGATGTCTAGAGGCCTAGCAATGTCATGTCCATTAATTATCAACATGACACTATTTGTCAACATAAATAAATTTTTAGGTTACACTACTATTTTTGGTATGATATTTAGTGTAGCACATTAAAGTTTTTGCATACTAGTGTACCTATTATTCATTTAACACAATTTGTTGATCATTGTGTTACCTAGGCATAGACCTCATAATATTATTGAACGAACTAATGCCGATATATTAGCAAGCAAACTAACACCAAATGTCTATAAGGTTACACTAGTGATCAAGTTGTTGGCCCTTGGCGCAACCTAGAATAAGCCTTGTAAGCATAAGTTCGAGGCTTCTAGCATCATTTTACATCCGTGTTTGAATGACACGTCAGTGACTGGGTGGTTTCCCTGCATATGCATTTGTAGATGCAAATGTAGGGTGAGTGGCCTTGCCAGAAGGTTAGTGACAATATTACGCATGTGACACTAAATACCATAAATGGTGCATTGGAGTTTGAGTGTGAAGCTCGAGGATGGAAGCTCGGGTTTGGTTATTCACAAAGCCTGGCTAACTCCAAATACCCTTTTGTTGCTTGTGCTTCGCAACCAACCAATGTGGGCAAACTTCATGTGACAAGCATAATCATGAATTCAAAAGCATTGTGAACTTGAATATCAAATAGAGCTATTTATAAAGGAAAGCATACGAAACCAGGGGTTTAGTCCAAAATCAAGAGTTTATGAGAATCAACACAAAATCACCCAAGTTTTTTTAATGTTGAAATTATCTTACACACAAAGAGTGGTGTTGGACTATTAAAAATCGGCTTTCTAGTTTGTCCTACTAGAAGGGGGAGGAGTGGGGGGGGGGGTGTCAAGCTAGCCTTGCATTGGCCGGTCTAGGATTAAATACAACAGGCCCCATGTGCATACCCTATTGTAGATCCTACAACTCTCTCAAAATCTGAAAAGTGAAAAAAGAAAGTCCCAAAAGTTTCACCCGACTTTCAAAACAAGCTCCAATACACGACGAGCTCACAAGCTCTTGATTAGAAAGCTTTCTCAAAGAAGGATCGAAGCCACGATTTCGTCTTTGAGGTGCTAAAGCAAGAAATCTCCGGTGTCCTATGTAAAGACCTGGCCTAGTTTTCGCCATGCATCTCTTCAAGCATGCATTGTGAGGAAGATTTTTCCATATCCGATCTACAAGTCTATCCAACGAGCCCCTTGAGATTTCCAGGCATTCGTCCACCCTGCAGTCAGCTCCATAAATCAGGTGTGCCTTTTACAAAGGATAATGGCACATCCAAGTTTCGGTTCCTTTAGGAATCTCGGTTAAGATCATTTGGAGAGAGGGCATTATCGCATGTGAGCGTACTTGTCGTTCATCGACGTAAAAATCATGAAATAGCATGGAGTCCAAATGTTACCATTTCTAGTTGATTTGACATGAAAAATGTTTCTTAAGACCCCAATTTAGTCTAGTCCATGTCATTTGAGATGAATCGGACACAACATAACATTACTCGGTGATAATGTGTTCCAGTGTAGGTCAATGTTTTTGGGAGTAGCATGTCATTTATGTTGGGTCACTCTTGCAAAATGAACAATTTTTAGTCTTAACGTTGTTTATTATGTGAGAGTGAACCAACAAGGGGTAGAAAAAAATCTAGGCTTGTTTGTGTTTCGGGTGCCAATGCCAAATATGTTGTTAAAAATAAAAACATGTTGATGTCAAAAGTCCACATGTGCCGGAGGACATGTTTGGCAAATCATCATGCCAAATGCAACTAGCCTTCATGTACATTGGACCCGAAAATAAGGGCATGGAAATAAAGCCCATGCGTTGGTCTCGACTCCCTTTAGAATGGGAGCTGCAACATTAGGTTGTGTAATGTTATGAAACCAAGAGTAGATGCGCTTATTCCCAATCAAGACCCTGTCGGATGACCTATAGGGTGCCCATAACTTTGATCGAGCTGGGACTAAATTTCGATAAGGTTAGGCACTAAATTTTGATCAAGTTAGAACCAATAGTGCCATGACACATGTCCTTGGTTTTGTGTGCTTAAGTGAGGAGGAATGAGCGGTTAAAATGAGTGGTTATGGCGGACTATAGACATTGACAATATGTTTAACCCAACTTTTGGGTTCAAAATTTCACAATAATTTCTATTTAAAGAAAACATTAATCATTTTTTTAGTTTTTTTAAAATAAATAAGTAATTGTTTACAATCCTCCTAAGTTCTATCTTCCTACACGGAATTTTTTGCACTGCCTTCTACTTCTCCAGATTTGGCACAAAACCTCTCAAGTGATCGGTTATGGACTCCTCTACTCCATACGGGGTCAAGTTTTTTTTATGTTGAATGGAGAGAGGTACGCTCAAAGGCCGATAATTCCCTCTCTCTCTCCAGATCACTCGGGCTATCACCTTTTTTCCCACCTGACCCTTGCTAAATCCCAGCATCAATAACTGCTGCTGCTGCTGCTGCTTTTTTCTTCTTCTTCTTCTTTCCTTTTAAAAAAAACTACTTTTTATTTTTATCGGTTCCCCTCCATCAATCATGGGCTACAAAGATCACATAGCCTTTTGTTGCTTGCATACAAGATATAAAGAGGCTTCTGGCAGCCAATGAATGTGGGGGAAACTTCATGTGACGACGCAGAGTTTAAGCTCTCAAGAACAATGGAAGAATATTATATTGTGTGATGATGTCAACCATTGCATTTCTTTGAAAGGTGTCATGCCTGCCTTTCCTTGCTTCCTTTCCTTCCTTTCCTTTATTGTCAGGCTATCCTGTGATTTGTAAGTGGTATACCCTAGCCTCCATGTTACGACACTCGATCATACGGCACCTCCACTATATGATGCATTGCCCATTAACAAAACCTTTTTTTTTGGTGTTAATTTACCTTCATATTAGAACTACGACATTTGTAATATGTTTGATTGTCTACGATTTCTTAGTTTAACACAACTCCCAGAAAACGTTTTCTTCTTAGCATGATCAAGTTTCAAAAATTTGTTCATGCTTTCTTTTCAAACCTTGTCACTTTTTGAAAATGTTTGTTGGCATGCGTTTGTATCTTTTGCACGAAATATTCAAATCAAAAAGTTATGATTGGACCTAGTATTTTGTTTCATGTGCCAACTGTCGCTAGGTGGACACAATTCCGAATAAGTGCATCTTCTATGTGGGATTGTAGTCCGAAAAGTTGTCAAGGACATAGACCAAGCTCTTGGTACACAGTCTTGCAATGACTGAGGACGACTCAAAATATAATGGAAAACCCTCCTTTGTGTAGTAACCTATAGTGGATTATTAACACTACATAAGCTTATGTAATATGAGAATTTACCATATTACGGCAAAAGCATAAGGTGTGTTAATGTAATTCCAGAGAATTGTGTCTTTCATTTTCAAAATAATCCAACATTTATTTTAGGAATTATTCTTGCGCTGGATTGGCTACCAACCTACATTAGTGTTTGAATCTTTATCGAGAGCAACCTATTTGGGTTCCTTGAGGGCCACGATCATTTTAGCACCTCTTGACATGCCAAAAAAAAAATTGTGACCCTTGATTGAACCCATACTAGAATGTTCTTTGTTCATGCCTCCACACTACCTCCAGGGATGCACCAAAACACATTGAACATGAAAGGTGTTGCATGCAAAACAACCAACTCCTAATCAATAGTCGTGTCAAGTTTGAAAACACCTCGAATGTATCCCCACAAACAATCAACCAAAACCCCGGTGCCCTCCATTCATTTCCTAGTGGAGGTACGGCACCATAAGCGCCCAATTATGTCAACAACCTCAATTCCAACACCTTCTTTTCTCCCAAAGTGGGCAACAAGTACTTCAACACGGAAACTGGTTGTATTATCTCAAGAACTAATAATGTAGTTCATTGGTTGGAGGAGACGAAATGTCAACGATCAACATTGTCCATTGGAAAAAGAAAGGGGGGAGGGGGGGGGGGTGCATATTTGCTATGTTTCATGTGATCATTATGTCATTGTGCTCATAACATAAATACTAAACCAAATGAAATAATGGATCATTTGTCTAGGTTACGTAAGGGACCGTAGTCCTCAAAGGGTCCGCGCTAGGTGCTTCTACCTTAGTGTTTGTTATCAAGTAGATTTGCAACACACAAATCATGGATGGCTTGATCAAAGTCTTTTGACCAAGTAGTCCACCCCCTCATCGGCACAAGGAAAAATGTAGCTCAAGATTCGTCAACTTGCCCAAACAATGTTGTACCAAAATGAGGTGATTCCGGCCACTCTATGGGTCCATTGAGGGAATGGTCGCCGAGTCTGACTAATTCGCTTGTGAATAACTAGCTTAAAAATGTCATTGAAATGAGCCACGTGTGCTTGGTGGAACTAGCCAACTCGTGTCAAGAAAAAGAGAAAGAGCGTCAACGTTTTCAACACCCACGTGAATAAGAGCATGTTTGCTTTTGTTGTGATTGAGTTACTCCATTGAAACAAGTCTAAGGTGTAATGGTTATCATATAATAGATGGGTTCTAAGGGGTAGGGTGGAAGGGTGGAAGGGGGTACTTAACGAAGGTTGAGGATGGATACAATAATGTTTTAATATTGTATACTGGAATTTTTGGAGTTGCTCTTAATATGTTTAGGTTTATGTTGTTTAGGATGAGATATGTGAGATGTTTCATAAAACAAATTTGGCGAAGCTTTTCAATTCACAGTGGATAAGTTTTGTCACCTTACTTGGCTGAAACTAGATGATTGTATAAGAGATTGAAGTAAAGTTACATTATGTATACGTGATGATATGAAAGAAACGGGTAAGATGGTAACGATGACTTCAATATATCAAGATCATTAATTGGTGTGGATGTGTTTGTCACTATTAGAACTATAGTTTGGCCTTTGGTTTCTTGATGGAAGCAATTTTGTAATAAAACATGTCACTTACCTTATCCCAAACAAAAAATAAATAAGTAAACAAGCTATAACACTCCCCCCCCCAAAAAAATAAAAATAAAAAAAAATAAAAAAAAATGGGAATAGACTCACATTGAGTTGACCTACTTAAAGGGAAGCAATACACCTCATAGTGTTGCACATGCATGTCCGAATATATTATGGGATCAATGACCTCACATTCATTAGGACATGAAATCACCAACTTTTTTTTTTAATGAATATAGTAAAATAAAGATAGTAGATATTTCTTAAGTAAAATATGAACTTATTAGATATTGAACCATGATGAATTGAGTCTACTCATAACATTACTCAACTAACAAGCTGCTTTAATTTCATGTTTCGTCTGAAGCATTGGGATTCCGGCATCCCAAGGCTTTATTCTTGAATCTACTACATGGCCGATGAACACAACTCATTAGCTGAGTAATGTTATGTTGCATACATGTTAAAAATTTGACCTCAAGCTTGGATCCAAACTACCTTCACCGCACATATGGACAAATACACTATAGTTTGTTATCAATTCTGACACAAAATCATTGTTTTCTTGAGTGATGGTGCCACATGTCATACATTGGTTGTTTAGAACACGAGCAAAAGTGGATGGAGCATATAATTAAATCTATTTTTGGCAAGCAAAGTCCCAAACTCTTAAAGGTTCTAACACACATGTTATACTAGTGTGGACCACATCGGTTCCGTTGAGCCCACATTAATTGTCATGAGTGTGGGCCACATTAATTTTATCCTACTTATGTATGTAAGGTGTTGATTGCAAGTTTTCATGAAGACTTAGGAGAAACCCATGGTATTGGACCTATGCTATTTCCACCTCGACTAAACAACTAGAGTGGCCCACACTAATTTTCCACCCATAGTGATCAAAGGACTATTTAGTGTACTTGTGGTATCTAAAGAGCCGTGTTTAGTAGAATGCACACTTGGAACACATATTTAAGTAAAATGACTACGTCCAAGTCCATAACTATAACATGTTGAATCTTGTCATGAGATCCTACAATAGGATTGTTTGGGAAGATCGTATGATAGAATATGCATACTTGATTATGATAATAGTATATCAACTTTTTCAGTGTAAATTACTATTCAACATAAACTTATTTATATGTAACACAAAATTAAATATTTGAATTTTATCGTATTTTAATAGCATAACATTCAAGTAATCACTAAGGATTCATACATCTTCCCTAAATTTAAGGTATATCAGAGTTTTATTGTAAGATCCTATGATAGAATTGCACAACCACTAAGTCCAAATTTTATTTTATTTTATATTTTTTGCACATATTGAAAATCCAAATAAGTCTAGATTTTGAGAATATGTCCATATTTACTATAATTACAACATTTGGGAGTTATGAGTATAGATGTGGTATTATGATTTCCACTACATCTACTCACTTTACAAGTGCCTTGTTGGAGGTATTTAGATGTCTTACCGTGTGTGAGGAAAAAATACGAGGTTGTGTTTTCAAGTCTTTGTATCACGGGTTTACAATGCAAGAGACAATCCGCAACAAGCCGGTTTTATTTTAGTTTCATTTCTAATTAAAATAGCTATTACTTATGCACTTCTTGATTCCATTGTTCAAATTAGGACCAACATGAGATTTCTTTAAAGATTGTTATGAAATGGTCACCGTTGTTGAATGATGGCCCTAGGCTTGCGTATTAAAATGAACCAACATACTACATTCAAGAAGTCTTTTGGTACTCCTTCAATTGACTTAAGTATAATGGTTTATCTCATGCAAAGTTCAAGTTGCAAATGTTGGTTTAGACTAATGGCGAAGAAGTGCACCGATTGGTCAAGGTTTTCCACCCAAGACATTGTAGGCTATTTGAGGCAATGGTTGATATAGTGGACAAGATGGAAATAAAGAAAAAAGAAAAAAGAAAAAAGAATGAAGAAGTGCATTGGTCAAGTATTTCAGAGCTTGGATAGTTGTCAAAATAACTATAGTTACTTAGATTTTTTTCAATATATTTTAGGGAACAACTATAGTTAACTAGAAAAATTTCAAACCGATTTGAAAAACAACTATAGCTAACTATATGTTTTTAGGACCAAGTTTAAAAACAACTACAATTAACTAGAATGTTTTTAGACAACTATAACTTGAGAATCCTAAAACTTGTAAGAAGCTAGCTAGCAAGTTCTTTCATTCATCTCAAAAAATGAAATGAATATATATTACAATATTTTTTTCTAAGAGACCTTATGTAAGAATCAATGCTTGTCACCCATGCCGGCCCATCCCAAGAAGGAATAGAACCCACCGTTCCTTGCGGAAATGAACCCATTATACTCTAAGTTACTCATAAATAATGAGGTCGTGCTCATTGATGTTGATTGAGTCCGAGTCACAAATGGAATCAAGTCCCAAATTTTGAATTTTGAATAAAAGAAAAGGAAAAGATATAGATGCTCTAAATTGTCCTGGTAGTACACTGCATGTTGCGCTCAACTCTAGTTAACTAGATATAACTATAGTCAACTAGATTTTTTTTGCAGACCGAAATTTAAACAACTATAGTTAACTACATTTTTTGGCAGGTCAAATCACAAACACCTATAGTTACAAAAGGCGACTAGTTAACTAATAGTTGAATTAGTTGGTTAGTTGTCCAAGGTCTGAAGTATTCTTAGAGGAATGGAGCAATATGATTGGCTACGAAATGGGTTCCTCACCAGCTGGGGTTTACGCTATGGCCAAGACTTCTCCAGTGACGAACTTCGAGCATGGATGAAAAAATGACATGGTTGCCAACATGGTAAGACATTTTGCTACGAGGACTTCTCCAGAGGTCAAGTATGTTGGGCAACCTTAAACCCTCGCACAAGTAACTTGACCTCCACAAAACTCCAACTCGAGGCTTTTTATTTTTGTTTTGTTTGTTTTGTTTTTCCCATCTTTTCTGCCATACCAACTGTTGCCTCAAATAGCCTTGTCTTGGGGCAGAAATTTTTGACCGACTGGTGCACTTCTTCATTGTAGTCTAAATGGGCCCTAAAACCGGCGTTCAATTGTCATCTTGGTTGTGCTGAGTTGCTCAGTCTAAATCGAAGTATCTTATTGAATTTGACTCTCATATTCATAGATTTGAGGGCAATTGTCCCCTTGGGGGGCAAAGCCTACATGAAGGCTTTTTGACAAGACAAAGTCCTTAGCTAGTTAAAAACAAGAAGAAAAAAACTAGTGGTAAATTCTGATGTCTTTATGGTGGAATTCTCAATTATACAAGCATTTTATATTGGTCATTTCTAGAAAATTCCATGATACATAAATTCATAACCTATTTATTATGAATGTTCTAGATGTTTTCAAACACTTAAATTCTAGAACTTCTTACACCATAGATTTTAGAATCTTGTCGGCAAGTAGATTCTAGAATAATAGCAAAGTGTACATTCTAGAATGTTCTGGAAGAACATATTTCAAAATCTTCTAAGCAATAAGATTTCATAATCTTTATATAAGTAGATTTTAGAAAAATTATGAACAATAGATTTCAGAAATAATCTAAAGATGCAGATTTTGAAATCTTGTAAAGAGAAGTAGATTTTACAATTCTATGATGATGATGATTTATGAATCTTCTGGACGACATGCATTAAGCTATTTTAAATTGTAGATTGCAGAATCTTTAGAGAAGTAGACACTAGAGTCTTATTTTTAAATATATTTGAGAAACTTGTTATGCAATAGATTCTAGAAACTACATCAAATGTAGAACTCAGGAAAATTTTCATGGCTTAGATTTTAGAAACTCTTGGAGATTGCTTAGAACTTTATATAAGTTTCTTTTTAAGCAAAGTTTAGAACTCTATGGAGTTTCTTCCACGCCTTTCATTTTCATTCAATGTCATCCAATTCTCAATTTCATCCAATTTTCTAGTATTATCTAATTCACAATATTTTTCATTCTAAGTCCGCAATCTCTTTAAAACATCCAACATTACCCCAACATTTACGAGAAATTCATTCTAGGTTCATCTGTCAATATCATGGTACTGCAATTTTATAGTAGGTTTGGCATTTAATAATTACGAAAGAAAACACCCCAAACTATTCTGAAAAGTGTTGAGCTAAATTGCTGAACATATGAAAATCAACAAATACCTAAGGATAGTAGATATGAAGCATGTGGGATGTTGAGATGGTGCGGATGAGGTTTGCTTAAGCCATGGTTATGACCAAAGAGACTTGACTTGACTATTTTGAAACGTAAGCGATTTTGCTTCAAACGCTTTTGACATCACATTTGACGCTTTTATATTGTTAGAACTGAAATTTGATATTTTTTAAAATATTTTTTTACAAAATCATTCTACTTCCTAATTACTTGATTGGAAAACCCTAAACTTTCTCTTAAAGTACTATATTATGGCAATATTACAGTGATACCACAACGTCAACAATTTACACCACCATTATGCGAGTTCTATACAATCGACTAGATGAATTGGGACGGAGCCTATCATGGCCATGCCATCTTGTTCAAAATTTCAAACCCTTTTTGGGGTTCGGGAGAAGCTAAGTGCCCGAGTTTGGACCCCACATTTTTTATATCGCCGAAGAATATCTTCTTTTGGGACCCAAATTTGTTGGCAGGTGAGCAAGGGCCTTTTAGTACTGTACTTCACTTCTCGGCCACACGTAGATTGTATGCCTGCTATGAGAGCCAAAAGGTGATAGAAAGGTGGCAGTGAAGAAGCACCCGATTTCATGACCCCCTAAGTTATATATGCTGCTCCTCATATATATATATATATATATATATATACACATATATAGAAGCTCACACTTTCAAGTTGCGAGGAGCATCATGCATGCGGTGGTGGCACCCGAAACTCTTTCAACTGCTACTATCTCTTTGGAATCTCGATCCATGGTAAGACAAGTGGGACTAGGGTATCTACGTACACGCATGTTGGGTATCCGCTTTATTCGATTTCGTTCTTAAGTGTCGCCTCTCAAAAGTGAAAGCGTCTCTTGAGCTTTCAAAGATGCGAAACAACTTAGTAGTAGCCCAACTTGATCCGCCCTTTTCATACCATAGCACCTTACCCCGAGGTTTTGATACAAAGGTTACCGTTAGGGTGTTGTGTTGATTTGACACGAAATAACTATTTTGTTATAAAGAAACTTGCCGTGTGCTTTATCCATGAATAAATAAATAAATAACCAATGTTGGGTAATTCGACGTGAATTTGAGTCTGTAGGCCCTACCATGGGTGGGGTTTACTGCTTATCTTGCGGTGGGTGGGCTCTTGGCTTCCTACCAACTTAGTTAGGGTTTTTTCGTCAAGTAGAGAGAAGATTTCACAACGGGAATCGAACCACCAACCACTCCATTCTGAAATGGGTACCTCTCCACTATCACCCGGTAGTTTAGGGTCATCTCGGACTTCTTTTTTACATATTTATCAAGATTGTGTTCAATCCAATGTGGAAATTATTCAAACCGTCGAATCAAACATCATCCTAAGGTAAGTAATTTTCTTGAATGAGAGTGCAGGAGTCACGTGTCATGCAATGGAGAAGTTGGTGTGGCATGCAATTAAACTCGATTTCCAATGTAAGGATCTATGATTGGGGAGAACCGACGGCTAGTTCATTATCAGCCGATGGATTTCCCCTCATGGCCGGTCCAAATTTCCAACCATCGGATGGCAATCCAACTGTAATTTCAATCCTCCGGCAATTAGCCGATGAACCAGAAAATGTCCCGGAAATGTAGCCGATTCTTCTTGTGAGTTACTGGATTTCAGCCAGAAGAAGTATTCAAATTTCAAATACTGGCCAATACCCGTGTCTACATCTAACTTAGAAAGTATGATGCGTGTTGCTATAGAAGGCCCGGACAATGATTTTGATGACATTCTAACAAGTGCTCTAGATCTTTGGAAGGATGCTGCTAAGTTTCGTTATTTGTATAGCAATCCATAGCGTTATTTGTCTGGGGCATCTGATGATGCACTTGAGGAAGTACCCTAAACCTTAAACTTTTTGAATTATGCAACCTTTCCATGACCAAATCCAATTGCTTCCATGAAGAATTGGGGGACCCTTGGCCTTCAAGCGGTGAAGGCATTGCTAGGTTCAATTCCTCTTCAAATTGAAAGTTTTGAACATGCCTTTCTTTTCACTTATTCAAGATTTTGTACTAAGAAATGATTTCTAATAACTTTTCATACATTTTTTCAACAATCAATTAGTGCCGATATGAATTCCATTTAATCGGATATTGGCCAATGAAAATATGAAAATATAGGCAATTGGCCGATTGATTTTACAAAAGACCGGCTGTTGCCGATGTAAATTGGGAAAAAATCCGACCCTTTGTAGCAACTACCGGCAATTAGCCACTAAGGCTTCAAAAGCTTCCCGAACTCTGGTAAGGATCATGCACTCCAAGCACATGAGACGTAGACAACTCGTCTTGTGTTGGTGGAAAATCGTCACGCGTCAATGGGAAATTTAAAAATCTACCATTGAAATAGATTCGTCAAAGAAATCACCGACCCCATACGAGTTGCCTATGCCTCGTATGTCTGTAGTGACTAATATTGCCACCAAGACATAAATTTTTGGTTTCAAAATCAACTATATTGATAGATTTGGATATCTAAAATCTACCTTCTAGTGACAACGAGCTAGTGATGAGGATAACAACATTTGATCTTTGTCGTGTTCGACAAACAAGATGTCTAAATGTGTAGATTACCAACATATGGATCCGAGAGCATCGTCTTGTCATGTGCAACTGAAAAAATATGCACGTTTATCGTTTTTGGGTTTTGTAGTTGCATGAGATACCATAGCTCTCTAGCAACTTGGGCACCTTTCTGCCTAATAACTAATTAAAGTGCGAAAGTAAGTTAGGCAACCCAAAAAAGAATATTCTAAACTTGGGCAGATTTTTTTTTAAAGTAAGACATTCATCCAAGTCATTTCTATAATTCATGGATAGTTTTCCTAATTTCATCTATGGCGATTATTACGATTTAGGCACTCTTTGAATGTGTGTTTTTTATTATTATTATTTTGACACTCAACGTAATTAATTTCCCATAAATTTAGGCACCTTTAAAAGTAATTATTTTCTATCCAAGCTGCTAGAGAGCTACAGTAGGTGCTCCAAGACTCATATGCATGTATAAGCTTCTAGGGTCTTGAATAAAAGGAAATGCATATGGTGGTTTTGTGAGGTGTGTGTGTGTGTGTGTGTGTGTGTGTGTGTGTGTTTGTTGGGTTCAAAATGTCTCGATGGATTTTCTCCTGATGGTGATTTGCATAAGGTATGCATGTGTTATTTGCTTACTTTTCTTGATCAGACACCTAGTATACTTGATTGGTGTGTGGTTAGGTGAAGATCAAAGAACAAACACCATAAAGACACATGTTCAAAATTACCAAAATTTGGAATGAAAATCGGACCATTATAAGGATAAGGGTTGTTCACACCGCTTTTCGGCCACTCGAGGTAGATTTTAGATATCCAAACCTATTGGTGTAATAGATTTGTTTACCTAAAATCTACCTCGAGAGACAAACTATTGCTAACGACCCGTGGTCCTTGTAGTGGACTTACCTTAATTCAATTATGGTTGTCAAAGGTGCGTTTTTGTGTATTTTTGAAACTAAATCCATAAGTCCTCCCAAATGTGTTCACTATTAAGTGATGAGTAGTTCATAAATATTCAAAGACATAGACTAATCTCTTTTAAACATGTGTCTTCTATGGTGTTTGTTCATTGATTCTTGCTATACCACACACACGATCAAATACATGGGTGACGGGTCCAATTAAGAAAAGTAGTCAAATAAAACCTGCACACCTTAGTGGAAGAGACCCACATTCATACATAACACCACACAATTCCCTTAAGGTAGATGTGTCTTAAGTGGCTCAATTTACTAAGTGGACCCTATATTTGATTGGCATGTGGTTCACGGGGATCAAAAAGAAAACATCATGAGGACACATGTTTAGAAGAGATTGGACCAATTTTCTTCATATTGATAATTACTCTACAGTCAATAGTGAACATAATTGCCAATTGGGAGGACTTATGTATGCAACTAAGAAATCAACAAACATGCACTTCCGATAATCATAACTAAATCAAGGGAGGTCCAATTTTCAATCCAATTTTTGCATTTGTTTCATCATATGTTTGCTAATACAATATGACTTTTGTTGTGTAAATGTAGTTGGTAGAAGTTGGAGAATATGAAAACAAACTAAATAACACCCACATATGTTAACTCAATGGTTCATGATCAGAAATAATATGGATTCTGCAAGCCTAACTATACAACTTTTTGTTGCCAAGCACATTACCGTACATACTTGTTTGCTGATACTTTCAGGGCCCGACCCCAAAATTCCGTGCAATAATCATGTAACCAAAAAGAATGCAATACTTTACTCTTACTGAGATGAAACTGAAAATGCAGGATGCGGCTCCTCCCATGGTTTTTTCAGGGTGGTTGTCACGTGTTAGGGTGGACAAATTGACACAATGTAGTGCACATACCCAATTCACCATGTTATTTGGGAAGTTGGATCAACTTTTCTTTGATCCAACATGTTGGTGGTGGCAAGAGGCTATCCTATCCTTGCGTATTTGGCCAAGCTTGGCTGGAAATGGATCGCTACTCAAGAGACTCTCAAGAAGTCCATCCCCAACAAATGGAGAATCGAAATTTTCCCCCCTCCACCTGTCCGAATTGGAATGCCATTTGGCATAAGCACAAGGCTCAAAAGGAAGCAACCTTCCTTTGGTATGTTATTCACAAGGCAATGGCTCTGAATGAATGGTGTGGACAAAATTTGGTGGAGATTGATAAGAGTTTTTCCCATTTTGGCTCGTCTTCAGTGGAATTGGTGGAGAACAAGTTCTTAAGTTGCCCATTGGCTCAATAAGTGCTACTTGGCTAATGTCATTTGGCAACTCTTTGCCAAAGGAGGTAATCTTGGTCCTTGGAAGTCTTTTTCAATGATTCAATGTCTTTTTGATCGACCTCTTAGTAAAACATTGGAATCCTTTAGTCGTATTTGGTTTTTCTTGAGGAGTGGTTTCTCATTGATTATTTGGCATTAGCAGAATGATTTGGTCTTTAATGCTTTTCAATGGCTTATGGAGAAAACACATCAAATTGTGTGGGACTCCTTGGTTGACTATGATAGATTTGAGTGGCAATGTACCCTTCAAGATTTGGAACAACCCAAAGACTTTGAGAGAAATTTAGGATCTAAAATAGGGTACTTCCATAGGACCTACCACCTTAAATCACGTATTGGCATGTCCAACGCTAGCTTGGCCCACACATTCTAGAAGGACAAGCTTGACACCACTCTTTGAGTATGATGATTTAAGCGTCAAGAAACTTGGGCGACTTTATATTAATTCTCATAAACTCAAGGTTTGGAACTAAACCCATGGTTTCGTTAGGGTAA
This sequence comes from Polytrichum commune, assembly GCA_950295325.1. NCBI lineage: Eukaryota > Viridiplantae > Streptophyta > Polytrichopsida > Polytrichales > Polytrichaceae > Polytrichum > Polytrichum commune. Next base: position 6,362,421 of record OX485807.1, read on the forward strand.
CTTTCTACATGATGCCCTGATCACACCAAACTGAAAGTGCATTTTATGTAGATGAATCAATTTCCCACAATGACGTACATGGTGGGCCATCATTGTCCAACTTATATGACAACGCCAGAGATGGTCATAACATGCACTCTGACGTCCACATTTGGGCGCACGTCAGATGCATGGGCCCACTACCAAAAACTTGTGGTTTGTCCACATGGCCCAACTTTGTTGCCCCCCATATGTTTTTAGCCATTGGGGTAGGGCAGCCAAGCGAGTAGTTGTACATCATAACAAAACTGTTGAGCAAGCTGAGATGTTGGTGTGAACAACTTGGCATCCAACTGTGGTGGCATCCCCAACTATTTCACCTCTGGAAGTTGAGGGAAAGTTGGTGTGATCGGGACATGAGCTCTCAAAGTCATGTTTTAGCCAACTCACCAAGAATTTTATGCCAAAACTTTGTGCATAACTCTAATGTTTCGTTGCATTGACATCCTCCCCCCCAATAGTTGTCACAAATATCTATCCATGGCTAAGGTAGAGACGTCTTCAATGGTATAATTGATCTTGATTTTTTTATTCCCCCACCCCACTCAATCATTTCCACATTTTAAATACACGTCTTCTAGGTACCCATTCTTAGACCCATACCCAACCACACACCCCTCCAGAAGAAGTGTCTGATTAACCCATAAAGCCGTTGAGAAAGGAGTCTTTTGGATCAAACCCACCTCCTTTGCCCGTCCATAGTAGTGTACACATTCACATCATAGTCTTCTTATTTGAGATATGTAAACAACTTGATTTTTTTGGGCCACTCCCAACCTTGCAAACATGTCATCCATACACTCAAATCCATCATTCAAAATGTAGTTTTTCTATAATGTGTTGTTGGATTGGGATGATCATCAACCATAATTTTGGGGAGATTTAGACTTGGACATTTTTTTTTGGGGGGGGGGGGGGAAGGGTTCAAAATAAGCAACTTATAGCATGCCCACACTTACTAGTGTGGGCAACTGGGCAACCAACGACCAACCCCTGCCAGCAAGGGGCATTTTCCGCTCCAATTTGGCTAGTGATAATCATTGGCTGCAACTACATGTTTTGTCTAATAAGTGTGGGACATACAAATTCCCAATTACCCACACTTTTATTACTATAATTTGAAGTGGCCCGCTATAATTTCCAATGTGAAAAATTAGTGTGGGTGTTTTCATCTGCATATTTGGATGAAAATCCAAGGCAAGGCAAGTACTATGAATTTACTAATGTCAACCAAGACAAGTACTATAAAATTAGTGTGGGCCACACTAAATTTCAACCCACATGAATTTCCCATCCACACTAATTAGACAAGACAATGTAGTGTTGGTAGCAACCATTCATTGGTGGCCCGCACTGATAAGTGTGGGTGGGCTATGAGGGGTTGATCACACCGACTAGTTTTGGTACAATTTGTCAGCATCTCTGGCTGTAATCGTGTGAAAAGTGACGGGCCAACATCTATTTCTCAAACATAATCTCCAACAATTTCACGGTTGGAACCGGACGGAATCAATGTTGGTGTGACGGGGGCATGAGCCAACTTAGGGCCAGTTTACACGATGGATCATGAAGTCGGACGATGGAGGAGGGCCTTCTTTCAATGGTCCGAGTTCATGGTCTAACTTCCATTGTCCAACTTCTTAAGAAATCAGTTTAAAAAATATATATATGCCCAAAAGGGCATGTTTGAAAAAAATAAATCAAGTTTGCTCATTCTCTTGTCTTCTCTTGGGTTTTTAGTTGTCTCCACTTCTTGTTAAATGTGTCGAAGATGGGGCTTGCAAATCTTCTCACAAAAAAATTTACAATAAAAATGAGCGATTTAATTTGTACATGTTCGATGTAATTTACATGTGGCATGTACCTTATTTTATACATTGAGCATTATTTGCAACCCGCTTCACCATGTGTGTTCAAATTCTTGAGTTCTAGATGTCCCACATTGTTTGATGAAACATGTGGGAGCAAGTTTAAGGGGTAGGACATGGAAGAAACGGTATGTCTCATGGGCTATGATACGATCCAGGCACATAGAGGGCTTACTTGCTTCTCAAGATTCACTACATTATATAGATGTTGAAAAATGTGCCTTGTGAGCCTTACCCAATGGGAAGAGTTATATATAAAGCCCCCAAAAAGGGATTTCATTAAAAAAGTATTACAACGGCATTCCTCTGCCATGGGCCCCCTGCCTTTTCCCACCATACCACCTCTCTCACCACAAAACCTGTTGGACCATGTCAATGTATTAATTAGGCCTTAAAACATGTCGTTTGGGGACCTCAACCTTCGTGATCACTCTGTCATTTTTTCCTTGGTGTAAACCGAAGTGATCTTGGGACGATGTCAACAGCCAATCAACGCTCTTACAACGCCCTGGGATGACTTCCTGGTCCATTGTGTAAACCGGCCCTTAACTTAGAGGCAGCACCATGTGGCCACTTTGCAAGTAGGTGAGTCAGCGTTGCATAAGCTGTAAGTTGGCAGTCATAAATGTAATGCAGCCAATGAAGAAGTTGCTGGAGGAGAAGGAAGGAAGGAAGGAAGGAAGGGAAGGACAGCCAGGGAATGATCCGGCCGTCAGCTTACCTCACTCCGTGTGGCTCCTTGTCATAACTCCATAAAATAACATAACTTATTAATACTGCAACCATTGCAAAATCATGCCTCCCCCCCCCCCCCAACCTGACTCAGTACGGCTCAGTGATCTCCGACCACGCTGTGGTTCCAGATGAACTGGTGGAGTTCGAGACACACATGGTGGAAGTTCAAGGCTTTAGGAAATTTACCCATCCTTATATATATAGAAGAATATATAGAATATGCCCCAAGTAAACAAAGAAGAAAAAACCCAACAGATGTCAGCATGTAACTGGTTGGACTTGGAAACACGAGGATCTCAAGCGATTACGTCTAAAAATCTCCTTGGACATTGATACGGCTCATGTTAGAAGGCCACAACCATTATGTAATGTCCAAGCTCTAATTGGTGTCTCGTGCCTCTTCATGAGGAGTGCCTGCAACACCATGGGCACAAAGGGGACCCTGGAGTGACACCCGGGATTTGTGGCGCCATACGTGAGAGGGCCCAAGTGATCCTGGTGTGGGTGAGGGGGCCCTAGGTGTTGAGAACATCTCCCACCCACGGAGATTAGGAGTCACAAGTGTAAGGCCATGAGCATTGGGTAGCTTATGGGTGTCCGGATCCTAGAATGCTCAAAAACTCCCTAATCGGAGGTGTGAACTAGGAGATATATGGCAATTTGAGTGGGGCGTTGCCTAAGGACAACGCCCAACACTCCAGGGGGTGATGTGATGGGACAATAGTGACCCGGGAGTGGCGCCGAAGAGTGCCGAGGTTGAGACATCTATAACTTCCGCGATACTTGCCCGAATGGGGCAAGTGAGGAGTCCATCATCATTTACGCAAATAATAGATGTTGATGGGTTGGTCACTCGATAGAATCAAAGATTGGACGACAAAGTTATGAAGGTTTGAAGCTGCTGGGGGGCTCCAACCCCAACAGCTAAGGAAGAACATCTACTTGGCCCCAACTCTTAGGAGATAGACAAAAGGTTACTTGATGGTGGGGTAGGGGCCTTGTGCAAAGTCCTAGAGGCTTATATGGGGAGGCGGCTTTGCCGACCGGCATTGCTTGTTGCAGAACACCCTGACCTCCACGGGCGTTGGTCCAACGTGGGGTGATGTTGCCAAGTGCGCTTCGGACAGTTGTAGTGTTACTCTGGCAATGCGATGATCAACTCAAGATTGGATGGACATGTATGGAAGTCCGCATGTAACCATTGACTACCTACTGAGGGGAGAATCCTGAATGCATGTGTAGGAGGGTTTGGTAACCAAACTATTAGCTTGGAGGTTGGTATGGGGAGCTAACCATGCACATGTGTAGGATGTGCAGGGTTAGCACTCGTGACACTTGCTAGAGTTGCGAAATGATGAAGATAAGTTAATGGGAGCTAACAAGGGTCGCAACAATTAGGGCTAACTGCGTTTTGTTTTCCGACACCTACCATGGGGAGTGCGGTAAAAACATGCCCACTAATAGGTCTAGTGTCATAACATTACGCTACATAACGTTATACAACTTCTTGGTTGTGTTCCATGAGATCATGTATCACATGAGCATAATTTTTCTTTGATTTTGGGAATCCTTATTTACGGGGAGCACTCAAATTATGTTCATGTGCTAAATTATGCTCAAAGGGCAGCATTAGCAAGCCTTCAAATCCAACCATATCCTACTTATATGAACTTAGGGTATTACAATTCTCGACCACAAAGTTGCAAATTTCCCTTGGTTGAGCTTAATTACCACTATCCTTATAATGGTCATGTCTAAAATCTGTAGAATCAAAGACAGTAGTTGGAAACACTTATATGGCCCACATAACTTCTCAGAAAATTAATTAAGCTTCTACAAAATTAATTGTTCCCAGTGTGTTGTGAAGCTGCAAAGTTGACACTCTCAGTTGTATACATTCAGTGGACATCATGCATAGTTATAGAAGCAGGGTGTTATGCCCTTTTAGACATCAGACTTAAAAGACAGTGAGAAAGAAAAAGGAAAAACCCTTCTAGACCCATTTTGCAAAAGCAGTATAATGATGCCTTGATAAGGATGAAAGAAAAATATAGATTCCCAAACTTAACGTAAAGCCTTCAAGACAAATGTGTGTCTTTCTCAAAACCTCATATGTAGTTACTCCTATCCAGAAGTTCCTTGGTGCTGCATATATGAAGATGATGGAGATAGATTGAACATCTATAGACAGTCATCAGACATGGTGAAATGTGCCGACCAATATGAACATTGTTTCTATAGTAGTCTTCATAAGGACCCTCTCAAGAAAGATGAAGTCAACAACACTATGTAGTTGAGTCAACTGTGTAATGACATTCTCATCCATATTGAGCTTTGCAAATGAGATCGATTAGAGCAAAACGACTATATTCTCAATATTCAACCCTCTAAGGAAGGAATACAATAGAGTTCTTCAAAGGAAGGGTTGTACTCTAGGTCCAAAAACATGTTGCCACATTGAGAATTGACATAACATTATAAGGCAACTACAGACAAATAGAGAGGGCCTTGATAAAACCCGTCACAAATTGTTTTTGATATAGGGGAGGAAATACAAAATGAAAGCATTGGATAGTTTCAAAGAAGGCCACTCTCCACATTCCTACGACAACTACACCAAAGGGACCCATTGCAAAACCCTTACCCTAATGTTGCAAGAAATGTAGTACCAATATTGCCACATAAACAACATATCAATACGTCACCTCCATGACCTTCTTCACTACCTTTAGATTCCAAATATCACAAGAAACAACCGCATCACATTACATCACATCACATGGAGCAAACTCTCAAGCATATGAGGAGTCCTTGGGGTGGAGGCAAAACCAAGAGAAGAGTAACCGACAAGAGAAGGTAGGGTTTTGGCCAATGAATGAACTTATCCATCATCCATAGCAACATTTCTTCACTTATTCATAAGAAATGTCATCCAAAAAAGTTACTATAGTGACATAAAATACCATGTGCCACTAAATATCATATTTAATGTAGCTCTCCCAAAGTCATGTTGGAGGGGGGGGGGGATTACTTCCAAGTGGTATGCTAAAGTGGTCTCCCTCTAAGTTAATTGCAAGCTCCTTGGCTTGAAGGAGATTAAAAATATAAGCATAAATTGAAGTTTTTTATTCACAACATTACTCAACGACATGGGTCCTCATAATATAACAGTAGGATGTTGGGAGCTGATTTTGAATTTGAGTCTCCCTACGCAAGTTATTGAGCAAAATATTTAAGTCAAACCCTTGGTTTGTTCCGTTTTCCTTTTGAAGGGGTCCTTCCAAATACACCATCTTGGATTGAAAATGAAAACAAGCATCCCCCTCCCCTAGAACGGATCAACTTTGCTAAGGGCATGGTAGTCTTGGATGAGCCATAACATTGATCCTAGACAACAAGTGTCAACAACATACAACTTCAACACACACAGTTGGGAAGATGCTTTGCTTTATTCAAAATGTTGCTACTGCGGAATACAAACACTATGTCAATCGTAATGACATGAGCGTTTTGGTGAATCGAGGTAGCGGTCACTTGCTCATACTATTGGTCTATGAATAAGATCGCCTTCACTGCTTTCCGGATTAGGTCGAATTTATCCGAGATACAATCAAAACAAAATTTGAAATTTGAAAAAAAAAAGTTAGCATTTGTGGCACATGATGAAGTAACAAAATCTACACTTGGGTTGCCATGTCATCTCCAACGATGAAGATGATGAGTTATTTATGTATGTATGTGTGCTTTGGTGTATGAACATCTAAGTGGTGGTCACCTCTTCATTGGTAGTGAGCTTAGTGATATTTAGTGTTTGATACACTAAATACGAACACATACACTAAATATCAATAACCCTATGAAAGTAAGTAACATTAAATGTAAACTCAAACACTAAATATCAACTATGGGAATATGTGAAAGTTACATGTTTGAATTTAGTGTTAGTAAGGATATGAAAAAAAAAGATATAATAAAGGAGGTGGCAGTTGGGAAAGTAGTGGCACATTTATGTCTAATACTAATTCTCAAAGAATTGAAAATTAGTGTTGAACAGGGTAGGGTGGACAATACTAAATATAATCAAGCACTAAATATCCTATTTAGTGTAGTGAGCTTTGTGTGGAAGTGGAACATGGCTGCTGTGTGAATTGCCACATCCAATCCAATTTAGACTTTCTTGTCTATGGATGCAACTTTCTTCCCAAGATATGGGCATTCATGGTCCACATTCAAAGACGTTCTTGTTGGAGGAGATTAGATTTGAGCAAAGTGGAATTGGGTAGGGTTGCTCAGATGCTTTGAGAAGCTTGACGATGCGATCCTTGGGCAAGGGCTTGGCAACCACTACACTTCCATCCTCCCTTTCATTATCCCCCGGCCATTGAATCTCCTATCCTCTTTAGACATAGCCACGTGTCATGCGTAAAGAGCAAAGTTTGACAAGTCCATCATTCATATGAGTATTTACAATGACTTCCAAAGGTAATGCAACACCTTTTACAAACATATAAAATTGACATTTTTTTGGAAACGGGAAAACATTTCCTAAATGTTTGATCTAACATAACAATGAAAATTGAGCAAGGTTTCCTAACATTATTAAGCAAAGTGTGTTCGTTCATGTGGGCCCTGAGAATATAACCGTGGGATGCCCTAACTGAGGTCAAAGAGACTCAAATTAAGACTTAATGGTTATGTTCTCAAAGCCCACATGAACAAACACACATTGCTTAACACTATTATGTCGAAAGAAGTAACACAATATAGACAAATTGGAGGTGCTCCTTGAAGATTTTCTCCACTTTGAGCTCGAATACATGCCTATGGTCAAGGAGGGAATGTCACTTGTCCAATGCCTAGAACTATATTGTAACCCTAGAATGGCGGCCATTCATTTCCCATGATTTCACCACCTTGAGATCTCTTCTTAATATCGGTCCCACACTCCCCCCCCCCCCCCCCCCCCTAGTACCTTCCTCTTCCCTTCTTTATTTTCCTTCCTCTCCATATGGCCAAGTAGAAGGGCCCTTGAGGCTCGGACCCCTTGAGCAACAAACATGGTACCTATTGGGAAGTCAAGAGGATATCTCCTTCTATGCCTTCTTATCCCCCCCCCCCCCCGGGCGGAGTGGTACATAAATCAAAGGGATAAGGTTAGACCAAAAGAGTTGGGATGTGCATTCTTGGGACAAATATGACTATTAAACTTCATTCAAACAATACATTGGACAACCAAGGCCATGAATGTTTGCTCACTACTGTAATAAATTGTCCTATTAGTGTGGGTGAAGTTTTGTGTGGAAGTAATTAATGTGGTCCACTCTAATTGTCCGGTCAGGGCTTGCTCGGGGTGGAAATAGTGTGGGTTGAAAACCTCATGTCTTCTCCTATGTCATTTTGGAGACTTCCGACCAACACAAAATAGTCGCTTTACATCAAAAGTAGCATAATAACAACCCCCCCCACACACACACGTATTTGAAACTAGAGATTTGGCATGGTTTGAGAGTGAAGTGTTGGTATATATAATTCTTACGATGTGTGAGATCTTGTAGGAGACCGTTTGGTGTGTGATAGCACCGGATACTATACTCTCTGCATACCAAAAAAGCCTTGGGCACTTAGGGGTTAATATGGCCCACACTAAAAGGACAACTTGGTGCAACTTGCGAATCTTTCATTTTAATTGGTCATTACATTGCTCTTGAATGTCTCAGCTTCTTCCTTGTAACAAATAGTCATAATCTTGTCATTTACTAGAGCTTTAATGAACACAATGGATATGAGGACAAGGGAGAATATCGCATTCAAGTGTACCTCTTGTCAATGCAACAAAATGAAATAAAATACTTGAACCCCATATAAGCGGTGGTTGATTCATCTCAAATGACTTGGACTAGACTAATTTAGGGTCTCAAAGCTAATTGCAGTGCCAATTAAACCATAAATATTAACCTACATGCTACATTTTATTTCAAAGCTTTTGTGTTGGATGAATGAGAGGTAGGTTCATATGCGATAATGCCATGTCTTGGAAATATAACTTCGATGTGGCACCTCCATGGGATTTTGTTGTTTCTAAATATATATGGGATATTGTGAAAGGTAGCATTATCATAATCATATGTGAATAGCAAATTCTCACGATGTTATAATTGAGGTATGTGGGCCTTATGTGAGCACTCTTTTTGATCATACACCTATATTTGATTGGTATATTTGTAAAATCGATAGTAAGAATGGACATACAAATAGACATGTGTTATAATGAGATTGGACTATGAGCTCACTATATATTAATCGTTTCTAGGCTCAATTAGCTGACAAAATTGGGTGAGGCTATGTGATCACCTAAAAAGAAGAAGGAATCTTTGCTTTGACCTTCTATAACTTTCGCATCCCAACTCCGATTTCGAAACTTGAACTAACAATCTCCATAATCACAATCGCTAACCAAGTGAGGCAATCCACAATTTGATGCAACGGTCAAAATAACATGTGACTAGGCCGCATACCTTAGTGGTGGCCCTTTGAAAAAAAGAGGAATTGGATTTCATTTCAGAGTCCAAGTTCGACCGTACGTGGGGGGTCAAAAACCTTATTGTGACTCAGAGTAACTTAGTTGTCACTTGGATGGATAGACCTTAGATGAGCATCATTTCTTGAGTTCCACTGGGGTAGCGCTAGCTCACCTGGGTTGGTTGTATTTTGGATTACCTTTGCAATTGATTTTTCTCAATTTGTGCCAAAAAAATAAAAATAAACAAATCCAAGAAGTCAAAAGACTTAAAGTTAATGTGTCTCAATGGCCTTACTATTGTTTACTAGGATCCTAAAGTTCTTGGATTTCAATGTTATGTATTTTCTTGGATTTGCAAATGTGATTTGAGATGCTAGCAACAATCTATGGGATTTTTTGATCTTCCATGTTGCTTCTATGACTTAACATGATCAAAAGTGCCAAAGTGGAAAAAAGGAGAAGATAATGTTGACTATTAAACATAAAATTATACATCTCCTTGGCTGCATTCTGTGGGAATGGGTACCACCTGAACATACGTATCCTTCAATTCCAGATGTTCCATTTATGGGGAGCACTCATGCTATCTATTATGAACTTTTTGGCAAGAAACTATACATTGTCATTCTTTCTAATTACAACCTCTTTCTTTGGAAAGAGTCCATCATGTAGCTTGCTTAGTAATGTTATGAACCTAGAATGCTTAACAAATGTTTTAAGTGCATAGTCCAATATCTTTTAAACATAAGTCTTTTTGGTATTAGTTCTTAGATCCACACCTAACCACACACCACTCAAACTAGGCACTTTTACCTCATGGACCTAGAAGTCATCAAAGTGGAGTCAAAATGCTAACATCCTAATAAAATAAATAAAATGAACTCTGGTAGTTTTACAGCTGACATGATTAAAGGCATGTTCTTTCTAGAGTTTATCAAATGGGTTTACCCCCCCTTTCCGGTCTACTCCGAGAAATCCATCCTACTTGTAGATGGGAGGGCTCTGTAAGGGTGGAGGGGATAGGGTTGTGTTCATATCTAGGTGGAAGTGATGGGAGGGCCATATGAATACATGCGAGGGGTGTGAGGTGGTCATGTTTGAGATTGGATGTTTTAGAAGGGTGGTGGTAGTTTTTGTCCTATATGAAGGGCTGAGTTCGAATCCTTAGGAGCCCACACTATTAGATTATGCAAGAAAATGCTACTCTTGATCCTAAGCTTTGACACAGGGCGGGCTCCTTCCCCAACATGTTATTTTGACATATGTTAGTGCTTAAGATAGAGGGGTGAGGGGGGTGTGGTGCGATGCAACATGGGCGATATATTTTGTTAGCTTGTAGGTGAAGTTATGATGGATAGGGTTTGCCGTGGTAAAATGTCAACAAACACTAGTGCTATGCCTTGGAAGGGCATATGCTATCAAGCTAAGGCTGGGCTTGCATAAGTGAAATAGAAGTTAATGTGGTAGGGTAGGATTTTTGGAGAAGTGGTGTTTTTTCATACTTAGTTAGATGAGTGTGCGATGGTTATAATCTTGTGCCCTTGTTTTGCTCTACATTTTTGGGAGATGGCCATAGTGGATGGGGTAATTGATTTGGAGGTGTCCAATCCAACAAAAACTGGTGGGGATGATGCGGTTGAAGATGGCATGGGGACATCAATTGCATTGGTCCAAGAGGGATGTGTGGCTGAGGGGGTTCCAACTGATGTCTCACCTGATTTTGTTTCCTCATAGTTAGGTTTGTGATGGCTAAGGGAGGGAGAACTTGACCGTGATTTAGTTTGTCGTGTGTGCCCCTGATTGGCAAGGTAGGCACCTAATTGGGCATGGCCCTTGGTGTGCCAGTTTGGAGTTTAGTGATCATTATGGAGGAGGGCCCTTCAACTCCTCAGTCTAATTGGCTAATAGTTTATTAGGGAGCTTATGTGGGCGCATGTTGGGTTGTTTTTAGCTGGAACGAGGATGATGATATGGTTTACAACCATCATTGATGTTCGAGGGTGCCTATGTTGCCCTTATTGCTTGATGGGGGTGCAAATGTTGTTGTGACGTTTACAGAGCAACTGGTGGCTTTTATGACTCTTAAACCCAATGGTTTGAGGTAGTTTGGGGTGAGGCTAGATTAGTTTTGTGGAGGCAAGGCATGATTTAAAGATGACCTTCCTTAGCTAAGAAATTTTTGGTCACTCATCAATAGCTTCATATTATGAAGTGTGTATAACATGTGGCTTTGGAAATATAAACAATGTCCTTTTAATCATGGATCGTTGTTGGTGTTGATGGTGTGTCACCATGAGAGTCGTAGATAAGGGGGGGGGGGGGTTGTGGTGTCAAGACGGTGGTGGGATAGGGGTTTGGTTGTGTTCTAGTTTGTGTTTATTAAGAATGAGGTACGTTAAATATTGTATGGATGTGTGATGCAACTCTTCCATTAGAGTAGAGGTCGATGCTTTGGAAAGCTTGAGATTGACACAAGATTGTATTGTGGGTGTGTGGATGGCCCCTCTGACCCCAGTTATGAGTATCAATAATGGTTGGATTTGCTAGCCTAGTGTGCGTAGTTTGTCTAGCACTGAGGTATATTTTTGTAGTTTGAATGCTATGGAATCCCTTGGCAATTTGTCATGAAAAAGGTAAATTCGATGAGCTATATTTGGAGACCGGGTGCTGGGAGGAAAGGAGGGGTGGCTTCTCTAGTGGTTCCATGGTCACACATTATGTTAAATCTTAGTATGATGAGAGACATGAGTAGTGTGGAGAATAGGTAATTATTATATATATATATATATATATATGAATACTTGTAAAAGTAGAAGGTGATAACTAAACTATTAAAAAATAAACACATTAAAATTAGATCACTATTATAAGTTTCATCTAGAATGACAAAAGACTCTTTCAAATGATAAGTCACATAAATTATAATCTCAATGCTATTGAGGATATTGTAATCTTTTTGACTTCCAAAATAATTAGATGCTTACATGATGGTTCCACTTCAAGAATGAAGTCCCAATCAATTGCATATTACTAAGGGGAAGTGAACATATATATTGGATTATAGACCTTGAAGATGAAGTGCACTCAATATGGGATTTATGGACAAGTGGCTTTCAAGAACGCAAGGACAATCTTTTTTTTTTGGGGAAGTGGGGTGGGACATACAACAATTTTGAATCAGGATCAGACAAAATTGAAAAAAAATCCGCAGGGTGCCAGATTGCAAGCCCTGGCCGTAACACCCCTCCCCCTTCTCCCTAAACCCATGATGGGTCATAGCTGGCTGGGGCAAGGGTGCCATGTGGTTTGGCATGAGCTCTAGCCGCAGCCGCTTATAATCATGTGTCCTTCCATGATCACATGTTTTGAATGCGGAAAGCTTGTTAGAGGAGGAGGAGTAGTAGTAGTAGTAGTAGTAGTAGTACTGGGTACTACTAGCCCTGCACTGCCTTGAATAAGAATAAGGACTGTTTGTTCTTGTTGGTGTGTTATGGAGCAGCCCTGTTGAGTCAGCTTGACAAGTTCCTCCGAAAGTCATCACACGCGTGATTTAAGTTCGTATGTGGCCATCTTTGTTGAAGTCCCAAACTTGCTCACCACTCTAACCCTTACCATCTTGAAGCGTATTGTGGTTTCATTAGATCATCTCAAAAGCAAGTTTTCTAGGGTTCAGTTGTTATTGTACTTCAGAGAAAAGTTGTTGCCGATGATTTTAAGATCACATCGATACGGTAGTTATATTTAGTATTTTTCAAGAATTTGTTTAAAAACAATTTATAATCACTAAAGTTCAAGAAATTCTGATGAATATATGCGATTGAATTATAGTCCAAACTATAAGATTATATTAGGAATAGATATACACTTTGAGGTAATAAGATGTTTTCATAGAAAATTGACAATTTTCAATCAAAATAAGATGAAGTTATTATATGCAGTAAGGGAATTGTTAAATTGACCACGTGGTTTGTTTAAACGACCACAGAGATGTGTTGTGCAGTCACATGACTGGTCAAAATTTGATTTTTCTTCGCACACCTGAAGAGGAGCAAGGTATCACCTGAGTGTTAGAATATATAAACTTGGCCAACTTGGGTGACAAGTCAAAGCTCAATCGACACCCTACATGTTGATTGTGGTTGTTTTAACTAGTGTGTGGTCGACTCAACAATCCCCTTCAGTAATGTATCAACGAAGGGAAAACTTAGTTCATTCTTGACTTTAGAAATTTCTTGTGAACAACCATCTTTTCATATTGGAATGGGATCAATGCCATTTCCAAGGAAATTTCACGAGGAACATGTTGAGACCTATGACGATCTTCCTAGCACGTTCCTTTTGGATGAATTTGCCTTCAATAGTCATTCATAAGCTGAGAAATGGCCTCTCTGGAAGTTAAGAGTTAAGTTTTCCTCATGTGATTGGATTCTTCATCCAACTCAAACAATTTAGAACTATCTAGTATGTACAATGTACATGATCTGTACTGAATCATACACCTGCTTGAAGGGCCATAACATTATTCAGATCCATAACAATGTTCTGTGGGACTGACAATATTCCACATAATATTTGTAGATATTCCCACATTCAGAATGAGTGTGGGAAATATTCCGTGGAATATTGTTAGTCCCACATCACACTGTTATGGTTCGATTTCTTAAAAAATGAATTTACAAAGCCTTTGGGCTCCTCACTAGGTGTAAACCGAACATGGGCCAAGAGGAATGACCATGCACCAAAAAGTGAATGTGCTGAATTTTTTAATATACGCCCAAAAAGGGCAATTTTGGAAAAAACAAATTTCAAGTTTGACCATTCTCTTGTTTTCTCTTGTCTTCATCTTCTCTTCCCCAAACAAAATTTCATTAAAAACTTATTATCACAACATTTCTTAACAATGGACCCTTGCCTTTTTCTACTAGAGCACCTCTTTTGCCTCTCCCACTGCAAAACCCATTGGACCATGTCAGTGGATAATGTAAGCCTTAAAATATATCTTGGTAGGGACCTCAAACTCCATGGTCACCTTGACATTTTTTCCTTGGTGTAAACCGAAGTGGTCCCGGGACGAGTTCAACAACCAATCACAAATTTTACAGGGCCTTGGGACGACTTCATGGTCCATGGTGTAAACAACCCCTAAGAACCGGTGGCATGATGGATTGAGGCATGCATTTCTACACAAGCTACTCAACACATAGCTCATTCAACTCTAACATATTTGGGGCACCTTGCACCTGCACTAAGATTGATGGTGTCATTCCCACAACACAACACAAATGTTGTGTGCTGGCCTCATGAAGGAATTGTTCGGAAGATGTCATGTTTCTAGCCTCCTGAATGTATTGGCCCAGGTAGTTTAACACCCCCAATATTGGATTAAACCACATGCCAAAGATTTTTGAGCCCTGAATCACAATTCAAAGTGCGCACAATTTGAAGGTCCAATTGTCGAGGAGATACGCGACAATGAAAGTCAACATGGTAGATTTTGAGGTTTTTGGAGGTGTTTGTAAATGCCTGGGTTCTTGTTGACTGTCTTTCCCAAAGATCAACGCTCTGGCTCTTCATCATTGAAAGTTCGCACCTCCTGTAGTCAATTACTTGCTTGAGCCTTCTAGTCACATTGCTATGTTTTTTTTTTTAGTCCAATCTATTTTGTTGCAAAAATTGTCAGCTCCATCTTGCCATATGTTTCTCCTACCCCAAGTGTTTTATGTCGCGAGTTTTGTTCTTGTGCCTTCATGTAGACCGATGTTGCTTGAACAGTTAGTTAAACAATCTCCTGGATCCCGTGCTTGGAGTCTTGTACATTGGTTGGATTACTTACATGGTTAATTAGTCCACCATACCTGCATTACAAGGTTCGAGGCCATCTATGTGACTAGAATTTTGTGATTTTGGGATATGGTTTTACCTTGTGGCATCCTTTGCCTTTGGGTCACTCTAAATTGGAGGTGCAAGTCTTTGACCAATGTACTGAAAACCTCGCCAACGAGAAAAGTATTCTAGTTCTCCAATATGTGTTTTTCCTTTTCTTTTCTTTCAATTCCAATACAATAGCCCTTTTTTCGGAAACTTTTCATCTCACTGGTCACCCACAATGACTATGTTTTGATCCTACTGTTTGTCATATATGTTTTGTATCTACTATTTGTTCAGTAAGTGTGTTCTACACTGTAGTCACCTACTAGAAAAATGCACGGTATGAAGTTGATTTGAAAAACTACACAGTTTATGGTATTCAGTGTCACATACTATTTGAAATCACGCACTGCAATAACTTTTTACTTGAGTTATCAATTTTCACTAGCAAAGATCAAATACGTTGTTTGGACATTATTAGAGATCAGGTTCCCAGTAAACAGTAATAGCATTGCGAAACTCCGAATAGTGAATGAATACCATAAACGGTGTACCTCTGTTTACCTAGTTTTAGCTGTGCCTGCCATGATTTTCCAGGCCTTGAGTCATGTACTCGGCAACTGAAGGAACCCTGAAAAAAGGTCGGTAGATTTATACAACAGTGTGCAGGTCACTGCTGCTTCTGATTAAAAAACCATTTTCTTTTCGGGAAGCACTGTTACAAATTACAGACAAATGTTAAAGTAGAAGTTTATCAACTTTCTGTCATTCACCTTGCGATTGAAACCCCTTTGAAAGCACAACCTGTAAGTCTTCAATACATGTGAGTACTTGATTTATTCATTGTATGGTAGTGAGGACAGAGGCAGCCACAGTACTGTCCCTACAACATCACAGTTCTCAATTATGTCTCCAATTACTTGAGGAATATTCACTGCTAGGGACAATATTATATTCACTCCAACAATTTCACATCGGTCAGGTGGTGTGGTGAAGCAGTTGTTGACAAGGGATGGTGGAGAATTCAGAATGCAGAGATGCATGATTCATCGAATTGTAGTCTGGTGTGTCTAGAATTTCTTTTGTTCACAAAGAAGTCGATTTGTCAATTAGGATGCAGAATCACCAGATTGAGGGACCTGAGGGGTTGTTTACACCATGGACGATGAAGTCGTCCCAAGGCCCTGTAAAATTTTTGATTAGTTGTTGAACTCCTCCCGGGATCCTTTCGGTTTACACCAAGGAAAAAATGTTAGAGTGACCGGGGAAATCGAGGTCCCCAAGAAACATATTTTAAAGCCTACATTATCCATTGACGTGGTCCAATGGAAGTTGCGGTGGGAGAGGCACAAGAGGTGCTATGGTAGAAAAAGCCAAGGGTCCATGCCATAGAAATATTGTTATAATAATTTTCATATGAATTTTTTTTTGTGGAAGAGAAGATGAAGACAAGAGAGACAAGAGGATGGTCAAACTTGAAAATTTCCAAAACTGCCCGTTTTGGACATATATTACAAAAAAATCAGCACATTCACTTTTTGGTGCATGACCATTCCTCTTGATCTGCATTTGGTTTACACCTAGTGAGGGACCCAAAGGCTTTGTTAATTGGCTTTTTAAGAAATTGGACCATGAAAGTTGGACCATCGAGTCGGACCATGGAGAAACTTGGACCATCTTCCATGGTCTGACTTCATGGTCTATGGTGTAAACCGGCCCTAAGTCTGCGATTTTAGTGAACATGCAACATAGAATTAGACTTTATAAGAGATAAAATAAATATGCAGTCAACCACACTCTCACAGAAAAAGTACTCATACATCTCCCATGCTGTTGAAGCAAATAGCACAAGAAGTAGCGTCCAAAAAACCACACCAAATACTATCCCAGTGCATGCAATCTGGAAAAGGGCTGGTTGGAGGTCATGAGAGCGCAGTTTTCCTTTCTGCAATGAGCTTCATTGTGCCTTCAGATTCAAGAGTATTTCACAAACGCCAAACAATTTGGCCTCTTGATGTAGTCTAAGTAGCTCCAATGTACATCCACCAAGATCTCATATAAGTGCGTGTGAAACCTCTGATATAATTTTCTGGGCGATCAACTTTTGCTGGGTGATCAGGTCATCAATCAATTTAGATGCAAGCCGTGCAATAGATATGGCTTTTCAGAGTTTCCGTGTTCTGAGTTTTGTTGATAACTAATCTCTTCCAGAAATGTGCCGTGACCATGTTTGCAAACTTTTGGGTTGTATATCAAAGACCCATTCCAATCATCACTTGCCATTTTCAGAGACCCAGTTCCTTTCCCCTTCTGAGACCAGTCATCTTCTACACATGTTGGAGCTGTGGAATGGTGAGGATAAATGGACATGGAAGGAGCTACCATTCCAAAGTTCCCAAACAGCCTACCGTCATCTGGGGACATGTTGAGTGGTGGTAAAGGATCACCTGGGACATTAATTTCTATGCGCGGGGTGCAATAGACCAGGACTGCATGGACCCAAACTAGAATGTTACAAAGAGTCTAAACGACGAATTATTTTTCGCATTGACAACTCAACACAAGAAATGGCAACTCAACTCAGCAGGGAATCAGTACAGGGTTAAAAATTTGACTAATAAAGCCATGTTATTGTTGTCCTATAAGCTATCCTGCCCCTGTCAACGGTCAACCGTACGGGACCTGTGGAAAGGCGAGGACAAGGGACAATGTAGGACCGTTAACAGGGGCATGTTGAGCGGACGGTGTAGGATGACCTAAGACATTAATTCCTATGTGCAGGTGCAATGGACCAGAATGGCATGGACCCAAATTAAGATGTTACAAAAAGTCTAAGCGATGTATTCTTTTTTGCATTGACGACTCAACTCGACATGACAAATGGTGATGAACTTCACTAGGATATCAATGGTAGGTAGAAGAAGTGACTTACAAAGCCATGTTATTGTTGTTTGGTAAGCCATCCTGAACCAACTATGCTGGCAAGGGTCAGCAACACTACGCTTGCTATCACTGGTGTACAAATCATTAGTAGAGCTTGATCAAGGTTTGGCCTTGTGATTTCAGGCACAATAAGGCTACCATACTTCACCAAAATTGCACCTGCAACACATCCTACACTGAGCTTTCCAAAGTATCTCAGCTCTCCCTGCCAAAGAACACACACAACACCCTCAGTGCTCAATCAAATACACATTACTATCCTAACATAGCCCACAAGCATTCCCACAAATAAATTCGAGCCTTGTTCCATTTCGGGACATTGGTTTGGAAAGCCCCATAAATATTTATAACTCAAATGTAGTATTTCTTGTGTTTACTCGTAGTTGCATGTCTTTTATTTTCTTTGGTTATTTCATCGCTTCTTTCATACCTTCGCTTTTTCCTTGGAGCATACTCATATTGAGATTCGACGGGAAAGTTATTTTGATTCAATAAATTTATATTGAATTGAGAGTTTAAAAAAGACACTGGAACTTACTAGAGTTATTGTGAATACAATGTATATGAGGGCAAGCAAGACCCAAGGAATGTACAAGGTAGGGATGGAAGGGAGAGAGACAAGGAAGGAGGAGAGGATGGGAGGAAGATTTTACTTTTTTTTATTACATTATATGTAGTCATCTTTCCATTGAGGTGGCACTTATATAAAATTGTCCTTTTTCTCCATTTTCATGAGATATTGTGAAGGGACTCTACTATTAAAAGTAGAGGTGAACAAGTATTGCTACAATACATTCCGCACACAAAATTCTTTTTAGGGCATGACCACATGTTGTAAACCAAACACTAACATCAAGGGGTGTTACATCGAGTAACTTTAATTTAGAGGAGTGTACGCCTTCAATATGTTTCACACATTCATTCAATATGAGCACTTCAAGATGTAGGTTCCATGGATCAAAATCACAAGGCTCCTCTATATAGAAAAAAAGTTGAAGCTCAGAATTCTGTTCGATAAGAGATCGTGAAATATGGATTGTTGATTCCATTATGGAGGAGTTGAAACTCTCCCCTTTTCGAGTTGCATTTTGAAGGGGTGGAAGAGTTTAAAGGGACGAGAGCACCTCTAATTCAATGATATGAAGAACAATGGGTGACTACTTTGTTAAAATTGCCAATAAGCTGCCCGCATTGTTAAAATTCAACTTTAAATTGGCAGCATGAGTTCAGAGGTGTCTGTAATGGCAACGAGTGGGGAGGCTCTTGACATGTAGTCCAAGTCCAATTATTATGGTCACAGTACTTGCACTCTTATGTTCCAAAACCTCTGTGTATGATGAGACTCTAACTGTATAAACACACGAACTGCATGCTCGAATATGCGTAGGTTTTGCAATCCGTCCTCCTCTGAGATGTGTAAATGCATTTGGAATTTTCAGTATCAATGGAGTTGCATATGAAACAAAATGCAACTCACAAGATAATATTGTCTCACCACAAAAACGGACTTCTCCCGGTGGTACTAAATCGCTCATTCGCCTCCCCCATTCACATCGGCGTGCTAAATTGCCAGATTTCTGTTGCCAGGGACTGAGAAATTCAACGAAATCCACAAGGGAAATTTACATAATTTGTTGCGAAACTCCAATCATAAAACGAGTTGTCTTACCGGGGAATTCAAGAACTCCGGTTCCTTCGTGTCCCGTTGATCTTCACCAGCTGAAGCGCGAGCTGAGCACACCTGCTGCTGCTGCTTCCTAGTACTCCTCTTCAAATCCGACCGCCGTCGCCATTCTCCTCCAAAACGCAAGCAAGATGTGTTGAGAAAGTTGCAGCAAATTCCAGAAGGGCGGAGGGAGACGCGGGCGAGAAATGGAATGGTGAGTGGCGAGGCGCTAGGGTTACATAAGAGACTCCCGGTCGCCATAGCCACGGCCATGGCTGCCAAGCACGCACAACGCACACTGAGTTACTGCAAGCCTCGCCCTTCGCCTTCGCAGATTCTGATTTTCCTGAATTTTCCAACTAACAATTGTGTAGAAAGTGGATAAAGGATGATCATCACAAGGTGGATGGGTCTTAAATGGTTATTTTTTTCTTTTTCTTTTTTAATTTTTAATTTTTTTAATCTCCGACTAGCCCACTTCTCATAGGATGAGTATGAAACATGCGATTAGTATGAGATGTTAGCAAATCCAAATCGAGGCCGTAGCCACTTTCTTCATGATTTTTGCAGCTCACATGATTATCTTATTCATTGTTAAATAGTAGATTCTTGTGCTCGTTAAAATGATCATAGAGGGCACCTCTCAATTATTGTGATTGTTGAACTTAGAATGATTGTCATATTTTGAAGGCGCAATCCAAGCTCTTTTTAAACACATGTCTTTTGGGTGTCCATTCTTTGAGTCATACCAAACTAGATACTATTCAAAATAGATCTCAAATTAAGATAAGCAACCGAATTAGGCACGTCTACCCTAAATACGTTTTGGCAACCTATGGCAAGGGTAAGTGGGCACCAAAGTGCAATAGCATGCTCAAAGTTTCAGAATAGTTGGCTGTCGATGGCGGCTTGTTGAACAGATAGTTCAAATTCATATGAGGGCGGGCGGGTGCTGATGTAGTCACCATTCCAAGCTTCCAAAATGGTTGATTGCCGGATGGTTGCACATTGAATAGATTGTTGGGACATTCAATCATATGCATGGGTGCAACAGGGTGGGATGGCATGAGTTCAAACTAATCGACTATATAATTTGGAAGGATTGAACGACGAAGGTGCATTGGCGCTAACGTTCAACCTTTTTGAAACCATCGGCCATTGCCAACAACATGTTGGACAGATGGTGCAAAAACGGTCCAACACATTGATTCTTATGCATAGGTGCAACATGCTAGGACGGGACAAGCCCAAACTAAAGTCTATTCTACACCTAGGACAGGGAGAGGACCTAGATGTTAATATGTCACTGTTCCAAATTTCCAAAACAGACAACCATCGATGTTGGAATGTTGAGTGGATAATGTGCTAATGACCTAGCACATTAATTCGTTCACACATGTGCAATAGCCTAATCATTGTAATATACACTTTGGATAGGTGAATAGTGAGGATTGCCGTTCCAAATTGGCTATGACGCAATTGCAATTCCAAATTCTCAAAACAATTGCCCATCAACAACATTATCTTGAGTAGACGGCGTGGGGATGACCTTGGACATCATTTCATATGCATGGTTGCAATAGGTTGGGATAGCACAACCAAACTAATTATATATATATTAGGTTGGGGTGTGGTAATTGGGTTTCACATAAAATTTATGAAGTTGTTGGAATTTTTGAAAGACTTGCAATGTGGGAAACGTACAAAGATACAAACTTCATGCACATGTTAATCATTCACGAATGGCATGGATTTAAATTCTCGTTTAGTTGAAGTTAAAGTGTGGGCACTTCCAACTCCACAAATGCTTTTGGCTATTAGATGAAATCGGAGATTGTCTCATGTTGGTAGCGATTACGAATAGTAGAGAAGCAAAATGTACTTTGATTTAGGTCAAAGTGAAGATTCTCCTTTCCTTTAAATGATCACATAGGCTCTCCCAATTTGTGTTAAATATTGAACCTAAGGTAGAGGGTGCTATAACCAAGACCTATGCACGCTTCTTATTCTGTAACCAAAACACACCTTAAACCGTCCAAATGTCTCTAGCGCAAAGTGGAACCAAATTTAGATGAAAAGTGGGATGGGTTTGGGAGAATGTGATAGTTGGTTTTGAGCAAAAGTGGGATTGGATTTGGGCAAGCTCTGGAACACAACTAGAGGTGGGTTACTTATATGTTTTCTTTTGTTAAGATCTTGCATGCAAAAGTTGAGGACTCAAATGATTTTATTGGTTAGAGAGTTGGTTTCAATACACGAATAGTTTGGGCAAACGATGTGGACGATTTTGGAAGAAAGCAAAGTTGACTTTTGGCCCCCTTTCGGCGAAAAAAGGGGGCAGTTTTGGGCAAGTGTCAAGATGTTTTTGGGAGCTATTAAATGGAGAAAGTGTTGGGGGTCTAGGTAGGGATTTAGGAAGTTAAGGGCGAGTGACTTCAAAATTTTGTAGTATATTCATATGATGTGCAATTGTTTTTATCTTGGTTTCTACCATGCCTAAGCTAATTTGCTAAGCCAATTATGCATACCACTATCCCAAATGGACTTCAAATATAAGCTAATGGTTAACAAACTATGAGAGCATGCATAGTCTAATCTCAGTAAGAGGGGATCTATTTTGTTGAGTCCATTCTTAACTCCAAGCCTTGCCATATAACACTCAAATATAGGTGTTCACTTAAGAGGAGTGCTCATATAAGGTCCACCTCGTACCAACACACAAAATGCTTACTGCTGTCCTCAATTTGTAATCTAGCTATGGTTACTGTCAGTGTCTTAAACTAGTTCGCATCTTCACTCAATCCTAATTTACCCACAGATATTCGATGAAATCAACACCAAAGGATCTATGCTACCAAACTACCCGAACAGACTACCTTATTATGCAAATCCGGATTGTGCTGTATGTAACTTGGATGGACTTCAAGAGCTTAAAGATGATTCAGTCAGTATGCACAAATACAGTAATCCCAATGCTTGGCCAATTTCCCTAAAAAAAGCTACAATTAAAAACGACAAGGAAATGATGAACCACTTACTAAGTGTCAAAGGTTCTGGAATATGGTTTATCTCTTAGATGGCCTTAGAAGGCCACATGATGGAAAATACTGGCTTGTTGTTGACCTCCTTTTCTCCCCCCTACATTTTTACTAACAAAACCTAGAACTCCCCTCTCACCAGAGCACATTGCAACTTGAGATTACACATAAACTCTCTTTTTTCAGAGATTGGATGGTTGTTTCCCAGGCTCCTGCCTGCTTCCCCAACTAACAAACCTCAGTCAGCTGAGCAATGTCGTATTCTACAATACCTGAAGGAATCAATCACGGATTCACTTCACAGACATATAGCAGCAATCACTTGAAGGTTGGTACCCCTCAAGCTTTGCACTGGCAATAAATATGAAATCTATGACCTACTTTTTGCCACCGGCGGTCACATTGAACTTGAAGAAAATAATGTCTCCATCTTGCACAACGTAGTTCTTTCCTTCTTGTTTGTACTTTCCAGCAGCCTACAATCAGACACAATTGCCGTTAGAACTGCCTTGCCACAAAAGATTGTTTAAAGGTCTTATGAAGTCCTTCATCCAAGATTCCACATAAATATGCTTTGTATTAAGAAAACTAACCCTGAAGTAGCTAGCATCCTACCTTGAATCTCTAACTGTACAAAAACTGAAACTAAAAGCCATTCTAATCATAAGATGGTAACATGACATGGAGAGAGGGCGATGATTAAGAAATAGGTCCATTTTCTCACCTTAACTGCCCCCTCGCTCCCAAGCTCCTTTAAGTCATCAAACTTCATGACCTGGAAAACAAAGAAATATGTCATTAACACCTAAACAACTTTTACAATTTTATTCCTTGTAAAAGTCAAGAGTGTCCAAAGTATTCCACTAAAACAAGAGACCCTTCAATCAGACACACCAACACAAAAGCGTTCAGAAACCCATAGTAGTGAAAATAGGCAGAAATTTGCTCAATTTTCTGAATGGGATCTTGATCCATCAGACCAGACAATGCACATGAATTAAATCGTTAAGTATATACCTCAGCACAGATGAATCCACGTTCAAAGTCAGTATGGATGGCTCCTGCTGCTTGAGGCGCCTTTGATTGCTTGCGAATTTGCCAGCACTTCACCTGCAATGACATCCAACCAGGTCCATCTTAGCATATTTATTTCTAAACACGTAATAAAGCTAAGACGGGTGCCCCTTGTTCCTTGACATGGCTGAGGTCCACAGTCAAATGCCAAGTTAATTCTCCACATGCCACTTTGTTCTTGAGCAGGTCCCAGTTATTAGCCCTAAAATCTCGCAAAAGCCCCCATGGGGCTTTAAAGACAAGAAAAGTAAAATTTCTGTCGATAAATTCATCTTTACTCATTTCTTAGAGAAGTACAGCAGCCCTTATCCTTCAAATGAGGTTCTCCAATTGAAGTAATAAGTTGCAATCTAGTATTTATAGCCGCCATTTTTACACATAATTGTGTTTTTTCAATCCTTCCAACTATGTTGTACATAGGTTAGTTTTGACCTTGGGACACAATTTCATTATATAATACCTTGCTACAAATTGTTTATGAATATTTGATATCAAAATTTTACACATGGTTCTATGCCAGATCAGGATGTTGTATGGATGTGATCTTTATGTGATTTGTAACAACTTCTTTTGTAGGTGTACACAACATTCCAACATTGTAAGTTGTTCATCTTAGGTCATCAAAATTTTCAAGAAATACCCTTTGACCTGTAAGAGTTAAGGTATCCTGAAGTTGCATGCTTATCAGTAGTAACTTAAATACATTTGTCCAGTTCAATTTCAGCAAGTTGCAGTTGCATGTATAATTTCCAACAAACTGCAGCAAAATGATGAGTATGGACATGTTTGAAGGCTCCAGCGATTTACCTCATCAGCTCCTGCTGTGAAGAAGTAGATCAGGTTGATAGCTGCAAAACCTGTCTTGATGATTTTGGGCAATGCACTGTGTACCCACTCATGTAAGGATCAATATTGAACTCCAGAGAACCTTCTGAATTATGAAACCCTCATCCTCACACAAACATGACAATACACTCTAGACACCAAACCTCTTTTGTTTAAGAGCAATGGCAAAGAGCTATATTTACTATAGATACTACAGGGCATGGATCACCTCAAAAGCATATTTAAAACCTCATATGGAGAGGAGGCTAAAATAATGCACACCTGATGAGTTCCTTCTCTTTGCAATATACTTGTACTTCATCTGCAGGCATGTCTGCCAGTTTCTGTTCCAACACACCGCTGAAGGGAATCAAAGCACCACCTCCATGCTCCTGCACCCTGTGAAGTTGTTGGTTACAAATTAGGGGTGATCGACATTACAATCTTTTGTAACCTATAAATTGATGTCACGCAGTTGTTTGTATCACAACACCTTCGAATGACCCAAATGAAAGTATAACTAATATCACGTACATTGTCTCTTGTTGTCAAACAGAATCAACAAATTCTAAAACTTGCTCAAGGATATTTTTTATGGGACTTCAATGAGTCATATGCCTGTAAGTCAGGATGCACCAAACTTGAGTAATTCAAAATTTGAAATATACCAGGCATGGATCTTAGGTAGCCATTTGTTCTTCTTCCGTTGATAGTCCTTCTCTGTCATATTGACCTGTATCAAACGAAATGATACTACTCTTGAGCTTGAAACAGTAATAAGAGGACCATAATCAATGTATACTTGGCCACTTCATGAGCACTTGGTTTGGGATTAGTGAGGTGCAAGTATGAGAAGGCAACAGGTTCAAACTTCAGATTGTGAATTTTTATTGCCATATGTATTACAATCAAAACAATATGCCTATACAGTAAATCTGAAATCATACAGAGCCCTACTTCAGCACAACTCCTCAAAATCAGCTTGAATAGAAGACCTTCATCACCTTCAAAATTTCACAACAGGCTATCAAGCTGAATATGTAATATACTCCAGGATCTCATGTACACTAGTAATTGGTGAACCTAATATATTGAGGTGTTCAGAATGCCTTCATTTTGGGAATAAAACGGCCAATGTTTTATAGGTATTGGTATTAAGGCTAGACAGCATTCTGAAAACAGGAACAGAACATACCAAGTAGACAACAGGCTTTGCTGACAGCAACTGAAAGCTGTTCATGATCTCAATTTCAGCAGTTTTCCAGTCACCAAGTCTCACATCCTTCCCCTCCTTCAACCACTCATGCACCTATTCCCACCTTGTACATCAGAACTAGTATCTCATACAAGACAAGTTCAGTGAATATGAAGAGGAAAAGGTCTCCAAGGTTATAAAAGGTCAAGTGGAAGTAAATATCTAAAACATATTATGACAAAATTCATGGACATAGAACTAACAACATATATCAGATTTAATTTTTATAAATTCTTCTTTGAGTACTTGAGAAAAAGACAACACTCACACACGAAGGTGACCAAAGGTGCAGTCAGGAGTCTATGAAGTTAACCCTTCCAAGAGATCAAAAAGCACTTAAACTTCTACTTGTATCAAAAACAACAGACTCTGGAATCTCAAAAAATGCAGTGGGGATTGAATGTCATTCTGTCATTGGCCTAAATACCACCGATAAAGGAATCATCTACTACAATCACTACAATCCTGCTTTCTTGTTAGCTGACCTTTTGACAGCACTCCATTTCAATTTTATGCTCCTTGGCATTACTGCGCTTCAAAACCTTTTCTAGGTCTTCAATTTTCCTGTCCATGAACTCAATATCCTGCAACAAAACCATAGAAGCAGCTAAGTAACCATGCATGATAAGTATGGAAAAAACACGAACACAAGCACAAGTACTCACACAAGTAGAGACACAAACCCCAGTAATAATACGCACAGGAATCAAATCAAAAGAGACGTTAGGGTTCAAAATGATGACAAACCCATGCAAATTGCATTGTAAAAGTTGAACAAATTACCTTGAGACGCAACTCCTGAGTGATGATGTCCAGATCTCTGATGGGATCAACAGTGTCCTCAACATGAGTCACCTCTGGGTCATCAAAAGCTCCTGGTCATATGCAGAAAACAAGAAAGCCTTGCCATGGTCAGTTGGGTTTAAGATATGATGGTCTCCATAAAAACACTGCTAAACTGATAGGATGAGATGCCAGAAATCCTTGAGACTGACAGGAATCTCAGTGGAACAGTAATGATTTAAAAAGGTTTTGAATTTACTCAGGACATGGAAGATGCCGTCCACGGCTCTAATGTGTGACAAGAAAGCGTTTCCCAGCCCCTGGCCTTCGTTGGCACCACGAACTAAGCCAGCAATGTCGTTAATCTCAAGAAATGCAGCCACCTGCATCTCATATTCGAAACATCAGAATCATTTTTTTGGTTACGACTGTTTTCATCATTACACTAAACCATTATAGATTTTTACAAACAAACATTCAGTAAAAATGAGAGTGATAGATATGAAGCTGAATGCTAGGCAGGCACCTTCTTCACGAAAGATAACAGATAGATTTCTAAGGGGAAACCGGTGAAGTAGAAATTGGACAGCAAATCCAACCACAAGCCCAATCCTTTTCAGAACTTGAAAATTTGGAGCCAACTTTTGCAGTTCACTCATGGATAAAGAGTTTGTCAATACTTCAGCCAGCACAGAGCACGTGAATCTGAAGTATTATGTTGCACCATTACATACCACATCACTGTATGTGTAAGCAACATTAGCTTAGAATGAGTGAGATTCCACACCTCACTCTTGGGCTTGAAGAGCTGACACAGCCAATCAAAACGCTCATCCGGCACGTACACACGAGCTTCGTTAGGCTCGATTGTGCAAAAGGGGAAGTTCATGGCAGGAATGGAGAGCTTGGTGAGAGTGTTGAACAATGTTGATTTCCCAACATTTGGAAGTCCGACCTGCACACAAGAAGCCAATCGTCAGTGCCAACTTACACTGATCTTTAATTCAACCCTGAGCAATTCAGCACCAACCTGGACGTTCTATGGCCACAGAATGCACACAAAACTGAAAATTCTCTAACACACAGCCCATGTGAGGAGGGGCGAAGTCATTGTTGCACTAAAAGTCGATCCCGAGCATGGACTTTTTCATAAACCTTGAAGGATATAATTTTCCAGGTAAACAACTTCTGCGAAAATTTTGTCTACATCATCTATGCTTACAAGGGCATGAGTTTTAAGGGAATAAACGCCTACAAGTCCATTCGACAACAAATTCCACTGTATAGCTAACAACGAAACACAGCTAAACCCAGTAACATTACTGCGCATACAATTGTGACATCACTCATGATAGTCACAGATACCACTTTTTCCTCGTATAAAAGATTCGAACCTCTCTCAAAAAGGAATGAAATTCCAATTACTGCCAACCTTGTACATATGATAATAAATCCCTTAAACAAGCGACTTTCAGCTACCGGTAGCCCTAGTGCTTGGCCTAAAATTCGGGGATGAAGTGACAATTGGTGACACAAAGAGGGCCCGGGTAAGGAGGGCTTGATGAATAAGAAGATTTTTTTTTGGGACTGTGGGGGATCGTAAAGGGGTACATACAATACCAATCTTCAAGTGGGAAGAGAAACGACCCAAGATGGGTCGCTCCGCCACCGGCTCCTTCCCCTTCGCGGCTTTAGGAGGCATGGTTGCACTTTTTCTCTTCCCCTGCTTCGATCTTCCTGCAGATGGAGTAACGAAATCGGAGCAGGGCAGAGCGAAGGGAAGGGCCGGAGAGAAACAGAGCAAGAGTTTCTGCAAGTGAAGAGAGAGGAGAGGGAGCCTCAAACCCTAACCCTAATTTGCAAAACATTGCGTACGCCTATGTGGCAGACATATGATGAGGTGTCTTCTGACGTGGATGAACCATAGGCACTTTTGTGAGCGAAACAGTAGGGTGAAACGTCAATATGTCAATACACTGGGAGTTTCTTCTCTTCGGCTGGTCACCCAAATGTTGGGATGTGAGAGGAAATTAGAGTTTTACAATTTGCGGGGTGCTTCATATAAATCTTGGCGCAGAACCCACAATCATACACGGCCACTTTATACACGGCCTGGGGCCTGACTGTCGCAACGTGCAGTAGTGAAACTTGTTCTCAAGACTAGCAGATTTTCCTGCTTCGAATTTGGAGATTGTGTGTGCCTGCAAACATCTTAGGTGAACCATCTTATTGTTGAGAAGAATTAGGGTGGAGGGTATGGTGATGGAGGAAGCAGATGATGGAATGAGACGGCCATGGTCGGGGAAGCAGATGGAGGGTCTTCTCAAGTCCCTATCCAGGTATAATTTCCTCTACCTGTGTGGTGGTGTTTTTGGAGCATTTGTTGTCTGAAGTAGAATGTCAAAACGCGAATTATCTGCTTAATATCGTTTCATTTCAACAGCATTCTTACAGCATTAAACGTGTAGAATAGTTTCATGATGTTGCAATGTACCTGATTTACTTTCAGAGTCTTTACATTTCCCTTTTAGCAGGCAGCCTGCCATAATCTCTCCCTCACATGGGGATCTGCTTCTGTAAATGTCGTCTAAAGTACTTGAGGATATCTTGCGCCTTTTGGAGGAATTCAAAATTTTCATGGCTGACGTGAAAGTCATCTTGGTCATAATATTTCTTTCTTTTCTCCTATATTTCCACATCCACGGAATGTATCTGAGTGTATGTGCCCCTCACTGACATGTATGGAACTAACAGGGCCATTGAGATTGTTATGGAGGCGAAGGAGGGAGACCTAATTACAGCGAAAGTCAAACCTGATAGCAAGAAATGTCTTGTAAAGGAGCTGAAGGTAGCAAAACACATGCACACATCCTACCTTAAGAGGTTATAAGGTTTTAGCATTTGCATCTGTGCCCTTGAAGTTCGGCAAGCATTTGGAGGATTCCCTGGAATTCAAGCTGTTATAGGAGCGTGAAATGCATATGATTGAGTCTCTTGTTTTCCTCTCTTGTCTGTTTCTATCAACTGATTAGGGTTAACATCGAAATGCTTCCTCTCTTGCACTTTCTCTCAACTGCTTGGAGAAATCAATATAAGAGAGCTGTTCATTTTTGTCTTCTTTCCACCGGGTAAGCTTCATCATAAAGTTCCAATGATTATCATACAGTTAATGTCACAACTATCATACAGTTATCATACAATTATCATACAGTTAATGTCACATGAATCATCATTTTGTCCCTGTGTCAGGTGGCTGATACTGTTAAAGAGGAGGGTTTATACCTTATACAACCCTTGTCCATCTAAAATCCTCAACTGTGTTCAATCTATGTAAAGAGTATAATTTGTTAGCACCCTTCTTAAGACCCAAGGACAAAGTCATTTATATCCTTCTTTAACCTTTAGCTCAAAAAGGAGTTGGACACTGGCATGTATCTTTATTGAAACAGTTTCATATACTTAGTAGTCCACAAGGGCTTTGTATTAAAAGGGATCCCTTATGAATCTTGATCAGTGTCACATCTCTTGTGTTTTGTAGGCCCATCTACTTATCGGCATTAATAATGTGACTCGAGCATTGGAAAGAATGCATGTCAACCCTGTAATATCAGATAGAGAACCACAGCCAAAGCGCTTGAAGCTTGTTGACGATGCAGTTGCAGAACTTGAGATGATGGTCCAGAAGGGGCAAGTAGAGAAGCTCAATGTAACTCATTTACAGGTACCAAGCAATTTCAATGTATCAATGTCTTGCAAGACTTCCCTATTTTTGCATTTCCATCTTTCTCATATTAATGGAGGTTTTGCATGTATTGTAGCCTAGTATGCCCATCTGGTAATCGACACTATTGTGAAAACTTGTAAACTTGGTTAGTTTCGTGATATATTTTGGTGGAGCCCTCTTTTTTTTGCTTTCTTTTTTCTTTTTTTAATTCTGAAATGTTTCATTAGGCAGTCATTGTAGCGATAGATGTGCACCCTCGGGTGCTCGTGAGCCATTTAGTTTCTCTTTGCGCAAGCCGAGGGGTACCCATGCTTCCTGTTAGTGGAGGTGGTGATGGTTGTGGGTCTTTGAGACTGGGAGAACTCCTCGGCACCCGAACAGCCATTGCAATAGGAATCAAGGTGAGTTTCTCTCTGTCTGTTCCTTGAAAATTACATAAACATTGTTAATGTGGTGTAGGTGTCTGTTATCCTTAGATTTAAGCATTTTGAAGAGTGTGCACTTGGTGGGATTTTCTATAGCAAGGTCTTTTGAGTTGAATATTGGTAGATGGGAGAAGGCTATGTCCGAAGATAGACAACAATGACGTGTCGACTAATGAGAGCTTGCCACTTGGCTTTGCTTGGCATTCATGTGTATAATCAAGAACCTTGATCCCTGGAAATTTATTTTTGAATCTAGAATAGAATGAGAACGTCGTTACACATGCTTAAGAATGCTATGTAGCTTTCTCCTTGTTGTAGTCCTCATTGTTACTCTTGCAAGAGTCAAACTTCAACCAAATTCATTGCCACCTTAAATTCTTCTAGACAAATTTTTAACAAGCTTGCACAATCTGAAGTTGTATATACTTCCATCACTTGACTATGTTATGAGGTTTGCACAGGCTGGAGACACTCCTATTAACTGGGCAGTTGAGATGATCTTAGAAACAAGAACAAAGTGAGAACTCACCCCTTGGTTGAAGTCCATCATGACAAACAGCGCGAGTTATTCCACATCCTTTTCTGGGTGTAATTTATGCCTTTTGGCTATGATTGATGCTGATCATGGAGGCCGTTCTGAAGATCAACAAAACTTGACTGTCAATGGTGTCCACAAACTCCTGGGCAGTAAGAATGCAAAATTAGTTGTGACCTAAGTTACCTGTTGCCAAGCAAGTGAGTATTCACACTTCTTGACCTTGGCTGTGGCGGTCTCCAGTACAGTCTTACAATTTCTCCTCAAAGAATATGGATTCTGTGTGATTTTCTCCATTTGGGACACTGCAGAGACCCATCTAAAGTGGACATTCAGTTTCTTGGCCAAGAAACTGAGATTTAAGGCTCTCTTTGTTGAACATGAAAGGGCAGAAGGAGTGTAGAAGGTTTCCTACCGCAGTAACAAGAGATTCAAAGTGAATCGAGAATCTTGAAATGATCTTATGAGCTACCTCAAAGGCGATGGCAGCTAGAAGTGGAGTTAAAGGCTCCTTTGTAAGTTCAACCCAAATCTCAAGCCTTCAACTTATGTGCACTCAAGTGTGATGCTGGTGTGATTAGAATCGACCCAGTTTTTGAGCCTTCAAGAATTATCCATTGCTCCAAGACCAATCAATTCACCACACTTCGAATTCACATAGGAGAAGAAAGCATGTGACTCATTATCAACTGAGAGCAGTGCAAACAGAAGCACCGACAATGACAGATTCAAGAACCATCTGGAAGAAACTTTATACAAGCACTAAAGACACCCAGTTCCAACTGGTCCATGAATTACTTTTTCTTGAGAACTCTACATAACTTATGTGTTTTTTGAAAGGATACATATTGTAATCTTCAGCTTCGATCTTGGGTTACGAAAGGTGGGCTTGTCTTGTGGAACACTTCAGATGTTGGTGTGTATGTGGGACTAACAATTATGCAAGCTCAAGTGCATGAGAAGCTTCTTGAAGTTTAAATGCAAGGCAGTACCTAAGAACCAAGATTTAGTTCTTTCAAGAGTGAGAATTTGCAGTTGTACTTATATAAATCTGCTGCTAGTCTGCTGTGTAGAAAGTACAATTTTCAAGACTCTACAGATGTGTTTGCTCTAAAGATTCATACTGTAATCTTCAGCTTCAACACAGATGTGTTCACTAGTACTCTTGATTTGCCTCATGGTGAACATCTCTGAATTGAGTCCACATTTGCTCAGATGATGTGGGCCTCTTTCCAAATCTGAAGGTCGAAACTAGCACTGAGGGACAGATTGGTATGATGATGCAAAAGAGAGTCAAGAACCATCTAGAAGAAACTAGATTGTACAAGCAGTAAACCTTCCCTGAAGTTTCAATAGCTTAGCTCATAGTGTGCATGAGAAGCTCCTCAAGAGTGTTTTGTGTGATCTTAAAGAATCTGGCTTCAGTTAGACTTTTCACAAGTGAGAATCTGCTGTTGTACATACATCTGCTGCCGTTACAACTTAGTAAGATTTGAAAGATACTAACTATACATGTGTTCTCTATTGTAATCTTCACCTTCAATCTATAATATATGTGCACCATTCTGGAAGAATTGCCTTGTTGTGAATACATCCCTGGATTTAATCCACATTCACTCAGATGACTTAGAAAGCCTGGACTTATGCAAACGATCTGTCTGAAGATCCATGGAACCTGGCACTGCGAAACAGATTCCTCACATTGTGCAAAACAGAATTACAAAAGCCATCTAGAAGAATTTGCTGTTTTACACTCACATCTGTTGCCATTATACTATAATGCAGTGTAGAACATATTACTTGTTTGAAAACCCATCATCACATATGTATTTTGAAATGTAATCTTCAGCTTCATTCCATAAGATACAATGCTCACTGCTCTGGAAAATCAATTGAAAAGCTTGATACTGTAGGCTGATAGCAAGTTGGATGGAAAACAATTCAAATGATTAAGCCCAAATTTTTGGTGATTATTGGCCTAGATGGCCTAAATAAAAGAAAAAATAATCATCAAAATGCCTAAATTTTAGCAAATTTGGTGCATTGGAACAACCTGTACCAAACATGAACACAAAATGACAAAAACATTGTTCACGATGCTAATTAGCACACTAAGATGGCTTAACCTAAACCCTCAAGGCTAACATCATATACTTTGCTGCTATGAATGAATGAAAATTAAGTTACAATATATGGATTTGTATGTAGGATATGCTATGTGCCCAAATGAATAAATACACATGTACATATTTGCCGAAGTTTCCAAAAATGTTTTTACGGAGTGCCTAAGCCCTTTTCTTGAGTTTTATTAATTATTGGAAAAAATCTGCCTGACTTGCTATCAACCTATGGTAGTAGGACATTTGAGGCCAAAATGTCATATTACCAAGAATGCAACATTTGGATAGAACGACACTTCCTTGTGCAACCAAACATGTCTTAGTAAAGAGGGAGAACAATAGTAGGTGATGTGGTCCATACTTGTGCTCATGGCTTGGATGCCCGCCTCCACCTTGCCTAATCTCTCCTTGGTGCTGCTTATCCTAGAGATCATACATCAATATCACCTAGAGAGGTCATTCTTTGTAAGATTTTAAAAATCACATGTAAAATACTGCAAGGTGGAATAAAATCTAATGGGATAAAATTTATTTTACAAATTAACATAAATATAAGGTACTAGAACTTTGTTCTAGAAATATACTACACATTTTCTAGAAATGTTCATCAAATATATGAAATATCCCATAAATATGTGCATTGCTTCATAGCCCCATAAAATGGCCCTTTATCACAAGTGCTTCATATTCCGACAAGATAATTACCCCCCAGCGGGCATTATCCTCATGTGTGCCATTTGCCTATGAACAACAATATAGGAAGTTCATGTTGGCACTAAATTAGAAGTGAATGGAGGATCTCTAGGATTTTTAAAAATAAAAGTAAAAATAAAAATAAAATAGTAGAGACGCCTATTCCCGATGAGGACCCCATCATCAATCTATAGGGTACCATCAATCTGATCAGGCCAATACCAATAGCGACGTGACACATGTCCAAGTTTTGAGTGTCAAAGTGAGGAGAAATGAGCGGTTCTAGCATACTTTAGACATTGGTAATATGTTCAAGCCAAATTTTGGCTTCAAAAACCCACAGTAATTTCAACTTAGGGAATAAAATTATTGAGAAAATTGCAGTCCTCCTAATGTCTATCTTCCTACACGGGAATAAATTGCACCGCCTTATGATTTTCCAAATCTGGTGCAAAATCTCTTAAGTGATCAATTATGGACACCTCTACTCTAATTAGGCCAAATCAACTTGAGTTATGTCTTCAATGATTGTCACATTATTAATCGGTTGGGGAGACCATCGCTACAAGACAACATTTGGATCGACGAACATAAGGTACCGTGGGTTGATAGCCAGTCCAACACAATTATGTCAAATAATTATTTAAAGTGCCAAAAGTTGGTCCAACGCTTCAGAATAATAATTCTAAAAATTCCAACACTTTTCCTATGACTACAGTAAGTTGATAGATGGTCCAACACAATTGTGTCGAATAATTATTTAAAGTGCATGTGATTCAAAATAATGATTTTGAAAATTCCAACACTTTTCCTTTGACTACCATAGGTTGATAGTTGGTCCCACACAACTGTGTCGAATAATTATTTAACGTGCCAAAAGTTGGTCCAGCATTTCGAAACATTCTAAGCTTTCCCCATGACTTTCTCACAATTCCAACTCATACACATATTCCCAATCAATAGGTATAAGGTGTTCACATTACACATGGTATTGCTAGTACGTTGTTAGCATATAAATCCTCATTCTAAGGTGTCCACAATCCATGTGGGATATTTAAACTTGAGAGATGAAGCCTTGGTAGTCCTCTTGTATGTATTTGTCCGTATTTTTTGTATAAAAATTCAAATTGTACTTACGTTTGTTGGAGGGGATACTGTCATTGATTGTCTAAGTTTTCTTAGTTTAACAAAACTCCAAAAAAATAATTCTTCTTAGCACAATCAAGCTCCGAAACTATGTTCATAACACATTTCCTCTTCAAACCTCCTCACTTCTTGAAAATACTTATTGAAATTCATTCATATTTGTTGCACAAAATTTTCAAATCATAAAGATATTCTTGGATGTAGTACTTTGCTTCATGTACCACATTTCTCTAGTTGGACACAATTCCAAACGAGTCCATCTTCTATATGAAATTGAGATCCAAAAAGTTATTAAGAATATAAACCAAGTTCTTAGTACATAGTCTTGTAATTTCATGTTAACTCATATTCTTTGCGATGACGAAGGACGACTTGGAATATAGTGCAAACTCCTCCTACATGAGACACCTTACATGGATTATTAACACTACATAAGCTTGTATAGAGTGAGAATTTACCATACCTTGTCAAAAGCATAAAGTGAATTAAAGTGATTCTAGAAATTTATGTCTAATATTGTTGAAGTAATTGATATTTATCTTTAGAATTATTTTGTGGTGGACTAGCTATTAGCCTATGGTAGGCAGGTGTTATTTGACTAATTTTCTTGTTCAAACACCTCTATTTGATTGGTGTGTGGTTAGGTGAGGATCAAAGAACAAACACTAGAAAGTCACATGTTGAAAGAGATTGGACTACAACTTCAAATTTTTATCAACTACTCCACACTCAACAATGCACACAATTGGGAGGACCTACATATTCAATTAAGGAATCAACAAACAAGCACTTTGGATTACCATAACTAATTCAGGAGAGGCCCGACTTTCAATGTGCTTTTTGTTAATGTTTCGTCACAGTTTTGCTAATTGAACACAAATTTTGAAGACATAAATCTGATCAATAAAAGATAGAGAACAAGAAAAGTGAACCAATTAACACACACATACCTTATATTAAAAACAAAGTGTATTCTTACTAACTCCCAAAGTAGGTAGGCGATGTGTTGTCGAAGCTCAAGTTCCCAAATGAGCAAGTATCATTGTCCAATGAAGGCAATGCGCTCATCATACACCTCCTAGAACTTTTTATTTAGATTTCTACACCATAAAAAAGTAAAAATAAAATTGGTTAAAAATGCCAGACTCCAATCACCTTCAGAACCAGATGATCCATATCCTTGCCTGAAAATTAGGACAAGAATTAAAGTTTGGTTGCCATTGCAGCCTTAATAACATTTCTGCGAGTTGAGACAATTAGTGGACGGATTGTATTAACTGTATCAAATGATTCTATGATAATTACTTGTGACTACGAGATAATGAATCATTTGAAGCCCGCCCAAAGAAATTGAAGTTCCACCGGTGATGATGAGTGGGAGACCGACTGCTGGCACGTGATGAAGATGGACTTGGAGACTGGGGGTCTGGATTACCCTCATTGATTGTGGACACACCCACTTTCACGGGATTCGGGCCGTATCTCGGTGTGGATATAAATGTGAACTTGTCACCATCCTTGACAATCTTGATCACTTTGTTGTCGTTGCAATCATCTGCATTCACAAGAACACTTTCGCCACGGAATCCAGTTCCCAACCAGTACTCGAGGTAGGTCGAATTCGGATCTATCTTCATTACGTGCTCATGCTTCTGAGAATCCCCATTATGTGATTGTGGCACAAGCTTGCAAATGTCTCGAAACACCCCATTACTCCCCGACTTCAATTGGAGCACAACACTCGTACCGTTCACAAACTTGGTCTCGTTGACCATGTTTTGAGAGATTGTGGCTGACCCCCCTGTGCACAAACACAGAACAAACACACACCTGTAACTATTAGGCACTTGACATGAGAGGTGGGGGTATTGACCAATGTCAGGTGAATGCATAGCATCAATAATGAATATCAATAATGGTATCAAAGAACCAAAGTGTATTCCACCAGTCCAATAGCAATATTTGGTGGGTATGTCAAAGGTGAGAGAATCTCTGTATATCCAACTTATTATTTGGGTCAATATCATTCTAAACCATATTGATACTACCGTGATTTTACCCAGGTACGAAGGTTCTTGCATGGTTCTTGCATGGTTTGTTTCAATACCGTATAGACTCAAATGGTATCCAAACAAAAACACCATCATGGAGACTCTCGTCAAGAAAGAGAATGGGTATTTAAGGATAGTCCTAATCATAACTTAAAGTTCACAAAGCTTGCTGAGATCATCAAAACGGAGGGGAAAAAAATTTGAAAAATGTAAAAACCATGTGAATCTCTATGCTAACTCCTTTGCTACATATTTAGCATGCATCGCATGACACATAGAGCCAACCTGATTGTTCGGACCCCGAGCGAATAAGAAATGGAGACTCTCACCAAGAAACTGAATGGGTGCTTCAAGCACAGTCCTAAATGTCACTTGAAGTGCACAAAGCTTGTTGAAATCATGGAATCGAAGGGAAGCTAATTATTTTGCTATGTATTATGAGTAAATACCGCACATTGCAAGCACCTGGAACAATCTCAAACTATTGTGAATTTCAAGTGATTGCAATTGACTTGAGTGCTATTGCCCTAATCTGTACCCTGGACCAAGTCCTCAAGACAAGCTGTTGGCAGACATATACAAATGATCCCAATCAGTAATCCTTCATTTCAGCGCATGCCTAAGAATACCAGTGACTCTGGTGGAGAATGCGTGCACAGATTGACCAAGGCAAACAATCAGAGAGGTTTAGTGTAAGGCGGGAATAATTTCAAAAATTGGATGGAAATGTGTTAAAAATGCGCAGGAAGTAAGCTGACGACTTACCGGTCTCTTGGTTCACAACTGCCTTCGAGTCGAGCGTAATTTGGAGAAATTAGAAGACTTCAGTGATGTGCCCTAATTTCAACCTGTACTCTCGCCCAACAAGAAGTGGCGCCTAAGACGATGCTCCTGTCAAAGAAACCTTCCACCGTTTGAGCATTCGACGAGACACAACCTCGAGTGCACCTGATTCGTCTGCAACACAAATCAACGAGACATGCTTATCTGAGCTATCAGAATTATTCCCGAGTGCAGAAAAACTGGGACTTATGCGACGATTCACATTATGAGACCATCATCATATTTTCAACATGATCTATCAGAGGAGATGCAGAGTCGAGCAGGCAACACCCATTCACTACACTGTTTCTGACAAATTTTGTTACATAAACCCTAATCGTCTAAAGCCCTTGAATTGCTGCTTGTGTGGCGAATGTGTGGTGATTTTGTGACAAAGTAAGGTCGGATACGAATTGCTGGATATTTCAGTTGTGTTGATTAAAGATGAAGGTGAAAATGTGGTCCTCATGTCCCTCGAATTTAGTAGTGCTTGCTTGTCCATCTTTCCAATTCAAGAATGAGAAGATTCCGTTCCTAAATTCTCTCAACAATTCGAAAGAAAGCACCCTAATGCGAATCTTGGAAGGAGACAAGAAGAATTTCGCAAAGCGAGCCATGAATCATAGCCACAAACTTGCTGTAAAATGAGAATAAGAAGGAGATTTGTACAAGAGTTAACGTCACCGGATATGGCCAGGCTTCGCTCCGAACGATGCACCAACTGGAGGTTCCTCGGCAAAAATGCCTTGAGCCCTCACGGGCTTAGGGTTTTGGAGGAACCGTGTGCTTGTGATGCAAGTTAAGTCAATGGCCACTTGTTGGGAAATCTCCAGGCTGCCGATTATTGCAGACACGGTGATCATCATCTTAAGCTTAGTGAGCACGAACGCGAAGCAGATAGTGATTTAGAGCTGGAGATAAAGTCAAGGAAGCGCGGGGGCAATTTCTTCTTGACTCAATACCGACACAGATTCGTAGATGGAACTACTGTTGCAGCGATCCAAATATGATGTGACTCAGATTTACAGTTTGACAAGAGTTTGACCCATGAATGAAGGAGTCCTTGCACACAGACGGTTCGACCAAGAATTTCAATTCTAAAATAAATTTTTTTGAGACGATGGCATCTGAATTTTTTATTTCCAAAGTGCCACAGCAATCGTTCAAATGCACAATATATAACCAGGTCGCTCCGAGCATGCAAGTGAAGGACACTGTCATCAACTCTCTTGCGCTTCTCTGTCCACAAAGAGGTTCTTTCATCCATAACATGTAGTTTACATCCATGGATAGATCGGTTATGTCCCATAACCAATGTCCAAGGAGATTTTTGGGCACAATCTATTGAGATCATCTTGTTTTCGATATAAACCGGTTACATGTTGACATCTTGTAGTTTTTCTTTACTAAATTGAGGAGTATTCTAAAAATTCCTCCAAATCGGTTGGTGATTTTTCTTGAAATCTTGAATTTTAAACGGTTATTTTTCGAACTCAACCGATTCATCTGTAACAAGTTGTCAATTCTCACCCGTTCCTTGCATATAACATGCAAGAGTTGATAGATGTCTCACTATTATCGTCTACTCTTCTCTTGTCCATTTTGAAGTCCATAGCAATCAAGACAAGGTAAGCTTGCCACATAGCCAACTCCTAATTGGTTTTTAGGACGAAAGATGATCCAATTCAAAGTACCTCAGTTCAAGTTCCGAAGTGAAATATAGTAACTCGGTTTCAAGGCTCAAGTGATTGATAAGAGAAAATGTGCAAGACTACTTTTACATTAGGTGGGCTTTGAAATGTTCTATGGGTGGTAGGGCATGGAGTTTGTTGAGTTAAGGTTAGTTTTCATGTAGGCCACTCGTCCACCATATTCTTAGTGGAAATGTAGATGCCACCAGGTGGAATCTACATTTTCACTAGAGTATGGTGTGCGAGCAACCTACATGGGAAATTAACCCTTACCCTCCTTGATGTAGTGATGTTTGGTATCATTCAACCAAACACATGTCATGCCATCCATACACTCTCTAGTAGCAAAAGCAGTATGTACACATGAACTTGTGTATTAGTTAGTTAAAACCAAAGCGATGGTTTCATATGGGTGAAGTGTTTGTGTGCTTATCCGTTCAGCTATGGTTGGGAGCATTAGATGTCCAACATGTGTTACAAGTGTCTAGACTCAGTAAACATATTCATTGAAATTTAGTTTAATATGGAGTTTTATATTATTTATTGAGTGCTAAAACATAACATGGGTTGAGAAAAATTACATTCACCAAAATCATTGTCGTATGTCAAAATTTAATTGGGCCACAATAATAGGTGTGATCGGTGTAGTTGTAGAGAATGGAAGGAGGTTGATAATTCATAAAAGACATGACAATACATCTTCAAGTATTCATGTAGGAGTTTCACATAAGAGTAGTTGTAAAACATCAAGGACGACATTCATGTAGTAAGAAGTACAAAATTTTATTTCAATCCTCCCATAATGGATACATGATTCAAAATTTCAAGATGCATCACAATAATCACAAAGTTCATTAGTTTGGTGAACAACTTAATATGACCAGTTGGAATTATAGATTTGATGGATTGGTGAAAGTTGCAAGGGTAATATAATTTTGAAATTATCAAACTAAACAAATATCTCTTGAGATGCAAACACTTCATTACAAGATGTAGAAATCATTGACCTTGAGGTTTATGATCAAGCTTTTGGAAGTGATAGACAATTTCCAATAGCTACATTTGGGATAAACATTGCATAGAATGCCTAATTTTTAGAAACATCTCATCGTTTAAATTAGAGAGGAATGTCTTAGGACTTCAGGCCAGCAAGAAGACCCTCCTCAATCTTTTTTATTTCATCACCAGGTCAGCAAGAAGACCCTCCTCAATCTTTTTCATTTCATCACCAGGCCAACTTTGTGTGGGCTTGTGGGCTTGTACCCATGCGCAGTCGCCTGATTTGCTCTCGTCTTCAAGTAGAGAGAAAGCAGCTGATAAACATTAAAAAAAAAGTCACTTTAGTCAGAGTTAATAAGAGGTCCAATGTACTAAGGAAAATGACTCCTAATTAGGCTAGTCAACACAACACTTAGATGCTTGAGGGATAGAAGGCGGTTAGTGTGTACACACAATATAAGAAAACAACCTTACATATTTTTCATCGCTTGAATTCCCTTGATCCCTTAGGCCCTCAGGGTCTAGTTTAAAGCAAAATGGAATGGTCTCTAACTTTCCCACTATGCCACATTATATATTTCAATAGTCACGAGCCTTCCAGCTCTACTAGTGTAAAATGACTTTGAGAGAATAACCTTGGTCAAGAGGACCTCTAATATGCACAACTTGTATAACCACAAGTTTGCCCTTAAGCCATGTGACCAAGTAATACTTTAGTTTTGTCATGACATGGGTCCCTTGTTTATTCCCCCGTTTCGCTCCATCTTTATGGCATGAAAGAGGGTTACGAGTGCTAATGAATCAAGTTTCAATAGGGCCTTAGTGGGACCTAAATATTTAGAGCCAACTTTGCCTTAACATCATGTAAACGGAAGAAGTGCACTTTTTATCAAACACAAGATTGTAAAGAAGGTTGACAGTTTTTTACCTTCGATTACTTTCTTCATAGGTACATATCCATTATTTTTGTAAAGGAAGCTCACAGTTTCAGTCGGCAACTGGTCCAAAATGTTTGTCTCCACATACTGCATCACCCAAATAGTTTCCTCAAACATCCACATATTTGTGTGTATAAGAAACTTCAAATGTGATGTAATCTAAGTTATTATGGTAGGCAACATCAACAAGCAATTTATTTGAGTTCATATTTGGGTATGAATCTAACCATAGGACAAAGGGCGTTCACTCGGATTCCCATCCCCAATGTTGCCAGAGCCCTTGTGAACATGACCACACCACCTACACCACACCACAATTATAGTCTCGGTCATTGCATTGCATTGTCAACGACATAACACTACTCAACTTATGAAGCATGTTCGCTTCTTGAATCTAGTAAAGCATGCTCTTCTTCTCCCAGCCACGTCATATTCAAACTAAAATCAAACAAAAAAAATC
The DNA here is from genome assembly GCA_950295325.1 of Polytrichum commune. Lineage (NCBI taxonomy): Eukaryota > Viridiplantae > Streptophyta > Polytrichopsida > Polytrichales > Polytrichaceae > Polytrichum > Polytrichum commune. The sequence continues at coordinate 6,404,639 of OX485807.1, forward strand.
ATGTACTATTCACTTTTATTCCCTTTTTTAATTTTGGAATCAAAGTGCAGCCAATGTCTAAGACGACATTCCCAAACTAGAAAAGCATGCTCTCCCCCACTATAGAAAATGTTATGGACACCCTTCACATGGACCTTCACAAGAAAAAAATTCCGTATAATACTTAAGATGTTTTTTGAGTCAACTCTCAAAATCCAACAGCACATGACCCGCCATTGATCGCATGCATGGAGATGACTAAAGAATATGTGACAAAACCTTTCTTTGAGCGTTGCTTGAAATGCAACATACGCACATACATATGAGGGGGTTCCCAAGCGAAATCTTCCCAAAATCTTCCCAAAGAAATGAGATAGCAACCAAAAAGATAGCATTGACATGCCACAAACCTTTAGAGGTGGAATAAAGAGGTGCATATGACATAGGGAAGAAGCCGGCTGCAGAGGCAACGTTCAATATGAGACCTCCACCTTGCTTCTTCATTGCTTGAATCTGTCCCCATTTAAACAAGCAGTAAGTCACAAGCCTTTCCTTGAGCTCATCTCCGCTAGTCAATCGTGTTGGGAAAAATAACAACAACAACAACATACACTACACCGATTATCCCAATTAGTGCGTGCAATGACGTCTTCCTCAGGAGTTCAATTTGTAGCAACGAAACTTCAATATCTTGTTCATACATTGTAGAACATAGATGGTTTGCTTAGTAAAACATTGCCTTCTCAGTATATAGTTATTGCATTGCATTTACAATTGTCTGTTGAAAAGTTTATAGTATGCAGTCTGAGTGCTCCCCATAAACATAGAATCAGAAAATCAAAGGAGAAGTATGCTCATGTAATACCCGGTCCCATGGAACATAACCCAGGAGAGACGTAAAGGATATGGTAGAGACTTTTTTGGCGCTCTACCAACTGAGCTAATTACACTATTGTGCCAAATAATCAACTGGAATTTGTTAGAACTATCGTAAAAGGTGTGGGGATAGGGTAAGATACCGCTTTGCCTGTGCCATCGATTAAGGCGATAAGATCAATGTCGACGACTTTGCGCCAAGTGTCATTTTCATAGAAAGGTTGCAGTCCACCGACTATACCGGCATTGTTGACACATATATCAAGCTTGCCAAACACTTCTTGGTGGCGGGCAAATGCGGCCTCCAACTCATCTGATCAAAACACGACACTCAACAAGTTGCAACTCCTGTCATTTTGTTATCCGAGGGCCTTCTTCCATTTCAGGTCATTAGTGTGGGGAGCTCCATAATATTAGCAAATTCAGAATTGAAATAGTAGCGAGCAATGAAAGCCAAGGGCAATGGGGGTTATGAAAGCTAGGAATAAGGTTACAAGAGTTGGCCTCAAGATTTATTAGGTCATGTGTGCATTCCTCGAACAAATATGATCACTGAAACTAAATTGAAGGTTGCATTGAAAGGCATGACTTGCGATGAGAGTGTATGGTATGCTCAAAAAATGGATACCATTCTAGGTTGAATAATGAACACAATTAGGAGGGGCCTATGTGCTTCCCAAGAGGGGGCGGGGGGAACGGAACTCCTTTATGATAAGCAAGGGGTTTGGCCAAACAAGGCTCTAACAATTTCACAATAAGTTCAAAATAAAGCATAAAGTTGTTAGAATGAAATTATTAAATTTAAAAATAATATATAATATGGTATAATAAATCAAAATCAAACTTTATAAGGATTTTAAAATCATCTTTATTATATTACACGAACCTTGCATAATAATTTTTTTTGATAATTTTTTGTTGTCCATTGCATTGGCAAAATTTGAACTTATCCATATCAAAAAGCATATAATTGGATTCATCCTTTTTTGATCTCTTTGCAACAAGGCCAGTCATTGGAAGAATAAGTTTAATTTATTAAAAAGGGAAAAAACATTAATGAATGAGAAAAAAAATGCTTATTATAATATTTGAGTTGCCCCCCCCCCCCTAGACCTATGTGATCAAAAGATAGAGAATCTTCACATTAACGGGTTATGACTTTTTGCTAAGTTCTCAACTCCAATTTTGAAAAGTGAAGTGACAATCTTCATAATTGACAATTGATAGCTAGAGGAGACAATTCGCAATCCATATTAGTGGTCAAGATTGTTTGTGATGTTGGAAGTGCCCAACACTAGGGCCACCAACCTCATAATAATATGTGATGTTGTTTGGAAACATAGTTAGTTACCTGTTTTTGAGACATCGCATCGTACGAACAATGCGGAAGGGGAGTCGGGTTTGTAGGAAATTTTTGCATGCTCCTCCTCCACCAAACGCACACTCTCCTCACCTTGTTCAACGTTCACATCCACAATCGTCAGTTGCACTCCCTTGCTAGCTAGAGCCACTGCCAAGGCCCTTCCTGCATCACACCAAAAGCCTTCAAATTGTTAACGTTCATGGAGGCAACACTCACTCTACATAAAACATTTCTAAGGGTTGGTTTACACTATGGACCATGAAGTTGGACCAGGGCTCTGCAAGGCAGTTGATTGGTTGTTGAAGTTCTCCCGGGACAACTTCGGTTTACACCAAGGAAAAAATGGTAGAGGGACCATGGAGGTCGAGGTCCCCAAAATATAATTTTTAAGGCCTAATAAATGCACTGACATGGTCCAACGGGTTTTTCTTTCCGGTGAGAGGGGCAAGAGAGGTTGTGTGGTAGGAAAAGACAAGGGCCCATGTCCAAGAAATGCCATTCCTATAAATTTTCAATAAATCTATCTTTTATGTGCCTCAATTATACCATATCCCATGAGACATGCTTGCACTACCTTGCCTTACCCCTTAAACCGGCTCACACGTGTTTCACCAAACAACGTGGGACATTTAGAACTCAAGAATTCAAGTGCAGATTTGTTTTTTTGGTCTACCAAATGCAATGTTTGGAATTTTGGGGCTTGTAATATACCGTTGGAAAGGTCTTGAAAATACCTTTCCAACGGTATATTACACACCCAAAAATGTTTAAAACATGCAGTTGCAAAACAAAAAAAGAAAAATCTGTAGTGGTTTAGTGACTGTAGATCAGGGTAGTCAAAAGAAGTGCAATGGGAAATCTTCTAACACTAATTATCAAAGAATTGAAAATTAGTGTTGAGCAAGGTAGGGTGGTAACAACATTAAATATAATCAAACACTAAATATCTTATTTAGTGTAGTGACAACACAAGGTACATGTCACATGTAAATTACATTGAGCATGTACAAATTAAATTGCTCATTTTTTTTTGTAAAAATTGTTGTGAGAAGATTTGCAAGCCACATCTTCGACACATTTAACAAGAAGTGAAGACAAGTGAAGCCTAAGAGAAGACAAGGAATGATGAAACTTTTTCTTTTCTTTTCAAAATTGCCCTTTTTGGGCATGTATTAAAAAATTCAGCACGTTCACTTTTTGGTGCATGGTCATTCTTCTTGGTCCACATTCGGTTTACACCTAGTGAGGGATCCAAGGCTCTCAAAACCATTTTTTTATGAAGTCGGATCATGAACTCGGACCATTGAAAAGGGCCATCTTCCATGATCCGACTTCATGGTCCATAGTGTAAACCGGCCCTCACTCTACATAAAACATTACTAAGCCTCACCCATGCTAAAGGAAAGAGATGCAATGCTCCATGGGAACCTTGCCATGGCCTAAGACCAAAGCTACCACTTTTTGATAAGTACTTCATTCTCGGTCCTTGGCTGATTTATTCTCATGCCCAGGGTAGATGATAGGTGGAACTTAGCAAAGGTTTAAGTCCAAAACTGTCCACCCCAAATTACAAAGTCTCAGAGATACGATCACAAGAAGTCCTTCAAAGAGACACCAAGTCAAGCATATGATATCCCATGCTAATTTCAAAAGTTGGACGAAACTCCCATGAACTTGAGTCTTTACAGAAAAGCACTTCTTGAGAAAAACATCGAGAAATATTGAAAGAACTAACCTATTGGAGGAGGAGCTTGACCTAAGCTAATTTAACGCTTAAGACTGATTAATTAAGTCCAAATGTGTTCTGCGATGCCTTGTTAGTGACATGTGAACCAGCAGTTACATTAAGAGCAAGCCTAAAAGCCCATGAATTTCCAAAGAAGCTAGCAACTTAAGACTTAGGAAACTCATTATGTTATTTATCAAGACAGAGCAAACTTAAGCAGTGGCCAGGAAGATTTTTGGCATAATCACTCCAGATTTTAGTGTTTCCAAGTTCAACTGGCTACATGTTGACATTTTTAGTTTTTCTTTGAAAAAAGTGAAGAATATTCTGTCAATTCCTCTAAATGGATCAGTAACTTTCTTGAAGTCTTGAATTTGAACCGGTTACTCTCAAACTCAACTGGTTCATCTGTAACTAGCGGCCTCTGACTGTTCATTGAAATCAAGCAGGTGAACTTGGCAACTGCAAAGTACAATCATGTCCGTGATGACGCCGGTTCATGAGACGTACATCGAAGAGTCGGAAGAAGTTTTCACACAAAAAGTATGTCCGGACCTTATTTTCCGAGAAATATGATTGACGATATAACATTCGCTCCCTGAGGAACTTGCAAAGCTTAAATGAAGTGGCTTGCATGTTACCGGCATCTTTCAGTAGGAGGACTCTATAAATCTGCGAATAAGGTAAAGCAAAAATGAACATACCAATTCCAGATGCAGCTCCAGTGATGAGAGCAGTTTGACCTTGTGCAATCTTCATCGTGAGTGGTGTTTGCTACTTGCTCACCCTGCATGTATGTACGTATGAAATCATAAGTTACTTAGAATCCTTGCATGATCCATCTCCCTATCCAAAATAAAAATTAAAAAAATCCTTGAAACTTTACCACCTAGAGAAACATGTGATAAAGTGGACAAAACATGGGCACAAACATGCAACTTGAACACCCCAAATAATTCCAATGGGTGATCACCCCGTGGTTGTTGTCACGCAACACATGTCCACCTTTGCTTTTGAATCTCGGAAGATGTGTGGACATTGAAGCTAATTATCCCACAAAGTCCTCCAACGAGGCACCAAACAAGGAGTTCCACGTCTCCTTGTCCATGACTTTGCTCTTAAGATTTTATTCAAGAATTTGGTGTTAGAGCTTGATTTTGAGCTCCCATGAGCTTCTCCATCCAAAGCTCCGATTCACCTTGTTGATGTGGGATCATACTCTATGTGACTGGAGCTTCGCGGTGTCTATGTTTCATATTCACACCCGTTGTGGATGAAAAGGATCTAACAAGATTAAGCCCCATATATATGGGTTGAGCGCTGATTCATTTCTAGCTCTTGGAGTCAACTACGCTAATTGGAAGGATACTAATACCATTCCTATAATGAAGCCGTCTCAAAGTATAGATTCCCATGTTGTGTTTTCTCCTTCTCAATGGATATATTTACCTCGACACCACAAAGCTCGAGCTACGAGCTATGCAAACCTGTGGCCCTCTTCAAATCGTTGACAATGAGAGAGCATGCCAGATGATTCTACACTAGAAGCACATGAGTCCTGGACAAATTATCATGCGTCACTAGAAACTCGTCCTACGTCATTGGAAAATCATCAGATTTACCACAACGGTAGGCTTGCATTGCTCAGTCACCGACGCAGGACAATTACCTAGGACTCATATGGTGATAATGCTACTTTGGCAACAACGAACAATGTTCCAAACATCAACTTTTGTAACTGGATCATTACAGATTCTTCAATACCTTCAGAGGTTTCAAGACGAGATCGCTCGAGATGGAACGCTCTCCTTCAACTAAAGCATATTACATCAATCGACCGAACGATACTAATATATAGATAATCACAAATCGACAGATACTAGATAGAGGCAGGCTGCAGCAGCTACGCACGTACGAAGTCCCCGAAGATTCCTCAGACCACGTCCAAAAGCTTGAAACAGAGCCACGACACATGATGATGAGTGGTTTCAGTACACAGATTTCAAGTCGTGCCATGTAGAGATCGAGGTTCGTACCTGGAGCTAACTTAGACTTTCAACTGGAAGTCTGATTTCTGGCTCTCGATCCGCTTACAAACTGCTGGGATCGTAGATTGAAATGCAAGCAGAAACAAACAACAGAGACGAGACAGGTTTCGTAGGTTGTATATTGAACCAGCAGGCACACATGTATTTATACTCAACACTGGCAAGTGGTTTCCCATGATTCACACCGAAACTCCACCACATCTTTTTTCAAGGAACCCATGTTTAAAGAATGGGAGCCCATGACGACAGAGTCAGGGATCGCACTCAAACGGACTAGATACTAGGGATGACCCTACAAAAATGTTTTGTACTGTTTTAAAGTGGTGCCATGCTTTCCATCACCTGGCACCACCTGATGCATCTCTAGCGCATGACTTACAGCAGTAAAATAACATGGGTGTTTTGTTTTGTTTTGTATTGTATTGTATTCAACCTCGTCACATGGTAACAATCCAACAACGAATCTTTAGTCTATTAGGCACGGCAATATTCATGGTCGCTGCAGTGAAGTCTTAGCGCATGTATCAACATCCAGGTCCACAGTAAACATGTCGTGCCCCACATGATAATTCCAATAACTCCAATACTGATGCGGGAGTATACTATTATTCAACAACTGTCAGCCGTACCATTCTAACAATATCGGTACATTGCTTCACCCGAGTTTTTCAGCATGAATATGCTAGTGCAGTGCTCTGCTGTGAAAATTAACGGAGTCTAATCTTGAATACGATTTGGCTTAGTCCCGACCGTGCCCAGTGTACGGTCTCGGTTGAATAATGCTATGTTGATGTTGCACTAGAAAAACTTGGTGTTGTAATCAATGCTTCAAAGTGAATCCATCAAAGGTAGACAACCAGGATTCGGTTTGATTGCTGTTAGGACACTTAGATTTGAGTGGTACGTGGTTTGGTGTGACTCCAAGAGTGGATACCAAAAAGAAGTGTTATTTTATGAGAGATTGGTCTTCATGCTCAAAATATGATGACTAGCATAGGTTCAATAGGTAGCATAATTGAGGGGGGGAACCAGGAGATATATAACCATGTAATAACACAATATTCATTAAAATGAGAGTTTTCCAGTGAATTGAGAGTACATAAAGCAAACTATTAATCCAAGAATGAAATGAATATCACTGGAAAGTTGTAGAGTACAAGTAAAAAAATAACATTTGATTTTCCGCTGTAAATTCCGCCGTAGTTTCCATTAAAATGAGAGTATGTTAAGCTGGAAAATCAACTCATTTAGGTCGACTCAACCCAAATTGACAACATATTGTTGTCATTTAGGTCGACTCAACCTAAATTGACTAACATATTGTTGTCATTTAGGTCGACTCAACCTAAATTGACTAACATAATTGTCCCCATTTAGGTCGACTCAACCTAAATTGACTAACATAATTGTCCCCATTTAGGTCGACTCAACCTAAATTGTCTAACATAATTGTCCCCATTTAGGTCGACTCAACCTAAATTGACTAACATAATTGTCCCCATTTAGGTCGACTCAACCTAAATTGTCTAACATAATTGTCCCCATTTAGGTCGACTCAACCTAAACTGACAAAATATTGTCCTCATTTAGGTCGACTCAACCTAAATTGACAACATAATGTCCTCATTTAGGTCGACTCAACCGAAATTGACAAAATATTGTCCTCATTTAGATCGACTCAACCTAAATGAGTCAATTTCCCAACTTAACATACTCTCATTTTAATGAAAACTATACGTTTGAAGTATAATCTAGTATTTATCAACCTAACATGACTTTTAGGTGTCCAAATGGCCAATATTATTTTGAGAGGATCCCACTCTCTCAAAATATTGAATATCGTGTTTAATGAGCATGAAAATCTTCACTTTGATCAAGAATAAGATATTCATATGGGCTCCAAAAGGAATGAGTAAAGTGGCTACAACCTCAACTTGCATTTGCTAACCATCTTGTACTAATTGCATGTTGGAAACAACAACCATTTAAGACCCAACAATCTAAACATTTGAGTAAGACGCTTCTAGGTCCACTTAAGTCACCCATATCAATTGTGTTAGCTTTGACTATGTTGAGGGTCACTTTTGCGACTACAATATGCATCTGATTTAGTGTGGCCCACTTACGTATTATACACATGCTTCCTTGGCAATAAAACTCATCAGAGGTTGGGTCTGTACTCATATATATATATATAACACCTCCAGAAGGTTGTCTCCAAGTTTTTATTTGACAATGTTTCTTGGTATGTTTGCAATGTTGATTGTTGATTATTTTGAAGTGGAGGAGAATGTCTACTAAGTTAGGAGCTACTACTCAGGGCCGGTTCACACTATGCCCAAGTCGAGAGGAGAAGCCTTTGGGCTAAAAAAGTATATTAAAATAATCCACTTGAAGCCTTTGGCCGGTCATAGTGTGAAGCCCCAAAGGACGAGTCCAAAGGCCAAACTCCATACCATTTGCAAAAATCTGAAATCATTACTTGGTACATGAATGAAAAAATTTGCCTTTTCCATCTAACGGTCCAGATTCTGTCAGATTTTGAATATTTTAATGAAAAAAAAGTTCGGCCTCTCAACGGAAGACTTTGCTCAAGAGGCCGAACTCTTGGCGCCTAACTTCCTAAAAATGTTGCCACCTACGCTCTTTTGGAGGCAACGTCCTTTGGACTTCGGCCTCTAGTGTGAAGGCCAAGAGGACGGACTTTGGACATTTCTGCATTTTCATTGGTCCAAACGCTTCTCCTCTCGAAGTTTGGCCATAGTGTGAACCGCCCCTTATAGATGTCATTTCCATCATTGGTGTGAAACGCGGTCTAGTGTGTAATATAGAATTTGGTTAGTACATTCTTCTGTGACACCTCTAATTCAAATATAGCAGAATCTTCCACAATGCCACCAACTGTGCCTTTCTTCCTACTTTTTTTTGAGACAGAATGCCAACCTAGCCAACGCCAAAATGATTGAATTCAAAAGCAAACCGCATCACCGAGGGGAGGCGGGACCCCTTGGGTGCAGGACACCGCCACGTAAGTAGAACCAAACAAACAAACCCCACCAAGGACAACCCCCCGACCCCACCCAACCAAGGATCCCCCCCACCCCACTTGCCAAGGACAACCCCCTCACCACCCCCCGCCCTCCCACACACACACCTCAAGGCGGGAAAGAAATACCACCTACTATGTCTTTTCCAATTCCACTCAATGTGTAAATTCCTTCTCCGACATAAGACACTCCTCGCTCCCCAGGTTTCATCGAAGCCTTGAAACAGCGCCACCGCCGAGAAGCTACTAATCTTAATAAGTTCTAGCACCCGGTTCCATACCGCTTTGGCGTAGAGGATAATTCCCTCCCAAATCTTTTGTTTGACTTTGGATTCGTACCATTGTTCATTGTTAAACATTCTATCATTGCGTTCAATCCAAATGGTCCAAAGTACAATCCTCCTAAATAAGTGCCAGATTTTAATCATTTTGCTATATCGTTTTGGAATTCTCTCCCCAAACAAGGCTTGTTTCCAATTGAAGCAGTCGTAATTGCCCGTTCTCATTCCACATAGTTCATGTATGATAAACGTGGCCCATCTCCATGCCCTTCTAGCTTGGATGCAATCCCAGAACTTATGCTTGACCGATTTGCTAGTATTAGGGAGACAAAAGACACATTGTTTAGAGATTGAGGCCAGGGCAATGCGGGCTCTCCATTCATTGACGGCAACCGCTTTATGCCAGATTGACCAAATGAATGCCGCTTCTTTCCCAGATCGTAGTGGGTCCCAAATTTGGGACCAGTAAAACCTGTCATTCTAAGCCTTCCTTCTACAATTGCATTTTTTATTATGTATGTGAGTGCCTCCCCCACTATGAGAAATAAATATGGGGCAATTGGGCATCCTTGTCTCACTCCTCGTTCTACCTGAAATGTGTTGTTTGGGCTTCCATTCAAATTGACCGCGGCTGACGCGTTTTTGAAAAGCAATCTCACCCATTTGATAAACTTAGCATTGACATTCATCATGTGCATAGTCCTAAATAAGAAATCCCATGAGACCTTGTCGTATGGCTTAGAAAAGTCTAGTTTCAAGAATACCGTCGGTTGTTTTGATGTTTTGGCCCAGTATAAGGTTTCTTGAGTTAGAACTATGTTATCCAAGATGAATCTTAGCGGGGGAAATGTTGTCTGCTCTGGACTAATTACATCGCACAAGATAGGCTGAAGTCTAAGTTGTAGAGCCTTTGCAAATATCTTATAGTTGTTGGTCAAAAGGGTGATGGGTCTCCAATAGTTAAAATCTTTAGAGTCCCCTTCCTTAGGAATAAGGCTAATAAGCCTTCTTGTAATTCCCTCCTGTAAAATCCCATCTTCAAACCCTTTAGTTAACATGTGGTGAAAGTCATTTCCAATTGTCAATCACATTTTTTGAAAGAACTCTATTGGAATCCCATCATATTCCGGAGCTTTCCCTTTGGCCATTGGTGAGACTGCAACTGCTAATTCCCTTTTTGTAATGTCCTTTGCTAATGCTTCATTCATATCCCCTGTAAATGTGGCCGGTAGGCCCTCTAGGACTTCATTTATGGCCCCTTCCGAGGTTTCTTTGTACTTGTACAAGTTTTTGTAAAAGTGTAGGCATATTGTCTCAAGGTTCTTTCTCCTATTAAAGCTCATTCTTTTATTGTCCCTAAGTTCAGAAATGATTGCTTGTGCATTCTTCTGTCTGACTGACTTGAAGAATTCTCCCGAGCATTTGTCTCCTACTTTTTGCCATTTAACCCTTACCCTTATTGTTGCTCCTCTAGCTTTCCTATCTTCTATTCCCTCAATAATACCCCTATACTTGTTGACTTCCCCTTGCTTGACCTCATTATGTATGTCCTCATGTAACCTAGCCGTAGTTGTTTCCAAGTTCGCTCTAGCATAAAGTTCATTTTTTTTTATTCCTTTGTCTTTTGCTTGCTAAACTGCTTGTAGAATCTAGTGACATGTCTAAATTTTGCAAAGAAGGTTGCATCCTCGGGCATCCGTTCCCATATTTCTCTCAATTTGGCTATCATATCTCCTTTCAGATGTGCAATGTTCCATTTAAATGCCGATTTCCTTATTTCCCGCTTCCCTATATGTAGTTCTATTTGTACCGGGGCATGATCTGAACCTACAAGGTAGCCATGAATGAAATATGTTTTGTGGTGAATTTCCAACTTGCTTTTCTCCGGGGTGTAGAACATGTCTAGTCTTGCGAGACGTCTTGCTTTACCCTTCTGCCCGTTGTTCCATGAGAACCGGGGCCCCCTTTGGTGTATGAAGGAGTCTTGGACTTGAAAGACATTGAGTAGTTCATTTCACGTGTATCTTTCTAGGTCGCTAATGCCTCTACCGCAATCACTCGCTTTGTGTCTCCAACTCAAACAAACTCTACATCTGATGGGTAGTTTGTCATAGTCAATCATTACCATTTGGGTGGCAGGATACCTCCCTCTGTCACTAGTTCAATGCTTGTTGCCCAACCTTTACTAATTTTTAGGTTGACACAAAATCTTGGATCTTTTGCATTTTCATTGTCAATTTCCATACCAATGACTTCCCCTAGGGTTTTTGCTATTCCGATTGCTTGATCTTGGTGTTCATGCGGTAAGTTCCTGAGACTAACCCATGTTGGGAATGCTAGATTACTAGGGTTGTTAGGATTAAACCCTAGAATCCAACTTTACAACATGCACGTACCCCATTTGGATCTAAATGGCGATACCATCAGCGGCGTTTATCTCTTCCTACTTCTCAACGGCCCCCATCTTCTCATATTTATGTTGGTTGTCATGGTTTTCTTTCCTCCTGAGGGTAGGCATGTAAAGGTGGCTATGATTCAACTATCTCAAACTGAAAGGAAGAAGGGTTTGATGCGTTACATAGCACTGCTAGAACACTTTTTCACCGCCAGTAGAAGAGAATGTATAAGTGTTCGCTTTAGCATTCCAGTCAAAAAGAGCATCTGTGCCCGTGTAACGAAGTAATTTAATCATTTGAACCACTCGAATATCTTGCAAGAGACATTCGCGGCCTCTGCCAGCCTCACAACCTTCTCATCCTTCTCATCATGCCAATTGTACTTCACGTTGGAGTTCGCCGTACAGTGCCTCAAAGAACGACAAAACCGCACGATTGATCCTTCTTTTCACAAAACTTTCTATTGAGGGCCGGTTCACATGGGCTCTCCCAAGTCCCTTGATGTCAATCCGTGCAATCTCAGCCGTTGAGAGCATGGAAGTTGGGACTTACCACTTCACAGGGGTCCCACGTCCTAAGTCCCAAGTCACTTGACATCAATCCGTGCAATCTTAGTTGTTGAAAGCATGGAAGTTGGGACTTACCACTTCACAGGGGTCCCACGTCCTAAGTCCCAAGTCACTTGACATCAATCCGTGCAATCTTAGTTGTTGAAAGCATGGAAGTTGGGACTTACCACTTCACAGGGGTCCCACGTCCTAAGTCCCAAGTCACTTGACATCAATCCGTGCAATCTTAGTTGTTGAAAGCATGGAAGTTGGGACTTACCACTTCACAGGGGTCCCAAGTCCTAAGTCCCAAGTCACTTGACATCAATCCGTGCAATCTTAGTTGTTGAGAGCATGGAAGTTGGGACTTACCACTTCATAGGGGTCCCAAGTCCTAAGTCCCAAGTCACTTGACATCAATCCGTGCAATCTTAGTTGTTGAGAGCATGGAAGTTGGGACTTACCACTTCACAGGGGTCCCACGTCCTAAGTCCCAAGTCACTTGACATCAATCCGTGCAATCTTAGCCGTTGAGAGCATGGAAGTTGGGACTTACCACTTCACAGGGGTCCCAAGTCACTTGACGTCAATCCATGCAATCTTAGCCGTTGAGAGCATGGAAGTTGGGACTTACCACTTCACAGGGGTCCCAAGTCACTTGATGTCAATCCGTGCAATCTTAGCCGTTGAGAGCATGGAAGTTTGGACTTACCACTTCACAGGGGTTCCAAGTCCTAAGTCCCAAGTACGACATGGATGCTCACATGGCAACAATTTTTGGAGGTGAGGCTGGGGACTTGTGTTGAGAGTTGGGTTGAGCAAAAAGCTAGACCCAACTCTCAATACAAGTCCCGTGAACATTTTTGCATAAAATAATCAAGATCCGACTCGAATGATAATTAACCATAATTAATGCTTTCTTGAGGCTCAAAAGTTGGGACTTTGCATCCATCTTGGGATTTGCTAACAAGAGTGGGGCTTGGGACTTGGGACCCCATATAAACCGGCCGTGAGAACCCGTTAGCTTGTCGTGTATTGGAGCCTGTTTTGAAAGTCGGGTGAAATTTTTGGGACTTTCTCTTTCACCTCTCAAACTTCGAAAAACTTTTAGGATCTAAAATAAGGTAGGCCCATGGGATATGTTGTCCTAAATTCCAACCAGCCTATGCAAGACTAGTTTGGCCCACCCATCCTAGTAGGACAAGCTAGAACGCCGATTTTTAATAACCCAACAACACCACCCTTTTGTGTGTCATAATTCAAGCATCAAAAAAACTTGGGTACCTTTGTGTTAATCCTCATAAACTCAAGGTTTGGGACTAAACCCATGGTTTCATTTGCTTTACCATACGAATAACTCGACTATGATCCTAATCTGTGTCACCATTAGCAAGGATCATGCTTGCAAGCTAGACTTCTTAGACACTTCTTAGAATATCTCGAAGTCGAATGATGAAGATAAACCTAGAAAGATGTGAAATGTTGTGGGGTGCTTCATGAAGAAGTACACTAAATAGGTAGATTAGTGTTGGAAACACTAATAATCGACGAAAACGCTAAATGTAAATTGTCTCTATAGTGTTAGAACACTAAATGTCAACTCTAACACTATTTGTACCAAGTAGTAACTTTAAATATTTACATGAGCGCATTTAGTGTTAGATGATATTTTGTAAATCTTGGAATGAAGAATTGAATATGAGAACCTCGTAAAAGGTATAATTTGTTCAAACCTTATTCAAACACTAATTGTAATATCAGTTGAAAATTAGTGTTTTAGGTAACTATTGCATCTAACACTAATCTACCTATTTAGTGTAGTTAGATTTTGTAGGTTTAACCAGTCCACAGATTTTAAAATTTCTACCGACTATTAAAAAAAAACTACACGCTTCAGCTATCATTTATTGCTCTATGAATGATTCGCTTGCTATTTGTTATTGTTATAGGTAGCGGTGGGTGAGTGCAAAGTCCCAGAAAGGTGAACTAATTGATCATAAGTTACAGAGTGAAGATCGATTTGGAGCCTTTCATGAGTGGGACACAATGTGAAGCTCAAGAAGTATAGAAAAATGGCAACAACTTCAACTTCAACAACCACATCATACAGACAGACAGAAAGGCAAGTCCCATGAAAAGTAACGTCATTGGTCTCTCAACCAACAAGATAATGGGGCACGTTAAAGTTCCCCCATGAACTTATAGGGGGAGGTGGATTCGGGTAGGGGCAGCCGTCTATCCAAAAAATCCAAATTTTTTGGACCCGACTGAAAATTGTTGTCGACCTGTCCGGCTGACTTCGAAAAAACCATTGCCCTTGCATTTTTGAAGGTCATTTATCCACAAATCCCATATTGAGTGCACTTCACCTTCAAGGTCCGAAATCCAATATACATGTTCACTTCCATTGAGAAAACAAGTAATTGACTGGGATTTCATTTTCAAAGTGAAACCGCCAATAAAGCATGTACATAACTTGGAAGTCACAAAATATTACAAAAGCCTCATTAGCGCTGCGGTTATGATTTTTGTGACTTACCATTGCAAGGGCCTTTATCATTCTAAAATGGAACTAAAATTAGAGATTTATTTTTAATATGTTTAATATGTTTAATATTTTAGTTAATACCTTCTACTTTCACAAAATTTTCATACGCATTTAATGTAATTAAGTGTGATTGAAGGCCCTTGCAATGGTAAGTCACAAAAATCATAACCTCAGTGCTAATGAGGCTTTTGTAAGATTTTGTGACTTCCAAGTTATGTACATGGTTTTATTGGCGGTGTCACTTTGAAAATGAAATCCCAATCAATCGCTTATTTACCCATTGGAAGTGAACATATATATATAGATTTTGGATTTTGGACCTTGAAGGTGAAGTGCACTCAGTATGGGATTTGTGGATAAGTGGCCTTCAAGAATACAAGGCCAATGGTTTTTTCAAAGTTGGGTGGGCGGGCGGGCAACAATTTTTGGTCGGGTGCAAAAAAACTGGATTTTTTGGACGGACGACTGCCCTTGCCAAATCCACCTCCCCCTATAAGGGCCAAGTTCCATGTGCCGGTCCTGGTCCGTTTTTTTCAAAATAAATGGGTGGGCCGGTGAAAAGAGGGTGGTGCCATGTGCCCATCCTTCTCACCCAAGGACCGGTACCCCCCATGGATAGGTGTCCCACATTTTGTGTTGTGCAAGAACGGGTGCCAAAGGACCGGCGGTCCTAACGGTCACAAGAAGGACACGTGCCAGTTAGAAAGCTCCGGTGACCGGATCGGCCAGACACCTAGGGCCACTTTGTTCTTCTAGTCCCTTTTTTTGAGGAGTACTCCTAGGGAACGTGTATTTTAAGATGTTTTTAGAATCTAGATGACCTTCATTGCCGGTGACCTTCATAAAGTGTCATGTCTTATCACTCACCAAATTTAGTGAGAAAGTAGGAAATCGAAAAAAACCGGCACCCCACATAGAAGTACCCCTCCATAAAATGGGTGACGTCACCCATTTTTTAGATGATGTCACCCGTTTCTCACCCATTTAAAAAACGGACCGGGACCGGCACATGGAACTTGGCCCTAAGTTCGTGGGCGGAACTTCAACGTCTCCTCAAGAGATTGGTCTCCTCAAGGGAATGGTGTGGAGGAGCCATTGGCCAACAACAGAGAAAGGTTGAAAGCACGAGGACTGCAGTCAAGCAACTTGGTCCACTAATGCTTTTTTAATCATGAAGCCTCACAAGCCCAGCAAGGTTCGCTGCAAGATTATTGCTTGGCTTTTGTGATTTTGATGAAAGATTGCACCCACTTTCGGTGTGTTTTGTTTTTTATTTTCCTTTTTGGTCCTTTTGGGGCAAAACTAAGCCAGCTTTAGCTATTTTTGTTTTTCATTTTTTCATTTGTCCTTTTTGGGCAAAACTTATTAGCTAGTTCTAGCTCAACTTTTTAAAAGGAACATTTGGTGGCATAATTCTCTGTTGTTCTTACTATGGATGATATTGTCGTCTAACCACGCTTATACGACACCCTCGTTTATACTATG
This sequence comes from Polytrichum commune, assembly GCA_950295325.1. Classification (NCBI taxonomy): domain Eukaryota; kingdom Viridiplantae; phylum Streptophyta; class Polytrichopsida; order Polytrichales; family Polytrichaceae; genus Polytrichum; species Polytrichum commune. The sequence goes on from OX485807.1 coordinate 6,420,935, forward strand.
ACACATTTTCTGCCTGACCAAACTTCTTAGCTCAAGACTCCCTCTTTTATACGACTACGACACTCGATAACGCGGCATTTGGATAAATATACATGCTTATGGATAAATGGGTGCTTTTCATTCATAATGTATATTCAAAAGGATGTAAGTGGTTACTTCAATCCTATCACGTACCTCAATCGCTCATAAATAATACAATAAACAATTACACTCAACACAATAATTGTGAACTTTCAATGGAATATAATATAAAAATTTCACCCTTAATAAATGCAATGTAATTGATTATAAGCTCAAACCACCTGACCATAGAAGAGAGACAAAAGATCCTCTTTCCTCCCCTGAGCTTCCTCTTATGCCAAAGGCATTACTTTTACTTTTTATTTCCAAATATAATAAGAAGTCTCGTATTCATAGCTCTATCTTTGGTTCTTCTAAAACCTTCTTCCATCTTTTAACTCAATCACATTTTTCTAGTTGGAATTGTCCAATTCCAACTTGAATCATTCATGTATTCTTCTAGTTGGAACCGTCTAATTTCAAGTTAATTCATCTATCCATTGAGAATTGTCTAACTCCAATGAATAGCATCCATCCACTAGGAGTTGTCTTACTCCCATTCATATCTTCTAGTTGGAGTTGTCTAACTGCAACACAAAGATCTTCCATAGGGAGGTGTCTAACTCCCATGCACAATATGTCCATGGGTTGTCTGCCTCCAATCACCATCTACCCACATGCTAAATACATTAGTGTATGATTAGTCATCATTCTTCCCCAACTCATCAATCAATAGATCTCTTAATTCAGGTTCCACTAAGACACATCACAACTTCATAAATCTACAGCCATTGCAGCTCCCTTCAAGATTATTACCCCAAAAAAAAAACAACGACATTATTCATGTCCACTAACATTTTCACTATGACAACACTGTTCGTAAGGTTTTGTGCAACACCAAAAATTGACATGCTTTGTTGACTTGGAGTGATCTATAAGACTTCTCATGCAACTTCAAGTGTCCCATGCCTATTGCGCATGTTACTTTGGTTGTCATCTATAATGTATGTATGTTTAATTTAGTGCGGCATGGAGATTGATGTGCCATGTTAATTAGAGTGGTCACCCCAACTTGTTAGGTAGCAGTAAAGTATCCCATATCACCTTCTTTAAATTTCAACCAATGATTGCAAAATCATCAACTTGGGTGAACAATATCAACCACACCAAATAGAATATATAGGCTAGTGATAGCAAGATAATTAGTGTTGGTTAGTTAGTACTGCAGTAAGTGGGTGGTAAATGTCAAGGCTTGTAGCTAAGAATCGACACCAAAAAGACATGTCTTACGATGATATTGAGGTACATGTTCAAAAAAAATGACACCATTCTAAACTTGTTCAATAGTTAACACACTTGGGAAGGCCTTTGCTATGGCATGCCAAAGAGACATAATTCACCTTTTCCCTTTGACCCCTTGTGATCTTTGCATCTCAACTTCAATTTGGATGTAAACAACATCCAAATTGAAGTTGAGATGCAACAACCTCCATTGTTTACAATTGCTAAGCATGTGAGATAATTTGTAATCCCATTCAACAACCATAGATCTATGTTTAGTTGGAAATGTCCATTATAACTCCGCATAAGGTACATGGGTACTAAATGGTTTTTTTTTTTTTTGACTAGCTCACTTCTCCTAGGATATGAAAGAATCGACTAGTACGTGAAGGTTGGTGAATCTTCTTATGCTTGTTGAAAATACACGCAATAAGAGCGAGATGATTAGAAAATCCAAAGCATGATCGAAGCCATTTGCCTCATAATTCTTGGAGCTCGTATGAATATCTTGTTAATTGCCAATGTGAAGATTCGTGTGCTCTTTAAGTGGTCATGAGATAGGTCAACCCAATCATGCCAACTTCTGAGACTAGAATTGTTAGCATGTTTTGAGCTCGTAGTCCAATCGTTTTTAGAACACATGTATTTTTGGTGTAAGTTCCAGATCCACACCCAACCGCATACAACTCAAGTGTAGGTGTCTAAATTATTGCTATGTTGGATTAACACATGTCTACCTTAACCAAGATGTAATCCAATCCACCGTGACTTGCAATGCCTCTAAAGATAGACATATCTTAAGTGGACAATTTTATGGGATTGCAAACACCTAAAAAATCATTATCTTTAAAAAAAATTCAATACTTACAAAATACCTCAAAAATAAGCTTTCTTGTGGGAGATCTTCAACACTCATTATTTGAGGGTATAAAAAAAAATGTTTGGAGGAGATGACAAACATCCAACACCAATTCACAGTTCATAGGAATTTGCTAAGACTTTCTAAACATAAGATTCTTTTGTCCATAAATTAGCCATGTAGATAGCCACCCCCCCCCCAGTAGGAAGCAATTTTGTTTCTCAAAGTACACTCCCTACCCACTCTCATGTGGGGGACGTTAAATACCCCCCCCACGAACTTTTCGGAGTGTCAGAGTCGGGCTGGGGCAGCCGCCCGGCCAAAAAATCTGAAATTTTTGGACCCGACCGAAAACTGCTGCCCGCCCGCCCGATTTCGAAAAAACCATTGCCCTTGCATTCTTGAAGGCCACTTACTTACAAATCCCATATTAGTGCACTTCACCTTCAAGGGCCAAAATCCAATATATATGTTCACTTCCATTGAGTAAATAAGCAATTGACTAGGGATTCATTATCAAAGTGAAACCGTCAATAAAACATGTAATTAACTTGGAAGTCAAAAATATTACAAAACCCTCACTAACACTAAGGTTATTTAATTACCGGGGTTTAATTAGGAATAATTAGTCTTACTTAATTTGGAAAGAATACTTTCTGATTTATTTGGGATTAATTAGGATTAATCAGAATTAATTAGACATAATTACATTAAATCACAATTAATTAGAATAAGTGCGTATGAATATTCTTGAAAGTAGCCAGAATTATCTAAAATATTATAGAATATACATACCACATCAGCACACTAAATTTAAGTGTCATTTAAGAATGACGAAGACAATTTCAAATGGTAAGTCATAAAAATTATAACCTCAATGTTGATGAGGATTATCTAATTTTTTGACTTCCAAGTTAATTACATTCTTGGTTGATGGTTTCACTTGCGGAATGAAATCCCATTTAATGCCTTATTTATTAAGTGGAAGTGCACATATATATTGGATTTGAGACCTTGAAGGTGAAGTGCACTCAATATGGGATTTGTAGTCAAGCGGCCTTCAAGAATGGAAGAGCAATGTTTTTTTCGTTTTCGGGCGGGGCGGGCAGCTATTTTCGGGCGGGTTTGGAAAAAATCCGGGCGGGGCCAGAAATTTCGTGGGAGGGCTGCCCCCGCCCGAATATGGAATCCCTATTAGTTCGTGGGGGGGTACTTAACGTCCCCCAAAGATAACTTGATCACATTTCAGGTTGCATGTGATAGCAGAATTGCAAGTCTCGATTTTGGACGTTCAAGCCATTAAGGAGTAAAGGGCTTCTTTTCAAGTATATAATTTCAGTATATTAAGATTTGTAATCCAAGAGGTACACTATTTTTTTGGGTATAGTCTTATTTCTTTATGTAGAATTGCAATTAATCATTGTGAATTCCTATGGTGAATCACACTAATTTCAATCACGTCAGAGCATTTTTTATTTTATTTTTTGAGACAAAAGGCCAAAAACGCCCACGCTAGTAAATACCAAGAAAGAAAAACGCGCCCATCAAGAGGGGAGGCGGTCTCCCTCGGACGCGAAACACCGCCATGTAAAGAGAAAGAACAACCAACCCCCACCAAGGACAACCCCCAGGACCACCAAGCCAAGGACCACCCCCACCCCACTGGCCAAGGACAACCCCCAAACCACCAAGCCAAGGACCACCCCCACCCCACCGGCCAAGGACAACCCCCAAACCACCAAAAGAAGAACACTACCTACCCATTTTGCCTTTCCAATTCCACTTGACATGTAAATTGCGTCTTCTACATAAGACATTCCTAGCACCCCAAGTCTTGTCGAATCCTTTGAGCATTGCCACTGCGGAGAAGCTACTAGTTTTGATTTGTTTGATCACCCGTTTCCAAGCCACTTTAGCGTATACAATTAGTTCATCCCAAATGCGATGTTTGACCTTAGTTTCGTGCCACTGCTCATTGTTGAAGACCCTGTCATTGCGTTCGATCCAAATGGTCCAAAGGGTTATGCCCCAGAGTAGATGCCAAATTTTAATTTTCTTGCCATATTTACGGGGGAGCCTTTCCCCAAAGAGAGCTTGTTTCCAATTGAAACTGTCATAATTACCAGTTCTAACCCCACAGAGTTCATGCATGATGAATGTGGCCCATCTCTACGCCCGCCGAGCTTGAATACAATCCCATAATTTATGCTTAACCGATTCGCTCGTGTTTGGAAGGCAAAAAAAACATTGTTTCGAGATAAAGGCCGGGATGATACGTGCCCTCCATTCATTGATGGCAACTGCTTTATGCCAAATTGACCAAATGAAGGCGGCTTCCTTTCCGGCACGGAGTGGATCCCACACTTGCGACCAATAAAATTTATAATTACCTGGAAGGTATCCTTGCCATTTGTCGGCCGCACGGGTGGTGTCCGGGTTTCTTTTGCTAATGGCTTCCCTCCCATCTTTGGTGGAATAATTAAAGAACTGCCCTCCATCACTCCATCTCCACCGGTCCGGATCCCACCCAAGGGTGGCAATCTTTCCATAGAAGAAAGTAATTTGCTCTTTGTCCTCCCCTTCCCGTTTCGGGCCTCTTTGGGTTTGGATGATTTTAACCTTATGGAAAAACCCTCTCAATTCACCTTCTGGCTTTTCCCATTCTCTAAGGCATCTCGAGTGCGTGCCAACCGTGAAACATTGTACTGGGAGTGGCATGACGAGGTGTTGTAATTGCATGCAAGCTGGCGCATATTCCTCTTCACATCGTAAGACCAAGGCGGGGTCCTCCCCCCCATCCACATAGAATCCTATCCATTCCCCTTGGTAAGTAGTGTCCTCGTCATATTCTAATAAGCTTTTCCATTTACTACCAATCTTGTCAATTAGCATAATCCAATCCCCTTCATCTGTTGCTATAAGACCAAATTTATCTTTCGCCTCCTCCCATGTGAGAAAGTTCCGTTGTACACTGTCCCAAACATCATCCACGCACTTGACCCCTTTGCAATAGAGGTCCCATCCTTTGGTATACGCAAACCCGTTATTGATGAGATCCACTCCGTCCGACCACCAAATATTAGAGTGGAGTAATTCCATCCTAGTGCGGGGGGGGGGGGGAGCTGATAAATACCTTTTGCTATGACTTTCCATGCTTTACTAATGTGACCCCATACCTTAGAGCCCGTGAATCCGATATGGTTTATGCAAGTAAACCAATTAAGGCTGACACCCCAACTCCTCCTTCTTTGTGGATTAAATCGCGTGAGCCTTTATCTAAGCATGAGTTGTAGGTTGGACTCACCGGGCTCCATTGCCTTGACTATCCACTTGCACATTAGACTTGTTTTAGCTGCTTCCGGGTCCACTAATCCTAATCCTCCATTTTTCTTCCTCATGCAACATTCCTTCCAATTAACTCGCGTGCGGGTTAATTGTTCTTTGTCTGACCAAAGGTAATTACGAATGACGCCCCTAATTTTTCTCAACATCTTATTGGACCCCCCCCCCCCCACACGGTGATAAAGAACGAAAGTGTGAATAACAACACTTGGTTACAAATTACCACTCTACCTGCTAGAGCGAGCTTCATGGTGCTCCAATAGTCAAAAAATTTGGATATTTTCCGATAAAGGAATTGGTTAATATCCAGGGTATTAAGATTAAGTCCAAAGGGTATTCCCAACATTTTGGATAGGTCCCCTTCCTCCGCCCATTGCCAATTGTATCATGTCAATCATTCCGGTTTGTGTGTGTATTTGTCGAACCAATAGGCACATAATTTTTCTCAATTTATCTCCATCCTTGATGTTTCACTAAAAACTTTTAAGATCCGCACTAATTTATATACGTATCTTTTATCTCCTCTGATCATAAATGATGAATCATCTGCATATTAGGATATGCTTTGTTGTTTTTTCCCTCCCAGAAGAGACACCCCTCTTAGCTTTCATTCTTTGACTGTTTTTTTGATTATATGTGTGAGCATTTTCCCTATTATGAGGAAGAAGTAGGGTGCTAGTGGGCAGCCTTATTTGATCCCTCGTTCAATATGGAAATTGTCCCCCTGATTCCCGTCAAGATTAACTATCGTTGAGGCATTCTCAAAGAGGAGCTTAACCCAACTTATAAACTTCTCACTAATATTTATTTCCCTCAGTGTATGAAAGAGAAAATGTGCCATGATACCTTGTCATATGCCTTGGAAAAATCCAACTTGAAGAAGACCGTGGATTGTTTCGATGTTCTAGCCCAGTGTAGTATTTCTTGGGTTAGCACAATATTGTCTAGTATAAATCGTAATGGTAAGAAGGCCGTTTGTTCCGGACTAATGACATTCCTTAGTATATATTGAAGTCTTAATTAGAGGGTTTTGGCAAAAATCTTATATACTGAGATGAGTAAAGTTATGGGCCTCCAATAATTGAGATCCTTTGCGTCTCCCTCCTTTGGTATAAGGCTAATAAACCCCTTGTAATTTCTTCGTGTAATGCTCCACTTTTCATGCCCTTAGATATCATTAGATGGAAGTCTTGTCTTAAGGAGGACCAATTTTTCTGGAATAACTCTACCAGAATCCCATCATGTCCGGGAGCCTTTCCCTTAGCCATGGACATTGCCGCAATGGACAATTCATTTTCCGTTATATCTTTGGCTAAGGATTCGTTCATGTCATTTGTGAAGGTTGCCGGGAGTCCCTCTATGACCTCATTAAGTGCAACTTTAGAGATGTCCTTATGCTTGTAAAAATCCCTATAGAAGTCATAATATATCATTTCTAGGTCCTCTATTCTTGTAAAGCTTTGACCCTGTTTGTCTTTTAGTTTTGTTATGTGCGCTTGGGCGTTCTTTTGCCTAACTGATTTAAAGAACTCAGCGGAGCATTTATTCCCAACTTGTTGCCATTTTATTCTCACTTTCATTTCTGCTCCCCTAACCTTCTTATTTTCTATTTCTCCTAGTATATGCCTGAGTTTCTCTACCTCTCTTTATTTATCAGGGTTGTGTATGTCGTCATGTAGTGTTGTTGTAGCTACTTCCATATAGGCCTTTGTGTCTAATTCCAACCTTCTATTCTCTCTAGCTTTAAGCTTGCTTATCTGCCTATATAGTCTAGAGACATTCCTTAACTTGTAGAAAAAAAATGCATCCTTTGGTAATTCTTCCCACCTTTCCCTAAGTTTTCCGGTTATTTCTCCTTGAAGATAAAATACGTTTTATTTAAAGGCCGACTTCCTTTCTTCTCCACTCCCAATACGCATTTCTATCTGTACTGGAGAATGGTCCGAACCCACTGAGTAGCCATGGATAAAGTATTCCCCATGGTGTATGCTTAGCCTACTTTGTTTTGGAGTGTAGAACCTATCCAACCTTGCTAGTCTTCTTACTTGTCCCTTTTGTCCATTGTCCCATGAGAACCTTGGACCTCCTTGGTGTACAAACATGTCATTTATTTGGAAGGCGTTTAAAAAACTCATTCCATGTGAAGTTTTCCAAATTACTAATGGTTCTACCGCAATCATTAGATTTGTCATTTGGTCATTTTGTCATATTGAAATCGCCTCCTAGGATCCACTCACAGTCTTTCGGTAGGGCATCAACCATAATGTGCCATAGATGTCGTCTATCAGTGGGAATATTAGGTGCGTAAATGCAGGCAATTCCTATGTTGCCTTCTTCTATGCCTTCAAGTTTGATCCACACTACTCTATTATCATACAAAGTTCCATGGTCTGTGACTAACCTTGCATATTTGTGTGCCAATAAAATTCCAACCCCTCCTTTACCTGCCACATTTGGATTAATCCAAATTTTTTCGCCTGGGGCGGCTTCCAAAATCCAGTTTGCACACCCTGGCATAAGTCTATTTCCTAGGTTGTCCATGGACCTACCTTTTAGTTTGTGCTCTTGAATCATGAGAACGTCAACCTTGGGTGTTAAGGCAGTAATGAAACACCTTTCTTTTGTGATGTTTTCCAAGACATTCAACCCTCGGATGTTATGAGTTATGATATTCCACTTCATGATAGAGACATGCTTGATACATATGTCTTCCTTCCCTAATTTCCTAGTGGAGATTTACTCCTACCTTCCCAGCTCCTACCTTGTCTCGGGGTAAACATGTGTTTACCCAAGGCCATTAGGCTTTCCGCGCTATTACAAATTGGTGTGTTAACTCTTTGTATGTCTAGATTTTCCCTGTGTAAGCTACCTCCTCTGTCATTTGACGAAGTAGGACTATCTAGCCCTGTGCTTGCTAGTATTTCCTTATAAACATTGCCTTTGTCATTTAATTGAGTTGGTTGGGTCTTAGGAATTACCTCTGTAAAAATAGAACCAGCTAATGGTGGTAATAACGTGCCTATGATCCTACCCTCTTCAGTGTCCATTTCAGTATCCACTTGTTCCGCATTGTGCTTGCATAGTCGTTGGGCCTTCCCTCCTCTGCCATGCTTTTCTCCTGAATGTAAGCCTTTACCTAGGGGGGAGTTGTTCCTCCCGGGTTTGACCAAATGTTCCCAGCCTCCCCCCGGGTGCTGCCCCCCCCCCATGCTCATAATTCGGCCACATTGCCAACCTTAGTTGGCTGGCCAGCTGGCCTGTATACATTATGGGCGTGCTCTGCTGGAGCCAGGCTTTGACTTCCTGGCTCGGCACCTTTGGCTGCCGTTCGGTAATGAAAACCACTCTCCCCTGTCGCCGGCGCTCCGCTCACTCCGCCCCGCCTGCTCTCTCCAGCCAGGTTGTGTCCTGTTTCTAGCCTGTTTCTCTCTCCTTGGCTCACCTGTCTGAGCTCCCCTTCCTCCCTTTCAATTTTAGACTCGCTCTCTGCGTCCCCATCTACTGCCTCCAGGTTTCTTTTGTGCCCTGTTTGTTTTGTGGGGGACCAATGCATTGATGTCTCAAACGCCGACTGCCCACCTTCCTCCTCTATTCCTCCGCTCGTCCCCGAAGTGTTTAGGCTCTTCCGCATTGTATCTTCTCCTCCCTCCTTGTTTATCTGATCGTTGCCTCCTAGTTCACCTCTCTCTTGTATGTCCATTGACAGTCTTATTTCCGTTTCTGTGTTCACAATCTGTTGGGTTTCTCTAGGCACATGGTTCGATTCTCTTTGTGTCGGTGTCTCTCCTTCCTTATCTGGTGCCGTCCCACATGTAACCCTCCATCCCATTGCTTTCACAGCCTGCTGCTCTGTGCACTCCTGCTCCACCCTTCGCAGATCCCTTTGTTTGAAATTACTATCAGGCTCCACAGTTCGGGTCTGTTGCATTTCCGGCGCTGTATTATCGCCATTCCTCGGGGCCGTCATCATTGTTGTGTTGATTGCTGCATTTGCGACCCTCTCCCTCATGTTATTGCTTGGATTTGTATGAGCTAGGTCCCTTTGCTGCAGATCCAATCCTGTTTTATTGTAGTACAAAATTCTGAAATTTTTGGCTCATTTATGGTTTAAGTGTAAATAGAGTCTTTACTTACTTAGATATTGCCTAAAATGATTAGTGGGAATAGGCAATAGTCTTCTGAGATTGGAAACTGCCATTAGTAAGGACAATAGTCTAGTTATAGATGACGTAGTTATAGGACTCGGCCGGCTCTCACGGGATATCAAGGAATTGAGGACTCATTATTAGCTCTCAGAGAGATGAGCAAGGCTGGGAGAGCCAAGAGTGAATAATTTTATTTTTTTTGTATGCATCAGAAGTTTTTGAGGAAGCAGAGAGTGAATTTTTCTGTGGATGTAATTATCTGCAGTCTGTGGCAATATGTTATGATTCCAGGGTGAAAGGACTGGACTATAGTCTGATTTGAATTAATGTTGCGCCTTGTGAGTGTATAAGGCTAGTTGTGTGAGGCAACGTGAAACATGTGTGGAATTTCCAGTAATAAAGGAATGAATTCGTAGTTTCTTTCAGTCTATCATCTCAACAGTGTAAGTGGCTGGTGTGAGCAATCTGTGTATGACTTTTTGACTTACAGTTATTGCGTGAGGCAAATATAATTGAAATCGAAGGTTAAGAGTATTTGCAGTTTTCATTTCAGTCTATCGTTTTGTGACTGTGAATTGTGATGATAGGCAAGCCTGACAGCAATCCTGAAGTACATTGTTGTGAGTAAATTGTGTCGTTGTTATAAGAGCGTGAATTATTTTGTTAATACAGAGGCTCATAATTAATCTAAGGCTATGGCCTAATATGAATTGAAGCAATAATTGCAAATCGGATCTGGTTTCGTACCAGGGATAATATAGGAATTCTGATTGATTGAATTTATTATAATCATGACGTTATAGATAATTTACATGCTCGCAATTGTTGGCCGCATTATCTAAAGTAATTGATAATCTGTTTTGAGTTATATGCAAGGTTATTGTCTGCGAGGGAGATGGCTGATAAGGTAGGTTTGGTTCTGTAACAATGATTACAGACAATTAACTGCATTGTCAACTTAAATTCAAATTATACTTACTGTCTCCAAATATGAAGTTCAAGAAAATCGCCAATGTTAATCTTATAATCTTTTGTATTTGTATTCATCTAATTGAGAGTCAATATCATTAATCAACTTTGTATGGATCAATCTAATTTCTCGCAAGTTTTGCGCTCCCAAACACCAAAGTTGGATTTGGCCTTGCATTGAATGACTTTTGTTGAGAAAATAGTGAGACTATGGTCGTTGTAGTGTAAATGGGGAAACTGTTCCTAAACTTGATGGATGATGAAGCGTCACCGGATGAGGACCATGGACTGCGAAAGGTTAACCGGTGGAGGAGAACACAAAAGGACGTGCCGATTGTGATACCGGTAAGTCTTGTTTGTGACTTAAAACCTTAAGGGAATTAAGGTTAACTTGAAGTTTCATCCTCTTTAATAATTGAATGGCTTAAACATGATTTGCAAATAATGAAAGGGGGCATTCACAGTTGGGGTACTACTTTTGGGTGTCTAATGGGAAAAGGATTTTTTTAGATAACTTCACATGCTTGGTATGCTTAGATTTGTATTGTGAAGCATATTTTGGATCATACCTACAATTCATACTCCATATTGAGTACACTGACAAAGTTAATTTAGAAGGAATAGGGTCATCTAAGATATCATTTTGATTCCTTAAAGGGCATTTAGGAGTGTTGTCTTAATTGTTCGCCTTAGGATCAAGAAATGAAAAGGACAACAAGAATTAATCGAAACGATCCCAATTTTTTTCCTCACAATCATCGTTCAAGTGTCTACCAACAGAACCAAAAATGTATTGAATACCAATTGCCCAACTTTACATGTGGCACCAAACATGGCCAAAAATACATATAATCACGGCCACATGTAAAAGGAACGTCTAGTATTAGAATTGGACAAAAAAAATTATATGAATGGACACATGACACTTATACCAAGGTACCAAGATGCAAAACAGGAAATAATTGACCACCAATGCACACCTAAATAGCAAAAAAATGCCATTGATGTGACCCAAACAAGTCATTTGACCCCTTTTCAAGTTTTATGACTTATCTATTTATTTCATAGGGGATTTCTCTATTATTGGTGATTATTTAATAAGAAATAATATCTTTCTTGATATAGCCTATAAACTATCTACTTGTTTATTTAAAATTTATTGATCAAATAATAGTAAATCATGATAAACACCGAAATCCACTAGTCCTTAAGTCCTTAAGTCCTTTGTCTCAAAAGTAGTACCTCAACCGTGAATGCCCCCGAAATGAGTTGTTGAATCAACCGTTTGATATTTAAGAATGTGAAATTGGAACTTTAAATAAACTAAATGAGTTTATGAGTGATGTGAGAATATGTTAACACGTATATGTGATTTTGACTTATTGCCTTGTGGAAAGAGATAATGATCATCTTGGCCAAGACCAAGTAAAAGACGATTGTCGGACTGGATAACTAAAATTGAATCTAATAAAAGAAGACTGACCATCCTGAAAGGATTACTACACTGCCTTTTCCAAGTTACATTAAATGGGATTAATAAATGAAAAACTATCGACTACGCTGAAGTGCCCTTGGCTTCGGTAAAGAGACAAAAATGGGTTACTTATGCAAGACCATTGACTATGGCTGTGCATATGCTTGTGCACCGCACTTGGTCCAATTAAAATGAACTCATTTCCAGACTATTGCCTGGGAAATTAGAGTGAGGTGTGAGACTGTCACATTTGCATGTACTGACATGGAGAGGTTTTTAGAGTTTTTATCCCGTACCTGTAAACCAATCGTCAGGCATAATCCAAAATGAAGTGAAATAACCTTGTGTTTTCCCTAATAAACCTTATCTAAGACACCTAGATGTTGTACAAGTCACCTTTTAAGTCTTCCTTGAGTGTTTCCCTGGGTTTGTTTCTAACCAAAAAACTAACTACACTTATCATGTACTGCGGCGGTAGCCGCAACTACGTATGCATTTAAGTGATTGTTTGTTGTACCTTTCCACACGCTGTCCTGAGCCACATCTTGGTTGCTTTCAAAAATGTTCCTTCGTGTGTTTTTTCGGCTTCTAACCTGCTGGAAGCCCTCTTGATCTACACTGACATTTTTACCTTTCTCTTGATGTTGTATGTGATGAGGTTGTGCTACTCTCTCTCTACCCCTGTATGGCCTCTTTTGATTTTCTTTGCAGTCACTTGCTTTGTGTTTCCAACTAAGACACACCCTGCATCTAATTGGAAGTTTATCGTAGTCTATCAAGACTGTTTGCGGGGGCAAAATCTCTCCCTCCGTAATTAACTCAATGCTCGTTGCCCACCCTTTGCTAATCTCTAGGTTAATGTAGAACCTAGGATCTTTTGCACTTTCATTTGCAGTTTCCATACCAATAACTTCCCCCAAAGTTTCAACAATTCCAATCGCTTGGTCTTGGTGCTCATGGGCTAACCCACGTTGGAAAGGCTAGATTGCTGGGATTATCAGGATTGAATCCTGGTATCCAACTTTGAATCATGCAAGTACCCCACTTGGATCTAAACAGGGATACCATCAAGGCGTTGTTCAAAGTATCTTTATCCTCTCCCCTAAGAAGGAAAAAGCCTTTCCCAACATTTCTACACAATGACAATGCACTACCTCTTAATTCATGGTTTAAGGCTTGGATCCAAAGTTTCATTGCATGTGGAGAAGGTTTGGGTCCTACGAACTTTCCAATCAAAAGTTGATCTTTCAACACATCAATTCTTGCAAGCAACTTTTCCGTATTAACTTTGAATTTGATGGCCTCTTTTCTCACTAAGAACCCACTAATACTTCTTTCCATATTCGTTGAAAGGATCTCACCGTTATGTCCTTTGAAAGGGTTAAGATCTCCTTTAGAGATTTGATGCCTTGCTTCCGCCAACCCTTCGATCACCGCATCCTCCATCTCAATGTCTTGCCGTGGAGCCTCTCCTGCGATCCAACCTCCCCTCTCCTCCATCATTGGGTCAAAGCGTGGTGCATTCCCCAAACCGCACCTTAGCAACGAAGGACTCCATATCCCCTTGATTGCCAACCAATCTTGTGACTCCAGTGGTCGTATGTTTTCCCACCATTGCCTTTACTGATCATATACAGATCTGGATCTGAACCTGCTCCTACGATTGATTTTCTTGTTTGGTATCACAACCACACTTTTCCTACTCTAAGGTAGAGGGGCACATTCCCGCTCGGGTCCTTAAACTGCTCACTAGACCTATCCAAACAAGAGGTACATTATAGCTTCGTACCTCAAATTTCTATGTAATCATGGTGTACATTTTTGGGGTGAGTGGTTTTGGGTACCCCTATGAGTTCTCCTTCCAAAATTCATAACTAATTCAATATTAATCCAAAATTAATTATTCTAATTGGTCCAATTTCCAATGTACTTTGCACATCTTCCAAGATTGATTCCCCCTTAATAACTCCCCAATGAACATGCCAATCTGAAATTCGAGCGGGAATGTGCCCCTCTACCTTATCTTCTTCAGATCTATGCTTGTTGTGGCCGAAACACCCTCCTTTTCCTACAGATCTGATTTGTTTTGAGTTCAGTGCCCCTAACTACATCACTACTGTATCCAATGTTGCGATCCCCTCCCTTAAGGCACAGCTTTCGATAAACTTTTCGGTCCTGCAGGGCTTGGCCTGCGTCCCCTCAGGCGAGTCATCTCTCTCAAACACTTCCTCACGTCAGAGCATTGCATCCAATGTTTCGGAGGAGCTTGTGTTATGTATCCAAACACCAATATGATAATTGCATTCAACATGTTATCTTTTTCTGGGATGCCACTTTCTACTGCGATGAAGAAAAGCTTCACATAATCTTATTATACATATAATGTATTATCTTTACATCTTATAAATTTTAGTATGTATATTTTATGATGTTTACACTACATTTTTACATAACATGACAATGACATAAAGATGCACGTGCCTAAATTGAACACGACAATAATTTGGACACCTATAATTGAGTGATATGTGGTCAGGTGCGGATCTAAGACGAGACACTAGATTGACAAGTGTTTAAAAGAATTTGGATTACACACTCAAATCATGCACTTCACCTTATTGGGGGACCCTATATGCATGACCACTCCCATGAGCAGGAGAATCTTTACTTTGGTAATGAATAAAATATTTACACAAACTCCAACAATTATGAGGCAAATCGCTCGGGGCATGATTTGGACTTGCTAATCATCTTGCAATACTTGCATGTTTTGTATCCTACAAGAAGTCGGTTCCAAGAGAAATGTATCCATCTAAGGACTGGTTCACATGGGTCTTGAAGTTCCAAGTCCCACTTCCCACTCATGTTGGCAAGTCCCAATTTTTTAGCCTCAAGAAACCATTAAAATATAGGTAATAATTATTTAAGTCTTATGCTCTTAACGGCTGAAATTATACAAATTGACCTCAAGTGACTTAGGACTTGAGACCCCGTGTTAACCGACTTTAAGGCACATCTACCCTTATATACCACCCTTAGAAAATTTATGATATGTGATCTTAAGATTGAAATAAACACTCAATATGAGATAACATATGATAATAGTGCTACGGTGGTGTCGAATACTACAAATATTAAATAATTAAATAAATAAAATAATAATGATTCAATCAATTTTAAGATAAATATTCTAGCTACGCTAATTCTTTGATGTTAAGATAATTATAAAGGGTGATATTTGTTGTGCGTGTCACTAGTAGAGATCATGGTTCTTCTGTACACTTGCAATGAACACAATGGTCATTTGTATTGTCTGGACCATGCTCATTTTAAACTGTCATTGAGCTATTTTATCATTTGGACCACCACTAAATTTGTGTTATTAATCTTGTAGATTATAATCACATTCTTGTGGGTCATGATGTCGTCTTGCTATTTTGTTGGCCATGCGTAAGGTCCGTGAAATTTGTGTTATATTTTTGGCTACTTATTAGTCATAGATTTCATTAAACTTTATCCATAATATCTAGATTCCATGCATATTCTTGAATGTACAATATAAAAAGACTTATGTTCTCACTTTGTTTAATTTAGAGATCTTCTTACAGTTCTCTATATATGTCCCCTCCATCAGCTGCTAAAGGGACCCCAACAAGCTCTATGTAGCGTGACAGACGCTAGTAGGGTCCACCACCGCCTCTGCCCCCCGAACTTTTCACAATCCTACACATGTGGCTCAAGCAAGGTTGCTCGACATCTCTTCCCAAACGTCTCTCTTCCTTGATGTCCCCCGCTTCAACATATTAACAATTGCCATTTAGCAAGATTTCTTTAAGATTTCTTGTCAAGCATTGTAATTGTCCTTCACTGCAATTGTCTTTTAGGACTTGGTTTTGTTCTTCATGCTTATTGTCTTGCACCATGATTGAAGGTTGCTTGTCCATATAACCCATATTGAGTGCACTTCATCTTCAAGGTCCAAAATCTAATATATATGTTCACTTCTGTTGAATAAATAAGCAATTGATCGGGATTTCCTTTTCAAAGTGAAACCGTCAATAAAACATGTAAATAACTTTGAAGTCAAAAACATTACAAAAACCTCATTAACATTAAGGTGATAATTATTGTGACTTACCATTGAAATGGCCTTTGTCATTCAAAAACAAAACTAAAATTAAGGTTTCTTTTAGTGTATTGAGTTTAGTTAATACCTTCTATTTTCACAAAAGTATTCATACACATTCCAACTAATTAAACGTGATTAAATATTTACTATGTAATCCCCATACTGCGGACCTCTTAGCTCATAAGGGGGGGGGGTGTGACCAACCCTCCTACACTTGCATTTGGGACTCTCTCCTTAGTCTATAACCAATGGTTAGATGTGGACTTCCATCCATGAAAGTTCAATCTTTAGTTGATCATCGCGTTGCTGGAACAACACTACAACCACCCAAAGCATACTTGGCAACTATGTCCCCACATTGGGCCAATGCCTGTGGAGGCCATGCCTTTCCGCCTCAGGTGGATTCGGCTGGCCACGCCGCCTCATCCATATAAGCCTCTAGGACTTTGGTTAGGGCCCCTACCCCACCGTCAAGAAACCTTTTGTCTCTCTCCTAAGGGTTTGGGCCAAGTAGACATTTTCCCTTAGCCGTTTGGGTTGGTTGCTAAGGTATCCAGGTAGGGTTGTGAGGTCCATAGTTCAATTTCTTAGCTTGGCATTTCTTGGCCTCACCTTGTAGCTGGGAAGGGCCCACCTATGTGGTAGATTTGATTTGAATTGAATGTATTCATTTTCTAAAATTCTCCGTTGAAATTTACTATCAGCTAGAAATTACTATGTTAGAAAATGAATTTGGTAAATACTAAAAATGAGATTAAGGTTTGCATACAAGAATATATTTGTGTTAGGAGCCATCATAATTAATTTGTCATGAAATCTGAGATGAACCTGGACAATCTGACAAGGCCAATAATAAGAGGAGGTTTGTATCAAAGGGGGCTTGACCTTTAGAACACGACCCGAACAATATTTTTTAGACTAGTTGGGAACCATTGACCAAATTTTAAACACTAGTTAAAATGACTCATTTTGTGTTAAAGTGATTTTTTTTAATGTTCAAAAGACCCACGACCTATAGTCGTGTGTGCAAGTATCAGACACTTTCCTTGTTTAAATTATTAGATTCCATAGCATTATTTAAGGCAACCTAAATTTCTAGTCTCTTGTATATAATAAAAAAATCATTGTGCTTTCAGATGTACTTTGCATTGTGTATAGCTTGGTTGTAGTAATTTTAGGGGCTCGCCTCATGTCTCTCCTTCTATATTTGTCTCTAACAAAATAGTAACCCATGGGTGCACTACATTGGCAATCTTGAAGTTATCTTTTAAAGGTAAGCTAGAGGGTGAAACATAACATAATATATTAGGTTTCATAGGGAGCTCTATTTTTGTATAGTTTGCTTTTCTTGTAAAGCACCCCTAAAGGACTGGGGGTGTTTAGCTTAGGTCATGTTTTCTTGATTAGCTCTTGTAGCAAGCTCAATTTCTTATTAGTGTGGGGTAATTTTCACAATCGGCACCGTTGAAACTAAAGAAGACTTACATAGCTTGTTTATGAAAAAAAGATCAACAAGATCGCACAATTTCTGAGAAATTGCCACCGTTGAGAAGATTGATGGAAATTGTTCGGGCAGGGGGTACTTCGTACTTATGCTGGAATCAAATTGCTTAGAAGTGCTCCAAAACATCTGAAATTTTTACCACATGTAAAGAACATTATGACCCTCATGTGGAATTTTTTTCGTCAAATTCTGAGGTGTGGAAAAAAAGATATGGGACTCTGAAGTCTCCAAGCAATGAGATTGGAGCCCAAAAACTGAAATTTTTGTTCACTCAAAGAATTCGCCAAAAATCCAATCCTTCATCATTTTCTGATCGGAAAAGACCATTGGATCCATCTCGCAAAAACAGCCAGGGTCCTCTCCCCGCAAATTTGGGCTTCTTTGGAACAATCTCATCCAATTTGCACTTTTCTACAATCAAAAGCCCCCTGGGGGCCTTACGGTCCTTTAGGGGTTAACACTTGTAATTAAACACATGTTTAACAAAATTTCCTCCTATTCTCAATTTCATCAGTCTCTTAATCTCAAGGAAGTTGCAAGGATGATAGACTTGACTTGTCTATATCTAGATTATTTGTTGAAGGTAGAGAGGGTACTGCTAGTACAACCAAAACATGATATACCTCCAAATCTTGAATGTTTGCCCTTGTACCTTTGATGATAATTTTACTATTATAGTGTATTGTTTAAAAATCTCAAACACCAATGATCAACACGCTACTTATGTGATATGTGAGTAAGATTCACAATTTTCTTAAAGTTTGCACACAAGGACCCGCGTAATATGCACTAGTAGAAAATATGGTCCCAAAAAACACATTTTTGAACAAGTGCTTTGTGAAGTTGACAAGATCACTGTAGACCCCTTGTCATTTGTTTGTGCCAAAAGTATCTAGCATTTGTTTGGAACCTTGTTGTTTGACACCATGGTTTTTTTTTGCCATGTGGTCCTTATGCGGTTACTCTTCTTAATTGGACACCCACACTTGAATTGTATACATGATCAAGCTTGTAGTAAAAAAATAGACACCAAAAAGATATGTGTTACAATGAGCTTGGACTGCATGCACAAAAATAATAACCATTCCATGTTCAGTGGTGAACATGATTGGGAGGCTCCAACTCATTACTTACTCACACACACCGTGGTCGTCGTGATGTTGTTGTTGTTGTTGTTGTTGTTGTTGTTGTAATCTGGAACTTCTGGAGGTTGAGATCGAGGTGCGGGATTTGATTGCAGATTGTTTACTTTGAGGTGGAGAGTGAGGAGTTTTGAGTGTGAATGGCCTTATCAACTAAAATGAGCCAATTGGGCCATTATGAGACAATCCTTTTGTCACAATTGATGAGATCGTCCATATTACAATTGATTATTTGCATGATTTTATAAACATGTGTGGGTGTATTGGAATGGTTGAGTTGTATTTTAAGAACCCTCAACGGGTATTCTCTCGTGCCAACTAGCAAATCATTACGTTCCCATCACGTTCCCTACATTAAATTGAGCGGACCAATTGGCTCATTTTAGTTGATAAGGGGTTGTGAGGAGTGAGTGGGGAGGCATGTTTGTTGGAGGTGAGGGAGATCCATTTTGTGACATGAAATCTGGAAACGGAGCACAGTATACGTAAGGGGAGTTGACGTGGAGAGGGAGGCTTGGTGATTGGGAGTTTGGATTGGTGCAGTAAATTCTATTCTGGCTATGGCGTACGTGAAGGAAAATAACGAGAGGAAGCGTTGAGGCGGTATGTATGTATCTTGTTTCTTGTTCTTAATTCTGTTTCTGCTACTCCGAGATCATGTGTCGTGTTGTGTTGTGAAGGAAAGAGGAGCGTCCAAGTGAGCATTAAGGGAGCGGCGGGTTGTCTGTTTAAAAAAATACTTATGCACATACACACATACTTCAAGTGCTCGGATTCCTTCTCCAATTTTCTGCTTATGAACTTAGGCACCAGCTTCGTCTTCACTGTCCTCCATTTTTTTCGATCCTCAAGATGACGAAACAGAGTGAACATATCAAACAGAGTGAATCTCAATTTGATGTGAAGGTTATAGTACCGTCTTCTTTTCCAGCTGTATTTCTGACACATCTTCAGCTCTGCTACGAAGTCCATGGACTGCAGACAGGAGTTCATTCGTGTCTGTAATTCACTTCTCGCAGAAGTTTGATTGAAGCTGCTCACGAACACGTACACTAGCAGTCGGTGTATGTAGTTGTCTTCCCGGATTCCTTCTCAAATTTCTGTAGTTTTGAACCTCAGTAGGCACTAGCTTCGTGTTCGTTGTCTTTCTTTTCTGTCGATCTTCCAAAAATGTAGAAACAGAGTGCGTCTCAATTTGATGTGAAGGTTATGAAGCTATTCTTCGAGCTGTGTTCCTAGAAATCTTTAGCTCTGCTACGAAGTCCATGGATTTCGGACAGAAGCGCGGCGATGTTTCAAAGTCCGGGATTGCAATTGACTTGACGAAGAAGTTTGGAGCCAGCTCACGAACACGTACATTATCAGTCAATGCACTTGTCTAAATGTTGTTGTCAGTCACGAATTAGGAGGAAGAACATCGGTTGCAATGATCGGGGAGAACCGGCAGTTAGTTACAAATGAACCAGTTGAGTTTGAGAAATAACCGGTTGACGTTCAAGACTGCAGGAAAATTACCAATCATTTTAGAGGATTTCATGGAATATACCCCAATTTAATAAAGGAAAACCGGAGGATGTCATCAACATGTAACCGGTTGGAGTTGCAAACACTAGGATCTCAACCGATTATGCCCAAAAATCTTCCCGATCACTGTTCGGTTGTCTGAGAAGTGTGAGTTGGTTATAAAATAATAATCTCGGATGGTCTCTGTCCGGCCGGCTCCCTTTTGAAAGGGAAGGAAGAGTCTTGGCAAGGTAATTAAGTGGCACTTAACATCTCAGTGGCGATGATAATTACATACCTACCTTGTTAAGTGATGCTAATTGCCCATTCAATGTTATGGTGTTCTTTCCAGTAATAAATTGGATGGGAGATTCATTCTTGCATCAATGCTGCATCAAGATCAGTCTAGATCCCTTGTCAATTGTTTGTGCCAAAAGCATCTAGCATCTGTTTGGAACCTTGTTGGTTGAGACCATGGGTGTGTTTGGCCATGTGGTCTTTATGTGGTTACTCTTTTTAATTGGACACTCACACTTGAATTTTATATATGATAAAGCTTGTAGTAAAAAACAAACACCAAAAAGACATGTGTTACAATGAGCTTGGACTACATGCACAAAAATAAGAACCATTTCATGTTCAGTGGTGAACATGATTGGGAGGGTCTATGTGACTATCTTATTTTGTCGATCAATCTTGAATTTGGACTCTTAGATGTGGTCATAGAGATCCCCCAGTCTTATTGACTATTAAACCTGAAATAATTATCATGATTTGAGCACATAGTCCACTCTCTTATACAAGGTGGAGGGTGCATAATCCAACACTTAAAGCTATTGCACCTACATGTGGCTATGTGGTTGAGATAAGAAAAATAAAAAAATGAGTTCATATTAGCCTCTAAGCTAAACACATGTATAAAGAAAGAAAGAAAAAATTGCCTCAATTGAATATTTGATGAATATTCATAGTCAAAACCACTAACTTCCTTAAACCAATCCATAGGCCCAGTGTATGATGACCTTCCATATGATGAGGACCCCCACCTCCATTGCCTAGAACCAACACAACATAATTGGGTACTAGACCCAAGCTAGATCGAAGCCCAACTAATAACAGTGCGCAAGCCACATGGCCACCTCCATGATCCCACTCGGTTTGCTTGGAAAACCATCACCTTGCATTCTAGGTACTGGCCCCTGTATGCCTAGAACCGACCCCCTTTGTGCCTATAACCGACCTCCTTTGTGCTTTGTGGGCTTGCCTCCTTGGCTTTGTGAATAAAATGGCTAGAACCATTCCTCATCATGTATAGAATGACTAAAATAGGCATTGACAAGCCACCCTAAACCCACCTTGAACCGACTTAAGATAGAGTGTAGCCTGTTACCCACCCTACATGGAGGTAGTGGAGGCCACTATGAGGTGGCGGCACTAATGGCACCTAAAATCGTCACTTCATGGGCCCAGGCACTCCTACACCATGGGAAATAGTTCAAGGTAGTAGAGTGTTGACAATTGGGAGGTGTTCATAAGTATTGGTTTTGGATGGTTTTAGCACACTCTACCTTACACACGTCTTCTTGGTATATGTCCTTGGAGCCACACCCAACCATACACCGTTCAAATATAAGTGTCCGAGTAAAAAAAGTAACCAAATTAGGCACACCTACCTTACCTTAATGGAGAGAAACTTCCAGGCGGTCCCTTGAAGAAACGTGGTTGAACAAAGTGCGAAGACCATCTTTCGTTGGTGGAATGTGGTGTGATGGGTAGTTGAAATACTGGTGAAAAATTAAAGTTGTCATAGTTCCGGTTGGGCCGCTTAGAATTCATCGCCGTTTTGAAAACACTGTGGCAAGATGATTAAAAAAACCTGACTGTGTGTGTTGTTTTTCGCAAGTGCAATTGTGCACCAGGGGCAGTTTGCAGACTTTGAGTAAGATTGAACAGACTCACATAAGGCTCCAGATTGAATCACAGGTAAGGCTCTTAAATGATGGTCATCATAATCTCTGTGGTATGAGGGGACGTTGGGGCACTTTGGTGAGATTTTTCTGAGTCGTTTGTGACAATGTATTGTATGTTATGTTTGAGGGAGAATTTCTAGAGAAGTCTCGATTTGGAAAAACTACATCAGATGTTCAAGAATCAGTGTTGAACATTCCAATTACAAAACCATCTGAAACATTTGAGTTATCAATGCACTCGCACCAATCCTTTCACGAGTCTACGCTTGTGCCGAAGTACCTCGACAAGTACATTTTTGAATAGTAGAAGAAATGGTGCATGACATCATGACAAACATGGAAAATACCTCAACAAGTACATTGTCTTCTTCTTTGTTTCAATTTTTTTTTCCAAAATCTTTTTAGCACGGGAGGTGGGGTATACTATCCTACTAATTCAAGTTATGGTAGGAGATTCATCAATCTCTAGGGCATGCTGATACTTTGTGTTCAAATATGCAAATGCTACTTCAAACTGAAACTTCATTCATGCCATTGAAGCTGGCATACTGGTTTGAGTTTGAGCTCATGTGCAAAATGGATCATGAAAGTGCTCCATAACTTACAATTTGATGCTCATATGCAGGGCAAGCCAGTAGTGGACACCACCCAAGATGAAGATTGAACGAGGTCAAACTGCTTTCATCACGGGTGCTGGGGGTGGAATTGGTACGATTTCATTTCATTACATTTTTTCCTACATGGAGGGATTGTAAAGAACTTTATGAACAGATCAGTAATGTATATTCCTTAATTTGTTCACGTGCTCTAGTTTGGCTCCCAATAAAGCACTTGGAGAAACGGGAATTCAAGTACTAATTTAATGCGGTCAACAAGCTGGACATGCGTCGCTTCTACTGATTTAACACCATATTCGAAATTTTGGGAGATTTCCAGTCTCCCAATTTGATGACAGTTTAGGTCGACTCAACCTAAACTGTATTTTCCCAAAATCATGGAATTTTCCCAAAATTTCGAATATGGTGTTATTTGTGTACTTCAAAGTTCGGGGAGTTCTGTAGAGAAAACGGCTAATTGCCGAGCTTTCTGGAGGTGGCTCAGATTTTTCAATTTTTACCCGGAAGTGGGCCTAGAGAGTGCAAAATTTATCGGTTGATAGCCCCCATTTCCTAATGTATTTAGGCAATTAGCCAACATTTTTTTCTTTCATTTATGCAATTTCCGAAAGGTCTAAAGTGGGGCCAGTTTTATATTTTGGTGGCGGATGTGTCATTGTCATTTAGTTTTTCTTTTTTTTCAAGTGTTTAGGATTAAATAATGTGGGCATTCACTCTCCAATTTTTTTCGTCCAAGTAGTATCCTTAGCAGGAGTTGAACCTGGCAAAGCCCTACCATATTAGTCTCAATATGTTTGTCTCACTGTAAGTACAGTACCTCACAGTTTTGCATATCTCCTCACAGTTTCGCAGAGCAACAACAATGAAAACCTCTTGAAGCTATTGTCACTCAACAATCCAGCAATTCTAGAACTCAAAAACTCATAATGCAAACGAAAATGCAACCTCCACCGCTGCGGAATGGAAGCTGTGGCAGGAAGCAAGTAACCCTAAACCACAAGCCAACATGGCATAGTTTCCAACTATGCATAGTATTGAAAAAATTACCTAATATATATATATTTGGTGGACTGCCCGCCGTGAAAATCATTTTTCAATTGGTAATTTGCCGTGGATACTCTAGGGCAGCTTGCCTTAATGCCGGCATTTTTTTTCTTCTAATCGGCCCATTTCCGTAAACCTTGATTTTCTTCCGGAACCCCTTCCTAAACTTTCCAATTACATTCGGAAATTCTCAAAATCAACCAGCTAGCTTGTAACTAACTGCCGGCACTACCCGTTCATTGGTGTACTTATGTGCCATTATGACTAGTATTAAACTTAGCTCACGCCACCGATTTTTCACATATTTTCATTGTACATTTGTGAGAATTTGGAAGTGCGGAGGACATTAATTTTGCGCATGATAGCCATTCACTCTGGTCACGAGGAGCGAGTCCTGCCTCCATTAACATGAACAACTTGAATGCTTATGGAATGATGCAGGAAGGGCCTTGGTAGTGGCTCTAGCTAGCAAGGGAGTGCAAGTGACGATTGTTGATTTGAAGGCTGAACAAGGTGAGGAGAGTGTGCGTTTGGTGGAAGAGGAGCACGCCAAAATTTCCTACAAACCCAACTCCCCTTCCGCGTTGTTCATACGATGTGATATCACAAACACATGTATGTTTCAAGAATATATGACACACGTACAAGTTATTGCAACTTTCTCCTCTCTCCCTCTTTCCCACTTTCTACCTCCCGCATTCATTGGTCTTGATTCCTTGCCCTCCTTACATTGTGGTCAAGGCAATTTGAGTAGGTCTCCTAATGATAAGCATGCGTTTCAATGAAAAAGTAGAGGCTTGCATGTGATAATAACATAACCTAAGAACATAAAGGACACCCGACGACTAGGTAGTATAAGAAACACTATAACCTTGATTGTCCAGTGTGTCCTTCGGCCTTGTTTCAGTTTACCCTACTAAACCAATCCAAATTTAGATTCTTGTAACGTGACCTACGCTTCTACAATTTCATTACCCTGAGGTTGCTCTCATTAGTTGTTGTTATTTCATTTCTAAACAGTGTATGAGGCTTTGCAAACTAATGACCCCAAATAAAACCCTCGAATGGTATTTAATGATAGATTTTGTAACTTGTTGATTGTTTTGTTTTGATTAGATGAGTTGATGGCCGCATTCGGCCGCCATCAAGAAGTATTTGGCAAGCTTGACATATGTATCAACAATGCTGGTATAGGCAATGGACCCGAACCTTTCTATGAAAATGACACATGGCACAAAATCATCGAAGTCAATTTGGTTGCTGTAATTGATGGCACAAGCAAAGCGGTACTCTATTTCATACCTTTTATATTAATTCTTTTGGGGTTTTGCTTGCGTATAAATACATATATGTAAAAGTGGGTAGGTCATAAATGGTTACTATTTCTGACTAGCCCACTTCACCTTAGATATGAAACACACGATTAGTAAAAGATGGTTAACAAATCCAAATTGAGGACCTAACCCCTTTCCTCATAATTTCCAGAGCTCCTATGTAAATTGTATTCATTATCAAAGTGGAGATTCTCATGCTCATCAAATGCTCATTATGCACAGGTAGATCACTCCATTGTCAAGTTGAACACCATGTGCGACCAAAAAAAATCTTCTTTTGGTAAGTTGCACCACCAAAATGGGTCAAAATTTTATCAAATTTTTTTCATGAGTAGATAT
Source organism: Polytrichum commune (assembly GCA_950295325.1). Taxonomy (NCBI): domain Eukaryota; kingdom Viridiplantae; phylum Streptophyta; class Polytrichopsida; order Polytrichales; family Polytrichaceae; genus Polytrichum; species Polytrichum commune. The sequence continues at coordinate 6,446,647 of OX485807.1, forward strand.
ACACAGTACCTATGACATAGTCAAAAGTGGTAACTAAATTTGATGATTTTTTTTTTTCATAAAACATACCATTTCTAACTAGAATGACACATAATTGAACTAAAACAATTACTAAAAAAAAAAGATGACTAAAAATTTCAAAAAAGTATACAAAAGATACTATCAATGGTTATGTATATGTAGAAAAAATATAATAAATTTTAAAATTATATATGGCATGTAATATAGGGGTAGCAAACTTTGTCCGCACGTGGTGTCAACTTGACAATGAAGTGACCTCCCCGTGTCATTATGTCGACTAATGAGCCTAGAATGGTTATCATGTTTTGAGCACACAGTCTAATCTCTTTTAAACACATGTTTTCTTGGTACCCACACTAGACCACATGCCACTCAAATATAGATGTATCCTACTAAGGAAAGTAACCGAATAAAGGTTTTCTATCTTACGAGCCCCATGAAACTACACGAAATATTGTATATAGTGTCGTATCACAATGGTAACTTTTCTAATGACACTGCTTATGAATAAGTTCACAAAATTTGTCATCCCAACTCACTTTTGGTTCATCCACTTATGGTATATCCTGCATCCTAACATTTATGCAATGAAATATTGTGATGAGTGACTGAAATTTGGATGAAAAATTACTTAAGAAGTGACAGTAACTGCAACATTGTAAATCTATAATACCCAAATATTCTTACAAGGAATGACAAATAATGTTAGGTTTGCATTTGGTGGTGATGACCCTACACAGGCGGCTTACAATTAGTATTTGGCAAAGACAATTAGAAATGGTGACACTCAATATGACATTTAGTGGTAGCCTCTACCTTTATGCACGAAGATGAAGAGACTGGAAGTGCTAATTGTTGCTTAATTTAATCGGGGACAGATTCAAGCAATGCGAGGGCAAGGCGGAGGCCTCATATTGAACGTTGCCTCGGCTGCCAGCTTTGTGCCCCAATCATTCACACCGGTTTATGGTGCCAGTAAAGGTTTGTGAAACCTCAAACTTCCATTTTTTTCACCGTAAATTGGTGTTGCTATTTTCTTTCACATTGCTGTCTTTTACATTGTATGTTTTTGGGGTTTTTCAAGACCTTTCCAAAGGTATATTATTTTAAAATTGCAGTTGCAAAATGAAAAGATAAATTTATAGTCGTTTAGCGACTGCAGATCAAGCTGGACTAAAGAACTGTAGTCGATTTCAGCTAGTATGAGATGTGGTCTAAAACAACATTTGCAAGGGTTTTCTTGAGTACAATTACAAAAGCGATGTTGTGAGGCACCAATGAAAGATCACATCCCTAAGGTTAAAACTAATGATGAATTATTCAGTTCTCCCAAGATGAATTTAGAAGTGTGCCGTTTTTTAATATTCATCATAAGTCATAAAAGCACATTGATATGATTGGCTGAAATTACAGCTACTAATTTTTTAATGGTGGAAATTTGCAAGAATAATATGATCTTGAACTAACCATACTTTTGATTTGTTGTGTACATTGTTGGTTTTGCGTTTAAGTGGTGGTTTTAGATACACCTACCTTACATTATCAAGTAGGGAGACTTTGCATGTTCTCTTTTTCTTAAGGATAGTTTAAAATTTTGATCGGACTTTGGTATTAAAATAAAAGTGCACAATACACATGTAATGTATAATCTTGTTCCAATTCAACCCAAATATGAAGTGGATGGGAGGTAAAGAGCAAGCTTCATTAGGTTCAAAAGAGAGAACATGCTTCATAAACGAAGTTATGTTTTGTCATTGACAATGAAATGACAGACTTTATAATTGCAATGTAGTGCAAGTGGTGTAGCCAGGTTCACAAGGTCTCTAGCAAAGTTGGGGATGGGAATCCGAGTGAATGCCCTTTGTCCTGAGGTTAGATTCAAAGCCTTCTACCAACTCCACCAATTCGCTCCTTGATGTTTCCTACCAAAATAACTTAGATTTGCGTCACATTTGAAATCATTCTTATATACACATCATTTAATGCCCGTCTAAGAAAGTATTTCGGTGACACAGTATGTGGAAACACCCCTTCTACATAGGGCGACAACTGAATTTCATGACTTCCTTCGCGAAAAGGTGGGATTTGTTGCTATGGAGAGAGTAATAGAAGGTAAACTTCTCTACCCATAACAAGGTATATAAACTTATATATGAAAAAATCCCTCATTCATAGCCGATTTGCCTTGAAATGACAATATGGGATTGGCTCCACAAACTTGAAACTTGATTTGCACTTGCACTCCAGACAAAACAATTTCCGATCTAATCCAACAACCACAACTGCATTTGAAGTTGGAATCATGCCCTCAGTAGGGCCAATAGGGCAACATACCTTACAAATCTCAATTTGTTTCTCTAACTAAATTGAATTATGTTTGCCTTTCAGCTACTTTCTCTATTCTTGATGATGAGACCAAATCAGGCGAATGTGTATGGATACTAGCCAACAAGCCCACACAAATCTGGCCTGATGATGATGTGAAAAGGAAATACAATGCGCAAATGAAGGACGGATCACCCCTACACCTTTAATGCTCTAAAAAACCCAACATGGGAGTCTCAATTTCAAATGATCATATCTTGCTCAGAATAGTTATATCTAGCCACCTTTATCCCATATGTGTTTATTGAAGTCGTATATCAATACTAAAAGCTTCATTGTACAATCCCATGAGTAATTATCCTTGATATCTCATGATGAAGTGAAGGTGACATCGCAATTTAAATTACGATCACTTCGATATCATATCATGCTTACAACTTTTCCATTTATTTTTTAGTATTTGCAATTCAACGAATCATATTAAGCTTCTCAACACAACAATGAAATTTGTTACTATGATGAAATTTTATTCATGATACAGAAAGACAAAAATCAAATCATATTTATGTTTGTATGAATGTGGGTTTTTTATGCTACTTCACAACTCTTATGTAAAAACTCTCGAGAAACCCTTGGAAATGTTGTCATCTAACACATGCTTGAGAAACGCTTTACACATTAAGCCATTGATTGTTAATGGCCTCCCTCCATTCTCCCCAAGGCTATGTATATGAAATGTGTGACATATATTTATGTTATGCCACATATTCAAAGTCTTAAGAAAGGGCATTTTGCTTTCTTCCAAAAAACTGAAGTCTCTTATTACAATAGAAACCATCTCTTGAAATTCTCATAGTTATAACGCACATTAATCTATGATTCATGGTGAACTGTGTGGAATACAATAGTAAATATTTGAGAGAGCTGTTACCAGGAAAATAATGTGCCCAACAATTATAGCCTGGCAAAGTTCAAGGTAGTGAGTTGATGATGACTAATGCAGTGCACACTAATTCAAACATGTAAATTAGCAACTGCATTCTTAGGACAATTCAGGTTTTCAATAATCATAGTTTCTAGCAGACAAGAAACTATGGGCCACACTATTGAGCTTATTTCACAATATGCCATATTTTATTTGGGAATTTTGACAAATAGTAATTTCCTTAACATTACATTACATTATACATCTGATTAATTAGTGTGGTCCCCACTCTATTCATCACTTGTAACGGATTTTGAAAACAATGAGTGGCAAGTTGCAACCATAGGTGGTGGCATGGGACACTTGCTACAAAATAAAGTCATGGAGGTAACCACAGTCTAATTAGTGTGGCACGCCAATTTTAATGCCACACTGAACCAAATCTATAGTGTAGTTGTCCATAAAATAACAATGAAAAGGGAATAATAACATTGCAAACTTTGCCAATCAAGTCAGTTGCAGGTTATTTTCCTTCTTTGAAATTGCACTAGGGATGACAACCATGCAAGTTGTTACTATCACATGTGAATCCTTTCAAACTCAAGATGGAAAGCATTGCAACGCATAATATGTCAAATTACCTGCTTAAAATTGCATAGGAATCATGAACGATGTTATTAGTTCAAAGCATATGGGCTGGAAAGAGGGTCCAAGCTGCCAACTTAGATACAACTTTGAGATTGTTTCTCCCTGCACATAAATCAATTCCTTGATTGGTCAGAACATCCCCAAAATCCAAAACATCAAACACTAACAACCCTTGATGTTGTTCATCTCCAAATTACGGTGGTTGCTTCTCCCATTATCCAACGCACCTTAAATTACAAAAAATATGAAATTTTGCTCTCTACCCATCTACAATGTCTCAGGTAGAACACAGCTCCACCAATTGGTATTACAGAAGGAGTAAGTGGAATTTCTCATAACTATACAACTATATTAACCCACAAAGGCCTTCAAAAAGCCATAAAACATGTTGTTTAATGCTTCTTTGCATGACTTTGCTAATAACAACTCATTCGAGCATGTAGTGCTATAGCTTGATGTCAAAAGATGGCCTACACTCCTATGAGCTCCTTTCCTACAAGGAAAAACTTTTGAGAAAATTGAGAGTACTTAGAGGAGCCAGGACATCCATTGAAGAAGTTGGGCCCATGTAGGAATATCTTTAAAAACTTTTGCTAAACATAATTGGAGGGTCGAACAACAAACCGTACACGCTTTGCGTTGGTTTATCACTCGCAAGTCAACTTGAAATTAAATTAGGCAAGCCTAAAAGCCCGCAACTTTCTAAATAAGCTTGCAATCTCAAGATTTAAGAAATACAATATGTATTTCCACCTGAGACTTTTTATATCACATTATTGTGGAACCTAACCATATAATTTATGGGAGCCTCATGTCCAACCACTCTTAATTAGACACCTAAAGTTTGAGTGGTACATGACAACGCTTGGATTTTAAAGCAGACATCAAGAGTACACGAATTAGAACTCATGAGATTGGAATATGTGGTTAGAATAGACACCATTCTAGATTCCATGGTTAACACAATTGGGCTCAAGCTTATGTAACATCTCGTGAAACTCTAGTTTGCAAACTTAGATACAACAATCTTAGTGATGCATCAAAATTGCTAACCAGATGAGACAATTCCTGAGACGACCCAACAACCAAAATTGTCTGAAGCTGGAAGTGCCCACAATAGGACCATATACGTTGTGGAACAAGAGTTTAGTCACTAATTTTAGTCACATAACAATGTTTTGTCTTGGTCGCAAGCTTGGTGGGCCCGGGAATTTTGGTGGGGAATGTGCCCCCATAATCCCCAATGAATTCCCCATGACTGCAGATTCAAGCTGGTTATATATTCCCATGCAGTAAGCACCATCCCAAAAGTAAGACAAACTCTTCTGAAAAGAAAGCAGTCACCCCTTAGCCAATCGATGTCATTGTGTTGTCGCATTACTCACTCTTAAGACCAAAATTTGTACCCGGAAAAACTCATCTCTCCTCCCCTCAACACAATTTTACAGCTCAAGGTAGACGTGCCTAATATGGTTACTGATCTCAATCAGACGCCTTTATTTCAGTGGTCTATGATTAGGTCTGGTTCCAAGAACGTATACTAAAAAGACATGTTTACAAGAAACTGGACTACAAAAATCACGCAGCGAACTGGGTCATGTTATGTAGCTTACATTTGGCTTGCAGTTGGGGGTCTAGTGGGAGGGCTCGGGATATATGCAGGCACCGAGGGGCTTTCGTAGAGAATGGAAGGATGGTACTTGGGTTGAAGCCTCTTCACAAGCCGAGGGTGACAACACTTGATGTGGTCCTCCATCACCCGAGCCTCGTTCCTTCGTCCCCCATTGAACTCCAGTTCCGAGTGAGTGCGGTAAGGGTTACGGCACATAGCCGGTGGCTTCATGGGACAGTTGCAATCACCAATTTGCGGGGCGCCGGGAACACGCACTCCTTTGCAGCATCCACCTTCAGCTCACAATTGCCAATAAGGTAAGTAGGCCTAATTTGGTTAACCCCTATACGCTTTTAGCAATTTCATACTTATTATATGTACTATGTTCGCTTTAAACTGGATTTGAATATGAAACCCTCATCAAATTCTTTCTAACTTACTTTTTGTGAGTGTCAAGAAATGCAACTTTTTTAAGACAACAAGCTACTACTCTCTACCATGGACAAAAAGCACATCACAATGTGCAGTTTTATATTACCATGAGAGATTAAGTATGAGAAGTTTTGAAAGTAATTAGGGGTTAACTGGACATCTGTATCTGAGTGGTGTGTGGTTAAGTGTGGATCTATATAAGAAACCATAACAAACATGTTCAAAATTGATTGTTTCACATAAACACGTGCTTTAAATAAGTTAACAATTCTAGGTTCAATACTCAAACTAATTTGAGGTTATAGGATCATTATAAGAGGAACAGAATCTTCACTTCAAGAATGATAAGATATTTCTATGAGATTGAGATTTAATAAGTATATTCCCTACAACCTTCATTTGGAGTTACTAAGAATCTCATACTAATTACGTGTTAAATATTCTAGGAGAAGAGGGTGCAAAGCCAAAAGTGCCCGTATTAGGGCCAACTACCTTATCCGTATTCCACTTGAACAAAGCTCCAAATTTTAGTGCCTTAAATGTACGGACATCCCCATGGTTTATTGCAAGTCTATAACATTTACAGGCTTCAAATCTATAACAGTGGTACATAGTGTTGGCTTCAAGTCCAAAACCAACACACATTTAATTATAGATTAGATGTCTGTATTAGATATCCACTAGTTTGAACCCATACCATCCCCGCCCATTGCATATGAAATAATGTCCTAGGCCATCTGTGCACCAAACACTTTAAATGCTGCCTGGCAAAATTTGGAAGAATTGAATGTCAACAACCTCACCACCATGCGTCCTCACCATTCAACCTTCCCAAAATGTATAGTTGATTGTAGATACCTCCAAAAAGTAGATCTAGGTCGATGAGTCTTAAATGGTTACGTTTTTCAACTAGTCCACTTCTCCTAAGATGTGGAACACACCATTAGTACAAAATGATCACCACATTCAAATCAAAGGCGTAGCCCCTTTTCTCATAATCTCTTGAACTTGTATGAATATCTTCTTCGTTATCAGAGTGAAGATTCTCGTGCTCATTAAATGGTCATATAAGTTCCCCCAATTACATTGACTATCGAGCCTAGAATGGTTATCATATTTTGAGCACGCAAACCACTCTCTTGTGGTGTGCTACCATGTAAATGGAATGTGAGAATATGGAAGCCTAATTGCCAGCTTAAGGGAAGAAAAAAAATGCCAAATATATAATATGACAAATTTCCACATGTGAATAATTTAGTGAGGGATTTCGCACCCCTTGGTCTGTAGGGCTTAATAGGGAACCGGTCTCCAATCCCAGCTCTTTCCAGGCATATTTTAGTTTCTTCAATCTCCCTGCTGAGCTCATACACCTTCCTGCTGCAGTCCATGTGGGCATCTGCACTCCTTGGCACCTGCAAAGAAATAAATAGAATTGCAGGTAATGAAATCACACAAAATTGCTTCTTTGAATTGGCTGAGATCACATCTCCAATCAACACAAATTGTTGTATTGAAAGGTATGCAGTATACCGTATCACCTTTCATCCATACACAACAGGTCACGCCTGATTAAGTGTAGATGAACAAACACCAGGATTCTCCCTGTACTAAAATTCCTGGAACGTCAATCCTCAAATAATGAGCGGCTGGGGATCGTTAACCCTCCAACCAATCACCCTACATATTCAGCAACAATTTATGTCCACCAATTTTGCCTACCACTGATCCTTCTATTTTCGTGTTATAACCACAAATGCACTGCAAATAGAAGGCATTGATCACATATGCCTTCCATTGAAAAAGGCCACAAAAAAGTCTAGTTACAAGTCATGGTTTCGGTAACAAGAAATGCCAACCTCTCTGTGCACCATCACATGGAACCTTCCATAGTTGGAATTGGTGGTCTCCCATCTCCACACGGGTTCAGCTGTTGGGCAACACACCACTGGCCAGCCGAACCGAAACAATGGATCATTGAAGTGACCAAGTATGAGACAAATTTACACTGAATTATTACCAACTACTCTGAATAGAGAAGATTAATTATACTCTTCCGCATTCCTTACTGAGTAGATTTCTATTTGCAGACTGGAAATACCCTCATGGGCATGTATGAGTTCTTCAGCATTAATTTACTAGTATACATTCTCAATGACAACTATGATATAGGTACTCACATTTTGGCTCCTAAGAGAATTCAATGTCACATACTTTTTGGAACTAAAAGTATGTTCTTAATAGAACATAGGACTATCTGAGCATAAATAAGTGAACTTGGGAGGAAGAAACAAATTCAGATCTAGCACGGCCTTCAGTAAGATGGAATTCAATAAGAGAGGCAAAAGCCCTTTGGAAATGAACATGAAATTGAGGCAGAGTTGCTGAGTGACATCCCACATAATGGCAAGACATATGTTGCTTACATATCTTGCTAAGAAAATGAAATCAATAACATATTCAAGGTGTAGTGGAAGTCACTAGCAAGATATATCATTGGACAGTGTGCATGTCCAATACAGAATTGCGGTTTCTTCATCCCTGTAAAGACTATCCCAAAGAATACTGTACAAGAATCATCAGTGACAAGGGTGGAGAGCTGGAATTTGCGTCATACCCATGACTAGTATTCACACGTGCAGACACACATGCCTCTTGGTAGTTTGCATTGCCTTGCTTGTAACTGCTGCTGCCTGAGACCCTGTACAACTTCTATAAGTAGTATTAGGAGTTCAAACGTTCCCATGTTTAGAGGTCCAAACCTTGAACATTGGAAGATCACAGTATTGAAAGAGAAATATTCTCAGCATGGATTGACCTGGGGAAAAACAGGTCTTTTGCTGTGAAAAAATGGGATAAAGGTATCCTGGCATTGCGTTTGTACAGGTTAAAAAGAATGACCTGACAGAAAGTGGTTCCAATTATCTAATGGTGTGAAGTGACCCACACACTCTTTAGCTTGAGTGCACTGCAAATAGGTGAAGTTCGTCATTGCAGCACTCGAGCAAGTAGAAATTGAGTGCAAAAATTACACAGAATCAAAAACTATCGGAGTCTGGATGACAGCAACTGCCAAACGAAAATGAAAACTATGGCTGACAACTGATTAGAACCGAGGCTTCACTGGAGCTAAGGAGGACGGACTTACTTGCACAATCGCTAGTTGAATCCTAAATTGGACATCATCCAAAGCTTTCTGTTTTCAGGAGCAAACTGAAGCAGAAATCCATATGGTCAAGAGGGCAGGACCTGTAGTATATCCTGGGAAAGCCTAACATGAGAAGACAAAAAATAATCTGAAGTAGCCATTACTTGAGTATCTACTTTGGAAGAGTCACAGAAGTTGCTATGTTAACATAGTGCCCAGCTCGCCTGTCCAGATTTCCTTGTTGAATGCAGTTTGAGGAACTTTGCACTAGGTCCCAACATGGACGCTCTAGAGGTGAAAAGGGAGAGCTCTTTCACCAGTTCTGCACGTGCTAGTTCTAAGAGGTGAAAGAGCAGCCTCTTACTGTCTCTTCGCCTTCTCATGCAAGGCTGTGACTATTGAAAGAAAACCTTCCAAATCTCAAAACAGGGCCTGCACATTTCCATCCAATGTTTTATTACTTTTGTTTTCAGACTGCAAAACATCATGCATCTGACTACATAGATCATCTCAGAAGCATCTATTGATCAATTATCAGGCATAACAACCTCAACTAATGTCCTTGCAGCTCTTCAAGACCTGTTCCAGTGAGTTCATAAGCAATCAGCACAGGGTATGAAAAAGTTGCAGTGTTGCAATGTAGATCCTTTTATACAACGTGGGATTACCAGGAGTATCCATCTCCTAATAGATGGATATGGGTAGACATACTCGTCTACAGATATATGATGAGATGTGGGCTTCTCATCAGCACACATAAGGGAACCTTCAAAGTAAGCGGGCTTCATGATTGCTGCCCTTCTAAGAGCTGGACTGTTTACATCACTGTCGCATCAAAGAAGTGCCTGTTACAAGCTCCAGCTCAACGCCAAACCCTTTTCAGGAACAACCTCAAAATCTATGTACTCTAACGATCTGACAGCTAGCCGATATGCACTACACTATCAAAAAGCACTGTTCACTATACAGTTTCTGCACAGTATAGGGGTCCACAACTGAGATGCTCTCCAAGGGTGCAAAGTAGAATAGATTTCATAACATGATACATATAGTACATGCCACAGGACCCACATTTGCAGGAACTATGTCAGAGTGCTGCTTTTGGGGGCACCATCTACGACTTGCAGTCTTCCAGGAGACAATATTAGCTACCCTTGGGCACAGATGCATCCTTGCTAGTTTGTAGAAGAACTTCATAGTTGATTGAAGCCAACTGTGACAAGTTCTGTTCAAAAAAACCAGTACAACCTTCAAGTTAAAAGCAGCTAAAGTAGTGTAACCAAAGAAATATCTGCAAGCCCCCCTATATGAATATTGTTTTGCACAACTATACTTCAAGGGAAAACCTTGAATGAGAACAGGTGAAGAAAGCAAACCTTGAATGAGAAATTACTGAAAGAGAACTTTGTGCAAGCATTGCTGTCAAACTCGGATAACTCTCGACATTCATTATGTACTGGGGGACCTGCAACATCTACCACGTCCTGTATTTTGACAAGTTAAAAAGTACTGGATTTGCAATTACCCTTTCATACACATTTTTATAGAACCTCATTACATTTTAGAGTGAGCAAAAAATTATGGCAACACAAACCCTAGTATCTAGTAAAAAAGATGACAGGTATGATATTTCATTGCAAAGTATGCGCACAAATATGAAGGACCCTGCAACGTTCTTTGCAAGGTAAAAAATCAGGACAAAATAGATTTTTCCATATCAGTTCGATTTTGACGTACCATGTCTTCTGGCCTCATTTCAGAAGAACTTGTGCTTCTGCAACTGACACTAGTCTCATAGTCACTACTTTCATAGCCAGGATCCATGTAACCTCGTGCCTCAGAGGAGTTCCAGATGTGGCGCGATGTGAAGTAGCTCGTGTCATGGGCATTGTCAGGACTTGGGACAAAGGCGGCCTGAAATATCAAAACATGTGCACAGTTTCTATCACAGCGTCACTATGCAACTGTACACACAATTTTCCTCCCAATATATCAATCCTTGAAAATAAATCAGATATGACTCTCTAAATGTTCTCATTGTCTGAGACTTATCAAACCTATAGATCTCATGACTGCACTTTATACAAGCAATACAAGGTGACCCTTAGAGTTGACTCTTGCATGTCAAACCCCACCAAGATCAGCAGATGATAAATGTCAAGGTAACTTACCTTTTGCCTGGCAAGGGTATCCCAGTTTATATATTTGAAGAAGGGATGAGCTTTAACCTGCAAGTTTAAAGAGTACCACATATTTACTGCTGGGCCTCAGATCTCGCAGTTGAAGACCACTTCACAGCAAACTTGTCATGAAGTTGGCAAGCCAAGTGAAAACAGAAAGCAGCAGCAGATAAGGAACTGCATGGCGCTCTTGATTATTACAAAATGAGCATCATCCACTTAATTGATTGTAATCACAAGCTTGTCAGTTTCTGTTGACAAGTACCGATTTCCACTATAATATTTCTACAATCCTAGAGACATGATCCCAAGAATGACCAGAAATTCTTAAACCCTACCTCTGCAGCACCACTAGCTCCAAGGCGCTCATTAGGATCTTCAGTCAGGAGTCTGTAGCAGAAAGGTCACTGTCGAACCTTTAGAAACAAGCTAATATAGAACCATTCCAAAAACCAACTACTGTGGAGTCACCAAATAAATTTTGAAGTGGCCCATCTTCCCCTTCTCTATGCCCTTAAACTCCTTGAAACAAAACGAAGACTTCATAAAATAAGCTTGGATTGCAAAGAAACTTTCATACATAGCAATAACATATTAAACATGAACTACCTATTGATCAAGTCTTGAGCCTCATATGACATCTCGTCAGGGACTTGTGGCCAAGGTATATTTTGATTAAGGATGTTGTCAAAAATAACCTGCATTAATCATGTGCAGTACAAGTAGTTAATTCTTTACCCCAACTTGAGTGACACAAAGTAGAGAGCACGTCAGTGAGCACGTCAGTGAGCACCCTAAACTCCAAGGATAGTACCATAAATTATATATCCCAAGATGTTGTCTGGTTCAAGAGTAACTTAACAAGGTTGATCCGAATTCAACTATGTGTTACAAACAAAAAAATTACAAATCAGTGCTCTTCGTACTGCATATAAACAAAAAAATCGGGATGAGCTAGAGGTCTAGACACTATGAAAGTAATGCTAGGAAGCCCAACAACTCCGATATATTCCAAGAGAGAAGATACCAACCCAAAAACAGCAGTGAAAAGGAGTAACTTAATCCAGTCTGTGTAAATTCTTTCCATTTTTTAATAATTCAATGGAACTTTGTGTTTAAGAGCCTACCTGCGGATGCTCAGCATTGAATGGTGGCATTCCAATGAGGCACTCAAATAGAATAACACCAACAGACCACCAATCCGCAGCCGGGCCTGGAGTCCAGTGCAACATAGGACATAAGCCACATCTCAAGGATAACTACTAAATAAATATGCTAGGAAACGGAGAAAACCCGAGCCCAAGTCACCAAAAGTGGCTGAAGTCCTCAGCCAAGTGGTGCCCATAGGAGGCCTCACGAGATTGGCCAGAAGATGAAAAATAGAAATACGTCTGCCAAACATTCAATAAGAAAAAATACCATGGGAAGTTCCAAGAAGGATTTCAGGGGCTAGGTAGTCAGGTGTGCCCACTGCAGATCGTTGTTGTCGTCTCTCTCTGTGTTGTGGCTGCTCCACTGAAGCATTATGGTGTTTGGTAATTTCCTCCATCAAGGTAGCTCCGGCTACTGTAGGACCTGATAAGTCATCTGTACTGCTGATAAGACCAACTTTTGATAATCCAAAATCTGTAAGCTGCACAAAGACCCTGATAATGTAAGCATTGAGCCCCATTGATACAGGTGATTTTTAACTCTTAGAACCTATATACGGGGTAACTATAGTACAAGTTGCTGGGCATATTGTATTCATGTCACAAGTTTCAACAAAAAAATTGTAATAATTGTCCTCCTGAGGAAAACAATGGTGGTGTCACTAAGTACATGATACATTTCATCCTACATCGCCCTAGCTTACAAGCAAGTTTCTTTCATCTTGCCTCTAAAGACTTAACTAAAGAAAAAAGGACAGCAATCAGGGGTATATTTCACCAACTCGAAATTTCAAAGGTTGCTAAAATCTTTAAGTAAGCACTTCCAAATATCCTACATTAGGGAGTTCATGAAGAATTACCTTAATATGCCCATCATGGGCAATGAGAAGGTTGTCTGGCTTCAGATCTCGATGTACTACTCCAAGACCATGGAGATACTCAAGTGCCAACACCTGCAGATATGGGTAGAAAACATTTAGATAGCGGCCCCCTAGCATGATGACGATTACAGATAATTGCAGACCAGGTACAGAACAACAACCAATAATATTTCTGGTAAACAGCTAGTGGAGATCTGAATTTTAGCTTTTCCAGTCATAAAGTTTCTGTTAAGAAACCTTCCAAGATGTCAGCCCTTCCATACAGTGGTGGACATCAACTTATTCTGCCAAGGTAGCAAGGAGACGAGATATGATTAGAACAGTCTAGTCCATAATGAATCAGCATTACAGTCTAAACTATGGGTGAGCAAGAAAGAGCTTACAAGCTCTGCAATATACACACGTGCCATATCCTCCTCCAGACATCCCAGATTCCGAAGCATAGAAAAGAGATCTCCTCCATTTAAGTACTCCATAACCAAATACAGATTTGCACTGCACGTAAACGAGTAGAAGAACCGCACCTGGTTTGTGTACAGACATGCACTCAAAATTATCAAAGTGTTGTAATATGATTACCTAGAAAACAATAAAATTGCTAACACTTAGATCAACCAGACAAAATGCAAAAGGATCTCCTGTGAGTTACCACAAACGGATTCCGGACAGAAATCAAGATATTTCGCTCAGCCTGTACACTTTCCACTGCATTTTTTCGTATCATGTCTGCTTTCCTGAGAACCTGCCACATCAATTCATGAGTGAAGTTTAAGCTCAGGATATCAAAATTATTGCAAGGAGGACTATCACATGAAACCTGTATAACCAAAAATTATAAAAATTGCCATCACTCAGGCTGAAGAGTGTGACCACTCTTTCTGAAGGAATAGCATCAAAATCCTTAATATTAGGAACATTAAGTACAAGAAAAGTAAGTTAGCTCTCAAGATTAAAGCTGCCTATTATGCACTTACTGTACACCCTGGTATTATCCAAACAGTTCAAGACAAACTAGCATCAACAGAAGAAACAATGAATGAACTCTACAACATTGTAGTGAATGTTATAATGTAGCTCCCCATAGACATCAACTTATAATGAAGAGAATTTGCGGTATCCATGTTGAAACCAAATCCCGTTCTGGTTACATTCCCTGCTTTAAGTAAGGATGATGAGACAATCTCTTCCAAGACTATGAACCAGTGCAAGGATGAGGTGCTTCCCGTAAATCACTAGCTTGATAAATTCCAGCTAGGCAATAAATTTACCTTGATTGCAAAAAGATCCCCAGTTATCCGTTTCCTGGCCAAAAAAACCCTACCAAATGCACCTCGACTAATAGGCTTTATGATCTCAAAATCGTCAATGCTGGTTCTATCTTTGGGTGTAAGATGAGGAGGTGTAAACTTCAAGCTTTGTGGACCATCCTCTTCATCGCAAAGGCCTTCATCAGGTGCATGAGAAAACCTGACAGGAGAGTGTTCCCCTAGAACCTCTAAGATATGCTGATGCTTCTCCCTGCAGTGGATTAACATGGCAGATACCCATATGAGCTCAATACTTCACATGCATAAGAATGGAGGTCATCCTAAAATCACAAACTAAACTCTAACTGTCCAACAGAAAGTAGTCATACCAAAGCTTCAAAGAATGGTTATACAATCTTCTGCCCCCATGTCATCAGTTGTACAATCAACTCTACATACAGAATAAAGAAGAGAAACTGCAAAATGCACCTGCAAAGTTTTTCAATTCGTCGCCCAAATGTGTCCACAGTAAGTGCTTCTACTTTGTTATGTTGCAGTACATCCTTGACATCTTCCATGCAATAGACCATATCTTCAGATGCTCTATCATGCCCTGCATTGGTATCAGCAATGTACCGTGCAATATCTGCCAACTCATGAATCTGCAGAATAAATCGTTTTCCAAAAATCAAGTCACGTCACAAATACATTGCCTTGGTCCTAAAAGTAGGACAATTTCCTTGCTGAACTCCAAGAAGAATTAAGTATCCCCATTAACCTTGATACTCATGGAAAGGATTGAGAAAGCTAATTTAGGTACTCCAATGATGTGGGACATTTGCAAGTGCTATTTATCACTACATTCATGACTGTTCAAAATGGTTATAATTTCTCATTGGCAAGGCAAAACACTTGTGCGGCAAACTGCCACACGCAGCCAGATCACTCAAAACTATGGACAATTTGGAGTATAGCAACAAGCATATTACTGGAACACATAGCAAAGACATCACACTTTCAAATGTATATGAAAAGACATGTACCATACTGTCAAGAGAGAAGAGCAAAGACCTGCTGAAGGTCTTCCAACTCTGCAAAGTTGTTCCTCTCAGCTAAGAGTAGATCGATCTGACTGTTCTTTGGAGTTACCAGAGGCGTCCGTGGTGCAATACTACCTACTGATGGTGAATGAATGGTTAAACTCCCCATTGATGAAGCCAGAGTTACAAAAGGTTCAACCTTGGGACCAAATCGCGTCTTACAAGCAATAGCATTGAACACCCTTGGCTCGTCCACAACACTTGCTGTATCTATTTCATGAAGATCCTCTAGCATGTCCTGAGAGACTTTACGGATGAGGTCTCCACCACCCGAATCATATCCTCCATACATTCCTGGAGTTGATGTTAGCTTCTCCATCAGGGCACTATCTGCAACATACCCCAAGCCACATTGAACAGATAAGTCACTCTGTATTTGCTACCAACTCAGTGCGGAAATTCTGAATGAACTTGATACCTGGACTGCCACAGAATTCACAGAAGCTTGTTACAGAAGATTTTCTTTCTGATATCTCCGATTTGATTACAGCACCAAGGTTGCTTAACCAATCGGGGTTTATGTCTACCCTTCTGTATTCTTGTAAAACACATGAGAAAATAATAAAGGTAGTAAACAAGACTTGCAGCTGGTCATAAGGATACCATGATCACCACCATTGGATGCTTTGGCTGTGTCTGGGGTCCGACTGGGAGCCATCTGAGAGCTCGTTGGTGTGTAAGACTCCACAAGATGTTCAAGAGTATCTGCTAATCTTCTTAGGCGTTCATCAATCCCTAATCCCTTATGGTCACACCTGTCAGCAAAAGCACACACTCGAGAATGCTCTTCCAGATGCACAAAGGGAACCTCTTCTTCACATATTCTACAAATAACAATTGGTTTATCCTCTGTCGAAAGAACTCGCTGGTGTGTCTTTGTTGGTGGCTGTGGTCTCACATGTCCCATTGGAAGAGTAGTATCTGTAAATCTTTGTTTTGAGGCAGGACCCATCTGGGATTCAACATTCTCAAAAGTTGCTTGTCTCTTTGGTGCACATTCTTTCTCTGGAGCTGGAAATTTCTTCCAAGATGCAAGTCGGTCTACAACAATAGAAATGGCTTGATCCATAGACCCATCCTTTGTATCTGTATCTTTAAAGGTCGACAAATCTAGCTTTGATTCTGACTCCTTAATAGTGGCCATATGGGGCTTGGTGGGTGTACTATCATCTTTGGCCCTTCGATTGATAGGGATGCTCTCAGTTGGACGAAATCTGGGAGGGGATGCTGGCTTCCTAATTTTCACTGGATCACTTTTGACATTCAAGGGTGTTTTTGGGCTGTCCACCGACTGCCACAGCTTCTCAATTTTCTGCAATTTGAGAATATCCAACTCAAGGAAGTTCCGCTTTTGATATTGTAGCAGCCGTGTGCAGCGTGTCAGAATGAAAAGCATCCGGGTGTGGAGTTGCTTGAGGGTTCCCATAGCAAGCTCCTGTCTCTTCTCATCTAGCTCATGAACTATTGCTTCACAGCTCTTTCGAAATTGCTGTGCACTCATCATGGCACACTCTTTGGCTAACACAAGCAAATCTTCTGCTCTTTCTTGCCAATTTGGTGCAGCATCTGCATTCTTTTCTAAAATCTCAATTATATCACCAGCAAATACTGCAAGTTCAGCATTCACTTCCTCCTTCGCAGTATTGAACCTTTCTCGAAGAGTTTGAACAACCTCCTGATAGGTAACAAGGCATCAATGATTGAGCTACCCCCTTTCTTTATGAGAAGGTTCAAACCAGCAATTAACACTGAGACGGTAAGTTCAAATAATGTTTCATTCCTGACCAGCAATTCTTCTGCAAGAAACCCAGCCCATTCTGCAAGTAGATTCCAGAATTTGAAGCAGATATGTCACAAAAACCATTCTAAGCATTTGCTACCGGACTTTTACAGCACCTTCATTTCGAGACAGGCAAGAACTATCTGGTAATAACCATCCAATTTGTGATCTAATGAAATCAATGCCTATCAAAAGATCAACAAAACCCATCAAGAAAAATTGAGGTGTCACAAGAGCAGAGCACTTAATAAATTGTATTGCTGACACCTTGTGTGCCTTTCACCCAAACCCTGGTATCTCAGATACAGGTTCTCCCTTTTGCCCTCTAGTCAAGTTTGGTTTTGATATATCAACCTCTCATCCAAGGGAGAAAGCATCCCTTCACTAACAAAATAGAAGAACAATACATTTATCAGATAAAGTGGAGAAACCTCGTACCTCAACATCATTGAAACCACCTAAGTTGTGAGGACGAAAGAACTCATGTGAGCGTAGGCCTCGTGGATCCAGCTCATGAGAGAAGCTTTTGATATCAGTGGGTCTCTTTCCTTTGCTGCCAGTCATCATTAAGAGTGCTTTAAATCGAGGTGATTCTGTCGGACTCTGTAGAGTGGAATTCCAGGTATGAGCTATTGTGAGCTACCCAAAGGGTTGTAGCATCAGAGACCAATTCAGACGTTCTCAACATTAATCAAGCAACCTGAAGACATTTCCCTTGCATTTGCATTCCAGAGCCTCAGAGAGGGTTTAAGCATAAAGGAGGAACTAATAATGTTTTGGCTGAAACAAACCACTGCTATTGAAATTACACTAGTACACACTACAAGTACATTGAGCTAGAATTCCTTATCAAATGCCATACCTCAGATTCTTGCAGACCCACTTCATCATCAGCAGCAGCAGAGTGCTGTGGCGAAATTTTCAAATTCATGGCTGAACCTGCAGAGCAAGTTGAAAATGAACCCTGTTCAAAAGCAATTCCCACCCACAGGACCTGGCAAAGACATGGAAGAGGAAAACCACATGGAAGGTTCACAGCACAGTTGGAGATAAGTTTGAAACCTCATGAGTTTAAAGTGCAAGGATTCTTGCCAAGCCCCTAACGTGACTTTGGTCCAAACATGATTTAACCTTACTGACATGGATGATCCAACTCATGCCATTTTCAAGTTGAGGCTTCAGTTGGCAAACGCTATGTTCCCAAAGGATCAAACATTAAGACCCTCAAACATAAGCTCAAAGATAGATGGAAGTATATTCCTATGTATTCGAAATCTCCACAAGACGGTTTTCTATCACTTTTACCCTCTTTCAAATTTAACGCATGAAGCTGAGAAGCAGTTATCTCTCTCAATTTACTATATAGACCTTCTTTCCATCAAAACTGGCTGTGACAGATTTCCATGAAGCTAGGTGATGGTAAATTTTGAACAATTCAGAGAGGCTTATGCACGAGAAACCTACCCACTAGAATATAGAACCATGTGCTTTGCTAGACAATATCCACTCAATGGATTCCACGAACCTAGATGCCATCTCCTCTGAAGATTGAAGAAAGGGCAACTTCACACCAGATTACATTAGACACTGACTCCAGCTTGGTTGCTGCCAGAATTTCAATAGAGATCTACTCCCACCCCGCAACATTCGGTGGCAGGGACATTACGGCCTCATATATTCACCATTTTTAAATGGTCCCTTCCAATCTCTCACACAACCTTACTTTGAAACAATTTCCAACGTCTCACCTTGTGGTGACGACTTAGATGCATGCACAGTACTGGAATTCCCAAGTTTTCCAGATGAAATTTCCGCTAAGCTGCTGGAAAAACAATTTGCTCGATCACTTCCAGAACAATTCTCAGGCCGTGAAGCTTGACTGTCGAAAGTCCCTTCAAGTCTACACCCTGTCAAACGTCCTCCACCAGTTTTCTCAAGATCACCAATCCGTGAGCTTCTTTGTAATTTCTTCATATTGGAAGAGCGTGGACTACCATCTGAGAGTGGACTTGTTGGCATTTCTGAAGAAGATTCTCCATGCATTGAAGTTCGTCCTTTCCTGTAGCTGCTGCTATCGGTTCGAGAGCTGTCCTTAGGTGACAAAGAATCCCGCGCATGTACCTTGGAAGCCTTTCGTACTCCTGAGAGTAGCCTTGTTGAAGACTCTCCTTTCGTCCAGTTATTATTGACAGTTTTTGCTTCTCTTTTCTCCGCTTTCCCAGTATCAAATCGGCTCTGCAGGGTCCCTGCAAACACAGGACCAGAGCGTGTGCTGCCTGGCCGAAGCAGGGGACCTGACCGTGTTTTGATGCGGTTAAGACCCAAAAGAGAAGTTGCAAGCCGGAAATCTTCATCTGGAATAGGAGCAGAGATTTCCATGTCCATCTCTTCATTACCTTCACCCTTCCCAGACGAGGAGTTTTTCTTGCTCCTCTCCTTGCTTTCTTTGATCCATTTGTCCTTTCCTTCTTTGATAGTTTTATCCTTCCCTCCTTTCGCTTCAGGATGATCATCCTTGGACCAACTGGGTAGATTGCTTGCATTTCGGCGTCCCGCTTTAGGTCCAGAATCATCCCCCTTATTTTTCTTCTTATTGCTTCCATCTTTGTTCACAATCAGCCCCACAGCTGCCCTGCCAAATGGTCCCATGTGACCAATTTGAACCTTCTACCTGAACACGTGGACTTTGCGTGTGCTACAACTCTTAGAGACAAGCTCTGCTCAATATTTTGCATCTAATTACATCACATGTTTCCATTTGATAGAAGCCTTGGACAAGAATGTTGCTGCTGCAGTGCAGTCGAAATAATCCATGTAATCCACCGCAGATTAATTACTGGCCTCCTTCAAATTTCAAATCAAAAGTCAAAGATAACGCCATGTCGTGAAGCACCATGACCCAGAGGGCTCGTATTTCATCGAGCTCGTCCATATAATCTGCCCTCTGAGCAGCAACCCTAATCGTTGCTGTCAAAAACCTCCATGAATTTGATGCAGCATTGTGCAAGAATGAATCTCCCATCCAATTTATTACTGGAAAGAACACCATAACATTGCATGGGCAATTAGCATCACTTAATAAGGTAGGTATGTAATTATCATCGCAACTGAGATGTTAAGTCCCCCTTACCTTGCCAAGACTCTTCCTTCCCTTTCAAAAGGGAGCAGAGCGGACAGAGACCATCCGAGATTATTATTTTCTATCCAACTCACACTTCTCAGACAACCGATATTCTTCCTCGTAATTCGTGACTGACAACGACAGCAACCAAGTACATTTAGACAAGTACATTGACTGATAATGTACGTGTTCGTGAGCTGGCTCCAAACTTCTTCGTCAAGTCAATTGCAATCCTGGACTTTGAAACATCGCCGCGCTTGTCTGAAATCCATGGACTTCGTAGCAGAGCTAAAGATTTTCAGGAACACAACTCGAAGAATAGCTTTATAACCTTCACATCAAATTGAGACGCACTCTGTTTCTTCATTTTTGAAGATCGACAGAAAGGAAAGACAACGAAGACGAAGCTGGTGCCTACTGAGGTTCAAAACTACAGAAATTTGAGAAGGAATCCGGGAAGACAACTAAGTACACCGACTGCTAGTGTACATGTTCGTGAGCTGGCTTCAATCAAACTTCTTCAAGAAGTGAATTATAGACACGAATGAACTCCTGTCTGCAGTCCATGGACTTCGTTGCAGAGCTAAAGATGTGTCAGAAATACAGCTGGAAAGAAGACGGTACTATAACCTTTACATCAAATGGAGATTCACTCTGTTTGATATGTTCACTCTGTTTCTTCATCTTGAAGATCGAAAAAATGAAGGACAGTGAAGACGAAGCTGGTGCCTAAGTTCGTAAGCAGCAAATTGGAGAAGGAATCCGAGCACTTGAAGTATGTATGTATGTATGTGCATAAGTATTTTCTAATCAGACAACCCGCCGCTCCCTTAATGCTCACTTGGACGCTCCTCTTTCCTTCACAACACAACACGACGCATGATCTCGAAGTAGCAGAAACAGAATTAAGAACTAGAAACAAGATACATACATACCGCCTCAACGCTTCCTCTCGTTATTTTCCTTCACGTACGCCATAGCCAGAATAGAATTTACTGCACCAATCCAAACTCCCAATCACCAAGCCTCCCTCTCCCTCTCCCTCTCCACGTCGTCACGTCGACTCCCCTTACGTACACTTTGCTCCCTTTCCAGATCGCACGTCACAAAACGGATCTCCCTCACCTCCAACAAACAAGCCTCCCCACTCACTCCTCACACTCAAAACTCCTCACTCTCCACCTCAAAGTAAACAATCTGCAACCGCATCCCGCAATCAAGAAAGGCTGACGGCGATCGCTTGCACCTCGATCTCAACCTCCGGAAGTTCCAGATCACAACAACAACATCACGACGACCACGGTGTCTGTATGTAAATAATGAGTTGGAGCCTCTGAGTCCGGGAGTTTGAACGAGAGGAAGCGGTGTCCATGAGCTAATAAGTTACGCTAACTTAAGCTTGTGAGAGATTTGTAAGTAGAGAGAGCGAAGGAGGAATTGCGATGATGATGATGATGATGATATTGACGTGTTCGATGCAGATGCGATGCTTCTTGAAATGCGAAGGTGGACAAGAGAGAGAGATAAGAGTTGCAGATCACAACAAGAACAAGAACTAAAACAGGAAGACGACCACTGTGTTTGTATGTAAATAATGAGTCGGTGCCTAAGTTGAGTCCGGTTTGGACGAGAGGAGGTGGTGTCCATGAGCTACTAAGTAAGTTGAGGTAAGCTTGTGAGAGACGTGTACTGCTGGAGAGAGGGGGAGGAATTGCGACGACGATAATAATGATGATGACGACGCTGTTGAGGTGTTCGATGTAGATGCGCGTGCTTCGTGTAATGCGAAGGTGGACAAGAGGAGAAAGAGGAATTGGTGCTCCTGTTGTGTTCTGTCTGACACTCAGGCTCGTCTTCTTGGTGGGCCCCGCTCGCTCACTCACTCCACTATGATGCACTCAGACACTCGACCTGCTCACTCCTGGGCCCTCCTCTGGCTCCACGAATACCACGACGAATTCGCTGCTTCGCTCGTCGCCTCCGCCAGATTCGTTCGTCGGCCCGCCACTGGCTCCATCTGTCGGCATCTCCGGCCGGCTGCCTGTGATAGTGTGAAAACTGGTGGGCCAGCATCTATTTCTTAACATAATCTCCAGCAATTTCATGGCTGGAACCGGACGGAAATGTTGGTGTGAACAGGGCATGACTCATCCACAGACCAACGAGCCAACACCAATTGCAACTCACTTGTCGGCACTTCCCACCCATAATCGATCGTTCATCCAAGAGCACAATGGTTATCAAAACTCGTCATATTTATTCATCCACATAAACATGATAATCATCCATACTTTCATGTTATGTCCATGAGTTGATCGGTTATGATCGATAACCAGTTTGAGTACGTGGATGACTCACCGACTCCATCATCCATTCCCATCTAGTTCATAACCAAATCAATAGCATAATAGTGAGGGCCAAACTGAGGGGTTGATCACACCCGCCACTGACGCCATCTATCGGCATCTCCTGCTGTGATACTGTGAAAGTTGGTGGGCCAGCATCTACTTCTTATCATAATTCCCGGCAATTTCATGGCTAGAACCAAACGGAAATGTTAATGTGATCGGGGCATGACTCGTCCACAGACCAAACGAGCCAGCACCGACTACAACTCACTTGTCGGCACTTCCCACTCATAACCGATCGTTCATCCAAGAGCACAATGGTTATCAGAACGCGTCATTATTTTCATCCATGAAAGCATGATAATCATCCATGCTTTCATGTTATGTCCATGAGCTGATCAGTTATGACCAATAACCAACTCAAGTATGTGGATGACTCGCCGACTCCGTCATCTATTCCCATCTAGTTCATAACCAATCCAATAGCAGAATAACTTGTCGCTCGACCAAGAATCATCCAAGGGCCAAGTTGTGGCAAACAACAAGAACATAAATTGTGGCCTTTGTTTCTTAGGGCCGCTTTACACTTAGAGGCCGGGCCAATTCGTTGTGTAAGAGGCTTGAAATCCTCATTTGTGATTGGTCAAAAGGCTCAAATCGGCCCCAACCCCTTTACATCTAGAGGCCGGGCTGATTTGGTGGTATGATTTTTTAAATTAAAAAATGTATGTTATGACACGGCCCGAGCTCGTTGAATTGGGTGCACCCAAAATGGAAGGCCAATTCTTGGCCTAGAGGCCAATGTCATATTCCATTAAAAAAATATTCTTAAATAAAGTATAATTTTTTAAAGTGAACTAGATCCATTGGATTATGTGGAATCTAAAGGCTCTATCTTAGATTATGCTACATCCGTTGGATTAGGCTAATTTTTTTGAATCAGCTTGGCTTCTTGGCCCGAGGGCCTTTACATATGGGAAAATTGGCCCCCGGTATAATCTTATTATAATGTGTAGTAGAGGCCGGCCTCCAACCCAAAAAAGGCTGAAATTTTGTGCAATCGGCCTCAAGGGAAATTGGCCCGGCCTCTAGGTGTAAAGCGGCCCTTAGTAGCCTGTTGGTATGGACATGTAAGGAACAATTTTCATGAGTGGGCAGGAGGTTTAATTTAGTAACAGAAGAGGTCCTTTTTAGTAGCCAATGGGCTCATTTTGAAGGTTTTTATGATTGGGTTATTGGTCCGAGATGACCTTAAACTAGCGGATGATGGTGGAGAGATACCCAAATCTCAAGGAAGAGGTTGGTGGTTCGAATCCTAGCTGGGAAATCTCCTTTCTACTTGACGGAAAACTTGCCAGGTGGTCAACTGCCTCCTGTGCTTTGGCGTTGGCCTATCAACCTTCTATCAAATAAAAATAAATAAAAAATAAAAATAAAAACATTGGGTTACAGTGACACATCATCAAAGATGTATGTGTCATTGTAAGATATAAACACTTTACCTATTTTAACATGATACACACAACGACAACTTGAAGTGTTATATAAGAGACTATATCTTAGAAAGTTGCAAATATGATACTCATTTTGTGGCTCATATCAAACCAAGTTAAGTTATTCTTCTTCTAAGAATATGATGCCAAAGTCATGTTTGACCAAATTCGTTTGAGATGTGTGTTTATTGGCTAAAAGTAGGAGTTCTATACAATGGGGTCTCGAAGAGGGAAAATAATAATATAGGACTCAAGAGACTTATTACTTTCTTGAATTTAAGTGCTAAGTTTCATAACAAAATAACACAATTGAAGCTCGAGTACTTCGAGGGCCATGTGGAAAAATGTTGGTAGTAGATCTTTTAGGAACATTTGAAAAAAGTCGTGTGGAATCTCCTTGGATCTTCACCTTAGTCTTTGTCACCGAAAGAAATCACCTCTGAAATTAACGAGTCAATAGCCCTTTGTCCATTCGCCATGCTCCGTAAACTTAATTCAATTTTGTCAATTCAAGGGAAATATAACTTATCGGCAACATGTCCAATGACTTCAAAATTCGAGGCGAGCCACCCAGGGTTGTTTGCGCATTTAAGGGTTAAGAATGGGGTTACATTTTGGTAAAGATGATATGAAAGGGGAGTATAGATCACACTAGAAGTGTGCAAGTGGGTAGATGGCTCACTACCACCGTTCCCATGGCTCATCAACCACTCTTCTCCCACTAAGAGTCTAGTTCATAACCAATTAACTCATGAACAAAGTATGAGAATCATGGATGATGACTACTTTCACTTTGAAAATGAATAAGATATTCCTTTGGACTCCAAATTTTTTAAGGGACGTGATTACAGCTTCATTTGGGATTTGCTAACCATCTCATACTAATCGCATGTTTTTATATCCTGGGAGAAAGTGGGCTAGTAGACAACAAGGTATATATACTTGACGATTTTCAAAATATGAGTATGTGAAGTATGGCATATATATATATATATATATATAGCTGACTTTTCAAAACTTTTTGCAAAGCTTGAACTTCCTCTTTTCAGAGGCCAAATCCTTCAAAATCTTCCTTATTGCCATACAAGGGTGGGTGGTGGGAACTTTGACATAACTCTTTCTACCACTTATGCATTTCCTTACTGATTTACACAATATCATTTTTGCATGATGAAGTTGTTTGTCCTCAAGTCTAACACAATATGTTGTATAGTATAGACTTGTTGTACCACAACTTATTTTGCTTTGCAAGAGTATATGCCATACTTAGGGTTTCTATCATCTAATTGTATCCTATACCAAACCATTGTTCTTGACTACCCCATACCTTGCAAGTTTAACCTACTATCCTCATGCTTTTACCCTAGGGTATGTATACCTCATCTACTCTATATATGCAGTGCTTACAAGGGAAACATTCCTAGTAACATCAACCACAAGATATGCATAAAATGTCATAATCCCAATACACCATCGTATTGTAAGTGTGAAGGGCCTGCCTCACCTGTGCCCATGCAACCAACCAACAAACATTTGAGGATTAGTTACATACACAAGGTAAATAACAGCAGGACCCAGTTGTTATCCATGTCACACACCTTTATGTTTCATCAAATGCATAGCAGTTTTTCAAAATGTAACACTCATTGCAAAATGACAAATGGGTGTTCAAACCTGTTCCTTAGCCATGATTGAGTCACCCCAAGTAGAATACTCCTCTTGGTGATTAGCCCAAGTTTCCTTCACCTTCCTCACGTATCTACCCCTTTGGTGAGTACTCCAAGAGTTACCTCACCTTGCGTTTGTATGAATGGTAGAAGAGAGGCTCATTTTAGGGTTAAGGGTTTATATTGGAGTTCTTACCTGCGGTAAGTTCTTCTAAACCCTATTTTAATCATGAGTTAAAGATGTGAGTTACATCAGTAACTGTGGTTACATTACCCTATTCCTCCATAACCTTATTACCTTTTTAGTATGGTAAGCATGATCACTTTCCATACATGTATATTAAGGATATCATGTGCTTATAGTCGTCTTTTTGTAAAGATGACTTTTGCTAAGTGAATATTTTGAAGGTTCATATTTATAAAACTTAAAATCATGGTATTGAACAATAACAAGAGAGAGAGAGAGATTTTATTTTGAGTGAATGTACTTTAGGAATTTTTTTGGCCGAATGTCATAGATGATGTTGGGGTGTTTTTCCATCTCGCCCAATACAAAGCTCCTTCCCTACTTTTATTTATAAATTCCTACAAATGATGACAAGGCCATAAAGATAGCCGCTACTAGAGGTGTGTGGAAAGGAATGACTTTGCCTTGTGACCCATGATTCGTCAACAAATGTGCTTTCTCTAGAAGCTACATATGATTACCACTTTCAACACAACAAACAATATCTTTCACACAAAAGGAAGAGTATCAAAAGAAGAAACAGAAGAAGAATCCATCCTTGTGTTATTGCCCCACCCATTCAATGGGGAACAAGACGGGCCTTCAATGAAGTATAGCATGGAAGGGAATGTCTATGTTCAACCTTCTTTACGAGAAGTATTATTCTTTCCCCAATCATTCCTCTTATGACATGTTCTTGAATACACAAGTACATCGAAGATTTCGCGACACCATAGGTTGATAGTCGGCCCAACTAAAAGTAATCTTTAATATAGACATTGGCATTCTCCAAAATTCTTTCTGTGTTTTGACATATCTCAATTTAAGGTAGAAAACAGAAAATGGTGACAGTGAAATTAAGCTTATTTGACCAGAAAGAGTGCCTTGAAGTTTGTGCAGTATTTTTTAGAAATGGAGTACTGTTCTCCCTCTTTACTATGGCACATTTGGGAAACACGCAAAAAGTCGTGTTGTCGAGGTGTCGTCTTCTCGTTAATATGACAAATGGCGTAAAGTTGTCGTATTATTAAGGGAATACAAAAACATAAAGTAATATGAGCTTAAAATATATATATACAACAAGTTTAATGACAAGTTTAATCCGCATATTTGTTTGTAATTGATTGCAAGATAGTAAGTACAAAAACCATTTGATGATATTGTAAGTCAAGGTCCTCCTTAAGACATATAGGTTAACATTAACATTGCAATACTATGTAGAACTTGAAAATTGACGTCCTCAAAACTGTTTTTGGAGCTTGATTGATCACAAAATATAAACATATTCTTACTTTTGTCCAACTATAGTAGAGGCACCTATTCCCAATCAAGGAACCCATCAACAATCTATAGGGTACCATAATTTCGTTCGAGCTGGGACTAAATTTTGATCAGGTTGAGTTCAAATTTCAATCGGGCCAAACCCAATAGTGTCATGACACATGTCCTAGTTTTGAGTGCTAAAGTGAGGAGGATTGAGCGGCTAAAACGAGTGGTTATGGCAAACTCTACACAATGATAATATGTTTGGGCCAACTTTTGGCTTCAAAAATTCACAATAATGTCAATTTATGGAATAATATTACCGAAAATTTTACAATCCACCTGATTTCTATCTTCTTACATGGGATACATTTACACCACCTTATACTTCTCCAAATATGGCGTAAATCTTTTAAGTGATCGGCTATGGATACCTCTACTCTTTATGCAAAAAAACGTCAATGATTTTTATTACAACTAACATGTGATATCTATTCACCAATCCTTACACAATGAAAAGAAGTTAGATTAACATAGTTATTGTTGACATCCAACAAGTGCTTGCACCCTGTTTGAAATCCATATTGTATAAGTATAAGACATAATTGCTCTAAACCCTAAACCCTATAAGTATAAGACATAATCATTTACAAACTTGCTTTGAAGGGAGAAAAGGTTTTTTTTTCTTGATATTGGCTCTCAATCCCAATTAGGTCACTTCGACAAAGATGTGAAACATTGCCACCCAATGATTTTGTCCTTGCATGTAAGCTCTTTATGTGCTCCAATCATGCGGAGAGATGGGCTCAAAGTTCTATTCGTAGAATATCCAAAATTGTTAGGGGAGCATGGTGGTGAATCTTAAAATTGTGTCCAGTCTCAAAATCAATGTGTATTTATTGTGCAAGATTTCAAAGTGTTGATTCTAGCACCATCTATCTCGCCTAAATTTCACATTCTAGTTCAAGTAGAACGTATAAAGTATGTGATCCTATTGTGGACACTTTCAGCTTCACAAGCATTTTTGATTGTTGGATCGGATTGGGTATTAACTCGTCCGGTTTTGTTAACTTATTACAAGGCATGCAAATTATGTAAATGAGATGTCTTTGAACATAGTTTTGCGTGTAGGGGGGCACTTCATCCTTGATCGAAGCCACAAACCCTAATGTAACCCGTGGTAGGTCACAGAGCATGGCTAAGGGACGAAGGCTACTGCAACCTATCGGAGGTGGTCCTTTTTTGGTAACAAAAACATGATGGTTTGAAGGTCCCCAAGAAACTTGGGGTTTGTATATCCTAGTGTGGTGCCCATGGGTGTGTTTAGCTGGTGTTGTGGGTGGTCAGAGTTGTGGTGTAGGTGAGTGCGATGTAGGTGAATTATTAGGGTGTTGTCATTGTGGGGTTGTGTTGGATGGTTGATGGGTGCTTTAGTGGGTGTTATGGGTGCTATTGTTGTACATGGTGGTCCATATTCAAAGCATGTGAGGCCCTTAGACAAGTTAGTGACTAAAGAAATATTACTATTACTTGATTGAGACTATTGATAGAACTTGCCAATTAGCAAATTATCATTTCAAGTTTTAGAGTTGTACTTGCGATGCAAAAGTTATAGGCGGTCAAAGTGCAGTTTTTCATGTTCTTTGAGCCCATCACATAGAGCTTCTCAACCATGTTAACTAGTGAATCAAGAATGGTATTCTATAGAGCGTATACTCTAATATAGTAATCTAAATAAGATATGTGCATTTCTAGTGTCCATTATTGTTTCCAAGCCTTGCCATATACCACTCGAATGTAGGTGTCCGACTAAGAATAGTGACTACATAAAGCCTACATACTTTACATCATGGTACTTGCATTTCATACTTACCAAATGGAGGAAGTTTCCTCCAAATGTCCATGTCTAATGTGATGCAATGCAATGTACGTGGACCTTTTGTGGTCACTCTTTTTCCATCAAATACCTCTACATGTTCACCGCTACGTATTCACCTTCACCTATGGGGATAGTGGACTCCCCATAAATATTTATAGAAAAAGAATGACTAAAGAGGTGCTACATCATTTGAAAGATGACTACAATACATACAAGCTAACAAATCCAAATTTATCCAACCTTCACACCCTCTCCTCTCCTCCTAGAATCTCCACTATTAGAACAATGGTCATGTATCACTTGGTGTTTCACTTCAAAATGCAATGAAAAAGGCCATGTTCCACTTGACCTTTTCCTAGATAATTTCTCACAATGGAGATGGAATTTGAAGTGGTTAAGCTATGTGTGCAATGACCATTTGAAAATGGTCAAATGGGGTGTGAATTTGACCATGTGGAATTGAAGGGCCTTGTGGAGTGGAAATTGTTTGAAAAAATGCACATTATTTTCAAATGTCATTTCCCACATGAATCGTGTTTTTGGGATTATTTCGCTTCATTGTCCCTCCTATTTTCATTCTCTAAAAAAGAAATATCATGTGTACCATGTTCTTTTTATGTAATGTATTGTACATGGGGGTTACTCAAATCCACAAGGGATGCACTCAATGGTAGAGAACCAAAATGACATGAGCGGGTACATGTCAAAGGAAAGATTTGCAAGTAATGAGATGATATCCAAAAAGAACTACCCTACAAATGATCATGATAAATGTAAATAAGGGTAGTACAATAATTTTCCACTCACGTGCATTTTGAATCTCTACATTGAGTGCACCCTTGACGTATAGATGTCAACTTTGATCCTATTACCTTGGGAATGGAAATCTTCATGGTGTGTGATTGCTAACCAAATGAGACAAGTCCCGAGCCAAACCATTGGGAAACAAAAAGTGTGAAGTTGGGAATGCTCACATTATGGCCACATGCTTACATGTGAAGTCAATCAATATATGTAAAGGATTGTGTGTATGTGCCATTGGTGTGTGTTGCACTAAAGTCGCTTGGCATGGTGAGATATTTTGTGTTCAAAATCGGAGGCATTATGATGTCAATCGATGTATAATCTTGTTCATATGTTATGTGGCATCCCTATTGTCCTCATTGACAATGCCACTTGTCATGATCATACGTCCATTGATATTTGAAGCATGTCATCCAACACGTCACGCCACTTGTGATTTTGTTGATATGACACCATTTTTACATGCCCCACGCCAATCCCAAATCATTTGAAAATTGACGTGGAAAATAATCATGTGGGCCATGCCAATTTAAGAATTGTTCATAATTAGTGTGGATCGAACGTGATAATGTCACGTGAGTAGAACATGATGTGGCGTGGTGTGTTAGAATGATGCTTTTGACTATCAATGCATATCATTCGATATTTAATGACGTGGTCCGCAATTAGTCTTAACGTGAATGAAGTGGAAAATAATCATGTGGGCCATGCCAATTTTAGAGTTGCTTAGAATTAGTGTAGATTGAACGTGATAATGACATGTGAGTAGAACAACATGTGGCGTGGTGTGTTAGAATGATGCTTTTGACTATCAATGCATATCATTTGGGAATTGACGTGGTCCGCAATTAGTCTTGACATGTGAATGACATAGAAAATAATCATGTGGGCCATGCCAATTTTAGGGTTGCTTAGAATTAGTGTGGGTTAAATGTGATATGTCACGTGGGTAGAACAACATGTGGCGTGGTGTGTTAGAATGATGCTTTTGACTATCAATGCATATCATAATGAAGGCGTGGTCATGAGAAATGGCATGGTGTGATGCATAGTACCGATGGCTCACACGGAGACACCAATTGATATATAGACGTGATGCTTTACATTGAGTTCATAAGTCATACAATTTTGACCGCCCGGAAATGTGACGTGGTATGCAATGATTGATGCTTGTTGGGCTTGGATCATTGTGAACCACATAAAACCTCCAAAACTTTAGTTCTTTCAATAAATATGGTCCTCGGGAATGGATATAATTGGTATGTTTGAAGCATGAGAATGAGAATCGCCTTCGTAATAGGCTCAATAGGGTTCAAAAGGAGGCTCAAGGATGAAGATGTCAACAACACTCTCCTCTTTGGGAGGGGTAAAAGTTAGGTGTTGCCCCCATGATCGGTTACTAAACGGAATCATGCATGGGCACCTCACTAGCGGAATATTAAAAATAAGGTGAGACCTAACATCTAGGGTACTCTTTATTTATGTAGACGATTTTTTTGAAAAATAATTGATGTAATATAACATCAATTCTATTAATATATTGCATTATAAATATGATACAGCACCCTATAATGTCATGTATTATTATATTGTGGAACTATGTATATGGTATTGTGTTTAGGATGGTACAAAACTTGTAGAGGGTCACAAGGTTTTCCCACTCACAACCTCATACCTTGAGCATTTCATAGTGTCCTTGTAGTGCCCAATCGTGTTATTGTAGTGTTTTTGTATTGTTTAGTAGTGTTCTTGTTCATCATGTTGTATCCATGTCATTGTTTGGTGTCTCAATCCCTTATCATTATTATATTCAACCCTTTATTGACCACCTTAATGATATAAGGCAATCAATGCCTTATGTAAATAAGCTACCTTATATTACTAAGCATGTTGATGAAGAGTGCCTTAAAACACTACACATATGATGATTCTAAACAATATTGGATAAATAACCTCCCAACAATATATATATATATAGTTATAGTTATAGTTATTTTTATTTTTGACACACATGTATACATAAACTACGAGATAGTGAGGTACCCGTGAATTCATGTTGCAACATTATTAAGTGTCATGTTAGTAATTTCCAGATGTATCCCTCCTCCTTCCACCCCATCACCCGATTTCATTCTCTTTTGACAAATGAACGACTTGTTGATTCTCTTTCAAAGCAATGATAAAAAAAAGCCATGATGAAATGTAATATCGAACAAGGTTTGAAGACTTAACAAGCTTGAAAGATACTTTATTATTATTATTATAAACACTAAATGCGCATTTAAAAAAAATGAAATTATGTGCTTTCACTATGAGCTTTGTACTTTGCTTACGATACTTACTGGGCTAAAGCAATTGTTGATATCAAACTATACATGCACTTTTTGTCATCTTTTGAAAATTTTAGTAGAAATATAAAGTTTATGAAATACATGGTACCATTCAAAACAAAAAAACCAACCTTGTGTTTAATAAAATCAACCTCCACATAAAGAGACGGGCATTGGAGATCACATAATTGAATGTTCCCAAGAATTCCCTTCACAAGAACCCCCACCCCATGATAATTTTCTTCTTCTCACATGTGGGTCCATTATTCTACTCTAAGGGTCGCTGCACACTATGGCCGAAGGTCAAGAGGTCGTTGATTTCCACCAATCAGATTGCAAGAAACTAAGAATTCGGCCTCTCGACCTTTCACACTGGAAGCCAAAGTCCAAAGGTTGTCGCTCTCCAAAATGCCTACATGGCAGTACTTTTTGACCAATGTAATGGACTCTCGAAGGAAGTTTGGGTCACACACGGGTGGAAACCCAAACTATGGTCGAGAGGCCGTCAATTTTTTTCATTTAAAAATATATATATTAAAAAAATTGACAAGATCTTGGCCGTTAGATTGGAGGGGTTGTTGTGGGCAAGGAATACAGTGGGATGCTTCTTCCTTTGGACTTTGGGCTTGGCTTTTGACGGCTTCACACTATGGCCGTCCAAGTCGAGAGGCCGTGGGAGTTCATGACCAAAGGTTTGGACTTTGGACTTTGGGCTTTGGAGGCTTCATACTATGCCCAGCTGAAGGCTCCAATTCCTATATTTCATTGGCTGGCTATTTTCAACCCATTTCTTTGGACTCTCAACAAAGTTTGACCATTCAATCCCATGGCCTCTCGACTTGGACGGCCATAGTGTGAAGCGGCCCTAAGTGTGCCCCTTGAGGCATGTACTTGCATCCGAGGGCACATAGGGTGTGTTTTGTACCCCAATCAATAGTGTAAAAAACCAATTATTAGTATGCACTTGAAAGTGAGCTAGATAGGGCCATTTTTGACACTACAACCTAAAATGGGAATATGTACTTTAAACACGTGTTTTTTGGCATTAAGAGGCTCAAATAAGGAAACTTTTCAAAAACAACCTGCGCTTTAGTTGTAGTGACTTGTGATAATTTTGCATGCATAAGCCAATGGACGAATTGAGTTAGTGCATTGGAAAGTTTACCATCATTCAATTTGGCTTTGATTAAAGGACCTGCAAAATGTAGTTCTTTGAAGGGAGCAGGGAAAAAGAGAAAAGAAAATACCGACTGGTTGGTGTAAATGAGGGATGCTTCATCCTTGATTATTGTCATCTAGTTCTTGAATGTATTTGTTTCTATCTAAGCACTTAGTAATGTCTTAAATGAATCAAGATTCCTTGCAAAAATTTCACATGATTCACCACATATCACTCTTAAGGAGAGAGATGACGGTAACCAAATGTTGTGGATGAGGAGCACTTCACCCTCGATCACCACTATTAACTTTTATATATACAATAATACATACTTCTCTTGCAAACCTCCATAATATCAATTCTTTGACTTCCATTATTAATAAGAGAGCGACACTTTCTTAGTTGTGGCCTCCATTGCCAAAGACTTATTAGGAGAAGAAAAGAAGAGATGACTCCAATAATGCCGCTGACGTGAATTACGGTGTTACTTCATATTCAAGTTGGTCTAACTCTACTTGTAGTTTTAAAACTTGCATCATGGGGATGAGAGGGCCATCAATGACTACTGCCTTCTTTCAAAGGTGAACACCTTGAAACATGTCATAGGCAAGCTAACCCACACCTATCTCTAGCAAAGGGCAAGCCCCTTGATTCTTGCATAGTTAGTTGAAATATTCAGTTCACCCAAAAACCACAACTACGATTGGGTAGACCATAATGATACGGTGCCCTTAATAATCTTACGTGGTGAAAATAATCCTCACTCAACACTCTTCATGCCTTAGACAACTTAGCCTTGGAGTTCCTATGGGATATGGGTTTAAGTCACTCTTCAAATAAGGTTTATGATTTAGAAGACATTATGTGGGCTTTTGTCAAGAACACGTCAAAGAGCATACTTAACTTGCACTTTCAAGGACATTTGTCGAAACATCACCTAACCATGTCACAAGGATGGCATGCTCCACTTATGGGTCTCGTGCATAGCATCTTAAGGCCAAGTCGAGAAGTGTTTGAAAGCCCATAATAAGAAAACATGCTACCTAAAATGACAAGACTATTTTTAATAAGGTCACAAGTCATTCAATTTATAGCATCTTAAGGCCAAGTCGAGAAGTGTTTGAAAGCCCATAATAAGAAAACGGGCTATCTAAAATGACAAGACTATTTTTAATAAGGTCACAAGTCATTCAATTTAATTTGGTGACATTTAGGCAAAAGAAATTAAGCACAAATAATTTTTCTTAGAAACATGTCTCAAAGACACATGTCATGAGGTGTTGTTTAACAAGTTCACTCCCCCCCCCCCTCTTTTGTATATAGAGATAGAAGAGAGAAGAAACTTCGATCCCCAGGGGGACCGACGTGAATGAAGTGTCTGTTCGTTCCACCCCTAAACCTATGTCCACGGGACATAGGAGTAGAAGTGAGGAACTACTTCCCTTCTTCGAGAGTAGACACTATAGTCACAAGTAACCAATAACAAATAAGAGCCAGTAACCAATATTGGTTAATGACACAAAGGGAGACTATACCCAAGGGATGGTTTAATATAGGGTTTGTTTTGTTTAGTTTGATCTAGGGAGTTTAGGGGGGTCTTGTATTTGAGGTAGAGGTTGGTGATGTATATAGAGATACATATAGATGGATGGATGGATAGATAGATAATTTGTGTGTCTCCTTGGTTGTCCTCTGTATTCTTACCACATCTTAGGTTGCCTACACGAATAACTTGCATTCACAAACAAGTTGCCTCTTTACATATGCAAATTTTCTTGGGGCAAAATGAAATCACAAAATAGTTCAACTTGTGTTTGTTCATCTATATAGAAACCCCAATTTCTTTAAAACAAATCATTGCATTTTGTTATTGTGGTAACAAACGTTCAAAATGACGTGGACTGTCACTGAATCATGGTGGAACAACCCAACTGCACATTTCAATGTAAAATGATGCTTTTGATATGATTGAACACATGAATTAATCTCATTGCAACACATATCCTTTCGATACCCATCGTTAACTACAAAGCTTGTCATGTACCGCTCAAATATTGGTGTCCATGTAGGGAAAGTGACCACATAAGCCCCAACATATGCATACTACCTCACATTAACATGATACTAAGATACACACGCAGGGTTGATGCGAGGTCGCAAACATCAAAGTCCTCTTTCTTTCTTTCCTTCCTACCCCCACCAAACAGAACAAAGAAGAGTAGTACTATCCGAGCCCCAAAACACGTGAACTAACATATCCAGCTAAAAAAATTGCAAGCATGCCACCAGTTCCAGATGTATCACTGGTGACAGAGTTGCCAAGGCTTTAGTTCAGTCGCACATGACACGTGCTGTAACTTAGAAGCCTCCCCGACACCAAAGTCATCTCTCTCTCTCTTTCTTTCTTCACTACAAAGAAGAACGTGAGGAGAGCAAGGTGTGAACATTGGAGCCCCAAAACACATGATGAACTGACATGTGGGACTGGGAAGTTGGCAAATGCGCCATCAATTGCAGATCTAGGAAAGGTGGAATCATAAGTCGTGGGCAGTGAGTGACACTAAGCAGCAGCACAAGAAAATGGTGCCAAGCAGGCCTCCACAGAAAGCCCATCCCCTGTGCCCATTATGAGCTGAGCTGGGCTGGGCTGGGCCTAAGTTAGGAGATGAGGACGGACAGCCACCCACCTGACTCGTGTTTGGACTTCCTTCCCAAGCCCCCCAAGTCCACCACCCATTGCAGTGGCCATGGAGATTTTTAGGGCACAATCGGCCAGCATCGCAGTGTTTCCAACTCCTGCCTGTTCCATGGTTGTGATCTTCCGATTCTTCTTCAACATGTCGAGGTGGTTTGTTCCACGATTTCGTCTATAATGTGTGATATAGTTCAAAGTGTCACGGTCTCCTGGTTTGGTGTTTAGGCCTACCCTCCAAGAGGTGGTTTTTGAAAAGAGTCCAAGTCAACATGAAACAATGTTTCCAACTCCAACCGGTTTCATTGTTGCGACCTTCCGATTTTACTTCAATATGTCGAGGTTTGTTCCACGGTTTCATTTTTAATATGTGATATAGTAGAATAAATCAACGGTTGTGAGCATTCGAAGTGTCTTGGTCTCCCGGCTTGGTGTTAGGCCTACCTCCAAGAGGTGGTTTTTGAAAAGAGTCCAAGTGAGCATGAAACATGATCCATGAAACCATGAAACAATATTTCCAACTCCAATTGGTTACATTGTTGTGATCTTCCGATTTTTCTTCAATATGTTGAGGTTTGTTCCACAATTTCGGGTGTAATATGTGATATAGTAGAATAAATCAACGGTTGTGAGCGTTCGGAGTGTCACGGTCTCTTGGTTCGGTGTTTAGGCCTACCTCCAAGAGGTTATTTTTGAGAATAGTCCAAGTGACCATGAAACATGATCCATGAAACCATGTTTCCAACTCCAACCGGTTACATTGTTGTGATCTTCCGATTTTTCTTCAGTATGTCGAGGTTTATTCCACAGTTCTGTCTAAGGGCCACTTCACACATGAGCCAAAAGCCGTGACTGTGAAATTGTGAGAGCCCAAAAGAAAGTGTCCAAAGGTTGTCCCAACACACCTCCAAAATTGTGTAGTGTGGTCACAAACCCTGAAGTGTAGGGTGAAGCCATATGTGACCGGGCCCTCAATCAAATGCTATTTCAATGGATTTATGTTCATGTGGGTCCTCACACATGATAGAATAGAATAAATCAACAGTTGTGAGCGTTTGGAGTGTCATGGTCTCCCGGTTTTGTCTTAGGCCTACCTCCAAGAGATGGTTTTTGAAAATAATCCAAGTGACCATGAAACATGATCCATTGGATGCCATGTAGGAATCCATGTAGACTTTACATCATTCTTGCATTCACATACTCCGTTGGTCCTTCGAGCGTAGTGTGAAGTTGCGAACTTGGACCAGCTCCGCCTTTTCCACCAATGAGAGTGCTTGACGTGTAATGGTCACGGGCTCTCAGTCTCGTGTGTGAAGTGGCCCTAAAGTGAACCAGTTAGTTCTCAAACTCAACCGGTTCATCTGTAACTACACTATATTGTATTTAGTGTCATATGGCATTTTGTCACTATGATAACTTTTCTACTTACACTTTTTATGAACAGGTTTACTGAAACTGTTGTCCCAATTTACTTTTAGTTCATTGCTTTTGGTATATTTTACATAATAGGAATCATGTAATGAATCACTGTCATGAATGATTGACATTTTGATGAAAACCACTTAGTGAGTGATAGCAATTGCAACACTGTAAGTCTGTGAATGTCCATATGTTTTTTTTACAAGGAAGAAATGACAAATAATGTTAGGTTTACATTTAGTGTTGGTGACACTACATGGGCGGTTTACAATTAGTATTGAGCAAGACAAATAGAAATAGTGACACCAAATACAACAGTTAGTGTAGTGGCCGGTTTTTCCTCTTCATTGCTCTATTGAAACGGCTGCAGGACTTCTTGAGGCTAGCAACTTGAACTCCATGGTCCTTTAATTTGGATTACTACACAAAATATGATATTTAGTGTTTGATACACTAAACACGAATGCATACACTAAATATTGATAACCCTATGAAAGTAAGTAACATTAAATGTAAACTCAAACACTAAATATCAACTATGGTAATATGTGAAAATCACATGGTTGAATATAGTGTTAGTAAAGATATGAAAAAAGGGATATAATAAAGGAAGGTGGCAGTAGGGAAGGTAGTGGCACATTTATGTCTAACACTAATTGTCAAAGAATTGAAAACTAGTTTTGAGCATGGTAGGGTGGTAACAACACTAAATATAATCAAACACTAAATATCATATTTTGTGTAGTGAATGTTTTTCACGCCGCCCGACCGACACGTGATTCCCGGAAGTTTTGCAACTGGTCAGCCCCCCTTCTTCTTCTTCGTCGCCTTCTTTTCTTTTTTGCCCGGATTTTCAAGAGGGCCGGCGGAAATGGCGACAATCATTGGAGTGGTAATGCCACATACGGATTAAATATGACAGGGTTTCATCCAAAGTGTATGAGTTTTGGGGACGTTTTCGGTGACTTTCATCCATGTCAAGATGACGTAATATTTATACTCTAGTTTTCGATTTTGGTTGCCTAAAAAAATTTGTGGCTGCCCAATTCCACCCACCATCTTCCATTCAATTCATGAAGACATGGTGGGTGCACTTCTAAACTTCTCCAAGTGATGTGCGATCGCAAGTACGCTATGTGGTCCTATTTGTGGACTTTTCAAACTCCACAAACGATGTCAATCATTGGATCTAACTAAGAATTTGCCTCACCCAAACAACAATTGCGAAATATAGAGATTGTCGTTTCGAAGTTCAATATCAAAGTTGAGATGCAAAAGTTATAAGAAATGAAAGTGAAGATTTTCTTTTTCTTGGATTGACGTTGTGTTGTTCCATAGCGTCACGTGCTGCACCGGTTCTCCTTTATCACACATCCATGTTAACACTACAAACTCCTCGATATCAGGTGTAGTTTGGTTGCCAAAAGCATCATAGTACTGAGTTTGGAGTGTATTTGTTTGGAAGACAATGCACCCTATTGTGAAGTCTATCCATTACAACTAAGAAAAGCCGGTGGTCAAAGGTAGGTTACTTTTTCCAATCACTAGCCCACTTCTCCTAGAATGAAACACGCAATTAGTAGTACAAGATGGTTAGCAACTTCAAATCAAAGTCATAGTCAATATCCTCATAAAGTTTGGATAGTTTATCCAGACTTAAAGTGAAGATTCTTGTGCTCATTAAATGATTATATAGCTCCCCCACCCCCCGTTGCCAATACAATTACGTTGACTACTAAAACCTAGAATGGCTATCATGTTTTGAGCACACAATTCAATATCTTTTAAACATTTATAGTTCAAATACACGTTTTTGTTCATGGAGAGGTTCCTAAGAGTCTTCTTGGAATCTTATGGTTTAAATTAGACACCGAGAAGGCATTGTTATAATTAGATTGAACTACAATATGTACTGAAAACATAGAGACCATTCTAGGTTCAAAAAACAAACACAATCGAGAGGGTCTACATGAGCACTTAAAATCATATTAATTCTTCCATTGGCCTTTTGGAACTTTAGATTCTTTGAACTCTATATCTAAATTTGAATTGACATATGGTGGCTTGAACCCAAAGATTTAATGTGAACCCCACGGGAACTCCGAGGTTCAGCCGTCTAAGGCTGGAATAGTTGTTGAATGAGTGACCTTCCCAACACTTGATTTCTAGTGCACCCTACCACCTACCGTATATCCACCCTCGGGGGTGCATCATTGAAAGTATGGATCCACGTGGGTGCACAAAAAAGGTACTGATTATGCCCAGGGGTTACAAAATATATATAAGGTTTTATTGGGTTTTTTTTTTCTAGCTTTGTGAATACACTAGGCGTATGATTCATATACTCCTAGTTGTATTTCTACTTTTAGGTCCATAGTCGAGTATAATGAAGTGGGTAATTCACAAGAGGTCCAAAATGCATATTTCCATTATGTCAGTTTGAATGGTAATTCCACATTGTCCAAGGATATGTTCACTAGAATCAAGTATGGTATGTTACATGTCAAACCTAAAGTTTGACTATCTAGAGCCAAGGATAATGATTACTCATTGAAATTGAAATATGATTATACGGTATAGTTTGTCTCCCAATTGAAGAAGTGAAAAACAAAGGATTAAAAAGCAAGTCAGCTAAAACATTGACCACCTAGACTTGGTGTTTGGGAAGGGTATATAGGATGCGCCGCAACATTGGCAACATGTGAATTGAGTATCGACAACTAGTTGACCTCTAGAACCGGCTTTCCAATATGGAAATAAGATGACGTTGGTATCAAAATAAGAATGGGTCAAATGTGGACCTATGGCTTGACAAATCATTTGGTGGTAGAGTTAGAAACCATCATTGCATCGGCTTCAATGATTTGTATTGTAGCAACAAGTTTGTATGAATTACATCCAACGGATGAACGAGTGCTCAATGATTTCATAAATGATTTAATAAATATGTCTTGCTAAGAGTATTTTAGCCATATGATCTTTCCAGCATATATACATGATTGGGATCTATATGTTTTATGATTTCTCACTTGTGTATGTATTCAAGGGGATTTCCTAGCTGCAAATTGTACGTATATCATTTTTAAGACGGGGGCAAATCTTGCATATTAGGGGTATTAATTTTAGGGTCATGCACGCATGTGGTTCCCAACAATAATAATAAGTGCACCCCATGTGTGTCCACCTAATCATAGTTGGATATCTGGGTGAACCGGATATTTCAACTAATCGTGTGGGAAGCTAAGGGCTTGCCCTTGGAGAAGATAGGTGTCGACCAACTTGTCCACGCCCATTCTAGGTGTTCACCTTCAAAAGCAGGCAGTAGTTGTCAAGGGCCCTCTAATTCTTGTATTGTTCATTTTGGGATTGCATATAGATTTCGACTAACTTGAAAATGAACCAACACCATAATTCACACCGGTGGCAACATTAGAGTTGTCTTTCTTTCTTTCTTTCTTTCTTTCTCTCTGAAATGAGAACATACATGATTGGCAATTGCTTGTATCCAAACAACAATTTACTAATTGAATATATAGGTCACCAAGCCCAATTCCCAAGCGGTGGACTCTCCATACCACATACAAACTAACATGAGTGTAAGAAAGGGTTTTAGTTGAGGCATTAGTGTACATAGTATACATAATGGACAAGTATTAAGTTTCTCTAGTTTGTTCACTTTAAAATGCTATAAAGAATTTTGTATTACGGGTAGATGTACAAAAGGGGCCCCTAAGGTTTAGAGATTTTTTTGACAGTAGATGTGTTGGTTTCACCTAATTCACATTTTCATTCATTGTTATCATATGGTAACAATCCTCAACAACTACCTCGACCATTCTTGTTAGGGTTTTGCATTTGGGTTATAGGACAAGCTAGAGGCTCTTTGAGTACTCATGGGTTCCCTTGAGTTTCCCTCTTCGGATTGTGGGTAAGTTATTGTGCTCTTGTCTTTGTTTGTTTGATGCAATTGTTGAGTTACATGCCATGGATAAAAAAATTTGTTTAATGACTTTATGATGAGAAAGTGAACATGGATTTTACATGTAATGAAGGCATATTTAATTCATGGTTTATATTTTGTGTATGTAGTGGAGGCATTTATCACCTGAAAATTGGAAAGCGGTAGTATAAATACATGGGTTCATTTTCTAGCATGCCATTAGCACGTATACATTTGTTTTTCTCTATAAATTTCTCGTGTATAGGGAGTTTAATATCATAGTGATCCATGCATGTCATTATGGTTTTCAACGAAGAATCCACCCTCAAGGACCCATTATGAAGGAAGTTATCGAAGTGGACCACACTATTTATTTTGGTCAAAATGAAAATAATGTGGGTCCAAGACTCTAGGTGTTCCCTAAGTCTTCATGAGGACTTCCAATCAGCACATTTAATATAAGCTCCATAATAAAAAAATAGCACACAATAACATACTCACCCACGATAATTTTCTAGAATATGAATGTAGCCCATGCTAATTTTCTAGTAGAAATTTAGTGTGGGTGAAAAATTGATGTGGCCCACATTAATTTCTAGCACGAAAATTAGCATGGCCTCTAGAATAGTACTATGACCCACACTTGTAGGACTATTTAGTGTAGCTACCCAAATCTCTCTACTACTTGTGAAGCCTCGCTACATACTAGCCACCAAATGGGCACCAAACCAAATTACTAGATAATGAACATATTTGACAAATTTGGCTCTTCAAAAGATTGAATCAAATATGGGTTTGCTCCTTGTCAAAAACCACATGTTCTGCTACCCCCCATTTCCTACCGGATTTCCAACCACATGACAAAATGACAACAAGTCTTACTACAAGCAATCTCTAAAGAGCAACACCATTTGGACCCCATCATTCGTTACCATGGACATATCCTAGTATTTGACTTAACCCGCTAACATGTGCTACTAGAGTGTTCTAGAGGGCTCCCTTCTCAAAGTACATCAAATGTTGTATTTAGTGTCACCAATTCTATTTGTCTTGCTCAATACAAGTTGTAAACCACCTCTTGTATTGTCACCAATACAAAGTGTAAAACTAACAT
The DNA here is from genome assembly GCA_950295325.1 of Polytrichum commune. NCBI lineage: Eukaryota > Viridiplantae > Streptophyta > Polytrichopsida > Polytrichales > Polytrichaceae > Polytrichum > Polytrichum commune. The sequence goes on from OX485807.1 coordinate 6,489,549, forward strand.
TATTTGTCATAATGATTCCTTGTTTAAAAAATAAAAATAAATTGGGCACTATGGATTTACAATGTCGCAATTACCGTCACTAACTAAGTGATTTTCCATCCAAAGTCAATCATCCATAACAAGATTTCATCACAAAAATGTTAGGATGCACAATATACCAAAAGTGGATGAACAATACGTAGGTTGGGATGACAATATTTGTGAAGTTATTCATTATAAGTGTCTTTAGAAAAGTAACCGCAATGACATAAGATACCATATGAGTATCAATAATGAGGATGCCACGTTTTCTCCTATGAATAGGGTATGGGTATTTGATGGTTTTTGTTTTGATTTGGTTCTTAATACCATTGGGGGTCTATATACCATGCAACAACCTTCATGCCTAGGAATATGCCTTAGTATGCAGCTGCCTTCCGTACTGGCAACTTTGGTATCAACCTAGATAATAACTTGGCTATACAAAGAATCTCTCGCCTTGAGATATCCACATGACATTCTTCAATGGGCTCTACGTGTTTGCTCACTATTATAGGTAGGGTAGTGGTTGACTAAAGTGGGGGAGGAGCCGGCTTAGGTGCAAATCTAGTTGTAGTTGGTCACGATACTCTAATACCACATAGGAATTTGACATGGAAATATGTGTGTCCAATCACCTTGGTAATTTAACTCGGTCATCCTCCCCATCACATGTTTAGAATCAAACTATACTTCATGGGGGATTTGAATTTCTTAAGGGTAGTGGATAGAGTCGATGGTTAGTAGTATTGGCCCCACCGGATGCGTTGTGAGCCAGTGAAGAATGGTATGCATCAAACAACAATAGTTGATTGATTGATATTACAATATTGATATCCATGGGAAAACCATCTCTTGGTATTGGTTATTAAAACCATGCACTCACCTGGATACCATACCAACATTAGCGTCATCCGCAAAGTGTCTCAAAGAGGGTTGAAATCGTGCCTTTCACCCTTCTTCGAGAAAACTTTCTATCAAGAGCTCATTGTGTATAGGAGACTAATATTGTGAAAGGCGGGTGAAACATTGGGGACCTCCTCTTTCCACCTCTCAAATTTTGAGAGAATTCTAAGATCTAAAATAGAGTACGTGCATGGGACCCGCTGTCGTGAACCCCAGATTGCCCTATGCAAGCTTAACTTGGTCCACCCATCCTAGCAGGACAACCTAAAACACCAGGTTCATAATAGCCCAACACACCACCCTTTGTGTATGATGATCTAAACATTAAGAAAACTTGGATAACTTTGTGTTAATTCTCATAAACTTAGGGTTTGGGACTTAAACGCACGGTTTCATCTGCTTTACCATACAACAAATACCTTGGTTGGCTACAACGTCGTTAGAACTCATGCGATTCGCTTCACGACGCCAATAAAAACGAGCATGGAGTTGCAAATCCCTCCGTATGTGGCACAGAGCCAAGTTGGACTTTGTACCTTCTTCTGCAAGTAGGCAAGCAGCCATGCCCCTTCTGGGTGCAGATCAAGGAACGGGAAGCACTGGTTGAGCTTCAGAAAACAACTGGTTCAAGTTCAAGACTCCAGGCAAGATGATTACTGGTCATTTTAGAGGAATCTATGGAAGAATATACCTCAAATTATTAAAGGGAGAACCCGGAAGATCACAACCTATGTCTGGGGAGAACCGGCGGTTAGGTACAGATGAACCGGTTGAGTTAGAGAAATAACCGGTTGAAGTTCAAGACTCCAGGAGAATTACCGATCATTTCAGAGGAATCTATAGAAGAATATACCTCAAATTATTAAAGGGAAAAACCCGGAAGATCACAACCTATGTCCGGGAAGAACCGGTGGTTAGGTACAGATGAACCAGTTGAGTTTGGGAAATAACCGGTTGAAGTTCAACACTTCAGGAGAATTAACGATCATTTCAGAGGAATCTATAGAAGAATATACCTCAAATTATTAAAGGGGAAAACCCGGAAGATCACAACCTATGTCCGGGAAGAACCGGTGGTTAGGTACAGATGAACCAGTTGAGTTTGGGAAATAACCGATTGAAGTTCAAGACTTCAGGAGAATTACCGATCATTTCAGAGGAATCTATAGAAGAATATACCTCAAATTATTAAAGGGGAAAACCCGGAAGATCACGACCTCTGTCTGGGAAGAACCGGCGGTTAGGTACAGATGAACCGGTTGAGTTTGAGAAATAACCGGTTGAAGTTCAAGACTTCATTCAGGAGAATCACCGATCATTTCAGAGGAATCTATAGAAGAATACACCTCCTTGAATGAATGAAAGCGGCAAAACCGGAAGATATCTAACATGTCACCGGCTGGATCTAGAATCACTGGGGTCTTGACCGACTGACTATACATGCCCGAAAACTTCCCGGGCACTGATGACAACGCGGAACCGGTTGGACATGGAAACACTGGGAATTTGACCGATATTGCCCCAAATTCTCCAGACGCTGAGGCCCAGGAAGTACCTTAGTCCCCTTGAGTCAGAAGGAAGGGAGGAAGGTGCTGGCTGCCAAGGCTAACTTAGTACAGCTATGGGGATAAGGCAGTGGTGGTATGAATGTTATATGGGAATGGGGGAGGCTCCATAATTCCCCATAATTCACGCTCACACTGGCCTCGCATCGATTTCAGGTCCGCCGGCGTAACTTAGCTCACCTAATACCATTGAAGCTCGAAGAGCTCTTTGCGCTCTTCAGTCAAGCTTCCTTGCTGGCTGCTTCAGAACGGGGCAAAATGACTTAAAATGACTTTGTGGTCGGCTTGTCCTGGAATCGTCCTTGGAACGACACTGGGAGCTTCACTAACTGTGAAATTTAGTGTCACCGATTCTGGTTGTCTTTGCTCAATACTCATTGTAAAACTGTAGTGTAGTGTGTTACCAACACTAAATGGTCGACCCAACATTGTTTGTCGTTCCTTGTAAAGTTTTGGGGGGGATTATAGGTCTCCAGTGTTGCAAATTACTGTCGCTTACCAGGTGGTTTTTCGTCTAAATTTCAGTCGTCCATGGCAATGTTGCATCACAAGTTGGCGACAAGAGAAGGTAGGGTGTTGGCCGATGGATGAACTCGTGCATCATCCATGACAAATATTTGTTCACTTTTTTTTAAGAAGTGTTATATGAAAAGTTACCACAGTGACATGAAATACCATATGACATTGAATATCATATTTAGTGGAGCTACGTTCAAATATTTTGGCAGACAGGCGAACTAGGTTATTGGAAAGGTCGAAGTGGAAGTGATTTCTTGGATGTGGCACCAAAAGTTTCGCAAAGAATTTTTTTTCATGCCCACAACACTCTTACAATCTCAGTTAATTCTTGCTGCAATCCGTGTCCGAGAGGGGGGAAAGGGGGGACTTATCGTATAAGAGTGTACCTCACATCCATCCAAGATAAAAACTTGACCCCCTGTAGGGTTGTGGCCCAATCCATCTCAAACGACTTGGACTAGATTCATTTGGTGTCTTTGAAGCTATTTCCATTGTCAAATCAACTACAAATAATAACTTATGGGCTGCATATTATTTTAGGGTTTTTACATTGGATGAATGAGAAGTGCTCTTGTATGCGATAAATTCACCTTTCTCTCCATCAAGAGTATTCAATCTATCCAAGGTAAGCACGCCTAGTATGGACACCTTCAACCCTACTTTCACTTCTCCCTCGATATTTTTAACATATAAAAAAAATTCAATACAAGGTGATTAGCAAATCCAAATCGAGGGCCGTAGCCATTTTCCTCACCTTTTTTAGGGTTCATATGAATATCTTATTCAAATCCAACTGTAGATCATTCATTTTCTTCTCAAACAAGCATATATACAATTCCCCCAATTACATTAACCAATAAACCTAGAATAATTATCAATTCTTGAGTGCCTACCCCACATGTTTTGGTGCCCGTTTTTTAATTCCAAACCTAACCAAACACCATTCCAATATAGATGTCCTTTTAATTAACCAAATGAGGCCCCCTCATTGTGTAGGCCATGTCCCACGTCATCCTAGATTGCCTTTACATTTCAAATAAACTCATTCTCACCCCTAGGACTTGCTCAGAGGGTTCGTACTCCATCCTCCCTTTATAACAAGGATTGGGTTTTGGATTAATTTTTTTTTGGTTAGGGGCATGGAACATAACATGTTGCCCAAGCTATTTCATACGATTGTTTTGGTAGCCATGTCTTTCATAACCTCACAATGCTACTAAGACGAGTGCACTATTATTATAGGCACTTTTTGGATTAAGGGCTAGTTCACACAGGGTCCCAAGTCCTAACATGGAGGTCAAATCCCAACTTGTGAGCCTCATGTAACCACGAAAACATGGTTAAGTGCCATTAAAGTCGGATCTTGATTATTTTATGCAAAAATATTTGCGGGACTTGGGTTGAGAGTTGGGTCTAGCCTTTTCCTTGACCCAACTCGAAACACAAGTCCCCAACATCACCTCCAAAAAGTGTTGCCATGTAGGCATCCATGTCATAGTTGGGACTTAGGACTTGGGACCCTGTGGGAAGTGGTAAGTCCCAACTTCCACGCTCTTAACGGTTGAGATGGCATGGATTGACCTCATGTGACTTGGGACTTGGGACCCGTGTGAACCAACCCTAATAACAAATGTAGAGGTTTTGATAACAAAACAAATATTACATGAGCACATAAGCAAATCCAAATGAAGAACATGAGAGCTAATCTTGCCATTTGTGGAGTCAAGGTGAATATTGAGTGAATTTTTGAAGTGAGAGCTATAAATGACCTATACAGGTCTTCTATCAGAGGTGTACATTTCCAAACTCGGACATGTACCTAACATTAAGAATTTGTAACAGGTCACACAGGTGAACCTGTGTGATTACATGTGAACCACAGGTGGAATCGGGATGTGATATTAAGAAGGTCCGGTTCAGTTCCCAAATTTCTGATACAAACAAGGTTTGAGTATGTATGAGAGGATTAACTTGAGCCACCCAACCCGGGAATGTTGCAGTGTTGCAACATTTCCGTTGCTTGAAGTTTGAGATGATGACCATGTTATGCGGATGATAGATATTCCGTAGGAGTGGTGACAGGTTAAGAATCATAAGATTCATGAAAAACGAAATAATCCAACTTTGAGGAGGGTCCAGTCAAAGATAGTGATGGTGAATAGACCAGATGTCTACAATACCGAATATTACTTTTCCTCTTTGATCTAGGCACCACATGAATCTTGCTACCAATAATAGAAAACTTTTTACTGCTTCAGAATCTTCCTCTAATCATTTGCGATTTTCAGCTAAGTTTCCATGCAATTGTGGCCAAAGGTAGCAACTGGATTCGCAGCTGATTGACTGAATATTAACAACTTGGAAATGTACTCCCTTGTGTAACTGCTGGATACTTTCGCTTTACAAACAGGACATTTACAAATTTGTTTACTCAAATGTTTAGTCAAAGAGCAGAAACATCACATTTGAGCTCCTCGAACTTCCCGCCAATAATAAAAGGGATGGCTGGGAAGTAAATTTTACACTCTATTCCTGCACCCTGACACTACTGTGATAAGCAACCACAAGAGGCCAACTACAATGCATAAAAATAACTATATACACTACCAATCCTTATTGGGATAACTATTTGGACCGCTTTTCTCTACAGCTTCAGCCAAATGCCTGCCACGCAGAATCATTAAGCTTCCAAGAATAAATTTGAATATCAACGACTATTACACCTGCAATGAATAAATCGTGGTGACAACCTGAAGGAGTTTGTGCACGAAATTGCACATTCAGCTTCCTGGATTCTCCACAAAGCTGGATAGAACTCCTAAACCCCAAATTGTGCAAGACCAACCTGCTACGACTGTGAAGATGATGATCAAGACACAACCACAAGAGGATACAACAACAATTTACCAACAACAGAGGTTTCTAGGAGGTCAAAGTCAGAAGCTGCTTCTCAAGCCGCTTTGCCCCACGAAGCATTTCCAACGCTTCCGCTGTCTTTCCAGCACGCTTCAGCTGAACCGCACGGAGTTTATCCCCACGAATCCTCTCCTCTAACCTCTGCTTCTCATCCTCGGCCCCTGCTTTTCCCTTCAATGGTGGCACACTAGAGCCTCTGATTGCGCCTCTGGAACTCAGCCCCACGTCACTTATTGGTGATTGTCCAGGTGGCTTTACCATTCGTTTTGGCTCACTAACTCCTGCCAACTCACCTTCTTTGAATCCTAATCCCTTGAGAGCAGCTAGCAGCTGCGGGTCGAGCAGATCTTCCACTCCTGCCACATCCCCCAACTCTTCCTTTCCATGCATCGGATCCAGATCTTCCATCTGCTTTTCAAGGTTCTTGGCCAATTCATACTCCGCTTCAGCTTCTTCAATTTTCCCCTCGCGTCGTAGGCCCATTGACTTACGCTTGTGAGCTAACGACTCTTGCTGGAGCTTCATGCGGTCCTTCGTTTGCCGCACTTGCTGTTGCATTTGTTCCTTGTGCCCAGGACCCTTTGCAGGTGGACTTGTTTTAACTACAGATGCAGCAGGTTCGGATCTTGAGGGGACTTCTTCAACCTTGTTATGCTGTGGATTGATGACCCTCCCTGCATAAAAAGCCATGAAAATAGAACCAAGTCAAAGGAATGTTTTTCATCCTACGGCCCCAGCCAGAGCTATGACCAGGCAATGTTATGCAGGTGTCAGCTAAGTCTTATTCTGCAACCACACCATGTTTGTCTCTTGTAGTAGTGAAAAATGCAGCATCGATAAATGTGGGTTGAACACTGGACCAATTCAACTCCGCCATATATTTTTGCAATGCGCTACTGAAAACATAAAATACGCGTACGAGTATGGAGGTATAAAATAAACTTAGATTAGAAAACCATAAAGAATCACTCTTGAGCTATCTAAAGCTATATAATATATGATTTAAAAGATCTTAAAGGCTACTTAGAAATCTACAATATAATAATGGTATCATTAAATATTGGTGAAGATTTCATTTGTAGAAATATTATTAGAAAAATTTATGACGCCATTTATGAATTTCTTAGGCTGGCCTGTAATCAAAAAGGAGTACAGCAAGTCCAGCACAAGTATGTCACTAACTTTTGGTGCTCAATATTACCTTCTACATACAAGCCATACCTGCCAAACATTTATATAGTTTAAGATACTGTTGGGTGCGACGGGGACCTTAGAATGCCTATAATGCTCCTCCAAAGATCCTTCAATGGACAAAACCAACTTCTAGGGCTTAGAGGATATTTGGGACTTTCAAAGGATGTTGTTGAGCAGCTAGGTATAATTCCTTTTCCTGTACCTGTCGCTGGTAATGCATTCACAGATGTAGACACTCCTTGTGAGCCTTGCTGTTCCAGTTGCCGCTCCAGCAACTTTGCCTTGCGAAGCTCCTCCCGTGCCTCCCCTGCTTTTCCTTCACGCTTCAACACCAACGCCTTGCGCTTGAGTGCCAAAATTTCCTGTTGTGTATTTGGCGATTCTTGCACAGCACTGACTTTCTCTTGACTAGGGGTTAGCTCTGCACGCTTACTACTAGGCACACTAGGAGGGGGCCTATCAGGCTTTTTGTGAATTGTGGGTTGTCCAATGCCACTCTCCTTCACTTGGCTTTGTCCAGTGGATGTTGCAATCTTTTTCTTACTTGATCCTTCCATGGCTGTCGCAACCTCAGGATCAACTGCACCCTTCACATTTTTGTCACCCATAACATCAGTATGATTGCGAGTACTTGTATTTTTGGGTTTCGCCTTTTCAACAGCTGCTTGCTCTTTGTTATCATTTACGTTGAAGTGATCGCCAGAGAGCAAATCAAAAAGACCTCTATGCCAGTTTTGCTGCTGCTTTGCAGGGGCAGCAGGAGCTTGTTCACTTCCAAGGTCCATGAGAGGTGGGGCCAAACCCACAGCCTGACCTAGTTCCCCATACTCACCCTCAAAAGGATTTTCCTCATCATCCCCCTTTGGACTTTTGGAAGCCCCTTTGGTGTTGAGATTTTTCATGGCAGTGTCTTTTCCTGTTTTCTTTACATGCCAGGCAGGATCACCCCAATCAAATTCCAAAAGGCTGTTGTTCTTGACCTCACGTTTCCCAGTTTCTGCTCTGGCACTAGAAGCTGTTGTACTCTTCACCAAGGAACCGAATTGAGCATTTGACTGCAGCAGTGACTGAATTGGCTCTTGCGGTAGAGTTGTTGGAATGTTGTCTCTAACAGTGGTGGGTTTAGTGGATACCTCTGCTTCACCCTGCCAGCCCATGCCTGCTAAGGCAGCCAGCAGTTCTGGATCTTGCATGTCATCTTCAGTAACATCCTCTTCATCTACAGGTTCGTCATCAAGGTATACAGGTCTTGCTTCCCTGATATCTTCCCTGAAAAAACCAGATAAAAGCAGGATGGGTTCTTTGCAAGTCAGCCATATTACACCAGGAGCCTAAATGAATCTAGAAACAGATGGAAAATTTTGACAGGTGCTGGAACAATAGGATAAGATTCCTCACTAAACGCAATTACAGAAGCTCTTAATGTAGGATATCCCCCGACCAAAAGTCCCATGAGTTAAAGGGTAGCTCAATTGCCATATGAAGTGATCAGTGATGCCACCATGTGCTACATTCAATAAAGTTTAGTTATTATGACAAATAATAGTTGAGCTGGTATCTCTTACTTGGAAGTGAGTTCCAAAGCTTGGGGTGGATGCAGGATTCCAGCTGTTGGTATTTGCTTAGGCTCGATCACAGTGGGTGCAGGTATAGCAACTGGACCCATTTCCAGATCCCGCAGCTGCTGCTCAAGCAATTTTGATTCTTGAAGCTCAATGCGTGCCTCTTCCGACTTCCCTTCACGTTTCAAAGCAAGTGCTTTCCGCTTCCGCCCCAGTAACTCCTGTTGCAACTGTGATTTCGTTTTCAAAGACATAACCGGATTGGGGGGTGCAATGGCAGGTACATTTTGCACAGCTGCATATGGAACAGGCCCAGGTTCCTTGTTTTCAGCCTTATCCAATAGGCTTTCTTTACGAACACGCATGGAAGGTGCAAGTGATAAGTCAGCTGTCAAATCTGCACTTGAAGTGCGCTTTTGGTTCTCTGAGCTACTTTGTAGAGGCTGCTCAACAGTAGGCACACTTTCTGTATCCTCTTGCCAGCCTACAGCAGCAAGAGCTGCAGCAATATCAGGATCCAAAAGATCAGCATTTGTTACATCCACATCCTCCTCTTCACCTCCACCTTCGTCATTGAAATCAAGTACGCCAGAGAGTGCAGGCAGTGCCTGAACACCTCGCCGAATTGTTCGACTCTCTTTTATCATTGCAGGCGCCTCCTCTTGACGTTGAAAGACTGTTCTTTCACAATGCAATTCACAGATGTGCCATTCAGTAACAGAAGTCCTCAGTAGGGTCAAAATGAAATCAGAGTTACAGAAAACAAAGTTCATCAAACTGCTAGCCTGGAAAATGCTGGCCATAAAACTTTCAAACTGAATGTAGATTCAGACTCCTTCTGAAGGCTAAGAGTCCTGTACATACTCCACAGGAGTCTCTCAAAGCAGATGAGGACTACACTAAAATGTCCCATCAGTGAGGACGAAAAAACAGTGTGTTTTGGAGAATACTGGGGATGGTAATTGTAAGTGGCAACAAAAATTCTCATATCACCTAGTATATTCTTAAACCACACTCATTATCCATTTCAGTGTACTTAAGCTTAGTATTCACTACAAATACCTATCCACCCATAAGCTTGACTTAATTACCTGCCTGCAGATCTTGTAGCTGCTGCTCAAGAACCTTGGCATGCCGGAGTTCCTCCCGAGCCTCTGTCAGTCGGCCCTCGCGCTTCATAGCTAGAGCCTGCCTCTTTAGTGTGAGTATCTCATGCTGTAAAGTAGCTTTGTCTACTGGGTTAGGCTTCAGCACTGATGTGATAGGTTCATGTATGGGGGTTGTTTCATCATCCCCAAAACCCATTGCTCGAAGGGCTGCCATCATTTCTGGGTCACGCATATCTTCTTCTGTAACCTCGACTTTCTCTTCACCCCCATCGATCTCATCACCCCCATCAATTTTACCATCACTAATATCAAAGACAGGGACTGCAGGCTGAGCAACTATGGAGGCTGCATTTGCACTTTCTAACTTTTCTAGTTCATGCTCAAGCTTTTTGGCCTCCCCAAGTTCTGTACGAGCTTCTGCCAGCTTTCCTTCTCGTTTCAATGCTAAAGCCTTCCTTTTGCGAGCTAGAATCTGTTCCTTTAAACTAGGCACTGTTGGTAGAGTGGGTTTATTCACTTTAGGCTGGGGCTTGTGAGTACGTTCCATGCCTGCAGCTTCTTCTTCCCATCCCATGGCCCTTAGTGCAGCCACCATTTCTGGATCATCCATGTCATCCTCATCTACCTGTGTCGAGAGAGACAAAAGCTGAGTTAAAAGCTGAGAAGCAAAATTTTCAGGACAATTGTTATAACGACAACTGGAACAGACACCCATACTTGACGTGAATCTATCTTGACCCTCTATAATACTTTACTGTAGATCTTTATTTGCACTACAGAATTAGACAAGTGATTTATTTAATATGACCATTCTCAGAATCAGAAAAAGACTACCTTTGAGAAGACAAAGGTGGTGTCATATATCAGGAACCAAACTGTTTCACAAGACTTCTGAAACTAACAGTGGTAGATCTTTCCAGAATATCCTCATGCCATAGTCCCACAGATACTTGAATTGAATATCACTGAACTACCTTGCTAATCATGAATATATACGAACTTCCAGACACCATCTTGCCATGTTAGAACTGAAGGTAGTATACAATTCAAAGGTAAGTAGCGTCACCTCAACATGAGCATCGTCATCATCATTGACAAAGTTGGCAAAGATTCCAAGATCCTCTGGGATTGACTGAGAGGCAGCACCCTTCCCAGTGCTCCCCTTCATCTTCTCCTCTCTCTCAAGCCCACGAATGAGGGCATGTAATTCATCATCATCAGAGGCTTCATCTTCTCCACCTGATTGACCTAGCATTGCCATTTCTTCTACTTGTTTCTCTAATATCTTTGCTTTTCTTAGCTCCTCTTTTGCCTCTGCCATTTTCCCTTCACGCTTGAGAGCAAGAGCTTGCCGTTTATGAGCCAGAATCTGCATTGACATTGCACCCTCTGGTCCTGAAGAACGAATCCTCAAACTGTAAGTGACACTTGAGATTGAGAACGGGGTAGACAAGGCAATCATGATTTCAAATAGACATTATAAAGTATTTTGGGAACACAGAAACAAATTTTCTTTTGAAGCAGAAACACCCAGAAGTGAACCAGAATTGTCTGCCAGTCCATTACAGATCAGAATTGTGCTGTGACTATGAAACAATGTAAGTAGAGCATCCAAGCAACCTGGAGCTGCACTGGTGGCTGGCCGGTCTGCTTTTGGACGCACTTCAGCAGCCAATTCTGCCAAAAGCTGCTCCTCAGTCTTGGCAACAGGATTCTTCTCAGCATCACGTATTTCTTTATCTGTCCATCCAAGCTCCTTCAAGTCTTTGAGAAGGTCCTCCTTTTCATTCAGAGATTGCTTTTCAGTTACCTGTTCGCGAGTTGAGGCTCTATTCTTCCTACCACTGGCCACAGGTTCCAATTTTTCTTTGCTTAATGAACTAGAATCCGAATCCAGAGAATCACGGTTCAATTTACTTGCATGCGTTCTGCTCTGATGGCCTACAATTGGGCTACTTGGCCCAGCTGACACCCTCCTTCTTTGTTTAATTTCTTTTTCTAGCACCTCAGCCTGCCTGTCCAACTCTTTCGCCCTTTTGAAAGCTTTCATGGCTTCAGAGTCCTTTCCCTGTTTTCTCAACGCAGTATATTTCTTCTTCTCCTCCTGCGCTTGTTCGTGAAGCTTTGTGGGGGAAAGAGGTTCCACATCTTCACCAATCCTGTCAAATGTGTTGTCTGACTGTTGACGTTTGTGCTTTGTAGAACTTCTCTTCCCTCTAGCCTGCTCCAACTGGATAGTGCACAGGACAAACCCAAAAATTTCCCCACCTTTTAACTGATTGTCATTATATTTGAAAACAGCACAGCATTCGCTGGTCTTTACCTATTCTTGTGATCATGAGAACATGCAGAAATTACACCCTGCATACATTCTACTGCCTGTTCTACTGCTGGTTTTGAAGCAACATGACAACATTGATTGGATAAAACTATGAAGGCACATTTCATAACGAATCCAATATCAGCTAGAACACCACTCTCCTTGTGACATGATTATTAATACCAATCTCTCTGTGGCGACATCTACAACTAGCTCTACAAACCTTTCAGCAAGCTGTGAAGCTCCCAGAAACTCCTGGTTCTACCATACTAGACTCAAAAGATCCTACTGATGAGCAACAACAGGCTTCCAACTGACCCAATCAGTAAGCCACCCTAACCCTGCGGAATGGATAGGAAGTCCATATTGAGGACAGGACAAGGGTTGTACCTCCTGTTCATCACTATCATTGTCTGCCACATTGGCCAAGATGGTGTCCAAGTCAACATCGCCCTCTTGAGACCTTCCATCTGGTGGGTGAAGCTGCTTCAATAGGGCTTCTGTGTTGTTGTCCTTACCGCTTGCCTTTGAACCCCCTACAAAAACGAGTGTTTTGGTACTTCAAGACCCTCTTTACATTCCAAATGTGTGTTCTTGCACTGTAAACTAGTTCCACTTTTATCAATCAAGCGATCCTAAACTACAAAGAGGGTATTGACAAAAATGCAAGTTGAAAAGAAGAATTCTCCATCAGGATTCGACTATATATGAAAAGATGCCCTTTAATTTTTTAGGCTCCCAAGTTCTCTACCCTCATGAGAAACTCTGTCCCAGGCAAAAATAGTGGTGCACTAGTAATGTTACAGATTTTGTATTAAGTAAGAAGTATCATTGAGATGTGCCAGCAAGTGGAGAACTGAACATACCTTTCGGTGTCTTGCCTTTACCATACCGCTCCATCCTCGTGGCGTCTTCAAGCTCTTTGCAAGGGTTACAGATTCGAACAGGAGCATCACCTTGGCCTCTCAAAACCTGTCGCTGCAACGTGCAGTTGTTGCAGAAGAGGCCGCCACACCTGCGACAATGATGCTACAACCCCTTACCATGTCAAAAACTGCAACATGATCTTGAGGCTACAGAATTATACTACAAGGCACGCTGAAATGCGATCAAGATCAATGTAGCTCATTCCCATCGTAATAGCAAAGGATCATTCCAACAATTATGAACGTTGAAAAGTAGGGTTTGGACAGGATGAGCTTACACATGACTAATGAGCACGACTAAATTGCAACCACCAGAGATTGAGATATGAATTAGGTTAACTAGCTGGCTGCTATTAAGAGGCTTGTGAGGAAAGCCAGAAACTGTCAAGAGCTCACAACAACTGAGAATCCACTTTCTCGAGATGATTTTCACTGCCAAAAATGTCCTACTAAATACCCTGTATGGAGCATATCTCAATCAGACAGTCCTTACCTTCACGAAGTTGTCCTCGATCAAATCCCAGAGAGCGAATACAGAAAGATTCATGGCTCCTTTATGGATTCTGAGCATCTGAGGTGAGAAAATCTAGAAGGAAGAATAGGATGACCGAGGCAGCTGAGATTTTGATCTCAACTTCCATCAATTAGAATTGTACAAGATCCCATGCTTTCATGATAAATTCAGGTGCCCATGTGTTTTGCTTGCCAGTGTATCATGGCATATCTGTATGTATTTCAACATGAATTGGATTACGATGCACATCTTCAATTTAGAGATACAAGTTGAGATATCATACTTTTCGGTTCCAGAGTGAGAAGGCAGCATGACAGCCTTCGCAATTAGTGGAATCCGGAGTCCATGATTTGCCTCTCTCAGAAGGCTTTTCCGGCAGTCCCATCTTCTCCAACCCCATCACTTCCCTCCCTCATACGCACATCTGTTCGTCCACCTCAACTATCAATCAACTCTTTCGTCGACCTGGTTGTCCAGAATTACATCGTAATCAATCAGATTGATGTCCCTAACCCCAAAAACCCTAATTCTCCTTCATACCATCTTGTATACAACATACAAATACACGCAAATACATGCACTTCCTCAACGGGGCACAAGGACAGAAGGCACGAATTGACAGGCACACCCAATCAGCTCAGATCACCAACAGCAACCACCGATTCGACCGAATACTCAAAATTCAGCACTCCGAAAGTAACATCGACACAAATGAAGTCCAGGGAAGGGAGAAAATGGCCTCGCAATCACTGACATGAGAAGAATTCCTCCACTACTGAACAAGAAAAAGACACCAAACTTGAAGTTTACCGGAATCCTGGCCTGTGTGGAAGAGATGCGATGTTGTCTTGCGAAGAGGAGATGCGAGATGGAGTCAAACCCTAAAACAGAGCTTGCAGAAGACATGGAAGAAATTGAAGAACGGACGAAGCAAGCACGCTGCAAGGAGAGCCATGCGCTCCCGTAATACGTACCTCTACGTTCCTATGAAAAAAGGTCAATTTGAAAATCCACGTGGCATAATATTAGGGAGTCAAAGGGCACTTTTGGATGGTCAAACTTAAACTCCACCTTGAAGATGAATTTGATCGTTTCATGATATTGATAAAACCCCGGGTATGCGAATCTTCGTGCGTAACCATGCAATCCTAGCTAGGCCGGTTAGCATATTTAAAATGTGAACCTAAAATGTAAAATTTAAAATGACTACATATTCATAAACCATGTAGTTAGATAATGGGGAAAAAATGGAAGCAAGTACAAAGCAAGCATGTTTGCCTGCATTCTCACGATACCTATGTTCCTATGAAAACAACCATTTGAAAATTCATTTGGCGTACTAAGGGCCACTTCGCACATGAGCCGAGAGCCGTGTCCATGAAATTGTGAGAGCCCAAATGAAAGTGTCCAAAGGCCGTCCCAACACACCTCCGAAATCATGTATTGTGGTCACGGGTTTCCAAGTGTAGTGTGAAGTCATATGTGACCATGTCCTAAACCAAATGCTATTTCAATGAATTTTTATTCATGCGGGTCTTCATAGATAGATAGATAGAAACTCCGGTCCCTTTTAAGCAAGGGGCCGGCGTGAATAAAGTGTCCGTTCGTAATGTCAATGACCTGATGCCCACCGGACAAGGGGACATTGGGGCAATACTACTCTCCCCTTTCGAGGGGGTCTTCATACATGATAGGATACAATGAATCAATGGTTGTGAGCGTTCGGAGTGCCATGGTCTCCTAGTTTTGTGTAAGAACTACCTTCAAGAGATGGTTTTTGAAAATAATCCAAGTGACCATGAAACATGATCCATTGGATGCCATGTAGGAATCCATGTAGACCTTACATCCATCTTACATTCACATACTCCATTGGTCCCTCAAGCATAGTGTGAAGCGAACTTGGACCGGCTCCGCCATTTCCACCAATGAGAGTGCTTCAAGTGTAATGACCACCGGCTCTCAATCTCGTGTGTGAAGTGGCCCTAAGTATTAAGACTTTATAGTACTTTTTTTGATTGTGAAACTTCGATTGCACCTTCGAGATGATTGTGCTTATTTCATAAAATTGATAAATCCCCGGGGTATGTGAACCCTCTTACTAATCGAGCAGTCTAGGAAGCTTAGCGTATTTAGGATAAACATCAAGTCGGATAAGAAGAAATGGAAGACATGGAAGACATAGAAGCAAGCATGTTGCAAGGAAGGCAAAGCATTCCCATGATACCTACATTTCCATGGAAATCCATGTGGCACGATGTTAGTAGCCAAGGGTATTTTTGATGGTCAAACTTAAATTCCACCTTTGAGATGATTTTGTATGTTTTGTAGCATTGCTAAAATCCCATGGATGTGAACTCTATTGCCTAAATTGTTGGCCTAAGCATGTTAGCATATTTAGGATAACTTTGAAGTTGGATCGTAAGATAAGAAATGGAAGCTAGGATGAAGCAAGAATGGAAGCGGTGCATTCCCATGATATTCACGTTCCTATGTTTGGATATTCACATGGCATAATATTAAGAGTGTGTTCTTAATGGTCAAACTTTAATTCTATCTTGAAGATGGTTATGATTGTTTCAAAACATTGTAACAACTTGGGTATGTTAACCGTTCTACCTAAATGGGCAACCTAGGCAAGTTAGCACATTTAGGATAAATAGGCAGTTGGATAATGAGAAGAAATGGATGAAATGGAAACAATCACAAATAAAGGATATAAGGAAAGCGATGTGTTCCCGTGATACATTCCCATAAAAGAGGTCGTCAAGAAATTCACGTGGCATATTATCATGAGACACCTTAAAGATGATTTTGATTGTTTCATAATATTGAGGGAAGGGGGAAAAAATAAAAAAATAAAAAAATGTATGTTAACCCTTTTGCCTAAACGGGCTACCTACGTAAGTTAGCATATATAGGATAAAGAAGAATTTGGATAACCTAGACTCAACCATCATGTAAATGAATTCAGTTGCAATGGCTTTTGATTCCTCGTCTAGGGGTGGTCCTATAAGGTGCTTAACAAAGTCACTTTATGAACTCAACTACAACAACAAAAATGTTGAATTCTAATTAATATTTCACATCGTGTACATGAGCATTCCCAATCTTAGTTTTTATATCACCATAAAATGATGTGGCATGCTATCCAATGTTTGTGATGTGATTGTTTCTTTAGCCATGATTGACATAGTGGGTTCTTTTGGTTGGTCAAACTTGAATTTCACCTTGTGGATGGTTGATTGTTCGTGAGCTCAACTACTAGAACAAAATTCACGTAGTTCTAAATTCTATTGCACTTTACAATCTTGAATTATTGAAATTTTAAAAAATATTTTTAAAAATAAACACACACACATACACACACACACACGTTTTTCCTATTTTCACACAATGATGTGTTCCATTATCTAGTGCTCGACATGCTACGTGGGATTTGATCTGGACTTGGAGTTGACATACCCACAAGAGAACGTTGTAAAGGGTGAATTTTAGATTACACATATGTGATGGGAATGATAATATCATCATTGGTCTCCAGATAGATAAAAACTATGGACCTCTTTCAAGGCCGATGTGAATGAAGTGTATGTTCGTAATGTTCATGACCCAGTGCCCCATTGGTCTCCATGAAGTCATTTAGGAAGCATGTTCCTTCATTGAAAGAGAACACAACTCTCCAACCTAAATAGAAATTAACCTAAGATGATTTTTTAGAACATGCGTTTCACAACTCGGGGAAAGAAAAGAGACAATTATCACATCATTCACCTCATTGTTTTCCTTACATTACGTACCAAGGGGACAACACAAACGCGGACATCCTATAACTTGACGACTACCGAGGCCCACAATATTAGGACTAATTAGTGTGCTATGAATGTAGCATTTTCGCAAGGCGAAGCAAGAGATTGGTGGGTCGGTAAGTTGGATACTTTTAGAGCCAAGGGCTACAACCCTACAAATCGGATGGAAGATACCATAGTACCTTTACCACTTCGGCTATTTGTAGGCGGATATTAATTATAATTCTATTTTCATTCAATAATTCCGAATCTAGAGGAGTCATCACAACTTCCCATGTTTTTATTCATTTATAAATTTTAAATGACATTTCCAAAATCGTGGGATTCCTAAAAATAGCCTAATTAGTGCGAAAGTGGGAATGGTACTATGGTACACCTAACTAAAAAGGCTTGTGGCATGAGTTGGTTCTCCTCTAAGTTACTCTCCACGAATGGTGGACCTAATTTACACTTGGGTGTGTAACATACTATGAAGGACTATAGAATGAAGATGAAGGAACAAAGATGCAATGTAAATTAGTCATAGTGTAAACATGAGGTTAGTCATGTCCTCTCCCACATGTTTGTGCAAAGATAGATAGATAGAAGTGCATTAAAATTTTACCTAGAATATGAGAATTGGTGACCGACAAAAGTGTAGGGGAAGTTGCAAGTTTGACTACTTCTCTAATTTTGGACTATAAATTATGGTTTCCCTAACACATGGAAGTGTGCCTTGAGATATGAACACTTCCCACAATTGCACCGATACTCAAATGAGAGATAAATACTCAAGCCCTTACACTCTTTAAAACATGCACATGTTCGTGCGACATAAATATCATCCCCCAAGGCGTGTACATCTAAAAGACACTATTCTTTTTGAAGCACAAGGATCATAGATTTATACCATACAAGTGTCAATGTGCGAAGATCCTAGATTTGCATTCTACAATGACAAGACGTGTTCCGTTTAAGAATCATCGAAGAACTTTGACAATCGGTGTCATTTAAGAAGGCTCACACACCCTAGTAAGTAGTAGTATAATTCTCAAGGGCCCCATTTATGAAACAATGATTTTTAAAACCTTTAGATGAAGTAAAGAACTTGCCAAGTCTTTGGTTCAAGTCCAACTTCCTTTTCGCCTTTAAAAAGCAAGTGTCGAACTTACCATATTCTTTTGCAATTGGACCGGTCGACATTCTACCACCAAGAACATGTTGGGTCTAGTGAAATTACACGTGAATTGCCTACCTAGCCTAGTTGAATCTCGTATAGGTCTACATTGGGCCTACCTAGCATCCCAAATTATCCGACAATTATAATCCACTTGTTAGGTGTCCAAGTTTTGGTTAAAAAAACGTATGAATGTAAGATTACGAGGAAGTCATGGAATTCTTCCTAATGCCTATGCATACATGGGCCAAGGGGGATTGTTGCATGTGAATGTATCTCTCTCTCAACCATTCATCATTAAAAATATGTTGTTTGTAATGTTGTAGTTGATAGTACATGTCAATTTGGGGGAGGGGGGGGGGGCTCTCACCCGACTATGTTTGAAGTTAAACCCATATGTCATATGCACCTTGATTTGTGTTTTGTAGGGTTGACGTGATTCCCAATTTGTTCAATGGATGGATGTGGGATACATTATGTATACAAATCTCCATCGCAAGTACATTAAAATAGTTCTAATATTGTGGGCCATGTTAATTTTAAACCCATGCTAAATTTCCAGTAGAAGAATAGCATGGGTCACATTGGTTACTTTTCCAAGAACATTCATGTGGCTGATTATTTTATTTTGTGTTACCTCTGTCGTATAACCAATACTTAATGTATTGGTCGGAAATCTTCATGAAGACCATGGAAAAGACATAGGGTATTGAACCCACGCAAATTCCAACTTGACTAGAATATTAGTGTGGCCCACGGTAATTATTTCCATGCCAATTTTCCACCCACACTCATAGGATTATTTAGTGTATTGGGTTCATGCTTCACGATGTATGTGTATACTCATTCACAGGAGGGGGCTTTAGTAAAAACAAGTGTCTTATAAGTTAAAGACTAATCCACCCTTACTAAAGTAAATTGGGGTATTAAGATTCAAATTTTGAAACTAGATAGGCTATTTTAAAGAAGTCATGTTATAAAATAGTCCACATTGGACGAGTTTATGTAAACATCACAAAGTTTTAGCATGACAGTTGTAATAAAGATAAGTAATAAAACTTTGGCAATTCACTACCGACGTGAATGAACTTGTCGAATGTGTTTACCCTGAACAACTGTAAAAGGTATGTACGTCATTGAACGGGGAGAACCAACTGCTACACTAAATAGACCTATTAGTGTAGGTGGAATTTAACATGGACCACACTAATTTTCTTTTCAAGGTGAAATTAAGGTGGGTCCAAGACCCTGGGTCTCCCCCTAAGTCTTCATGAAAACTCCCAACCACAATACATTTAGCATTATTTATAAGACAATAGAAAGAAATCACCCACATCAATTTTCTAGACAAAATATTATTGTGACCTGCACTAAAGTTCTACTATAAATATAGTGTGGGTTAAAAATTAATATGGCACACAATAAATTTCATCACGAGAATTAGCATGGACTCCATCAAATTATCATGGCCCACAATATTAAGACTATTTAGTGTAGTTTTAGATGAATTGGCTGAGTTTGAGAAATAACCGGTTGAGTTTCGATACTTTAAGAAAATTGCCGACCATTTTAAAAGAATCTTCGGAATACACTTCAAGATAACAAAGAAAATCCAAAAAATCACAACATGCAACCGATTGGACTTGGAAACACTAGGATCTTGACCGTTTATGCCCAAAAATCTCCCAAGCATAGATGGAATATTGGAATATGCCCCTTGAGCACGGGTCATTCTTTTAAAACACGATTGGGGGTACCTTGTGCCTTTCTTGGTTCTTTCAATGCTTGTGAGCCTCATCTTTATGGCAGCCTCCTCCTCGCTCTTTGTGTAAGTTAACGTTGCACTAAAACCAACACGATGCCAAAAAGAACAGGATACAAGAGCTAATGACATTTGTAGTCTAACTTACATGGAGATGAATGTGGTCTACATGGAGATGAATGTGGTCTAAATTCTAATGTCTTTAGTACCTAGTCTATTCTTCTTTGTTAGAGGTAAGCATAAAACTTATAATTGCTTAGGTACCACGCCATGGCCAAGGATGTGTTCTTTGCGGCGTGCATGGCAACTAGAAAAGCTAGAAGTCCGAGGCAATATGATGCAAGGGATAGTGGCCTTGCGTGGGCACTATCGAATACTTATCTTTGAGATTTCTATGGCAACGTTTGTCCTTACAAATGGACGTGGAAAAACACGCATCTTAAAGGAATTGGACTATGTGCTCGTGGTATAGACATCGTACTTGTTTCGATAACGAACACAGTTGGGAGGGTCTATATTATCATTCAAAGACAAAGAGATTTTTTGCTTTGTTCTCTCATAATTTTTTTGCTTCTTACTTTTGATTGTGAAACCTGAAATGACAATCTTCACACTATGCATTTGTCATTGGGGACATTATCCATATGATCCAACAACTAGAATTGTATGCAGAGGTGGAAATGCCCATAGTAGGCTAGCTTGCCATGGAGGTAAGGCCCGAGACACAAGTCTACAAATTTGCGAGAATTTTCTATATATTTGTCTACAAATATAGCCAAATCATGATTGCTATGCACATGCTAAACCGCTAGGTATACCATTATCAAAGTACATCCCCACCTAGTTGGCAACACCATTACTACTTTGTTTGATGAATGTAGTAGTCGTAAGCATATAGCTGGTCCGAAACATTTGTACGAAATAATTAATTAATGTGTCACTAGAAAATGACATTAATCTTCTATTTATGTCTACCTCCATTTCATGTTAAGAGACCCACATCATGCCTCTTTCTTGTCTCTTTGTGCACAAAAATGTGTACTACAGAGTTCAATTTTAAATTAATTATGTCCAATGCGACCATATCTAGATTTAACTTTTTTTTCAAATTGGTTAGAAAATAATACTAATGGTATTGAAGTTTTAAGTTTGAACACACATCATGTGTGTTTTGAGATACATATACAAACTTTGTATTTTGATCATTGATGTGTAGTGACAGTATAATTTTAGTTTAACCTTGACATAAGATATTGTACTAAGAACGCTTGAAATGTCCAGTTTCTTGTAAATGGTTATAAGACTTTGCAATGCTCGTAGAAACTGTGCATATATGTCGCAAGTATATTGAGATCTCTACATCCTTTGAGAGTTATTTACACCACTTATTGGAATGTTGCAGAAATTAATGTTGTGGTCTACACACACGGGTGGCCCACATGTGCGATATCTAACAAAGTTTAGGGGGGTATTGTTTTTATGGCCTACATTTTGAGGACCCTTTGATTATGTAATATTGGAATTGAAGTCTTTTGATGGGGTGGTTACTTAATTGTAATGTTTTGGAGCACTCTTATCTATAATTGTATGTTTATCTTAAGAAATGCAAGAATTAGAAAGTAGGATTAGAAGTAACAAAGACGTCTTTCTAGATTCCAATACAAATCCACCCAAAAAGTCCCTCGTGTCTTGTCACTGCCACAACACTAGATTGGGACTTACTGAGAGATATTTTAAGGGTTGTCGCCTCAAAAACACCACCACCCACCACCCATGAGTTGCATTGCATGATCTTGACTTATTCGTTAGCTTTGTTGCATGTCTTTTGCATGTCTCCTTGTTGCAATGTTTCACCAAAGTAAAAATGCCAAATCATATACATGTTTGTAATGGGGCTCGTAGAGCCCTTTGAGCTTGCCCTTTCACACCCTTGTTTGTTGCACAACACATGAGAGAGAGGAGATCGAAATGAGTCCCCCACGAGGATGTAGGAAACACCTTTTGTACTTCCCTAAGGGTTGCCTAGAACGGATGATTTTTTTTCTTTTCATGAATGAAATTTGCCTCACTTGTTGGAATGATGGGATAAAGATTGTTCTCATAAGCAAAGATCATAAAGTCTCCCTAATGTCTAGAGAACAAATTAGCAGTTGTTGGTAATCTAGCAAAATATATGTCAACCAACTTTTGATCTTCCTTGGGATGTTTGCACAAATATATTACTTGTGAAATTTTCTTTTCAAATTCCTAATAACTAGTAGGCTAAGTTTTTTTTCATCCATGAGTAGTAGGTATAGATACCGTCCTTTCTTAATTGTCAATTTATTATTACTTTTACATTTGAGAAATAAATGCCACCCTATGTTATATTCCACCCCCGTTTGGAAACTATTGGAAGTGCACCCCCCATGTCTACTCAAATGCATGGGTGTTTTATGATAAAGAAATTTGTTGCCAAGTATAAAAATTCAACAAAGAGATATGTGTGTACAAGGACCTGCTAAGATATTCGCATGTTATTCACTTTTTCTTAATTAAACACCTACATTTGATTGGTGTGTGGTTCAGCAAGGATCAGAAGATGAACACCATACATACACGTGTCTTAAATAGATTGGACTATGTCTCCAAATTCTATTAATTATTCACACTCAGTAATGAACACAACAGAGAGATCATATGTATTGAATCAAGCAATCAACAATCATATACTTCCGATAAGCATATCTAAATCACGGGAAGTCCGATTTTCAATATGATTTTGTTGATGCTTCATTATAGATCGGTTGACGCAAAACAAGTTTCGTTGTGTAAATCCGATCGGTAGAAGTTGGAGAACATGAAAAACAAACCAAATAACACCCACGTACCTTACTAGGTTGCGGGAACCGCATGGAAGAAATCGTGTTTCATACAAGAGTTGTGTGAAAAGTCAAGAATAAAATGTTGGTGTGGCCACATGATGTTTGTGTTAATAGGAATTGATTCGCTTGAGGATTGGATTCAAGTTGCTTTGTACCTTGCAAGGTAACTTACAACCATATGAGATCTCATAAGATCAGGTGACATGACTACCATTTACCGAACTTAAATGAGTTTATGGCTGGCTTATTGTATCTAATAAGGTTCGATACAAGTTGATTCAAAGTTTAAGCAAAGTGACAAGTGTCGTTTTTCAAGTCAAGACATACACAATATTGCATGTGTCGCTTAAAAACATTAACATTTTGGTACGAAAGTGTTGGACATGCTTATCACTCACTTATAGATGCTCAAAGTAGCGTCCCACATGAAAAGGCCATGCAATTAAACACAATGCCAAAGACAACAAATATTGAATGACGTACAATCATATAATTACAAAAGATTTCAATTGTGCATGCTTAGAACAAAACATAAGAATGTACACCTACATGTTTGCAAGAAATCTCCTTGACTACCCTAATTTTAAGGCAACCTAGACCCAAAGTGCAAGGTAGAAAGGCTTGATAAGGAAGGGCAATGTGAAGGTGCTTGGGAAGACTTCACTTTGATAGTCCATTGTTTTCATATAAAGTAGGACATTGCAACCCAAGATTTTGTAGTTATGGCTTCTCATTGGTGGAAAACACGTATTGCATTCTACTCTCAAGCTTATTACAAACTTCGTTTCTTCCTTGACTAACCCCTTCACAACTCCAAGCCATTGAAACACCACCTTCGTTTTCTCTCATACGACTCTCAAGCCTATTACAAACCCCCTCGTTGCCTTATACATGTGTAAACTATTATGCATTGAACTACTATACATATGAGCATATAAAACAAAATTTAAAACATGCACGCATTGTGGTATAATGCTACTTATGATTGTGAGCAACATGTACCATAATCGCTAAAAGTGCATGCAAAGTTCCAAAATGTACTATAGATAGTACGCCAAATTATCCAACTTAGCTTATCCACAACCCTCAAGGTTTTGGCCACTAAGGTCGTGTTACAATAAAGAAGCTTTTTCGGTGGTGCGAAGCCTCTTAGTCATGCTTGTTCACACGTCCACAAGTATACATGAGCTTTCAATTTGAGGGCTTTTGAACTTTTTATTTGGGATCACAATGCGTACGTGACACCTCGATTAATCGTACATGGAACATAAACGACTACAACAAGCCAATATAGTCAAATTTATAAGCTACCTCATGGAGATTCCTTAGGAATGGTGAGAATGTGAGCCAAATCATCATGTGGACCCGAGAACGAAGCATTGTTTTGGTTGTCATGAATTCATCCTTGTTCAATTTTGGTCCCCATCCTCGCCTACCCCCTTCCTTGTAACTCATCTTTAGCATGTCCACTTAATGCTCACTCAAAGGACACGGAGCTTGAGGGTTGATTAATCCTCAAATAGTTTTTTATTTTACTTTTAGATGAGTGGTTGTCATCTCCAAGTAACAAACTCTCCAAAATTACAAGTGTCGACCTCTCAAACATAAAGGGCCGATGAGGTGTAAGTCCATGAAGACTTTGTTGGCCCTTGAAGGCACTTGAGCTTTGGAGGAATTGAGTCCATGATGCCAATGAGGAATGCTTCACCGGTGGACATAGTATGAGCTCGTACGGAAACCCATCAAAAGGCTACAAAGTAAGGCTACGAGCCAAGTGTTACCTTGAGCTTTGGACATTAGTAGATGGAGCAACGCATGGGTGTTGTAATGCCCACAAACGATTGTGGGAAGGCGGAGATGAAGCTTCCACCACACATGGATTTGTCCCTTCCTTCCTTCGGCAATGGTGTTGCCGTACTCCCGTTGGGCACAAGGATATCCTATGGCTATGGGGCCATGTCCAAGTTGGTTAAATAGACTTTTTACCATACAAGCAATTTGGACCGCCTCCGGCATTCGTGTTTCCATGGGTGAAGCCTCTTTGGTAGAACTCGGTCGCTAATTGTCTAAGGTGCCCCCATATGGGACTCTTCGTTGGTCAAAATTGAATTCCAACATTGAAGAGGATTTTGGTTATTCATGACCTCAACAAATGACACGAGCTTTTTGAAGTCTACTTTTTGAGGTAAACATGATCTTGATTTTTTATTGCATTGGCAAACTTTATAGGTATAAGAATTCAACTACACTGCGTAGCACAATACAGAGGGTCTCTCTTTGAAGACTTTGGTGGAGGAATTGCTGTAAATTTGATTGACTAAAGCTTCCATAATATCATAATCAGTTGGCAATGAGAAATTTTACTTCTATACAACAAGGTTGCCATGTCGTCTTACCTCCCAAATAGCTAATAATTGAAAAACATGTTTTCTTGATACGGCAGACATTGGCACATTTTTAGGGCATTTGCACGGGTCCTTCATAATGCTCGATCCAACAATCTCAAACCCTTTGGGACTGTGGCAAAGAAGTCACACACTTGTCTCTAAAGCCATAACTTCATTGTCTTCACGAGCACACCAAAACTCTCAATCACCATATTGTGCAAAGGCCTCTTTAATGATCCTCGATGACTAACACAATCTAAGATAGATTTTTCACCTCCCTTCCAGGTTGACTTTAGTTGCTTTTGCGGCCTCTGTTGGTGGCTTTGCTACACTCTTGAAGGCATGCTATGGACTTGTCCATGCGGAAGGCTCAAGAAAAAATCGTGTATAATGGGCGTTGAAGATGCTCTTGAATAGTTGATAATTGATGAGTTTAGAAAACATTGTATGTGGTAGCTTGGCATAGTAGAACGAATGAATGAACGTACGTTTTGATAACTATTTGTAGATTTTTCACCTCCTTCCCAATTTTATTTCGATCATTTCAACGCCTTGTGTTGGTGGCTTTTATACACTCCCTCGGAGGCATGCATTGGAATCATCCCTATGGAACCTCTGACACAATAGACATCGAAGATGCTCTTAAGTATGTGCGCTTAGATTACCCCACACTAACTTATCGACGTACCACACTATTTGAAACATTCATTGCCACGATATCAAAACACAAAAATGATCTTTCAATTGCGTTCGCTACACAAACAAATAAACAAAGTTGCAAAGTCTTCGTGATAGCATTTCGATCCAACATTATTTGCATGGGTAAGTTATAGAGGCAAAATACAATATTTTGATCTAATTAGTGTGAACTACCATTTAAAGTTACATGCTCTAGTAAATTTCTTTCACGATGTAAATGCTCATGATGAGAACATCATTTCTTACCCAAATAACATAAGCAGTCAATGTGCACTCCGAAGCCTATAATATAACTTAGTTGGTAAAAAATTTAAAAAAAAAAAAAAAAAAAAACTGTGAATAAGAAGTTATAACAACACATAACTCTAAACGGTAACCCACACTAATTAGACCAAATAGTGTAGCAGCCGAATTCAGTCCACATATCCGAGCAAGGTAGTTGGTAACTGAATGAATGATTATTTTGAGCAAGTGGTTGCCTCTGATGAAAATGGGCAAGGGGCGGCTATGGCTGACTCGGCATCCTACCACTTTGGAGTACCATATATCTAGTTAAATTATATAAATACACAAATATATACATATTAAATTATACATGTGTATAATTCTAAGTATCTCTACAATGACAATGTAATGGTATTGTGGCCATCGAGGTTGACTTTTAGTCCCGTATAGGAATGTGCATAAGTTCCGGTTGTCGGTAATGTGGGTCCATGGGGATAGGCCACCACCGGCCCCTTTCCTCTTTCCGCTCCTCCACTTCCTATTGGTGGGCTCAACGACTTCTACATTTGATTCACATATGCATGACCTTCCTCATCGCCGTTCTCGGGGGGAATCGATAACATCGATATTATTCATCCCATGCTAGCCATAAGCAAGTTCAACATACTATGTGCATCATTTTACGGTGTTTAGTGTCACATGCGTAATAGTGTCACTTACCTATTTTGAGGCGTGTGCCAGGTCACACTCATGATCGGCAACTTCATCGTTAGTGTGTCATGTGATGACACATGGCGTTCAAGTGCGCTCGCTGACATCTTCACTAGAGTTACATTCATTAGGGTTATGAGGTGTATGCCTATCTTACATGATGGTCTACAAGTGGACTAAAAGCGTGCACAAATGACACTTGGCATTGGTAATTGTCGAGAGTATTTTTCCTCTGCAATACTGGAATGTAAACACGTGACACTTGTCATTAGTATGCCCGATAATGTTTTTCCATGTAAATTTTAAAGCGTGAAATTGTCGTCTCAAGTATCCCAACGTGGTATGCTAAATGTCATAATGTAAATAACTCTTTCACTTCAAGAAGTTACATATGTTGATGAATAATAGGATATTGGTAATTAGTAGGTGTGTCATTTTGAGACCTCGAGGCATCTAGTTAAGGCCCTTCGCAAATAGTGTGCGTGACACTAATAGTGATTTGCGTGACACGCAAATAGTGATTTTGCTTTGGCCTTTAGAGGTTAATGGGGGGCATGGTGCACTAAGTAGGAAATGGAGGTCTTTCCAACATAGTCTATTTGATTCAATGTCATCTACAACATGTCAAACAAAGGATACTTTAGACCGTGACCACAAATTCCCATTCCAAACATTTCTAACTCATATCGTCAATTTAACCCATAGAGGTCAAGCATGGTTTTTTTTAGTACGGATAGCCACTTATTCAACCATACTAGCGTACATATTTACATTGTAATCTTGTGATTTGGGGCACACGAACGGCTAAAACTTTGTGTTAACAATTATAATTTTACAAAGATGCCATATGTATAGTCATATCCATCATTAGAGATACATTCTTTCTTTCATAAGCTCTTGAATTGGGATGAACTTTTCTAGATGATTTTAGGGAGATTTCGCATGGTCTTTAGGGGGTTAAGGGGAGTTTTAACAAGGGGGGCACCCACATATTCTCACTATCACCGATTTAGAGGTGCTTGCTCCCCATTAAGCTCTTCCACGCTTTTAAATATGCAACTCATAAATGAGTGAGTTTCATACCCAATGTAAAAGAATTTATTATCTACTTCTCACAAGCTTTCACCAAAAAGTCTTGCCCGATCATATCAACGTACACGTTTACATCATAGTATTATGATTTTGGGCATACGAATGGTTCAATGTTTGTGTGAACGATCCTAAGCTTGCAAAGATGACATTTGTATTGTCAAATCCACCACAAGAGGCATATATGTCATTTAATAAGTTGTTGACCTAGACAACAAAATTCAAGGTGATTTTGAAGAGATTTTGCTTTGGTCTTGAGGGGTTAAAAACTACAATGAAATAGGACCCATATTTTCTTACCTTGTCAGTTTGGACACTTTACTTGTTAAAAATGAAATTATCTTCATGTCACATGAATTTCTCCACATGTTCCAACTAGCCCATGCACTACACGTGGCACCCACATTCAAACAACAACAATGATTTTGTGCCAAAACTTGTAAGGTATGGGGGACTCATTTAGTTGATGATCTTTATTAGACACCTATACTTGAGTGGTGTGTGGTTAAAATATATTGAAGAACAGACACCCAACAAGACATGTGTTTAGGAGAAATTGGACTACAAGTAAAAAACTTATCAACCACTCTAGACTTAATAATCAACACAATTAGAGGAACCTAGACATTCGTTTAATGAATCGACACACGTGCACTTTTGACAATCGTAACTAAATCAAGGGCAATCTAATTTATGATCCAATTGTTGTTGATGGTTGATCATAAATTTGCTAAAGCAACACAAGTTTGATGGTGGTGAATATGATTGGTAGAAGTAGGAGAATATGAAAACTTAACCAAATCCACTATAAACTTTATAATATCAACCTTCTTAATGCCACTCCTTCACTTATATCCTGAAACCTTAGGGAATGGATGTTCTCACTTTGAACCTCACTCTTGATTGCCATGTTTCCCTCCCATATATCACGGGCTTCGACTTTCAAATAAACTACCAAAGGATTTGAACCACATGTCGCACACATCACGTTGTCATTATTACAGTGTTGACTTTACATCATTCCATAATATCACATGCTACACTAACTCTCTTCTAGCATGAATCCACGTTAACACTACAAAACTCCTTAACATCATATGCACTTTGGTTGCCACGAGCGTGATATTGTGGAGTTCAGAGACACACACAACAGTAACAGAGACCACTTGTGAAGATACTCGTGCATGGCCCAGAGGAAGCCACATCATGCCACGTGTCAGATAGGTTATCCCTACAATACAGCAGACCATTCTAACTAACAGTCTGGGTGCTTCAATCCTCATGCATGGCCTTGGAACCAGCCCATTGTCATTCGTCAAACACAAAAAGACAAACTCCACAGCCCCAAGACCTGACTCTGTGATCATCTGACTCCTCAATGTGAATACAAATTCAACCTTACTTATTTCATACAAAATATTGTTGTATACAGTGTTCCCAATACTCCGAACCCTTTCGCCCCCCCTTCTTTGTGTAACAGGTACATAAAAGAGGTAACCGTTACAAACTAAAGGAGGATTTGGGGGATTTAAAGTAGACATTGCACATTTTGAGTGTAACCGGAGATCTTGGAAGGTTTCATGGAGTTTTAGGTGCTAATGTGTTTCATCTTTATCGTACAATGTTTCGTTTTTCTGTTTAGATGCATTCTCTTTGTTTCTTGTTGTTCACTTTTTTCCCTACGAGAAGCAAACTCAAGAAGCGAGTTCAAAATTTTCTTGACGTTTTGTGGCTTTGGAGATAGAATTAAGAGGAGTTTCATTCATGGGTTTTTTTTAGGGCACTACCATGGGTGTGGGAAGTGGCAAATAGGTAATATGGGAGGTGTTTTGAAAGTGAGGATTTAGTCCCCACCTTTTGTGACTTTATAGTAAACCATGAGGAGTAAATGATTGAGTTGATTCCTTTCATAATAATATCATATTTTTTTTGTAATTTTCAGGGATCATGGTCTCACCGAGAGCGCTCTGGAGGTAAATCAAATGAACGTGACAATGCATAGCAAAGTTGAGTTGTACCTACGTTGAGAAAACCATCTTTGAAGAGGCATATGCACACAAGTCACGCACAATAACACAACTATGAAGACAAACTAGACAACGATCACCCAATGTACAAAAAGGCACACAACAACTCAAAGAAGAAGGCATTATCAAAGGCAATAACTTTATTGGTGTAAAATGGAGAAGCATTCTCCTCTCCTCCCCACCCTTCCAACAATACTCCAACTACTCCTAACCCTAATTCTAAACGCCACAGGAAGACCATCGCCACATGGTGGAAAACATGCAACCAACACAATGGCAACACACAATGCGCAAGCATGAGTTATCTTATTTGCAACAAACTTGCACTAAAATTGCCTATCACACCATCCACCGCATCAACACCATTTCACTGAATTTGCTCACCTTGTGA
Organism: Polytrichum commune; assembly: GCA_950295325.1. Classification (NCBI taxonomy): domain Eukaryota; kingdom Viridiplantae; phylum Streptophyta; class Polytrichopsida; order Polytrichales; family Polytrichaceae; genus Polytrichum; species Polytrichum commune. The sequence goes on from OX485807.1 coordinate 6,520,218, forward strand.
GACATTTAACCCTATTAAAGATATAACATACACACCGCCTCTTATATGTTAATTAATTTCAATAAGCCCAATCCCACAAACATGTAACCATACACTACAATAACAAATCCCCTTTAGGAAGCCTTATTATTCTTCGAAGACTACAAAGCACCCCTCTATCGATCACCACAACATGCCTAATAAACCAACTACTCACCCAAAACCAATTATCAAATGCACTCACCTAATAACAAATGCATGTTCTATTGACTCCCATTGACTTGACAAAGTGAACTTTCCAATCTTGCCCTAACACCCAGGCAACTCGTCAACACATAGAGGAGTTGTTGAATTTTGTAAAATATGGTGGGGCTCACACCACATCGGTGTTAGAGACTAAATGCCATGTTTTTCAATAGCACATTGTAAGATTGTCACCCAACTTTGCCAAACGATGTTGGGCAATGCAAGCCAATAAATGAACTTTGTGCAATGCCAAAGTCATAACTAACAAACGTGCCCCCCATGCTCTAGGATACGAGGGTATTAAGAGGGAGTCTTGTTCCACCAACAATGTCGAGTATGAGTTTTGGTTTTGCCATGACTACATCAAGCGTCGTGTGAGTGACAACAAGAACAAGTATGTACTAGATTGGCCTATAGTACCCAACATGTGGCTGGTGAAGATAGGTACCGATCTCTCAAGGGAAGAGGTGTTGGCGCTTAGGGGCGCCAATAGAGGGAGGCACCTTCACCTTGTGGTAGGCTTTTAGCAATTTTGATCCTCTCAATGTCTCGGTTGGTTATTCGTGTGCCACCAAACTTGGACACACACTCAACTTCCATATTCATGAAAACAATGTGTTGCAATCCAAAAACATTGATGGACCACAAAAAAAAACTGGGAGAGATTTAGACTCGTGGACAAATACTATGTTGTTGGAGTCACTGCCGTTTCATTTCCATGAGTTGGAGTAATTATCAACCGTCTCCAAGGAGGACACCTTCTACCATGTTACAATTTGCGACATCCCCCTGTGCACGTGCCCGGAGTTAATAAAAATGTCTTTTCATGCTTTTGTAAATGAAGGAAAATGGGTGTGTTGTAAACATCTTTATTGTCGCACTCCTTTCCATGAGCAATGCCCAAAACACCATGGGCACAAGGGGACCCCGGAGTGACACCCGCGACTTGTGGCGCCATAGGTGAGAGGACCCAAGTGATCTTGATGTGGGTGAGGGCCCCGAGCGTTGAGAACGCCTCCCATCCACGGAGACTAGGAGTCACGAGGGTAAGGCCATAAATGTTGGGTAGGTTATGGCGTCCGGATCCTATAATGCTCAAGAACTCCTTAATCGGAGGTGTGAGCTAGGAGATGTGGCAATTTGAGCGGGGCTCTGCCTAGGGACAACGTCCACCACTCCAGGGGGCGATGTGGTGGGAATGCAGTGACTTGGGAGTGGCACCCAACATTGCTGAGGTGAGAATAGCCGTAACGCCCTCAACACTTGCCTGAATGGGGCAAGTGAAGTGTTTATCGGCATCTATGCAAAGAGTATATGTCGATGGAATGGTCACTTGATAGAATTAGAGGTCTAACAACGAAGTTATGGAGGTTTGAAGTTGTTGGGGGACTCTAGGCCCAACGGCTAAGGGAAAATATTTACTTGGCCCCAACTCTTAGGAGAGAGACAAAATGTTACTTGACGGTGGGGTAGGGGCCCTGCCCAAAGTCCTAGAGGCATATATGGGTGAGGCAACGTTGCTGACCGACCCCACCCAAGGCAAAACGACGTGGCCTCTATGGGGGTTGGCCCCAATCTAGAGACATAGTTGCCACGTATGCTTTGGGTTGTTGTAGTGTTGCTATGGTAATGCGATGATCGATTCAAGATTGAACTTCCATGGATGGAAGTCCGCATCTAACCATTGGCTACCTACTAATGGGAGAGTCCCGAATGCATGTGTAGGAGGGTTGGTCACCAAGTTATGAGCTTGGAGGTCCAAGGTATGGGGAGCTAATCATGCGCGTGTGTGGGATGCGCATGGTTAGCGCTTGTATCACCTGCTAGAGTTGAGAAAGAGTCAAGAAAAGTTAAGGGGAGCTAGCAAGGGTTGCGACATTTATTATGTGCTTACATTTATGTGCAAGGTCAATTGCGATAGTGACAAGTTCATTCATACCCCTACGTATGCATACAACAAGGTCATGCAACTACTTGAATTTGTTAGTGTTGTAGAGTGTGAATAATGTTGCAAGTGATATGTACAACCACATGTTTGAGAATGTTGGTAAAATAACATGTATTGGTTTGGATTGTTTATAATGAAAATCAACAACGAATTGAAAGTTTTTCCAATGATCCATGGTAATAGGCCCCTTCACTCTCGCTCGTTCAAAATGCTCAAACTTTACAATTGAAGAATTTTAATGAATCTTAAGTCAAACTTAGAGTATGAATCATAATCCCATGAAATTTTCTATATTTGGATTCATTGCTCAGATGTTACCGCTCACTATTCATGTGGTATTTCTCACCTCTCACTACTCATGGCTCATGTCTTAGCTTCCCTCTATGTAGATTCGATCACAAAGCTCCGCCCTAATTACAAAGTTATGATATCATGCATTCCTTTTCACGCAAGAATACCAAAGAGGTTCCAACATACTTCCAACATATCAAAAATTCATTTGAGATGCCCCAACATGTGGAGCTCTACCAAAAACAATATCCTATAGGTCCCATATGAGTTGACGGCAGTGTCATTCCAATTGAATCCCACTAGACTAACTATAAGGTTTTGATGCCATTTTCTAAATAAGTCATATTAAAGCATAGTTTCAATTTTAGATTGTGTAACATAGGCATACACCTCATAACTCTATTGAACATACTCATGCCAAGATACTAGCAAACACACTTGAACACCAAATGCCATTAGGTGACACCTATGGTGAAGTCATCAGTCATCAATATAACCCAGCATGCGCCTCAAAATAGGGTAAGTGACACTATTACGCATGTGGCACTAAATGCCGTAAACGGTGTAGCACAATTCAAGGTCACCGATGCCAAATTTGGAGTAACAATGCTCTAATAGTAAGAATCACAAGGTCATAAAATAGGCCACTGTGTTACCACCTTCCCGATGAACGAGCTCACATGGATACATACGACGACAGAGCCCTAGCAGTCAATCCAAGAAAAAGGCCTCAAAATAGAGACTACCGCACAGTGGCAAATTTTGACTTCATTCTCATTAAGCATAGTTTCATCAACAACAATACTACCAACATCGATAGAATATAGAACTTAATAGAATAGAACCGTCAGCTTTCCCTGAGGAGCCAGAGTAATATAATATACTAATCTGGTACTGGGAGAAAGTCGTCGGCTCTGTCACAATGTAGCTTGAAGATAGTCGGTATCCTCTATAAATACTTTGCCTGGTCAGAAGACAAAGGGTTTGAAGTAAAAAAGAAACGACGGAATAAAGGAAGACGGTTAAGGAAAGGGGGTTGTTCAATTGACCATGTAGTTTGTTAAAACGACCACAACGACTCATCGCTCGGTCACATAATCTGTCAAATTTTGATTGTTCATTGTACACATGAAGAAGAGGAGCAACGGTTCAACTATGCTTCCTCGTCTTCTACATTTCAACTTATAATTAGAATAGTTCAAATTTTGACAGGTGCCGTGACAGTGCGATGCGTCTTTGTGGTTGTTAAACCAATGTGTGGTTGATTTAACAATCTCCTAAACAATTTATAATCGCTTCACCCAAGAGAACAATCTTACGCAAAGACATGTACTCCCTCCGTCCCAAAATGATTGTCCTACCTCCCGGATTTTTGGGTCCCAAAATGATTGTATGGTTTATTTGCTCGGCTAGAAATTTGAGGCTCAAGGTCAAATATTTTCGCGCCAAACTTTCTATATCAAGAAGTCTTTCGACACCGCAACTTCCGGGGGCATTTTGAAGTAGTTGTTGTTTTCTATTTTGAGAGTCATACTTACAACTACTCAGTCCACGATTAGTGGGCCTTAATCTCGCCGAAGCTAGGAACACGGACAATCATTTTGGGATGGAGGGAGTACTAAACTAGTGCATATGGGGGTTATAAATGAAAAACGGTTTCTTGAACATCTAGAATACACTTCTTGAAATCACTTGTTCTATTGGAATTTCAATAATAACAACAACCATCACATTGCTCACCATTAGGTTGTTGCATCCTTAGTAACATGACTTTAGTAAGCATCATTCCTCCCTTCTGATGGGAACTCCTTGCAAAAAGAATAGTACTCAGATGCAATACTATTTACTCTGCAAGAGTGATCCGATTGATAACTTACATGTCCATGCAGTAAGATTGGGGCGAATCAACCCATACACTCGTTCCTTGTTGGATGCCTAAACCTTTGCCTCCAAGGAACCACTGTACGGGTTGGTTTGCCCCAATCCATGCAATGGGGGGTTTTGGACACCGAAGATTTTTTCAATAGTGTTAAGCAACAACTGCCAGCTAGCCAACAAGGTGCGGGGTTTTGACACAACAATCACATTTGATTGCACAAATCGAGGTCTTGAAATTCCAATCAACTTTTCAAGGAATAAGGTACATGAGCTCTAATGTGGACACCTCTAGCTTTGTGGAATCATCTAGACGATGGATTCGAGCATTAGAAGCTCAAGCATGTTAGTAATTGCGAATTGGGACCAAAGAATTTGAAATCGTTGAAATTGAGTTGAGAAAGGTGTTGGTCTAGGTTGTGGTATCAAAGATTCTTTGTTTCCCAATCTCGTGTCATAGGGGGGGGGGACTCTTCTATTGTTCAATGTTGTGTAAGTGGACAACATCATTAGCAGATTCTACATGTGTCATTTGCCAATGAAAACCAAATTTAATGTCAATATTGATTATGACATTTCTCTAAAGTGGTCATGGGTAAGCTGAAATGATGCCGAACTAACTTTCCATTATAGGATACCCGCAATATAAGTTGGTCAGCACCTCGCAGCCGCATGTTGCCTCCTAATTTTTCCACCTAGCCCACAAAAATCAAGCATGCCATTACTTGGTGGATAGCATTCCTAATTATGGAGGATGGTGGGTGTAGTTTGATTTTTGCAAAGGTGACTAACCCAAATAACATCATGGTGACGACTAAATCGACATGTATCACTCACCTACCGAATTGCAACGATTATATTGTTAATTAGGAGCCAATAAATAGGTGTTTAATTAAAGAAGCCAATTGAAATGGCCCCATCTACCTCATGTGGGGGTGAATTCACAGAGGCCCTAGCTTCCTCCATTTAATAAGGGAATCCCCCTCTCCTTGCTATGCAATTATTATTATGACATGCACATATTTTATATGTTCATATTCATGATCATAACATTAATCGTCACTAGGGTGTTGCACCCCTAATGAAAGGAATTTCCAATAAGTAATTTCCACTTATGTTGGTCCACCCTTGCAAAATGAACAATACTCATCATGAATAGTTTTTGAATGTGTAAGGGCGAACAACCATATGGAATTTTGTCACTGGAGCAAGAGAATAATATATATTTTCTTGCTCTAGCTCGAGTGCTTGCCGCATGGGGCCAAACACATGATGTGCAAGTCACCACACCATCATATGATGTCAACATTGGGAATCACTTCCCTAAGATCTTGTGGCGGATTAGTTCGACACTACCCAACCCTATTTGGAAATAGGAGTAGGAATAGTAACTCGAGTAATGTTATGATGATCCAATGTATATATCTTAATTTATCTTCGATGAAATGTCTAATATCACAAAGTGCATAATATGTTAGAACATTGTACTATGTATTCATTGGATATATCTTGAAATGCCGGATAGAGGGTGACATGGTAGACAAATCCTCGAGTGTCCTAGAAAGTTGAGCCTCTCCCGTATTATGGCCTATAAATAAATACATGTTTGAGCATTTTTTTACTTCTCATTCTCGGCTTCACCAAATTTTGATCCAAATTTTGATAGTGTTGTCTTGGGAACATGTAAATCAATCTTGGGAACTTCTTGGGAGCTATAAGGTTGGTGGGCATGACCTATCTACACCTAGAGCCTTTGTTGAAACTAGCTTATCTATATTATGGTTAACACACTATGGACAAGATGCACATCCAAACACCACGCAATTGCTCATGTCCTTTTGAGGATAATTGTAGAGTTGTCCTTCAACTCGTCGGGACGTTTTTGTCGGAAATGTTTGTCTCGCATACAACACCTTTCATGCATGTTGAGTTTTTGGTACATGCTCAAAGATAACTTAGTGTGAAGGTTTGAATGAAGAACATTCTATATCGGTTCATTAAGGGTCAAAGTCGTTGTACCATTCTAGAATTTGTTATAATGTGTGTTGGCTCCCATTGAACAAAACATATTGCTCTTCATTCAATTTCAAATACTACCTCCAAACATGCATTAATAATGAAAAACAATTATTCAAAATAATTTACATATCAGTGGAAACTTATAGGGAGCCAACTTCTATTGAAAAGTCCCATTGAGTTAGAAGGACAAGTCTAGTACCTTCGTACATAACACCACATACTTGTTGAACTTATCAACACACACATGTTGCCTAAGCAAATAGCTAAATATAATCTTACCCTTGAAGATTATGGCATGTCCGGATTGTTTTCTTCAAACAAAATTTGGGCAAAAAATGTGTATCAAGAACCTCACTAGTTTTTTTTCGTTTTTTAAATAAATAAATTTATTTACTTATAGTTATTATATTTTATAGAAGAAACCACAAGTACCTAGTAATCAACAAAAACTCAATAGGGGATAGTCATGTGTACTATTGTATAGTTAAGTAGGCCTCGTGCACACAAATACCGTGTATGTGCTATGTACGTAATTCGAAAACTTGGTCACCCACGATTGCAAAACTTGAAGACGAAGTAACTCCATATCTATGACCAAAGAATTTTATTTCAAATTTTCAAGAGAGGAGCATTGGTTACAACCATTGGAGTTACGAAGCCACATATGGATGATTGTACATATTCTCATTCAGTTAATACTCTTTCGTCCAACATTTGACAATTTCATCCAACCTTTATGATTTCTAGGGATATTTTTGGCTCTTCGATCCACAAAGAATCATGGTAGAATCGCAAATCACCTTCACATAGGTAGATTGTAAATCATTTAATATAACATGGCACGAGCAATCTCAACAAGGACCCACTAACCCCTATCATGATTGGAGTGCAACTTAATATGTATCATAGATGTATCATAAAGTATAAACCAAAGAGCTTATTTGGAATTACGATGCATACAAGAAAATACTTGTAGTAATTAATGGGTCATGTTTATTAGAATGATTTTCATTATTCGTTTTTTAGCATCAAGTGCCACATGCCACCTTCTCTAGTTATCACCTACTCATGGCCTGATAATCAATCTAGATTGATGATGAATAGTGTGGACGGCACTAATCATATGGATGGTGTGGTTTCAAGTGGAAAACAAAAAAACTTAACTAATAGAAAATGGCATAATATTACTCGAATATTGCAGCCCACTCCGTGGGTTTAAACATTTAGGGCAAAATTTTAGCACATATTCTAGGTATTGAAAAATCAAGTTGAATATGGTTCACTTTATGAGACTTATTCGGTGTATCCCTCTAATGCTCTAGAACTTCTACCAATCATATTTACGCAACAAAAAATCTCTTGTATTAGCAAATCTATGATGAAGAATCAAGAAAAATCGAATTGAAAATCAAAACCTCCCATGATATAATCATGTTTAATGGAAGTGCATGTATGTTCATCCTTTAACTGAACACATAGGTCCCAATTGTATTCATTAATTAAGTGTGGAGTAGTTGATTTGATTTGAAATCCCAGTCCAAACTCTTTCAAACATGTGTCTTTCTAGCGTTTATTTTTGCGATCCTCACCTTACCTCAAACCAATCAAATATAGATGTTTGATTTTTTTTTAAAGTAATGCGAATAACACCTGCATACCTTATGGATATTGTCTTGAAAAACCCAACATTTCTTTGCAAAATGCTCGCAACCACTTCGCCATGGGAGGCATTTCTTAGGTGCTAGTCGACTAAATCTCCCACCAAATTTTGTCTGAAAGAGTGGGAACTATTGTATACGGATCTCTCATCCACGCAACATAAAAAAAAACTCGACCCCCTATAGGCTTGTTGCCAATTCATCTCAAATGACCTCGACTAGACTAATTCACGACCTTCAAAACTAATTCCAAGATCAAATCAACTCTGGAAAAAAACCCTAAAGACGGCACACTATTTCAGGGCGTTTATGTTGGATGAACGAGAGGTACGCTCGTATACACTAATTCCCTCTCTCTCTCTCTCTCTCTTCAATTCTGTCGGCTTGGATTCAACATTGGAGTTGAAGCACACTCCCTAATTAGGGTTTATCTACTAGTTGAACCGGCCCCTCCTCTTAAGGGTCAAGTCAATTACAACACCAATCAAAATTCTCGAGCCCGGGATTTGCTTGACCCCAACACACAACAATAGGGCCGGTTTAGCTGACATGTGAGAGCTTCAAACGTCCCATGTGACAAGGAGATAGTAGCCCGGGCCCGCCTCCCCATGCATGGAAATGGGACACTTATATATATATATAGAGAGAGAGAGATATCAAAGCGATTTATTTAACGTAGCGATGTGTATTGTTTTGTGGATTGAGTCGGGCAATCCATGGTAGTTGGGGAAACGATCACTTAAAGGCATAAAACGTAGCCTATGATTGGGCCCCCTCCGAGTCGCCTCTCAATACACTATTTATAACACTACGAGGAAGGAGCCTCGCACGAGTTCTTTGGCTACCACCTCTTAGTATATTACCTTGTGGGGACGGGGCCCGCGGCGGCCCCCGCACGAGCGGGGAGGGGGGGGTGCGTTGGATGATGTGTCAGCTTAGCTGGCAGGTGACCATTTCCAACATTCGGGTGAGTGTGAGAAATGTCTACAAGAGCGCCAGGGTCCCCGTAATCATACCTACATAATCCATAGAGCCCGACAAGGCCAAATCAACCAGGTACTATTTTAAAGCATGCAAACGCTACCTAGAGTGACGTGTGCAAATCGGCCGCTCATGTGTGCCCGGGATTCACTAGGCTAGTGTTGGAAGGTAAAGTAAAAGGTAAAGGTAAGGTGGCGCATAACACGGTCTCGAACAACACGGCTCCGATTTGAGATAACGTTCTCCATGTAAAATTGGCATGTCGAGCCATTTAGGGGGTGGGGTTGGGGTGGGGGGGTTATCCATTCCAACGATTTGTCCAGTTGCAACTCATAGGTTCCGATCGCAGCAAACGTTATGTTCAGTTTTGGTTGTGAAATTGTTGGGGAGTGTGTTGAGAAATAGATGTTGGTCCACCACTTTTCACAGTATTGCAGCCGGAGATGTTGACGGATGGTGTTGGAAGTGGCCGGTGTGGTCAGCCCCACAACGAGAGAATGTATAAGGAAATTGATTTCCTAATGAATGTACTTGTGACTCGTAGGAGTCCGTTGCGTGCACTACATTGACGTAACATTACTCGGTGACGTTGGGCCTCGAGCATCTTCATTGTTATATTTTGAGGGCCCACAAAATGAGGGTTGAACGATGAGTAATGTTATGAAATATTCAGTGTGTCATGGTATTTTATGCCAATGTGGAAACTTTTCTAATGACGTTTTTTAATGAATGAATTACAAGTTCTGTCATCCTGAATTACTTTTAGTTCATCCGTTGTCCAAAACCCTACTTGCTCCATGGGGCTACTAATGTGTTGTTGTGTGCTTGCTTTTGCTTGCCCACTCTTCTACGGCATGATGCATGAATTCTATGTCAATTATTGGAACAAAGTTTGGTATGTTTTGCATCCTAACATTTATGTGGTGAAATATTGTCATGGATGATTGAGATTTGGATGAAAAAGCAGTTAGTAAATTATAGTAATTATAGCATTGTCAATCTATAATGACATTTTTCTTTTTTTTACAAGGATTGACAAATAATGTTAGGTTCACAATTAGTGTTGGTTACAGTACATGGGTGGTTTATAATTAGTACTCCCTCCGTCCCAAAATGATTGTCCTACTTCCCGGAGTTTTTTGTCCCAAGATGATTGCACAGTTTATATGCATGGCTAAACGTTTGAGGCTCAAAGTCAAATATTTTTGCGCCAAACTTTCTAACTCAAGAAATGTTTCGGCACCGCGACTTCTAGGGGGTGTTTTGGAGTAGTTGTTGTTTTTGATTTTAAGGGTCATACTTACAACTACTTGGTCAATGGTCAACAACCTTAATCTCGCCAAAGTTAGAAACATAGACAATCGTTTTGGGATTGAGGAAGTATTGAGCAAGACAAATAGAATTGGCGACGCTACATACCATATTTATTGTAGTAGGAATTTTTGTATGAAACAACATTGTTCTCAATTTGCATTCATTACAAGCACATGTGTCATGGGCAATTGTCATGCATCATTGGGAAAGATATAATCTACCCACAATGGTGGATTTGCACGTGTCTTTTCACCAACGAATGACAATTGCCTAGGATTCATATGTTAGTAGTGATTGTTGGATTGGCATGACCGATCTCTACTCCTCGCAAATTGTTTGTGCCAATTTTATAAGTGTGTTGTTGGAACCTTGTTGTTGGGTATTGCATTTTCTACTAGTGATTGGTCCATGCTTGTGAGTGTTAAGAACCTAAGGCCCCCATTGCACTATAGCTTGAGTTGAGAGCTCAAACTTGTAATCTTCACGAGTTAGATGTCTTGGGTTTGACAAGCTTTCATCCAAAGCTTAAACTTTTGAGAGCTTGACCAATTGTCAAGCTCTCGATAGTTTAAGCAAGTGTAAAGTGCCCATGCTCAAAGTGACGTATCAAGGAAACGATTCCAAACAAATGATAATTTGTAACAAGCCAAAGAATGCTTGGAAGCCATGACTTGGGGCCCTTAAAGATTGAGCTTGAGGTCTCAACAATCCTGACTGGCCTTCGTGAGGTAGATTAGGATTTGGAATAAGAATTTATAGTTTAAATGATTGAGTGTTTGTTGTAATTGTTCTATGTGAGATTCATCAAGGCGCCATCTAAGTGTTGTAAGTGTGATTAAAGAAAAAAATTCATCCTCTCGAGTTAGTAAGCTTGAGTATAAAGTGGGGTGGAGTAAACGAGTGTGGCGGAAGAAGCTACTTTCCGCCGATGAGAAGGCTCTTTCAATCCAAGCTCTCAATCTTGGAGCTCTCTGCCTCTCTAAGGTAAATGGCTGTTGATTGTTTACGTTTTCTTACTAGCCGCTTCTCCTAGGATGCGCAACACATAATCACCTATTGCGAGATGGTTAGCAAATGTTAATCAAGGTCATAGTCTATATCAACGTCTTCTTCATTATCAAAGTGAAGATTCTTATGCTCAATATTTGGTCATATAAGTCCCCCCTCTCCCCCGATCATGCTGACTGTTAACCTTAAAATGGTTAACACATTATGAACACGTAATCTAATCTCTTTTGGACACATGATGCCTTTTTAGTGTCCATGGCATACCACTCAAATATTATGTGCCGATGAAGACAAGTGACTGAATTAGGCACGTCTACCTTCGTCGGGCCTTTGTGTGAAAGGGACACGTAAGTTTTGTAGTTTACACACTTTGCAGTTCAATATGCCATGGGACATGCACAATTGGTGTTCCTCTTGATCATCATCAACAAGCACGAGCCACTAGTGTCCGGGGAGGTTTTTGGGCATAAGTTAATCGGTCGAGATCCTAGTGTTTCCAAGTCCAACCAATTACATGTTGACATCCTTCGGTTTTCCTTTGTTGAATTGGTATATACTCCACAGATTCCTCTAAAACGATGAGTCATTTTTCTTGAAGTGTTGAACTTTAACCGGTTCATCTGTAACTACACTAGATATCATATTTAGTGTCATATGGTATTGAATGTCACTATGGTGACTTTTTGGATGACATTTCTTATGAATAAGTGAACAAATATTATCACGGATGATGGACGAGTTCATCCATTGGCTGAAAACCCTACCTTCTGTTGTCAACAACTCGTGACGAAATATTTGTCATGGATGAAAAATCACTTGGTAAGTGACAATAATTGCAACATTGTAAATCTACAATCATCCAATTTTTTTACAGGGAACGACAAATAATGTTGGGTTAACATTTAGTGTTGGTGACACGACACTGCAGTTTACAATTAGCATTGAGTGAGACAAAGACAATTGGAATTGGTGACACTAAATATGGTGTTTAGTTAGCAGCCAAGCTCCCCATGTTCATTGGGATGAGGAAGGCAAATTCCCGACCTCAAGATTTTTCGAGTGAGAAAGATCAGGCAAACAAGTGTGTGTGTGTGTGTGGAAACCTGTCGACAACAGGCAATGGGATTGTATCCCATGAGCAATATGAAACCGGAATGCCAAGGCACACAAGGCATTCTGGTTTTCAGAAAACCAAAACCAAAAACCTGAACAAAACAAATAACTGGAAAACAAGACAAATAACTGAAGACCTGCTATGATACTACACTCATAACATGCAGTTTATCGAATTGAGATTGCATAGTGCAAACTTCCATAAAGATATAAAAGCCTCTGGCTTCGTGTTGTCTAGCTGTATTATGCATTCATGTGGATGAAGGGGCTCTGGTAAAATCATCTTCCTCCTATACGTGAAGGTCCGATTTGATTGTATCGGACCTCACGAGATTAGTTAGGACTGTTTGATGCACTTGGTAGTGTAAAATCATGTTAAAAAAGGGGGAAATACAAGCTATAGAATAGCTTGTGTATGTTTCGAGTTTTGGAACGGATGAGTTCACAGAGACACCGCTAGGGAAGAATGTAAGTAACAAAAGTTATTGGAAATGGCAACATGGACCCACAAACATTGTGGGAATTGCTTACCATTTGGTTGTCTTCATGCAACGTAGCGAGGTCGTGCAATTGTGGGTAGCTTGTCGAGGACTACCTAGAGGTTTGGGAGTTCCAATGGGTGATCGTGACGACACGAATCCAATATAGAAGACGACAATGGGAAGGTTTTGAAAAGAAATGACCTCTTGTCTTTCTTGCGTAAAGAACATAAATTGGTCTACGAGGGCATTATGTCATCATTTTTCATACAAAGTTTTGGCGGGGAGTTATGTTTTGCCGGAATGATCATTGTTTAAAAGTATGCACATTCCATACAAGTATTGGATGGGTTATGAAAAAAGATAAAAGAACCGAAGTTGTTTACTATGTACTATAATAGTAGACCCATTATATTCATACATTTTAAACCCGTCAGTGAAATAGAACCGCTAATAATGAGCCACAAATCTTGAAGTGAGAAGTCCTTGAGTTGTATTCTTTGAGTTGGAACCATCATGTTCGATGGTGTTCACAAGAAACACGCACCATCAATTATCACTAGCTTTTCGATTCTCAATGTAGGCAAAAACTTAGGTTAGTTTGATATCGACTATCTTTGAAGTCTTGTAATTTCAAAGTCTTGGCGATTTGCTCCACCCATTGCAAGAGTGAACAACTTGGCTGCCCTCTCTCTTCCTACTAGCTGTGAGCTTAATTTCCATGCTAAGGGGATTCGTGCGTCCCATCAATCATTCACGAGCTTCTCAACAACTCTCTAACGCTCGATATTTGGTCACTGCATGCCTCGTACACCTGAGTGCCCAAGTAGCGAAATTCACAACCTTGACATTTGTTCAACGACGAGCCATTGTATTTCAGGAAACGGAGCCACCCTACAACGACCGAGTAATGTTACGAAAACCACGACCCCTACTATAAGTTTACGACTTATTATTACGCACCCCGATTTTCGAAGTCTTTGACCCGATTCAAGACTGAATCCAACTTAACTCCGAAATACAAACCCCTCGAGAATTCCACACAAATAACATAGGTTCGGCACCCTCCGACTCGGCATGTGTCACGAACCACTACCCTATGCGCGCTTTACATAAGATATACGCCGCAAAGCTCTCGCCCCGGTGGTGATGGAGGTGCTTCGTAGGCACCCCTTTTACCCTCACACCTTCAATGAAGGTTGACCCCATGACGGACCCCTCTAGAAGACAGAAACAACCGTCCTTAAGCGAGTCTTTGATTCCGAAACGGAGAAGCAAATTCCTAAAGGCCTCGCTCTAATGCCTGCCTACCCCTATAGAGTAAGCTAGTGTGGCTGGCAAAGAGGAAAGTGAGCCCTAATTTCACATGGTCCGGGCCTCCTCTTTGATCATCAGTCCTGGCAGCAGGCCCAATTACACTAGTTTATTAGCGCCATGCTGGGTACCTCACCACCCAAGAAATGCTCAATGCCAAAAACCCTTGACTCTCTCCCAGGCCGGGCTTTGACCCCCTCTCCGCCCCCCCCGACCCCACCCGGCCCGTCCCGTCCCGTCACACCACGTCACGTCCCGTCGCAGCCCCGTCAGCGCCCGGCCTGCATGCAGGAGGAACAGCAGCGCCGTAACAGAGATGCTTCCCTCATCAAAGCTGGGCCTTTTGGGATCCTCGTAGGCTTTGGTAAGCAGTTTCGTAGTTTCGTGGAGCTTTGGGACACCGAAAGAAGAAGGAGAAGGAGAAGAGGAGGGTGAAAGACCTTCAGAGGAGTGTAGGCGGAGGATGAGAAGAAGGCAAAGGAAGGAAGGAAGGGAGGGAGGGAGGAAGGAAGGACGGCTCGGGAACTTGGGAGTTAGCTTACCTGGATCATTCGGGAGTGTGTAAGTAAGGTAACGACTTAGCATGTGTTTGTTTCGGCATTTGTTGCTGCAGCCGGGTGGAGCACGGAAGCACGACTCAGGTGTGGATTATTGCCACCATCATCATTATCGTTCTGGGGTCCAGGAGGAGGAGGAGGAGGAGGCGAGTGGCGGTACAAGAGTTTTGGTGGAGTTCAAGGGTGTGTCGGACCTGGATAACTTAATGCAGGTGGATGGGATCGTCGGTTGTGAGTGTCGAATTTGACAAGTCGGGCAATCACTTATAATCGAAGGAAGGAAGAGAGGGAGAGTGTGTGTGTGTTGTCATCATCTGCAAGGCTGTGAGGGTGAGATTTGTGAGTTTGTGGCATTTTGGATGACCACGAGCAGTTAATTTTGGATGACCATTGTGGTTTCGATCTAGATTGCAAGGGTGAAGGAGGAGGTGCAGGTGGGGGAAGGTCTGTAGAGGGGAATTGGCGAAGAGGAGAAATCTGAGGAGTGTGAGAAGTGCTTATAATCGAATAAGAAGGAAAGAAGGAAGGAGGGAAAGAGGAGAAGTGTGTGTGGTATTTTGTGCCATTTTTGAGCAGCATGAGCTAATTTCTGGGTTCGATCGAGATTGGAAGGGTAAAAGGAGGTCTTGCAGGAATTTTTGAGGGAGTGGGAGTGACCTCTTCAGAAGTGCTTGAGGTTTAGTGTGTTGAAGACTAGCAGAGAGCTCGTGCCAGTGCTGCAGGAATTGGAACCACACCAATTTCATCCGAGTCCAAACCTTCAAAGACTTAATTGGGATCATCATCATCGCAAGTGGTAGGCGTGGAAGTTGTCGTCCAAGTGGCGGAAAGGGATAACCATCACCAAAAATTGCTGCAGGGAGCGAAGGAATCAAGGAATTGGCCCTGAATGCTCACGCGGTCTATTAATAGTTCACTCTTGCACCAGGCCGGGTGTTGCATCGAGCTGGGCAGAGAAATTTTGCGAAGGAGCTTTCGAAGGAGCCACCACTTAGAATCAAAATTTGTGCAAGGAGTGATGGAAGGATGTTGACGAATGCTTACACAATCTATTCATAGTTTTGCACTTGCACTGGGCCGGGTGTAAGTTGCATGAAGCTGAAAGACAAATTTTGCAGAGGCCAGGAAGGATAGCCTACCTGACCTGCAGCTTGCAAGGAGCCGTCACCACCATCAAAAGTTGTTCCAGGGAGTGAAGGAAGGAATTGGTGAACGCTTTCACAATCTATTCGCAGTTTTGCACTGCTTCAAGTGTTGCAGAGCTGTGAAGATAGTTTTGGCAGAGGCAAGGAAGGGGTGATCTACCTACCTGGAGCTTGCAAAGTTCCAGGCAGTGAGAGTAGGAATCGGTGAATGGTTACACAATCTATTCACAGTTTTGCACTTGCACTGCTTCAAGTGTTGCAAGGAGCTGCAAAGATAGTTTTGGAAGAGGCCAGGAACGTGAAGCTGGAGCTGGAGGAGGAGAAAGCGAGACGCAGTAGGAATAGGAGGAGGAAGAGGAGGGAGGAAGAGGAGGGAAGGATCTGGACAGGGATGCTGAGTAGTTTGGGACAAAAGCAAAGAGAGATTGAGCTACCACCTGTAATGAAACTGTTGTTCAAGGAGGCATGGCGAACGTGGATGTGGGCGGGGTCGAATGCATGGCTGCTCGCAAACTTGATGGCCTTGTCACATGTAACTGGCGACGCATTACAAATGGACACCAATGGCATTGACTCCAATGTATCACCCCAAGATTGGTACACGTCCTCCACCTCCGGTGAATTTCAATGCAACGAGGTAGGATACCAACCTCATCAACACCTTGGAGTGCAGAAGTTAGCCGGAGGCATGGGGGGAGGAGATACATTCAACACACTTTTATCCTTATGTTTCATCTTCATCGTTGGTGTCTCAACCGGTATGTGGTGGAAAACCGTCCAGAAAGTCGAAGAAGAAGTGGTAGTGCAACAATCCAGAGAGATTGTGATGGTGGAGCCGCCGAGTCGAACTCCACCGGCGTCATCTTCCTCCGGAACAGGCACAGGCAGCACACCTAAGATTTCGAGGTCGGCTACCGTGGGAACAGTCACACAATACACGCTGAGCGAAATCTTTGAAATGACCGAGGGTTTTGAACGGGAGCTTGGTAGAGGAGGGCAAGGGATAGTTTACTTTGCGAAATCTCTCCCAGATGAGCCTGTCCAGAGACCCATGGCAGTGAAGAAATTGCAAGAGGGAGCTACCAATTTGCTTCTGTTGCAACAGAAGCTAGACGATCATCACCATAATCACAACCAGCAAGAAGCAATTGAGAAGGAGTTTTGGGGGGAGTTGAACACAATCTCGCGTTTGCATCACCGAAACCTCGTTGCACTCCTGGGATACTGTTTCCAGGACGAACAATTGTTCCTTGTGTACGAGTACATGGCTAATGGATCTTTGGACCAACATTTGCATCCAGATGACGCCAGGGGTGCAACCACCCTGTTCGACTGGAAAGCCAGGATGAGATGTGCACTAGAAGTGGCCCAGGGTTTGGAGTACCTCCATAGCCACGCAAATCCTACCCTGGTACACCGTGACATCAAGAGCAGCAACATCCTCTTCGACGATGACATGCAGGCTAAGATTGCTGACTTCGGGTTAAGTAAACCGGTGTTTGTTGGCCACACCGTCACGGTTTCCACAAGGGTCAGGGGGACACATGGCTATGTCGATCCCGTGTATCTTATCAACGGCCAACCTTGCGACAAGAACGATGTGTACAGCTATGGTGTCGTGTTGCTGGAGCTTATCACTGGCCGGCGAGCCATTCAAAGCAGGGTTGGCGTGGTCGCTTGGTGCAAGGATTTCCTCGCCGATGAGCCGGTGATGCGTCATCTCTTGCCACGGATGGTGGATAGCCGCATCAGCGTGTTGGATTACAACTACGATCAGCTGTGGGATGTGGTTAAGGTGGCCCAGATGTGCGTGGAGGATAAGCAGGAGAATCGGCCGAGCATGAAGGACGTTGTGGTGCATCTCTACAATGCCAATTGCAAGGATTACTCCAGCTCCGACGTCAGCATCGACGTAAGCTCGCTCCTTCCTCGCATTCCATTTCCTCCTTCCTCCCGTTCCTCGATGAGTTTCAAACTCAATCTTCACTTCATTCCTCGTTCGCCTGGCTTCTCCTCAAAGTTGTCGGTATTACAAGGAGCTTGCACAAACCAGGACTTTTGGAATGACGCCAATTGTCTCGATGAAAGGGTTACTTGGTTCATTCACACTTCTACACCAATCTCGCACACGATGAAAGTCGAATGTTCGGGTAAATAGAAGGTCATGATTCAACACATGAGGATGAGGGACCAATACCTAATAAAGTTGTCATCAATCGCAAGCCGGGATTTGTGAGGAGGGATGGAGGGAGGAAGGTAGCTTGGTCTTTCGTCTTAAGATAATTGTGTTTTGAGAGTTGTTGATGTTTGAAGACCTCCTTCATCGACTCGATGACCGTGTCGGACACCGCAATTAATTGCCCGACGTTTGTCAAGTGCAAGTGAGTGGTGTATAAGTGCTAAAGAATCAAGTTTCAATAGCAAGAATATGTAAGAATGGGAGGAAAAAAATGCAAGACATGGTTCGGTGTCATGATTAGAGAAACACAATGGTTTCATCCCAAACCTTGAGTTTATGCGAATTAACACAAAGTCATCCAAGTTTTCTTAATGCTTTTTACCATACACAAAGAATGGTGTTGGACTATTAAAGACTGGCTTTCTAGCTCGTCCTACTAGGATGAGTGGGTCAAGATAGCCTTCCATAGGTCAATCCGGGTTTTTTTGAGAAGTGGGAAGAGAAGGTCCCAAAATTTGCACCCAACTTCGAAATAGGCTCCAATGTATGACAAGCTAAGGAGCTCTTAATATAGAAAGTCTTCTCAAAGAAGGATGAAACAGCCGGTTTGATCCCTCTTTGAGGGACTTTATGGATAACTCTAAAATATCACAATTGTGTTCAAGAAATTACAATTGGATCCACTTCATGATTAGAGTGAGGTATTCTCTTCCTTGGCGAGTGCAAGCTTGTGATTGCTAGTTTGCACCAGGGCAATGAGAAGATTCTTCTTTTGAAGAATGTGGCTATCTTTGTTGTGTACACACTGCACACAACTATACTAAATAGTCTATTATTGTAGGTGGAAAATTAGTGTGGAAATAATTAATGTGAGCCACACTAATTTATCTAGTTAAGGTGGAAGTAAGGGGGTCCAAGACCTTATTATTCATGAAGACTTCTGACCGACACATTGCATATCAGTTATAGGACAAAAGTAGCACTAACATAAAGTTATCACCCACTTTAAATTTCTAGAAAATCAATTAGTGTGGCCCACGCTAATTAAATTTACTTGAAATGTAGCATGGGCCCCATAGATTTACTGTGGCCCACAGCAATAGGACTATTTAGTGTACTTTCCATTTGTTAGCATCCGAGTGTTGCAGTGATTAGTCACCTACTTAAGAGTAGCATAAATTGGGGTTGAAATGCAGTCAATTGACTCAATGAGAGGGAGCTGATGGTTGACAAATACACAACAACAGATGCACTTTTGTACAAATACACACAGACACGCACACACAGACACAGACAACAAATTACATGGGTAGGACATGTTTCCGTCGCATCTGAATTCTTCACTGACAGATGAGGGTTACACGATGAGTTTTATATCTTGATTTTTGATCGTGATGAATTGAGAGCACCGGTGGTTTTCTGGGGAGAGACAGAATGGTGCACTGTTGCGCAGCTGTTGGTAAATGGATTCATTTAGGCCTTGTCGTTGCCTTGTCGTAGGCAAGAGTGTGGGGAGCCCCATGAATGTTTAGAAATTATTTTGCAGCAACCGATGAGAATGAGAGAGCAAGGGATGGGGCTTGGAGAATTTGGGGGTAGGTCATGTGCGCTTTTCTTGGACAATTACTTAATATTCCTTGGTTATTTCATCCCTTTTGGCAATGAGAGAGAGAGAGAGAGAGAGAGAGAGAGAGAGAGAGAGAGAGAGAGATTTACTTGTTTTTGTTAGACTCTATGTATGTAGTCAGTAATCCAATGATGTGGCAACCGCCTCTACAGTATTTTCTATCTGTATGTATTTGATGGATATTATAAAGGGGGCTCCACTATTGGAAGTAGAGGTGATTGAGCGTGGGTTGAGACTAGGGTCTGGGTCCAAGAAATTTCAGATCCAAGACACCTCCGTTAAAGAACCTTACTTTCGGACTCTAAGACTGATCCAAGCTTGGAGTTTGATTTTCAAACTAGGAGGAGTATTGTTTGAGAAGTATCATCTTGATTTGGCGGGGAAAGTGATGCCACATTAGCGCCACTTCATTATTTCATACCTTGGACTTGGACTTTAATATAAACTCCTTGGGGTCCAAAGTTTTGTGTATGGGAGTTTTTGCAATAACAAATGGCTTGTTCCTTGTGCAGACGGTAATGGACTTTTTCGGCAGCAATGGTAGTGGCTCCACTTTCAATTGTATGTCATTGGATCGCCCACCAGTGTACTCGAGAACTCCCAGCGCGTATGTCTGAAACTTCTCTTCTCTTAGTGCGTTGAAGTTTCTATAGCACTGTGAGCTTGTTCGGAGCTAGATAAATTTGTTTGCATTCATTCGATGGGTAGCCTGCTGGAACTCTTTTGAACAAAAAATCAATCAAGCATATAATTGTTGCACCTTGTGTGGCTTTACTGTGCAGATTGCCGTGCTATGAAATCAAGGAGAACACGATCATTGTCAAGTGCACGGTAGGGAACAACAAGATTGCATTGAGGTGTAAGATCTGGCCGACACCCAAAAATTTTGGGCTGAACAAGGTGGAGGCGACGCTGAATGGCGCGTTTTTGTGGAAGAAGGGTCTGTGGTGGTACAATGCAAAGAGCAGACGCGAATTCTACATTGACGACGACGTGAAATTGACGGCAGAATGGCATGTTGCATTGAGAACGAGTAAATATTGGTTGGCTGCCAACGACCCTCGAAGAAGCCAAGGTCCGTTCTGTGTCGAATACCTTGCGTTGAGGGACGAGGATGGGAAGCCTTTGATCGAATATCATGGTGATAAATCAGCGCTGCCAGAGCCTAATGTATGTGAGCTTAACCCTTTTTCATTGAACCTTGCTGATGATTTTTTTGATGAGCTTTTTTCTTTTCTGTTTTCGCTTGAATTTTTATCTTCTTCTGAGGTCTCTCCTAAAGGGTCAAGTTCCATGGGAGGGAGGGGGTGGCAAGCAATGTTTTTAATGCCTACGAATCCTCCGGGTGAATTGGACCGCTTCTCCTGTCAATTATTACGGGGTTTGTTTGTTTGTTTTCGTTTTTTTAAAGATTTTTCAGTGACGAATTACAAGTGCCCTCAAATCAAATTTACTGGTCCTTGAACGTGGTCATCTTTTCTGAATTGCTGGCAAAGCGTGTGCACAAATAAATACGTAAACAAGGTTGTGCGGTTTACCAACCTCTGAAATATGATCGCTCTCCAAGTTTGCTTCATTGTGGAGATCCTCACTCTAGCTAAATAGCTTCAGTCAAAACAGGCCAGAAGATTAAAAGAATGAATGCCATAAAGGTCATACTCGGGTCATATTTTGCTCGTTGTAGTTGTGGAAACTGGTCGGTCTTCTGCAGCAGTAGTAGTGGTAGGTATGCACAGTGTTCAATCATAATAATTATGCACTGAATGAATGGATGCGTAGGCACGATCGAGAAGGAACGCAAAGACTGCAAAGATGTTGGGACCAGGTTCCACAACTTCAACAATGTTGGGGTGTACGCAGCCCGACTGCCAAGATTGCAAACATGACGCTCCCAATCATACCCGTGCAATCGTGTGTTGTGCACTCCCTTGGGCGGCTGCAACGTAGCCAAAAGTCTTAAAAAGGAAACACGTAAGTAGCAAACTTGTAGAGGTTCAAGAAAACACCCCCCACCTCCCCTTTTACTGTGATCTAAATAAGTAGATAGATTTTCAAATGGCACTTTGAATATGATGGTGATGATGATGATGATGATGATGGAAGGTATTTTGTCATCAATTTGCAATCTCTTATGGAGTTCTTCTATGGTCTGGTGCAGAATGACGCATTCAAGTCTGGCGGGTCGGGCTCCGGATCAACCAAAAGACGAAGGAGTGTGAACTCACGAAGGTCATCGATGCTTTCGAGGCGTGAGGCCAGCCCAAGATGATGATACATATGTCGTGATCCCCAAATCATGGGAATTTCTTCTTCAGCGTGCATTTGACTGAATTGGTTTGAGCTGACCTCGCTCGATGATTTTCAGTCTCCAATTGAATCAATCGCTGTGTCTCTTTGTTCCCGTCAGTTGATTGATCTTTGTGTTGGAGGCCATTTGTATCATCATCACGACGTTTGGGCTGAAGAAGTTTGCATGCGAGTGTTGGTCAACACTTTTTATTGCAACTCCAGCTTGAGCTTTGACAAGGGCAGTGCTCTCAGTTTCATCAAATGTCATTATGGGTGTTATGGCTGCAAGTATACACATCAGTATCATATCAGTCAACACATTTGGAATTGGCTTGGTTTCTTGCGAGTGGACATATCAAAGTCTTTTGTCGACCTCCTGGTTTTTGTCTCAATCATTGAAGGGCCATGATCGAATGCAAAGTGAGCATGGGAATCGGTGGCCTTGCAACGCAGATATAAATTCAGGAAGGTTTGGTGACTTTTCAAAGCCTTTTGGTTCTTCCTCTCACCACAAAATATTGCAAATACAAGTTAGGTTAACCTATTGCTCCTCTGTAAGTAGGTTTCAGGAGGAAAAGACCTAGCACTGACTTTCTTGATCTTCGAGGTGAATCGAATCAGGATGTTGGGCCCTTTGTCACTGTACATGCAGAAGTACTAAGTTTACAGAAATGGGGTGTGAGTAGCAGTAGTCTCAGATGAAAAACTTTCACATAGGTTCCCACAGAGAGCAAACTGTACAATCGGTGTATAAGGAAAGAGGAGCATTGAGGCTGTATATATAATGAGAGGCCTCCAAAAACTAGGAGGCATTTCTCGAGTAATTTCGATGCCTCTTGCTGGGGCCGCAGATGATCAACAAGACAAGTAGAATACTCATGTGGAGCAGATCGAATTGAATCGAAAAACTCTCTAAATTTTCCTATAAAGATGATTGTATTTTTAGTTTATTTTCATTGTGAACATTGTCATGTTTGCATGTTTTATATGGTCACACCTAGCATTTGTCCCATAGCCCTGCTCCATAGACCCGTTTCGAATTCGCATATAAGCTTGCAGTTGCGATGAAGGTGAAGCGTATCTCATTCATGCCAACACTGTGGTTGGCGTTGTCTCTCTCCGGTGATACCCATGCGTCTGAGATGTCTTATGAAAACATGTTGCCAAGTGTGTTTTCAGATTGTCACAAAAAGAAGTGGTGGACAATAAGATCAAAAGCTCACATCCACACAGTTGAAGATTGGGAAAACATACTTTTGATTCTCCCTTTTGTAAATTTAGAAGCATGCACTTAAGAGATTCACCATACACACAAATCTCATTGTTTTGATGACAGGTTGACAATGTCCTTACAATCATAAAAACCTTACATTCTAGGTTTGTTCTTCAAGAGGCATAATAGTCAAATGAGATGTCACCACTTCATGATGTATAGGGGGCGGCCATTGATGGATATTTGTGATCATGCTTTTTGTGGTGAAACACATTATCCATACCTAAATGTATTTTATTTTATTTTTGTTTGTGTTAGAAAGTTACCTACTTTCGAGCAAGATTTACTCATTTGAAGTGGACAATCTCATCTTCAGACGATATAGCCCTTTCATGTTTGATAGAATATCCATATCTCTATCTACAAGCATTTTCAGAATGAAAACGTACAATTCACTATACAACCACACGTAATTTGTGCATGATAATTTTGTTTTAGAACTACATATATATTTGTGATTATTATATGTGTACTAGGTTTCAAACAAAACGGGATGTTGTTTTCATCTGCTATGATATATTCACATAACATTACCTGTCACTTACTATTTGTTCAGTGGGCCCTCATAATACCACAGTTGGATGCTCGAAAAGTTGAGCAAGAGGCTCAACTTTCCAAGCGTCCGACTATTATATTCCGAGGATCCACTGCACAAACAATAGGTGTTGAATTATGGTATGCACATATAATGCCTTGACAATCAATATCTATCCATGAAACATTCTATTTGCATATATGTCTTCTACGGTATCCAACTGCAAGGATTTGTGGTCTAATAAGCTATCATTGGTTTGGAATCATTAGAAGGTTATAAACCTACGAGAAGCATGGATCTAGAATCTATTGCATACTTAGATCATGCATAGGTATGTTCTCATCCTTAATATAATATACTCTCTTAACCCTAAACATCCCTACATTGTGAGAGATTGTTCTTTTACAAACTTGAGATGTATCATGCAGAATAAACTAGAGGCACAAAAAATCAGGTACACGAGTCTCCAATCAAAGGGTCTTAATGCTCATTATGTTAGTGTCCACCTCCAAAAAAATGAAAAAAAATAAAAAAAGGTCCATTCCCCCAAAGGGAACCCCTCCATCTTAGGGTTTGACCACAACAAGGTGAGCCTCGTCAGCTTCATTGCTCCCAAGGTGATTGGATGCAAGGTATGTGGGTGTTATTCAGTTCATTTCTCATGTTCTCCAACTTCTACCGATTAGATTCACACAAAGAAACTTGTGTTACATTAGCACATCTGCGATGAAGCATCAACAAAAACAACTAGATTGGAAGATTGGATTCCCCTAATTTAGTTATGGTTATTGAAAGTGCATGTAAGTATATATATATATAATTGAAGACACATAGTTCCTCCCAGTTGTGTTCATTATTGAGTGTGGAGTAGTTAATATAATACGAAGACGTAGTGCAATCTCTTCTAAATGCATCTTTATGGTGTTTGTTCATTGCAGGGCATAAATTTGAAGGGTTGCTTGTATTTCATAGGGAAGGGTAACTCAAAATTTTCCCTTTCAAAATGAAGGGTTACCTCAAAAATTGCCCTTCATGTATGTATTGAAGTTTTTGTTGAAAGTGCACATTATCATGTTTATCATTATTAGGAAGGGTTACTTTTTTTTTGCCGTTCATTTTGAAGGGTTTATAGAAAATTAACCCTTCCTTTTTGAAGGGTTGCAAAATATTTTGAAGGGAAAGTGAAGGGCTGGACCCCAAAATAAGGGTAATAGCCCTTCAAATTTACTCCTTGGTTCATTGATCCTTGGCGAACCACACACCAATCAAATATAGGGGCCCGATTAAGAAAAGTAACCGTCTAGGCACCCGCATACCTTAATTGGCTTCCTCACTTCCAAGTGATTGTTGGATATGTTTCTCAGTGTCCGGGGAGATTTTTGGGCATAATCATTTGAGATACTAGTGTTTCCAAGTCCAACCAGTTATATACCGATATCTTCCAGTTTTCCTTGATTCATTTGAAATATAATTCTCTAGATTCCTCTAAAATGATTGGTAATTTTCTTGAAGTCTTTGAACTTCAACCGGTTATTTCTCAAACTCAACCAGGTCATCTATAACTAGCAGTGGGCCCTCTCCATTCACTGGTGCTTCCTTGTAGACGTTAAAATAAATAAATAAATAAATAAAAATTTAAAAATAAAAATAAAAGTGGTGGCTTGTCCGTGTCTTGAGGGATTGTAAGTTATTGCGTACTTTGGAAGGTGAATCCGTGCGGAGGGGTAAATTCCCATCATTTACGACTCGAGTGACCTCATAACACCTAACTAACCCCACCCGCAATCAAAGGGGCATGGTGCGCCATATATCATCAACATGATGGCTACTCTCGAGTTGTAAAGATCTATTTGGTGGCTCCGTTTATATGCCCTACCTACCATAAAACTCCACCGGGAGGTACTAGTAGAGCATCATGAAGCCCAAAAACATCATGTGAAGAAGAGCAACTTGAAAGACATGAACACTTTAGAGTCCGGTGATTTTATGTTAGGTTTTGGGTCCAAAAACTTGGGTCCCAAGCTTGGAGTTGGCACTACTAAGAATGCCTTTACTGAATCACAAGTAAAATAGTTAATGTGACAAGGTTAAAAAATGTCCGTATATTAGTTCATGGATTGATCAACAAAATTTGCTAGAAAATGTAGCTCTCACACACCCCATATTCCTATTTGGATATTTCTGGGACAAATGTTCTTATATGTTTTGTTGAAACCCCTCTCTTTTCTTGTAATATAGGTTTCTTGAAACGATGAGCGTTTTCTTCAGTTGAGACCAACATATGTGGGGGAAATGTGGCGCTTTCAAATTTTCATACTTTTGAACTTGAACCCTAGTGTAAACACCTTGGGTCCATAAGTTTGCTCTCAACCAATGATATCTCTTGATTTTAGAGTTGCCTTAGAAGAGGGCCTCAATTGAAACCCACCCTCAAATCAATATCAACTCTTCAACCCTTTGAGCGCATTGTGCTTTGGCTTTTGCCTAGTTCTAAACACACCTCTGTGGATTACTTCGTTTTGTGTTGGGGACCAATTCATTGACAAGTTCAAAGTGTTCAATTTGTAAGTGCAAGCAATGTGTCATGTCATCGGTTGAGAAATCGATATCTTCCCCTACGAAGTGGCAAAGGGGTTGCAATTTGTAGCAACCATGTTATAAAGTCTAGCAAAAATCTACTCCCTATAGGTTTATGGTTGATTAATTCCAACCTAACCTCACTACACCAAATATAAAGGTATATACTATGGACCACACTATGTATTGAGCTTATTTCCACACTAGAAACATCAAGGATAGTACTATGAGTGCACACTATTTAACATTAAAGTTCACATTACATGTTAATAACATTT
The DNA here is from genome assembly GCA_950295325.1 of Polytrichum commune. Taxonomy (NCBI): domain Eukaryota; kingdom Viridiplantae; phylum Streptophyta; class Polytrichopsida; order Polytrichales; family Polytrichaceae; genus Polytrichum; species Polytrichum commune. The sequence continues at coordinate 6,546,903 of OX485807.1, forward strand.
ATTGGATTGAGAACAATGCTTGCTTGAGATGCTTCCAACTTGGGTGAGTGTATCGCATGGGCATGACAAGTGTACATAGGTTGCATACTATTTTTGTGCGTGTTGGTGTATAATGTGAGCCATGCTATAGAATTGCCCATTGTAAGTCAAACTACACATATGTCCCACACTTTTATTATAAGCGATGTAGACCAATTCGAGGTCTCTTATTCTCATTTTAGGGATGAGCATTTAAAAATATGATTTTTTGGAGCTATAAGGAGTTCCCGACGTTTTCACATTCACTTTAGATGGTTGCCATGAATCCTTGCCCATGAATCCTGAAGGGCTCAAGGTTTGTGGTGTTTGTGCAAACTCATCCATCACGGATAACGAGGTTGTAGTCAAAACAAGGCCCATACATATTGAGGTTAAATTCCATCCAATTGAATCCCACCACACTGTTTGGGGGATTGATGATGTTGTTTCCAGAATCAAAGCACCTTAAAACAATCTACTTCAAGATACGAAAACATTTCTCTACCAGTTTTTCACCTTCCCAATGGATGAGGTTACGCAGACACCACGAATCCTTGGCCTTGGCGAAGGCCTTGGGGTTTGTCACCTCTACGCAAACTCATCCGCCCGTGGACGAAGAAAGGGCTCTGGTGAAAAAAACACAACCCATACACGTTGAGGATAAACTCATTCCAATTGAATCCCACCGAACGCACAAAACCCAAGAACAATTTCACGTTGTTCCCAAAGTAAAGAAAAACACCTTAAAATAATCACCATCCATCCATGAAACATTGTTTTACATTTTCACCTTCCCGATGGATGAGCTTACATACATAGACACCGGGAATCGTGGGCCCTTTGCAAAGAGTGACATCATAATATGGTATGAGTGTCGGACTATATGTGGACCCCGTGCCCCATTATGCTCTCAACTTTAGGCAGACCTTGGAAGAAAGAAACTCTCCTACCAATGCAAGACCAAATCCAACTCTTGAACCATTCGTAACTTAAATAGTTCTCTCTCCTCTCTCCTCTCTCCTCTCTCTTCTTTCTCTCTCTAGCCTCGAAGGGGGAGCCAACACAAGACAAAGGAGTGGGCGCCTTCCAACAAAGTCTGGCAATTGAAGACTTCCGCCTTCAATTGTAAGTAAGAATAAGACAATGTCCGTTGGCTGATTTTTGATCTTCGCATCTCCGCTTTGAGAAGCTCACTTTTGAAAGGCCCTAGACCTCGTGAATGCCTCCACACGGACGTTTATTGGACCCATGGAGAATGGTCTTTGGTGGCTTAGGGTTTGGCTTGGTATTGCAACGTTCAACAATGTTCGTGTAATGTATTGTGCTCATGCCGTATTGGGTTATTTGTCTTAATCGGACACGTATGTTTGAGTGATGTGTGGTTAGGTTAGATATGAGAGTTGAGCCTAACACATGCATGTGTGTTTAGAGGAGATTGGACTGTGTGCTTAGGCTTTAATCAACTGTTGTAGATTTGTCAACACAAGTGTTGTCTACTTAAAGAATCATCACACATGAACTTCCGATAGTCATAACTGATGTCTGGTTTTGTTGGTGCTTTGTCGTAGACTTGCTATTGCGACACGAGTTTCATTGGGTGAATATGAATCGGTAGTTGAAGAACGTGGAAACGAAGCCACTTAACACCCACATAATTTAAGAGCGTCTCCACATAGAATGCCCACCTCCCATTGCAAATGCCAAGGTGGAGGGGTCCTTTGTTAGGCAAGTGAGGAGTATTGGGAATGGGACCAATACGTGACCACTACCACAATCCCGCTATTGTGAAGAGGAAAGGTTCATATCAAAAGTATAATAATATAACTTTATGTCCTTCTCACAATGAGTTGTTTCTCTTTATACTAATTTATGATATAGAGTTGGACTTAGTTATTAATAATGACTTTTCCAAGACCATTCAATAAACGATAGAAAGAGTTTCATGAAGGTCTTGTTTGAGTGTGGACCTAAACCCTAAATTTTTTGAGGATAGAAGTTCTCCACTATCCTCCCCAAGAATAGAGGGGTGGAAGCTTTTTTTAAGACCCTTTGAACCTCCAAATTAAGGACGGAAGGTCCACGGTAGTGTTCCAAAGAGTTCAGTCACACTTGAACATTGGGGTTATACTCCCAAGTGTTAAGCCGGGTGGAGGTGCTATAAAATACATCATTCAAATCCAGTAGCACTTATGGAACTTGCAACAAATGTCTATCACAAAGTACCCTAATTAAAAAAAAATCGATGAGTGCCCAATGAGCAAGGATCCATTTTTTTTCCTACAAGCTAATAACAATAGACTCACTACATGAATTGCAATTCCTTACCAACATTTCTCTTCCACTAGATGACTTATGATCTACTATAACAGTAACTTTCCTATCCATATATACATAGACTTTGAACCCTTCTAGTGTAATAAGCACTACACTAAATAGTGTATTTAGTGCCGTATGGCATTTTATGTCATTGTCGTAACTTTTCTAGTGACGCTTCTTACGAATGACATTGCAAACATTTTCATCCCAACTTACTTTCAGTCATCCAAACGCCAGTTATGGAAACGAAGTTGGTTATATTATGCATCCTAACATCTCTAAAACGCAATGGTGACACCACTAGATACAAACTATATTTAACTTAGTGTAGTGATAAGGAACCGATATTCCCATAATGCGTGGGGTCATGAATCCTTGGAGATTGTACCCAAATGCACTTGTAATCTGTGAGGGGGTTGGGGTAAATGTACGCAATGAGTGGCCTTATGTGCCACTATGTACGACCCAACAAACCCATGCTACTTGTGGCGTGTTGTATCAATGGCGGCCGACGGATGACCGGAAATTAAGAAACGGCGTCTCCATTCCATTGGGGATCTTCATTATCGTGTGTTTGAAGATAAAGAGGGATAGGACTTCATCCATTAGTGGAACTACACTAAGCGTACAAAGCTCCTTTTTTGTTCCCTCGTCTTTCGACATCATGTGATACACATAAGTGCCATTTTATGTTGAGTACATGTGAGCCTCAAAAATGCTACTTTATGGTTCATCAAGTTTTCACTTTGACAAGGGCTCCCCAAGAGCATACAACATCCATTTGCATGGATGTATACTTTTAAACTCGTATTCTTCCCCATTCGACAATGCTATTAAAAAGGGTTATTTAGCTTGTTGATCCAATGACCAAATTGGAATGTGGCGTGGGAAGTTCTTTGCACACATACTTTACCCTCGATAGTCGTTATCAATTTTACCGTTTTCTCTTAGATGCATTATTATGGATAAGCTCCCACACATGCTTGAGCAAAATTGGAGGGTATAAGGTATATAGGTCTTAAATGGTTACTTTATCATGTTCCGTTACGGAATGTAGCTCTGATTCACAAACTCTAAATTTTGGTTGATCCGTGAATATGAATGGAAAACTAGGTTCAATCCTAGAGAGATTTGGAACCCACCTTGAATTGATATAAATTTCCAACGGTGATAGTCAATGAGCCATAACTCGGTCACATAGCTCTCCCTCTCCCATTTATGTTAACTATTGCGTCCAAAATGGGTAACAAATTTGTGCACATAGTCCAATCTATTTTAAACACATGTCATTTTGGTGTCCGTTCTTAGATGCATACCTAACCACATACTACTAATATATAGGTGTCCATACAAGTATAGTAACCAAATTAGGCCTATCTACCTTAGAGAAGGTGGAGAAAAATGTTAGAGCTTTTAATTTATTTGAGTTCCAAGTACGAAGAAGTGGTTCACACACTCGCCTCTGCATGTTGGACCCGTACCCAAGAAACTAAGATCAATATCATGAGGTTCAATGAGCCTCGTATCATATGTCAAACTGATAAGAACACATACTAATTACACTTGATCTTAGCCAAAAGGTTGCGAATTGTGTGCTTCTTAAAGCATACTCTTCAGGTTAAGGTAGACAAACCTAATTCCGACATAGCAATAATATGGACACCTATATTTGAACGGTATGTGGTTGGTGCAGATCTAAAAATAAATACCAAAAAGACATGTACATCCAAAGCTTGTTTGCTTAATGTATATCCACCTCGCCACTACACAACACTTAGCAAATTGGGAGAAAGAAAAAGAAAAAAGAACGTCAAAGTATTTTACGCTGACATGCGATGTTTGTTCACCACCTCCCTCTTGTGTCTGCACGAGCATGAGAGTGGGGTCGGCTTAGTGCATATTTTCATAGGTGGACTGTGTGGTTAGTGTTAGGGCTATGTGTGGTATGTTAGTTTTGGGTTTTAGTGTTAGTAAGCGTGTTTAGTCAAGTGGGACCAGGGCTTGTTTCTTTTCAAATTTCCGTTTGTTTAGTATTACGTGTGTTAGGTACCTTATAGCAATTTGGGAGAAGGATTATTTCATTAGTTTATGGATTTTGGAGTTGGGGATTTGTAGGATTCGGAGGAGTTTAATAGTTGTTGCATGTATAGTGTCCCTAATTCCTGCCATGATTATAATGGGTGGTAGTACAATCCACCCTAGTTGGAAAAGAAGTGAGTGGAAAATGCCGTACTTATCAAGTTTTTGGTTGGTGGCTTTTGCGGGGAATCTATCGTTGCAGTAAGTGAATTCAATTATTTGTACTTTGAGGTTTGGGCTGGGTGTGAAGGGTGGTTTATTCGTAGGTGGGGCTCCTAAGATGCGTAATATATCGGGTCTAAGTCGAGTCGGGCATTTACATCTTGGTAGATAGCACGTGCATGGGATACCATAGCCACGAGGGTATGGTGTTGTCAGGTGTGCGGTCTTTAATGTTACCAACATTGATTAGGGTAAAGCAATGGGTGGGGGGGGGGGGGAGGGGCTAGTAGTGTGTTCGCTAGTGCATGTACTACTTTATTGTGTTTGTTTGTCCTTAGATAATTTATGTTTTTATTAGTGCAACATGATAGTAGGTGGAGGCATGTGTCCTTTTTGTGGGATGTGCATACAGCAGGTTACATGTTGGGGATATGTCTTGTTTGAGGATGTGATTTTTTAGGTAGTTCCCTAGATATTTTCCATATCTAATCCGAGGGTTTGTGTTATTTGCACATCGGTAATCTAAGGGGCATCCCATAATAGATTTGACCATTTTATGTGTATGTTTATTATGGAGAGCCATTTGTCTATATACGGTATTGTAATGTTTGCATGGGAGATAAGTGTGCTTATGTATTCTTTTCCTATATAGTTTTTGTGTTTGCGGACTAAGCCGCCATGTTGTGTGGTTGTCAAGGGGATAGATGTTACGATTGGTGGGAGGGGAAGGGGGTTTGGGCTATGTGCCATTTGGGGTGTGGTGGGTGTGTGGGAGAGTAATAGAATGGAGGTGAGTAAGGGTTTTGTGTTCTTTTTGTATGCGGGGAAGGGCAATGTTTCAATATATTATAAATTGAGGGGTGGGATGGTAAGTATAGGAGTAACATTTAGTTGTTGAAGCAAGTTGGTTGGATTGTTTGTCCAATCATCGTGTAGGGTGATAATAATTGTAGTGGAGCTATGATTGATGTGTGCAGCTAGTCTTGCCTGTTTGATAAATTTTGGGAGTAGGTCTAGGGTTGTTATATGGACGTACCCACATCCTCTCCATTGAGTGGGAAAGGATGGGCCTCATGAGCCGAATATTACATTTCTTTGATATGGGGAGTGATAATGTGATAATTAGATTGGACATGTGAGTGAATTGGAGAAATACGAATGTGTGATTTAGAAGGTTTGTGTGAGTTTGTCTAGAATTGATGATGGAAGTGTGTGGTTGTTATGGATGAGGGGAGTAGTAGGTGCTTTGCATCTTGGAAGTGGTTTGATGTTTCGGTTAATGAGGAGGAGAATTTCCGTGGCAAAGTCTTATATAGGTGGGGAGAGGTTTGGTTTTTGATGGGTTTATAGAATGAGTATCTTCCCATATCCATGTTAATATTTCAAGTGATACAGCGGTTTGGTAGCTTCCCATGTTGTCTTGTATTTGGGCAAAGGGGGGGGGGGGTGTATTTGTATTGTGGATGATGTGGCGATGATGTCTTAGTATGGTTACATTCTTGAGTATGGAGGGTAAGGTGTGGGATGTTGAGGCCGGGGCGAACATTTTGTTTGTCATATGATTGTTGGGATTTTAGGTTGTTATGTAATATGTTTTTTATGGCTTGTTGTTTTATTTTTGTGTGGATTTGTGGAAAAGTAGTAGGTTGTGTTCATAGAGGATAGTGTCGGGGTTTAAGAGTTTTGTTTGTGTGATCCATTTGAAGTGGTTGGTGTGTGGGGTTTGCAAGGACAGTGAAATTTATGTGTATGTTGCTTGGCTCCCCATTTGTCTTTTTTGTTTGTGGATCTAAAACTAGAGGTGTATGAGATGGGGTGCCTAGGGGTTGTGTGGTTGTGTTATATCTTGGGTGCGGGGTAGAGATTGGGGTTGTGGGAGGTGGTGGGGGTGGTGGTGTGTGGTATGTGTTTGGTGCGAAGACAATATTGGCTGGTAAAAATACATCATTCAATATTCTAGATTTGGTATGGTATTTATCTTGGAATTCTTTAATGGCGAGTATGCGTGTGTTGGTGCGATCTTGGATTTGGGGTAGGGCGCTAAGTTGAAGAACGAGAGTTATTTAGGGAATTTCTTTGTATTGGATCTTTGTTGTGGGGTGAGAGCAGTGTAAAATGGGCTTTTGTAACATTCTTTCAATAATGGGGAGTTGTTGAGAGGAAAGGCGGTGTCTATGAAGTCTAGATGGATGTTGAAGTGTTTTTTTTGGTATGTAGGGATCTAGTGGTTGGTGATCTAGAACACGCTTGGACGCGAGCACGTTCAAGTACACAACTCCATTACCATGCATGTGTGTTGAGTGAAAGTGATTAAAAAATGTGTACTAACTTTGAATTTTGTAAAGGAAAAAATTACAAACATCTGGGGGGGGGGGGGAAATGATCCACAAAGCCAAGCAATTTATGTTGACAAATAGTTTTTTCTAGAAAGGTCTACATATTATAGAAGATTGTGCAACTAGTGTGCAAGTAGGTTTTATTGAACATGTATTGTTTAAAATTTGTTTGAAATATCATAAAATTACATTACATTGATGTTTTCTACAAATTTTTGTAATGGTGCCCTCAAGTTTATAATGAGATCAAGGAATACAAAAAAAATCCAATTTCAAAATATTTAAGGTCCTGAAATCAACGTTGAGAACCATATTTAGGCATTACCTTTTGAGTAATACTTTTAATGATAATTTTTGAAGATCTCATCTTGATATTCTATATTTGAATACCTAACACAACAAGAGAGGGCACCAAGGAAAAAAAATCCAAATTAAATAACACTTTGCTACTGCTTTTTAAAGTGTTGTACCAAGAAATTTATGATTTTAATATACCAGAGTATTTTTTGTATACTTGACCATGCTTGTTCCCGCTTGGTATTTATTATTATTGTGGGAGGTGTTCAGCTCCACCATATTTGTTGGCTACAAATTTCACTATTCTTTGGTATATTTGGCATGGGTCATTGAGTGATTGTGTGAGTTGTTTGCTACATGTAGTGGCATATCTTGTGAGTAGGGAGAATGCTTCAATGTTGAACGCTTCGCAAGGTAGTTGGGCAAGGATGTTAGGGGAGTCTTTGGGGATGTTACTTATGGATTTTGTGGGTTTGATGAGGAGTTTATCCAATTTTTTGATGTCTAGGACCAAAAAAGAGGGTGGCATAAAAGCATATTTGATGCCCATGCAAATGACTTTGTTGAGGATCCTTATTTTTTGTTGCAATGATGCGAGTGATATTAGTAAGGCCATGCTTTATTTTTAAATTTTTACTACAGTGATATCTTTTTATATGGCCCATTTTAGGGATGGGATTAGTCTTATTCCTAGGTATGTGTATGGTTTGTTTTGTGAGAGAATGGGGAGTTGTTGTTTATGGTTAATGTTTTGGGCTTTTAGGTATGTGGTAAATGCAAGGGGTTGTAGTTCTGATTTGTTGGGGCATCCTGTGAATGCGCATTTGTTTATGCCTAGTTCCATGTATACCTAGTCGGAGTATTGTCTTAGTTTGTTGAGTTGGGATTGTATGTGTTTTATGTTGTCGGTGAGGATGACTAGGTCGTCGACGTAGCCTGCGATTGTGGTACTATTTGGTGAGGTACTAAAGTGATATCCTAGTTGATCTTTCTCTAATCATCTAAACAGGGGTTCTAAAATATGATGAACAAGTATGGGCTCAATATGTCTCATTGGATGGTTCTGTAGTTGATTTGAATGGGTGTTCTTGTTGTAAAGTGTGCACCTTAGAAGGAGATGGTTGATTCTACGTAAATATTGCCGACTAATTTGATGGCATATGATAGGTATCTCAAAGTCTTTCATTCTAACCAATAATCTAAGGTGATATATGGAGCCAAATGCGTTTTTAAAGTCTATTTAAGTCAGGTAGATATCTTTGTTTGTGAATTTGGCATCTTCTAAGATGATGATGATAGCTTGAATTTATATAGTTGTATTTCTCATGGGTCTAAAGCCTTCTTGGTTGTGGTAAAGGATTTTATCTTGTTCACCAAATGAGGTAAGGATTGGGGTGAGTGTACTCGCAAGTAGTTTATAGATGGTGCAAGCGAGGGCTATGGGTCTGTACTTTGTGACAATTATGGGGTTGTCCTTCTTATAGAGGAGTATGGTGATGATATGTATTCATTCAATAGGTATTACTTTTTGGTGGTAGCATTGTAGAAAGAATAGAGAAACCCTGTTGTAGAAATTGCCTAGTAAGGCGTTTAGGATATCATTGGGGATACTATTTGATCCAGAGGATTTGCCTTTGGATAGATTTTGGAGGCTTGTGTCATATATAGTTTTAGTGAATGATGCGGCTAGTGGAGGGAGTGTGGAAGAGGGTTATTTTTCTAACATGAAACCGTCTTTCATTTGCAATGGGTATTGGCAAATGGCACGCATGTATCCTAATGGATGGTATGTCGGGTCTAAGCATAGGGGGGCTTATCTTTGGAATGATTGTTTTGGTGTGGTGTCCAAATGTGTGACTAGGTTTCCATCTTCATCTATGAGACAATTGAGTGGTGTGAAGTTTTGATGATTGAATATTCTTTTGCGAATGTTTTTTTTTGGTTTTTTTTTGTTTGGTAGAACTCTATACTTTTTAATTGCTCTTTTGTAGTTTTGAGATGTTTTGTGCAATGGTTATTTTTTGGGTTTTTGCCTTGGCGCTTTTTGCTATGTTAGCTATGTTGTCCAACCAAATTGTATTTCTAGTGGCCATAACTGGTGGGTGGCAGGGTTATGTTATGGGAGGTTTTCGACGAGAAGGCTTAAAGTGCCGTCCAGAAATGCCGCACTCTAAGGCGGCCATGTCACTTGTCTTCGAGGGCCCACAAAAATCATCTAATTTGTGATTTTCATCCATGAAACCGTATCCCTAAGTTAGAAAAGCACCGACGATGGTTTTTATTTCTTGAATTGTTGGTTTAAGGTGCTAGTTAGGGGGTATTGCGAATGTGGTGACTCTCATGGCATTTTTTTTTTAATGAGGTGGTAAATGTTTAGTTGCTTTTTTCAATGTTTTTGTAGTTTATGGGTAGGAAGTCCCTTGACTTTTTGTTTGTGGGGTGAAGAAGAGGGGTGGAGGTGCGGCACATACTTGTTTGGCACATTCACTTATTGAGCCTCATGATGGTTTGTATTCTTTTTTGTGCCTCTACCTATTTTCTGGGTTAAAGGGAAGTGGTTATTGTACCAATTTGGTGAGTTGTTGGAAGTTGATAAAATTTTGTGAATTGAATTGAGTAAGGAAATCTTGGATATTAGTTTTTGATATAAGGTATATGAATTGGGGGGTGTGTTGGTTGGTGATGTAGGAGGTTTGCGGACTGCGAATTGGGGTGGGAGATGGTGTGAATTGAGATATAATTGCATGTTGGTGCAGCATATTTGGTATATTGAGTGAGTGTTGGAGTTATAGAACCCATCTATGAGGCTAGTGTGATTATAATTGGGTTCCCCTTGTCTTGAAAATATTGATGTATTGGGGATTCGTGTGAGTTGGAGGTTGGATGTAAAAATTTGCCATTCTTTATCCTTATTGGTTGGTTGAGTGAAGGAGAATTGGCTATGACATCCAATGATGAATATGTGTCAATTAAAATCCTCTATGAAGATTGGGAAGTGTGTTGAGTGGGTAGTTAAGGTTTGCTTAATTGTTTGTCGGATGTAAGGGATTTTGTGTATGTCTTCTACGTGTGTTAGCATATATAAATGGATTATTAGTGTGGGGATGAGAAGTTATATATGGCTATTGTAATAATTTATAAGTAAGGGGTGAGTTAGATAGGAGTTGTTATTTTGGTGATGTTACCGGAGAAGGTGATTGATTTGTGTATCAGAGTGATTAGTCCTTTTCTTGTTGGGACCTGTAATATGTAAGGGCGCTGAATGCATGTGAGTGCATCCAATGTGTTGTTGTATATGATCTCATATGATGGAAATTGCATATCTATATATCTTGTGGGTTTATCTTTGGGAATTTTTATTTCCTATATGAATAGAAGTAAAGATGAAATACCATTTATGGTGGTGAGTTGGTGTATGTCTTGAAGGCTTGTACTTAGGTGCTTGCAGTTCCATATAAGACATGTAATGGGATCTTGGCATATGTTTGTATGTCGGTTTGATGTTGATGTTATTGTTGAGCTTGGGGTTTGGTGTGATTTATGTGAGAAGTCAAGTATTGGTTGTAGAATTTTGAGGGATTTTTTTATGAGTTTATGGGATAGGCCAAGAATAGTCATTGAAGTGATGATTGCGAGGGGGTGGTGTTGTATGAGGTGTTGAGTTTGATGTGGTCATATAATTTTCGTGCAATTTGTTTTGGTGTGTGGGCGGTGGTGAGCGATTGGAAGATAGGACGAATGGTAATGGGGGTGGGAGATTGTGTAATCTTCTTAGGATGGTGAAACTACGTACAAGGAATCCAACCATTTGGGTGACAACTATGCACATGGCCATTTCTTCTTTTATAATCCAAAGACCTACATACTATGATTTCAACTACATGCTCATCATCCTTCAAATCGTTGACCATACACTCACCAACAATATTCTTGATTCCAATTGATGTAGAAATTCGAGATTCTATGTCTCTCTTTGAGTGATCACATGGGCCCTCCCATTTATGTTCACTATTGATTCAAGCATGATGTTTGTATTTTGAACACGTAGTCCAATTTCATCATAACACATGTCTTTTTTAGTGTCCGTTCTTAAGTACAACCCTTACCATATAACCACTCAAATATAGGTGTCCTGCCAAGAAGAATGACCACATACCATAGATGAATGATTGATGTAAATATCCTGCTAACCACTGCCAACATACTCTGGCCAATTGGTGGAAGAAACACAAAACAATGTGGCGTTTTCAAGGTATGTCCTTGAAACAGAAACTTTGAGAAGACAGAGATATTTCTACTTGCATATATCCTTCCCTAAAGGCCTACATTACTGATTGAAGAGTGCTCTCCATCAATCTGATATATTGTTGTAGAATTCAAAGTTGCAGCTTCAGAACCTATGCATAAATAGAGAGCATCTCATACCTACCTCTTCAATCTTCAATTGTAATCCACCCTGCAGAATGGATGCAATTCAGATGTGTATGACAACACAAGTCTGAATGAACTGGATACCATAAACTTCATAGAGGAACCAATGATAACAATTGACAAATAAGAATGGAGATTTTCTTTGAATCAGCACGATGAATAAGTACATAGATCTTACTTCTGGGCAGAGATGTCATTTAAACAATGTGGACATGGCAGTCATGATCACAACAGAACAGGATTTCACAATATGGGTAGGCGTGCCTAATTCCAACATAGCAATAATTTGGATACCAATATTTCAAGTGTATGTGGTTAGGTGTGAATCTAAGAACGGACACCATAATGATATTTGATTAAAAGAAATTGGACTATGTGCTCAACATATCCTAACTATTCCAACTTTAGTCAACATAATTGGGGAGACCTGCATGACCACTTAATAAGCATGAGAAACTTCACTTTGATAATGAGTAAGGTATTCACATGAACTCTGAAAATCATGTGGCAAATGGCTAAGATCACTACTTAGATTTGCTGAACATCTTTTGCTAATTGCATGTTTCATATCTTACTAGAAGTGGGCGCACAGAAAGAAGTATCCAAACTAGGCACATTTACATTATTAGGGGAGGCTAAGGCTCTCTCTCAGGTTGGACCTTTTCCCTTGGCAAATAGAGATACTGACTGCACCATGTCAATATTGATTGCAAAAGAGAAATCACAAATTAGACTGTTGCTTAATTACCCATACATGGTGTACTCGGAAGTTACAACAAGATTGAAAAACACAAGACAAAGAGAAGTATGAATGGTCTCATTGCAGTTATTTAACAAAATATAATGTACACATGCTGCAAACATACTATCTGTTGCAGCTGTTGTCCTGCTGGTTTGTGGACAGAGCTGAGCACTTCCTCCGCTCTTCCAGAGCTGATGAACACTTCCGGAGTTGACCTCAAATTATCTTTAAATGAGCTCTCTATGGAGCACATCTTGATGCTTCGTACTCAACAGTAAACTTGCTCAAAAGAATGTTTGTCAATTCAACTTGGGAAGTCCATTGCTCTTAACTCCCCATTCGAAGTTCCTGCAACATCAACACAATTGAACAGCTGACTGTAAGTCAATGCAGCTGAGCTTGGATAAATAGATGACATCAGACCCAAAAACAAGATTCGAGATTCTTTCCACTGATATTGCCAATATCTGCATATAAAATATATACAACACTTTACTGATAGATTCTAAGATTTTCAACAACGTCTCAAACTAACTAGGTATATGAACAAATATTCACAGAATTCAGAGAAGAGTTTTAGTTATACTATGATTTGTCACTTTAGATCCCCACACATTCCCAATAATTTGTGTGCACTTTTTATTTCTAAAGAATAAGTGTGACATCATGGGTACATGCCAGTGAAATGCTGCACAGTCCAGTGAACCACTGAACCCTGTTTAATCATATTGCTCCCGTCTCATACACTTCCTAAGAGTTTGTTTCCTTGCTCGATATAAATCCTACTGTTTCTCAATGCAAGCACAAGCACAGAAAAAATAAAGAATCTCAGTAAACAATAATTGTGAATTATGTTAAGAAATAACAGAAAAAAGAACCCTGATTTCTCACTGTAATTTGGAGTGAAAGTACATGCGACATGTGAGTGCATTGACAAAATCGTCATGTAGCACAGCATGAGGTTGACTTCACCTCCACCATATGTGTTACAAAAATGTATACTATTCAGAGAACATAAAGCATATTAACAAACACAGCATTTGCTCAATGCAGAAAAAGAAAAAGAAACCCAGCATCACTTACTTAAATATAAGGAATGTTGAAAGATAAGGAAAGAAGGAACTAGAAACTGCAAAGTGGAAAGAACTGCAAACCCTCACTAGAATTCTTGCATCACACATGTTTGCCAGGGTGTATATACGCATCGTACCAAAAGCAAAGTGCAAAGGTGTTAAATGTGTTCCTTCTTAGCAAAGAGAAAAATGGATACTACAGATGAACCCTACAAAGAAATGTGGAAGAATGTCAGAAACATAAGAATGCTCTGTAAACAGACCTCAAAAAAGTACTTCTGAAGAGTCCTTGCCAAAATTGAGGGGGTCCCTTGGAAGAAAACACCACAGGAAGGCATGTAAGGTAATCAGGCCTATTTCTGTTACTTATGCTAATTGGACCTCTGTATTTAAGGGGTATGTGGTTAGCCGTGAATCTAAGAATGGACACCCAAAGACATCATATGTTAGAAAGAGATTGGACAGTGTGCTCAAAATTTTCTTAACTATTTCTATGTTCAACAATTGACATATTTAAGGGATGCCTATATGATCAGTTAAGAAGAAAGAAAAATTCATTTTGATAATGAGTAAGCTATTCATACAAGCTCCAAATTTCTTGAGGAATATGGTTATGGCCTCAATTAAGATCTGCTAATCATCTCATGCTAATTGTGTGTTGAATATCCTAGGAGAAGTGGGTGCAGAGCTTAAAGAGTCCATTTTAGGCTTAAATACCTTTTACCTCCATAGCACAAATGCGTCATTCACAGCTCAACCACACAGATCAAAAGTTTGAAACCCTAAGTCACAATTCCATGTCCACATTGATGCCAGAATCCTGTATGGTACTGACGACTGCTGCAAGCCGCCCTTCGAATTTCTCTCCCTTCCTGGGCTCATAAACGACTGTGAACACATCCGCTTCAACAGCCCGTTGCGCAAGGGTTTGTCCAATTATTTTGCACGCGGAAAAATCCTTATACGACTTCAAATTGTTGCGAAACTCCTTTGAATTCGAGCTGGCCACAGCAACAACCTTGCTTGTGACACGGTGCATGATACTTGCATGGACGTACTTGGAAGACAGGAAGATATCCAGGCTGAAGGGCTGCAAATACTTCTCTGTCCGCAGTTTAAAAGATTTCTTGTTATTTTTCTTTTTCTTGTCATCCTCCTTTCCTTTCCCTCGTTTACTCCAATGTGGAAGCTCTGATTCTCTGCCATAGCCAACTTCATGATCGTCCCATGCATAGGAGTAGTCCTCCTCCATCTCCCCCCTTCGCCCACATCTCTGCAATTTGTGGCTTTTCAGAAATAAGAGATACAAGAAAGGAAACCAGCTAAAAAACACAAAGGAAACACAGAAAAATCATCCTCTAGCTCAATGAGACATAATATTTCTGCAGTTTGTGGATTATCATAAACAAGAGATACAAGATGGAAACCACCCAAAAATTCAGGAACACACAAGAGTTATCCTTTCACTCAATGGGACGGAACATCTCTGCAATTTGTGGCTTTTCAGAAACAAGTAATACAAGATAGAATTCACCAAAATTTAAGGGACCACATGAAGAGTTATCATTTAACTCGATGGGACTTTCTGTCGAGAGTTGGTTCCCTTTGATTTTCCACTGGATGTTTGAATACAATATCAATAATTTCTTTGCACAGGTGGTGGTCGCTCGGAGGTAGTGTTTACATTTGAATGAAGAGCAACCTATTTTGGTTCGCTGAGAGCCAAAGTCAATTTCGCACCTCTTGGCATGCGAAAACGCTCTTGGATGGCATGCCAAGAGCTGCTACCTCCAAACATGCGCCGAAAAACTTAATAGAAATCAACCAACCCCTGACCAGAAGTCATGTTGAGATAGAGGACAACTCAATAAGCAGAGATCAATTTCGGAGGATACCCCAACTTTACTTTCCGTGGGGAGTTCGTCCCCTATGGTTTTCCATTGGTTGTGCCCATCCAATGTCAATAATTTCTCTTGTAATGTATCCTCTCCTCGAAGTTTGTGTTTGAATATGAAAGAAGAGCAACCTATTTCGGTTCACTGAGGGCCAAGCTCAGTTTAGCACCTCTTGGCATGCTAGAATATTTCTTTCTTCAACACCTCCTCCACATGACTACCTCCAAGCATGCACCGAAAACTCACCAAAACATAAAAGGTGTTGTATGCAAAACAACCGAATCCCGACCAAAACTCATGTTGGGTTCAAGGGTAACTCTATAACCGGATATAAATTTTGGAAGATAAACCCTACCTCCCAACCTCCTCGAGATGACGAGCTCTGCGTTGCATAATGTCGCCATGTGAAGGCCAGGATAGATTGCAATGTTAGATCGGGAAAAGGAGAATTTTGAGTAAGATAATTTGATGCTGCGGCTCCACCCTTGGTACAAATGTGGCTTCGCAGCCTCGCCATCGCCATGGCCACACAACCCGGAGCTTCAACCCTTGCTCCAAGGAAACGAAGCGCTAGGGTTTAAGGTTTAAGGAGCCATTCTATGTTGTTCATTTTGGCCATGTTGCATAAGGTAGAGAGACGTCCTAAATCCAAACATAAGCAATAATATGGGGGAATTGTTAAATCGACCACGTAGTTTGTTAAAACGACCACATAAGCATGTCACGTAGTCACATGACCTGTCAAAATTTGAATTTTCATAGCACATGTGAGCTTTGTGTTAGAGCTGATAGATTTGGCCAACTTGGATGGCAAGTCAGAGCCTAGTTGGCACATTACATATTGAATGTGGTTGTTTTAACCAATGTGTGGTTGATTAACAATCCATGATTTGGACACCTAAATTACATATGAGTGGTATGTGGTTGGTGTGGATCTAATAATGGACACCAAAAAGACATCAGACTAGACGAGATTGGACAACGTGCTCAAAATATGCTTATCATTTTAGGATTAATAGTCAACAAGATCAGGGACCTATATGACCACTTAGTGAGCACGGAAATCTTCTCTTGGTGATGAATAAGACATCCATATGAACTCCATCAATCATGAGACAAATGGTTGTATGCATGATTTGGAATCATTAATCATCTTGCACTAATTGTGTGTTTCGTATCCTATGAGAAGAGGGTGCGGAGAGAAAAGTATCAGAATAATGCACGTTGGCCTTCACTTGAAGAAACCCATCTCACGTTAGGACCCCCTATTGAAAGGTTACAAACTTCAAACCTCAAATCTCCAAAATGAGGTGTATAAGATGAGTGCACCTCATTCTGAACACTTTTATGGACATAAATTTCAACATTTGTAAAGGTTTGAGATCAAAATTATTTGAATATGTTGCAAATCTTTACAAGGAATACAAGAGTTGAGCTTGCTATTTTGGGAATCAAGGTTAATATCTTATGATTGTGGAGTGAAATTCATAGATAATATGTAGTGGTTGTCATTTGGATATGGACATTTTCATACATGGATTTCTTTGTGTTATAAGTCACAGAGGATGATAGGTGTACTCTACTCAATCTTGATATCAATTT
The DNA here is from genome assembly GCA_950295325.1 of Polytrichum commune. Taxonomy (NCBI): domain Eukaryota; kingdom Viridiplantae; phylum Streptophyta; class Polytrichopsida; order Polytrichales; family Polytrichaceae; genus Polytrichum; species Polytrichum commune. Next base: position 6,563,854 of record OX485807.1, read on the forward strand.
TCACTTCTGAATGCTAACTATGGGTTTTGCATTTTTTTTAATCGCTATCCAAGATAATGGCCACCAACCATGTGTGCCCATAATGTGATTATTTGTAAAAAGCTAGGAATTAGTCATCATGCATTTGGTCGTGAATTCCATGAAACAATGGTCAAATTTAAAGACTTTAGGTCAACACAAAGTTTGTTTGAATGGTCTTCAAGCCTTAACCCTACTCTACACAAAACCTCCAACCACATTGGAGTTACCCTTGAACCCCAAGCCATCTTGTGAAGGTGAAGGAGAGAATTAAAAAAAAAATTAAAAAAAATTAAAAACTCTTAGGCGCTTAGAGGTTAAGTACTTGGTGCATTGGCTCCTCATTCACTTACAAATATCTTTGAGAATCTAAATGAGAATGTGTGTTGGCTTCACGTTCTAACATATCCAACACCTAATAAGGTAACATTGCAGAAGATGTACTTGCCATTAGTCTATGCTTAGCATACAAGTCTTGGGCAATGGCCATGCATCACTAGAAGCTTGTCTTGCGTCATTGGAAAGTATGAAAATCTATCTCGGGGTGGTGACTATCATAATTTTAGAAACCATATGAGATAAAAAAAAATAGGGTCAAATTAATTCATTTAGGGTAAAATTTATAATTTTGTTAGATCTACCATAACATTGGAAATATGTCCCCTACATGATTATATGTAAAATAGGGTGGTGGATAATTTCTTCATTTTAGTAATCGGTAAGAAAAAATAAAATAAGTTCATAGACATAGGATCCCCTTAAAAGTGCATAGTAGGATCAATAGAATAATTATGGGTGTGACTGCTTGGATGAAGAAGTGTGTAGTTTTTGTCCAAATTTGAATCAAACACATTAGTATGGAGGGAAATGTTGTGGGATTTTTTTGGGAACAGTGCTAAACATGTGGGACCTCGCTTGATGCTTAGAATTTGACAACCTCCACCGTCACCCTCAACCGCTTCATGCGATCAATTTTGGTTTTGTCACAACCTCAATCCTCGATTGTCAAGCTCACACTTTTTCTGAGTATTTTTTTGGATTTCTTTCATGCAAATTGATGGTGCACAATGGCCACTTCCTTTGCAATGTTTTCTGCATGAATTTGGTTTACGATTTATAAAAAAAAAACATTGTGCCAAAAATTAGCCTCTCTAAACAATCACAAATAAATATAGGGTGCTAAAAAAAGTCAAAGTATATTTTTATCCACAAATAGGGAGGGGAAAATATTGAGAGGTGCATAAATATCCCCCCATCAAATACCCCGCTATCGCACGTGGTTACGATATGTAAGGGGGTGTGATCGCCCTGAGAAATCTATCACAATCATAGATTTGCATCTACCATTGTTCTTTCACTGCCACATGATGATTATCTATGACTCATATGTTGGTGGCGATCACTTGCCAATAGTGTGGAGTTTGACCATTGATCACCACCAACACATGCATCCTCAACAATCAACTTGCATCATTGGAAGAAATATGCAAAAATCTACTACTAGAATGGATTTGCAGATTCTTTAGTGATGTGAGTCAATTACCAAGGATTTTGTATGCTCATAGTGCGATTTATTAGATGCATACATACTTAAATATTTGTAATAATTGCTTCACTATTGTCCTACCTAGACAATTTTGGATCTAAGAATAATTTATTCAATTAATTTTCAAAGAGAATTTTGACAAAACTTGAAATGAACATTTCTGTAAGATTCATTGTTAATTTTTATGTATATAACAATGTGGTTTCCATAAATTTGGCAATTTTATGAAATAACTTAATGTCCATCAAAGTCGCCCAAGTAGGATGTTATTCAACTTTCGGAGGGCCATTCGGAGTTGTAAAGTGTAGCCAAGAAATCAAGCTCTTTGGGGTGATGATGAATGTGGCAATGTGAGAACAATAAGTAGTGTTTTGAGGTGAGTAATAATGAAACATTTAGGGAACTTAGATGAAAATGGTGGGCTCACTACACGTATATGAGTCCTTGGGAATTGACTTGTGTCACTAGAGAATCGTCCTACATCATTGAAGAATTTGCAAATCCACCACAATGGTAGATTTGCATATTTTTTTATAGTGACGCATAACGATTGTTGAGGACTCATATTACTCTAACAATATGCGGGTGATACTGGGGTTTTGCTTTCTTAGTTAGACATTGATATTTGATTGGAGTGTGGTTTGGTGAGCATCAAAGAACAAACAACATAAAGACACAAATTTAAAAGAGAGTGGAGTACATCTTCACATTTTAGTAACTACTCCACATTCAATTGTGAACATAATTGAGAGGACCTATGTGTTTAGTTGGGAATTCAACACACACACACACACACACACTTATGATAACCATAGATAATATTAGGGAAGGTTTGAATTCTAATATGATTTTTGTTGATGCTTCATATAGATTTGCTAATGCAACACGACCTTTGGTGTGTAGATCGAATTCGATTGGTAGAAGTTGGAGAACATGAAAAACAAATTGAATGACTCCCACATACCAAATTGCATGCGTAGTTGGGAGAAGACTGGTATCGTGCAACCACAACAAGCATATGAGTCATGAGCTAATGATCAACGTCATTGGAAACTTGTTGCACGTCATTGAAAAAATTGCAAATCTACCATGACAGTAGATTCACATTATTCTTTCACTAACACAAGACAAATTGCTTGGAACTCATACGTTGGTAGTAAACTTTGCGGATGAAAGTAAGTAATAAGAAGAGACAAAAACACATAAGTTTCAATTGCAAACATGCGTAAATGACCAACATCATTGGAAACTCGTCATATATCATTGAAATATCTGCAAATTTTCTGTGGACAGTAGATTTGCATTGTTCTTTCATTGATACAGGACAATTGCCTAGGACTCATATGCTGAATGAATGAATATAAGTAATAAGAAGAGACACAAATACATAAGTTTGAATTGCAGTCCTACGCAAATGACCAACGTCATCGGAAACTTGTCGTACGTCGTCGAGAAATCTGCTGGTAGTAAACTTTGCAGATGAAAATAAGTAATAAGAAGAGCCAAATGCACACTTTTCCATTGCTTCTTCACGGCCTTACACGAGGCGAGCTAATTGAAACTTTGATGTGTCGCTCTTCCGGAATATTATGAGCTCAAGCTTGAGAAGTACTCGTGAAACCTGAAACATTGTCGGAGCCTACATGTGTGTCGCAGCGCCGAGCTCTCGATTCAACCGAGGGACAAAGGAAGGTTCGATGCCATTGTCGCACAATTTGGTTGTGGTAGGAACTTAGGTAGGTCAAGGCGCTGCATCTGGGGCGGGGCAATTTGTTTGTGAGCGGTTCGGGCGGTTTGGGGATTTGGGTTGTGGTTGGGTTTGGAGTTTGGTGGATTGCATTGCATTTCATTTTGGTGGAGATGGGGGAGAAGCGGCCGAGGAGCAAGCAGGGAGGAGGGGATCCTCCGAAGGCGAAGCAGGGGGACGGGTTCGAGGATGAGTTTGAGCCCAAGAAGATGGGCATGTCGCAGTACCAGAAGGAGCTCATCAGCGTGCACTCCACCACAGTTACCTATGTCTCCATGACCGCCTTGATCACGCTGTGCCCTGCCTTTGTCATCTTTTTGTATGTCACCTAACCCACATTCTACATTCCACATTCCACATTACCGAATGCTGCTTCACACAATGTTTTGGGTTGGGCGCCCTTTCTTTTTTGATGCTGGGAAGTTTGTCACATGGCTCAATCTTCTGTGAAGCTCCGGATGTGTTCGGGATGGCGATAGCATGGGTTTTGGAGATTTTTAGTTCCGAATCCTTTTGGGTGCCCTTTTTTGATGGTGGGGAGAGTTTTGGCACATAGCCCAATCTTTTGCGATGCTCCGGATGTGTTTGGAGTGGCGATGGTATTGCATTGGCGAAAATTTGGTTCCCATGATCGCCTTGATCACGCTGTGCCCTACCTTTGTCATCTTTTTGTTTGTCACCTGATCCATATTTCACACTCCAAATGCTGCTTCTCATCATATTTTGCGCGCCATTCCTCTTTTGATGGTGGGGAAAGTTTTTGAAAAAATTGGGCGCCCAATCTTTTGTGAATCTTCGGATGTGTTTTGGATAGAGATGGGGATGATACAAATGTTCAAGCTTTTTTGTTCACATTCCAAAATGGTGCTGCTCCTCTTGCATCATCTTTTGGGCGCCCTTTCTTTTATGCTGGAAAAGCTTTTGCACATTGCTATCTGGATGTGTTTGGTAGTATGGCGATGGTATTAATTTTGGAGATTTTTGGTTTGAGTGTTGTGGTGGTTTCATCGGGTTGGGTTCGGGGCGAACAATGTAGGTATACCTATTCATGTCTACAGATTAGAGAACTATGGGGGGTTCGTTGTACAGAATATTTTTTTGTGCATTCTTATATCGTCTCTCGTGTAGGTCTCCATTGTAGTCAGGCCTCCTGCTGTGGTGCCAAAATATGCACATCTCTGCACTTCGTTAGGTTTCTTTGAAAACATGAATTTAGAGCTGATTGGGCGTGCAAAAACAACCAGCTGTTGAAGTGTGCATCGCGAAGCTCCTCAATATGCACAGATGTTGGTAGGTTTTTTTTAGGGGGGGGAGGGGATGTGGTTCAATAACCTTGAATGTACACTGTAATGCCCACAGTAAATTTCATGAAGTCAATGAGGATGTCGTGGAAGGTGGATGCTTCCATGCAGGTAGATCGTTGTGGATAGTCCCTGGTCAAATGGCTGGCCACCATTTGGCTGTTACGGCATGTGTGATTTGGTTTCTATTTCATTCTAGTTTTTGATTGCTTTGTATTGATTGTATAACTCTTCTCCAAGCTCTGAAATTACCTATCTATCTGGATTCTTCTTTTGTGGTTTACTGGTTACCTTTATCTGTAAGTGTTGATGTTTGAACATCAATATAGTTCCTTACAAGGATATAGTAACCTTCATGCTCTACTTTGTAACACTTTGGCATTAACCAAGAAGGGTATTTGATTCCTAGACATGAGGGCATAGTATCTTCATAGTTCTAGGTAGTTATTCTGCACCTCCAGAGTAGAATGCATGGCATTGCCCATGGAAATTATATTTGTATCCCCTTCTATGTTTACTGTACTACTGGAATACCTTGATTTTTCTTTGATCAATGTTCTGTATTCTATCTTTTCTACAGCCCTTGCACACAGTGAATGAAGCTTTCAGTTTTAGTAGGGTTATGAGATTCTGGTGTGTCAATATGAATCAGGTGGCATACGATGGTGAACCTCGATGGGTCTACCAAATTGTTTTGGGAAACCTGCAAAGCAGATGGATTTGGTGGGATCCTGAAGATTTGGCCCGTACCTAGTCTGTTTGCATTGAAGGTGATTCTGGGCTTTGGGTTATTTGAAGCCTTTTTACAACTATACGTCCCTGCGGGAATGCATGTTGGCCCTGTCTCTCCTGCTGGGAACCGTCCGGTCTACAAGGTGTGTGCATTTTGTTTTGTTTTTTTTGTTTTTTTGTTTTTTTGTTTTTGTTTTTGGCAGAGCGATGAGTACTATATGTGTGCAGTTGATGTGTCACAAGATATTTATGGGCCGAATGGCTTCAAGGTATTGTAATGCTTAAGCTGCTTGGATATGTTTTACCTGTCATGATACATGGTGCCAGTGTAGTGTTTTGAATAAATTCAGCACACAACAATGACAAGTTATTGGCATCATTATATTTGTGTGATAAATATGACCTCAAAAACTCAAAAGCTTGTGATGTCTTCTTCTAGGTTCCTCAAACAACATAGAGAATATCAACAGGGGAGACCTTATTCTGTTTGGAAGAACATTTGTAACTGACACCAGAATCTTTGCTATGCTGAGGAGACAAGCTCATTAATAGAGCACATAGGTGTGACACCATTATCTGCAGGAGATTATTTGTATGCTGAAATTTGAGCTGGTGACTGCTTGTGGCACTCTGCTTATTTTTTGGTATCTATTCTGCAGAACAATGGCTTCACGTGTTATGTGATCACTTTGGTCACCTACTACGTCTTGTACAAGTAAGTGTTGATGTATGTTATATCATTTTACAATACATTCCTTGTTGCAAGTTATAGAATCATACTAGATGAGCCTACCCACAACTCTGTTTGGTTCTAGATTGATAATATGTTTGTCAGAAACCTCCTTCTAAGACAGTTGGTTGTTTTTGTGTTTTATGTACAGGATGCAAATCTTTAATCCAGCCACTGTCTATGATCATCTTGGGGAGATATTTTCAACACTTATCATCTTGAGTTTCTTCATCTGTTGCTTGCTTTATGTAAAAGTAAGAAATTTCTTCTTCCAATGCCGTGCTTTGGGATCTGTACAACATTTCTTTGAATTACTGCAATACTTTTCTCCAGAACCTCGTGAGATTTGTCTGAGTGATACTCGAGGAACTTTGATGATGCTGTTGATCTAGTATGCACTATTGGTTCCTTGCAAGTGGGTACTCCACTGGAAATGTTATCAATAGGAAATTCTGCTGGTGAGTTTACATCTTGGAACAAAAATCCACAAGCTAGGTATCAGATTCAGACAATGTTTATCATCATGTGAGGCTTCTCTTAAAAGAACTGCTTCATTTCATAATACTTTTTACGTAGTCTGCAAAGAATTCCATGGGTTAACAATCTTGTCCTTTCCAATGATCTCAGGGCCACACTGCACCTTCATCATCTGACTGGGGATCATCAGGGAACGTCCTTGTTGACTTTTATTGGGTACATGCCAACTTGGATTTACTTGATCAAACTTCTGATTGTTAATTATATTTTATACAGTTCGATTTCTATATTAGTGGAAAATGTGTTGATATGCTTCTGGATGTGGCAGGGGATGGAGCTGTACCCTAGGATAGGGAAGAATTTCGACATCAAAGTGTTCACCAACTGTCGATTTGGTATGATGAGTTGGGCGGTATTGATTGTCACCTACGCTGTCAAACAGGTACCTACCATACCACAAGCACCATTTTCTCTTCTGATTTCTGCAAACACAGAGTAGGTGCATAATATCTTTTTTTGGCAAGAAATTTTAATTGCCAAATGTAGCTTCCTGAGCATATATATATATATATAGTATGTCCTACAGTAATCACTAGATATCAGATACAATAGCCACTTTCAAGTTCCAATTTGTAAAAATCTCAATTGTTTGTTGAGTCTACCATAGTACCTTATGAATTTAGGCATTTTGCTTGACAAGTTTGAATGTGTTTTCTTGCCACATCAACATTTACATGTATTTTAATTAATTACTGCTTGACACCCAGCATCATCACTTCAAATAGTAATAATTTTGTGCCGAAATTAACAAGGTACTTTGTTATTGCCAAGGATATGGAGGTTAGGTTTACAAGGTGGAACCTGCTGCTGAGAAAAAGCAATTTCCTGGTGTAATGTGCAGATTGAATTGTATGGAAAGCTCTCAGATTCAATGACAGTGAGTGTCACACTGATGCTTGTGTACATCACAAAATTCTTCTGGTGGGAAGCAGGCTACTGGAATTCCATGGACATAGCACATGATCGTGGTAAGTTTCCATTACCATGCTCGCTTACTTACTAAGCTCATATGTACATATTGTAGGTTGTTTTCTCTGAATGTTTCCTGTTACATATTAGTGGCTATGTACATATTCTCAGGAGATTTAGATAGTGCACTACTACATACCTAAAACTAACACTATGTAAACAGTCATACATTTGCAGTCTCCAATCTACGACATTGGTACATAGTACTGGTTTTAAGGTTATGTATTTTGGGTATGCCTATCTTACATGTAGGAAGTCATTTTCTGAAGAGCATGCACATATTTGTTTTACGTCTGTCATGAGGAGTAGAGGTATAGAGGATGGTCATTAATACTGTCTGGATTGATAGTGAATGCAAGTAAAGAACTTGTAAAAAATGATCTAAAGTCACTATTGGGTTGGGATTTTGCAGCTGGTTTCTATATTGTGTGGGGTTGTTTGGTGTGGGTGCCCTCTGTCTACACATCTCCTGCTCTGTACCTCGTCAACCACCCTGTGGAGCTCGGGACCCCTGTATATTTTCATCACCATTTTTTCCCTTCTTGTTAGGAGCTCTAGTTGTAAGGTCTTTGTGGTGAATTACCTAAGGTTTGTGGGTCTTACGTGGTCACTCTTCTTAATTAGAGACCTATATTTAAGTGGTGTGTGGCAAGGCTTGTTATTACAAAAAAGCACCAAAATAACACAATGTGTGTTGAGATGAGATTGGATTATGTGCTCAAAATGTGTCATTTTGGGTTCAATAGTTTAGACAATTGGGAGGGCCTATGTGATCACTTCAAGGGAAAGGTAATCTTTACTTTGACCTTTTATAACTTTTGGATCTCAACTCCTATCTTTGAAACTTGAAATGACAATCTGCGTGATTCGCAATTGCTAACTGGATGAGAAAATTTCTACAGCTAAAATTGTTTGTGGAGTTGGAAGTGCCTACATAGGGCTTCACACATCACCTGAATCGACTTGGCTTCTCTCCATACACTAAATGAGATGCGTGGAGTATTTTTGTGAAGTGCTGTATTTTGAAAATGGATATTTGTGGTATCTTTTCACAGTTGGCAGCAGCAATTCTAGCGGCAGGTGTTATGTGTATATGGATCAACTACGATTGTGATCTCCAAAGACAACAGTTCCGGAAAACAGATGGGAAAGAGAAAGTGTGGGGTAAAATCCCAAATAAGGTGTGCTGATCTCATAACTTTGTCTCAGTGCTATCCATCTGTTGCCAAAGACCTTTGGATCACCAAGTAGTCTCTATACAGATCATGGTTGGTATTAAAATACTCTTGATTCTTGGGAAGTACAAGGTTTTGTAGATAAGTAGTTGCACAAGTATGTGCCTACTTGATGCCCTCAATTGGTTAGCTCAACGAGTCAGAAGACTACCTTGTTAATTTGTAGTAACGGCAGACAGAAAATTAGGAAAGGCATCTGAAGTCTAAAGAAATTGCTGGAGGATTTTGCAGAGCTTAAATGACTTCAATGTGACCATCTTATGTGGCACTTCAGAAGAAATATCAGGCTCCGTGCCTCCATGTTTACCTCATTGGGATGTATTCACCACCAATATGGTATTGAGTTTTTTGTGTGTAGATTGCTTACATGTGGCAATATTTGGCAGATCGTAGCCGAATATGTGACTGAGAAAGGAGAGCGCAAGAAGAGCCTTCTCCTGGTGTCTGGCTGGTATGGACATATCTACTTTTTCAGGCACATCTTGCAGATTCAACCACAAAGTTAATTCTAGAAGCATTTTCACTTCACCTTTGTTGTCACTTGTGAGTACAGTAACTATTAATTTAAAGAGAAGATACTGTGTTTCTTTGTATGTGAATTACCTGTAGGTGGGCTATGGCAAGACATTTTCACTACGCGCCTGAGATTGCAGGAGCTTTCTTTTGGACTCTCCCTGCACTTTTCTTCCATGTACGATCTCTGGACTGTTGAATATTTTGTTTGTATCTATCCTCAAACGTTGTAGTTCTCAATAGCCTGCACAGGTTTTTGGCCTTTGGGATGGAATGGTACGTGTAACCCCTAACAGTCAGGTTCTCAACTTCAGGATATAACATATGCATAACCGTAGTAGTTAGTCATAATGTAGCAATAAGTAATAAAGTCTATGACTTTTACAGAATGGACATGGTATAAGTCGTGCATCCATTATAGCTCATTAGAGCCTGACCTATTGTTGTTTTTATTATGCAGCCCCTGCCATACTTTTACGTGTTTTTCCTAACAATTCTTCTGGTAGACCGAGCTGAGCGTGATGACAAACGTTGCCAAGCAAAGTAAGTCACACTTGCAATTCTGCTGAGTTTTGAAGTGATCTTTTGGTAAAATATTGTATTCACTCCTCGTCTTCCAAGATCACTTATGTAAAAGCTTGCTGAATGTGTCACCAAATAGATGTTAACACCTTTCTCTGTGTGCAGGTACAAGAAATTCTGGGATGAATATAAGAAAAAGGTTCCTTTTAAAATCATTCCCCACATTTATTGATGCTCAAGAACAATTTAAGTAATCTAATTCTGAATGGAGATGGAAAGAGTCTCACAGAATGCAGCCTACGAAGTATACCAAGGGCAAGTGATGTGAAACATTGTTCCGGTCATTTGAGCAAGTAGGGATTGAAAATATTTTCTTTTGATATCTTATAGCAGAGAGCAGTTGTAGTTGTTGCTAGACAAGATGAAATAGAAACTCATAAATGCCGTTGCTGACATGGGTTTGTTTAGTAAAGAGTCTACAGAAAGTGACAGTTTGGCTTCTCAAGGTGTCAATTCTGATGACTGATAATGATTTTGAAATTTGTATGATGCATGTAAACACTCGGAGATTCTTGTATAATATATGCAGATGTGTAGATGTGTACCTGTGGAAGAACAAACATCTTTTACATGTTGAGGATTGTTTCATAATCGAGAGTATCCAGTATATGCATTCTGGACCTGCCTTTATATGTGTTCACATTAATTGTGGCAGTCTGTAGTTTACGCCTGATACCTGATGCCATTCTCCTAGACATTTCGTTTCAGTGCTCCTGAATCTGTGCAATGTTCCACCAAATTTTGTGCTTGGACACTGAAATGTGGTGAATCCAATACGCTTTGTCAATCTGCTGTGGTTCAGTATCAGGAGATGTTACATTTCTAAAGATTTAAATAAAACAACGTAGTATTCTCACTTCATGAAATATAGTCTTCATATGTAGCGTTTATATTTTTTCCAAAGGTCAATGTGTTAGTTAATCAATGTGTAGAGGCCCTCATAACCGATCACTTAATAGATTTTGTGCCAGATCTTGAGAAGTATAAGGTGGTGAAAGCTTTTCCCATGTTGAAAGGTAGAAATCAGGACTGCAAATCTTTTGGTAATTTTATTTTTTAAGTTCAATATATAGTGAATTTCTTAAGCCCGAACATATTACCAATGTCAAGAGTCTATCATAACCGCTCATTTTTCACTTTAGTACTCGAAACCAAGACATGTGTCATGTCATTATTGGTTCTGGTTGGATCAAAATTCAGTGTTAGCCTGATCGAAATTATGCTACCTTATAGATTGCCAATAGGGTCCTCATTGAGAATAGGTGCCTTTGCTATAATCAGTTTAAGAACAGTAATGTGCAAAAGTATTGCAAATTTCTTTTATATGAGGTATTGATTCACTACACTAGTTTGCAACTGTAGTTTACATCGTACATTTGGGGAAAACACAATGTACCATATAGTTGAAGTAGTTAACCCTACACTTCCCAAGGCTATGAAGGGATCGTTTTGAGTGCATTTCACTTGATGTTGTTTGTGGAATTTTCATGGACAACATTTGAGGTTAAAGTGGGATATATGTGTAAAAACTTGAAAAAATGGTTCCTTGGCAAGGGGGAATGGGGTATGAAACATCATTCAGGTTTTCAGTTTGTAGCATTGGAAGGGTTTGAATCTCGATCAAGGTGAAACCTACAGTGTCATAACACATATTTTAAGTGATAAAATGAGTAGTTATGACAGACTCTAGACAATATGTTCAAACCAACTTTTGGCTTCAAAAATTTACAATATTTTCTATCTTCCTATATGGGAAATATTTGCACCGCCTCCTACTTCTCAAGATCCGGCACAAATTCTGTGTGATTGGTTATTGGCCCCTCTACTGTACATATCAGTGTAGTTTGTCAGGCATGTTTACCTACTCTCGAAGTCAATATGCAGATGTGTAGATGTGTACCTTGGGGATAGGTTAATTATATTTCAAACTACCAAATTTCTAAATCATTTGAATTGAATCAATGAGGACATTAACGGATTAAAAAAAAAACCACACGAAGAAAGATTACTCCTGCATTTAGCACCTGTGATACAAACATTTTGTAAAATAATATGAAATGTCAATAAAACATTTGATTGTTGTGCCATGTTAATTAGAGTATGGCAGCCTCGGTACATAATTGCCACCCAGTGATTGAAAGACAACTAATTGGCGTGGATGACAACTAATTGACTCGTGTGCTCCACAAAATATCAGATGTGTAGTGCAAAGTGTAGTGCGGTTTAATGGAATTAATAGGACATCCTTCCTTTGTGGCCTATATTGTCTACGATGGAAATGACATGAGCTACAAATGAATGGATTGCAGCAACAATGACGTCGTAAGTATTCCTGCAGCAACCTGTAGTCTACAAGCCGTTATCAAGTACATACAACAATCACGCAAGACCGACGCTTTTAGGGGATTGTTAAAACAAACACGAAGACGCATCGCAGGTTATATTTTGATTTTTCATCAGGTGTGCTAAAAACAATAAACTTAACCTTGAATGACAAGTTCAAGGCCTAGTCGACACCTTACACATTGACAATGTGGTCGTTTAACCAATGTGTCGTCGATTTAACAATCCCCAGTATTCACTTGTATATTGTAGCATTCACTTTCTCAAGATCACAGCCTCCAGGGAGGAAAAACATTTTTCACAGTCATCAGTCTGGATGCATGATATTGCTATGATTGAAAGCGTAGAAGAGAGGCTTGCTATTGATTGGGAACACATTGCACACACATATTTCATTCTAGTGAATCAAACCCCCACACCCTAAAAGAATGGGAAACTCAATGGCAGCCTCACTTGTGATTGCACAGATGTGGCTAACCTTTTGCAAACTTATCCACCTGCTGCCCGAGAAAACCTGTAAATCTAAAAGCACTTGAGTCTTGAATACCTCTTCTGGTTCGGAGTATGGAACTAGCTGCATTAGCCTTCCACCGGCAAGTTCCCAATTGAGGGGACAAGCCACCACCAAAGGAATGGTCTCTCTGCGTTCTTCCCATTGTAGTTTACAACCTGGGAATTCTGAGTAGACATCTGGCAGAGAATTGAATTCGTAGCTATGTACATAAGAATTAGTCTACAGAACCAGAGACTCTCCTTCATTTCCAGGATGAGTTACACCCAACGGCACAGTAGACCTCACTCAACTCAACACTACTTCCGCATCAAATCAAAACTTTGGAGTCTGATATCTTGTAACGATCACACCACACTAATTGCGTTGCTACCAGAGCCAATATTGTTTGTGTTGTACGACGAGTTAACATGGAAGGCAGAAGTATACCTTGCCGGCTGGTCTAAAAGCTTCAGAGTAAGTTGAGATGATTCCAGAGACGACAACCCTAAATTCAATTGCGATGTACTCTTCGATCCATCAACACCCACATTTAATGGCTCTGTTGAAAGCTTGGCAGTTGGCCTCAAAACCTTTGAATCTGTTTTGAGGCCGTTGTATCTTTGTGACGACAATATAGGCCACATAGGAAGGTGGTAGAACGGGACATTGGATCCAGGAACCGGAATCGACATAGGTCTTTGTAGCATAGATCGAGATGCATCCCCACTTCCTGGTTCTGTTGTTTGCTCGGCAGATTCACCTCCTGCTGAATTTGGGACGCCCAAAGGAGCTGGAGGAGGTAATAAATAGGGTCTAACTGGAAGTCCATATGCATTTGGGTTGCTTGCATCATAGTAAACCCCTGATGGGAATATGGCATTGGCTGCCAAGCTAAGCTGGTGAAGAGGAGCTGCAGCATCAGGTACAGCCTTGGCAGCTGGTTCTTCCAGAATCGGGGTTGGACCCTGAAGACCAACGCACACATCAGCATTGACAGGACATACTGCAAAAAGTATATGAGAACACATTTTTATCTCTAACAAACAAGTCTAACACCCTACCAAAAGGAACAATAAGATGGACCACAGGAGAGGAGAAGTACCGTTTCAGAGACAATGTCAAAGAGACTTGACCGTCTTTTTCGCTTGTTCATATTGGTTTGTCTTATGAAGTACTTTTGTGCATGACTGGCCACCTGTGTTGGTGTTCTAGTTTGCACAAAATTCCTAGAGATGCCCCTCCAATCTCCTTTACCAAGCTTCTGAAGTCCAACAAGGAACAATCTGTGTTCGTCCTCTGTCCATGGCACACCTGGAATTACCAAAACAAATCTCATCCGCATAAGACTATATTGATCGTCGTATAAAAATCTTAAAATAACACTCTCATCCCAATCAACACCTAATCATACATTCGCAAAACACTTTTAGACTATATTTTATGGATTAAAATTATAATTATGGACATCAAATAAACTCTCAATGTCCTACATGTGAAGATCACAGCTACAGGCAAATAAACACAACAGTCTTAATCAAATTATAAGGCAAATGTCACCTTTTTTTCTTTCCCTGGTGTTGCTGGAAGTCTGTACATGACCATCGGAGACATAACCATCGGCGCCGGCTCCAGACTCGGCTCCAGACTGTTCGGGAGGAGTGGTAGGGTTGTTATGGCTCAAGTTCCCCATACTAGCACTCTTCCTCATCACCCCATCTGTCAGCCTAGCACCAAACAGCCTCACCCCTGAGTCAGCCTGGCAAGTCCTTAATGAATTATGATGACCATGATGACCACAGTGATTGCAACATCCGCTTATCATCATCTCACTCTAAGACGGTCACCTAGGTGACGAAAACGCTGGCCTCTTATAACACTAACTCATGTCAAACTATAAGGTAAGCTTCACACAAAGAAGAGAAGAATGCTTAAAACCTACGCAAGACAGAAGAGATACGACAACACCAAGCCGAAAACCGGAATGAACTTAACACATCAACAAAAAACAGCTCATAAGCACAGCAAAGTGCCACACATCGATAAACGAACGAACACCAGTAATAAGGAAAGTCAAAGTACACACGCTGGCGCCGCTATGAACACTAAGGAAGCTCAACGTGAGAGTGATGTACTGCAACATCGAATACGATGCGAGATGAAACACTCCTCAATGAAACAACACAAACAAACAAATACGAAGAACCAAAAAGCAAAACGTACGAACGCAGTTTCAAAAACCGAAAACACTCTTTAGGCTAGCAAAGCTTGAGTTATACAATACAACACAGACAGAACCTTCAATCGCAAAACAGCAACATACAAACAACAATCCACACAACGCTTACAGCCTACACCGATGACGGCCGCCAACACACGGCGACAACTACAGCATCTCTTCTTCTTCTTCTGCCGGTGATCGCAAGCTGCGTTACTTAACCGCCACTCAATGTCCTATTGAGGACTCAATCGGTGGCCGATCGGTGATCGATCGCACTCGCGATCGGACACCGACTGCCACAGAGTACCCCAGGGTGCTACAGCAGCCGACCAGAAGCGATCGAGACTCAAAAGATTACAACAGTCGCACCAAAACAATACGAACAACACCAACGGCCGTAGGAGGCAAAAACGAAAGGCGATCGGATGTGAGAGATGAAATGGAGCCAAATTGCAGCAAGGAAGAAGTAGAAAAACAAAACAAAAATTAGAGCAAATGAACGTGGGAGAGCGAGAGAGACAGAGCACCGAATCACTCACAGAGAACACGGTTGTTGTAACGCGCAGCGGTTCACCGTTGCGAAAAAAAACTTCTTCTCCTGCTGCTTATTCTTCTTAGCGATTGCGAAAAGCTTCTCGGATCGGCTGCAAAAGTTGGTGTGGAGTCTGCGAGACTCAAGAGCCGCTGGCTATGGCGGATGGCGGGCGGGCGCGCGGGGGAGGGGCCGACGAACTGAAAAACGGAAGTGCCATGGACCGACAGATTTAACGGACGATGGAGATGGACGGACGGATGGGGAGGAACGGATAGATGACAGGGGAGGCGGGCGGGAGGACGGACGGACAGATGGAGGGAAGAGAAGGTGACCGACAGCTTCCTGTTTTATTTTCATCCATCCTCTATTTTCATCCTCACGTGGAAGCCCTTTCCTACTTACCCTGCCTGTCTGTCTTTCTGCCTTTCTGTCCCCACCTTGCTTCCAGTCTTTCTTTCTCTTCCCTGCGTTGACGTAGCCGTAAAGCCTCTTGGCCTCGAGTGGAGGTATAGCCTCGAGGGGAGGTAAGCTCAATTGTTGGCTTTAACGTCAATCTACCGGCCCGCCCTATCTATGCACCTTGTCTAGTGCAACAAATATCGTCGTAAAACCCATCCATAAGTCCAATTGGATCATCGTGTTCGACTATTCTAGATATTATCTCACGCATGTCACTGCACTCTGTTACTCTATGAATTTAGTTGCCATGATTCACTGCATTTGTCATGCATTTGAAGCACCGTGCATACGATTGTGGCAGGCGGTGTGGGTACACAATGTTTTAGATTTCAAAGTTGGTTTCTGGGTATACGTACCTTGAGTTGGCTTTCTCTAAATTGGTAAGTATTGAGCCTTGAAAGTCTACGAAACCCCCACATGAGTTGTGATTTGCAAGGTCTACGTTAATGGGTCTAATGGAAGCCTACTTCATGGTTAATTTGTCTCAACCTAGTACCACTAAACTAATTTAGAGCCTCTTATGGTAACTTTGAGGTCAAGTTTAGTGGCTCCCAATGGGGTGAACTTCAACTCACATGATTGCTGAAGGTGCATGTGAGAAAACATTTCCAAAGGCTCCCAACATTTTTCACCTTCCAGTAAGGGCCGTTTTGCATATGTAACAAGTGACGCGAGGAAAATGATTTATGATTTATTGTGGTCATGGTTGACAGTTTGAAGATCGTGACTAAGAGAAAACCACGTCACAATCTAAAAGCCTTGGTCTCACGTCATAGTGCAAGATGGACTTAGACTAGGATATATGGTGTTTGATGAAAATAAAAAGAACGTGTAAAAATATGAACAATTAAGAATAAACTCACTTAAGTAAATATGTACATAATTAAGAGTTGCTATAAATTATTTTTCTCTTATACGGTCACCCTTTATTTTCTATTGAGACATCTTATTTGGGTTCTCTTGCCGCAAAATCCAACCATTGGACATTGTTCATTTTTGAACATGTAGGATTCCATATCTATCTTTCATTCATTTTATGACACTCTCACTCATGATTGCTTCTAATTTAGACGATTGAGTGTAGAATGAAGTGAGGGTTGCCACTCGTTTCTCAACCAAATGAGAGAATCTAGAAAGTGGTGATTGTGATCGTAGGTTAATAGTGTAATCCGGCCCTTACATGGCGACTTCATTCAAAGGTTGCCACAACAAATGTTATTTTCATACACTTCTCACCTGTAAGTAGGATGGTTGTCTTTCACATCCACCCATCAATCAATTGGTTCTTGACCCCATTTGGAAACCACCAACTCACGAACTTGTAGAATATATTTCTATATATGCAAGAAATTTCTCCGGCATAACATTAATCACATGCATGGTTGCAATCCAATCCATATTTAGCATTTGACATGGGCCTCCACTGTCTTACGTTCATGTGAAGAAACTTAAGAAACAAGAAGAGACTAATGCCAGTACGAATAATGAATAGTGCTAGTATGAATAGTAAGGATATTGTGAATAGTGTCGGTACTTTAGGTGATAGTGATGCTATGAATAACACTAGTATGAACAATGTGTTCATTTGAATCGTGCTAGGATGAATAGTGATTCCTATGAATAGTGCCGGGAGTATGACTTGCCCCATGCAAGATCACATCTTCATTCGGCTGGGCTCTGCCCCTCCCACGCCTCCTTCACTGCCCGGTCTTCCTGTCCGCACTTGCACGGGAACTCCTCCACGTTGGGAACCAATGTGACAATACCTTGTCAAAATTACAAATATTCAAGTTCACATCACTTTCATTCTTCCCAGTTTAATTGACGGAGTTTCTTCACATGCCAAAGGAGCTTGATGGATTAACTGACCGGGTATTGTCACATCGGTTCCCAACGAGGAAGAGTTCGTTCCCACACAGGTGCAGACAGGAAGTCCAAGCAATGAAGGAGGCGTGGGAGGGGCAGGGCCCACCGAATGAAGATGTGATCTAGCCCACAACGTTTGACTCCACCCGAATTTTCAAGGATCAACCTAAATGTATGAATAATAACTAAATACTTTTACTTTGTTTGGGGGCCTCGATAACATAATTGACATACTCCAAGGGCATGGAACTGGCCCACAATGGCTCATATAATGTTCCGGACCCATAAGACGGCTTATAAATGGCCCTTAATAACACTTCTCACACACTTGGGGACCATAATCAATTTGTCACACTTAACACCGTGGCGACTAATAATAACCCCAACTGAAAGTGCACACTCTTGTAGTATCTAATACTTGCCTACCCCCAAAATACCTACCTGTCACAGTAACTCGGTAAAATACACACAGAATACAGACAGAGACCTACGGTAAATATTTGAATTTACCCCTAGTCAGTTTCGCAAATACGACAAAACACCATGTCTGCCTGTTCACCCACGTTCTCAAGTGGGGAACGTGTGGTGGGCCATGGCCAGGCAATGGCACTGGCGGCATGACAGGCGGATTCCCAATGTCATGGGAGTGGGGACACGAGCAGTCTGCGTGGCCAGCGTGGCAGTATATGTGGCAGACCACACCCACTGCCCTTCTGATGATAGGCCATCACCCCTCCCCCCCTGACGGGCCATCCATCCCCTCGTTCATCCATCGCATCACATCCATCCATGCATGCCTCTTTCTACTTGTTTATTACCTGGTGTGGTGAGATGATCTCGGTGATTTAGGGTTTAAATGCACGGCTAGTTAAGAACGACCGAGTCGTGTCAGTGCCAACCACATATTGATGTATATTGTAATAAATTGATTAGTGGATATGATTCTTCGGTTCGTCATTTCAAATTTCGATTATCAAAACGCAAGCGGGCCTTAAAGGAGCACGTTTAATTTTGCAACCACTTCATGCAATTAGTGCGAGATGATTAGCAAATCTGTATTGGGCCCAGTAGTCATTTGCTAAGTCATGATTTTTTGGAGGTCTTTTAATAACCCGATTTGTTATTCAAAGTGAAGATTCTTGTGCACATTCAAACGTGGTCTTATAGGTTTTTTGTGTTTATGTTGACCATTGAGCTTATAACGGTTAGCATGTTTTCAACACGTAAAAGCCGATCTCCTTTTTAAACATAATATATTTTGGATGTCCACTCTTAGATCCGTTCTTAGATGCTACTCAATAATCATGTGCACGTGACTCCTTGAACAATTTTGACCATTGTAAATTGATTGAAGGATGCCTCTAACAATCAAGGTTGTCAAAATAACTACTTGTTTGTATTTCACTAGTCAATGCACAACTTTCTGTTTCTTAAGTTAATTCATCCATTTTTGCATGCTTGTAGAGTATTTTGTCGAAATATATACCATAGTCCCATGGTGGTGGGTTAGGCAAATCATTGTCAAATATTCAATTTATTTTCAAGATTTCATTTCAACAAATAGAATATTCTATTGGATTTTCAGTTATCCTTCACGAATTGAGGTTTTGGGGTGATAAGTTTTTCAAAGTGTTCACAAATCCATGAATAACATAATGGATGCCAAAGCTACCGTGATAGTACGGTAGTCGTAATCTTGTATCTCCCTTCCGTCTTGTACCCATGGGAAGGTAGGAGTTTCCTTAGTCATCTTTCTAGTGACATGGCGCCTCAAAAGCATAACATTATTCAGCTACATGGATGTGTTCCATTCTATATGTAGCATTTGACATGTGCCTCCATGGTTTTATCTTCATGGGAAGAAATTTTGAAAATAAGAAGAAATTGACACCGATATGAATAAATAATAGAGTAAGTTTGAATCGTAAGAATGTTGTGAATAGTGTTTGTATTTTCAATGACATTGTCGCTATTAAAAGTATGTTGAATGAACAACATTGGGATGAATAGTGTTTCTTGCTAGTAGTCATGAGATGAACAACACATCTTGTGCATAGTACTAGGAGTATAACTCCACCCAAATTTCCAAGTTCAACACGAATGTATGAATAGTAAACAAATAGTCCTAGTTTATCTTGGGGGGACACATAACATAATTTACACATACCAAGGTCGTGGAACCAACCCACATGATTGTATAATGTTATGAGAACTTTGTCTCTTTGTCTCTTTAGATATTTATGGATATTGTTTAGGAGGGTCCATTATTGAAAGCACAACACAATCGAGGTGAATCTCTCTCTCCCTCTCTCTCTCTCAGCCAAATAACCTTCCGCCATATCCTATGGCATGCGTCGGAGTCTAGTAATGCACAAACATGGTTAGTGGAAAAAGCGCTAGCATATCTACCTAACAATATCTAAGGTAGATGGTGCTAAACCAACACCCACAATATATTCGACAATAAATACATAGTAATTATGAGAACGTCCATCAGCTTAAAAAACAAGGTTCATGTGTTAGTGTTAAAACATCTACCAACAACACTTGAAACCGTCATAACTTTTGGATAAGAACTCCAATTAGATGTACATTGGTGCATTGGAACCCTCATAGCATTATTCAGATCCATAACAATGTTATTCAATGTGAACGTGGGGAATATTATGCGGAATGTTGTCAGTCCCACAAAACATTGTTAGGAATCTGAATAATGTTATGCATGTGTCATTTGTGAACTAGAATAGTTTGAATTTTTGGGGGAGGGAATTGACAATAGTTAATAATTATTTATATGATGATGGGGACTTAGAATTCATCGGATTTCATTCGAGGTGGCGAAGAAAGTCAATGAGGGAGCTTCAATGGTGTGGTCAAAATTGGGTCCCGGAGCTGGTGAGCCTCTCAAAAGGCATGACCTGTGAATAGTATCATCAACCTTTGACCTTGCCTCTTACCCTACAAAGCTGGCCATGTGAAGTGGACCGCTATGTAACTGGAGAAGTTGTGAAGTTAATTAACCTCCCAGTAGCTCAATAAACGGAGAGAGCCCAACCGCTAAATTACAGACAAACCGGTTGAGTTTGAAGAACAATTGGTGGAAGTTCAAAACTTTGGGAAATGTTACCCATCAATTTAGAGGAATTTTAAAGGAAACGTACCTCGAATCGATAAAAGACAAACCAAAAGATGCCAACATGTAACCGGTTGGACTTGGAAACACTAGGATCTTGACTGATTATGCTCAAAAATCTCCCTGGACCCTACAACAATTTAGGGCCACTTCACACATGAGACTGAGAGCCCATGCCCTGCAGACTTCAAGCACTCTCATTGGTGGAAAAGATGGAGCCGGTCCAAGTTCGCTTCACACTACGTTTGAGGGACCAATGGAGCATGTGAATGCAAGATGGATGGTGAAGTCTACATGGGTTCCTACATGGCATCAAATGGATCATGTCTCATGGTCACTTGGACTGTTTTCAAAAACCACCTCTTGGAGGTAGGCCTAATACAAAACCAGGAGACCACGACACTCCGAACACTCACGACCGTTGGTTTATTATATTTTATCATGTGTGAGGACCCGCATGAATAAAAATTCGTTGCAATAACATTTGATTGAGGGCCCGGTCACATATGACTTCAAACTACACTCGAGGGTCCGTGACCACACTACATGATGTTGGAGGTGTGTTGGGACGGCCTTTTGGACACTTTTCTTTTGAACTCTCCCATTTTCATGGTCACGGCTCTTTGGATCGTGTGTGAAGTGGCCCTTGCTCGAGCATTGAATTTTGATCCCACTTGGAGCCCTCGCATTGATGGGTTCCGGGTGGAGAACCTTTTTGACCCAAAAGCGTGGACTTGGAACGACCGTATATATGTATGTTGGTGGTAAAGTTGGTTGGCTCAAAAGGCCTCTCGGTCCATCAATCACGAGGACGACGCCAAAAGTTTGCAGACCAAAAGTTGTCCCAGTGCAATCTCCAGCAACACCCGACCGTAACTGGACGTATAAATGAGATAAAAAGAAAAATGAATTTTCGGCAATTTACTACCAACGTGGTTGAGGGCATGCTCATCTTAAAGCTTGTTGGATGGGTTTCCACCTTAATCGAATGTTTAGAATAGTGTTTAAGTAGAGGAATAGTGGGTTAAGGTGCGATCATTTGAGTGTTGTTGTGAGGGTTATCTCCTTGTGTAATAGAGGAAAGTGATCGATATATGTTCTACTAGGAAAGGAATGTATGTCTGGGTTGGGACATTACACATGTCGATTAGTGAGTGTGGGAAATTAGTGAAGGTGATACTAAATTTCTCTATGTTATGAATCACTGCCACCAAAAGGATCCTTTCGGCACTTGGCATGAAACTACCAACACTTGGTATTATTCATGAAAGTATTGGCACTTGACACTAATCACTAAAAGTATTGACACTTGGCATTATCACTAACAAGCATGTGACACGCACTAATATCAAGCACACACTGATTTTCTTGAAATATGTAATAAACGAGGAATTACGGTGCGTAGACGATAGAGTTGTTTTTTAAGGTCACATAGAGGGTGAAACACAAACAAAGATTTATATGTTCACCAACAACTCTATTCTTGTATAGACTGCCTCTCTCATGGTAGGGCCTAGAAATTGACGCATATTCAAAACTCGTCCTTGATATTCATAGTTCCGTTAACATTTAATTCCAGATTTGTTCGGTTTCTCTTGGGAATATGTGAATTGAACATGAGAAACTACAAGAAAGCCAAGAGATTGGTGAGCCCGACCTATCTCTATGCCACTCTACGATTGTTGAAACTCGAGAGTTCCAACTACCGCAAACAAAGACAAAACGCACCTCCGAACAAGGGATGATGGCTCGTGTCCTTTTAAGGACGACTTTGGCGACATAGGAGGGGGGGAGTATTTAGACCCTCCTTTTGGAGGCACATCCGAACCAACGGAAAGGCCAAAGTGGTACCAATGCATGAGGGAAATCGACGAGTAATGACACGCGACGTGGCAATGTAAAGGGCCGAGGCAAAAGATATACATTATGTGAGGTAACTTGGAGAGGTAGCACGTGTGGTGCAAACAACATATTCCACACAGATAAGCCTCAACTGTAGGCTCCGCTTTTGCAGGTGGGTCTCCTCTAGTAGTTGTTGGATGCATCAAATGCATGTAGCCTCGGAAGTGGGAATCGAACAAGTGAAGTTGCAAGGCACCGGAGGAGATTTTTGGGCATACTCGGTCGTGTTCTAGTCCAACCATTCACACATGCTGTGATAATTCGCCTTTTCTTATTTAGTTTTAAGTATATTCCATATATTCCTCTCAATTTCTCGGTAATTTCCTGAAGTCTTTGAACTTCAGCTGGTCAATTCTCGAATTCAATCCAGTTCATCTGTAACTAGTGGTCAGTTCTCCCCGTTCATGCACCGGAGAAGTTCTATGCTAAAGGAGCACGTAATGCATGAATGTATCCGGTCTCTAGTTAAGGACCCCAAACCGGTGATGGATTGGTATTGCTCTCTTCTTCTTTTTAATACCAATTGGGTATGTATAAGGCGTGCGGGTGATATTGGGTTATTCTTCTTGATCGGACACCTATATTGAATTGGTGTGTGGTTTGGTGAGGATGAAAGAACAAACACCAGAAGTAGTATGTTTGGGGAGGGTCACGTGTTAAACACACATGTTATAAACACTATAAACACACACACACACACCTTACACCATGAACAAACACCATAAATCACACACACTACATCCTCAAAATGTATCAACCATTCTACACTAGATCGTGAACACAATGAAGATGATCTATGTATTCAATCAAGGAGTCGACAAACATGCATGTTTGATAACCATAAACCAATCATGGGAGATCCGATTGCCAAAGTTGAGTTTTGTTGATGTTTTGTCATAGATTTGCTAATGCAACACAAGTTTTGTTGTGTACATTGAACCCGTAGAAGTCTTGTAAAATTTGGAGAACATGAAAAACAACATGTAATTTTCTTTACCATCTTTTGATATATAACATTCAAGCATTTGACACCATTCAAGTTTCTACACTATGCAAGAATCTCCCATGATAAAGTATCCATAGCATTGTGTTGAAAAGGTCCAATATGATTCAACAACTTATCAAAGACAACTTTCATCTTGTATGGTGTATCTAACTATATGGGTGACACATTCATAAATTTGTTTACAAATGATTTCACTTGTCCACATGTCCAAAATCATAAGTTTGTACTGTAAATGTGTACTCTAACATGGTTAGGCAAAGGTGAATGCATGAACAACAAGAAATCCTTCTTGATCTTCAAGACTTAATAAAGAGTTTGAGGTTTCACGCACTTGATAACTTATAGCCCACCCACACTTACTATGGTGTAGACCATCAACGAACGACTCCTACTAGCAGGGGCCACTTTTAACTGCAATTTGACCAGTGAGAGCCACTGGATGTAACCAATAAAATATTGATAGGTAATTCCAAGAGGGATTGAACATGGGCCTAACTAACGTGAACACGACATGTGGCAAATTCCTTCCAAAAAAAATGCTTATTGTGTTTCACACAAAGACACCGGTGCTCAATCACTAAGGTGGTAACTTAAGTGCTTTCGGAAAAAGCATTTCAACCTTCCTTTTCCCTTGATTGCACTTCCTTACAACCAAAACTCAAAGACTCTGTCCTGTCAATGGACATTGTCCACGTGTCAAACATCCAAGCAGTCTCCATGGATGACAGGTGTCAGTTACTCAGGCTTTCCCTCCCCATGTCAGCATTAACTAACATGGTTATTAAATGTGTGCAATTGAACAAGTCATCCTGCAATGTGACAGGGAGAGTGCCTAGGAAACCACACTAATATGATCTTTAATGTCACTTACTATTTGCAGTCACACATTGCTATGTATTTTTATTCAAAATTTCACCAAGTAAAGATGTTAATGTTCTATAATGTTTAAACAACCAATTTGACCTTTGTTGGCAGAAAGTGAGATGTACAAGAATCAATTATAGCATTGCGTGATAATTCCAGATAGTAAGTGACATTGAATACAATATTTAGTGTGGACCGACATGTGCAAATAAGTTACCCCGCACAAATTAATTGGCATTCCATGCTATTTAATGTTTATTATCATAGTAACAAACTTGGTCTAGGGGTCCAATTAAAGTTACATAGACCAAATTTATAGTGGACCGTGGTACATCTAATGAACAATAAACACCAACTTTGCAAATCATTGTATTCTTATGTATATCGATTACAACAAGTGTTTAGTATTAAATTTTTGTTTGATTATTATGTAACCTATCTACCAATCATGTTGTTGAGTAGCATGCAAACAATGGGATCTTATTAGGTACATCCATTGTTTTTGGTACTAAAGTGATCTTCATGAAGGCCTCCCAATTCATGTGTCTTTGTGTAGTGCTTTATTTGTACACCGTGCCACCTCAATGCAAATTAACTAATTCATTTCCCAACATATAGGGATGATAAGGTGACAACTTACCAAGGGAAGGGTGAAAACATTGAGAATCATACTATGCCTTGATGGCTTCCATTTAAATCAATATGACCCTTAATTTAGAGTGAGGGACTTGATTTGGTTTAGTGGGAATGAAATAACAACAAACTTGGGAGGGGAATGTTCTTACTACACCTTTTTAGTATGTGTTGTGAGCTTCAACACTCCAAACATTGGCGTTTAGCACAATAATTCCTCATTTGGGTATAACTTCATTTAGAGGTTAAAGTTGTATTTAGGTTGTATTTAGAGGTTAAACTTCATTTAGGTCCAAAGGCCGTCCCAACAAACCTCCAAAATCATGTAGTGTGGTCACTTATCCTCAAGTGTATATGTGACCGGGCCCTCAACCAAATTATATTTCAATGAATTTCTATCCATGCGGATCCTCATGCATGATAATATAGAATAAATCAACGGTTGTGAACATTCAGAGTGCCACAGTCTCCCAGTTTTGTGTTAAGCCTACCTCCAAGAGGTGGTTTTTGAAAATAGTCCAAGTGACCACGAAACATTATCCATTTGATACCAATAGGAATCCATGTAGACTTCACCATGCATCTTGCATTTACATACTCCGTTGGTCCCTCAAGCGTAGTGTGGACCAAACTTGGACCGGCTCCACCTTTTCCACCAATGAGAGTGCTCGAACTGAACTGGTCACGGGCTCTCAGTCTCGTGTGTGAAGTGGTCCCGAGGTCCTGAATCCAGGTAGTATCAGGCACCAAACGTCAAATAGTAGTAACCAAATAAATCCCGCCCATCTCATATTTCAAGCGGTGAAGTACGATAGTGCGGACTTTTGAAGCTTTAACTTAAGTTTAGGGCAGGGTCCACCTGTGCGGAGTTTGAATGCCGAACCCGAGGTCCATCATTAAACTAAAGGCTCCACTAATTAATTAACTGAGGTCCCGCTGAATCCAGGTAGTATCAGGCACCAACCCATCAACACCAAACCAAAGTAACCAAATTAATAAGGCCCATCCAGTATTTTAAGCGGGTGAAGTACGATAGTGTGGACTTTGGGAGCTTTTAAGTTAAGTCGGGTGCAGGGTCGGCCTGTGCGGAGTTTGAATGCCGAGCCCGAGGTCCATTAAATCGACTCAAAGAGACCGACCGACCGCAGCTTGAAGTACACCAAGAGCCCATGTTTCCCACCTCGCCCAAAAAAAAAAAAAAAAAAAAAAAAACCCTCCCAATCAATGACCGGGGAGAACCGGCAGTTAGTTACAGATGAACCGGTCGAGTTTGAGAAATAATCGGTTGAAGTTCAAGACTGCAGGAAAATCACCCATCGTTTTAGAGGAATCTATACAAGAATATACCCAATTTAATAAAGGAAAACCGGAGGGTGTCAACATGTAACCAGTTGGACTTTCAAACACTAGGATATTGGTTGGTTCAGAGATCGGGGAGACTTTTGGGCATCATCAATTGAGATCATCCGAGTGTTTGCAAGTCCAACCGGTTGCATGTTCACATCCTCCGGTTTTCCTTTATTAAATTGAGGGTAAATTCTATAGATTCCTCTCAAATGATTGGTAATTTTCCTGCAGTCTTAAACTTCAACCGGTTATTTCTCAAACTCAACCGGTTCATCTGTAACCAACTGCCGGTTCTCCCCGATCATAGGGCCGGTTATGCCCAAAAATCTCCCTGATCACTGCTCCCAATGTGGGGCGGGTGGGTGGGCATTCAATCAAATGGGCAACATGTGAGAAGCCCACATGGGTGTGTTAGTACAATGTTTATTGAGCCCATCCACTCACTCAGCCTGCAGTGAGTGGCCCGGCTGCTTCCTCGATGTGCACCAACTTGTATATAAATTATGTATAATTAATTAACAATCTCCCGGCCTAAGTCGTGCCGTTTGTAAAGGGGATGGATACAGTTGCCCCACATGCCACTATACAATATCAATTTGCAAACGGCCGCACAACTTGTCAACTCCCCAAGTCCCTTCCTCTACGATTCCATGATGACCCCGGCTTTTGAAGTAGTACTAAGAGGAAGAAGAAGAAGTTGTTGTTACGGTGCATTTTCGTGTGCCGGCGAAGTCCGTGAAAACCCCTGCACGACAAGAATTGGGGCCACCGCTCCCAGTGTTCCACCTGGAAGTGTGTGTTGTTTTCACTGGAAGGGGGGTGGAGGGAGTGGTGTTCCGAGTGGACATTAACTTCTCTTACATAATGGCCCGATACAAACGTACTGACCTGATTGGTTATCTCCCTCCCTCCTACCTGCCTGCATGAACACATGAGGGGTTTGGCCATAGGTAGTTAGGGGTAAGTGACTTCAAAAGTTTGGAGTATTTATATATTTTTGTTTCGACCATATCTAAGTCAATTTGCTAAGCCATGGTCTAAGTCATGCCGATGTAGGTCGTGCCGTTTGTAAAGGGGAGGGATACAGTCGCCCCACATGGCAGTATCAATATTCAAACGGCCGCATGACTTGTCAACTCCCGAAGTCCCTTAATCTACGATTCCATGACGACCCCGGCTTTTGTAGTACTAAGAAGTTGTTACGGTGCACTTTCATGTGCCGGCGAAGTCCGTGAAAACCCCTACACGACAAAAATTTGGCCACCGCTCCCACTCCACATGGAAGTGTGTGTCGTTTTCACTAGAAGGGGGTGGAGGGAGTGGCAGTCCAAGTGGACATAAACCTGTTATGCAATGTCCCGGTACAAACATACTGACATGATTACTTATTTCCCTCCCGCCCGCATGAACACATGAGGGGTTTGGTTTTAGAAAGTTAGGGGTAAGTGACTTCAGAATTTTGGAGTATTTTATGTTGTTTTGTTTTGACCATGCCTAAGTCAATTTGCTAAGCCAATCATGATAGTTGTTAATCCAAAAGGACTCCACAAATAGGCTAAATCAACCAAAGGGGTTGGTTTAAGCACCCTCTATCTTAGAGTCCACTTGAAGGAAGTGGTAGTCCAAGTGCACAAAGACGGGTTTCCGAGTGACCCGGTAAAAGCTTATTAACATAATTAATAACCCCCTTCCCTCAATTGCATTAACCACGAGGGGTTTGGTTTCCTAACACGTGCTGAGGGGATACTGATATACGACATGCTCCTCATGTGGGTTGGTTGTTAATTCCACCAAGTTTGAGTTCACTATACTACTTTGGAGTCCCTAATATAGGGGTTATTTTATCCTAAAATTAAAAAAAATGGGCTCTATAGATAATGAAGCTCTTTGATATCCTAGAATATATGTCGTAGATTTTATAGATTCAAAATTTTTGACTGGAGATGTTGTAATTTAAGAAGTGACTATAATTGAAATAAATCAATCTTCTTGTTTGAAGGAGACAATGGAAAAGGGAATTGAGTCCCATAGTTATCGATATCATTCTATGTAAATGATTTTGTAATCACTAAGTGGCCACTAGAGAAGATGGCATAGGACACTTGTTACGACACACGATAGCTCATGAAGGCCATTATGATTACCATATTGCATTGTTTTTTAATGCCAAATTAAACAACTATATATTGTAGCATGTCCAAGTGGACATCATCATGTTTTGGAATATCCTTTCAAGAATACCTCAATCTAATTATGGGTTCCCCACTTGCAAAAACCACGAGAAATCAAGAGATCACTCATTTGGTAAAGTCTCTTGACACCTACAATGAAGGAGAATGAAAACACACACAAAAACATGATATAGCCCGTACACTCCTAATTTTAGTTGAATTGGGATTAGAGGCCTCGATTTAGTCTAACGGATTCAAAATGAAATGTATTGACAACAACATATATAACATTGCTTAACAAGTTTGCTCTTGCATTACATAGCATTACTAAGCAACTAGATGATGGTCTCTTTCAACTTGAATACCATTCATTTTACTACATAAAGTTGGATGTTGGACATTTTTGAGGTTGTCTCACTAGCATGTTTTAGAGTTCTAAAAATCATGAACTGTCAATGGCATTCCTTGGGGCCCACATGGAACGGTGACTCGCCTTTCCATTGCTAACCTTGTTGCCTAGGAATAGTGCCCATGCATTTGGGCCTACGTTACTATGGTACCACACAACAGTTTGTTACAACGATCCAATAGGCTACTTGGTGTTGTTTATAAGTTACCCTTCCCTTTTAAAAAGAAGATCTAAGGCTATAAGCTTACTAACAACCATCATTATGAAACTTGGGAGAAACATGGTTTTACTCCACCCCCATGGTCCTATGTGTTGTACTAAAAACCAAAATGCCCACAAAGATCATATAAACATTACAACAAGTTTATGACTTATTACCTTGGATTAAATAACAAACCGCCAAGTACAGTTGACTACAATGGCACCAAATATGGTATTTAGTGTCACTCACTTTTTTAGAATTATGCAAGGCCATAACTTCTTGCTATAGATTTCCTTTGCCTCCCAAAAACATGAAATAGGTTATATAAGACAATACACAACAAAAGGTACATTCTTAGCAAAAAAAATTATAGTAAGTGACCCTATATACCACAAGCGGTGCACATAGACGGTCGAGGTTGGGGTTTGGGAATGGCCCAATGAAAACATGGCACCGTAAATTTGCATCTACTATTCGCCCACTTGCATAAACCCATGACTCATGAGGCATCACCATGAGACATGCCATGTCTATGACATGAAAACACACTGACAATGCCCATATGGGCTGGTCTGCTTAATTATAGACACATGTTCCCCGATACACGTTGTCATTGGGTTCCCCAAGTTCCCCAAGTTCCCATATCGTAATGTGGAATGGAACGGATGAACCCTATCCAACCAACTCCTAATATACAATTGAACGAGTGCGGAATTTATCCACGGAGTTGGCGGGAAGCCCTAGGAGGCTAATAATAAAACGGCTCCTTCATCCACCACCATTGAACAATCTCCGAGAATATGTTATGGGAATCCTCTTTATTTGGCCCCAAGTTGCTTCTGGATATAAGGATCCGGAGCACCCCCCCCCACCCCCCCAACCACTGCTTATTGTTAACATACTATCCTCAGTAGTATTTGTGTTAGTTTATAATTAATTTTTTATAGTGAACTGTTTATGTAGATTAAATTCTGTTCTCCTCTTACCATTTTGGGTCCACGTCAGCTGCCAACTGGGCCATGCCTAGGTCATGAGACAGTTTAGAGTAGAGGCGCCCGTAACCGATCACTTAAGAGATTTTGCGCCAAATTTGGAAAAGCATAAGGCAATGCGATTTATTCTCCTATGTAGGGAGATAGTAATCAGGAGGTTGGCAAGTTTTTCGGTCATTTTATTCCCTAGATTGAAATTACTGTGAGTTTTTGAAGCCAAAAGTTGGTTTGAACATATTATCAATGTTGAGAGTTTGTCATAACCGCTCATTCCTCCTCACTTTAGCATTGTAAAGCAAGACGTGTGTCATTGCACTATTCTTTCAGCCCGATCGATTTTCAGTCCCAACTTGATTGGAATTGTGGTATCCTATAGATTGTTGATGGGGTCTTGATAAGGAATAGGCTCCTCTACTATATGTAGAAATCGGCCATAATTAACATTGTTAGAGGCAATGAATGGGGAGAATTGGTTGCTAATTATAGATGAATCGGTTGGAAGTCAAGCCTTCATGAAAATTATTGATCATTTTAGGGCAGTTTAAGGAATAGACTTAAAATTAATGAAGGAAAATCAAAAGATGTCGACATGTAACATCTTGGACTTGGAAATACTAGGTACTTGATTGATTATGCCTAAAAATCTCCTTGGATACTAGAGTTATTTGCAAAGTACCTAAAAGAGGGAAGCAAGAATGGATTCGATCCCTTCTTTGATAAAACTTTCTATTTGGAGTTTGCTCGGGGGGGGGGGGGTAATAGGTGCGAACAATCATTATTTTATAGGGGGGTATTACTTTCAATTCTCTTCTTTTTTTCACATGCTATCATTATGTAAATTTCTACTTTGGGTTAATAGGAAAATGGCTTGCATTACTTATAATTCCAAATTACCTATTATTCCATACCCTATAGTACTTTAAAGATGTCCAGTGCCATTTTTGATACCCTATACTACTCTTAAGTCCATTTATATTTTTTTGCCCCCATGTTTTAAAAATACTCTATCATTTGTTCGCACGTATATTGCCACTCCAACCAATGACTACCCCCCCCCCCCAAGGGAGTTTGTCAACTCGTCATGTGTCGGAGCTTATTTTGAAAGTTGGGTGAAACTTTTGGGACCCCCTCTTTTTACTTCTCAAGCTTTTGAGAGAATTTGAAGATTTAAAATAGGGTATGCGCACGGGACCCACCATCCCATGCAAGGCTAGCTTGGCCCACCCTTTTTGGTAGAACATGCTAGGAGAGACAATTCCACTCTTTATGTATGGTAAATTTAAGCATCGAGGAAAACTTGGGTGACTTTGTGCTATTCTCATAAACTCAAGGTTTGGGACTAAACCCATGGTTTCATACGCTTTACTTTACGAATAACTCTTCTACTTGGAGGAGAAACTTGCCTACTTAGGGCCAGGCCACTTCACCTTACAGCCGAAGGTCGAGAGGTTGTCGATTTCCACCAATCAAATTGCAAGAAACCAATAATTCGGCCTCTCAACCCTTCACACTAGAGGCCAAAGCCCAAAGGCCGTCGCTCTCCCAAATGCCTACATGGCATGGTTGTTTGACCAAGGCGACAAACTCTCAAAGGAAGTTTGGGTCAGACATGAATGGAAACCCAAACTATGATTGAGGGGCCGTCGATTTCTTTTTTGTAAGAAAATAAAAAACTAACAAGATCTTGGCTGTTAGATCTTGGGTTTGGACTTTGGGCTTGGCCTTTGGAGGCTCCACACTACGGCCGCCCAAGTCAAGAGGTTGTGGGAGTTCATGGCCAAAGGGTTGGACTTTGGAGCTTGGCATTTGGAAGCTTCACAGTACTATGCCCAACCGAAGACTCCAGAACCTATATGCCGATTTCTTTGGACTGTCAACAAAGTTTGGCCATTCAATCCCACACAACCTCTCAACTTGGACGGCCATAGTGTGAAGCGGCCCATAGTATTGCACAATCCTAATGACTAATGAGTTGCGACTAACGAAAGTTGACTCAGTTGGAACAGAAAGGATGAGTCGCATGCTCTGATCACACCAAACTTTCCGTCCGGTTCCAGCCGTGAAATCATTTGGGGATTATGTTCAGAAATAGATGTTGGCCCACCATTTTTCACACTGTTACAGCCAGAGATGCCGATGAATGGTGTTGGAACTGGCCGGTGCGATCAACCCCTCACCGCTCCATTCTCAAATCGGCAGTTGATGAAATTAGAATCCCAAATCTGCTCCACGATTTGGACGGTCACCCACCACCTGACCTAGTCACCGACTGTGGGAATTAAGAAGGAGCGAGCTTCCATTGCTAACTTAGATTGTCTTGCTCTTTGGGCTTGCCTGGGTCATGAAGGCCCCGCCTTCTACCAACTCTCTCCCATATATCTATCTATCTATCTATTTGCGGTTATTAAGGGGTGGATGGGTCTCAAACAATTGCTTTTTCCAACTAGCCCGTTTCTCCTCGGATATGAAACGTGTGATCGACGGAGGAGCACCTTAAACCCAAGACAACACCCTCCAAATTTGGCAACATAAAAGTGCATGTTGATTTGAGAATGTTCACTGCGTGAGCATCGAGGTCCCCTAACAGTTTTGGGTGTCAAGTTATGTTGACTATGAAGCTTACAATGATGGTTATCATGTTTTGACCACACAATCAATCTCATTTGAACACTTTCCTTTTGTTAAGGTAGAAACAACCGAATGAGAAGAGAGAATAAACGTTGACTTCAATGGGATCAGCGTGATTGAAATGTGTGTTCGATCCACCTTTGGTATTATGAGTAGGAAAAACTCAATGACCACTACCAGTGCACTGGACTAGGGGTAGAAATGCTTATTGTGTGGACCAATTTACATATGTGATAGCATTTTGTACCAAGCCTTGGGGTGTACACTCAAATTAGGTGTCAAAGTGGGACTGCATCCATGGAATCTCAAAGAGTAACAATACCAATAAGCTTGGCTCACAACTTTTGATGGATCGGGACATCTATTATGGTGTTTAGTGTCACTTACTAATTGGATTTACACTAAGTTGTAGCGTCTACCTTATAACGTTCAGTTTTTACCAAGTAAAGTCATTCATGTTCTACAATGTCCATGCTACCCATCGAACTTTTATGGTAGAAAGAAAATGTGTATATATATATATATGTGTGTGTGTGTGTGTGTGTGTGTGTGTGTGTGTGTGTGTGTGTGTGTGTGTGTGTTAAAAATAGCTTTATAAGATGTGTGGTAAAATAAATTTCTAGTGGTTTCTTAAGAATTATCAAAACAAAGGAGCTCTAACATAATACACATACCTTGTTCCAACTTAGCAAGAGCATGGATACCTATATTTGAGTGGTATGTGGTTTAAGTGAGGATCTAAGAATGGACACCAAAAGGACATGTGTTTGAAAGACAGTGGATTACTTGCTTAAATATGCTAATTATTAAAGGCCTAATAATCAACATGATAAAAAAAAATTGTGGGGGGGGGGAATATGATTAATTAATGAGCACGAGAATATTCACTTTGATAGCGATTGAGGTATTCATATGAGATTTGGAAATTGTGAAGCAAATGGTCACAACCACAACTTGAATTTACTAATCATCTTGCACTAATTATGTGTTTCATATCCTACGAGTATAGATAGAAACATATGAACACCACACTTTTACCTTACGTCACCATCAAAAGGATCACTTTCGTATGGTTACAAATACGAAAATAATATTTCTACTTCTATAATAAATTTATATGTAAAAGGATATCATGTTCAAGAATCTACTAATTGGGGGTGCACACTGCACATGGCCTTTGGTGCATTAACTAGAAAACCCTATGGTTCTAGCAAATACTCCAGATATAGACATGCCATGATTACCAATCTCACATGCTCCCTCACGATTCCCCAAAAAAATTCATGCTCAACTTACATGTTCACATCATAAAACGACCAAACTCATGACTAACCTCTATTGAGGCCGAAAATAAAAAGAAGAACTCTTTGGACATGATAAATACACATTCCTTTGTGTTTATTTATATGTCATAACAAGGTAGAGACAACCTATACCATTTTATTGTTTTGAAACTTAACAATGTGTATTTCAACTTCTATAAACGACCTCTTGACGATAATTCGGGGGACACTAAGTACCCCCCACGAACTAATAGGGATTCCATATTCGGGCGGGGGCAGCCCTCCCACGAAATTTCTGGCCCCGCCCGGATATTTTCCAAACCCGCCCGAAAATAGCTGCCCGCCCCGCCCGAAAACGAAAAAAACATTGCTCTTCCATTCTTGAAGGCCGCTTGACTACAAATCCCATATTGAGTGCACTTCACCTTCAAGGTCTCAAATCCAATATATATGTGCACTTCCACCTAGTAAATAAGGCATTAAATGGGATTTCATTCCGGAGGTGAAACCATCAACCAAGAATGTAATTAACTTGCAAGTCAAAAAATTAGAAAATCCTCATCAACATTGAGGTTATAATATTTATGACTTCCCATTTGAAATTGTCTTCGTCATTCTTAAATGACACTTAAATTTAGTGTGCTGATGTGGTATGTATATTTTATAATATTTTAGATAATTCTGTCAAGAATATTCATACGCACTTATTCTAATTAAGTGTGATTTAATGTAATTATATCTAATTAATTCTGATTAATCCTAATTAATCCCAAATAAATCAGAAAGTATTCTTTCCAAATTAAGTAAGACTAATTAATCCTAAAATTTAATTACTGGAATTAACTCCAATTAAGTCCAATCAATTTCAGTAATTACAATACTCAATTTTTATATCCAGTAAGCCTAATTAACCCTAAAATTTAATTAATGGAATTAACTCCAATTAAATCCGGTAATTAAAATAATTTATTAATTAGTTCCATTAAGTATATTTTATAAATAAGTGCGTATGAATATTCTTGACAGAATCATCTAAAATATTATAAAATATACATACCACATCAGCACACTAAATTTAAGTGTCATTTAAGAATGACGAAGACAATTTCAAATGGTAAGTCATAAATATTATAACCTCAATGTTGATGAGGATTTTCTAATTTTTTGACTTGCAAGTTAATTACATTCTTGGTTGATGGTTTCACCTCCGGAATGAAATCCCATTTAATGCCTTATTTACTAGGTGGAAGTGCACATATATATTGGATTTGAGACCTTGAAGGTGAAGTGCACTCAATATGGGATTTGTAGTCAAGCGGCCTTCAAGAATGGAAGAGCAATGTTTTTTTCGTTTTCGGGCGGGGCGGGCAGCTATTTTTGGGCGGGTTTGGAAAATATCCGGGCGGGGCCAGAAATTTCGTGGGAGGGCTGCCCCCGCCCGAATATAGAATCCCTATTAGTTCGTGGGGGGGGTACTTAGCATCCCCCCGATAATTCTAATACCATACTAATACCATATTGATTCCAAGATAAATTTACATGGATATGAAAGACAAAAGAGCAAGTTTATTCTCAAACACCCATACCATGTCTGCACTATAAAAGAAAGTGAATACAAACCTCACTATATAGAGTACATACCCGATCGGTGTTGAAATAATTTTAGGTTGACAAGTCGGCGAATGGTTGTAAGGCGGGACACATGACATGAGAATGCTTGGTCAACACATTCTAATGTTATAGACAGCTATGGTGATGACGATGTGCTTCTCAATTGTACAATTCGAATTCACTATCCATATTATGACGAGGTCAACAGCCAAATCTTCTCCATACCAACAAATTGATTTGAGGGCGTGTGGTCGGATACATGGAGGCTTCATCCTCTATATACTTGATCGTGTGGTCTTGAAGAATAGCCCATTAGAGCAAAAATAGATTGGATCTTTAAAATGAACCTAACGTAACATTATTCAGATCCATAACATTGTTCTATGGGATTGACAATATTCCCACAATTAAAGTCTTAAAGTGAGAAATATTTGGAAATATTTCGTGAAATATTGTTAGTCTCACAGAACGATGTTATGAATCTGAATAATGTTATGACCTTGAACTTGAATCCATTTTGTGTTCATATTTGTTTTTTTCATATATATATATATATAATTATAATTTTATAAGTGTCATGAGGTGACACTTATGATGACATCATTGATCTTTAGTGCAACGCCTCAAAATAAGGTAAGTAACACTTCTATACAGTGCATGGGACGTTTTTGGGCATATAGAGTTGGTCAAGATCCTAACGATTCTAAATTCAACCGGTTACATGTTGACATCTTATGGTTTTGCTTTCATTCATTTGAAGTATATTCTTTTATAAATTCCTTTGAAATGATCAGAGCATTACCACCCATAGAAGACTGAATTGAAAAAAAGGATGTAGAGTAGTTCAGTTCAGTTTGGAATTGCCCCACCCATGTGTAAAACGGATTAACTGAACATTGAGGCCAACCTCAGTGCAGTGAATGTCTTGCAAAACATAGGAAGTTTGCAGTGGATAAGTTGACCCGAAATGTGGCGAAATGAGAATAAGACAAGAGAGAAAATTAGCCCGAGAAACAAAAGGGAGAGTGGTTTTGCCATGCTATTGTTTTTCCCCTCCTCCTTTGAACGCAACCAGATTAGGGCTCGGGGAGAACTGGCGGTTAGTTACAGATCATCTGGTTGAGTTTAGGAATGAACCGGTTGGAGTCGAAACTTCAAGAGAATTACCGATTATTTTAGAGAAATCTAAAGAATTTATCCTAAACCTTCATCACACATCGAATTCAATAGATGAGATGTAAAACAATCCAAACCAACTTCCTTGTGCAAGCCATAAATATTCCCGCCCAATGCTTGGAGTTGTTAATGTGCCGATGACAACATTTACATGTTAATTTTGCACATGCTTTCAGGGTGCAGGTTGAAGTCGGACTGAAAAGCGAGTCTGTGGGTGGGGCATATGCCTCCTACCCAAACTACACTCTGACGAAACTCTGATTTGTGCTTAAACTTTTGCACTTCAACTTCACCATGGGTGGTGATGCTCGTGATTCTCCCGAAGTCTCCAACTTCAACCAGTGATTTCTCAAACTCATAGCAGGGCCACACCAAAAACCCCAGCAACTCCAGTCACCAAAAACATCAACCCTACGTATTCTCCGGAAATACATGGCTGGGATTTCAGTTGGCTGGAGCTACTAGAGTGGCTGGAAGAAGGGGGGTAGCCTGCAACCAGCAGCCCCAGCCAACTGAAATCCCAACCCTGTATTTCCGGAGAATACGTAGGGCTGATGTTTTGGCTAGGCTGCCCGGTGTGGCCCTGGTGTCAACCGGTTCATGTGTACCTAACAGCCGGTCCTTCCCGGACATAGCTTCTATGCATGCGACACTAAATACGACCATGAATGGTGTGTTGGGAGTGGCAATTCACCTTTTGCTTTCGGTTGGTTTGTCTTGGGGTTATGAGGTTACGAGGGCGGCTATTCAATTGGTTGGGCTCTAGCCAGCTAACTGTGCCTTTCTGTCTGAAGCCACATATCTCCTTTTTCCCACCCCCATTGGAAGGAAGGAGAGTGGCGGGCGAGGGGCCGTTCAGTAGCTAGGGCTCCTTTGTTGTTGTCGTTGTTGGGGGTCTTGTCAGTTGGTTAGCTAGCTTTTCTAGGCTGGGAGGCACTGGGTTTCTAGGTCACTACTCTAGTGTACACTATGGCAACCTGGCAAGTGCGTCCTCCTGGCCACTTTCCGGTTTTGCTGACGTGGAAGTTAGTTGCTTTCAGACAGATGTCGTCATCTCATTTGCCCGGTCACAATGCAATGATGCTTGCAATTTGTGTGTGGACCTGGACCTCATAAGCTTTACCTCAGAACGAAAGGTGGACAAACGGAGAACGGTGAAAATGAGCCAATTCGGCCAGCAAGAGTGGCTTCAAACTTGTGCATTATTTTTCAGAGATGGAGTAGAGGAAATGATGTGGAATGCAAGTTGTTTCGTAATTTGATTTCTTATACATTATTAGTTATGTTTTTTCAAAGTGGCAAGTAAGTCGAATTCCTGGCTTGTACAGTACAATTTCCTTAATTTGAGCATTGGAAAATCCTACTTTTGCATATAGTTGCACACAAAATGGTTCAATGGCACCCAAGAGTGATCCCAAGTGGTGTGGAATAGGACCTATTTGGCCAATCACGGCATCCTTTTTGGGCCATCACTTTTATAACTAGTCATTTTGGGTCCACATTGTTCTATTCCTAGTCTAGTGCACTAGTAGGGGTCATTTGATATTTTCTGTTTTTCTACCTTATGTAGGTGTTATTCAATTCAATTATCATGTTCTCCAACTTCTACCAATCAAATTTATACAATGAAGCTTTTGTTGCAAATAGCAAATCTATAATGAGTGCCCCCAAATTTTGTTATTGAGTGTAATAAAGATGATAAAACTTTGAGCACGTAGTGCAATCTCTTCTAAAGACACACCTTGTTATGTTTTGCTCCTAGCAGTGTTTGGGACAAATTTTGGACAAAATTAGTTGAGATCCTAGTGTTTCCAAGGTAGAGGACGCTAAAACCAACACCCCACCCAAAAGCAACACTTATAAACGCCTCTTGATTGCCAACACTTTACTACCTTGAACCATTCCCCATTGAAAAGGAGTGCATCGGCCCACATAGTGACAGGTTTATGTCTCATTAGTGGCGGCATCTCATACCGACCTCTACTACCTCCATCAGGGGTAGGTAATGGGCTCCACTTTATCTTGGGTTAGTGTAAGGTGGGTTTAGGGTGGCTTGTCGGTGCCTATTCTAGCCATTCTAGTCACCGCGGAGGGGGGGGGGGTCTAGCCATTTTATTTAAAAAGCCAAGGATGTAGGCCCTTAAAGCACAAAGGGGGTCGGTTCTAGGCATAAAGTGGGTTGGTATCTGGTATGCAACGGGTTGGTACCCGGGAGGCAAGGTGACAGTTTTGCAACCAAACCGGGTGAGATCATGGAGATGGCCATGTGACTCTGTGCACTTGTTTCTAGTTGGGCTTTGATTTGGCTTGGGTCTAGTGCCCAACTATGTTGTGTTGGTTCTAGAGCAATGAAGATGGAGGTCCTCATCATATGCAAGATCTTCATACATAATGCCTAGGGATTGGTTTAAGGAAGCTAATGGCTTTGACTTTGAATATTCATCAAATATTCAATTGAGGCTAAATATATTTTATTTATTTCTTTATACCTATGTTTAGACCAAAGGCTAATATGATTTTTTTTAAATCAACCGCATAGCTATATGTATGTGCAATAGCTTAAACTATTGATTTAAACAACCTCTACCTTAAGTCCAACCAGTTACATGTTGATGTCAATTTGTTTTTCTTTATAAATTTAAGTGTAATTTATTCTATCAATGCATCGAAAATGATCGAAGATTTGCCTAA
Organism: Polytrichum commune; assembly: GCA_950295325.1. Lineage (NCBI taxonomy): Eukaryota > Viridiplantae > Streptophyta > Polytrichopsida > Polytrichales > Polytrichaceae > Polytrichum > Polytrichum commune. The sequence goes on from OX485807.1 coordinate 6,603,726, forward strand.
AGTCTTGAATTTGGACCACTTCGAGTAGAGGCGCCCAAACCGATCACTCAAGAGATTCTATGCCAAATATGGAGAAATATAAGGATGTGCAAATTTTTCTCATGTAGGAAGATAGAAATAAGGAGGACTACAAAGTTTTCGGTAATTTGATTCCTTAGATTGAAATTATTATGAAATTTTGAAGCTAAAAGTTGGTGTGAACATATTACCAATGTCTAGAGTTTGCCACTCATTTTAACCACTCATTCCTTACATTAGCACTCAAAACCATGACATATGTCATGGCACCATTGGTTGCGGCTTCATCAAAATTCTAGTAACCTATAGATTGCCAATGGGTCTTGATTGAGAATAAACATCTCTACTATATAGTTCTCAAACTCAACGGCCCCTCTGTAACGCCCCGGGCTAGATGGTATCTTCATTCGGTTGGGCCCCGCCCTTCCCACGCCTCCTTCACTGCCTGGTCTTCCTGCATGCACTTGCGTGGGAACTCTTCCCCGTTGGGAACCAATGTGACGACAATACCTTGTCATCTAGCCCAAGGCCTCTGTAACTTAGATGTCGGATCTCCTTGTTTGTAAGTTCCTAGATCTGACCTAACCACACACCGCTCAAATTTAGGTGTCTAACCAATCAAGGCCCGGGTATAACCTTATAAAGCCAAACATAGTTAATTGCATGATTTGCAACACAGTGAAAGGGTCATGAGCTTGAGTGTGATGAGCGGGGCTCCTATTATGTCCGACTAAAAACAAGGTGAATTTGACATGGCCATCCTTGGGAAGTATTCATCCGGAATGAGGAACATGAAAATAGGGGAAACCTCGGTGTTCTTTGAGGGAACATGATTAACTTATGTGGCAAGAACATCCTCCGATTCCTCACCATGTGGCAGGAGAGGGATCCCAATTTAGTTAAGTCCCTTTCTTAGGAATCCAAAGCTGTCTGTAAGGTCCATGTTATGGCCATTTGCGGAAACCATAGTAGTTGGCAATGTGGGACATGCACCAGGACAGCGCAGCCACCGAAAACACAAACTTGTTTCGGTGGTTAAAAGATTGTAAACTGTTACAAAATGTATACAAAACGAGTTGCATAATACGCAAGCAAGGTTGCATAATCCTTGAGAGGTAGAGAGCAAGAGCGAGGGTTCGACTCATTTCTCTGTCAACCTCGGTGTCTGTTTAAGGTCTTTGATCATCACCACCTCCTAGGATGATTCGGGGCTGGGGATTCGTGGCACTCGTGTATTTTCATTATTGAGAGTTCATTCATCTTTGCGGATGAGATGAATCACTTAAGATACTACCTTACGTCGTCGGCTCCTTGTCTCAAGGGTTTTAAAAAAACCAAGTTTTAGTAGTTCTAAATTATCCTACTCTAATTCGATACTTAAGGCAATAAATCAAAGGGGGTTAGACATAAAAAGCAATATGCCTCATATAGATGCAAGTGAATGCATCATGCGTTGCCAACCTATCATTACTAGTCCGGTTATTTTTAAGAAATTAATATGGGCGGATGTTAAATACCCCCTCATGAACTTTCGGGGGTGTTAGATTCGGGCTGGGGCAACCTTCTAAAGAAATTTTTGAACCCGACCAAAAATTGTTGCCCATCCCGCCCAACTTTTAAAAAAATTGCCCTTGCATTCTTGAAGGCCACTTGACTACAAATCTCATATTGAGTGCATTTCACCTTCAAGGTATAAAATCCAATATATATGTGCACTTCCAATTAGTAAATAAGCAATTGATTGGGATTTCATTTCGGAATTGAAACCATCAATGAAGCACATAATTAACTTGGAGGTCAAAAACATTACAAAATCCTCATTAACATTGACTTTATAATTTTGTGACTTATCATTTAAAATTATCTTTGCCATTATAATGATAGATTAGTATAAGTATTCATAAGATAACCAAAATGAAACAATGAAGATAGAATATAAAATATACAAAAAAAAAACCAATTTTATTTTAAGGTAATATAATGAGGTATAAATAAATGATATGTTATTTGGAATTAGACTTGTGGGACAACATTATGGATGGGATATACTCAAAAAATCATAAGTTTCTGACTATAGCCTATCTGAATTATTGTAATATTTTATCCTCATCACATATTGTATTATCTATAAAATCACATAGTGTATATTAATTTTTTAATAATAATAATAATAATAATAATAATAAATTTATTTTTTGAGTTCACCAATTTACCATAAGGTGATATATATTTTTGACATATTACAAATGTTTGAGCAATCACATCCGTACAAAATAAGTGAATTATGAACCAAAAAATGTCTATGACAACACATCATAATTCTATGTTGCATACATTGATATTTTGCGATATTTATCAAAATAACCATGTGGAATTCAAAGCCACATCATGGCCTTGGAAAAAATTCATGGGAGGTTAGAAAATAAGCTTAGAGCATCCAAGGCCACATCATTGCCCCTTGCCAACTAATTGTAGTTATAAAATAGCTAGTAGTTCACAATAGTACGAGGGAATAAATAGGTCTTGCCAACTTACATGCTTCTTGATGGACTCATCCGATTTTTGATACCGGATGACTTTACTTGGGTGCCACGAATCCCTAGCCCAATATAAGCTCATTATAACTACACATTAACACATGAGGTGTTGGTGGGTATTCTCCAAGAAGACTTAGGGGGAAACCTAAGATCTTCGGCCCATGTAATTCCCACATGGACTAGACAATTGGAGTGGCCCACACTCATCATTTCCACATTGATTTTCCACCTACACTAATAAGACTATTTCGTGCATCATTTTATCGTTTTAATTTTTATGAAAGAAAGTGAAAGCCTTCTTCCATTACATTATCATAAAGTGGGTCTTTTGTATGCAAAGTTTCATGTAAATAAAAGAAAAAAATTAATCCAAAATAAACTTCAGATCATCCAAAAGCAAAAGTGAATAGTACTCTTAAGGTTCTAGCTAGTCAATATTTTACTCTTTCTAATAGTCATATTACTTTTACCAATATTCATTTTACTTTTTCCAATACTTTACTTTTGAATGTTGGGATATATATATCTATTAATGTGTGTGTGTGTATTTTCAAATGTCTTATTAAATTTCCAAGCTCATGCTATCGTTTCACAAAATACTCAAGGTGAAAATATATAGAAAACGAAGAGATCAGTGAGCCAAGATGGCAGTTGCAATAAATCCAAACATCATGAGAAGGATGATGAAACTTGTTATTTCCACTTTGATGTTCGCAATATCCATGTATTTGATAATTTGGTGGTTCTTCACTCCCACAATGCTTAGTTGGACAATCGAAACGTTTGTAACACAACACACACACACACAAATTCGGCGACATGGTCGGAATTTACATGTTATATACGTGCCCTATTATAATTCTCGCACTTCTTGGGACATTGCATTTATATCTCACGAAGAAATCTCCGCCATCACTGAAAGCCAAGAAGAGCAGCAGTGATAAAATTTTCGCTCGAGTTTCTCGCATGTGGAGAATGTTGTGGGCACGGCCAGTGTTTATCAACTGCGTGTTTGGGGTGATGGCCGTAGTTGATCTCGTCACAATTATAAGCACATTGGTTTTGGTTTTTTGGCTTTTCTACGCTTGGTACGTGCCCCAAGCAAAAGCCATTGACGCGGTTTCTAATACCACCGGAGTGGACAAAGTGGTGGCAAAGACAACACAAGCAGGAACGATGTTGGGCCAGGTCTCGGCCGTGCTCATATCGCTCCTTCTGATCCCGGTAACAAGAAACTCACCAATTCTACGCATGCTTGGCCTCCCATTCGAGCACGCTCTGAAATACCACAAGTGGGTGGGCTACCTCCTAGTCGCGGTCATTTTAGCGCACGGGGGCTCGTTCATCGGAGTGTACACGAAAACATACACATGGTACCGGTTGATCTCCTTTACCACGCCGCCAAACGGATCATCGGGAGTGGTCGTGGTTCCCGGACTTGTCGCCTTATTCATCGCCATCTACATGGTGGCCACATCGCTGCCGACGATCCGGCGCCATCATTTCAACTTTTTTACTACTCTCACCAACTCTACATTGTGTTTTTCGCCGGCTTCGTATACCATGTTGGGATGAGAACGGTCGGGTATACAATGGGCCCCATTTTCCTCTTCTTCCTCGACCGGTTCATGCGATTCTGGCAATCAAGGCAATTGATACAAGTGTCCAGGGCACGCGTGTCTTTTGATGGAATAATCGAACTCAAGGTTCCGAGGTCCTCGACATTAATGTACGACGCCCTGAGCTTCATGTTCTTGAAGGTACCCATCGTCTCCCATCTTGAATGGCACCCGATTAGTATGGCGTCGAGCGCTCGAGATTGTGCGGGCGAAATGACCATTCACATCAAGAAAGTCACAGGCACATTCTCCGCGAAAAGCTCATGGACATCCCGTGTTGCTGCACACGTCACGGAGATCGCGAATACGGCCACTGAGAAAAAATGTCTGTTCTCCATGTCGATCGCCGTGGAGGGTCCGTACAGCGACGAATCCGAGTACTATCTTAACTACAAGACGTTGGTGCTCATCGCGGGTGGCATCGGAATCACGCCGTTCATGGCCATCATCCAAGACATTCTGCACCGATATCGCATCACAACTCACGAAGAAAGAGTCCACCCACCGAAGAACATCGTGTTGATATGGTCGGTTCGGTCCGAAACCGAGCTCGACATCCTCCGTCAAGTTTCACCGAGTTTGATTTTCAGGGACTACGAATCGGATGCATGTCGAATCTATGTGAAGGCGTATGTGACGCGGTTCCAAACCAACAAAGCTTATGTGGACGACAACGTTGATAACAACCTTGGAGGGGCGATTCATGTGATTCCCGCACCCGGTCTCGACGACAATCTAACCAACACGAGTTGCGTTCGCTCGGGCACAAGAACGGGAGACAACTTGTGGATGTTCTGGATGATTTTGATCACAAGTTGTGCGACGGTTGCAACGTTTCAGGGCATAAATCTGGTGCCTCAAAACATTCCGAACTTCCAATGGATCCAAGGCAGCCTCTTGTTCGTGAGCATGTTTGTGGGCATCGTGGTCGCCGGGAGCGCCGTGCTTTTGTGTTGGACCGCCCATTCCAAAAGCAAGGAGAGAAAAGTGATGGAAAATCATGCACATGCGGCGCGGGTTGTGGGCTCATATGAAAATAAGTTTTCTAGTGTTGATGACATAGAGTGGGCTTATCCAACTTTGTATGATATGGCCGAGGGTTACATGTTTTCTCGCCCCGATTTTTCAAGGGAGTTTGATCAAGTTGTAAAAGATTTTGGACACGAAGATGTTGGTGTTCTAGTTTCCGGCCCGGAGGGCCTTCAACATGTTGTGGCGAAGGAATGTCAAAGGCGGTCGGGTTTGCAAGCCACTTTGAAAGCCGAAATCTTTAATTATCATTCGGTTAGTTTCTCTCTATCTCGGGGGGGGGGGGGGTAGTCATTGGTTGGAGTAGCAATACACGTGCGAACAAATGATAGGGTATTTAAAAAACATGAGGGCAAAAAATTATAATTGGACTTAAGAGTAATATAGGGTATCAAAAATGACATTGGACATCTTTAAAGTATTATAGGGTATGAAATAATAGGTAATTTGGAATTATAAGTAAGGCAAGCCATTTTTCTATTAACCCAAAGTAGAAGTTTACATAATGATAGCATGTGAAAAAAAGAAGAGAATTGAAAGTAATACCCCCCTATAAAATAGTTGTTGTTCGCACCTATATCCTTAACTTTTTAACACACTGCCCCCCCCCGAGCTCTCTATAGGAAACCAGCATGCGCCTTTGCAAGTCAAAATGCTATTGTTCTGGCTTTTGTAATATGGGATGTGAAAATATGCATCCCACATGCATAATTCCTAAGCCAAATTGTCAATACATGCCCTTTTGTATTATTTACACATTTTACACATGAGAACTTTTGTCATGGTAGACAACTAATTTGTGTTGAGGTTTATTAGTCGTGCAACCGAACGATGCTAATGCACTTGTTCAAATTCTATGTTTTATTCATTGCAAACTTCAATAAAATTGATGCATTCGTGAAAAACTAAGTTACATCCACACATACTCTCACACATTCCCATTCCAAATCGAATCCATGGAAACCTATGGTATAACCACACAACACTCTCACACAAATCAAATGCACATGACAAATAATTCATATTTTACATTTCACATGCACGAAGGAGTTTGAAAAATGAGTGGTCATCAATTTTTTACTCATAAAAGCACTTATGCTCACACTTCCAATTGCCAAATTTACCTTTCACCTATAAAACTAACCCTCGTGTAAATCACAAAGCCAAAAAAATCGTGATTTGTTCTTTCATGTCTTCATAAGTTATAAGTCCTAATTCTTTTGTCACCCTCAAGTTGTTGATTTTGGCCAATACGTAGAATTTGTATGGTTTTCAAAGGCCAAGACCATAGTCTCTTTGAATCCTCTTCGGGGCATTCAAGAATTTCAATCCTCACATACTTATTTAATTATAAATTTAAGATTTCTTGAAGCAAAGACACTTTCTTATTACTAGACTTTGGCATTTATCTCCTCAAAACTATCAGTTAATTGTATTGGGAGCTTTTCCATATTAGATGTCAAATCTTGAGTCCCTTGTATCATTTCAATCATAGAATGCATTGGAATTACAACACTACTTGGTTGTGAACTCCTCATATCATGCCTTTAACTTTTTAATCTGCGACGAGGAATCACTCCTCTCTCACTGTTATACTTTTGTAAAATCAACGTACTTACATTGTTATGCTTCAAGATACACTAAGTAATGAGATTATACACTTAGACAATAGTTCACACATATCAATGACTTCACTATAAGTTAATATCATCAAGACGATAATTTGAATTGTAGTTTAATCAGATGCTCTTGATACATGACCAATAAATTGTCAAAGTCAAGGGATCACTCCTTGATTATGTTTGCATTTACAATACCAACCCAATCCCTTTGGTTTTGTTCCTCAAAATGCGAGTATTTCAGATTCTCTTTTCACAAACAATAGTTCATACATGCAATGATTTGCTGCTCAATTCACATGCAAAGACAATAGATTTAGTATAGTTATTTCAACATATAATTACACCCTCACAACCAAGGAATCCCTCCTCACTGATTTACAAATTCATTCCCAATTAATTTGGCCCAAAAAATTGAGCAAAATTCACTATATTCCAGTACATTCACCTTGGATGTAATTCAATTACTTCACACAATAGAGAATTCACTTGGCATGTATGAACTGCATATAAATGCTTAAAGCCACAAGTTGTGGTTGGTACTCAATTTCAATTAGACAATAGAAATTCCGGCAGAGTTCCGTTATCACAAAAAATATGTTATGGGCCCCCTTCTCTCTAAATTTCCTATCCTTATATACCCTTGAGAAGGTCTTAAATAGATATCAAAGAACATGCTCTATCCTATCATGCCATGGTCATTCCTATCACTACTTTCTAATATCCACGAGAGGTCATTGGCGAAAATCATAGAAACAACGTGTGATAGAAAATAATGTCTAATATATTCATTGTAGATAAATTTTGCAAAAAATGTACATGTAGTGTAGGGGTTTAAAATAATGAAACATGTTTACATGTACAATATCATCACATATAATAACCTCTTTTATCTAGTCAGTACATGTAAAATAACGTGGAAACAATTACTAGGGGTGGCGGCTCTAGGGTAGGGTTTGTGCTAGTGGATGAAAAGAGGTCATTTTCTAGATGAAAAATCTTGGATGGATGACTTCATAAGCTGGCTAGCTTGAACGTTACTAATCCAACGTACCCAATGTGGAGTCAATGTTCTCTACCTACGTGCCAGAAGGGAAAAATTTAGAGTGTTGTTTGAATTGCAATCTTCTTTCCAATTTTCTTTGGTCATATAAGTAAAAGAAGGTATTTTAAAATGATTCCATCCAAAAATATAATTACTTATAGGGTGTATTAAAATACAAGACTTAACCTTTATTTTGAAGAATACCATACCTTATAATCTTCTCTGCAAGGTAAATAGCCCCCTGATAAATAGGACCTGAGCACATGTGTTTGCATTAATATAAGAGGGAGTGACCTCCCCGAGGTGATATCTAGAGACAATAGCCTTTTCATACTTGATTACAAATTTCTAGTTATTGTGAACCATATTTACACTTGTTTCAAATAAAGCTACGAAAAACCCCCCCAAAAAATATACCACATGCCTCATTCAATCTACCTCAACCCCCTTAATGCATAGTTAATTCTACGTAAACCACTTAACTATCTAACCCTTTAAAATCCAACAATGAGAATTTGTAGATGACAAAAATCCAACATGGTTAGAATTAGAGATTTTGTAAGCTCAACCACATGCCTTGAAATACTTATGTAAATTCACATTTTGGCACATGAGCATTGGTGTGTATGAGGGAATTTGGCACTTGAGCATATGGGCCTCATTTTATCTACCTCAACCACCTCACTTCCTTGTTGACTCTACCTCACCTACCTCATTTCCTAAGCCTTCATAGGTAATCACATGTAAGTGAGCCTGCATCCTGAACAACACCCTAAATACTCGCAAACACTCGAAATACTCGAAGAAAAAACTTGCAAGTAGCAACAACTAACAACAACAATTTGATAGCAAACACTAGTAGCAACAACAACTTGGTAGAAAGCTCTAGCAACAAGAACTCTTCTCCCAAACTTGCATTGCCAAACCTCCCAGAAAGAATGCATCAACAACAAAATCACCCCCAACAACAACGTGACAATCAACATAGCATGGTTCAAGAGCTGAATGTCCCACAAACGTAGCCGAAACCTGACCATGTGCACCCACCACCCTTATGCTCTTAAGGTGGTACACAATATAAGGGTGGTACATATCCTAAACATGTTTTTTGTTGATCCCTATGTGCAAATGATTATGAATTGATTCGATTTTGATTGATACTCAAACGCAACATATCTTAAATATCTACTAGTGAAACTTTTAGTTGGACATGTGTTGGTGGGTGTAGATCCATGTGAAAGGTGCACAATGGCACCACTGCCTCAAATTGCAAAGCTTCCCAAGAAATCACAAAATAATGGTTTTAAGATTTGTAAGCTGCTTTGAGTAGGTATACTACCTCTCTCTTGAATGAGGGTAACATTTTGTCATTTGGAGATGATTTGAGTGGAGATTTGATCAAAAAATTAACTAACCCTAATTTAATTTCTAAAATGTTGCCCCTCAAGACCACTATTGACATTTCTATTATAAACTCCTACATATTAAAACCTCGACGTTTAAAATTTGGACCGTGAGTAGTCTCCTCTGACCTACAAACAACTATATGGTTGGATTTTGAAAAAAACCTTTAGATCTTCAACTGTGGTCATCGAAATTGAGGTCACATTTTCTGGGCAGATTTGTGGGTAGTCAGCAGTTAAAAACACTTGACATGGGGGCCTAGACTACACTTGTCAATACTTGCCAGTCTGCTGCCAAAACAGACACTTTTGGAGAAGACCAAACAAAAAATTGCAAAACATCTCCTGCCAAAAAAAATCGAAGACCCAAAAAAAAAGTTCGCAAGCTACTTAGGTAAGTGGGCTTAAAACGGACACTTTCAGCCCTGCACCCACTTCTTTAAGGATGTTCAACATAAGATTAGGATGAGATGATTAGCAAACCAAATCAAGGCTGTAGAAATTTTCCTCGTAATTTTTGGAGCTCATATCCACACCTTACTACACACCACTCAAATATAGGTGTTCAATTAAGACAAGTAACCGAATTAGGCCCACTTACCTTAGACCAACAACATGCACAGAGGTTGCCTGACAATATAAACAATATCATCACATAATTTCAAGTACAATAAGTGCTCAGTGTATTTGGACAAGATATTGCCCCTAGTTCTGCAGCTAGGTTCGGTATTCATACAAACATGCTGGTGGCCCCTTTGTCGAGAATTCACTCCAATTCCTTGGCAAAATCGGCATTGTCAACAAAGACCTGAACATGCCATAGTATTCTTGTAAGTATAAGATCTCTGTACAGAGCAGAAACAAATGTCATAAAGATACAATTATGCAGACTATTAAGAATTCAAAACAGTTTCACAGCTTTATCTAGTCGCCAAGTTTATAACACAAATTTATTTACAACATACGATTATAATAGTGAAGGCTCAGGCACACCAAGTTGTAAGACGATGGTAACAGTGTTTGAAAATGGAAAAACATACAACACATCCACACCTAATGTTGGATTCACCATCAAATCTTACGTGGCATATGATGGGTCACTTCATGTTAAGCAAAGGGATAAAAGATATCACTTAGTGCTAAGGCTTCATCAGCTCATATTGTCAAGTCTCAAAGTGTTAAATTCAGAATGAGGTGGTATTTATATATGTCCAAGAAACAACTTATCAAGTCAATGTTGACTTTTACCACTAGGGGTGGACATAGGAATGCTATAATAATAATAGCAGATGTTTTAACAGCGATAATTTTAGCATGTCAATTTCCATCAGTGTGAGGCCCTTAACATTATGAACGGCTAACATTGTGTGACCAAAGCTGAATTCTGTTAAGATATAAAGGTGATAACATCAATTTATATTGATGTTACTAACTTGTAAAAAACCAAATCTATAACACTCTGTAAATCAAGCTTTGGACTAAATATGTGTTATATAAGACTCGTCAAGTTTGTCAGAACCCCTTCATTATTAAGGAGGTACCCACAAATAATTGGAAACTTTGAAATAAAAATAACTCACTGATTTCCAGCCATCAGGGTCCAGGCAGGCTGTAATTTTTGTGTTGATGCCAGGAAGGGGACCAGGCTCGCGAGTGATTTTGCCTCCACATGCCCTCAGTGCTTTTGCAGTCTCATAGACATCATTGGTGCCCACAGCAATCTGAAAACCAAAAATAGGCCAGTAAACAATACAGTCATCATGCAGTTATGAGCTATAGGTATTTGCCAGTCTCAAAGTCAAATGACTGACAAATAATGATTACCGCCCCATAGAAAATTTCAAATCAAATTTTGATATTGATGACCTTCAAGTTGTGGAGAAGCAAATGTCAATACTACGTGCCTCTAATTTTAAGAATCAAAGTGGTGTTCTCTACAACACCATCAGCTTCAATCTATTAAGATATAATTTTGAGAGGAGAAATTCTAAATCAACAACTCGTTATTGAAAACCTATAACAACAAAAGAAAATAATGGCCTGATATTGATAACTGAGGAGAATCACCAACTATTGGTCTTAGATAATATCCATACCTGTGGTTACGAAATAAGTGTCTGTCTAAAGATTTCATAAATTGTTGACTCCTCAAAAATAGTCAAAATTTATAACTGAGATTTATAATCATAACAGAGAAAGGCAAAAATGGAAATCAGAAAGAGACATGACCAGCTATGCAAATATCAATGACAGAGTTATTTGTCATTCCTCAAAGATGTTTATCAATGCCCCACGTGGCTACTAACTTCTAGAATAAGAGATGGTTTAAAGTTTAGTTGCAAGCAATAGCTCATGCAAGGAAAATCTGATGCCAATGCTGTGCATTTCAAGTCAATATCCTTCAACAAAATAATTCTGGTGAGAAAATATGCTGCAATACATGAGAAAATAACGCAGGACACTTAAACAGATTTTGATACCTGACCATAACCAGTGCCCTTGGTATATTCTGTTACACCGTAGTTGTATGTCAGCTCCAAGACCGTTGTCGTATATTCATCATCGCCATAACCAACCATGGCAAGTGTATACTGTATCCATGATAACCAAGTAAAATTACAACTTAAGAATCGCATTCTGATTTTAACATAAGACATGAAAAAGAGCAAGTAAATCTCTTTAGATACATATCCTGGGTCAAAGATATCTTTGTTGGGAAAGTATTTACCTTCTGATCTGGATTGTCTCGCCGACGAAACTCCTTCATGCCAAAGGCCTTCACAACCAAAGCAATTACAATGTTTTATGAAACCAGGAATAGGAGATCTACCTTCAGTGCTAAGATAGGTGAAATAGGAATCGATTTATATTTCACCTAAAAAACACATTCATTTCAAGTGGGAGGTTTACAAATTTTCCATCAAAGTGTTATACCAGCTCAACCTATGGCTGAAATTCAAGCCAATAACATAATGAACAGTTGGAGCATGACATGGCGCTTTGGTGTTACAAAACATGGAAGTACAGCTCCTAGCAACCACCACATCTTCTGAGAAAATGTCTATTGTATTTCAGCACCTATTACTGAGTAACATAACAATTAAATTAGTATGGTTGAATTGAGGAGTAGATTGAGTATGAGTAGAGAACAGTTGCAAAGAAAAAGGTAATGACAGGAAATTTGAGCTCACTAATCATCAAAGAGATTTCAACCAAGTTCTCACATTTTCAGTCACAAATAACAACCCCTAAAGAACTGAAACAAATTTCTTCCAGATTCGACAACCTATTACTCAGGACGCTTGCAACCACATCCTTGTATTAAGAGACTTCAAACACCGAAACTACGCTTCAAACCAGATATGCACCAACATTGCAGCCTCAGGCCAATCTACACTATGGCCAAGGGCCATGACCACAAAGATTTGAGGTACGGCCTTAAGGTTGTACCATGGAAAATTGAAATTAAATTGTGTGGTCACGGGTCTCCAAGTGTAGTAAAGACCCATGCAACTGGGCTCTCAACCAAATCATATTTCATTGCCATCCTATTCAAATAGCCTCTTCCACACAATAAGTTATAATAAATCAAGGGTTGTAAGATTTTGAAGTGTCGTAGTCTTGCAGTTTTGAGTTAGGCCCGGCTTGATGCAAAATCCAATAGACCATGAAACATTACCCATTGCATGCCGTGTAGGACTCCATGCAGTTTTTTCCATCCAATTAACTTCCTTGGTCCCTTATTACGCCCTCAAGCTCTGGTGTAAAATGAAGTGGGACAGTCTGGTCAGTTCTACCGATAAAAGATTTTAGATTTCAATGGTCATGGAACCCCAAGCTCTAGTGTGAAGTGGCATTTACTTACCACTCTGCAATGTATACATTTTGTACCTTCTCATAGAACTGAACCGCACGATCCAGGTCACCAACACGAAGCATGACCTGGCAGAGAGGCTCAGGAGTTGGGGGCCGCTGGATGAGCTCAAACATATAACCGTCATGGTCCTCGACGAAAGCAATGATCGACTTTCCACCTTTTACAGGTCCAGGCTCCCTTATGACTTTGCCACCCTTGGATTTCACTTTATCAACCACCTTCTGGACCTGTAATAGCAAATGACATCTTTCAGCAATAGCTATTTCTTTAGATATCTTGTGCTCATATTGCCCACTTTAACGCTTAAAGGACCAAGGGGCTCAATGTACAGCCTACATAAACAATTTCTAAGAGCCTCGTCAAGTCTTACAATCACATTTTTTGTATGTGTAGGTTTGAAACTTTATTTAGTACATTGTCTTAAGTGAAGGAGAAAACAAAATACTATCTTCTGGGACCTGTTATAACAAAAGTTGCCTTTTGGGATACTTTGTGCTCACATTCGTCACAATTAACCATCTACGACCTATGTACACAATTTCTTTAAGCCTCAACAAGTCTTAAATTCATCTCTCTCTCTCTCTCTGCATATATATATATATATATATATACATATACATATATTTATGTACATATTTTTTTATATTCATTTATTTATTTATTTATTATGGGTTTGAAGGTGTATTGAGTACATTGTCTTATGTCAAGGAGAAATTCAAATTATATTCAACTGTGACACCAATAATCAACATACTTAGTATGTATTTACATCCAAGGGCACCCAGGTTGTGATTTTAAACCCAAATCTTCAACAACATTAAGGTATTTATCTGATTTGAGAAGTGCACTTCAAGAATGAGTTAATTGTGGATAGGGTCACTTTTGACACAATTAGCTAATAATGGTAGTGTGTAAATCACATACACATTTCTGTGCATGGAGATGCCCAAATTGGGCCCCTTGGAATGCTTAGGGGTTAATTTACAACATTGCCTACTATCTAACTGCAACACATAAAGAAAGCATCACTGGTTTGGATTTGGGTAGATGAAGTTGTAATTTTCCATTAAACACATGCTCTATAACTGAAATCTTATGGAAGCTTAAATTCTGTCATCCAAAACGTGTCACAGTTCCCTTTTCACGACACTCCAGTCCAGATAATAACTTAGTTTGAATGTAGGTAATCCGTGCAAACTTACATCTTCCACGGCAATTGCGAAGTGCCCAAATCCAGTGCCAATGTCGTACTTTTCCACTCCGTAATCTGTGAAGGAAAAACAAGGTCACCATCACTTGTCAACGAACAAACTCGAAACTCGTAACATTACAAGAGCAGGAAAGACCACAATTGAAAGTATGCGCATAAGTCCAATTTCAAGCTAGCAGTGCAATGCAAAACAAGTGATACGACATTGCGGAAGAAAATCGGTCCATGTGTTGTGCAAGCTTAAGACCTGTCAAGAAGCCACTTGACTAGCAATTTTCATGACATGGAATAACAGGGAGCACTTACTGTATGTCAACTCCACCACAAAATTGGTGTCCTCTGGACCATAACCAAGGAATGCATTTGTATACTTCTCCTCAGGAATGTCCCTCTTCCTCAAGAGTTTCATACCCAGGCACTCGGTGTAAAACCTGTAAAACCACAATATACTGAGCATAAACTTGACGGGAAGGAGAGGAGCCACGTTTTCACATCCGCGAAAATAATAACAGTACTTCAGCTCACATAACTGAAGTACCCAATTTACAACACAGTGGCTTTCGTTTCTAGCAGGATAAGGAAGGGCGTTCACAATCTCTAACCCCAAATTGCACCAATCAGGGTCACCGACATTCAGCTCAACAAGGAGGGTTTAAGAAACCTGGATTTCTTCCAAATGGCTGCTATGCAAAGCCCGGTTTTCAAAAAAAATATTAACACAAGATCACATATCCATAACCAGTACCCAATTTACAACACTGTGGCTTTCGTTCCTTGTAGGATATGAAAGGGAGTTTACAATCTATTATCCCAAATTGCACCAATCAGTGTTACCAACATTAAGAAACCCGGGTTTCTTCCAAATGGCTGGCATGCAAGGAGGGTCATGACATAACAATAGCACAAATCGATAGATAGGATGTGTTGGGGGTTTACGATCTCAAATCCCAAATTGCACAAGTCGGGGTTACCAACGTTGAGCTCAACAAGAAGAGGGTTTAAGAAAGGCGGATTTATCCCAAATTACTGCGATGCAAGCAGGGTATTGAAATCATGCATCAAAAGGAACGCAAGAACAATGAAAGCAAAGTGGCAAGAATCCTGACTCGATGGTCTTGTCGAGATCGCCAACACGGTACACCACATGGAGCATGCGGCGTTTATCATTCTTGGCAAACTGGAGAGCTGTCGCAACATCGCGGGGAGCTGTCTCGGTGGATGCCATGGCAATTTCTCACCTACATACATTCATACATTGCAAACTGCCATCGTCAATTTTCCAATTGCCATTGCCGTTGCCCCCCACACACACACACACATTCATACATTCAAGCATCGACATTCTCTAACATGACATAAAGACATTGTGGAAGAAGAATTAGAGACTCAAGGCACAGCATCCCAAATTGACTACAGATTCAGAGACAGACCAGAGCTAAATTGCGTGATGAAGTTACGAGGAATTGGTGGCGCCGAAATGAGAAGAATGTGGGGTGGAATGCCGAGAGCTGCTAAGCTTATGTAAGAGTGGAGAGGTCCACGGACAAGGGGGTCGGAACTGGGAAAATCTTGAGAAAGGCCGACACCTGCTGACGTGGAAGTAGAATGACCGTTTAGGATGCCCTGTCAGCTGCTGACAGGGCAGAGAGGACGAAATTCCCAACTCAAGGAACTCATTGTTGTGATTCCTATAAGTACTACACTAAATATGATATTTAATGTCACCAATTCTAATTGTCTTGCTCAATACTAATTGTAAACCGTGGTGTAGTGTCACCAACACTAAATGTTAATCCAACATTATTTGTCATTTCTTGTGAATTTTTGGAGGGATTATAGATGTATGGTGTTGCAATTACTGTCACTTACCAAGCAATTTTTCATCTAAATTTCAAGCATCCATGACAATATTTCATCACAAGTTGCTAACTAGAGAAGGTAGGGTTTTAGCCAATGGATATGAACCCATCCATCATCCATGACACTATTTGTCCATCAAGCTAATAGGTCTATGTTCCGTTCTCTAAGTCGCTGGAGGTACACATTCCTTATTCATAGGAAATGTCATCCAAAAAGTAGAGAGGTGCATATTTATCCTCAACTCAAAACATCCAAAGGTAGATCACAAACCTCCATTTGTGATACATGTATTGTAATTCTATAATTATACACAGATGCAAGCATAGTAAAGTGAACAAAATAGTGTTGCGGTATACTAAAACCATAATTTTTTGGTCAAAGTCCTTAAAGTAGTATCAAAGCATTGTTTTGATTCTATTTTTTTCATGATGACCTCTATTATTGTGTTCAATACTCAAATGTAGAATATCAAGTTGAGTGTAACGTGTATTTACTTATTTATTATTTATTTACTATTTACAACCTCGAGTTCAACTAAACTCCTTTACTAGAAGACTAGAGGTGCCACCCTAGGTGCTCTAGCAGTTCTAAAGGTAAAGGGAGTCACTACTAGTTGAGACTATGGTTTTACCCTAGGTTATCACCTCGTAAGTAACGACCATGAGCACACTGTACTTAGAGTTATCCTAAAGGCATGGAGGGAGAGCTAGTTAAGATATTTGGAACTACTCATTGAAGGGAGCCTCAACTCATAGTAGTATCTAGTATATAAGCTCTAAGGTTGGGTGGAACACGCCTCTTGAATCTCATTATTGTGAGATATGTTACATTGGTATCAGAGCTCTTGAACCTTGTTCATTTTTGGGTGTTGCTATTATTCCGCTGTGCATTTTGTTGTGTTGAGATTCGGGGAAATGGGGAGCAGAATTTGGGGAATGGTGTAATTTTATTTTTTTGTATTCTAAGCCGCATACACGTACAAACCGCCGCGTACGCGAAGCGCGACGGGCGACGGCCACGAGCTCGCAGAAAATCCCCGTTGATCTCCACTCAGATTATCGACTGTGTGATTTGCACACACGAATGCCGCGGTATTGATCGCATGTGCTCCGCATCACAAGGAAACGAGAGATTGAACGGTCGAACGTGAAGAAACAGCTGACGGCATCGTGACATCGGCAAACCGGCACGACCGGTCACCAACGGGTGATTACCGGTTCGGCCGGTCACCCGGGTGAAAAACTTATGCAGCGCAACTTGAGTACCAGGTCAGCCGGTCATCAACTAGAATTTTATTTTCATTCGTAGTTGAAGCAATTTCTATACTTTTGAGAAATTTTTCTAGTATTTTATTTCCCGTTTTCTTCAAACTTTGAACGTTTTATTTGGGTTTTGGGTGTTGGTCCATCAACTGAAGGTAGCCCTCCTGTAATTCCTCCCGTGGTCACATCTCCCACATCCGTAGATACGGATGAAGCTATGGGTCATATGGTAGCCAGAAAGATCCGCGAATATTGTGAGGGGAAACTCATTGATGACCATGATTAGTTTCAATAGATAGAGACGCAGTGTGACCAATTAATGTCTATGTATGCTAAACATGACGGGCGTTTGGATACGCATGAATGTAAGTTGACTATCTTACAAGCATACCAAGACACAGACAAGGTCCGGTCCACCACTGCGTCTGCTAAACCGGAGAAATTCAAAAATAAGTCTAAGGTCACTATTCTAGCATGGCTGGCTCAAATGCATAGGTATTTGACAGCATGTCAGGTGCCCAGTGTGGAATGGGTGGTCATTGCATCTACATATTTGGAGACCAATGTCGCACAACATTGGGACGTATTGGCAATGGAGCTCCGTTATTTTGGGATAATTTCCACGATGCACTCATCACTGCTTATGGCAGTGTGAACCAGGAAATGGTGGCCTGGAATAAGCTCCGCACTCTTAAACAAAGAGATTTTGTGGATGAATACGCTAATGAGTTCCAACATCTGTGTTCCCAGATTACGAAATCACCTATCTCCAGGGGAGACAAGGTAGATAGATTTCTTTTTGGGCTTAAAGAGGATGTTCGGAGCAAAGTCCTGGTGGGTCCATGAGGTGTCGGTGGACCATGGGAGGACATCAAGCGTCTAATCAACTATGCTGTAACGATAGACGCTACCTATACCCAAGCTGCGAAGGGAGGAGACGATGTAAAGTCTCATTCAGATGCAGCAGTTGCCAAAGGTGCTGGCAACACATGGCCGGTAAGGGACAAGGAGTCATGTCGTTCTAAAGGTCGTTCTTCAACCTTCTATAAGAAGAACAAACAATCTAAGGGGGAGGACTCCGCGATTAAGAGCACCGACAAGAAGAACGGTCGTTGTTTCCTCTACCATAGGGAGGGACACATGGCTCGGGATTGTCCTGATAACAAAAAGGGCATAGAGTAGTAGACTGCTAAGAAGGGCAAGAAGCCTTTTCCCAAGTCTGACACTTAGGCAGTGGGCTAGTGTCAGGACTTGATCAAGTTTCGAAGGTTGTGTTTGATTTGTCTAGTTATACACTAGAAGCTATCTAGGACAAAGTCAATAAGCAATTTGATGTAATCGTATCTGATATTTTGAATAAAAACATCATTTTGCCAATTATGTTACTCCCACTTTGTGATGTGTTTGATGAGAAATCCAAGGTATATGGAATTTTTTCATTAATTATACCATCAATGAAAGATTTACAAAGTTTCTTAAAGTTTTATTTGCACGGTAAACAAGGAGCGCCCTATGATACTCGTGTTTGCTTTATTATTGAGAAATATAGAGCAAAAAATCTTAAAAGAACTTTGCCTAGGTTTAAGTTGGTACATCAATTTGAATCACAGTAAAAAATTTGGCAAATTTATCTGGATGGAGCGAGGCCACATGTTTTGAACCAGCTCACTCTTTATTTTTAGTTGATGATGAGTTTCTCTAGGCAAGTAGCTCATCAGGATGCATCGGTATTAATGGATAGTGCAGCATCACATTGCTTTGTGAGTTTTATTTTCGCTAACACCTTTGGGTTCAAAGTGAAAAATGACAGTAATACAATGGTATTCGGCAATGGTGAGGAAGTCCCCACGGATGGGTACATTAAAATCCATGTTAAAATACAACAATATCATAGTCAAATTACTTGTCTTGTGGCCAAGTTTAGTGATGGTGTTGATTTGATATTGGGAAACGATTGGCTATTACAACATCAGGGGTAGATCACTCTAAGATATTTTTGTGCATCACGTGCGGCTGGGGGTTTTTTGTTTTGGGGCTATTTACCTTCAAGGGTTGAATTAAAGCCTCCCTATAATTACTTAAATTCAAAAATGACCCATTTGTTTGCATCCTTTCATTACTTATATTGTCCAAGTTATTATAATTTTTTGTACTCTATATTCTTTTTAACGACGGCACGTTCCTTTTCCATCCATTTTTGGATAGACGGAAATCCCAATTATCATCCATTCTCGTGAGTCCTCAACCCATTTACACACCATATTAAACATACGTTCTAGGATCTTTATCTTCAACCCCTATATTAATTTTACAAAAAAATAATGGCCTACGTTTTATGTTCATCTAACTTACTTATAATGGGATTGTCTACATTTAATGGCCCCTTCATTATTTGGAATTCCTTAATTATTCTTATTTCAAATGATTTTAATTCTCTCTATATTATGCCGCACGTCGTTTTCAAAATGCACTAAGTACACGGGTAGATCACTTAGTGCATTTTAAAAACGACGTGCGGCATAATATAAAGAGGATCAAAATCATTTGAAATAAAAATTATAAAGGAATTCCAAATAATGAAGGGGCCATTAAATGTAGACAATCCCATTATAAGTAAGTTAGATGGACATAAAACGTGGGCCATTATTTTTTTGTAAAATTAATATAGGGACTGAAGATAAGGATCCTAGAAGGTATGTTTAGTATGGTATGTAAATGGGTTTATGACTCACGGGGATGGATGATAATTGGGATTTCCGTCTGTCCAAAGTGGATGAAAAAAGAACGCGCCGTCGTCATTACTTAAAAGGAATATAGAGTACAAAAAATTGCAGTGACTTGGACAATATAAGTAATGCAAGGGTGCAAACAAATGGGCCATTTTTGAAATTTAAGTAATTATAGGGAGGCTTTAATTCAGCCCTTGAAGGTAAATAGCCCCAAAACAAATAACCCCCAGCCGCACGTTGTGCACAAAAATGTCTTAGAGTGATTTACCCGTGACTAAGTGATCTACCCGTGTACAACACAAGGCACGCTTGGATTTTGAATCTAAATGTTGCGTGTTTTATAAAGGCCGCCGTAAAATGACAATACATGTGAACCCAGTGCAATGTCAGAATTCAAATCCCCATAGACTCACCGCCATGCAATTCAAACAATCAACTCGGAAGGGAGCAACTTCGTTCCTAGTTCAGTTGACTGCAGTTAGAGATGATGTAGAGGACACAGTGCTAGCTTCTTATGCCACAATGTTGGAGGAATATGTTGATGTTTTTCAGCCTATACCTACATGGTTACTTCCAGAGCGATATATGGCCCATACTATTCCTTTGGAGCCGGATGGCAAGCTGCCATTTAGGCCAATCTATAGATTGAGTCCTCTAGAGCTACAAGAGGCCAAGAGATAGATCAAGGAGTATTTGGAAAAGGGATGGATTGAGCCTAGTTCATCGCCCTATGGGTCTCCCATCTTGTTTGTTAAGAAAAAAGATGAAACATTGCGAATGGTAGTGCATTATCGTGCACTCAACAAACAAACGGTAAAAAATCGTTATTTGTTGCCTCGCATAGATGATCTTTTTGACCAATTAGCAGGCTACACTGTATTTTCATGTCTTGATTTGGCACAAGGTTATCACTAGATTGAAATATCCGAGGAGGATACACCAAAGATAGCGTTTCAAACACCGTTTGGACATTATCAATTCAAAGTGTTAAGTTTTGGATTGACTAATGCTCCGGCAACTTTTCAGGAAGTGATGAATCGTGTTTTTCACAAGTTTCTCGGAAAGTTTGTCTTAGTATATCTGGATGATATCTTAATTTTTCTTTAAGAATGAGGAGGAACATGTTAGCCATTTGGCACAAGTACTTCAAATTCTACGAGAGAATTAGTTTTATGCAAAGATGTCTAAGTGTCATTTTGGAAAGAATGAATTGCATTATCTAGGACATGTAGTAGGCAAAAAGGGCATTAAGGTGGATCCTAGGAAAATAGAGATTGTGGCAAAGTGGCATAGACCTCTTGAAGTTGGACAACTTAGGTGCTTCTTGGGGCTTTGCAATTACTTTCGCAAATTTATTCATGGATATTCCACTCTAGTTGCACCATTGACTTCTCTGACGCGAAGCAATGTTAAGTTTAATTGGATTGACGATTGTGAGCGCGCGTTTAAGGATGTTAAATATGCCTTAACACATGCGCCAGTATTGACCTTACCCAAGTTAGGGGAGCCATTTGAGGTCCTAAGTGATGTTTCTTTACTTGGAGCAGGAGCAGTATTATTTCAGGGAGGTAAACCTATTGCTTTTGAGAATAAGAAATGTTCTCCAGCTGAGAGAAATTAGACTACTGATGAGCAAGAACTAGCAACAGTTGTGCACGTCATGTGAATCTGGCGGTGTAACCTAGAGGGAGCACATTGTACTATTGTTACAGATCATAATCCTCTAGTGTATTTAAAAACACAACAAACGTTATCAAGGCGTTAAGCTCGATAGTTGGAGTTCTTGAAGCAAAATTTTGTCTGCCGTTGGGTATACCGACCAGGAAGGATTAATATGGCCGATCCCCTGAGTCGAAATTCACTAGACACGGGTGGCCAAAAAGCCTTGATGGCACCTAAGGTTGCTCCAAGTAATTCGATCTTCCAACTGGTGGTTGCAGACGCTATGCAAAGTGATCCTGGACAGCGAGACAACAATGTGAAGGGGTACCTGGAGTTCGTCAGTGATAAAAAGTTATATCAAACTATCATTGTCGGGTATGCTCTTGATCCTTGGTTCTCAAACCCGCACAATTTGAAACATTTTGTTTATGAGAACCACATCTGATGGTATGATAAGGCGGTTGTAGTTCCATATGTGTCTTTCCAAGAATCGAATATCAGGTCATTTTTGCTCCGTGAATACCATGACGTAATGTATATGTGTGGATAAGTTATCCAAGATGGCCCACATTATGCCAACCACCACACATGTTACTGTTGAAGGAACGACAAGGTTAATTCGTGATCAAATTTATAAGATTCATGGTCTACCCAAGGTAATCCTAAGCGATAGGGACATTAGATTCACAAGTAGGTTTTGGGATGTGTTGCATGGTCTTTTGGGGACAAAGTTGGCCATGTCCACTGCGTTCCATCCTCAAACCAACGGACAGACGGAATGGGTAAACTGTATCCTAGATGATATGTTGCGGCATTATGTCAACCCAGTGCAAGATGATTGGGATGAAATCCTTACAGTCGTTGAGTTTGCATATAATAACTTCTAGCAAGAGTTAGTACGGAATACTCCGTTTGTCCTGAATTATGGTCAGCATCCCCGGACACCAATAAGTGGAAACAGCAGGTGTCAAGTCTTTGTTGTGTAGAATTTTGTCGAGTAAAAGTTCTATGCTGACAAATACAGACGAGAGGTATCGTTTGAGGTGGAGCAGCAAGTGCTTGTAAGTACTGCCAACATTAAGTTCAAGGTCCCATGAGCTCAAAAGCTTTTACCAAGGTGGATTGGTCCATTTCGGATAGTCAAGAGGATAGGGGTTGTAGCATACCACATGCAACTGCCAAATACTTTTAAGATCCACGATGTCTTTCATGTATCACTTCTTAGGCCTTATGTGGCCGATGGCAGGGTGCAACCTCCCCCTCCGCCAATCTTTGCGGAAGATGCATCCTATGAAGTAGAACGCGTGTTTTCACATGAGGATAGAGGGTCTCGTTCTCGCCCCAAGAAATTCTATCTTATCAAATGGTTCGGATATGTAATTGAGCATAATTCATGGGAGCCGGAATGCAACTTGAGTGTAGAAGTCCTCAAGGCGTACTGGGATCCAGTAGCCAAGTCGGAGGACAGGCTAACACGTAAAGGTGTCAAGCGTGACCGCGAAGCCCCAGTTGCACATAAACATTTGAGGCGGAAGGAATCTTCAGGGTAGACGCCTTTTGTTCTTTCAGGCTTGCACAAGATCCTGTAAACGGGGTGTTATTATTAAGTTGTTTCACCCTGGCAATTGGCATGGAGCATGGGTACAGATACAGATCCCAGGGCTCGCTTTAATTAGTGGTGGTCTTGACTCTATGTCTTAATGCACTACGATTTGGGATAATACATGAACGCGGACGTTCATTCCTAAGTGGGGAGGTGTGTAACGTGTATTTACTTATTTATTATTTATTTACTATTTACAACCTCGAGTTCAACTAAACTCCTTTACTAGAAGACTAGAGGTGCCATCCTAGGTGCTCTAGCAGTTCTAAAGGTAAAGGGAGTCACTACTAGTTGAGACTATGATCTTACCCTAGGTTATCACCTCGTAAATAACAACCATGAGTGTACTGTACTTAGAGTTATCCTAAAGGCATGGAGGGAGAGCTAGTTAAGATATTTGGAACTACTAGTTGAAGGGAGCCTCAACTCATAGTAGTATCTAGTATATAAGCTCTAAGGTTGGGTGGAACACGCCTCTTGAATCTCATCATTGTGAGATATGTTACATTGAGATCTTTAGAACTTATCATTAAAAGTGATGCTGAAAAGGAAATGGTGGAATTTAGTTTCGAACAAAGATTTCATGACCTTAAATATTTTAAAGTTGGAAAATTTTATGTTTCTTGATTTCAATATCCACTTGAGGGCATCATCACAAAACTTTGTCGAAAACCATGAATTTAATGTAATTTTATCATATTTTAAATCATTTAAGACAATTGCTTGTTCAATGTCACCTACTTGCACACCACTTGCATCATCTTCTAAATTATGTAGACTCTTTTTGGAATTGTTTTTGTAATAACAAATTGCTTGGCTTTGTAGATTAATATGATTTTTATATTTCTATGATTTTTTTCTTCAAAAATTTCAAAAGATAGTGTATAGTTTCAAATCACTTTCACTTAACACTAGGCAAGGATCAAGAGCTATTTACTTTACCATGCTTGCACCCACACATATAAATGGAAATTAAAAAAATATAATTTTAATTAAAAAAAATTACAAATATATGACAGTAGATTTAGATACTTTGATGTTGAAAAACGGACAACCCTTCTAAATTCAATCCCAAGCCATTTTAATCCAAGAATAAATGTATTGCGTTTGCCTATTGTGCACTCAAACTCCCACCAATGACTGCCTAGAGAGTAGAAAAGATTTCAAGAAATCCCACTTCAAAACATCAAATAATACATCACAACCCTAAATTTTGTACACATATTACACACAAATGTGCAAATGGACGTCACAAGGCTTTTGGCCATCACATCATGTCGGAACGCAATGGGCGTTGACATGGTGTTTTTTAACTAGAGTAATGTTTTATTTTATTTTAAAGATTGTCTTGGTTGATTGCTATGAACAGTCAATGTCTTTAAAAATATGTTATTTAGAAAAATTTGTACCAACATATCTTACTGGATACAAGATCTAACTATTTAAATTGTTAATATGGAATTGTTAGGGATTTTTTTTTGGGGGGGGGGGGTTGTTGGGAGTTGATTGTTAGTAGTAATTGTCCAACTAGCTAATTGCTTCAAGTCAATTTCTCTGGGTTGACAATTTGGAGGAGCCAATTTTCTTCGGATCGATTGCAATGGTCGACCTAAAGCAATCAAACATCTAGTCGACTGCTTTAAAAAAAATTAAATCTCAAAAAAATTATGAATTGTTAGATCTTGCATCCAATAAGATCTAATTGTCCCAAGAAAATTGGATTTTTTCTTTTTCTTTTGCAGTGGACAACTATGTCAACTATAAAGTAGAAGTCCACCAAATTGTTCATCAGGGGCTTCACTACGTCAGTTTACCTAGATACATTATCGGATTGATCCGCACCGATGTGATGGTTTTAGGTCCAACATCACCTCATTGCCAAAGGAAGTGATGTGACAGACATTGACGTGAAATTATGGGTATTACAACCCAATACAAAAATTGACTTATAAAATAGCACTAGCTAATTTGGGTACTTTGATCTCATGCAATGGATAATTTTCCAAGCTCGATACTCCAACAATCCCAAGCCCTAGAATACATGTATTGCGTTGATATTTGTGCATAAATTCACTACTAACTCAACCCAAAACCAAAACCAAAATCAACCATACCCATGCCCCATAACAAGTGCAATTCAATATTATAATTTATCAAGATGAAATAATGTAATAAATGGCAACAACAACAAAAAGGAGCAACGATACCTGCAAAGAGCTGCAAACGGAAAGGGAAGGAGAGAAAAAGAGATAAATTGAAGGTGAGTGGGTCATGTCCACGTGATGGCTGGGGTAGATTTTTTTTCATGCGTCTCAAGTACCAATGTACCAAATATCTTGCCCAAGCGATGTTTTTAGGGCATCTTGAAGACTTTGGGGGTGCATATGAGTGTATCCGTGCAGTAAAAACACTTTGGCAATTTTGTGGTTATAAAATGCATCTTAAGTCATGAACATACTTGTTGATTTTGATGAACAAGAGATGAGACCAACTCATCTTATTAGAGTACAGTGATGAGACCTTGACAACCTTCTTTTAGAGTTTGAGTATCGATAGGAAATGCCACCTCATCCAAACAGAAGAAGGTTGATGCCACCTTGGCCCTCATGGGGCACATGGAAGAGGGTGATATTTGCTTATTGGGGGGTTTTTATTAATTAAGAGCCCCTAACAACCGAAATTCTTCCAAAGAGAAGATGACAAAAAAACCATGTGAGCTTGTACAAAACCACAAGTTTTCTAAACAAAAAAAACAAAAATCAAAAAAATAAAATAAAATGGTGGCTCAAAAGGTTGCCTCCACATTGGCTTCCCTAAGCCCATCTCCACACCTTATAAGTAGTGAATCTCTCCAAATTACGTGAGTCACCCAACAAATATAACAATCAAGGTATACCAAAAAACCATAACAATGAAAACAAAAGCAACCAGCACAGTATATATACACAAAGATGAAGTTTTGCCTCCCCTAACAAAGAAGGTTGACCTCTAGTGCACAACATTACCCAAAGAGGATTTGAATATGCCACAATTTGCATCACAAGTGTGTAGAAGATTACTAAATTCATGCGGAGACGTCACACTCTATAGCGGAGGTGTGCAAAAGACTTGATGAAGGCCCATGGCCTCAACCCAACAAAGTGGGCAACCCAGCCTCACTGCCTTCCAACCCCCCCCCCCCCCCCCTCCCCTCCCCTCCCCCTCACGAGCAACCAATGGCATGATTGCTTTGTCAAGTTGTCAAATTTGGCTAATTCACGATGAGCCACACCACCTTTTTCCAAGGGGTGCAAACACAAGATTTGGCCAAGAGTAGAAAATTCCTCTCTTCTTGAATCAAAACTCAAGTTTGCAATAGGAAGGATCAAAATCATGAGGTTCTTTGTGGAGAATAATAATGGATATCAAAAACGAGATTTGATGAAGATTCCCCTAAAAGTTCTGTTTAAATCCTCATTTTTGCCACTTAACAGGTAACTCTATTGGGTAAGAGTCTTCTAGTGAATGAGAAATTTGGACACCTTTTGTGGAACACTGCTCACATCATCTCATTCAATGGGTGGATCCTAGATTAGTCACTATGATTGGCCAAAGTTGGTGCTCTTCTTAGATTGTTCTTAATCTTTCGTACATCATCACTTTGATTGGTCAAAGTGGTGTTATTTTGTACTTGATGCCACATGTAATTAACAGTTGTTATCTTTGACTTACTTAATGCACTGTAGCATTTACTTATTGGTAATCTAAGAATGAAATAAAGGTTTCGCTTTAAGGGTGGTGTTACTTTAATGCCTAAATTTGAGCCCCTTTATTAGGCCATGCCTTAAGGCAAGTGATTGCATTCGGTGTAGTAACTTGAATAAGGCAACAGTAGCAACAACACCATTGTAGAGTAAGTTGTCCTAAAAGTACTTTCAGTGTTGAAATTAGCTTTTATTTGTATGCATGTTATCTTGGGGCGACAGGTCCATGTGACTGTTGAATTCTTGAAATGAAAATTGCATGACTTATAATGGTTTTATTTCATTGATATTCACTTCCCATTAGCCTTTCTGGCTTCATGGGCTTTTGAAATCAGTTTCATCTCATCTCATCTCAAGTTAGGTACGCATGTTTCTGCCTTTCATACTTTCAAATTATGTTGTAATTAAGGTAGTTTTGAGTCGTCGGTGATAGATCTCATAAATGATACCTTGCTAGGAATCGCTTCCTAGTAATATATATGATCAAAATCCTTCTCTATGGTTTTTTTAAAGTTAAATGTTAAATTTAACTTTCAACGCATGAATGTAAATTGAAGTAATTTAAAAACCTCGAAAGTCCCGATATTTAAAAATTGAATTTGTCATTAGTGTTCAAAGTCCCATTCCTGGAATTGTAAACATTTGCTGGAAAGGACACAAAATTTGGATTTTTACCAGACGCAAATATTGATATGCATGCACCTCCACTGTTGAAAATCCTATTAACACAAAGCTCCTTAACATGGTGCACAAGGGCTGAAGAGCAACAGGTGCTGGCCAACAATGAGTCTTTCAAGTAGACTCCCTACACTGAATGGATAGATTAGGAAAGGGCAAACTCGGCGTCACAATTTAGTGATACCTGCATATTCACTAGGAAAAGTTGATCTCAAACTACACAGCTAAAATGATGGTACTAAATGAAAGAAAATTATCAGCTGATACACAAGATGGTGAAGGAAAGGACTAATTGCTGCTAATGGGATATCCCTAACATTCCCTGCAAAATTGTCTCTCCCTACAGTAAGTATAGGTGGCTGTTCCTTATCCTCCCACGATCCCTCAAAAACTGTCGCAGAAGGGAGGATTCTCAATTTGATTTGAAGGTGATAGCAGTACAAGTGTGGAAATTACACAAATGTAATCCATAATCATATCTCCAAATCAACATCCTTCTCCTCTGTCTGCTCTTCCTTCTCCTCAGACTCAGCTGGTGGGGGAGCTTGCTCATCCTATAACAGTCATATGAAGTGTCAGGACTGGTGGGTCACTCTTACATAGTTAATTAGAACAATTACAGGAACAGAAAACTGTACACTTCTAGACGAACCAAAAAGAAACAGTCCTTAACAGTAGAAATACCATCATGACAACAGGCTAGCTGTAAAGAGTACTACCATGATACAGTTAGGACTGTGTCTTACCTCAGGTAGTGGTTCTTCCGCGTAGTCATTCTCAAAAGCATCCGCAGGAACAGAGTACAATCTTCAGAAAACAAAGGTCACAAATTATAAGTGAGATTGCAAACAACATCACTGATTTCAATCAGGTATGGACAGAGAAAACACCCCATAAAGGACAAGCCAGGCAGATGAAAAAATACCTGACAAGAGGTTTGTTGGGATCTTTCACCAACAAGTATTTTCCCTCATCCAATTTCATACAGATATCCACAACAGTCTGCAAAATGCACATAACAAAAGCACAGAAAATGTAACCAAGTTCAAAATGCATGTTCACTGAATGATCGTTAGCAATTCGGTGGACCTCAATATAGAGTGATGCAAAATATCAATGTCACCTCAGGTGCACCTTTATGACATCATCTTGGAATTTAAGTCCTGCAGATACACTGGTTTCAACATACACATTTGCATATGTTTTAGAGCAGTATGCATGGCTGTTTAGGAGAAATCCTGTGATTTCTTCCATTTTGTTAGTTCTGTTTTAGATTGTGAGAATCATAACTTAGCACAAAATACAGAAATACTGCACTACACTTGAGACATCACACCTCAGGCAAGTGGAGGAAAAATACCTTCAGAATGCCCCACATGTTGTTCACATTGAGGTTGATCTGGCCAGCAAACTCCTTAGGCTTGTAACCTTGGATAGTTAGCATGGTGTGGTTGTAGTGGTCCTTGGGGTGCACCCTTGACACATATCCTAACTTCATCTGCAATTTTCAAACTAACCTTGATTAGTGTTTATCCTACAGGTATAGGATACTAAGGGAAAGGAGTCGGTTGAATGACCAGGTCTGTTCACAAGGTCTTCAAAGACAGCCCAGAAAACAGTTGGCAACACAATGTTCTCTTAACCAGCTGTCTATCCATCTACAAAGAATCTGATATAAATTCATCCATGCAAGAAATTCTGTGTGGAGGAAGCCTGTTCTGCCCCATAACATATCCAAGGAGTATGAACAACACGCAGATCTTGCAGTCACACATCCTCTTACTTAGTTATCTCAGCCATGCTTGGACTCGCACCAGATCTCAGACAGGTCTAGCACCACTGCACAATCTCTGTCAAGGCATCTGGGCAGCATGCTGACAAATACCAAATTCTCACCTGGTCGGCCCCTGAAAGAAGAGCCTGGGCTGTCCACTTTGCCAACTTGTTAGCATTGTTCTTCAATTCTGTGGCTAGGACCTGCAGATACCACACAAATTAAGAGGATTCTTTTAACTTTTCAAAGAAACTAGAACTGATTAGAGAAGCTATCAAAATGACATTTTCCCTTATCGAGTAAACAAGCATACACATAAACCAAACAGAGGACACAATATTGAAAAAGCTGCAGAACTCACTGCTCCACGCTGATTTTCAATCTTTTGTCTCCAATCCACTCCTGTAATTCTTGAGTCAAACTCATTCAAAGCATTAATTGTCAACAACACCTCTGAGCCCTTGACTTCTGCCACACTGTGAAGTTCACACCTTGCCACCAATGTGGTTTCCTGCACAATGAATACAAGCATAAGTGTATATACATTTATCACTTCCAACAAGCTCCAAGTTTTCAAAGTAATTGGAACAGAATAAGCTGCCTTTCTAGAGCAAGGAACAGATAAGAGAGATGTCATTTAAAACTCAACTTTGTTCTGTAAATTTAGAACACAATTGCAACAGAATTCACTTTCTAAATACTTCAAGAATGCTGGCAATCTTTGAGGGACAGGTTCCTCACCTCATCCAACTTCCACTTGCGGTACCGGTAGGCAACAGATGCAACTTCCTCATTCTCTGAGGCAAATGGATTTGGCTCCTTAAATTCAAATTTCTTACCTTCCTGTAGTGGAACACATTAACCATAAGGAAGCTAGCTCACATGCAGATGCAGGACAGAAGCTCCATCATAAATGATTGGATAAGGACAAAAACCAACCACCCACACGGAAATGTGCAAATCAACACAACCTGCCCAATTGACCTGAACTGAAAATCTGGAAGAAGCCTGTCCTCTCACCATATTAGCAAAGATCTATGAATCTATTGTCCTTCAGATAGTTCACTACAAACTTGAAAGGTGAGGGAGAACCTTTTGTAAAACTTGTTGAGTAAAATTTTGATTGATAAACGTTGCTTCCTGACTCAAAGAGTGCATAGAGTTGATGCTGTCTTTCTCCTCAGGAATGGGCTCCTGTGCAGTCTCATATACCTACAGAGTAGTAGTAATAAGAATCATAAACTAATGAAACTTCACATCCTCAATTTTCAATGAAGAACTACTGTGAGAAGGTCAATTGACACATAATCCTTGCCAAAGAACAGCTCAACTCTCGATAAAGAAATACCATGGGGGATGACTTACTGTGAGAAGGTCAAATGAAGCATCACGCTTGTCAAAGAACAGCTTGTTGCCCACACGTTGAACAACAATATCCCATGAGTACATAGATCGAGGTGAGCACATGAGAGTGGATAGAATAGCATCCGTAGCAAACACCGTACCAACATCCTCATTCTCCAACAACAATCGCCTGTGCCATTCCATGACCACTCTGCAATTAGCATTTGGTTCCACAAACAAAAACAAAAACAAAAAAACTGGCTAGATTCATTTCACAAAGGCAAGACTTCATAGAGTAAAAAAATTGTAGTAAAAAATCCATAAACAAATTGAGAACATCGATAAATGAGTCGCCTCCGCTATAAGACTTCAATTTATGCACAGATGTGAAATGTTGTAAATTCCTGGAGAAAGCCTAGTGAAAAACAAGTGACTCTGAATTGGTTCAGCAGGAGCACACCTGATAACAGGATCATCGGTGGTGGTGACCTTGTAGAATTGCCGATTCTCAAACCTCTCCAAGGGTTTCTCTGTCTGTCAACAAAAATCACCCAACCAGATCAGCATCTTTAATATTAACATCACTGAAACTTGTCACCTATGACTGAAACTCACTACAGTAAACCAGATCGAACATCAAAACCACAGATGTATGAGCCAGTTTATGAAGGTTTGTATACCTTTGGTGTCACACGATCATAAGCCTTATCATAGTACTCTAGTGTTCCACATGTTGTGCTGCAACCATAAAATATCAAAAAGTAAGAAGGCTGTACATTGAAGAAACTATTACTCCATCAACATTGTTGCATCTGAATCCATGAAGACAAGTATTGCCATTGTAGCCCAACAAAACTACACCAACAAACTGCACAGGTCTGCAGTTGCAATAAACAACCAGCACATGCAGTATGAAACATGGATGACTTAAGTGACAGGTATCTCAGATGCATAATGTCAGCTGTAAGTTGACTAGCTTACATATCCTCCGGTTCACCCACTTCAAAGCTCAACTTAGAAAGAGATGAGAGAGGGATTTGCTCCAATACAGTCCATTCAGGTCGAATATCCACCTGAACAGCGAAACCACATGAATGAGGGATACAAACACAAGTCTCAAACATAAAAATACTTCTGCGGAACCCTTTTATTTCCTTCTAGAGAGAGAGAAGAGCAGGCCAGAGATGAAGTGCAGGTTATCACCCTTGCACCATAAGAATAATGCAGGATGAGCTGGGCTCAACAATCCTACTCATTCACAATTTGCATCAGAATGCAGAGAATATGACCAAAGATAGTAACAAAGCAAAGCAGATTACCGAGCTGTTGTAGACAACACGTGGAGCATTCTTGTCTTGCCAGTACGCATTCCACTGCCCTCTCTTTTGTTGCTGAAGCCTTTCCCTTCTCTGCCTTTCCCTGTCTGCTCCTGCTCCACTGTCACGGCCTCCATCACGCCTCCCTTCATCTCTATCTCTTCTTTGAAAACGCTGGACCAGACACACTCAAGGCATCAGTATTCCAACCATTTACGCTCTGCATTGCAAGGAAATTGCAATGCAAAACTAAATTGTTCAAAGTCCGTATTAAGAATCTACCTGACAAGCTACACACAAACAGCTTCTGCCTTCTACATGCACTCAACACCATCTTTGGCTGGGAGATCACTGCTCTTACACATAAACAATGTGCTCATCCTCAGACTGTACACTAACCAGTACTTAATGCTTGTTAACACATACCTGCTGAAATCTGCGTCCACCATACTTGGGCCTTGGAGGAGGCCTTGTGTCTACTAGATGAAACGAGTCCTGTTAAAGAGGACAAAGTGCAACTTGTAAGATTTCTGCAAATCAGTTCTATGCCAATATCTCATGCAGGCTATGAACCCTACTTACCACTGAAAACTTCATCAATCAGAGACATTTGAGCTAAATAAGTAGCACCTCTTCCAACATAAATCATTTTTTTGAAGAACTTTCATACCTCATCTTCGTTATGGAAGAAGTTAAAAACGGACGCACCACCAGTATTATTGCGATCAAAACGCCCTATGTAAGAATGGAGCAGTAGAGTTAGTCATACACACTTCATAATAGCCCTAAGAAATGAAGATTTACTCCCTACACACTTTGAAAAGAAAAAGCCCTGCAATGCTTGCATCACTCAAATGCAAGTCAAAGACGAAAATAAGATGCCTCATGCAAGCAAGCTCATGCAAATTCATAACAAGACCAGATTGAGGTCCCGAACCTTGCTACACAGCCCCACTCTGCAACCTATCTACAGCAGCAAAAAAAGGATGCAAAGTCATAACTTTGATTGGATTTCAAATACGAAACGAGAGTGAGTGAAAATGTCGCAAAGCAAGCTGCATTAAAGTAAAGACTGTACAAAATTGAGAACTATGAAACACGCATCCAAATAAAAGCCACACAAAGAAAAGTCATCAAAACTTTGTGAGTGCGCTGCTTGTAGACGACAATCATAACTGTTATAAAATTTTGATTCCAGGTGCGACATAAGATGCCACAGGTTACCGAGTCTATGTTCTACTGCCATTGCTGAGTGCAGCAAAAGAAAAGGAAGAAAGAGAGCGAATTTGAAGATTACAATACTCGGTCTGGAACCTCCCAGTCACAAACTCAGCTCAAATCAGCTTCTGAGGACAGATTTTAGGTACAAACATGCCGATAGAGAGATAATTTTATTTCTCCACATCAGAGCGAACCTAAGATTCCTCAAGGCATTTGAGCTTTCATCTATTTTCTGATATAAGCATCTCATGAATGAGGCTTCTGCAACTGTATTTTGTTGCATGCTCAGGAAAATTGGGGATAGATACTAGATTAGAAGTACCTTAACCCCTTCAAAATGCGTTTGTGAGGACCTTCACAAAGTTTTTACCCAATGTTCTATATGATCAAAGCTTAAGCAAATGATGGTAACTTCCAAGACAACAGGGTAAATACCAAACCAAAAGAAAAGGCTAATAAACTATCGTTATCAGCTAGGTATGAAATTCTCAATATTCAGCATCGCTAAAGGTATGACCAAACAGCAAGCAAGTAGTGTTTTTTTCTCCTCGGAGACCCTACTGAGGAAAAAAGAGAGCGAATTCGAAGACTACGGCACTCGATCTACAACCTCCCAGTCAAACTCGGCTCAAACAAGTCACGGACTCCCGGTAAGAAAGAGAGAGAAAGGGAGTTGCACGAACAGATCGCACTTCATTGGAATGAACACAAAATTCATATGAATGAGCTTGCCGCTGATATAATCACTTCAGAAGTTCGGAACGAGCATGGAATTCTTAAGCATGTGCAAACGTTCTCTTCCTATCATAGGTTCAAGAAAAAATCCACTAATCAAGGTCATTGATTATATGCATGAATGCCAAGCATTGTCAAGTGGCATTAAGCTCTCATTATTTATTAGGCAAACATATGAAATTCGCACCAGCATTGTACTTGTATGCCTGTCCCGTCCAGTCCGAGGCTCGCCCGACGCGGTCTGCTTTGCTGAATGGCGCGTAGGGCACATTCTCCAGCCGCGACGGCACGCACTCTGCGCCTGGTCCCCATCCGTCCAGATTCTCGGCGACCAGCGGCACGGCGAACGCCATCGCCAAGGATCTGCTGGAGCTTCAAAACTCCAAACCCTCGGAGCCCTTCTGCCTCCCACGTTTAGCTCCCAACCAAAAAACCTAACAACACAAATCACTATGGACCTTAGGGTTTTGGGAACAACGTGGGCTAGGGTTAGCGGGAGAAAAGAGGACGACAGAGTCAGTCATCGGTGACTGTCCCTTGCGACGGGTACACTGTAGTGGGAACGGCGAGACTTGGAACGGTGACTGTGGAATTTAATATCGCCGTCGCCCTTAGGGCAGACTCTATTGTGCTGGCTATTCCGGAGAAGGAAATTAAAGTAAAGGTATTGTGGGTCTTATGTGGTCCTTCTTTTTCATCTTACAAATATATTTGATTAGTAGGTATGTGGCAAGCCTTGTTTGTAAGCACAAACACCCAATAAAAGATAGTTAGTGTTACAACGAGATTGGACTATGTGCTCAAAATACATCAACCGTTATCGGTTCAATAATTGACATAATCACGGGGTCTATATGATCACTTAAAGAAGAAATATATGATTCAATATAACTTTTTGTGATTTTTACATTTCGTTTTTTTTTTTTTAATGACAATTTGCGTGATTTGTAATTGCGAACCAAATGAGACAATGGGAACATAATTCTCAAGTCGATCTACCAATTAAAAAGTTTGTGTGGTGTCGGAGGTGTCTACAATAGGGCCACATACCTTTAGCGTTGGATGGGATCTCATCTACCATCTTTTGCATTAAGCACTTTCATGTGGAGTAAGGGGATCAACATATTCAAGAGTGTAATTTGCCTTGTTGTCAAACATGCAAATTTGAAGGTGGTTGTCATCACGTTTACCCATTTTGCATGTTGTTTGATTGTATTTAATGAAATTTTTATCTTGAAATTTGAGAAAAAAACTAAATATATCCACAAAATATGAAAAATCCGAGTAAGGATTGTAATATAAGAACATGCCTCCATGATTAAAAAAATTAGCGGGCAATGTGACAATGTCAAGTCCACACCAATACGTATACGTAAATGAAATTCGATGTGATTGAACGGGGCTTGAATGAAAATCAATTTCTAATCA
This sequence comes from Polytrichum commune, assembly GCA_950295325.1. NCBI lineage: Eukaryota > Viridiplantae > Streptophyta > Polytrichopsida > Polytrichales > Polytrichaceae > Polytrichum > Polytrichum commune. The sequence goes on from OX485807.1 coordinate 6,639,438, forward strand.
TAAAACAAAAAGGCATTTGATTCCTCCTCCTCAAACTTCAAATTCCCTCTACAATTTGTTTCGACCAATTTTTCTTGTTCTCTAGAGAAAACATGTCCATGCTTCATGTGGAGGGAGGGGGGGTCATTTTTTTGTGCAACGATTCTCGCCAACATGGACAACACATGAGAGTTTGCCCTTACTTTGTCCACACCATCCCCTTGATTCCCAACTACTCTAGAGTAGAGGCACCCATAACAAATCACTTAAGATATTTTGCGCAAGATGTAGAGAAGTGTAAGGCAATGCAAAAAAATTCCATGTAGGAAGGTAGAAATCACAAGAGACTACAATTTTTTCAGTCATTTTATTCTTTGGATTTAATTTTATTCTTGATTTTTTGAAGCCAAACGTTGGCGCAGACATATTACGACTGTCTAGAGTCCGCCATATTGCTCATTCCTCCTCACTTTAGTATCAAAACCAAAGACATGTATCATGACACTATTGATTCCGGCCTCATCAAAATTCAGTCCTAACCTTATTGAAATTATGGGACCCTATAGATTTTTGATAAAGTTATGATTGAGATAGGTGCTTCAACTATACACGTAGGTCGTATTAGACACAAGTTGATCATTCCTTCACTTGTTGAGTTTATGGGGGAATTTTTTAATATGTATTTGGAATCTCTTAAAACAAGTTTGCCCCACATTAAGAGAACATTGTAACTAACTAAGTGTTTGTAAAAGGTGTAGAGAAACATGCGTCCAACAATACACAACATTTAAATCATGTGTAAAATATAACATGACATTACCATGTTGATTTTAAATTTACATAACTACCAATGCAAATGTTTATCATGATATCCAAGATTCCAACACCTTCAAATTAGTGGTTGAAGTTTTGAAGGTCAATTAAACTTCTTGGTTCACATGCTTAAACTTTTGTATATTCGGGACTAGAATGTACAGTATGCTCTTCATCATCTTATAACTCAAGCAAAACAATATCTAAAGGTTAATAACATCCAACATGTTAGTAACAAACTATTTTAAATTTGATCAAAATATTAATGGCATGCAATCCTTGAGGTGGGCAAACCTCAACTTACCGTGACATTAGAATCTTCACTTGTTGAATTTGAATAATGGCATTGTTTGTAGCAACCAATTATATAATCGACCTTTAATGTCATGTATGGACGTTTTGGTCTGACAAATACATTTTGGAAGGATGAATAGGGATGCAAATGAATTTATATACAATCAAAATCTTATTATCACGATCATATATGAAATATGTAACTACATGTGAGAAGTTACGAAATTGAATGAAAGAAAGGATCAAACAAGCTTGCACACCAACTACAATAAGTGGTGTACTCCTCATGGAAAAGCAATTACATGTTCACTAAGAAAATTGAGAATCCAATATCTTTGTACAAATGACGTTCATTGTGAGATGGCTTTGGAATTGTAACATGTTCACTTTATTTACCGATAAAGCTCTTGGGACATCGTGTTGTTCTTGAGCCAATACTACCTCAACCCTCTATTTTTGGTTAGTTAACACAATATTGGCCTTATCATGAGTATAGTGTGTGGATATGAGATGCTCCCAAGTGTTAGACGAGTCCTCGAAGCTTGTGGAAGAAGAGCAACTTGTGATCTCATTTTAAGTTTTAGGATTTGAATGGTGCAACTTTGTCCTTTTATTCATGAGGCACTATGTATCTTTGTTGAAGGGTGGGCAAAACATTGTCTTAAGAATGTTATGGTGTCCATTTTCTTCCTAGAAGTTTGCTTGTTGATTGGTCTTTTGGGTATAATATGGCCTAAAACACTCATGAGCGACCCTTATTATGTCAGACAATGACACGACCCCCATAAGCAAACCTTCTTGGTCAACCACCCATGTGTGATGAACTTGAGCTAAAAGTGTATTGGACATCACCTCTGCCATTTAGTGAATTTAAGTGACACATGATTGGTGGCTTATGAAATGGCCTACATTTGAGAGACTCAACTCTCATAGCCTCCCCCAATGTTGGGCGAAACCCGCTTTGTTGAAAAAATGTGTTACCGAAAGTTGAGACCATGCTTGGAGTATTTATGACGTGCAACTGAGTAAAATACTCGTGGAAAATGTGCCCACAAGTTTTTTGCCGTTTCCCTACATCCAACACCATATATGACTAATTATGACACCAATTTAAGGTTAATAAAGATAATTTATACAAACAGATTTTGCAATTTAGTGTTGATCCTTGGTGTGAGCACTGAATCATGGTAAGTATTACAAGAGACACCCTTGAATCCGTGTTGGAACAATGAGGAATGCACCACAATATATGAAAAAAGGGACAAGAACAACCAAACACTACATTAGTAAGGCCAGTGAGCATGTCCTCATGTTTGAGCAGTGTTACAAAAAATCTAGTTGCAATTTTTATTGCTTAGCCCGCCCTAGGAATCACTATAAGTACATGTTAATATGCAACATGTATACTTTTAGCAATCCAACATGTTGAAATCCAATATAAGGAGTTAAAATTCACATATTATGCACTTATATTGTTAAGGCGAGCTTCAAACAAACGAACAAAATGGCTGGACTTGACCACGGAGGTATGTATAGTCACTCACAATAATGAATTGTTTCTTTTGATCTTTGTCCTCAACCTCCTTGACGCCCTCTACAATTGGCACGGCTTGCAAGGATTGGTTGCATAAGCACTTGACCAAATCCATCACAATCATATAGGTGGGTGCGGCAATAACGGAGGGATGCACGGCCCTCAAGTCACTCACACTTTTCTTGGTCATGATGTCGAGTTCCTTAGAATGTGTATAAAAAAAATTCACCATGTCTTTTGAGTGAAAATGTGGTAGCTCGGTGAGTTCTTTGTAAGCTCAACTCCAACGTTGTGATTCATTTTGCTTTTAATAGGAACCCAAATCCGATGTATGCCTTTGCTCATCATCTCCATAGCTTCAAACATCCTACATTCAAAGTTAGATGTCATGAGTTAAAATACATTTTTGGTGATTTCAACAACCCTAGGGCAACATTGAGATGTACATGAAGAGCACCTAATAATATTCAAATATAAAGAAATTTTTATCATGTCAATGTTGGCAAACATAGTCTTTCTTTATTTGAATAGCATCCTCACCCATACATTTCAAGCATGGTAGAAATAATAAAGAATTTCATTGTACTTAATACATGTCTATAAACAAATAGAGGCTTAATGTTTCAAACTCATGCATGTGTGTAGATTCGTAATTTGTTTATTAGATTCAACAATTGATAAGAAACCTGCGATGTATGTGGACTAATACACCATACGGTGTGCTCCTTTATTGAATCGATAATGATAGAGTCCACAGTTGCTGCAAGTCGTTTATCCATGTCTTCTTTTTCCTATGCTTCAGCAACGTGAATGAGAACATCAAGCACACTTACCATCCCAATGTATTTTTTCCTTATGGCACCGGTCACCCTATCTTGTTCCAAGATCTTATTACCTCCGACTCATGGCCAAATTCCAAGAGGTGTTGCCGCAAGGATGGCCAAGATGTTCTTTACAAGTAACATGTTGAGTGTGTGATCACCCATTGTGGCTGTGAATGGAATTTCTACCATACGGTGTTTATGTTCAACTAATTGACGCACCTCTGTATTGTAAAGAATTGTTGTTTTTTCAACCAATTCTATCATTATTTTTCACACCTTGTACTCTTGTGTTTGTTTGAATTTGAACATAAATTGTGGAATTGCCCAAAATTGCATATGACATCATAAAGTCTACCTCAATGAAATTTCTAGAGTGACAATAAAGCCCCTTGTTATGGACTTGTAACATGTATGTGATTTTGCATTTCCATGGTTGAATTGACCTTGAAACATAATTTGTTCATTATAGATTGACAAGTGCCACTGTTGCAAATTAACTTATCACTTATCTGTAGAAAATTAGGGCTAAGAAAATGAACACAACAAATATCCAAGACACTCTCTTTCAAAGCCCATCTCAATTGCCATTCAACTCGTCATTTTATGACATACCACCACTTCAGTAAAATGCGCGAGGTTACAAATTTACTTGCAAAGAGCTCTAGTACGTATTATATCTTAGACTTGACCTTTCATTATAATATGTTCTTACCCATACAACTCATTAAAAAAATAAAAACACACACACATGCAATGTCACACACGAGGTGAGACCTATCAAAGAAACAAAATCGAAATCATTCAATAGAGCATATCTTTGAGCGTTTTGGCCTTCATGATTGATCCAAAAGCATCACTATACGAACTATATTGACAATAACCAAAGCTAAGGAACTCCCTTCAATTAACCAATGTTGAGATACCCTCTATGTTACGTCAAGTCATTGATTCTTATCCCATCAACATCTTCTCAAGTATTTATAAATTATGTGCAACACAATTGCAAGCAGGTAGAAAAGACCAACAAGGTACATGCAAGTAATCAACATTTGGTTGCCATCAATTAGGTATATTTTGTCTTCCTTTTGTTGGTCTCTTCCACATCAATAAATGTCCTAACCACAACTTATGAAGTTTGCATCCAAAACATTTCATATTGCATCCAATATGGGTTGACACTTTCATGTAGTTTACCTTTCAACACCATGTGTCCCTAAATATGAATTATTTAAAGGACCTTATGACCTTTGTAAAATTTGAGAATAAATCTTCAAAACATGTAGAAGATCATTTGCAAACAATAATTATATCGAGAAGGAGTAAAATGTTATGAAATATTGATAAGAGAAACAACTACATTAAATAATTAGTGTGTTGAGGTGAGCATTGGTTGAAAATGACGATCGTTCTCAAAGGAGGTAAAGTAAGTTCAAACTTGTGCTTTTGGAGAGACTTCTCATATTTTTCTTTTTTTACAAAGTATTATATCAAATTCCAAATTATTTGTTTTGGAAGGTTTGTTTGTCATGAAGAAATGTATTAGCCTATTGTTCAATTTTATTTTGAGTATGATTATTATGAAGAGATTGGGAGTCAAGTCACACAAGTGCATTGTACATATGACTTAGTACAACCCATGCTATTTATCATCGACCCATGTAAATGATCTTGCAATCATCGAGTGATGATTGAAAATGGTGAGATAAGACACTTGTTTTTGCTACAAGGCAATTCATGGATGGAACACCCTTCATCATAGCATGTCAATATGAATGCCATAGTATATTTGATATACAATGTAGTTGAAACATGGCAAAGTGATGGGCTAAGGATTGAAGGTGAAGGTGTGAAAACTCTATTGAGTTAAAGAATACCACTTTCCGGATACACTCACACGTGAGATGAGCACACTATAATAGTCCAATATGTATATTGTTTATTAGATGTTTTTGGCCACCATTTTCCATATACCTTGAAGATGAAGGGATTGCAATATTAGAACATAACTTTCTGCTCTCCAACATTGATCTATCTACGTTTTAAAAGGACATATGATAAATATTCATTTAAGCATGTTCCATAGGTTTCGTATATCCTTCGTTACCCTTTTTGTTCAAAGGAAAGTGTGCACTTTCAAGGTCATCTACTAAGTGTAAGTTGCAAGATTGAATTGACAGGCACTTATGAAGCGAACTTGTTCACAAATATCACAAATCACATTTATGTGGTTGCACATATTGTTTTAGTTCATAAGCATGATGCGAGTATTTTTAGAGTGACAACTTTATAAAACAAAAAAAACTCATAATATGAAGATTACATTAATCTTTGTTGAAATTTTTGCAAATCATGTTCACCATGTGTGGAGTCAAGACATATTTTAAGGTGATCATTTAGAGAGAGAAATAATTTTCGGATTGGACTCACCTTTTGAAATATTTGTATCTCTATCGAAGTCTAAAACTCAAAATGATAGTCTATGTGATTCGCAATTTACTAAACAAAATAACTTCTAATCTGATCCAAGGGCCAAAATTGTGCGTGAAGTTGGTGAGTGTTCACAATAGGGCAACATATTGAATGTATGCAATCCCTATTATGGGCACTTCCAACTCCGCACACAAATGTAGTCACTAGAACATATTAGGAATTGTTTCATCCAAATAGTAATTGTAAATCACAAAGTTTATCAATTCAAGTCTGTGAATGAGAGTTGATAAGCAAATCTCATAAAGGAGTAATGTTGAGGATTATCTTTCTCTTTAACTGATCGTCGAGACCTCCCAAAGTGTGTTAATTGTTGAAACTAGAACGATGTCTATCATTTGAGCGCATAGTCCAATCTCACCTTAACACGTGTTGTTGTTGCATATTTTTAAATCACAATCACAACCATTGGCAATAGTGTTTAGAAGGTTTTGCTACGGAGAGAAAAAAAATATCATATATGAGCGTACCTCTCATTCATCCCACATAAAAGCCTTGAAGTGGCATGCAATTCAAAACTTACTTTTTGAAGTTAATTGGACACTGAATTTAGCTTTAAAGATCCCAATTTAGTCCAGTCCAAGTCATTCGAAATGAATCAACCATAATTCTATAGGGGGTTCAAGTTTTGATGTTGGATGAATGAGAGGTACGCGATAATAACAGAGAACAAGAATTAATGCATACACGCATACCTCTCATTCATCCAACATAAAAACCTTGAAACAATATGCAGCTCATGGCTATTATTCTAATTGATTTAACACCAAAATTAGCTCTTAAGAACCCGAATTAGCAATTATTCGAGATTAATCGGCTACAACCCTATACGGGGCCAAATTTTTAATATAGGATGCATGAGAGGTATGCTTGTATGCGACTATTCCCTCTCTCCCTTTTTCTACTACATTATTATCTTACTTGAGTTACATCGAGTACCCTAGATAATTAATTATATGTGGAGAAGCTTTGTTTGGCCTATTCATCACTCAAGTTGCCTCAGTTGTGCCAGGTCAATAAACCCCAAACCCTAAACCTAATCCTGCCTTCTCTGTTTTCCTGTCTGCTCTGTTCGCTCTCGTCTCGTTTTGGCGTTGCAGATTGCAGGGAGTTGTTGCTATGTCCGTCTCCATTGAAGAGAAGTTGGAGGAGAAGTTGAACTTGGTGTCAACAACCCCTGCTCAAGCTCCCATGGACAACAGCTCACAGAGTGATTTAGTCACCACCGAAGCTCCTATGGAGTCCCCCGTCCCTGCTCAAGCTCCCATGGACAGCGTTTCACAAGGCGATTTGGTCTCTATTGCCCCTCCTGCTCAGGTTGAGTCGACTGATGTCAAGGAAGGAGAAGGAGAAGCGAGAGAGATGACTTTGGAAGAGAAGTTGAGGTTGGTGCTCAGTGTTGGGGAGGATAACAAGTGCATTCCGGAGGACAATGACTTCGCTGAGCTCCGGAACCTGCTCGCTAAGAAACCTAACCCCGTTTGCTACGACGGGTTTGAGCCTTCTGGCCGGATGCACATTGCTCAGGTACAGTGTCTGATTTGTTGATGAGACTAAGTTGACATGTGCAGGCTGGTGGAATCTTATGTAACGAGGTTGAATTGGTGCTGAGAGTTGATGATATTTGATTTGGAGAAAGCTAATTTTAAGTGGTTGTAGAGTTATCCTTTGATTCAATGGGACTTTTTGTTGGGATTTCTTCGCCTTTGATTTTCCATCCGTTGTTTTGCATATAACATCAATAGTTTCTTTGCACCTGTAATGGTGCATGCTCGGAGGTAGCGTTTGAATTTGCATGAAGAGCAACCTATTTCGGGTTCATTAAGGTCCAAACTCGTTTCAGGGCCTTTTTGGCATGCTAAAACGAGTTTGGTCTTCAATCTACTAATGTAGAATGTTCTTTGTTGAAACCTCACATTACCTCCAAATTACCTACAAGCGTGCGCATCGCTAGCTTACCGAACATGGCAGGTGTGATATGCAAATCAACCAACTCCAGAACCCAAAAGTCATGTTGAGTTAGAGGATAATTTATTGTGTACTCCAAAATCCTTATGAGCCTGCCATGTTACAGGAGTGATGAGGAACATTGATGTTTTTCTGTTGAAGAAGTTTAGGGTTTTTGTGTGCTCCAAAATCCTTACAGTCTGCCATGTTACAGGGAGTAATGAAGGTTCTCAACGTGAACAAGTTGACTAAATCCGGGTGCATCTTCAAGTTCTGGATTGCTGACTGGTTTGCCCAGCTCAATAACAAAATGGGAGGAGACTTGAAGAAGATTCAGACTGTGGGGCGGTACATGATTGAGGTCTGGAAAGCTGCGGGAATGGACCTGGAGAGAGTGGAATTCCTATGGTCGTCTGAGGAAATTAATGGCCGAGCTGCAGAGTACTGGCCTATTGTCATGGACATTGCTCGTAGGAACACACTTGCGCGAATTACAAGGTGTTCAACTATTATGGGCCGCGCTGAGGGTGATGATATGTCTGCTGGACAAATTTTCTACCCCTGTATGCAATGTGCAGACATTTTTTTCCTCAAGGCTGATATTTGCCAACTTGGCAATGATCAGTTGAGAGTGAATGTGCTCGCCAGGGAGTATTGTGATCAAATCAAGCGGAAGCTCAAACCCATCATTCTTTCACATCGTATCCTACACCAATATAATTAGGGTTGTGTTATGGACCGGTGGTTTGTTATGTTTTGCATTGGACCAAAGTGTCATTTCTTGCTGTTTACATTTCACAGATGATTGGGAAACCTGGTGGTTTTATGAATTTGGCCTTTACAAGTTGCTAGATATGCTACCTGGGCTTTTGAAGGGCCAAGAGAAAATGTCAAAGAGTGATCCAAATTCAGCCATATTTATGGAGGATGATGAGGTAAGTCCTCCATGGTGGGGATGTATGTTGTAAAAAGTCTCTCAGATGGGACAAGTTTTGTCACTTGGGAGTTACTAGGTTCATGAGAGTGAATTGGTATGGTAATATTTTGTTAGATGTGAGCAGTGTATATTGGGAAGTTCTAGCAGGGTGCACTTATTTAGTCTGTAATCTCGTGATGATGAAGCTGCAAATCCTGAAAGGAGCACTATGAATAAGTTCTTCCATTTGATGACCTCTCTTCCTTTTGATACACAGGCTGATGTAAAAAAGAAGATAAGGCAAGCATATTGTCCACCCCAGGAGGTTGCTGGCAACCCATGCATCGAGTATGTACAGTATGTTGTGTTGCCATGGTTCAAGGAGTTTGAAATTCAACGAGATGCAAATAATGGTGGCAACAAGTATGTCTTTCTTACCCCCGCCCCCCTTCTCTCTCCCCTTGACAAGATGAATACAGGGACACCCAGAACGTAGAAACATGTGAAGAATGTAACTTAGCTGCTGTGACAACCTGTTTTGCATGGTACTCCCAGAGATAATTATCCCCATGACATTTTACTAGATGCTTTTAGTTGTGGTATTGCGTGTCATTTTCTGGTTCTCCCGGACTAAATGCAAAGAGCATTGTTTTGATTGGGTGCCGTTTCCTTTGACAGAACTTACACAGATATTGAAGATTTGAAGAAAGACTATTTGGAAGGATTGCTGCACCCGGGTGATCTGAAGCCTGCACTTTCATTAGGACTGAATAGGATCTTGCAGGTATTATAAATGACCAAATCAATGCCAATCATTGTCTACAATCTTGCAGTTGACCTTTTTAAAGACAAGACTATCTATTTCCTGTTCAATCCTACCTAAATTGCTGCAGGAGTCTTCTGTTGCTTTTGCATTTTGTTTAAGAATGTTTTCTACGTCACACAGGGAATATTGTAATCTTTTTTTTCAAAAAGATGGACTTTGTCATCCTTCATGTTTTCCTTTGTGGTGTTCTGAATTTGATTCAAGCAGATAATAAGTGTGACTAATGGTTCAACATTTGGGTTGTGTAACAGCCTGTGCGTGACCATTTCAAGAATGATCCAAAAGCGAAGGAGCTTTTGAAGACAGTGAAGGTATGGGATGCATCTTCAAGTGCATGTGTGACTATTTATTTGTTCAGTCATTTGAATAATTTATCTTGTAGTTCCAATTTGCTTGCTGTACAATTCCTTCAGCACATGTACCAATTAATGTGCATAGATCTTTTTGTGCATGTGTTTCTTTAATATTATGGAGACCTTGAGTGAAATGTTGTTTTTTTGATACTAATCCAAATCTTGTATCAATTTACTGTATTGGTTTGGTGCAGGGTTACAAGGTGACAAGATAGCAGCTTTGTCTGCCTATTGTTCCGATCAAGGTGCATTAATTAGGAGCCATAGAATGCAAAATGTCCTCCCTAGAGGATCTTTTGCAGCAGGCCCAAAGTCCCTCTTACTATAGATGAGATTGTTTAGTAAATTATTAAAAAGATCCCAGTCTCACGAGACACCTCATTGTTTGACATTAAACAGGGGAGATCATTTAGAATCTTTACGCAGAAATTGCCTGGCAGATGATGCTGAGATTGTGATTGCTAGAAAAGATGATTGTAGCAGTCATTCTTCCTTATGGATTATGTTGTAACATCTGGCAATCCTTGAACATAACATAGCAGGTGAGCTTCAGTAGAGTTATTGGAACATTGTGTGTTGGATGTACATAGAGAATATTTCACATAAAGTCTATCATTGTACATAATATAACGCACTCAAAGGATCATCATCAACTTGGAACCTTCAACCTATCCACTGGCGATGGTGTCTTGAGCTGTCCTTTTATCGCTGGATCTTCTCTTGATTCAAGAAGATACTCTTTACAGAGAACATCTCAAATCGTTTTATGATGTCACCTGTGGTCGTTGTGATACATGTCTGGTATCTCAGACAGGGATGATCACAGTGGTGACTATTTAATGAGGGCGAGAATCTGCACTTTGATAATGAATATGATATTTGTATGAACATTAAGGATTACAAGACAAAGGGCTACATGCATGATTTGGAATCGCCTAGATTTTTTCTTGCACGAATTGCGTCTCATATCTTCCCAGAAATGGTTGCAGAGAAAAGTATCCACCTAAGGCACTTTTACCTTGTGTACTGTGAGATATTGTTCTTTCTGGGATATTTAAACAACCTAATGCATCTCCTAAGCCACTACATAACTTTCTCTCGTATCTCCCTAGAACGTTCCAACAAATTCCATTCAGTTCTGAAGCTACAGTAAGGTATTGCATGCTTCAGTGGTCTATGCTCTCCAACGGTTGCATGGCAACATGACTGCAACTGTTGACGTGTGAGCTACGTTGTGCCGAACACCCACTAACAGTTGCTGGTCAGACGAGATGTGGGCCCTGGTCCTACCAGACAGCAAAGTAAGAGAAGTGAGGGAGTCAACTTTTGGCGCATACCTCTCTTGACTTCAGCAGTCCACATTGTGCGACAATTCTCGGTCAGGGTCAAACACCTGCAACTTCTGTAAGTATTATGTTATGTAACTGATTAGTAAATTGCCACTGATTCAGGAGTAAAGAAAAATTGGGGGAGACAGCGTTATTGAGTATGAGTACCTTCCATCTAATCAACAAAAAACTTGAACCCCTAATAGGTTTGTGGCCAATTCATTTCAAATGACTTGGAATAGACTACTAGTTCGGGGTCTTCAGAACTAATTCCAATGTCAATTCAACTGAAATAATCATCTCTGGGCTGAATGAGAATAAAGGTACGCTCACATGCGATAATTCCCTCTTTCCGAAAAATTGAGGTGTCCTATTTTCTTAGTTACCAAAGTTGAGGTGGAATTATGCATTACGGTGCTTAAGTTAGAGATAGTAACTTTTGCTTCTAGTTTAGGCTATAATTCTGGAGATATCGACAGGTTTCCGCATCTGATGTGCATGCAACGGTAGCCCTAAATTCTCTTGAGCCAGACTTTTTTCTGAACCTATGGTCGTAGGGTCAAATTTGGCAAATTGGCTCGTTTAGGAGCTTGTTGATTCTTTTTGAGTTTAATTTAAAGCAGGCTGGCATGGTTCTTGAATCTGTAAGTTATTTGTTAACCTCAACTGCAATTTATTTAAAAATTAAATTTTTAGTGTGGCTTTTTAGGCTGCGCGTGGATGTCGAGCCCTCTTTTTTTCTGTTTCATGTGCTTTTGGTGACCTTAACCCCAATGATGGCCGCAGGTGGGTCAAGTGCAATTCTTTCGTTTGACTGCCTTGTCATTTCCCTTCCTGCGAAGTTGTTACACTTAGTGGGAGGCGTTTTCTGCAGCATTTTGGGTCCTGCCAGTTCCCTTGAAGTTTTCGGGGACTAGTTTCAGGGACTCCCAATTTCAACGACGTTTGTAGCAATACTGTGAACTCGACGATGTGTGTTTTGGGTGCCAATTTCTCTCCCTCTCATCTGTAGTCTGGGCTGGGAGGCAGAAGATTTAAGCGACATTTTTGAGAATTTTGGAGCCAATGCGGGGTACGAGAAAGCCAGCTTGACCAGCTATGTCGTTCTCTTTGAATATGTCTGGAGTTTTGTCTCTCTCAAAGCATTCAGTGGCAATGGTAGTTAGCGCCAAACAAATGGATTCCCGACCTCGACCCGTTCATCTCAAGGCCTTTGCTCCGATCTATCACGCTTCCTCTTTCCAACCTACCACTCTTGCCGTTCCGCCTCCGCTTACTAGGTTTGTAAATTTGCAGTTGCAACAGACCCTTTCCCGAATGTTGTGTTCATTTCGGTGTTTTTTGTTTGTTTTGTTTGAGATTGCATGTTGTAACATTCGCTTTAGTCTGCCAGGAAAGAAGTGAATATTGGGTTCATCCAATGTTGGTTAACAAATGTTCTTTGCTCCTTCGCAAAATCTCCTCATCTTAAAATTTTCCAACATCCAGCGATTGCAGTTTCATACAAGGGAGGACTTAAGAATGTCTTGGAACTTCAAATGTCCGTTTTGGTTTTACGATGTAAAGGGTGTCTAGATAAGATATGTGCACATCTCCTGAATTTTTCCATTACCTCCTGGAATACGGGTGGTGCTCTCTGTATGTCTCTGGTGGAGTTTTATGATTTGGCTACCATTTCCCTTTGGGCAGCTGCAAATTCTGGAGATACATGTAGTATATTCTTTACTACATGGGTGATGGTAGTGCTTATAAATCAGATTCCTGTTACCTTTTAATACACATAGATTGCCTAAATTTGTGCTCATTAGACTCTCTTTCATATTGTCTGTCTGTCCCAACAGGTAGATCGTCATTAGAAATCAGTGCCCATGTATCCAAAAAAAGACATGAGCTATTCCTAACATATTATTGTATTTGACTTCGGATGGATCAGCAACTTTTGCCTTCGATTATGTGAGATAGGTTTCATAAAGGTAGACATGCCTTAGGTGGATACTTTTCTCTCTGCACCCACTTCTTGTAGGATATGTAACACGCAATTAACGCATGATGATTAACAAATCCAAATTATGCCTGTAGCCATTTGTCTCATAATTTTTGGAGTTTATACAAATAACTTGTTCAATATCAAAGTGAAGAAGAGTCTTGTGCTCATAAAGTGGTCATATAGTGGCCCAATCATGTTGACGATTGAGCCTAGAATGGTTAGCATATTTTGAGCACATAATACAATCTCTTTTAAACACATGACGTGTTTGTGGTGCCAGTTTTTAGATCCACACCTAACCACATACTACTCAAATATAATTGTCTAGATATCGTTGTGTCGGATTTATCTCAGTATGTTAATTATTTCTGCCCACCATTGTATTTTAATGTTCAGATTGTGACCAATTTATGTGTGCTCTCAGTGACTATGCAGGTGTTGATGTTGAAATTGAGCCTCTGACACTGGCCAATATTCGAGAATCTCTGATACAACAGGAGGATACAATCATTTATGCGCTGCTCCAACGTGCACAGTTCGGGTTCAACAGCCCTACTTATGACAACAGTTCATTCTCCACCCCGGGATTTGATGGCTCCCTTTTGCAATTTATGCTCAAGGAAACTGAACACCTTCATGCCAAAGTGAGTACAAAGTTCCCCTATTTGTGTTGTTATATCTGTGTTTGTGGTATATCAGGAGGTTTAATATCAGGCTCACTTAGAGAAGGTCCAAGTCTGTGTTGCTTATCTAGGCTCCACTTGTTTTTGAGTTCATCAATAGTTTCTGAGACTTTCAAGAAACAACTAGGGATGGTGTCCCAGGTCATGGCATCGCATAACATGCCTTCGAGTTTTATGAAATATAGAAACCAAAGAAAGAAAGATGACTCCGATGTTGCCACCGGCGTGAATTATGGTGTTGCTTTATCGAGGGGACCTATATGACCATTTAATAATAAGCACAAGGGTTTTCACTTTCATAATGAATAAAGTATTCACATAAGTCCAACACTAAATTTAGAGAAGGTGCCCATAAAGTTCGCATTAAATTGCACTAGACTAAATCTAAACTCCCTAAAGTAATTTTCGAGTTGGTCTAAGTCTATATGTTCCCAAAATGGGCAGTACAAGAAATAGAGCCCCCCTGAAGACTATTGGCCTTTCGAAGGTGAACACCTTGAATGGGTGCAGGACAAGCCAGTTGGCACCTATCTGGCCTTATATGGCTTAACCTCGGAGTTACCATGGATCCGGTTAAGGCCTTGGGTTTAAGCCACCCTTGTCTATAAAGTATACTATTAGAAGCAAGGAAATGACTGAGTGGCATGACAACTTTTATTTCCATAGAATGCTGATAAAACAACTTCCATCCCAATTAGAGGGCCTCAAGTGACTTGGCCTAGCCTGACCCATTATTTCAACATGCCAGATTTTCTTTCAACTGAAACCTCATAAATCAATTTCCAACCAATTAGCGTGTGCCTGGCGACCCAGCTTGGTTCGACGCATGCTTTTGACCCAATGTCCGCTAACTGGGATAGTAAAAAGCAAAGCACTTTGTCAAGTATTTTGTTGAGGGTGTGGTTTGACAATTGCAGAGCCCTTTATCTATTTGTCCATCTCCTTTTAAAGTGCTCAATGTAAGTCACAAATAGGCATTCTTTAGACAGGGCCCTCTGGGCAAGCGGTCTCCACAATGTCAAAGTAGGTTTGTTTTTTGGTACTTTAGAGAGATTTGGATCTGGGTTTAGTGTGAAGAGACCGCAGCAGACTGAAACCCTGTCGTTTAATCTGGACAAATTATCTCTGCATCCACATTTTGTAGTTCCCTACCATAATCATGACCAGACCATGATGCCAATGTTTTCAAGGCATCTGCTCTGCATTTGCAGACACTTTGTGGAGTACCAAGACAGTCGATCACACAATACGCACAAAGACAATCTAATTTAATGAAAGAAACCTGCAAATGTATGAAGATCTATTGGGATTCTCATTGTGCTTTTGGTTGGTAAACTTGTGCAGGTTCGGAGGTACCAAGCACCTGATGAACAAGCCTTCTTCCCTGAAGGCTTACCTCAGCCTATTCTCCCAAGCCTCGTAAATCCTAAGGTAGCTACTAGCTCAATGCTTGCAATATAAATATATTGTTGCTTCATCTCGAAGCGCTATGAACTTTGTGTTCTCCTCCCACCACTAATTGTTGGTATAACTTTGTGCGTACCTTTATGCCTATGATAAGGTTATGTAAAAATTTTACATGTGATATAATCACTTCTGAAGGGAATAAGTCACCAAGTGGCTCGGTTGTGAAGGTGCTGCATCCAGCTGCAGACAACATCAATATAAACAAAGAGATCTGGAGCATGTACCTGGAGGATTTATTACCCAAATTAACCACACCAGAAGATGATGGAAACTATGGGTCAGCTTCAGTGTGTGATGTACTTTGCCTTCAGGTTTGTCCCCCATATATGCCCCAATAATAGGAGAGACTTGCGCTTTTAGTCTGTGCATGCGCGGTATAGGCCAAGGCTGCCCTTCATGTTTGTCTGTATATATGAAGAAAGTGGAAATATTTTGGTCATATTGTGACAACAGGCAGTGGAGTTCCTGTGCTACTTGGGATGTGTTGTTGTTTTGTCATATTATCTATTTTTTTTCTTTCTAGATAAATGTTTTATGGACCTTTTTACGTAGATAAGGACATGTGCGAATGGGATTGATAGAGCTCGTTGCAGCCAGTTTTCCTTACGGTACCTTGATAATCTATCAATATGTTGTTGATGTGCACAGGCACTTTCCAAGAGGATACACTATGGCAAGTTTGTGGCTGAGGCTAAATTTACGGAGGATCCCAAAAAATTTGAGGACCATATAAGAGCACAGGTGTGAACTAAAAAAACGCATATTTGACATACCTGCATCATTATCGTCATGTCTGGACCTTGAAACTAGTTCTCTACATTAATCTGGATCATGTGCGTAACACTTGATCCGTGTGAACTTGTTTTGAGGAAAGGGTTATACAAAAGCGCATGACAAGTTTGAAATGAGGTCAATCCAAATTACACTTTGAAATTAGTTCAGCTAAAACTTTGTAATGCTGGTAGATTGAACCTAAAACCAGCCCTTGATGTGTCCTTGAGTTCTTTTTGGTGTTATTATTTAGGAACTGTGTGGGGATTGAGGTTTCATGCTTGAGCACATCACACTTACTAAGCTAAACGTGCCTAAATCCAACACAACAATAATCTGGGCACCTATATTTGAGTTCTGTGTGGTTAGGTGTGGATCTAAGACCTGGCACCAAGAAGACATCATGTGTTTAAAAGAGATCGGATTACGTGCTCAAAATATGATTGGGCTCAATCGTCAACATGATTGGGCCACTATATGACCACTTTATGAGCACAAGAATCTTCACTTTGATAATGGATTAGATATTCGTATGAACTCCAAAAATCATGAGGCAAATGGCTACGGGCACGATCTGGATTTGCTAATCATCTCGCAGTAATTGTGTGTTTCCATATCCTACAAGAAGTGGGTGCAGAGAGAAAAGTATCCATCTAAGGCACGTCTACCTTAGTTCAAGGATGAAGACACCTCGTCCATATAAGGCTGATGAGCTTTACCTTGTCCAAATATGCTAAAAAGTTGTTGAATGGTTGCAGGATGGTGATGCGATAATGAGGGCACTGACTTTTAAGAACGTGGAGGATAATGTCAAAAGGCGAGTTGCAAACAAGGCCAGGACTTATGGTCAAGAAGTAAATGAACATGGACAAGTTGAGAATGCCAGGTACAAAATTGATCCTGAGCTTGCCGGAGCCTTATATGAAGACTGGGTCATGCCTCTCACCAAGAAGGTCCAAGTGGCTTATCTTCTTCGCCGCCTGGACTAGCTACCAATATTTTTAAGGTTTTAAAAATGCATTGATGGCCCCCTGACAGCTTCTTTTGTTGTAACTTAGACTTCCCTGTTATGTAGTTTGTAGGCAGTTTGCATTGACAGTCCAGCTATGAGCACTTTAGTGTGACCAATTTTTTTGCAGGTATAGATTCAGGTTAATTCCTGATAGCTTCATTCAATGGTTTAGGTTGATTCAGATAGAAATTCAGATCAAATCCTGCTAACCTCGTTCCTTTATAAATGTGAGATTCTGACAGTATCTGATCCAAGACCTCAGCCAATACGTGTGGTCTTGAAAGGAGGACTAACTGATCATATACATATCAGAATGAATCAATTCTTAGGGAGGTTGTAGCAATGTTGTTAATAAATTGGGTGATTGTTGATTCAAAGTTTAAGATGTTTGGGTGTCACATGTGTTACTTTCACTCAACGTCAGAGAGGCAGGAATGCTGACAATGCTTGGTGAAAAGTGATTCCAAAGATGCGAGCTTCTCTGTCTGCACTGATGCCTTATTTTCTTTAGTCCACACCTAACCACATACCACACAAATACAAGTGTGGAGATTACTGCGATGTTGGAATTAGGCACATCTAACTGACAGACTCCACTTTGAACTATTGCTTTGGGAGCAGGGAAACGGATACCTTGCAGAGTAGTAATCGACCCATAAGCATCAGAGATTCTTCCAGTTTTGGGATCAAATTAAGCATTGTAAATTGGATTGTTTAAAACTGAAACTTTGAATTGTTGTAAGGAATCAACTTGGGGCCAGGGGTTTTGCTCTTGAAAGTGGGGCTCATTAATTTTTACCTGAGGTGGCAATGCAGTCAAAGTGCTTCATAACATGGACTCTACTTTCTTTAGCTCATTCAACTTTGGAAGCACACCTTTCACACCTATTACTGTAGTTTAGAGTTAGGCTTTGCTATAACTTTGGACTAAGTGATTTTTTACCAGGTAAGTTATATTTCATTCCTTGATGTGCATATGATCTTTTTAATATTATTTGGGTGAAAAAAGATATTGTCGGTGCAAAGTTATAGCAATGCATCCCTCCAGATGGAAACCGCAATAATAGGTGTGAACGGTGTAGCATCAGAGAGCCCGAATTAGTCTAGTGGTATGTAGTTGGAATGTCTCACCCACAAACTTATGGGGGTTAAATATTTACCAGACTCTTATTTCCTTGGTAACTCCAGGAGCAAGACAATCCGCCATAGTTGTCCCACCACCTACAAGGTTTGTTTGTTTGTTTGTTTTTTTTTTTTTTTTTTTTTTTTTTTTTTTGGTAATGACAATAATTGGAGATATCTTGGTAATTATTGTAACCTATACATATATTATATAAGAGAAGTGATGTTATTGGACTAGTGACACTAAATACCATAACATAATAATAAAGGAACCGAAATGCCTCATTTATGTGTGAGTTATCAAGTTGGATGTGACTATGAAAATCTATGTCTTACCATTTGTTTGCAGCCATTACAAAGATGACTTTATGATCTATGGAGTGAGTATATTTTAATACCATCTATGCTGTTATTACACATTGTTGCACGGATGGTCATGTTTACATCCGAGAGAATGTCATGTTATCACAATGACATTCTTTCTTCCATCTTTCACGGCCACCTTCCCACGTTTTGCTTCATCATGGCAAAACTTGCAAGAAATGCAACACGAACTTCAACCCCCCTCACACTTTGCTAGGACTATGGAACGTGCTCGACCATGGAATACGTTGAAACAAGGGAAACTTCTAACATTTATGATTAGCAACTAGCTCAGTTGCAAACACAATAGAGGTGGTTTGATGTTGTAGAATTTGCAACATGTGTGTTGCAAGTACTAGTGTGTGTGCAGACTGTGTGTTAAGTTCACAACATCCCTGTAGTGATGTAGCCCATTCCATAGTGATGAAATTATTAGATACGAGCATAACTCTCATCTATTCATGTTCAAAAACATGTCATGAATAGATTTGTGATTAATTCATCTCGATTATATCCCACAAAAAAGATTGGCAATCTTTGAGCTAATTCCAATGATGAATAAACTTTAACCACTAAAAACCGCGGGGGGGGGGGGGTTCTTAGCTTGAATCAAAGATGTTGCTATAAAGAGTTAATTTCAAACCACATCCGTGCAGTTGGAAGATGGATCTTTATCCTTGGTCTCCACCAAATCATTTTACAAGCATTTTCCTTTAGAAATAGAAAAACTCCAAGATGTATCAAAACTGCTTGATCTTTGATACGATTGGCTAAAAATGCTAGTTGCATAATTTGGTGGAAAAACCTAAAAATATTGATGTCACTAGCAATTGTCACTTTCCTTAAATAGCTGTTTTTTTTACAAGAATTAAATTAAGGGTTCCAACCACTTCAAAGCCCATATCTTAGACTCACTGATATGAAATTTCCATCTATCTGCTCTAGATGGTGTATAACTTTTACTATGTCAAAGTGCAAGGAGAAGAAACAAGTGAAAGACAAAAATGCGTCTTGAGAAATATGTGTTTGAAAAACGCTTGCAACCACTTTTTGGCTTCTTGGGCATTGAGCGGTTAAGACGTAGCCTCCAGGGTGCGATTAATTTCAGGGCGTTTTTTGTTGGACGAAGAAGGAGAGCTGGTACACACTCCTTCATTTGCAATCAATAAGAAGGAACGCCCTTTCCCTTTCCCTTTCCATGACTGTCTGTGTTCTGAGAAGCCCACATGCTGTAGTAAAATGGCAGTCAAAGACATTCTTATCCACAGCCATCAGCTTGAACGTCGCGTGACAGGCCTGAATCCCGTCACTCTACGCTTTCTGATCTGCTTGCATGTTGTTGAGGTGGACTTGCGAAGTGGTTCAAGTTGTGTCGGGAAGGGCTTTGAATGCAATTTGTAAATTGTCATATCACTCACTCTGCGCCACTGCCACAAGTTATAAACTCGGTTATAAATTAACTCTTGTCTTGATCACCAGTATACGACATTGACATAATCCAGCAACAATATTGACCAAGACCCTTTCAATAGAGCTGTGAAGAATACATGAGCACTGAGGTTAGATGGGTCTTGAAAGGCTACCTTCTTCTTCTCTTCTTCTTCTTCTTCTTCTTCTTCTTGAGCCCATGGCCACTTTCTGCTGGGATCTTAAACGAGCGATTAGCACGAGATGGTTCGCGAATCCAAATGAAAGGTTGTACCTATTCCTCTCGATTTTTTTTGAAGCTTGAATGAGTATCATGGGGAGGTGTCGCTCTTCAAAAGCGCATGTGAGAAAATTAGAAAAGTGATTTACTCTCAACTGCACATCTAAGAATTGGTCGAATTTTCTCTTTTCTGACTAGATATGTGTGGCTATCTATCATGTATAGGAAAAGATGGTAATCAATTTTGATGAAGTTTTCTTTGTATGAAACATCATGTTTCTTATTAGAATGATGCATCAACTTAAACAATTGCTAATACAAAAATGATGATAAATAAATTCAAAAAAGCACGGTGTCAATAGTTTATAGCCCTAGTAGAAGTTTCACAATTTTATCAAAATTTTATGACATATAAAATAGGTATAGTAAAATATTTTCTTGCGTAGTTTTTATAATGTGCCGGGAATGACCTCCATGTGATGAATATTGAAGACATTATCAAAGAAAAAAATTATTTACCTCTTTCCCCCTCCCCCTTCAAACCATCATATTGGTGCATTCAATTAGGTTGAATATTGAACCTAGAATAATAAAGAAACCATGAGCACATAGTCCAATCTCTTGTAAAACACATATCTTTCTGGTATCCATTCTTAGATTTGCACCCAACCACACACCACCCAAATAGGTATAGGTGCCCAATTACGTTAAGCAATCAATTTAAGGTTGCTAACGTTACGTGATATAGATAATAGCATTATGCTAATGTCGTTTTGATCTTGATTATTTCATATACCGGTGCTCAAGTTAAGTATATCCAAGGAAAATGTAGAATTTGATGCCAAGTAGGTCATGGTTGTCGTGTAAATAGTGATCGTGTGTCACTGCAGCTCGAGTACCATTATTTCAAGTCCTTGGACATAAAATCTATAACACATTACATTATTGGATTTTTTTATATACCTTGACATGTTTATATATATATATATATATATATATATATATATATTCCTTTCAAATATTTGTCCAAAACATAACTTGTTCTCATCAACACCGATACCTTATCTTGTGTCATTTATTGTTCTAAATTGATCATTACTAGCACAAATGGGCTAGTAACTGATATATTAGAAATATATTATGATTATGATTATGATTATATACTCTCTTCATACAACTTCCATCTTGCTTATTACATTGACTACACGCAATGTTGTATAAGGTAGTTTATTATTAAATGAGATCCTATCATGCATTCATGATCTTTTGAACCTTCTCATATGTCATATAAACTACAAATTCTATAATATTTTTTGAATAGTTGATGTTGTAGTTCTATCATGATGTAATAGTATTGATATTTTATGATATTACACTTTATTGGTATATGACCATTTTTACAAAATCACTACCAACTTCAATATTTCCTACGATCATCCTTAGGTTTGTGAATTAGGCCACATGGCGTGTAAATAATAAAAAAATGTTGTCACAAGTTACTATCTCAAAAATGATGCCAAACATAATTATTAATCTTAAATCACATTTGATGTCTTGCTAAATAATTGTATATTACAATTCAACTTTGGGTATTGAGATTTGATTCTTATTGCATGTAAATTTTGAGATTATTTGGTTTCATGTTTAAGGTTAAGTGGACCTAAGATGTTAGAATATCCTAAGATTTTTCCAATATTTAGGATTTTTAATCTCTTACCAGAGTTTAGTCTTAGGTATGCCAAATCAATTTAGAAGTTTCTCAAATGTTCAGCCTTAGGGTTAGGGCTTTCAATTCTACCAAGGTTGAACGCAAGGTTTAGGCATTAATATGCTTTAGAAAACGTGAGGAATTTTTATTGGATTAAAGTAATTCATGTTATATATTGATCCTTTAATATTGCTGGCATAATTCAGGCATAAGTTTTTACACATGATGTCTACCTAAGTCCACTTCAATAAAAAAATGAACATGTACTAAGGTTCTATTCTTAAGTCTAACTCAATATGCTACCATTTTTTTAAATTAATTTTTTAATTAATAAGTTTTTCTTCATATAATCTAGTAGTCCTTATACAATATTAGTTGAGGAGGCCTATCATTATTCAATTAATATGAGTACCAAAACAAAATTATGGGGTGAAATATCAAACGCTTGAAACCTAAATCTAACAATCCATAAATGGATTAGAAATTGGCAAGGCCTATTTATAATATAAAATATATAGTCGATTGTGTTTCTTTCTTGTTGTTTATGATGTATTTGTATAAAATGTATAATATACATTATAGTTTAGGGTTCAATTGACAACCAATCCATGATTTTAGAATATTTGTGATTTATTTCTTTATATTTAGAATAGAGTTGTTATATCAAAGCACTATCATAAAACTAACAATGTATTTCAAGTTTTTATTTACCATAGTTAACATACATTAATTATATATGCACATTTGTTTGATATATATCTACTTGGTTTTGGCTAAGGTTCAAACTTGGGTGTTAGATTGGATATTTTATTATCATATTGGAGATTAATATTTAGTTCTAAAAAATGATAGCCATAAAGATAATTTATATGATTGATTTTTGCTTTCATAATGCTTCAACTTAGGGTTTGAGTTTTTTTAACATAATATGTAAGATATGTCTTCTCTCTCTACTTCAGTTTTGTATTGGGACAAATTTCATGACATTGATGTGTTTAAAGCTCATTCTGATTTATGCTATGGAGATCATAGTAAGTATATTCACTCTATATTTTTCGATAATTGAAGATAAAGTATCATGATTCAAGAGTTTCATGAATATTGTAAGGTATTGCTCAAAAAATACAAAAATAACTAAATGAATGCAAAAGTGTATTCATATGGACGAAAGAAGTGATAAAAATATCTTATACGGGATAATGTTTTTTAATGTAATCTTATCACGAAACAATGAAAAGATTGATAGGATGGAAGATCGGTGGATCAACTGGTTGCTTACAATATCAACAAGTATAATTCACAAATATTTTATGCATCTTTTAGCAATAAAAAAATATGATTGATTAAGATTGATATGATGATCCTCAAAGTTCATGCAAATGATACTATAGTTTATTCTATTGATAAGGAGTGAATTCTTGAACCAACCAATGAGTGTCATCGAGAAAATTGATATTCTCGTTTAGTTTTTGCAATGTGATCATGCATGTTATTTTTGTGAATATACAAACCAAAGATTTTTTTGCATAAATCCAACCACCATCATTTTCAAACAATGGATGTTGGTCAAGTTGTAGTGTTAAGTATTAATACATGTACTACGGAACTGCTTGTGGATGACTAATT
The DNA here is from genome assembly GCA_950295325.1 of Polytrichum commune. Classification (NCBI taxonomy): domain Eukaryota; kingdom Viridiplantae; phylum Streptophyta; class Polytrichopsida; order Polytrichales; family Polytrichaceae; genus Polytrichum; species Polytrichum commune. Next base: position 6,663,126 of record OX485807.1, read on the forward strand.
GAAATGATTTAAGCAATGAAGGAAGTCCTTGACGAAGCCCAAGTAGGTGATAATGAAATTATAGATATGACCTTCACAAACCACGAAGATGCACCTAATCTAGATGATTTGGCTGAGGTATATTTAAAAAAAAATTTGTTATATATTACATCTAATTCATATTTCTTAGATTCATTAATGTTTACATATAAAATATTTATTTACAAGTAGGATTTGGTTGGTTTATATGTTGTTGGATGTTTATAAATTTATCCTTGTATAGAATAAAATTTTGTATTGAAATTATATATGTTGGTTTGGATACTTCATCCAATTAGTATATCCAACATTCAGGATAAATAACATTATGGGATGAGGTATCGTTCATTCATATTTTTATAGTTATCTGTAAATCAACAAAGATAAAATATATTTAGATAATTGTTAATATCCTAGTATAGCTTATTTTGCAACCATATCATATCAACTTTAAATACGGTATCTTATCCTTATCTTTATCTACAAAGTTTGAAAAAAACGATTGTGTGGGATAGGTATTGTATTCCAAAATTTTAATTATTATCTGATTTATTTTTTAAATTATATTCAAATAATGGTATATATCTTAATATATTTTATTTAATATTTTAAATAATAATAATATTAGATGAAATATCTTATCTTTATGTTTATCTATCACAAAATACTCTCTCTCTCTCTCTCTCTCTCTCTCTCTCTCTCTCTCTCTCTCTCTCTATATATATATATATATAAATAAATAAAAATAAAATATACAAATCCAAGATGAAGAAAAATTTAACGTAGAAGTTTTACGTTTTTATTGCGTTATCATCCACCGAGTGCGCTTCATTGTTGTTTTTAAGACTCATTCACCTCCAATCCATTTTGTAATTGCTTGCTGGGATTGTATTTCCTTCAGGCAATGTCATACGTTGTTTATCCTTGAAGGATTGAATATTAGACAAAAATGCATGATTCAAGTGCTAAGTCTAATGTAATGGTCAAGAAAAACTTTAAAGTTCCTAGAAAACTCAATTTTTCTTGTGTACATGCACGATGGTATTGTACTCCACCAGCTCGCGGAAAGCTAGTTCGCGGATGCTTGCGGACTCCTTTAATTTGTAGTCTTCGTAAGAAAACAAAGACATATATGATTTACCTTGATTTTGCTATTTGATTTTAAATCAACTTGCTTTGGTTAAGAATGAATCTAAGCTTCAAATATATGAGCAAATCCTTGTACTTAAGAATGGACATGAACCCTGGTTCGCCCATTGTGGTTGTATTGTGGTTACTCTCTTGTGGTTGAATTTTCAATTTGTGCCAAAAGAGAAAAGAAAATGGACCTGAACTTCAAATAAATGAGCAAATTCTTGGCCATATGAATAGAGCTAAGCTTCAAATCTATGAGAAAATTCTCAACTCAAGAGTGGATCTAAATCTCAAATTTATAACAAGATCCTCAAACGTAAGAGTGAATCTAAGCTCCAAATCTATGAGGATATCCTCAGACTCGAGAATAGATCTAAGCTTCAAATTTATGAGCAATTTTTGGATTTAAAAATGGACCTAAATTTTATATTTAGAAGCAAATTCTTGGACATAGGAGTGGATCCAAGCTTTACATCTATGAGAACATCCTTGGATTCTAGAGGAAATTTAAGTTTGAAGAGTAAGGACAAAATTATGAGAAAATTTGTGAATGAATTCTTGGATCCAAATTTGAAACTCAGTTTGAAGATTATGAGCAAATCTACAAGCATGTCCTCGGACTCATGAGTGCGACTAAGCTTAAAGATTAAGAACATGTGTTTCGGATTTAAAAATGGGCCTAAGCTTCAAATTTATGAGCAAATTTTTGGACTGAAGAGTAGAAGTAGGTTTAAAGATTAAAAGCAAATCTATGAGCAAACCCTTGGGCACAAGATTAGATCTCATCCCGAAGATTATGAGCAAATATAAGAGAAAAACCCTAATATTGATGCAAATATGAATGCAAAATTATGATGCAAACAAATCTAAGAGGAAGGCCACATGGTGAGCGAATACGAAAGCGAAGCTAAGAGTATGAGGGGAAAATAAGAAAGAGAGAGAAGAACCAAAAGGTTGAAGGAAGAGCCAAGGTAGGAATTGGGAACATCGAAATATCCTCCTAAATATCTACTTGCCGTTCGTACAAAGAAGGTTGGATGAGAGAGGAAGGAGCCTTAATTTATTGTATCAAAAATTAGTCCTAGTGTATCAAAAATATCCCAGCTGGTAGTGATGGGTTGGCTTTCCACAATGCACCTACTTGCTCCTATGTGAAGCACAGATTTTTAGAAATATTATCCTTTATATCATCGCCCTCCTTTAGATTAGGCATGTATTATTTAGGACTTGCCAAAGGTAAGCATTTTTTATTTCCTCGAGATAGGAAGCTGACGCACGTAAGGTAACATCTAAAGTGGTGGTTCCCATCCGTAGAGATGAACGTATTCTCACAAATGAAAATACATGAGTGCCATGAATCCGCGGTTATTGTGTATGTGCAAATACCAAGCATGTATCAAACATTGGTCACTGGAAAACGGGGGATTTGTGGCACTCAAATAAAATCATTTGTTTATGCCCAAAAAAATCCCCAAAAAAAAAATGGTAACAAAAACCAGATGAGTTCATTAAGAGGATTGGATGGATCTTAGTTTAGGTAAGCACCTTCAAGTTGGCATGCTTTTGTCCCCTCTTAGTTATTTTGCGGCATTTGGTAGTTTGTAAATAACAAAGCATTGGGAAGGGGCTATGATGTGACTTTGGATACTTTAAGCCTATATTTTAACTTCGCAAGAGGCCAAATGTGGCATTACCACATTACATTTCATTTTGATTAATAACATGTGTAATGTTTGGCAAGTCACTACGACATATCGTCATTATCAAATTAATTTATGATTAATTCAAAAGTTAGTTCAAGAACAAAGATGAGCAAGATGGTTGTTTCAAATAAATTAAATAAGTGATATAAAAGAAAAGATAATTAATGCAATCTTAATAATGGATGTACTACCAAAGCAATTGAAAAAAGTTAATTTCAAAAACTAAGAGAAGTAATAGAATTGTAAAAATGAAGAGGGATTAAATAAGAGATTATAGAATAGGAGTAGAGGACATATTTCAAATAAGAAAATAATGCACACATAATAAGTATAATAAGGGAATCTCAAGAACCACGAAAAACGAAGTGATCTCAAAAGTGTTGTGCTCCACAAATAAATAAAATGTGAAGGTCTAGAAAATGAGAAATAAACATATGATGGAGAAGAAGAACGAGAGTTTTCCAAGGTCTAAATAAAATCAAGAAACAAAATACTCATGAAGATGTTGAATAGCAAAGACTATAAGCAGAGCATGAAGGTCTCATAAGAAAGGGAAAACAATGAAGAAATAAGGTAGAGGGTGCTTAAACCAACACTTGAAGTTATTGCACATACATATGGCTATGTGGTTGATATATAAAACATGTATTCGTATTAGCCTTTGGGCTAAACATAGGTATCAAGAAAGAAAAAACAATTTTTAGTCTCAATTGAATATTTGATGAATATTCAAAGTCAAAACTACTAGCTTCCTTAAACCAACCCATAGGCCCCGTGTATGGCAACCTCGCATATGATGAGGACCCCCACCTTCATTGCCTAGAACCAACACAACATAGTTGGGTACTAGACCCAAACTACATCAAAGCCCAAGTAGTAACGATACACAAAGCCACACGACTACCTCCATGATACCAACTAGTTCGCTTGCAAAACCATCACCTTGCATCCTGGGAAATGACCCTTTCGTGCTTTGTGGGCCTACCTCCTTGGCGTTGTGATAGAATGGCTAGAATAGGCATTGACAATCTACCCTGATCTCACATTGAACGAACCCAAGATAGAGTGGAGCCCGTACCTACCCTACATGGAGGTAGTGGAGGTCGCTATGAGGTGGCACCACTAATGGCACCTAAAACCGTCACTTCGTGGGCCCATACACTCCTACACCGCCGGGTACGGTTCAAGGTTGTAGAGTGTTGGCAATTGGGAGGCGTTTATAGGTGTTGGTTTTGGATGGGGTGTTGGTTTTAGCACCCTCTACCTTAGAGCAGAGGCATATATCACAAAGAGAAAGAGAAGGAAGGCAAATCCCTATAAGTAGTTGATGTGATATGTGAAAGGGCAAGGATGAGGAGGGTCCCACACGGCCACAAGTTGGGCTAATTAATTGCAAAGTCAACAACCTAGTGTTAGTTTAGGTTTTTTTTAGAGTATGTCAACATGCATGTATTATTATCCCGCACAAGACATGGAACCATCTTATTGATTATTGCATAAATTGTTTGTAATAAAGTTGGCATTATTATTGATGACATGAAAGCGAATGAAGAACGCTCTAGCTATGAAAATACTTGAGTGACACGAATCCCTAGCCTCACTAAAAGATGTGATGCCATTTGAGTCGGTACTTTCTACATGTAAATGACACATGCATAACATTGCTAAATACATATACTATAATTTTGTATGTTATGAGCATCTAGAATGTCTTTCCTTGTAAGGTAGATGAACCTATTATCCACCTATTGTGGATACTTTAATGAGTTTGGATACTTCCTAGGGTGATATGACTTATGAACCAATTATCTTGTTGCATTAGCATTTCAAAGTAGGGTTGGAACCAATGTTGAACCAATATATAGGTGAATGCATGGGTATCAATAACCAATATAACAAATAATACCAAAGTACCAACCTAAGTATCAAAATTGTAATATTAGGCAAAATTTGATATTGGGTGGGCACTAGGTATGTCAAGGTGAGAGAATACTTGCATAAGCGAGTTATATATTTGAGTTAATACCCATTCCAAGACCATATTGATACTAGGGTGATCTTGCCCAGGTATGAAAGTGATTTTGCCTAGGATATTGACCGGAATGGTATTGAAAACAAAAATATCATCAAATACTTATAATACCAAACTTGTATCAAAAAGTGTGAAATCCTCGTTATAGATACTTGAATGGTATTAAAAAAATAATGATACCATACCAATACTACTTGGAACCCCTGTGATTTTAGAAATTTGGATCAAATCTTAGTTTCTTATGAGATATTCCAATTCCAATGTTGTCATGACTCATATAGGACCATCCGTTTGTGCTACCCATCTAGGCGGTGTCCCATTCAAGTGGAATAAGGTGCTTCTTGAGTAACGTATTATGGCCTTCCCTAACCTCGTGATTGTAAGAATGTGGTACGAATTGTGACATTCGCATATGCGTATAAAACCATAGCGGTGTGTGTATCTATCTATCTATATATATATATATATAATTCATTTAAGCATAAAACTTGCAGGCCAACCCATGGCCCTACTTACATGGGAGCTCCACCTACTTGTCTCTAATATGGTGTGCTTACATGGTGGGATGTGACATGTGTGCACATAGGTCATGTTATGCCTACACTTGTTTTGCTACATTTTAGTTTATTTTTATTAAATGCTTTGAACCAAATAAGCACATGATTCATCATGTCCATCATGCCCTAAAAAATAGGGGTTGCAAAATAAAGACTATATGTATCCTTTGACTACATTACTAGTCTTAGTAGTCTCCTTGGGTATTGGATTTAGGTGTGGTTTTCTGTTAGTTTCATGAATACACTTCAATCCTCCCCCTCCCCATAAGTTTAAGAAAAATTAGAAATAAAATAAGATCTAACTATTTGTGAAGCAAGTAAAAATTTCAACAAGTTCAATATTAGTTGTGAGGATGCATTTGAAGGAAATGAATATATCCATGAGAAAGTTGAAGTTTGAGGAGGGGGACTTGATCACCTATGTAGTCCAAAACCTAAAATCAACTTTCACTTGAGGAGGGACAAATCTTGATTTGCATAGACATGTTTGTGTGAACCCAAGGTAATCATATTCTACATTGCCCTCTTTATGATTAAAATTAGTGTCACTTACTATTTGGAGTTACGTCATGCATAATTTTTTTACTTAGAGTGCAATGTTTAATTTTTATAATTAATTAATTAATTATACCACGTGAAGATATGTTCTATAATGTCTAACAACCCATTTGAAACTTGTTGGTAAATAGCGATATCCGTACCAAAACATTATAGCGTTGCATGATTCCAAATAGTGAGTGATACTAATACCAGAAATGGTGTAATGTTTTTCATAGTGGCATAAACTTTTATGCGATGCTTGTCTGACATTTTCATACTATTATATTTCTATTCATTTTCTGCAACCTATCATCAAATCCACTCATGCAACAACAAAATGGGTAAGTGCAAGGACAATCATGTTCCAGCTTGCATGTCTACTCTCTTATGTGGAGGCCAAACACGATCAAAAACATCAGTTTCAAAACAAAGATCGGTGGGCCAAGGTAAAAGAATTCCAGCCTTGACATGTCATGCCTCACCTTGAAAAGCTTGGTTTCAAGGTTAGTACATTTTCAACTATGATCCAAGATGACAATTTTGTGATGCTTAAAACCTCTGTTTCTAATCATATTTAAAAAACAACAGTTTTTGGCCCCAAGAAAGAGAGATCAACCTTGAAACCAAACCCCGTGTAAGGTTAGGCTTGCCATGTCAAGACCAAAATACTTCTACCTTGGCCAACCAATCTCCATTTTGAAATTGACGTTTTTGAATGTGCATGACCTCCCCTTCATCTCTTGACCCCTTACTCCACATGGAAAGTGCTCAACCAATAAGATGCTTGAAAACATTGGTGAAAGCTACACAAATGTTCGCAAATTCTATTTTTCGTTACCGGAATAGCCGGCACACGGAAGTTTTCCCTAACTAACTAAATAAATAGGTGCCCACATTGAATCCATGTCCGTGATATATAGGTGGTTCTACATCTTACATGTCCATTATCTTGAGTCCATGTTGTACTTTCTTTCGCAATCAAATCTATGCAGTTATCCAAAATAGAGAAAATCGTTAACATTGAGATTAAATCTTTGATGCATTCCGTACAGTCTAATCATCAAATGATAGCATATTCATTCTTAATTGTAACCCCCGGCATGTCCAATAAAATGTAAGTATCACATGTACAATATCTTTATGTATAATATCACATGTTTTGCATGCGGGTGAACTAAAATAGTGTATCTAATGACAAAATATGCATTTCAATGTGAAAGAGTCACTTTGGATCTGAGCACATCGTACTACAATTGGTTGCCTATTTAGTGTGTGCCATAGAGGTAGAGGTTCCCATGCATCGGCCACAAAAGACTTGCTGCCCCATCAACTGTTTCCAATGTTTTGCACTACTAACAATGTATGGTACTTGTATGGTGTTTAATGTCACTTGCCTATTCGGAGTTAGGTGATGGTGCTAGAACTTTCCGCTTTGTCTATTGTTCAACAAATAGAAGTCTTGTATAATATCCAAACAACCTAGGTTTACAATGTTTCTAAAATTTGAAATTTACTATAAATTTGATAGCATTCCTTAATTCCAAATAAATGATAGTAAGTGATAAATAAATTTTTGAAAATAGTTACAGTTTGGATTGCAACATTCAGATGTAAGGTGCTCATGTTTGATGCACTTTCTAATAATTTAAACATGACATCTCATGGCAATTGTGATGCTCGCGTAACATTACTTTCCATTTCTCAAGGAAGAAACTCAATTACCTCCACCTCGAGGATTTTTCCTTGAAGCAACCATTGACACCACTACCATGTAAGATCATGACTACTTACTGCACCGTGAACCATAGACTTGCAATTGAAATTGGACGATGGTCGACTATTCATATCTCTAGAGATAATAGACTATATCACTTTTGCTCTTACAATGCAGTAAAAAACAAGCCCCACTTTATGTTGGAGCATCCCTTGTATTATCCCCATTAGTGAAAAAAATCCATCAATATTTGAGAGTGTAGTAGTAGGGAGCCTCAAGTATTTCTTCCAATCGGATCATCAAGTTGACATTAGTCTTTATCTCACGGAGGCCTACTGCACTCTGTCACTCTAGGGGATTAGGAGGTTTAAAACCAACATGGTGTACTTTCATTCCCATTTAGTCTTTTGGCTTCCTCGACTCTAGAATCAATTTCATTTCATTTCATGATCATTCATTGCATACTATACAGGTAAGTTGAACTTGACTAATACATATTATTCATTTACATCATGGTGTGACAAGAGCAAGGAATATTTGGTAATGAAATTTAACTTCAATTTAAAGTCTGGGAAGCCAAAGGTTTATGGAACTAGAAGTGCATCATTTATGATATTTAGTGTCACCTACGCTATTTGTGAAGAGCCCAAATTAGATGTGTAGAGGTTTAGTAGTGTTACGTCCACTAATTGTCAACATGACATCATTTGTCAAGATATGTCATTTTTTGAAGTATGAGATCATTTACATTATGACATTTAGTGTAGCACATTGACATCGAGGTGATTAAGATGATAGCTTTTGTGTTTCACTAAAGATACTATATATCGATCATGCAAATGAAAAGTGTCAAGTGGTTACCCTCAAGGTCAATCTTGTACGTTGGTCATTAGTGCAATGTAGGATATAAGTGACATTGTTAGTCATGTGACACTAAATACCATAAAACGGTGTAGTACATCAAGATAGTGATACAATCTTGATTCTCTAGAGTAACGAAGCTTTGCAATGGCCTCCATGAGGTGGAGGCTAATATCGATTTGGTGGTCCAATTGGAAGAAAGACTTGAGATTGCTTAGTACTACATATTGAATTAGGGAAGGAACATATCTAATGAAGTTGTAGTGGGATATTATTACATAATGTGTGCCTCATTTTCAACTACGTTGTAACTTGAGCAAAAGTGGCATAATCTGAACAAAGAATATAGAATACATAATACACATCGAGTTATCCATACCAAAACTCTACTAAGCACGAAAACTTATACTTGTATTGTATAAGAGCAAGGGGCTTTAGGATTTGTGGCAGTAATAAGGGGACCATTAAAAAACCTACCTCCTATAAGGTATGTGGGTGTTATTCGGTTGATTCTTCTTGTTCTCCATCCTTTATAGATTATATTTATGTCTAAAAAGTTATGTTGCTTTAGCCAGTTTATTATTAAACATCAACAAGAAAATCATATTGGAAATTGGACCTCCCCTTATTTAGTTACGGTTAATGGAAGTGCATATACGTTAATTCCATAAATGATTGCATAGCCTCTCCCCCCCCCCTTTTACCCCTATTGCTCAATTGTGTTCACTATTGAATGTAGAGTAGTTAATAACATCTAAGATACAATCAAATGATTGTCTTTAAAAACAATGAGTGTTCTCAGATCCACACCTAACCAAATACCATTCAAATGCATATGTTATATTACGAATAATAACCAAATAATGCCCCACATACCTTAATCATTGCAACTTGATCTCACTAATAAAAGTATAGGTTTGTGATGTTAATTAGGGTCCAAGTTTTCTTCTAAGAGTAAAATTTCAAGTGACAAGGGATTCCCAATGTTTTCCACCTTCAGTTTGGAGGCTGCCACAAATCCTTGGTCCTTTCCTCCAATTATAAACACACATTTTTGTCCAAATTGGGAGGGGCCAACTTTAGAATCAAGCTCCTCAAATTTAGGCACACGTGAAGGCTGAAATCCTTGGGCTACTAAACCATGTTTCAAAATGGGAGTTCGATAAACGATAGTCCACAAAATTGCGTGTGTGTTGTTTCCACACAAGAACACCGTCTTCAAAATGAGATTTGGCAAGCCAAGGTAAATGGGTTTTGGCTTTGACATGTGCTTTACCTTAGGGAGCTTGGTTTCAGGGTGACCCTTCTTATTACAATATGGGTTTGTTCTCAACACCAATCCAAGATGGAGGTTTGTAACTAAAGGCTTTTGTAACGTTTCCAATTGGAGTTGCAAACATGCGTTTGTGCCCAAAAAATGGAGGGACTATCTTGAAACTAAATTCCCCAAGCTTAGGCTCATGTCAAGGCCAAAAGTCGTTAACCTTGGCCTACCAAGAAACTCATTTCAAATTGATGATTATTGAATGCTTTTGACCCTCATATATATATATATATATATATATACACCCCTTATGTAAGCCAATATCTAGGAGTAATTTGGTTTGTTTGCATGTTCCCCAACTCCTACCGATTGCATTTACATAACAACACTTGTGTTGCATTAGCAAATTTACTATGAAACATCAACAAAATTTGGATTAAAAAGCATACCTCTTTTGATTCAATAACAAGTTATCAGAAATGCACGTTTGTTAATTTCTTAACTGAATACATAGGTCCTCCCAATCATGAGTGGTCACTATTGTTTGTGAAGTAGTTTAAAAAGATTGAAAACGTAGTCCAATCTCTTTTTAAACATGTGTGTTTATGATGTTTGTTCTTGGATCCTCACCTAACCACACAAGAATCAAATGTAGGCATCTTATGAAGAAAAAGAACCGAATGACACCCGCATACATTATGGTTCGAGGTGTTCCTATGCAAGTTTTACCAATGAGAAAAAGAGAGAAGGAAAAGGTAACCCATGTCCATAAGTTACTGCACATGATAACCCCGATTAGTGCGTGTTACTATTCGGAGTTACGCAATACAACAACGTCTTACGCAGGAGCTTGCTTTTTACGAACAAGGTTTTAATAGGTTGTTCAGACAGTATAGAACATGGCTGACTTTGGTTGGTAAAAATATTATATTGTCACCAAATAGTGCGTAAACTCCGATTAGTAACACGGACTGCTTGGGTTAATTAGTGTGGGTTCATGCAATCCTTACACCACCACTCACAACATGCATGCGCTCAGACACGAGAGGGGCAGGCTGGCAGGCACAGCGCCAGGTGCTCCAAGTGGGACTCGCGTGGTTGGCGCCACTTGGTAGGCCCCACCACTGCCCTGCGGGAGTTGGCGTCATCCTGCGTCACCGCCCACCTAAAACTAGTAACTTAATATTCCCAGGGCGACTGTCCTTCAATGCGGTGCCCATAATACCCACCCCCAGCTTTTATATACTATACTATAATAAAATTATCCTCTCAACTGCAACGCTTGACAAATAGGGTAGGGGGGGGGAAGGCATCCTGCCACGTCACGCTCCTTCAAGAATGCCATAGAGCCAATGTCCCTACTACCGACACACGCTCTACCCTATTATATAAGTACCCTAGTACGTTGGCTTATTGGCCTCCTGCTGTCTCACTAAAAATATATAAAAATTAATAACAGCGTACCCTTGTATTTGTACCCCCCCCCTACCCCTACCCAGGAGCCTCCAACAAGGAATTTCCCTGCGCTGCCCTGGAGCAGGTGGGTCGAGCAAAGAAAATTCTCTGCGCTGCAATGACCTGCCCTGCAAACAGGAGGGGCCAGGAAAGAAATTCTCTGCGCTGCCCTGCCCTGCCCAGCCGCCTGCAGTTCTTTCGTTCACCAGTTGGTGGGGGCCCATGCGGGCAGGACCGTTGGAAAGGCGAGCCGTGCCGTGCCGTTCCGTTCCGTTGCGTTTGCGTGGACACGAGGGGGCCAGATAAATGGGATGGAGCCAAGCGTCCATCGATATCGTCGAATTGGGTAACTTACCTGCTGCTGGATCATCATGCACCTCCTGCTGCAGGGAGCTGCTGATCTGATCAGGAATTGAGCGATCGATGTGATGTGGGCATGTGGTGATGATGGGCCACGGCGCGCGGGACTATGTATGTAGCAGATAACTTCCTGACAATGAGATGTGCCAGAGGCATGAACTAAGTGCGGTAGGTAAGGCTGGCCGGCTCAAGGCGGCGGATTCCTGGCAGCTCTTGGAAGGAAGGCAAAAGCAAAGGAAAGGAAAGGACGGTGTCAGACGTGTGTGTGTGTGTGTGTGTGTGATAGTGTGAGTGAGTGAGTGAGTGAGTGGGTGAATCAGTGCATGAGTGCAGGTGTGGCGTGTGGATGCATGGATGGATTGGTGGATGGATGGATGGACGGAAGGGGGTTAGGTTAGGCGTCATGGGTTCTTGCAAATTTCTTTTGATGATTTGGGTGGAGGGGCGAGCAGCTGGTAAAAGGTTAGGCGAGGTTAGGTTAGGTTAGGTTAGGTTATGCACGTTTCTCTTGGCAAGTGTTGATGATGCCTTCGTGGGAAAGGGGGTTACATTGCCTCTTCAAAACAACATGGCTGATTGCATCAGAGGAACGATGTAAATGTGTGCCACAGCCGAGGAAGAGAATTTAACAGCTCTTCCTTCGTCCCTCCGAAGAAGCAAAGTTGCACTCGGACAAAGCCCTGACGAAGCAACGCATATATGCTTTCACATGTTAGATTGACAGGTTTTCCGATTCCCACAGGAAACGATTTTTTTCTCAAATTCACAGAGCTTGCCTTGCTTCGGAGGGATCTGTAGAAGATATGCATACATCCATCCTCCTTGTCATATCTGGTTGTCTTCCTTTTGTTGTTTTCTTTTAAAAAGTTTATGGGAGGGTTTGCATATCTCAGTTTCGGCCATCTTGTTTGTGTCTCTGGGAAGAATGTCGGACACATCGGGACCCAGTGAATTAGGGCCTCAGGAGGAGGATGTGGCCCCTCCTCCTCCTCAGCCTGCAGTTTCGATTATGCCTAAAAGGCAAAAGCTTCAGTTGTCTCTGAGCATGGAGGAGCGCATCATGCGCGACCCTATCCTTGCCAGGCACTTCGACGGTCTCGAAACACCGTCGGTTCCAGAACTCATCCGAGACCCATTCGACATCCTCTCCACGCATTGGCTGCGCACTTCGCACCGCCTTGTGCGCACTGTTGATGCGGCTGGTGTCAAGTGCGTCGTCCTGCACTCAAGCATACATACATCATACATGTCTTTGATTATAACAACAACAACAATAATCATCATCGCAATCGGATAACCTAAATAAATGTATTTCAAAACTCATCCAAGTGCTAATTATAAATGAAGAGAAACTTCTTGGTTCCAAAAAACTTGGAGAAGTTGGTAAATCTTAGGGTTTCAACATTACAATAAGCATTGAGCCATATGTTCGGTGGGGTGGTCATATAGCACCTTTGTCGGTGGCTAGCTGCAATGTGTAGTACTACTAAGAACCAGCCCAGAAAAATATTAGGGAATTAAATGTTAAGCCTTGGGATCTGAGGAAGTCGGAAGTGTCTCGACTGAGTGTTTTGAAAACTGTGGGTGCAGATACGTGAACCAATACATTGTCATCAAATTACTTGGCTATGGCAGCTATGGTAAGGTCAGCCTTGCGTTCTCAGCAACAAGAACACAGAAACACATGAGAACGAATGATGATGTCGAGTTGAAAAATTAAAGATATTGGGCCTGTGAATATTGGGCAAATAATTACGCTGGAATTGGACAACTTCTTCTTGGTGCCTTTGACACATTATAAAGAACGCAGTCCTTGGACATCTGAAGAATCATATAACCTGACCACGATATGTGCGGAGAGTACAGGTGAAGCTGTGCCTCAACACGCTGGATAGTAAGTTATATGCAATTAAGATAATTGATCGGAAACGACTGATCGACCGCAGACTCACAAGTGAGAACCAGGACCATGACGTGCTTCAGGTGCGATGTTCAGAAACACTACAACGACAGATTTCTTGTGATGCAATATTCAGTCCCAAGCTTGTCTTCCTTAACATGATTGAGGATTTTTGCATGATGATATTATTGCTTGCAGGGATCCAGTCGTGAAATTGCAATACTGAAGAAATTATATCACCCGAACATTGTAGCTTTGCATGAGGTAACGTTCACAACAGTACTACCCAATATTGATCAACCAAGCATATTCGATCACTTTAAGATTCGACATTGATCGATGAACTCACACATTATAACCCAACACTTGCAATAAGAATCAGAAGATTAGAAGATTAGCGGCTTAAGTTTGATGTGCGTGCCGACCTGTCACTCATTTCAAGTGCTCCAGATTGCCATCTTCAGCATAGTAAGCGTCTCATAATGATGTTTGTATTTTCCTTTTCAAGTGTTCTTCCAAACAAAAACTTGCAGGTGATAGATGACATCCACCAAAACAAACTCTACCTGGTGCTGGAATATGCGGAAGGTGGACCCATCATGCAGACAAACCATCGAGTCGCCATTCCTGAGAACCAAGCTCGCAAGCACTTTCTTGAGATCTGCTGCGGCCTGGATTACCTCCACTACCACAAGGTCAGATCCTTGTCATTTCCTATTTGAGTGTGGGGTGCTATCATTTTGAGCAGGAGGATTTATAGGTGCTCAACCAAACCAAGGGATTCCAGAACTTATCGAAGTCTTATTTATTTATTTCCCCCCCATGAGATAGAAGGCCAACGGCCAACACCAAGGGTGAGAACTACGAACCAAGGAAGTCCAACAGTACGAGTGGTCGAGTTAGCTTTGATATCTATGAAGAGAATTGCTGTACAGCGATGGTTACAAAACTATTCACGAGTTTGCAGGAGAATTCTCACTGGACTATGGGCTTGTGGGTATTTAGGTCCTCCACAGGGACCTAAAGCCGGAGAATCTGCTGAAGGCAGGCGATGGACGAATTAAAATCAGCGACTTTGGGGTCTCTCGAGTTTTTGAGAAGGTATGACCGCTGAAATGAAGGTCTCTGTTCAAGTTCTGAGCCTGAGATATTATGACTGAAGTTTGTATACCTAGCCCTCCCCATACAATGGCCAACCTTGTACACGCCTGAATGAATGGCCACTGGAAGAGCCAGAAAATTGGATAAATTTGTAGGTACAGAGATAAGGACGCCTCCTGGTTGGCTGGTTGGTTTGTCTGTTAGTTAGTTTGGTTAAAAAAAGGATAAAGAGCCATCATCTTCATTGCCAGAGAATTGTGATAAACTAACTTACACGAAAGTTTTCGCCTGCGCCTGGCAGCGTCACTTTCATTATCAGTTTTGAGCTTTGCAACTGTCTCCGAAGTTACTTCGAGATGCAGTGTATATATACACATATATATACACATTGATGGCCTGAACCGCGGATGATGCCTACATACACTCCACACATACAGCTATCTGAATGAATAAGCTTCTGTGGGGATGGTTTCAGTCAGACGCAGTAAGTTCAACTGCTGGTACTCCTGCCTTCCTTGCGCCAGAGGTGTGCAGCGAGAGCTCTTATGAGGGACGTCCTGTTGACATTTGGGCACTTGGAGTGAGAAAGCATCTATCTCTCTTGTTTTGAAACGTGTCACTCTACCATCGCTGAACTTGAGAACAAGTAACTGTATTATTATTATCATCTACTGGAACAACAACTGTCTGTCTGTTCAGAATGAAGCTGGAAGTATATGTATTATTAAGATGTATCTAAAAATAGAGCGAAGGCCCTCTTATCCATGTCCTTTATTTCAGTGTCTTTTAACTCATGGGAGCTGATCATGGGACACCTCTGTACAATAAACTACCTATCAATAGCCGCTGCCACTTGTGGTCTGGGTTGGTCTGGTTTTGTTTTGTTTTGTTTTCAATCTAACTTAGCCTCAACAGTTTCTGTTGCTGGTCAGAAAATTGCATGCTGATGATGACGACCAGCTTGAATTGTTGGTGTTTTAGGTATGCCTCTATGTTTTCGTGTTTGGGGTTGTCCCCTTTCCCGCTAAGACTGTTCCTGAAACATACCATGCAATTGTGCACAAGGAGGTGCCCGCTCTTGACCTTTCCTTGCTGTAGATGAAACGTGACATTGTTTGCGGCATGTAAGAAGTTGCCGATGTTGCTTGGTGGCCCAAAGTTTTTCTCTGAGAGCATTGCAAAACCTGGATGATCATGTCAGGGGCCAATGATCAAGTGCTGCTAGGATTAACTGGAAACCTTTTGTAATATTCAGAGAGCTGTAAAGACAACAAGGGAGGAAATTGGGAAGATGTTTGATGTCAAGGTTGACGCACATTGGCACGCTTGTGTATGATCTAGGGATCCGCAGCTTGCTTTCCCTTCCTCGCACAGAATATCAAAGGAGCTCAAAGATCTGCTGGTATTGGTCATCTTCAGCACCCCAAAATTTTGAAAACTCAATCAACTCTGGCACGCTATTGTTTAGTTCTAATTCAGAATTGACCTGTAACTGTGATAACATCACAACACTAGTTACCGTATTCACATTCTCTTGGGCCAATGCTTTAATTTCTCCATGTGCGGGGCTTTGAAGTTGTGGATTACTTTACTTTTTCACTACACAAACCAAATAAGACCGCTTGTGATGATCTCGGATGAGACAGTTGAGGGGTTAATTTTTTTTAAATGAACTTCCCAATGACCCATAGTACTACTGAGTGGCAGATTTGTCATAAAATGAACAATCGGAGGACTTGAGTGAGTTCATATTACTCTCATTTTCAGAAATTTGAAAAAGCAGAGATGTTAAACTCGACGTGTTAATTATTATGCAGAGGCGGATCTTAAACAAAGATCCTCACGCAAGGATCACTTTACCCAGCATCATGGAGCACGCCTGGTTGACACAGAGTTCCTTGCCAGCTCTGCACTCCCTCTCCCGAAGTGATCCGCAGGCAGCAGAAGCCACTGTCCCAATCTCCCCACATGAGCTGCAGGCGGCTTACACCACGAACACCTCAGGCATGGAGATGTTGTTTAACGTGGGTTTAGAGGAACGGACATATGAGCCTGGAGAATATATTGTTAGAGAGGTAACAGCTACTTCTTGTCAGGATTAACATATTCCTCACTATTGAAAAGAATCGGATTGAATTTGTAACTGTAACATTGTGCGTGGATTCAGTAACTTTACCCTGATCATTGTCGGACAGTTTTGCAAGAATGGGTGACGAATGAATGTCAGGGCCTGATATCACATTATATTGTACGAATGTTTCAAAAGAATTCAATTTCTTTTGTGCTCCATCAGCCCGAGACGTTCATGCATCTGCATATATAATTCCTTATCGGCATTGAGTTTATGTCAATGAGCTAATATTGCCCCAATCAATACAACTCTACCCTTCCTCTATACTACCCATTTTCCATCTGCTAATTGTTAACCTTCAAAAATGGCCGGTATTTTGGCGCTGCAAGTCAACAGAATGGAACTAAGTCCCCAGATAAATTTAATGGACTGTTTCTCATCTCGAAAGAGCTGGACTGTCAGGGAGAGGAAGACCATGAGATGTTCTTCATCGATAGTGGCAAGTGTGAAGTTTTGGATGATTCCATCACTACGGCTGAGCATAACCACGGTGGCAACAACGAAGTCGGCCCAGGCCAGGTTGTAGGTTAGTCCCTGCATCAAACTGTCAGGTCAAGTGTGAAGTTTAGACTCTTGTTGTGCTGTTGCTTAACCAAATCCGGCCTTCCTTCCAGGACTTGACTTATTACCTTCCACGTCCTGTTCAATGGCAGGAGAAATGACTCTGTTCTTGCAGCCAGCGGGTCAGGCGGAGGGACCTCGTAGACAGACATCATCAATTCGAGCAAGAACTTCTGTCACTACCCTTGTAGTCAAGAAATGCAAGGTTAGTTTGTTTTACCGAGACCTAATTCTCAGCTCCTACTAGCTGCTGCTACACTATACTTCTGATGATTCAATAAACCATACACCTGATACAATGTGGCCCACAATTGACCCACGTAAATGCTTTGCAACCAGAGAAGGTGTCCCATGCCCGGCATGGGACACTTGCTGCTACTCTAATCAACATCATGGCACATCAATTTTTAATGCCACACTAACTCAGACATACAGTTGTAGCACTTCCTCAGTGTCAGATCTGTGACTGAAGTATATGCTCAAAACATTATATATTTATTTTTAAGTTATATGAACCAACCACCTGCAAATCGAAACTGTGTGACTGCAGCAGTACTAGGGCCATTTTAACGCACTTATAAAAGGAAGGATTCTTAAAAGTGACTCAAGATGGGAGCAATCCGGTGCCTGCATGCCTGCAGGTGATGGAAGCGCTGGGAGAGAGCCCCGAAGTAGCGCCAACTGGTGCCATGGAACGGATGAAACGGCAGCCTGGAGGCCGGCAGCTTTACAAAGTGAACACCCTGCCCCTGGTGGAGCTGCTAGGGATACGTAAGGCAGTGAGGAGAAGACAGTCTAGTACAACAATAGAGTCGACGGCTGCAGCAAAGTGCCGGTGCGCAAACCCAAGGTTAGGTTACTTACTTACCTACTTACTTAACTGACCCATCCCATCCCATCCCATCCCATCCCAACCCACACGCCTCCTCTCCTGCTACAGACTCAGTCCTTGCTTCCATTCCCTCAATAATTCAGCCAAAGTGCGATGATCATGGATGGAGGGAAGTACTAACCCACCCTGCCAAACCCTCTGCTGATCCCCACCTGTCTGCCTGCCTGCAGCAGCTAGCTCATCAGCTGCCTGCAAGGGGATTCCAGCAGTGCCACCAAGTTTTAATTATTATGAGGAGGCTGAGGGGAGGGGAGAGGAGAGGATTGGAATCAGAGGCTAGCATAAGCACCAGCGACTGGGTCTTCTTCTTCCCAGGGCCGGACGAACTCTCTCTCTCTCTCTCTCTTTAGCCGGGGGGGCTGGCTCACTAAGTTAACTTATTCCCACTGATCAGCTGCCCCTTTCCTTTCCTTTTCTTTGGGTGTCAGGTGGTGCACAGTGATGTGATCAGCTCCAGCAGCTCCACCTGCAGCATGCAGACAGACGGTCTCGAGGGCCAACAAGAATCCCACCATCATTCAAGTCAGGGGTTGGTTGGTTGTGAGTTGGGCCCCTGCTCCTGTACAGGTACACATGCACACTAGATAGCCTGCCTGCCTTCCTTCCCAGCTTGTGATATCATCAGTACCTCCAAGTTCTTACATCCCACAGAAGCAGCAGCAGCAGCAGCTAGCAGCACTGATGATCTGATCAGCAGTGGGAGGCAGCAGACAGCAGACACCATCAGCAATATTCAGCCGCTTACTAGCCTAGGCTTAGCCTAGCCTGGCCAGGCCAGCAGGCTGCACTGGTAGATAACTTAGTGGTGGGTCCTTTGCCTTTGCCAACTGGGTTCACTTATTCCTTTCTATTTTGCATATCAGCCTCTGCTGCCACTCGCCGCCCTTATAAGTTCTGTGCAGGGTGGGGCTCTAGCTAGCTAGCAGCTACCGTAGTGCTGTCAGGGCCTGCAGACTACATACACCATCAGCATGCAGCAGGTGATGGAATTTGGATCGGAAAAGGCTCACAATAATGGATATGTTATCATTTTTCAAAGTAATGGCAGCTCCTCACCCTCCTGCAGAGTCCCAAAGACATGGTATATTACTTACATAACTACAGTGGTACTGCTGCCACAAGTCTGGTCACTGGATCATGGAGACGTCTTTTAGTATTATTATTAATATTCCCTCTCTTCAACTTGAGCTGTCTGTGGACAGGTAGGTGATAATAACTTATTAACCCACCTCAGGCCATGTGTGGGCATGTATGTATGTACGTATGTATGTGTAGTTCACCTCTGGTAAGTTTCAAAGCTCTTTTACCCAAGGTGGTAGTGCTGTGTGCCCCGGGTGGTTTTCCTTGCTTGCTCGATTTTGGGCAGTCGGGCGGTGGCCTCAAAGTTGTGGGTGCATGGAACCGTGGATTTGTCTTATTTCTATTCAACTGCAGAACATTCATCAACCATGCATGCAGTCTGCATAATCTGATGTACTTATTAGGCGATTCCCACAAACAATCAGCCACTCGGTCTCGGACTCCCCACCCACACTGTAGGTGCACATGAGTTTTGTGTCCAAAACCTCGATCAGTGGACCCGTCGTCCAAAGTGATCCATGCATTCATTGGTGAGTCTGAAATCCTGGCAACACTGTGAATCAATCTATCTATCTATCTATCTATCTATCTTCATGGCCCTAGAAGTTAGTGAGGACTTTTACTACTAACACAGGGCAGGCAAATAACTTCCATTTGCATTCCCACGTTGTACTAACTTACTCACAGTCTCACACACAAATACGTGTACTTTTCGACCAGATGCCATATTAGTCGACCTTTGAACTTTGGAGTCTTTCTAAGGACGGAGTCAACTGTCCTTGTTAAGACTCACCATCAATACAGATTTGTAACTCTCCGACCAAAGCGTGCACATTGAAACAGACTTAGGTTTTTATTGTATTGTTTATTGTTTGAATCTGCTCCCCTCTTTGGAATCATCAGAGGCATATATGTCTGTATTTCAACCAACATCCTAGGGTCTGTGAGCCTAGAACGGATGCTTCTTTTAAGTGGTTGCCAGTGTACAATCCTCCTAGATTTGAATTCTAACGCAAACAAACATGTTACATCCTAGCCACTTTTACAGTTGAATTTTGAGGTTTTTTTTTAGGCTCAACATATTTTACTTGTTGGTGTTAATGCTATCAAAAAATTAGATGTAATGTCAACGGACATGGATTAATGCACACAGATGGTTCCTGATGTGTATATATAAGCAACATCATTTTACTCTTGATGGTAACTATCAATCCTCTCTTGCTTGTATTAAAGCCTAAGTATTTCCCATGTAGAGCATTCAAGAAAATATACAACACTCTGCTGTTAGCACTTTTATAGCTCTAGCAATACTCATCACTCACAATATAGGAGTAGCAAACTTTAATTGCACGTACTATTCTAATGTGCACATAGTGACCCCATGAGAATTAATCCCAAAATCTCAACCCTCAACTTTTGTCAAATTTAGATTATTATTAGTAGGATGGCTATATCTAGCCTATCTTTTGCCTTAGTGATAAAACTTTGGCTATCTTTTGTCAACAAAATGTGTGAGTTTAGGGTGGCATCATGTAGATGTTGTGTAAGCTCCAACTACCCCAATTGGTTTTGTCAATCTATATTCTCATGGTAACTAATTTAGAAGTGATTCAAATAAGTTCTTTTGCCCAATTAATTTGGAATAGTACCATGTTGTGGACAATAGAAAGACTTAGTTGCTCAAAATGAGGGTGGACCGCATGATAGTGTCACCCACGAAAAAGACATGTGTCATGGTGTGTGGTATGGCTTGTTATAATTCATATCTTATGAAATGCACGACCAGGATAAATGATAACGAAGGTGGTGCCACATGACATAAAGACAAGAATTTTTACAAGTGTCATTGATCGATCTTCACAATCTCCTTATTTCAAAATAGTGTATTATCTCATGATGCCTTTAAACTTAGTGTTGCTTTTAAATCAAATTGTAGATCACACTCATTTTCAAATTGAGAATCTTTAATAGATTCAATATTGTCCAAGCATTTTGAACGATTTGTGCACCCATCGTGCACATGTATACACATATTTGTAGAATTGTCAAGAGTGAACCCATTGGACCCCTTATAAGGATGGGCAATGGTAATTCCCAAATATAAGAGGTGGGGTTGTCATAAAGGTGACCCCAAGGGAGGTGGCAATTACTAATACTTAGAACACTCTCGAGGCAAGGATCTTGCATAGTCGACCCCACCATAAATTCCATTCTTGGTGAGTTACTCCGGGCCACTATCATCCTATGCGTATTTTATGGTGGCCAAATTCTCATTTTCCATGTTTACTGCTCGACATATGTTCCATGTGCCACCATTTACATGTGTGGGCTAGACTAGACTACGACTTCATCACGCGGTTTAAGGTGGGGAGTTTTTAGTTTGCACATGGACTTAGGTCTCCCAAGTCCAAGCCCGCCCCAACAATTGGCCACCCCAATGTTGTTGCCACCTCAACCTTGGGGTTGATGTTGGTGGCTGATTCATAACGGGCATCTCACATGTTATGGAAAACATTGGGACAGTGTCTGGGGAGTTTTGGGCACAATCGGTCAAAACCCTAGTGTTTCCGAGTCCAACCGGTTACATGTTGCGATCTTTCGGTTTTTTTATATATATAGTAAAAGTTGCTTCACACTATGGCCGAAGGTCAAGAGGCCGTTGATTTCCATCAATCAGATTGCAAGAATCTAAGAATTCGGCCTCTCGACCCTTCACAGTAGAGGCCAAAGTCTAAAGGTCATCGCTCTCCA
This sequence comes from Polytrichum commune, assembly GCA_950295325.1. Classification (NCBI taxonomy): domain Eukaryota; kingdom Viridiplantae; phylum Streptophyta; class Polytrichopsida; order Polytrichales; family Polytrichaceae; genus Polytrichum; species Polytrichum commune. The sequence continues at coordinate 6,685,180 of OX485807.1, forward strand.
AAATACCTACATGGCAATATTTTTTGACCAAGGCGATGGACTCTCAAAGGAAGATTGGGACGGGTGGGAATAGAAACCCAAACGATGGTCGAGAGGCCGCCGATCTTTTTTCATTTAAAAATCAAAAACTGACAAGATCTTGGTTGTTAGATTGGAGGGGTTGTTTTGAGCAAGGAATAAAGTAGGATGCTCCTTCTACCTTTGGACTTTGAGCTTGAACTTTGGAGGCTTCACATTAATCCTGGCCAAAGGCTCCAATTCCTATATTTTATTGGCTATTTTCAGCCCATTTCTTTGGACTCTCAACAAAGTTTGGCCATTCAATCCCACGGCCTCTCGACTTGGACGGCCATAGTGTGAAGCGGCCCTCTAAAACGATCAGTTCTTTTCCCTGAAGCCTTGAACTCCAACCACGGTCAGTACTCCCGTTCATTAGATTGGGATGCAGTAGGTAAGCCTTTGTGCCATGCAATGGCCTTCTTACTTACCTACGGGTGCATAGGCCACACAACATGCATGCTCTAACAAGCTTCATTTCAATCTCCTACAATACAAATCCCTACACTTGTATTGGATAGCAATGAACATGCCCCAATAGGAATGGACCTTGATTGGATTTCATCTCATGAATCATCGCAAGTTCGGGTTGTATTCCAATTCACGTATGTCTATTCTAAGAGATCTTGGAACTTGTTTCCACCATGTTCATGCACAACCCATGCACAAGGAGTGCATATTTTGCTACCCATAGACATAGATTTTTTAAGATCACTTTTGGAATGTCACCCAACATAGACGAGAGTATGCAAGATATGATGAAGAGTGTTATCTTGAGCTATACTCATTAACTTATTGTTTCGAAAAGTCACTTTTATTTACGTGTTTTCTCGCCATGAGTTGCAACGACTAGGTGGCAATGAATGTTGGCATTGGCAAGTTTTCTCCTAGTGAAGGAGTGCATATCATGTAACCCATAGCCATATTTTTTTAAGATAATTTTTGGAATGCCACCCAACATAGTCAAGAATTTGCAAGATATACTGAAGAGCATTATGTTGAGCTATACTTATTTGTGGAAACATGGGCATGGCGAAATTGAATTGTAGACCACATCGCAAGTAGTGGAAAGAATGAAGGTGCATTCCACAAAGTAGGCAAACATGACCGAAGTGCAACGTAGAGGTAGCACTTGTGCAACGGGAGGATAGGCATGGAGACAATGTAGTTGTGGATAAAAGAAGAGAAATGAGGAAACCTAACATAGTTTCCATCATTAGTTTTGAATGCATTAGCTAATCACGGTTGTGTCAAATGCTGCAAAAGTCGCCATCTTGGGGACTCGTAGGGTAATTTACTCATTATAATTTTCAATGTTTCAATGTTGCATGGCAGTAATATTTTAGTGTTATAGTCTTACACTACATAAATGATTTATAATCAAGATAGGTGTACATGGTAGATCAATGGTCCCAATAATAAAGAACAAGATGGGAGTGATTTTGATGTTCCCCACGATGTTCTCCGGAGGGAAACATCAAAATCCACTCCCACCTGCTCGATATTATTTTTTAAAGCATGAAATTTCCATCATCTTCCATAAGAATATGTGGATAGGATAGTTGAAATGAAAATTGGGAGGAAAAGATGTAGGCTCGAATACGTAACATTAAAATATAATTTTCACACAAATATTCTATTTAAAAGAATTATGAATTAAAACAAAACAAGCAAGTCCCTTGACTTTCTACTCAACTCTAAAACACTACAACATTGGAGCATTAAAACACTAAATGTGCCTAAAATTTGGGTAGAATCACAAGTGTATAACTCATTCGTGGGGTTTGTATACCCCATGGACTGAGGGGTATTTTGATGTAGAGGAAATATTAAACAGAAAATTTCATTACCTAGTTTTCTACTTAGTGATGTTTTAGAGTACCATATTATTGCCTAGGATTGAGAGAGGACAATAATACTTTATACCATTCCTTTGTTATCATAAAAATAGCTTTGTGTAAGGGATAAATTGAAGAGCACCAATTGCACCAATCATCACAAGTATAACCCTACCCAAACAACCAATCATCACAAATGACAGAGGTAGCCCTACTCAAACAACAAAGAGACCTCATGAAGCAATGGATGCATAACCTTTATTCACATAGTATCCATTCCTTGTCCATCCATACAAGGTGTATTACAAGTTGCATGATACATTCTTTATTATGAAACATTAATTAGATCTAAATCAATAGAATTGGTCATATGATGCATAACAATTCAATTATTATGATTACATCTCCTTGTATTTTAGAAAATAGTTTACCTCAAATTTTTTTGCCCCCCCCCCCCCCCCTGGGCGTAGGGGGTGGGGGTGTGTTGGGGAATGAGGAAGGTCATGAATTCTAATTCTAATTGGATGTTATCTTAGGACCACTTCACAAACAAAGCCAAAGGCCGTGACCATGTAGTTGTGAAGATCCTCGATTCTCATCCAAAGGCCATACCACTATTTGATTAACATGGTATTCTGGAATTTGCACCATCCTTGATGCAAATTTTGACATACTACGAAACATTATTACGGTTTGTAATGTAGAAATTCATATAGTCTTTTCATTCATGATAACTTCTTTGGGCCCTTAGGCCCTCACCTTCTAAGTGTGAAGTGAATGTGGACAGTTTGGTCTTCTCAAACAATGAGAGATCTTAGATTGCAGTGCTCACAAGCCTTCAGTCTCGTGTGTGAAGTGGCCCTTAATTCCTCTAGGAATTTGAATCAACAATGACATTGGTACATTGGACTATATGGTTAGTGCCTTTTGCCATGTAAGTGTTAAGAATATCAAGGGCTATATCAAAATGTCTATCATAGGACATTATTATGTTCAACGGGGAGGTTAGATTTTTTTTAAACCATGTATCAAGTATATATACACTTGGACTGTGTTAAAAGACATCCATTATATAGAATATGTGTTCTTTTAAGGTTTTTGACCATTTTTGAGGCCTTGCAACGGCCAAGTTGAGTTTGCGTGCAAGATCATTCTTCGAATTCAGTTTGAGGAGTTGGCTCCAAGGACACTCAAAACCCTTGATAAGCCATAAAAGGTTCATTCCCCCATCAAGTCATGCATGAAATGCCCCCTTGCAGAGCTCTTACAAATACAATCATGATGGGATAAATCATGCCTCCCAACTGTAGGAGATGATTACACACAAAACCCTCAAAGTTTGCTACCTTTGGATCTGGGCTAGTCCTTTTAAGGTTAACAAGGTTCTATCGATATGTTGAATAAGAATTAAATTAAACATTGAAAGTATTGTTGTAGATATAGACAGATAGATAGACGGATGATCAAGAGTGGTGTATTTACAATCTGACATTATTTAAAAGCTTATTATTTTTGTTTACTTCTATTAGAAATTAAGCTCTATATGTTATATATGGGGGGTATTTATAATTATATAAATGCATGTCGTATGAGTGACTTTATAAGGCATGCATCCCATGGGAGATAATTCAAGTTGATTTGCTGAGAATTTTCTTTGTTTGTTTGAAGACACTACATGGATCGTGTAGTCAACCAAATGGTCGATGCAACATATTCACATTAAAAACACAACATGCAAAGCCACAAATAAAATTATGTGGCTTCGCAAGATTCTAACAATAATGATTATGGACAATATCAGTACAATAGGCATCTTATGTGAGGTGGCATATAATATTGTGCATATTTGTTGTGAAATTTTACCTACAAATTTTACAACTCTTCAAATTTCATAGTAAGTGGATTTAGTTTTTTCTCACATGTAAAATTAGGCACATACAATCAGAAGTATCAACAACATGTCGGAAACAAATTGCAGATTTCAATAAAAATAAAAATAACGGAAAGATCCCATCTTTAAAAAAAACAATTTGAATGCGTTTTGCAAAGGTCACTCTTACATTTAAGGTCGACCTATATCTGAGTGGTATACAACAAGGTTTTTACTTTACAAATGGACATAAAAAAAGACACATGTTACGATGAAGTTTAACTATGGCACCTCAAAATTTAGGCATTATTCTAGCTTTAGACACGATCAAAAGAGCCTACTGTATGTGACCACGTAAGAAGAAAACAACAATCTTCACTCCGGTCTCGCATCTTGTAACCTTTACACCTCAACCTTTGATACTGAACGTTGCGGTGACATTGTGTAGAACATGCGATTGCTAAGCAGATGAGACAGTCTTCCATCCAATAAAACATCAAAAATTGTATGTGGAGTTGAGAACTTCGAAGTGCCCACAATGGGGTCACATACCTTAGGACCAGTTCACACACGAGCCAAGGGCCGTGACCATGTATTTGTGAGGGCCTTTGACTCTCACCCAAAGATCGTACCAACCGTTTAACTAACATGATCCGTCGAAACTTACATCAAACCTGATGCAAATTTCCACACAACATTATCCATAATATGCCATGTAGGAATCCATATAGACTTTCCATCCATGATAGTTTCTTTGGACCTTCACCTTTTCAGTGTGAAGTGAACTCGAACAGTCTCAACCTTTTCAGCCAAGAAAGGATCTGATGAATGCAATTGTCACGGGCCTTCAGTCTCGTGTGTGTGTGTGTGTGTGTGAGAGAGTGAAGTGGCCCTTAGATCCTCCTGCCAGTTCGCATGAACTTACCTCACCTCACCTTCCGGGTCCTAGCTGCTAGGAGTAGCTTGTGCAGAAAGCCGGCTTGGAGTTACATACATGGAATAGTACATTTTACAGCAACACCACAACAGTAGTAGGGAGGGAGCGAGGGAGGGAGCGGCCGGCCCACTTTGATGAATTGATTGAGAAATTACATAATCATTCAGACACTCGGGTGACAGAGCCGTGATAACTAATTTAGTTGCAGGAGGATGAAGAACCTGAGTGATGAGCGAGGAGCTGCTGCTGCTGCAGCTATATACATACATACTTACATCGCAGGGCACTGCAGTGCCATTTTCCCCACCCAGTCTGTCAGGCGCTGACGTGGGACACAGCGTCAATCTAACCGGCCGGCCTAGCCCTGCCTGCCTGCCTGCCTGCCTGCCTGCACCAGCTTTGCACGATAAAATGGACATTAATATTGAAGCCCGGCGCCGTGCCCCTGACATCCATCACACTTATATATATGTTGTATACATATATGTTATGCCAGTGTTTCAAATGACTAGCTAGCTAGCTGCTCGATCGGAAGCCTGGGCCCTTGCTTTATCACTGTTCCGTTCCCTCACAACTTAGTAAAGTGTGTATATATATATATATACACCTACGAATATCCCATCACTGGAACTCAGTGAGGAGGGATTATTGTATACGAGTGTACGTCTCATTCATCCAACATAAAAGCCTTGAAATAGTATGCAGCCTGGATGTTACTTTATTTAGTTGATTTTACAGCGGAATCTAATTGAAAGACCCCGATTTAGTGTACCTAAGGTCATTTAAGGTGAATCGGCAACAAACCTATAGGAGGTCAAGTTTTTATATTGGTTAAATGAGACTCTCTCTCTCTCTCTCTCTCTCTCTCTCCTAATGTCGGGACATTTTGTGAGGATCAACCCCCCCCCCCCCTTATGTTGGGCCACCCTTGACAAATGAATAGTGCTCAGTCTAAGTACTATTCATTCTGCAAGGGTGAGCAGCCAAGTGGGTTGGACCTTGTTGCTATAGCGCAATTTTTTTTACTAGTAGTTACCAGGCAACCTGCCTATGGCATGGGGCCCAACACAAGCATGGTTGGTCATCATTGTCAGTACAATCACAATACAATGACCTTCATAGGGACTTCGCATAGAATCTCATCACCTCGATCACAACATGCCTAACCTTCTATATATTGAAAAAGGATCATGTCCTATAGCATGAGTAATTTCATGTGACTCGAAGGTTGTCTTTGCTATTGTTTAAAAAAGTTACCCTTAAAAGGTTAGGGTCAAGTTGAAACTCACCTTGTTATCTTGTGTTTGGACTGGAGTTCTATCCGTATTTGGTTTGAATGTTTGGTGTTGGATGACTTGAATCAACATGAGAACAAACTCTTGATATGTTTGTTTATGGGGTCTTTAGAGTTGGCCTTAAACCCTTAAACACTCATGCAACCCGAAATGGGTCACCACCTTATAATCTGATGGGGTTTGCAACCCACTAGGTGGCAATCTATGTGGATGGAAGGTATCTATTGGTGTAGGGTGATGCCCACCACCATTTGGGCCAAAATAAGATATAAAAACCTCCTACTCCAAGCATGTATCATTTTTTGTTGGGTTGGCATTGCATCTGTTTGGGAGGTGGTTCCATGTGTTGCCCAAATTTAGGAACCAAATATAGGAGCTAATATCTTTCACATATGACGCCCAATTTGGTGGGGCACTTTTCCCTTAGGGCAAGTTGACGGTTGTGCACAACTTGACGGGATGGAATTGGATAAAAAATAAGTGCACATGTTGCTTGCTCCACGAAAAAGGGAAATTCTCCCCACATGACCTCATATGACCCCTCTAACTTTGAGGGTGATGGACTTCATCTAATCTTGCTCAAAAACATCCAAATTCTTGAAGAGTAGCTCATTTGTAGTAGTCACACAATAACAAGAGTTTTCATGTAGGGATGGCTGGTGAAAATAGGGTTTTACAAAATCTTAACGAGAAGATGGGATATTTGCAGAACAAAATTCGAAATTAAAGCATGGAATACAATCATGTGAATTTCTTGAATATCTAATTGTAGAGTTCAAGTGCCTATTGCAGAGGTGGTCTTCATTGACCGGGTGGTGGTTTCTTACAATGGGCAATGGCCACAAGCAAAAACCTTGCCTCCACTAATGACTGGGGAGGACCAATCACTACTTAGGGCCACTTCACACACGAGCCAAGAGTTGTGACCATGAAATTGTGAGAGTCCAAAGGCCGTCCCAAGACACCTGCAAAATCATATAGTGTGGTCATGGGCCTTCAAGTGTAGTGTGAAGTCATATGTGACCGGGCCCTCAACCAAATGCTATTTTAATGAATTTCTATTCATGTGGATCCTCACACATGATAAAATAAAATAAATCAACGGTGGTGAGCGTTCGGAGTGCCATGGTCTCCCAGTTTTGTGTTAGGCCTACCTCCAAGAGGTGGTTTTTGAAAATAGTCCAAGTGACCATGAAACATGATCCATTCAATGTCATGTAGGAGTCCATGTAGACTTCACATCCATCTTGCATTCACATACTCCGTTGGTCCCTCAAGCGTAGTGTGAAGCGAACCTGGACCAGCTCCGCCTTTTCCACCATTGAGAGTGCTTGAAGTGTAATGGTCACAGGCTCTTGTTCTTGTGTGTGAAGTGGCTCTTAACACATGTCAGGAGTATTAGAATCCATTTACAGGAATTCACAGAATATCCTTTATTCTATAAATTAAATCCAAGAGATGTGAACATGTAACTGGTTAGTCTTCAAACACTACGATCTTGACCGATTATGCCCACAATCCTCCTGGACATTGTGCCTTCACTCCTCCAGCATTGATAACCACTTGAACGCTCCAAAATCTCATGGTTATCTTAGTGAAAAGAAAGCTAACTATGATCGTCTTAGGCATATTGTGAACAAACATACATAATACTAGCATGTAATTAGTTCTTACTCAAACTTATATCATTTGCTACGGTAATGAAACACCAAGGGGGGGGGGGGGTTTGACTCAGTAAGGGGGATTGTATGTCCCGTGGGACTGAAAGGCATTTTTCTAAGGGTATTGTGATGTAGACGAGATATTGGATAGAGAAGTGCATTACCTAATTTTCTAATTAGTGATGTTTTAGATAACCATATTATTACTTAGAATTGAGAGAGGATAATAATATTTTATATGATTCCATGGTTATAATAAAAATAACTTTGTGTAAGGGATAAATTAAATAACACCAATTGCACCAATCATCACAAGTGACAAAGGTAATGCTACTTAAATGACAAAGAAACATCACGGATCAATGGATATATAACCTTTATTCACATACTATTCATTTTATGTTCATCCATACAAGGTGTATTACAAGTTGCTCAATACATTCTTTATTATGAAACATTAATTAGGTCTAAAACAATAGAGTTGGTCATATTAAGCATAACACTTTGTTTACTATAATTTACAAATTCCAATATTTTAGACAATAATTTACCTCCAAGAAATTTCAAAGTTCTCAGCCCGATGAATAAAGCACATGATACCTTTGGTTGCACGTTGTTTGATGATTTTTAATGAATCACCCCCCCCATCCTGGGTAACAAAATCTTGTTGAAGGTGTTTTTAGGCCTCTTTACACATGCAGTTCACTCAACTTCACTTTACACTGGAGCCTTTAACTTTAGAGCTTCAAGTGTTTATTGGGCTTACAACACTTAGACGGTGCCTTGATGGATCTCATGTGAGACATTAATGTCAAACAAGTCTTCATTAACTCTCATCCAAAACTCTAAGCTACCTCATGGAGATTGTTAAGGAAATTTGAGAGTTCAAGATCTTACTTTGTGGGCCCTTGGCCAATGGGCTTCCAAGCATGCGTTGGCTTGTCATAAGTTATCATGTGTTTAGCCACTAAACACTTGCTCTTTAAACTATTTCGGACTTGAAATTAGTCAAGCTCTCAATAATTCAAGCTTTGGATGAAAGCTTGTCAAATTTGTATATTAAGCTTGCAAAATTTGGAGGTTCAAGTTCTCAAATTCCAGATTGACATCCGAATGTTATAAGACGTAACATTACTCAACCTATCCCCTCTCCACCCTTTCGAAGGGAAAGAGGGGGGAGATAGTAGGCACGTAAGGCGAAGTACATGTTAAGAAATAAAATAGAACCCAACCAAGATTCATGTGCTAGCATGAGAGTTGTGACTTGTGACTTGTGGTGGCGGTTTGCGTTGCCCACATGGGCCCCGGTCGTGTTAGACACCGAATTGCAAACCAACATTAAATATACTATTCAACCAATATAAAATTGGCTAACGAAACGCAGGTGCGGACCTTACTACCGGTCCGTCACGCAAGGCAAATAACACGTAGGTTGAACACCGTTCACTTTGCAAAGATGGCCCAACATAATCGACGGAGAATCCTCCCGGTGTTCCCAACATTCCCAACACTAGGCTCATTTGCAACATGAACCTAGTAATGTTATGAACATCAAAATGAAGATTCTCTTTCGATTCAAGTGATCACTCATACTGTACCTAAAATCAATTAACATAGTCTTCACACATAGTCCAACCTCTTCATAAAACTTGTCGTTTGGGTGTCCGTTCTCAAACCTAGAGAGCTTGTCATATACCATTGACATACAATACAATACAAGAGGGTGGTCCAATTAAGAAGAGCAAGCACATAATAAGGGCCCACGTACCTTAGTATTTGGACAACATCTTGCCTCTCTCCGAAGCACTGAGACTGCCGACTTGTGTACTTTGTGGGGTTTTGCACGTCCACATCTTTATGTTGAAAGACTTATTTTGGCCACATTAGTCCCCAGGTGTGGGGCCTAGCTAGCTAGGCAGGCGGAATTTTACCCCCCCCACCGCCGGACCGACCCCCGCATTTACGAGGCCCCTTTGCTTTTGGCCGAGACCGGCCTCCTTCAATTGGAGATGCATGCAGTTTCAGAAGCCATCATTCATTCACCCTTGCTAAAGGACACAAGGCCATGTCCACAGTTCACTATACGGGCCGGCCTTGCCGAGTTCAGAAAATCATATTCTATCTATTTATGGATCCGAAACCTTATTCAATACAGTGCCTTATGTCAAGGATAACATATAAAAGTGTGCTCGTACTCGCCATTGATGATCGAAACATAATGTATGTATATGCATCCAAAGGCATCTAGGCAGGCTACATGTTTGAACTTAATTGCTCGATAACATCAAGGTATTCGACCACTTTGAAATCTTACCTAAGGAATGTGTTGATTTTAGATAGGTTACTTTTGACACGATGAATCAAAAGCAGAATTATGTAGCTCAAATATATGTTTTTTTTGTGTGTATGGAGAGACCTAGTGTAAGAGCAAGCCCAGTCACTGCCTGCATCTGCATCCGTATCCGGAAACAGAATGTGGCCTCTGTCCGGGATGCAAGAGCAGATGCAAGGAAGCCACCCACTCATCACCCTTACCACGCCATGTAAACCACTTTATCTAAACTGTAATTTTGCTCCACTTTACTCAATTTAGTTAGAGACAATCAGAGCATTCGTAAGTAGCAACGTCAAACCCTTCCCTAATCTACCCAATGTTAGAAAGAAGTTAACTGCAAAGTCACCATTTCCTCGTCTTATCTGGGAAGTGTACTTAAAGTGGCTTGTCCTATTTGAATAGCAGGGTCCCTGCATAATGTTGAGTTATGCAGGCACATCAGCACTCCCTGCACTCATTCTCATCCGAGATTTGCAGAAATCAAAACCACTGGGGCCTAAACATGCATCTGCATCCGCATCGCGGATGAGAAACGCAGATGCAGATGCAAGGCTATTGGGCTTGCCCTAAGCTTCTCTTATGCTTAAGGATTACCTTGGAAACAAGGCCAAACATGCAGACTCTATAGTGCACCGTGACCTTGTAATTTATGATCTCACACATGCATTTTTTGTAGCTCTTCATGCTATATTGTTTGATACATATTATAGTGTGGTTCCAGTATACCAAGTGAGTGCATTGATTATCAATATTAATGAGAAATTCAAACTAATGCGGGATAGATATAGCCTTATTTTTTGAATTGTTGAACTTTCAAGCTTTAAACCAATTGACAATGTCCATGAGGAAGAGATTATTTTGTCCACCCAAAGTTCTTAGGGTGGCTCGTACATTCAAACACATGGACAACGGCACATGGTCCACTAGTTTTAGTATACCAGAGTTTTTTTTCCATATACTTGATTGTGCTTGCTCCCATTCAACACTAGAATAGATCAACAAGAGGTCAGCATGCAATTTAGAAAACAAACATACATCATACTTGAAACAATTGGCAAGAGAGGATGAGAGAATAGGATTGTATGAACCTTGATGAGCATAATTCACGAGAAAGAACCCTATGCATTTGAATGATGCGCCCATTGAAATTAAGAGCTAAACGAAGTATGCATGTCTATTGGTGTTGAGAACTCCTGCTCGTCCAATCCTACATTGTGAACATACTATTCATATAACTTTAAACCTCGATTTCGTTTGTGTAACTAGTGCATGTCTATATTAACCTAAATATCTTGGTTGTGTCGGTGCAAAAGGGTTGCAGTGAACTAGGAAGGAAATAACATTTTATGTTGATGTTGTCCAAAGGAGTTTTCAAGACCTAGAGAACCCAACCAATCCTCATTTTTGTTGTCTTGAAAATCTAGCATAAGAGTTTGGGGAGGGGCTATTGAAGTTCCATGTTTGGGCATGTAGGTGAAGCTTATAGATTTGCTCTCCGGGAGCATGGGGATGGTGGTACAAACAAGGGGGTCAATGAGTTGATTCCAAAGAAGGCACAACTTGAGCAAACCATGTTGAGCATGTGTAGCTTGGGTCTCACGTGATGAGATAGTTATAGCAAAAACGAGTGTTTTGGCAGCAAGTACCTTCACCTACAACCACTCTGCCTCCTTTGCCACCCCAACCTCTTGTCCAATGATCAATTTTGAGATGGTGGAGCTCATAAAACCTCTTGAGTTTCAACCATACCTTTGCAATTGGACAACTCACATGTGAATCCCACAAAGTAAAGAGGGTTATTGAAGCATGACGTGCCAAAAAAATTGCTTCACACATGCGTGCAATAGCCATATCTGCATTTCTCAAGCACATGCATGCAAAGCAAGCTCGTTCATCTTGCCATCCTTGTGCTCTTGCTTATGGATCTTGAGACTGAGATTGGATGAGGGAGGGATGACTAGTAGTAGTTGGATCCTCCATGTTGTCATTGCACTCGATCATTCAAATCTAATTATTCAATCATTGAAGCACGCACGGTGGAACAACCACCCATAGATTTTTGACTTGGGCATGGGTTTGGGGTACCTTGGACTCTTGAGACGTGCAAAATTGTATGGGATTGATCCTAAGGATGTGCTAACAATAAAGAAACCCAAATGATTTCTTCACTATTTACAAATATAACTTAGTATTGTAAGAATGAGAATGTCTTTGGGACTCCTATTAGACAAAAACACTTGTTTTTGTGATTAACATGTTTAGCTTATGATAATCAAAATACCCCGACTAAGTTTGTGCCAATAAACATGGTTAATACACTTCTTATGATGAAATTAAATGAACTTTGTGTAATCATGTCTAATTTGACCCCATGTCGAGTCAAGAGAGCAAGTAGCCCAAAGCACAAAGGAGTAGGAGTTTGTCTCATTGTATTGTGCGACAATAGTCACCCTGTGAGGCCAAACCACGCACCCTTAAGCGTCCTAGTCCGGGTGGGGGAATGGGTATCACATTCATATTCACACAGTTACCTCTTACCAACTCCATGAAACTCCATTTAAATCCCCATCAATTATCGCACCCAATTTATTCCACGATACGAGTACAAGCATTGAAAAATGCTTTTCTCCAATTATTGCCTTCTACCTACACTAATCACAATTCAACCCTCAACTCCTAACAAAAGCTCCTCCCCTTATATTACCCTCTAATTTATATGAGGTCTTCCATTCTAATTCACTAATGAGTGAACCCCCTAGTCTTATCCCTCTTCCCCTTTCTAATTTACTAACCCATGCTCGCACCCAACCTATAACCGGCTCATGACCGGCCTCATGCCCGGTCCAACACCATCCATCGTTATCCTTAGTACCAGCATACTTCCGAGTCTAGCTCCCTTGCCTTAATTCCCATCAGACTATCAAACCAGCTCCCTCTTCGGCCTTAGTCCCAGCAGCTTATCAAAACCAGTCCCCTTGCCTTAATTCCCAGCAAACTATCAAACCAGCTCCCTCTTTGGCCTTAGTCCCAGCAGCTTCCCGAAACCGGTCCCCTTGCCTTAGTCCCAGCAGACTATCAAACCAACTCCCTCTTCGGCCTTGGTCCCAACAACTTATCGAAACCAGTCCCCTTGCCTTAATTCCCAGCAGACTATCAAACCAACTCCCTCTTCGGCCTTAGTCCCAGCAGCTTATCGAAACCAGTCCCCTTGCCTTAATTCCCAGCAGACTATCAAACCAGCTCCCTCTTGCCTTAATTCCCATCAGACTATCAACACCAACTCCCTTCGCCTTAATTATCCTACCCAATTCACATACCTATTCCCGCTAATTTCACTAAATCTCCTATCTAATTCACCTATCTAATTCCACTAATTCCACTAAGTCTCCCCCTAATTCCCGCATTCTCCTCTAGCTCTAAGAGCTTCACTTCCTAGAGAGGAAAAGAGAGAGAGAGGGGAGGAGAAGAGAAGAGAATGAAGAGAGAGGAAGGAAGAGGAAGGGAGGGCACCCAAGACCACAAACCCCTCAAACTTCTCCTACTTAGTAGGATCTTATCCCATCCACTAAACCTTCACCCTTTAAACCAACAAGAGTATGTTCTAATTCAAACATTTAAATCCAAGGACCTTCCTCTTGCTTCATCAACCCCTACTCACTTAATCACAACACTCCCTAATATCATTAAGCTTCTACTTAACCACACAAAATAGGCCTAAAGCCTAAAACATAAACCACACCAATCCTCACTCTTTTTATACTTTTGATTGTTTCAATAACACTACAAATGCAATTCTAAATAAATTCTAAACATAAAACAAATATGAGCACTCATTTTGGGCTCATACACCCACATAACAACCTTGCCATGACTTGTTTCTCATAACCCATCATTTTGCAACAAATGAAGGAAGTTCATACATAGCATTTCCTCCTCCTTGAGCAAAAAATCCCAAACCTTGCCTTGTCTATAAGGGTTGAGCCCAGGGTCAGCCAGACTTAAGAGGCATGCCATACATGGCGAGCAAAGACTTGAACTGAGCGGCATGGGGAGGAAATGGGAGCTCTAGGCGGTGACTACATAAGTTGTTTCCTCACTATTGAACCACCTTATCCATAATGTCATTGATTGGGCCTAGAGCCTAGAGCCTCCAAGAGTGGGGGTGCTATTGTAGTGATTCATGGGGTTTGTTGACAAATGTTATACTATTTTAGATTCAAATATGTAGAACCATATCACAATGGCTACATATCATTCAATTTTAATTGAAGGATCAAATAAGGAGTAAGGAATATTGTGCTAGCATGGCTTGTGTATTCCTAGTATTGTTGAGGGAGCTCCATTTCATCTTTACTAATGCCAGAATGTAGATTGCACATGAGATTCAATTTCATCATGGTCTTAGCCAATGTATGTATGACATGTGGCAAAAATTGAGGAAAATTTTAAATTTTCCCCGAAACAAAGAGCCTTCTATAGTACATAGATCATATGTACCTCCCTAAAATGTAGGGATAATTTCTAGCCAACAGCAAATAACTTTGCAATTATTCACCCACATGAAAACATAACTTGGCCAAGAGGCATGAACTCACTGCAATAAATTCACACAAATATCACTCCAAATATCATCCCAATAATGCACATGTAGTATAGATTTTGGATTACAAACAAATATAGGGAAACAATAAGGGAAGACTTAAAAGGTGATTACAAGTGTATCGTTCAAGTGTCTCAAATAGGGAAAATACAGGGTTATCTCATATCATTTCGGGGAACTGACAATATAGGTGATGATTTAAGGGTAAAGACTTCAAAGTTTCTCAATGTCAATGCATGCAATCATGACAATCACTCAATCTCACATTATTTACTCAGGCAATAGTCTAGCAGTGAGTTCATTTTAATCAAACCTTATGCAGTGCTCAAGGATAGGCATAATCATAGTCAATTGTCTGGCATGTAATAACTCATTTGAGTCTCTTTACCAAAGCCAAGGGCACTTTGGTGTATGCAATTGTCTCGTGTTAATTAAGCCATTTTAATGTAACTTGAAAAGGCGCGGTCATTCTTACATGATTTCTAAATATTATTTGATTAAGCAAGATTTTAGTTATAGTGTTTGACAATGGTCTTTTACCTGGTCCTAGCCAAGGTACCCATTGTATCCATAAATTGTAGCAATAGGCCAAACCACAACAAGATTAGTTGAACATACATTAGTTCTTTTAAATGTTCATTTTTAGTTCAATATTTAACTTATGCTTTCATTTGTTATAAAACTACATATTTGAACACTCATTCCATCTTTAACATTTTAAGATTCTTATTTAATGAATTTGATTACCCAAATTTGAATTACTTCAAGATTACCACTCTAGCGTATATTGATGAATTCAACATAAGTTCAATTTACCAAATGACACTTACCAAAGCTAGGCCACAGAGACTATTCATCTTCTTAGTCTCATCTCAATCTTTGTATAGGCTATAGTATTTTTAGTTGGGTTACTTCCCCTTCACAAACTATGGCAATTTGCATTTGCCTTTTTGGCTTCATTCCTGCCAAAGACTATTCATCTTCTTGGTCTCATCTTAATCTTTGTATAGGCTATAGTATTTTCAGTTGGGTTACTTCCCCTTCACAAACTATGGCAATTTGCATTTGCCTTTTTGGCTTCATTCCTGCCAAAAAATCAGTAAATAAAACGTGCATGGTTTTGAAAGGTCGAGACCATTGCCTCTTCCTCTTCTGGAATATCTCATCCTCCAACCTTTTGCCTTCAAGTAAGAATTTCCCATGTCATATTACAACAACACCCACCAATTTCACAGTATGACGAGTGTATGTCGCTTTCAATCAAACCTCAAGTTTTCACCTAAATTATTAAGGACATTTGATTTCACTCTTCTTTTATCAACCTTGGCCTCTTTGAAACTTAGGCATGGACCATGGTGACCATGGTAAAACTCGGCCTAGGTGAGCTTTCTTAGAGCGAGACTCATGTCTTAAGTTTCACAAGCAATTTGATTGTGTTGTCAACACATCATGGAAACAAGACTATTATCTTGACCTCTCAAGGTTTAATACTTTAATTTTCTCTAAAGATATGTTGGATTAGATCACAATTCCACCTTCAATGGTATAGACGCAATTAAAAGGCATCACGCACACATAACGACTAACATGCTCCAAGAGATAGGAGAGAATTCAATGGTATCCCTCAGTCAATAATTTGAGCATTTCAGATACTTTCTTGGTAATCAATCTTTCACAAGACTATAGATTGGATTACAAACTTCGTTCATTCTCTTCTAAGAATCACTCCCAATGTATACAAGACCATGGAATCCCCAACACAAACCCTGTAGAGGTCTTTCATGGCTTAATAGAAAACACAAATTGCATTAACCCTCTCAAGAAAGAATGCACACAAGTAATTCAAAAATCATGATACAAGGTATAGAGTTTTCTACCCCCATTCAAAATGTTCACTCCCACACAAACATTTAGGCTTACTTCTCAAAGCAACACATCAAACTGTCATTCACTACAGACCATAGTATGACCATTCAATATGAGCTCAAGTTATTCAGACTATTGATAACTATGGATTATGTAATTTAGCACTTCTCGGTACAAGATTCAATCCTCACCAACTTGAATTATTCAACTACAAATTGACTGTGACTTAAAGAAATAAATACACAATTTGCAATCCAGTACAAAAATCATGGATGCAGTTAATTTATTATGAGCTCCAGACAATTGCCCTCTTGGTACTACCATAAAATTAACTTTTACAACTATGGCATGAATTTCTAATACAAAAAAATAATGCCCTCTCTCCGACTTCATGTCTAGACTATATCTAATTTTCTAGGGTTGCAACTTAGCAACCTTTCCTATCACACCATAGCCTCTGTAAATCTCCCCTTTCCTATCTCCGAAGCCATGGTCCTCAATTTAGCACAAATGATTACTTATCCAGCTATATTTAGATCCCCCCATTTGTTCTTTATTTGCAACAAAAAAATTCTAATTTCACAACACATCCTGCTCAACATCCAAGAAGTTCATGAGTTGCTCATTGTAGATGCATCATTAAAACATGGAAAGACCACCACACACACACCCAAAAAAAAAAAAAAAAAAAAAAAAAACACACACACACACACACACACGTAGAAAAGACAATATTGTGCCTTTTGAACCATTATGCAATATTGGGCTCCATCATTGTGGCCCACACTAGGCTACAAGTATTTATGTTTGAGGCTTTTGGGAGCATGTTTACTTGCAACATTTGGAAGGCTAGGGATTTGTGGTGTCACATAAACCCGTCCATAGTGAAGGTGAAAACATTGTGAACTATGAGTTTAGGGAAATGATGAAGGTCCAAGGTGAATCGTCATTCTTTAGCACAAGATTGCAAAATCTAGGAGTCTAACTCTATTACTTCATCCCCAAGGCATTTGTAGAGGCCAAGTTGGTTTTATTGGCAGAAAAGGTTAGAGTGTCACTTCTAAAGCAAAAGCGCCACCAAATTAAGCAATACAACGAACAATATTTTCAACCATAGAATCGTTTTTATCAGGATAATAGTTGAATATGGAAGAAGCAACCATTGGGCTACTAGCAACTTTGTTAGTGCCGTTTAGGGTGGTGAGGCCATGCTAACACATCTCAAATCACTACAAACTAGGTTACTAGCTCCGGCTGGAATTGGATTTAGGTTTCCCCAAAATAAGATGGTTCAAATAGGAATAAAGACTCAAATGTAGTTTGTAGAGATTGTGAGATCCCCTCAAAATGGAGAGGAAGGCCACCTACCTACCTTGCATGCCAAATACCATGTACAACTAGCAACTCAAATGGATTTTGAAACTTCACCGCTACTGAGCTTATGGTCAGCTAGACAAGGTTTGGAATTTCCGAAGGAGGTTGAACCCTCTCAAATGGAGATTGCTAAGAGAGCATTGATAGACTAAATCATGCCAACCATGTTTTCACAGAGGAAATGTCGATTTTGATTGGAATGGTGATGCTAGGATGTCATATGCAGAGGTTGGCCCAACATAAAGACTTCAAAATTCTATGCATGACAACTTGCATCCATGTAGGGCATTTGATGGAAAACCATCGCATGAGGGATGTCAACATTGTGCTCCTGCGTATCTACTCATACCTAGCCCAACAATGAACCATTTTGATTTGAATGTGTTGCAAGTTGAGATTCATTTTTGAATGAGCACCTTCCGATTGCCAAAATTATGGGTCCCAAACCTAAACCACGATTCGTAACTCCTTGGTCAACTTCTTGAATTTTGGGTTGAAGCAAGGAAGTGTCATATAAAAAATGATGTTGGCAATAATTTTTTCTACCTTATTGGGCACAAGCATGGTCAAGTACACAACTCCATTACCTTGCATAGGTTTGAGTGAAAGTAATTCACAATTATAAACTAACTTTGAATTTTGTGAAGGAAAAATTCATACACATTTGAAATACACATTGATCTACACAGCCAAGTAATTTACATTGACAGAAAAAATCTACATATTTAGAAGATGGTGCAAGTAGTGTGCAAATAGGCACATTGTAATTGTTCAACTTTTGCTTAAAGTATGATAAAAATATATTAAGTTGATTTTTTTTCCTACAATGTTTTGTAATGGTGCCCTCAAGTTTATAATGAATCCAAGGAATATGAAAAATGATCCAACTTCAAAATATTCAAGGTCATAATGTTGAAGGTGGAGCATAAGATTGCTCGTAGTCATAGAAATGTAATACTAGAAGGTGTAGAAGATAGAGCATTAGATTGCTCTTAGTCAATGGAAATGTAATGAAAGAGGCATGAAAAACTATAAGGTTTGAATAAGGCCACAACGATGGTCTGGGAGCGATAAGAGTTATCCCATATTGTTTGTATGAACCAATGAAAAGAAGAAAAAACAATAAAAGGCAAAGTGAGGAGAGCACGAGACCATCTCACTCCAAGCATTGTTCATGTGCATTTGTGTATGTGTAATATGCTTGTGCAATCTCATCTCTAGTCTTATTGACTTCCAATATATGAAATCTATGTGCATGACTAGATTTAGCCATTACCTTATGAGCAATACTTTTAATGATAAGTTTTGAAGATCTCATCTTGATATTTTATATTTGAGTGCCTAACACAACAATAGAGGGCACCATTTTAAAAAACCTAATTTAAACAACATTTTGCTACTACTTTTAGGTGTTTGACCAAAAAAATTATGGTTTTAGTAAACCAAAGCATTTTTTCATGTATACTTGACTGTGCTTGCTCCCATATGTGATTATCTTAAAACCACTAAGAAGTTTTTAATGAAAACTTGATTCCATAGTGATTATGCAACATGCATTTTCCATCATTGTGTGCCAACCTTCAACCCTAGCGACCCTTTGAGATTGAAACTCCCTACATATATAACAATTAAACAACTGCCCCTTGAGTATCTCCATCTTGCTCATTAGACTGTGGTTGAAGTGGGCACAATTTTAAGGAGTGACCTTGTCATGCCAAAAAAATTAAGTAGGATTCTCGTGTAAATAGGCTTATGGAGGAAGTAGAAGTTTCAAAATCCATAAGTTAGAACATGCTATAGACATGAAATATCGAGAAGTGAGAAGTGAAAAGACTATAGTTTGATTTTATATGTGGTTACTAAAAATATGTATAGAGGGGGCATAAGGATATATAGGTAGCTATGACAATTTTGATGTTTTTGGATAGTTATTTTTAAAGTACAAGGGAGATTCTTCAAAGTAACCAGACTATAGCCTTATTGAAAAAATCAGGTTTTGATCTTCTTGTTCTTTTTGTCCATCTTAGTTGGAGAACTAGGAGTAATAATTTTATGAAGTCATTAGCTATGACCATTTGTCACAAGGAAGTTTGATAAAGGAGGAAGAAATTGAAAGGTCAATCATTTGGGTAAACCAAAAGGATGCCTTGTAAACGACATTGTTTTCTAAAGAGTTGTTGGGAGCGCTCAAGAAATGAGAGGGCTCCGTGTTCTAGTAAGCCCTCGTGATCATCAAAAGCTTTATAGCTTGGCATGGTATAAAATAAAATTAACAAATGGTGCTAGATCATAGCTTGATACTTTCTCATCATATTCAATAGTTGAAGATGAAAAAAATACTATAGCCAGACTACATGATAACACTATGGATTAACAAAGGCGATGGATACTTTTGAAAGGAGCATTGTATTGACTTCCTAAGTTACATTATAAAGGCTAATTAATTCAAGACTATTGCCTATATCAAAGTGCGTTTGGATTTGATAAGTATGACTTAAATGGGATATTTATGCAAGACTATTGCCGATGGTTATGCCTATACTTGAGCACCAAACTTGGTCCAAATAAAATGAACTCATTGCTAGACTATTGCTCGGGTAATAAGTATGAGCTCAACAATTGTTACAATTGCATGTACCGCGACCGAGTGATTTTGTAACTTTTGTGCTAAAATAAACCAATGATAATCATTAAACCTAAAATAATATACAATATCCTTGTAATTGTCCTAACTAAACTTATTTGAGACACTTGAACGTTATAATAATCATCTTTTAAGTCTTCCCTTAGTGTTTCCATGGTTTTTTGGTCATTATATCCAAAATCTAACTACAAACCCCTCTATTCAGTACACAAGAATCCTAGGTTTTGTATCTCGATTGAAGTAGAACATGGTTGGGCATCTAAAGTAGAAATCACCATGCTTACACTATGAAGCTTTGTCAAAGCATTAAGTGACTAACTCCTGATTAGGTGTTGCTTTTGTCTATCTATTGGGCACTTAATTTGAAGATGCACAGATTTGTCCACTTGTAGAATTAGTGCTATCAAATATCTCTAGCCAAACCCTCATGCATTCTTGTATCATAGTTTGTTTAGCAAAGAGGCAAACTTGTGGTCGGTCCCTATTGCTCCTAAACCAAACCCAAATAGAAAGAATACATGGTATTGGGGTGGAAATCCCAACCGTCCATAGATTTCATAGAGGCGGAAATTGATCTCACCAAGATCTTAGTTTAGTAGATACAAGTGCCTCAAAGAACGAGACACCACTTCCCGAACAAGGTAGTCCATTTGTTCAATTTGTAATCAAAGGCAAGAACGTAGAGAAACGTAGAGGAGATGCATATGGCTAAGTTGATGACTGATGATTGCTTCACATTAGTTCAATATAGACAACGAGAAAAAGGGACAAGATTCTAATGGGTCAGATTAACATAAGGCATCTAAAGTGGCTAGACCACCAAGGAAATCAAAGGGGCAACATGGGATCAATTCAACATCAACAACCTTGGGATTCTTTCTTGAGGCTCAACAATAATCTTCACCATTACTCGGGGATCGATTTTTTTCTCCAAGAGCTGATGAACACCTAAATGTAAGCATTTCCCTCTTGATTGCTCTTAATAGTGACACCCCTACTCCTCTGGTGGTCGTGGTGTTTTGTTTTGTTTTGTTTGAAGGGGAGTTGAGTTGTACAACATGATCTACCATAATGCGTTGGTTGCCACATAAGGTGGCATGTACAAAATGCAAGGCGGATGAGGTGGGTTTGGACCAAGATGAAGAGGAAAGTGTCTCTCCCCATGTTTTTTGCTATTGCCCCTTTCTTGCAAGCTCATGCCTCCTCCTTGGTTCTAGTTAACCATGGATGTGGCCTTAACTCTACCTTGATTTTGGCAGTTCCACAGGTATTGTGCATCTAGGAAGTGGTGAGGTGATATGGTGCAGTACCTATCTTTCCACACATGTAGCCTGCCCATGACATGATTCACATCATACCCAACCTCCATACACACGAGGAGGAATTGCCCGTGGAGATAGACTTGCTAACACCAAATGATGTTGTGAAGTCGCAACCTTTTCCTCCCCCACTTTTGCTCAAGCCGCCAGATCCTTGTCAAGGTGTTGATGCACTAGATGATTGCTCTGCACCTTTCTCTCTGGTGTCGCAAGGCTTCCCTTCTCTTGACTTAACCATAGGATCAGAGGAGCAAGAACTAACTACACTGCACCCTAACATGACAAATTGGTAGATGCAAAGCTTGGGAAGTGTGGAGGCTATGTTTTATGATGGAAGTGTGGGGTGAGTTTCTCCTAAGGTGTTGAGTGTATGTGGGATGGTGTCCTTAGCTCAAAGGAAGACGCAAAAAAAAGGAGCAATGGCTCTAAGCTTTAACCTATGGCACTACCGTAGGCTGACAACATGTTGGGCGGAAAACAATTCTAAATAATTTGGCCCAATCTTTTTGAAATTATCGGGACATACGAGCGAAATGGAAGGAAAAATAATCATCAAATTGTCAAACTATTAGGAAATTTGGTGCATTCAAAACTTCAATATCACTTGCAACACTCAATAGTCTCTCATCCTTGTCATTGGGATTGAGCTTATGATTGATGCCTCTGCTTTTTAGCCATGCTTGCAAATTCTCAAACACCTACACTGAACATGAGCACAAATTGACAAAAAAGATTATTCACAACCCTAGGTAGCACACTAAGAAGGCTTAACCTAAAGCTTGAAGGTTAACATCACATACTTAGCCGCCATAAATGATTGAGAAATAAGTTATAGTACATGGATTTTGTATGTAGGATATGTTATGTGCCTAGCTAAATAAATAAATAAATGTATTCACGTTTGCGTAATTTTTATAAATATTTTTATGGACCACCTAAGCACTTCTTTTGAGATTAACTAATTATAGGGCATTTTCAGCCCAACCTGCTATCAACCTATGGTATTCTCTGAGAGTATCGGCACTTGGCATTGTTCATTGACAAGCAAATGTTTCCATTTTTATGTATCAAATGGTACTCTACAAAAACCTTAGAGCACACACTAATTTTATTGAAATCTATGGTAAATGAACATGTATTTTGGAATTAGTCTTGCTCAACAAAAATTTCAGCCCTCAATAACTTTGAGATAGGGCTAAACAATGCGTGCTTCAGGAGTTAGAACCACCCTCACTAACTGGGATAGTTGGTGTCGTATGCATTAACCAAAAATTTATTGGGGGACATATTTTAGCATGGATGGATGAGAGGTGTGTTAATGTGGGTTTGTATGTTTCTGAAGTAAACAGAAGGGAAAAAAACAATGTCAAGAGTGATTAAGAGCAAACGAGATGACACGCCACATGAAGATAGGAGTTGGGGCTCCTCAAGTGCCATGTAAGAACATGACCACAAGTCATCATTATACTTGGCCGTAACGGAAGAATCCCGGATTGGGTCCAAAGACCACTCCCACTAGTTTCGTGAACCGGGATGATTCTGTTGGTGGGGTCTGGAATGCCCTCGTGGCCAAAGTATATTGCGGACCAACTTTCAACTCCTCTAGATCTCACAACCTTTTGACCAAATAATACTTCTGGTCTCAACTATTTCTATGTAAAGTCACGTGTATTGTAAGATATGAGTTTTGATCATGGGACTCATAATTTGTGGAGCTCGTATAGAGTAAATGTGTGGAACATATAATGAGACTACTCCCCTCTTAAACAATGTTACCCGATTCAGCAACCCATTGTGATAGCATTTGATGTACAACTTGTGTTTATGCTCTAAAGAAGAACCAAGAATGCCTAATAGAGACACCGAGATGAGGAGCCGATCACACCAATCAACACTGGCACCATATGTTGACATCTCCGACTGTAATAGTGTGAAAAGTGTTGGGCCACCATTTATTTCTCAACATAATCCCCAACAACTTCACGGTTGGAACGGGATGGAAATGTTTGTGTGATTGGGGCATGAAAGGTGCAGTGGTGTGCAACAACTCCCTTTCACCACATCCATATTATAATCTCGTTGGACCTTGTGGTGGGTCATAAGTATCCACTTGTTTGATGGTAGGCTATCTATCACCTGCTCAGAGCTACCGGAAGCCAATTAGGGCTGCATGTGATCAACAGTTCATGCCTTCTAATACATCATTTGGAGAGATTGATGCAACCCGGACGGACATGGCAGCAAGCCCAAGGTGCTTTTTGCACTATGGAAAAAGTAAAATGTAACAAGAGCATAATCTGAAAGCTTAGAAGGTTCACCGCACCCAACCAACCCCTTGACAACTTTTGACCCATACAGAGGTTCACAGACATGTTGCATGTGGGTGGAATATGCACTTGCCTTTGGATGACGTTGTTCAAGATTGAGAAACTTGAGAGCTTATTCACAGCATCTGCATAGGATCTTGGAAATAGACGCATCCAATTTCTCAATGAGTAAAGTTGTTGGACCCAGTATACCATAGAGGAATCTCTGTTCCGATGAATTAAAAGGATTTTCCCCTGAAATTTACCGTATGTTATTCCTACGCTGGTTGAGACCCTCTTAAATCTGATGTGGAAATTAAATTCCAGCACTAGTAAAGAAGAAATAGATCTACCATTTGTGTACAAGATGAGTAAAACTATTATGAACAATGACCTTTAATGGGTTCTAATGTATAGATTACATGTTCTAAGTCCAAAATGTACATGTATGAAAGAAAACTACTTATCCATGATCATTTATGACTTTCACTCAAGAATTAAGAAGATACTCATATTTCTATTTGATTTGATTCTTTCCTTTTTCAAGACAAAATGCCAACAACCAACACCAAGGGCCAAGTTCCAACACCAAGATAAGAAAACATCTTGACTCCAACCAAGCTTGGCAACTCTCATGGGCAAGGGCTGGATCCCACCTCTTTTGAATTGGGCCCCTACCAATTTTGAATTGTACATTTTCTTTTGGACAAGTTGGATGAGAGGCTCCAACTTGGTTTGTAGTCAACCGCTAAGTGAGATTAATAAACCACAAATATAAATGGGTCCAAGTTTCACTAGGTCCCTTTGCCAGGGTAATAGTGGTGGGGCCGCAACTCAAGGGAGGTGGGCGCCTAGCCCTAGCCAAGTCTCATGTTTCTTCTTATTGGGCTTTGCTAATGTGATTGCATGATTTATTATTTTGTTATATATGGAGCCTGTAGAATAATGATGCTTCGGGGCCGGGGTTTCAAAAGTATGCAAAACAGCAGGTACACCCACCCAGCATGGAGCAGGCTCTGAAAGTCTAGGAAGGAGAAATGGTAGGAAATCAAAGAAGCTATTTAACTGGTGGGGAGCCAACAGGTGATGAAGTTCGTGTGCTGCTGCAGGCGAGGGATGCCGAGCGAGTGAGCAGGCAGCGGTCCCCAAAAATGAGCAGTTCAAAGTAATTTAACTATACAGACAGGGAGAACTTTCTCGGTTGAGGCTGTTTATAACCTGGCAGGAGGAGTTAAGAAAGCAGGAAAGGAAGGGAGGTTATTGACTTTACGGGGTCCACGTTTATTCCCACACATGCCTGTAGATTGATGCTGGCCGGCCCCCCAGCCCAGGGGATGAAAGTTATAAAGGCAGGTATGCCAAGATTGGGTATATTTACTTACTCCTCGCAACTGCTGCTCCTGCTGCCCCTAGCTAGCTAGCTAGCCACCTAGCCACCAGCTACGGAGCAGTGGCTAGCTTGGTAGCTAGGCCTGGGCCCTGCTCACTCATTTCAAAGTTGGACTACTCGGCATACATACGCACTGATTGATCACATGGCCTAAAGAGTTGGGAGCCCAGGTGCTGGTTGTAACTTAACTTGTCCCTGTGATCAGTGCCTCCACCACTGTTGGTCTGTCAGGTGCGGTGGAGCTGCGGCGAGGGCCCTACCAACCTGGATTCTAGAATGGCAAAAATCCCTCGCAGCTGCGCTGCGCTGGGCGGGGCGATCAGGTACCTACTGTAGCTAGCTAGGTAGCTACTGGATGGATCGATCGATCAGGGAGCCCTGGGCCTCGTCACTACTTGACTGAATTCCCACTTATTTCGCTGACATGTCTCCCATGTTCCCCCCGATATCCATCCCTCCCCAGGCGGCAACGCCAGGCCCACAGACGCCTGTAAGTAAAGTTAGGTGGTGGTAGGCCAAAGTAACGCATGCTGCTGCTGCTGCTGCTGCTTCTGCTTACTGCTGCTGGAGCTGGAGGAGGAGGGAATTAGGAAGCGATCAGCAGCAGCTCGGGCTGGTAAGCAAGTACACCAAGCAAACTGGCCAGTCTTTTCTTCCCCCAGCCGCTCCAAATCATTCCAGCATCGCCCAAGGGCCGCTTCCCACACAAGCCAAGAGCCGTGACCATGAAATTGTGAGAGCCCAAAAGAAAAGTGTCCAAAAGGCCGTGTCGTCCCAACACACACCTCCAACATCATGGCGTGTGGTCACGGATCCTCAAGTGTAGTGTGAAGCCATGTGTGGTTGGGCCCTCAACCAAAAGCTATTTCAATGAATTTCTATTCATGCGGATCCTCACACATGGTAAAATAGAATAAATCGATGGTTGTGAGCATTCGGAGTGCCATGATCTCCCAGTTTTGTGTTAGGCCTACCCCCAAGAGGCGGTTTTTGAAAATAGTCCAGATGACCATGTAACATGATCCATTCGATGCCATGTAGGAATCCGTGTATACTTTACATCCACCGTGCATTCACTTCCTCCGTTGGTCCCTCAAGCGTAGTGTGATGCGACCTTGGACCGGCTTCGCCTTTTCCACCAATGAGAGTGCTTGAAGTGTAATGGTCACAGGCTCTCAGTCTCGTGTGTGAAGTGGCCCTAAACCAGTTCGAGTTCAATTCAACGGCTTATTCAAGAAATCGGCACCTCTTAGGAGATAGAAATGACCATACGGACTGCACCTTTGTGTAGTTAGGATTGTTCACACACATTTTCAAGCTCTCCACAAGATTATAGCGTTTAGCATGTGCCTTGGTATTGTCGGGCATCGCTGAATGCACAAAGAAAAACATTGGCGTCAACCTTTAGGGGTCAACCCAACCGAACTCAAGCCGACGATAGGGAGGTATCGCATACGAGCGTATCTCTCATCCATCCAACAAACTCGACTCCTGTATGTTTGTGTCCAATTCGTTTCAAATGACTTGAGGCTAGATTAACTTGGAGACCTCTAAAGCTGATTGGACCAATGTCCAATCAACTTGAAAAAATAACATTTGGATTGCATACTTACATATCGGGTATTTGGATTACATACCTCCAACATGGAGACATGTTGGAGGTGTGTGAGTTGTTTTGTGATGTAGAGATTAGGGTTTCTTGCAGTAATTTGTTTTCTTAAATCAAGTATCTACAGTAATGCAAATACTATTGCACTTAAGGTAAATATTTTGGACAATTACAAGATGTCCATAATTTCACACCAGTGAGACTATTTTGTGTAGCACATTGTGGGTTGGTTAGACACCAGAGTTGAGTTAGCTATTATAGTCCAAGTTAGTTGGAATGAATTGGCCACAAACATATGGGGTCAACTTTTTATGTTCAATTGATGAGATTGAGGTACTATTGTATCTGATAATTCCCTCTCGCCTAAAATAACTTAGTGTTACTTACTAATTAAGAGGTACACACTGCAAGAACTCAAAAAATTCCATAAATGTCATCTTCTTGCAAAGAAAAAGAAGTTAATGTGAATGTTATAGAAAATAAAAAACTTGCTTGATAAAAATTTACATTTTTAGTAAGAGCCTAGAGCATTGCTTAACTACAAATAGCAAGTGACACAAATTACTATAAAACAATGTATACCTATATGCCCATGAATAACTATACTAATATGTACAATCATGTTGTCTTTGTGAATAGGTTGTCCCTTTACCCATGCAAATTATTACCTTGGGTCAAAATCAAATCACAAAAACTCATAATCATGTCTATTAATCCATATGACAACCACAATATTAAAAAAAATTGTGTATTTTGTTCATGTGGTAACAAATATCCAAACCATTTTGGAACATTGATAAATTAGCATGGGAGGGAGGGAGGGAATTCCCATATACAAGCATGCCTCAAATTCATTCAACATAATAGTCTTGAAATAGTATGCATCTTGGAGGTTTCTTTTTAGAGTTGATTTGACATTGGAAGTAGATTTGAAGATGGCAATTAGTCTACATGAGGTCATTCGAGACAAATGGGCAACACATTTATAGGAGGTAAAGTTTTTATGTTAGATGGATGGGAGGTACACTTGTATATGATTATTCCCTCTCTCCATTAGCATGGGGCAACCTAATTGCACATATTAATGTAGTAGTATCCCCCCATTGCCAGGTCTATGGAGTTTAAAACACACATCCCATCCCATATGACATGGGCGGTCATTAATACACGGCCGCATTTAATGACCTCCTATATCAAATGGCAAGTGTGTTCTAAGCCTTATTTCCTAGTAGGTTGGCCTAATAATTGGTAGAAAGCATGGTCCTAGAACACACTTGCCATTTGACACAGGTAGTCATTATGACACAACCCCATTTACATGTGTCAAGTTCAATCTACAATTGTCATAGCTTCAACTCCACACACGTATATGGGGTCATATTGCAACGATCACCCATTTCAAATGGCAAGTGTGTTTTAGGCCCCACAATCCTACTACATTTATTATCTAATTTGGCGTGTGTGGTAATAATTCCCAACACACTCACTATTTTGGCAAATCTCAAAATTAGTGGGGGTTGAGATTTTTATTGAGTGATACTAAACTCATGAATACATGCTCATTTACCATATTAAACATTAGTACGTGCTCTAAGGTGCTTTGGAGGATGCAACTTTGAGAATCATTCTTAATGGTGTAGCAACAACAACTTCAAGCCAATGTAAAATGGTATGATAGCATTGCTACTCATCAAACATGGCAACAACAAATGGCAAAAACACTTTGGGCTCTTGGAAGTCCTAGATTTCCTAGTGGCACTGATTTTAAAGTGTAAAGAAATTTAGCACCACCTCCACTAATTACCCACACACACTATTAACCAACCCTCACTAAATGGGGTAATCAGGGTCACGTCACACACGAGATTGAAGGCATGTGACCATGCATTCTAAGATCTGTCATTAGTAGAAAGGCCGTCCACATCCACTTCACACCACAAGGTGAAGACCTAAGGACATAACAAAATTATCATGGATAAAAGTCTACATGGATTCCTACATGGCATACTATAAATAATGTGTCATGGTATGTTGGAGTTTGCATCAGGTCCATCTCTAAGAGGTAGGCATGACACAAATTCCAACATACCATGTCAATTCCTACAAAAATGGCTTTCCCATTTTTAAAGGTGCGGCCTTCGGATGAGAGCCAAGGGTCCTCACAATTACATGGTCATGGCCGTTGGTTTGTGTCTGAAGTGGCCCTAAGTGTAGTAATTGTTATTGGATGTTACTAGAGATGGGATAGTACACTAAATATTATAGCTAGTTAGTGTCACCAATTCTACTTGTCTACTCAATACTATTTATAAACCGCCTGTGTAGTGTAAACCTAACATTGACACTGACACTAAATGAAAACCTAACATTATTTGTCATTCCTTGTAATTTTTTTTGGGCATAATAGATTTTCAATGTTGTAATTGTTGTCACTTAGTAATGATTATTTTTTAAAATTCAATTTCAATAAGTCAAGACAATATTTCACCACATAAATGTTAAGATGCATAATATACCAAAAATGCATGAATAAGTAAAGTAGGTTGGGATGATGATATTTGTAACTTATTCACAAGAAGTGTCATCACAAAAGATACCACAGTGACATAAAATGCCAAATGACACTAAATACAATATTTAGTGTAGTAACTTATTACAATGAACGGGGAGAACCGGCCACTACACTAGATATGATATTTAGTGTCACCAGTTGAAGTTCAAGACTTGAGGAAAATTACCAATTATTTTAGGGGAATTAAGAGAATATACCTCAAATAATAAAGAGAACCAAGAGGTATCGACATGTAACCGGTTGGACCTGGAAACGATCGGATCATGACCGATTAACTTATGCCCAAAAATCTCCGCGGACAACTGGCTTATTACACTCAATATGATGTTTAGTGTCATATGGTATTTTTTGTCACTATGATAACTTTTCGGATGACACTTCTTATGATTAAGTGAACAAATATTGTCATGGATGATGGATGAGTTCATCCATTGACCAAAGCCCTACCTTCTCTTGTCAACAACTTGTGATGAAATATTGTCATAAATGGAAAATCACTTGGTAAGTGACAGTTGTTGACACAGTAAATCCATAATCCCCCCAAAATCTTACAAGAAATGACAAATAATGTTGGGTTAGCATTTAGAGCCACTTCACACATGAGCCAAGAGCCATGACCTAGTAATGGTGAGGACCCTCGAAACTCATCCAAAGGCCGTACCATGGGTGTTGGGAAAGCCGTTTTATGTAGTCACGGGCCCTCAAGCATAGTGTGAAGTGAGAATGGACCACCATGTTGCGGGACCATTGCATATTTTGTTGGTAGAAAAAGAGGAGAGGATTTGGTTTAATATAATATGTCTCAAATTCTATCAATTTAAGAGAATTACTTGGTGGTGTTTGTATGTCATGGCATTTGCCCTACAATTTGTCCTGCAATCTGGCATGCAATTTGTCTTGTTGGAAAGAAATATTTAAAAAAAATCATGGTGTCCCAAATTTTTTGTCAAGCCCACCTCCAAGAGGTGGGCCTGACGCAAAATCCAGGAGACCATTAAACCTTATCCAACGTCCACCATGTAGGACTCCATGTAGACTTTCCATCCACGAAATCTTCTTTGGGCCTTTAGGCCTTCACCTTCGTGTGTGAAATGAACTTGGACGGTCTCCGCCCTTTGGACCAATGAGAGCTCTTAGATTGCAATGGGCACGGGCCTTCAGTCTTGTGTGTGAAGTGGTCCCTCAGTGGTGGTGACACTACAGTGCGGTTACCAATTAGTGTTGAGCAAGGCAATTGAATTGGGTGACATCAAATACCATATTTAGTGTGGCTTGTTATAGGTATGTGAGATTTGTGGTGGCCTGTTGAGGGTGGGTATTTTGGGCGAGCATTGACTTGAGAGGGGGGGCAGGAATAGCAAGGGGAAAGGGAAGTACCTACCTAAATAGTGTAGAGGAACATAAATACGGGCCGGCGGAGGGGAAGGGAGGGGAGGGGATGGTATATTAGAGACCGGGGTAGACCACCCCCTCAGACTGTCGGTAGAGCATCCCAGCCCTCCGGCCCCCGATGCCTGGACGGTGTGGATGATCCCCTCTCACCACCCCCTCTGTCCGGCCGGGCCGGGTGTCGTTTCCCAGCCCCTCATGGGGTGGTAAAACCCTGTCCCCTAGCTAGGGGTCGTTGCAATTTCACCATGTGGGATAATTGGAGGGGGGAGAAAAAGAGGAAGAGGGAGAGAGCGAATCATCAGATCCGAGGTGTCAAAGGTGTACCTCTCAATCGTCCAACATAAACATTCGACCGCCTCTAAGTTTGTGGACGATTTGTTTCAATTTCTTGGAATGGTCTGTTCATTCGTGGACTTCAAAGCTCGTTTCGGTGTCAAATCAACTACAAACGGTGACCTTTGACTGTTTACTGTTTTAGGGGTCAACTCAGTTAGAATAATAAAAAAACAACAAGAACACATGGGTTCTATGTAGCAATATGTGTTTTGACCTCCCCGTTGGTAGGTGCTATGAAACATCACCCAAACGGTCATGTCCTAGACAACCACCTCTTTGAGTTGCCCCCCCCTTGTTACCCAACATTAACAAGGTTTAGTAAAAACATGATTCCCATTGATTTGTGATTGATTTCTCTCATATGGAGGGCCCCGCTTGAAATGATTTAACCACAAATCTAAGGGAGAGAAAACGTGTTACCCTGGGTAATAATAGTGATGGGTCCCACCCGCCCGGTCCTGCCTCCACGCCCTTTGGAGCCGTAGTTCCTTCCTGCCCGCCCTGCCCTGCCCCTGCCCTGCCCTACTGATGAGCACTGCACACAGCACACTAGTCTCTCTGCAATTTCTGCAGGCTGCTGGTACTGGCTATCCCCACTGGCCCACTCCCTGGCCCCCTGGCCCCTCCCCCTCCCCCCTCCCAGCTCTCTCCCAGCAGCTAGCCCCCCTCCCCAGCTTCTCTTGTTGTGCTGGGCTTGGGCTTGGGCTTGGGCTGGGGCTGGGGCTGGGGCTGTGCGGGGCTGTGCTGCGCTTTGCTTTTACTTTGCTTGCTCCTAGTGTGCGGGGCTGCGTCGAAGTACTACTCATCAGTCTGCTCCGACCCCCATGCTCGGGAGGCCCTCTCCTTGGGTTAGGGGAGGAGAGGAAGTGAGCATTGGGAGGCAGTCGGTGGGTGGGTGGGTGGGTGGATAGTGTGGATGGTAATGTGGTGGAATCCTGGAGAGGTGGGCGGATCGAGGAGGTGGGATCTTGCACCGGGGCGAATTCGTGGCCGGGCAAGTGGTAGGGCGGCAGATGCGAGCTAAGATGGAGCTTACTAGCTGGTTAGTGAGGGATGAGAGGAGGTTAGTAGTGTCGGTTCGGGGAGGAAGCAGAGACGTGGTGATGAGTGGTGGTGGTGGTGGTGGTGTAACTGGCATGGGAGGGTTGTCGGTTTGCAGGAGGATGTAAGTAGACTACAGCAGGGAAGGGGACGGGAGGGGACGGGAGGGGACGGGACCGTGGAGGATTCAGGTGTCGATAAACTTGCCTGAACAGGTAACAATAATTCCCTGAAGACTGTTCTCCCCCCGGTCTGCAGATCATCGACGGAGTGAGTCAGACTTTATACCTCGGCTAGGATTGTTTGAGCTCTCGTTCGCCCCCTTGAATGGGCCAACTCCATTCTTCGTGCACCTAGCAGCTCCCTCCTATGACTAGCTACTAACCTTGCGCCTTAAGGCACGACCTGAGCCTCTCGGAAGCTATTGAACTTTGTTGGAATCGGAAGCGACGGAAGATCCACTATTCAGCATAACAGTGAGGCATTTGGCTGCGGCTAACTGATTATCGAATGATGTGGTCTAACATGGAAGAGGGAAGTGTTTCTTCAGTACCGCAGACAGACAGGCGGGCATATAAGCAGCCTATGTATGCCTTCAACCTTGCTCACTCGCTACAAGGTTTGAGCTTGTCACGAAAAAATGGTGACAACCAACTACTTGATGATTTCTGCCGCTCCGGAGAGAGAGAGAGAGAGAGAGAGAGAGAGAGAGAGAGAGAGAGAGAGAGAGAGAGAGAGAGAGAGAGAGAGAGAGAGAGAGAGAGAGAGAGAGAGAGAGAGAGTCGGGTTGCAACTTCTCCTCACCCAAAATCATCAACTGTTGGCAGCTCTTGTTGCCATTTTCCTGCTCTCGCCTTCTTACCCCCTTAGTAGACGCCCAGGCAGCTAAGTAGTGGTTCCAGTACTTGTGCTGCGATCTCGCCTCTCCCTCCCTCTCAAAGGTTCGTCTTTGGGGGAAGGTTAGCCTGACTGCATCTTCAATGATGCAAGTCAAGCTTCCGTGTAGGTAGGGTTGGTCGATGTAAGCTTCCAGCTTCAATATCTTCATGATTCCAGATCCTTGACTCCCAGTAGGGTACACGCGGCCTTGCAAATTGGGTTAGTCCCAGTTATTGGAAAGAAGATCCTTAGGTCGCTGGTCGAGGTTAAACTAGTCAGGTGAGTGACGTGGCTTGAAAGGCTTAAACCTGAATGAAAGGATCAGGACTGCCAACATGGCCTCCTTAGTTTTATGTGGAGAGAGAGAGAGAGAGAGTCCACGGTGATCAGTGAAATCTAATTCACTTGGGGGTGGTCTAGCACTCCTCGGAGATCAAAGGAAGTCTGCCAAGTTGTCACCCTAGCTACCATTATATTTTCCTATTTGACCAAATTCTTCTGATCACATCCGAAGCCAATGTGACCAATAATATTGGTGCATTTTCAGAATGTCCTGATGCAACCGGATTACGGACGCTGGTGATATCAGCTATGGCAGGTTTCTTGGGCTACTACTCATATGAGCTGGCTGTTCTACCATGTGCACATGTACTTTGGTACGAGTACCAATGACTCCAGTTTCTCATTCCTGGATACTGGTTCTGACAGGCCTACACATTTTATGTGCAGGTTGAGATGCAAGCAAGGTCAGGAAGATGCTTTGCATTTCTCGAATCTCCTGCTCGATTTCATGGCATGTCGGACCAACTGGAACCACCATGTGTTGTAATGGGGTAGCGCTGATCTTAGGAACGGTTCCTACAATATTGGTTCGAATGTATTATCAAGCCGTAAGTAGCCTACCTGCTCGTGTGTATCTGTAGTCTCTTAATAGACTTTAGTTACAAGGCGGAATCTGCTATGAAGTAAATTGCACTCATGATGAATGTTCAATTAAAGATCCGGAATTCCTCTCTCGATGTTGAATTGATGTGGTTAGGGCTGACTGTTGGTGTTGACAATGTCACATCTTCGCTCTCTTGAGATCCTCTAGATGCTGGATGCTCCATTGAATCTGACTGTCGACTATATGAGCGACAATGCCTAGAGTAGAATCCAAAACTGCGATAACTTGGAAGAAACTCCAGCAACAGTGTGGACTGCCAGATAGTCTTTTTCCGTCTAGTGAAGACAAAGCAAATTTGTCTTGGTGAGATCAAGGATATGGAATGTCAGAGGTGCTCATTGAAATCCTCAATGAGTGAGCGCTTTTGAATCGCTATGTGATAATTTACAATGGCATTGAGAAGTAGAACATGCAAGGAACTCAAGGCTCATGCTTTTCTGAAGCCTCCCTAGTAATCTGATTGGGGTGAGCGTGTGCTTGAGCTCTGGATACGCTGGATAACTGGATACTTACTGCGTTGTTTTAGTTACTAAATTTTCAGCTGATAAATTGTACTCATTTGCAACAAAGACTTCAATTCGGGGTGTAGTGCTCTAAATTTATTTCTGCTGCTGCAGTGCATGCTGTAGGGTTGAGATGCAATGTCCATGCAATGTGGAGCGGTTCCTTGACGTGTGATAAAACCATCTACTTCTGCAAACTGTCAATCCAGAGGGGACTTGAAGATTGGATTCAACCATGTCCATGTGCCCAAGTGTCAAAATAGCACAAAGGGATGTGTTTATTCTCCAAGGTGAGATCCTTACTTCAATCCACTATCATGAACAAATTGTTCCTACATAATATCTTGCTCTTATCCTTCAAATTTACTAAATCCAGGAGCAGCAGCAGCAGCGGATGTCCGAAACTTGAGATTCCCGGGAATTAGGAAGCGAATAGCAATCCAAGTCCAGCCGTGATAATGTCTTTAAATGAGAGATTTCATTTCATGCATGTTCATTTCCTTCGCAAATACCGTATTCCGAGCATACTTCGTCAGTCGCCAGCGACAATCTTTCATATTAGGATTCCCTCACCCAGCTAGGAAGAGGAAGTTGGACTTATATTCTATGTAGCTGACTATGCCAGGACATGTTCGAGAGCTGGTGTTTCGGTAGGTAACATGACCCAAATTTCCAGGGCGCTGCAACCTTATTCTTGTGAATCTCATAATTTATTTATTTTGTTTTAAATAAGGAAGCTGCTTGTAGTTAACTCGTTGAAGCATGCAATGCAGCTTGTAATTCAGGACACTGTGACTCATTAGACTTCTGTATGTTTGGGAAATAATTTTTTGGGCACAGGATGAAAAGACTCTCGGCATGTGGTCCAAATCCCACTCTCGCTTGTCAAGCGAGCCTTATAACGGGCTGCAGAAAGACCAGAGGCCAGGTGCTGGCCCGGACGTGACTCTGCGGTTGAGCAACTTAGATAAGCCCACAGGCTCGTCATCAGAGAGCGATGTGTCCAGCTCCAAGAATCTTCGAAGCGTTAGTGGAGGTGTGGAAGAAGCTGATATTGTTACCACAGCCACAACAGCCGAAAATTTAACTCGACGCCCGATTAACCCAGCTGCGTCTCCCAATCCAGAGTTCTCCTCTGTGGAGGAGAAAACAGCTATGCTAGGTATAGCAGAGCCAGGTGCAGCTCCAGTGTTGAGAACACATGGGACTATTTTCCATTCAAGCTCTTTAAATTTCGATCCTTACAGCGACCATGAAAAGAGCCGATTCCAGCATGATCCCATTAGGTCGCAAAGTAGATTATCCCTACCTTCCAGCATGCTGCCTGCGAATGAGATCTACTTAAGGGTCGCTGCTGAAGAGCATCGATTCAATTCTACTTCGAACCTACGCAGCTCCGCAGCTGATGGTCATCAGCAGTTGCAGCTATTAGGTACACTACTTTTCCTTACCTTTGCACCGCCACTCATTCCGTAGGTCAAGATTGTGTGTAAGCTTGCTTCTGACTGGGATAGGTTCCATCACATTACCCTAACATCAAAATCATGTTCAGGCTCATCACTAACTTAAGGGAGCTATGTCCACCAACCAATGCAACAGGTACTTCGTTCGATGGGGACTATTCACAGAAATCTTGGCAGGGAGGCTCGTGGGAAGTAGCAAGTAGGGGTAACCTGGAAAGAACTACCAGCGGCCTT
Organism: Polytrichum commune; assembly: GCA_950295325.1. Classification (NCBI taxonomy): domain Eukaryota; kingdom Viridiplantae; phylum Streptophyta; class Polytrichopsida; order Polytrichales; family Polytrichaceae; genus Polytrichum; species Polytrichum commune. The sequence goes on from OX485807.1 coordinate 6,721,647, forward strand.
TCGGGATCCGGAGACTCGGACAATGGTGAAGATCGTAGTAGGGAGCCTAGCAGCAGCAAGTTGCCTTCTTCTCAGTTTCGTGGTGTGGTCCCTCAATCCAATGGAAGATGGGGAGCTCAGATCTACGAGAAACATCAGCGCATCTGGCTGGGAACCTTCAACACCGAAGAGGAAGCTGCACGTGCATATGACAGAGCGGCCATCAAATTCAGAGGGCGTGATGCCATGACCAACTTTCGTCCAGTCATGGACACCGATTACGAAGCCGAGTTTCTTCGAAGCCGCACTAAAGAAACCATTGTGGAGATGCTCCGACGCCATACATATGAGGAGGAGCTGGATCAATGCAAGAAGGTTTACAGCATGGATCATCATGCCAACCCCCCATCTTCGGTGACTCATGTGCAGCATCGTGGAGGAGGAGGAGGGGGGTTGGATGCGATTCCCAGGTCGTCATCATTATCAACTCCTGGCTTAGCCGGATCACCATCATGTGTGGAGACTTCCTTTGGGATGCAGTTATCCTGCGCAGGAGGTGGTCCTGTGATGGAGAATCCAATGTGCCTTCCTCCAACCTTGCCAAATAGGAGTGACCAGCCAAAGGAATTAAGTCATGTTGCACCGATCCGGGAGCATTTGTTTGACAAGCCAGTCACTCCCAGTGACGTGGGTAAGCTCAACAGGCTTGTAATCCCAAAGCAACACGCAGAGCGCTGTTTTCCACTTGACCTATCTGGAAATTCACCTGGGCAAACTTTGTCTTTTGAAGATGTGTCAGGGAAGCACTGGCGGTTTCGGTACTCGTATTGGAACAGTAGCCAAAGCTATGTCCTCACAAAAGGGTGGAGCAGGTTTGTGAAGGAGAAGAAGCTGGATGCTGGCGACATTGTCTCCTTTGAGCGTGGACCCAACCAGGAGCTTTACATCGACTTTCGTAGAAAACAGGTCATTCCTGGGGGCCCTTCCACATCTGACAGGTCCACATTGCGAAGTGCATGGATAGGGCAATGTAACCACCCTTTTGTCCAGTCCAAGGGATCGTCGTCGGGTATTAACCATCCTTTTGGGTCACCTTGGCAACCCTACAACTTTGCGTCCCCCCAACTTCCCAGCATCTCAACTGGCAGCCTGCCGCCCAGCTTGGACAAAATGTTGTACCATGGCAGCAACCTCTACAGCCAGATGATGCATTCCGCAATTGGGCAGCAGTCGGTACTGGGTCAACAGCATGGCAACCTGGAAACCACAAGCCGGGACTTGTTACCGTCCATGAGCTTGCATTTAGCTGGAAACTTGTCCAATCCGGCCCCACAATTCAGACATCTCAAAAGCACACCCACAGAGGATTATATTGGCGGCATTGAGCTTCCTAGGCCGGATCATCATCAGCGTCAGGGAAAGGATATTGGAGAGGGAGGGTTAACATTTGACCGTCACTCTCAACTTGTTGCAGCCTCCAGCAGTAGCACATCCGCCCGAAGTGAAGAAGTGCCAAGCACCAGTAGTGGGACACGCCTCTTTGGTGTGGATCTGGAGCGTCCAGCAGCTTCTAATCACATTCCTTCTCATCATCACATGTCCCAAATTTTGCAACCAGGGCTAAATTTCACATCCCGGTCATTACCCTCCAGATTGTCTGATTCAGCAGGATGTGCACAACCTCAAACCTTTGTCCCGTTTTCGAGGTCAGGTGGTGCACCTCCATCAACCTTCCTGTCTGAAGATTTGTCGCCATCACGGTTCAGTAACCACCAACAACCGTTACAAAGTGCTTTCAAATCCCTACCCTACAAGAAACAGGAGCATCACCAACACTCTCTAGTTGAGCAGCAGCAGCAGCAGCCGCCTCGGGGGGGCAATTTGTATGCGAGCACAAGCAGCTCCAGCGGTCACGAAAGCTCAGGATCACCGCTCAAAGGCATGACTGGCAGTGTCAGGGATGACCCAAAAGCAAGGTCAAGCACCGAAAGTGTTGCCTCTGCTTTAGACTCCCTCTCCAGTCGGTCCAGCCCCATGCAAGTTAGCTTTCAGGAGAAACGGAAGCGCAAAAACTCAGGATCAAACTTGGATCATCACTCCTTCGAAGGAATGGTGGAGTCTCAAGGTGTGACTGACACATCCCTCACCCTCTCACATGGGGAGTTTCAAGGGACGGATCACCAAGACCTAAGTTCCAGGCATCCTTGGCATAGCCAAGAGCCAGCTAACCTCGGGGAAGCTCATGCAGGGTCTCAGGGGAATCATGAGCAGTCTTCCAAGAGACACTGTTCGCCTGTTCAAGCTCCAATCCTTCGCAAGGGGAGTGGAAGCCTGGAGCATTCACTGGAGCTTTTGCAAAGACCAGATCAATCGGTGCAACATTCTCAGAGTGTGGAAGGAGGGTTAGGCTTCTGCAGTGAGTTGCAGGCAGATAATTCAGAGCCTGATCAATTCAGCAGTGGTCGCATTGCTGCAGCAGATCATAACCGTGGTAGATCAATATCCTGGGATCAGCATCATGATCAGCTTGAGATAGCTAGCGCTATTGGGGATCAGGATACCAAGGCAAAATCCATCGTGTGTATGATAGAGGGACAGAGAGATCATTCGCTTGTGGTTTTGCTCACTGACTTCAGCTCCACCAAACAGCTTAGGTGCTACTTGCTGGAGAAAACCCAAGGAAGGGATGTGGTCTACAAAGACAAAGAGGGTGACACGGTGTTGTTGGACAATCAGAACTGGGAATTCTTCACCAACTCTGTCAGGGAGATTCTCGTTCGGAGGTGATCAAGTTCTGAATTAATCCTTGCTTGAGATTCACAGATTAAGTGTGCTGAATATTTCAAAATCCTCACGGTGAGTCCATTCTACATGGAAACCCTAAACCTTGGCTGTAATTGATGATGTTAACCCTGCATCATCACATTCCCAACATGGAATTTTTGGGAGATCATCCCACTCTATGTGCACTTAACCCAGCGCAAACTGCTGGTGCTGCAACGGCGCCTGAGTCATCAAGGCAAATATTAATTTACACTCTTAGCATCATGTGTTGTAAGGACATGAACAGTCATCTGGACTTGGATATCTCTCTCCCAGACTGTAGAAGAATCTGGGGCCTTGTGAAATTAGGTCAATTCTTGTGATGATGATGATGTTACTGCAGTAGTTGTTTCATAGTTTTTTAATAGTTGTACACAGATCATAGCAGCTGTGCCCAAACAGATGATACTTATAACCCCCTTCCTTACATATACCTATGGGGCAACATTATACACTAGCTGTAGCTAGAAGTTGTTCGACCGCCCTATACCATGTCAGCAGTCAGCTCTCAACAATTCCTTGAACCCATATTGTTTCATTCCCATAAAACCTAGAGGACCATGGTCAACTCTCTTGGCGCAACTCATGATTCTTTCCAATGCAAGCAGCATTAAAGTTGACATACTTCATGTCGTTTTCTCATTTGTGATGGATGTGACGTTCCATCGAAACTAATTTTGAATATATGACGATTTGGTATAAAATGGCTGATGCTCAGCAGCCATCTTCTGTCTACGTCCTCAGTGCACATTGTACATGCCTGGGTTGAGACACCTTGGGCTTGAATGTTGGATGGAATTGTCTGTGTGTTGTGCCTTGGATTTCAGATTTCCCAAAATGCAGCCACTCCCAAGAATTTAGTCCACATCCTTCCAGGATTCAATATGCTTGTGGTGCAATATACATATGTGAGGTACCTAATTGTCAATATCCACCATTTCAAGTTTTTGATGCTAAGAGCAACTCCTGTAGTCACTAAAAATTGGTTCTCTTAATAATTGACTTTCTAGGTTTTTTGGGGGCAAGATTGAATGCTCACTCCGCCAACAAACCTCATATGTTCTCCAAATCCTTATCGTGTATGTCGGCAGGTACTACACATCAGCCTCCAGTGCCACTTAGGATTACTTAGAGGTAACCTGCCACCTAGGACTAATTGCCACCAGCTAGATTGTACGGTCAAGAAAAATGAACCCAGGTGGCCACTGTCGTCCACTCGGCCATAGCTTCCCTCGTAGCAACCCGGCTGGCTATTGCGAAAGCTGCTACTTACCAGGTCAGGTTGATTAACAAGTTGATACACATGTAAATACCAGGTTTGAAGCCTAACTTCCTTAGTGCAAAAGGACAACAATCTTTCATTCCGCATTCGAGAGACAAGAATGTGTGATTACTACAAGAAATATGTAAGACATGTTCAGCCTCATTAGTGGAGGTCAATAGTGTGGATTTATGCTAAGGTCCAACCCTAGGATTGGTGGTTGGAGTGGGCATGTTTTATGGGTGACTGTACATGTGGGCAGGGCGGGTTGATGTCAAAGCATAGCAGGCGGACTGTGTGAAGGCATGGTGGACTTGGGGACGTGGAGATCTATCTTGAGAAGGAAGGTGATGTTACATCACTGGCTCTAGAGCATTTATACCTTGGAAGGAGGTAGAGCTTATTATGTGTGTATATATATATATATATGTGTGTGTGTGTGTGTGTTGGAGTGTCGGGGGCAGTGGGCTTGGGCTTGAAGCTCGGCAACATAAGAGCCTTTGGGGGGGGGGGGGGGGGGGATCTATTGAGGAGGCATTTTAAAGCTCTTTGTATTTCTTGTTTTTTCAATGAAGACTCTTGGCCCCCTGCATTGCTGATGTGTCTTTTTTGTGGGCTTTTCTTTTGCGTGGGCCATTTTTGGTCCCCCTTATGATTAATCAACGTTCAAATATAATACATTTAACATATCATATTATGTACATATTATTGAGAGAGAGGCAACCCTCAAGGATACCCATTCCCACCCTCAAGCATTGAGTGCCAAAAAGACTCTAGAGGTCGCCTCTCTCTCTCAGCAATATGGGCATTGAAGATTTTATAATACATATGGACTTTTTGTGTGAGGTGACGATGTGACATTGTTCCAAGAAACTTTGGAAAGTGATTTTTATGAGAACCATTTTACGTAGAGCATACCCACGGGGTGGGTTCTTTATACCACATACGAACTAATATGAGTGTAAGAAGGGTTATTATTGGAGGCATTCGTGTACATAGTGTACATAAGGGAGAGGTATTTTTTTCTTCCTAGTGTGTACATTTAAAAAGGGCATTACCAATTTTGAAGGGAAGGTAGGTGTACAAAAGGGACCCCCAAGGTTTAGAGATTTTTTTAACAAGAGATGTGTTTGTTTCATCCGATTCATATTTTCATCCATTGTTGTCATATGGTGGAGTCCTTAATGACTATCCTGTCCATTTTTGTTAAGGTTTGCAATTGGGTTCTAGGTTTTTACAAATTGGAGGCTCTTGGACAACATAAGCTCCCTTGAGTTTTGCTCTCCGGATTGTGGCTAAGTTATTGTGCTCTAGCCTTTGCTTGTTTGGTATAATTGTTGAGTTCCATATTATGGATGAAAATTTGTTCACTGACTTTCTCATTGGAAAGTGAAAGTGGGTTTTATGTGTAATAAAGGCCTATTTAAATGATGATTCATATTTTGTATATGTAGTGGAGGCATTCATCATATTCAATTGAATTTTTTAAATATAAATAATTTTTTCTAGCTTGCTATTATTAGGTATACAATTTTTTTTCTCCATAAAGTCCCTGTATATAAAGGGTTTGATTTCATATTGACTCATGCATGTCATTTAGGTATCCAATGAAGAGTCCACCCCTTGGAAGAGCATGCTAGTCACTCTGAAAGTCCCCATTGGACTAGGAAAGTTTTCCTTGATATCTTTGGATATTTGAGCTTTATAAGGTAAGATAACATGTTGGTCTCCCCGTTTATAAAAGAAATCACCCATTCTCTACCGATTATGGTTCTGCAGACCTCTTTGAAGACATTGGTTGAACAAATACGAGCATGTTTTTTTTTATCCTTCATAACACAATCGGTAACACAATGGTGAGCAATTTTGGTTATACACATGGGGACAAGCATCCCGTTGTACCTTAGAAAACCTTAAAAACTGATTGTATCAAGAAAAAATTCCCAATCCAGTATTTAGGCGCACTTCAATAAAGGCAAGTAAGCTTAAGTTAAGAGTCTTAGCACCATACACACATAGCTTAATGTGTCTCAACCCCTGGAACCCGCATCAAGGCTCTTCAAATGTTTCTTGAAATCTCAATGTGCACTATGCAAGCACATTTCATAAACCATGACAAAGTGCAGAAACTTGATGCCAAACCATTCAAATGTGATCTTCAATATCAACAAGTTTGCTTCACAAAGTTCTTATTTTTAAGCCTTAGCAACCTTCATTTTATAGCAAATAAATGTGTTGTCTTAACATGGGGTCCCAAGTCCCAAGTCCCAAGTCCAACTCATATTAGTAAGTACCAACGTGAAGGCAAAGTCCCAACTTTTGAACCTCAAAAAACTATTAAATCTAGTTTCTATTCATTAAATTCAGCTCTTGATTATTTTATGCAAATTCTCGGGACTTGTGTTGAGGGTTAGATCTAGCTTATTGCTCAGCCCGACTCTCAACACAAGTCCCAAGCCTCACCTTCAAGAAGTGTTGTCATGTAAACATCCATGTCATACTTTGGATCATGTGTGAAGTGGTAAGTCCCAACTTTCGTGCTCTCAATGGTTTGAGATTGCACAGAGTGACGTCAAGGGACTTGGGACTTAGGACTTTAGGACCCGTGGGAATTGGCCCTTACTACTATGTGAAAGAGGCTTGGGCCTTTAGGGGTTAGGCTCAAATTTGAACTTAGGGCCATTTCACAAGCAAGACCGAGGGCCCGTGACCATTGCACTTCAAGCACTCCGATTGGTGGAAAAGGCAGAGTTAGCCCAAGTTTGCTTCACACTACACTTGAGGGACCAATGAAGTAAGTGAATGCAAGATGGATGTAAAGTCTACATGGATTCCTACTTGGCATCAAATGGATCATGTTTCACGGTCACTCGGACTATTTTCAAAAACCACCTTAACACAAAATTGGGAGACCACAGCACTCCAAAATCTTGTGAATGTGGTATATTATATTTTATCATGTGTGAGGACCCCGCATGAATGGAAATTCATTGAAATTGCATTTAATTGAGGGCCCTATCACATATGACTTCACACTACACCTGAGGGCCCGTGACCACACTTCATGATTTTGGAAGTGTCTTAGGACGGCCTTTGGACACTTTCTTTTGGACTCTCGCGATTTCATGGTCACGGCTCTTGGCTCGTGTGTGAAGTGGGCCTCAGCATATAATTCCATGCCAGACCGCTGATGTGGAATGCCTGTCCTAAGTTTGCTGTAACACCACTGACGCAGCACTTGTTGAATGGCAAACTTTGGCATCTCGGTCCCATTCCCGTCTACCGCCACGTGTCACACTCTGAGCCTAGCCTCGTTGCATGTGGACAGAATATTCAAGAGTCCTCTCCACCAGGCTAATTTAAGTGTGTCACATGCATCGCCCTTTGTAATTTGTATATACACACAATCTCAAGTCTTGCGTTGAGCGTGAGAGCTACTAAACATTTATGTCCATCTAGTCATAAGCTCACTTGCCAGTCTCTTAGACTCTTGGTCTATGAGCATTTGAAGGTTGGAATTATATAGGTTGAGGGGTTCAATTTTTTGAAGGGGTTCAGAATAGTTTTTGAAGGATTGAAGAGGAGGTCGATCGCCTCAATTGTGGGTTGTGAAGGAGTTTGGAAGGAGAGGAATCATCATGGCGCAGGTGTTGCCGGCTGGGGACAAGATCAAGGATTATGACTCCAGAGTGGACCCTGATGCTCCTGCTCATGAAGCCAAGGTGTGTAGAGCTAGCTCACATTATTTATTTACTAGTCTAGTCTTCAATGTTTTTTCTGGAACTGCAGGTCTATTTTGTGTTTCAAGTAGTTGTTGTGGTTGTTGTTATGTACAACTATAGCATTGGTGAGTTTACTTTACGAGATTAGTTAACTGCCTCTGAACCCCTCTTTGTTTGATGGATGTCATATGACCACACTTCTCTTGTGTGGTGGATCTAATCGAGAAACAGAGTGTTTGATTGCTTGAGCTGCTAGAAATAAAAGTCCATTCTCTGTGTGTATGTTTCTTGGGATTGTTGTAGTTGTTGGATGCATGGAAGTAATGAATTTTGCAGATAAACTCTCTCTGAAGCCAGTGACATCATTTGATGTTGGAAATCGAGATAAAAAATAGAAGTTTGAGAAAGGCTCTCCACCCAAACATAGAGAAGGAGGGGAGTCACATAAGCTAATGATCTACCTCTCACCCTCGAGCTTCATTATGGATATAAGATTTCACTTGTAGTCTCTTGACGCTTCGTGTTAAGATACTAGAATACCAATCACTTGGTTGTTCATCTACTCATCTACAATGTCCAAGGTCACTGAAGACCCTTTGGTTTGAGCTACCGTTAGTCTCCTCAAATTCTCAACATTTGACACATTGCACCTCCACTGTGGGGCAGAAAGTAAGGACTTATAGTATTTGCTTGAGTATCTCACATCTAGAAACTCACAATCTATATAGAGTCCTCGTATTTCTCGATGCAGGATTCATGGCAGCCATGTAAGTGGAAGGTGACTCCTTGTAGCTCGGAAGTTTCTTCTTAGTAGATTTGACCCCAGAACCAGCATGAGAGACCCCCAATTTATCTAGTCAGTCAATTTAAGTTGGGATGAACTAACCATACCCCTTTTAGGAGTAGTTGTTTACTGGACCCCTTAACATGGCTGCCACGAAATGTAACCTGTGGAACACATAAGTGTACAAGAACCCTCAAAGTGACACTAGATGCAACTTGAGAGTGAGGCAGTTATGAATTTCGAGAGTAATACATGCTCGAGTTTCTTCTGAGCCTTTTGTGTATACTGTTGGAGGGTTAAATCCAATCCGTTAAATAGTTTTTATCAGAGCGCTAAAATGTCTGCCACAAATTCTAACGTGGGATGTACACACCCAGTGCACAATCTATGTACAAGAACCCTCAAATTGACACATTCTATTATATGCAACTTGCTGATGAGGCAGGTATGAAGTAAGAGAGTATTTCATTCTTAGGCTTCTTGAAATAAGTCTTTGCTGTAGAAGTAGGGGGGTTTTCCTTTCTTTAAGACATCATTTTCATCAAGAGCAAATCTGGTTGTTGAATGGCCACGGGGAATTAAGTGCGAAACATTTAATGTGTGCAGGCCGAAGCAGAGCATCGGCAGTCAAAGCATGGGATCATGGGCTCCTTTTCCTTGCTGCAGCTGCACGTCACAGGGCTAATTTTTGTGCTCACTTTGAGTGGGCTGGTCCCCATCCTTGACATCGCCTTCGCACTCTTCACATCTGTTTACATGGTTTTCCTGAACCGGATGGTGTTCAAGCCTGTGAGCGTCGGGAAACCCCCCAACGTCATGGTTGGGGATGGCATGGCCAAGAAATACGCCATCCTGACAGCGGGAGTAGGGTTGGTTCTACCTGCAGGATACGTCCTGGGTGCCTTTGTGCAGGGAGACCAGAAAGCCTTGAAGGCTGCCTCCCCCCACCTGTTCCTCCTCTCATGCCAGATTCTAAGCGAGAATGTTGTGTTCAGCCTTGACCAAGTTTCCCTTCCCATACATGCTTTAGTGCCACTTTTCTACAACACAAGGAGGCTGTTCACCCTCATGACGTGGGTGAAGGTCGACATGAACAAGGGTTTGGAGAGTGTGGGAGGAATGGCGGACGGGCATTCCGGGACCCCCTTGTTCACTGCAGCTCAATGGATCATGATGGGGAGGTTTTTGGCTATTTTGAACATTGTTGTCTGGACCATCAACCTCTTCGTCTTCCTCATCCCTGTGCTCCTACCCAAAACCTTCAAGAAACATTATGAGATGGAGATCACGAAGTCCGAGAACCGCGCCAAGGATGCTTGAGATTAGACTACTTCATAGGTCACGGGTAGTCACTTAGATTAGAATCGTACATCAAAAGATCTTCTTCGGATCTAAAAGTTGTAGAGATATATATATTGTTCTTTTCGTACCTTGATCCCAACAAGGTTGTCATAATAGACGTGGCGTGGCATATGAATAGGGCATTAGAAGATCTTCTTTGGGTGTAAAAGTTATAGACATAATTTTTAATCACTATACTACCCTCCCGCCCAGGTTGTCATAATAGACGTGGCGTGGCATTATTTACGTTGTGCGGCACGTCAGCCATGGGGGCCCATATTATCACATAAAGCCTTGAAGTTTGCCTCCTCCCACATGTTCCTTCTCTCATGCCAAATGTTGAGCAAAAACACAGCATTCAATCCTAACATAATTTGCTTCCCATCTAGGCCACTTTGGTGCCAGTTTTTTACAACACACAAGTGGTTGAACATCCTCATAGTGTGGATGAAGGTCACCATGAGCAAGTGCTTGGGGATCCTGGGAGGAATGCCAAACAAGTTTGGTGGACTCTCATTGTTCATTGCAACTTAATGAATCATGATGGAGGGTTTTGGCCCGAGGTGGCAACACCTGGGATTATAATGCATACTTATTAAATTTTTCATCACTTTATAATGGTATTAATACAATTATTAATTTAGCTTTTTTTGTACACCCTAAACTCCGTAATATCAACCTTCATAATGTCACTCACTCTCTAATATCCCAAAACCCTAGGGAACGGATCTTCATAGTTCAAATCTCACTCCTTATTGTCATTATTGCAAACCACCAAAGAAGTCAACACACACCCTCACATTGTGCCATGTGTCAATATGTGGATTGTCACCTTCTTATTATTCTTCTTCTTCTTATGCCACTTGTTGAATGCTGGTGCATGCATATGCCACATCACCCGGGAAGGTCAAGTGGAGTGGACCATACCACACCATTAAAATGTTGCACTTTGTGTCATTTTGTAGTATCACATGCTACACTAATTCTATAGTATCATGCATCCATGTTAACACTACAAAACTCCGTCATATCACGTGCACTTTGGTTGTCACATGTGTGATACTATGGAGTTTAGAGTGTATGTTGATAAAGAGAAAGTTCAGATGTGCCCAATAGTATCAAAATTTATGTAAACTTATAAGTTCTAATATAAAAATATAATGCTTTAAAGTTGTATAATAAGGTATTCTTATATTAGAGGGGTCCTAGTCCAAACCTTGGGGTTTTTTTCATCTTATAAGATATTATAGTAAATTTGTATTATTATAGTATAATATGAGAACAATATACAAGCATGCAACCTTCTCTTTTCATATCTTTCAAATATATTCTATCAAAATCTACAAGTATGGTATATACATTTATGTAAGTTTTTTTCACTTTGGCTCTTAAATGGTTAGGGTTTTTCCATATCACCTAGATATATCATAAAATATGGCTTATTGAATTTTTTTACCATGTGCTTTAAAATAAATCTTTCATAATGTTTTAGTGTACATTGAAAGCTTAAGAGGCAATAGAAACTATGAACTAAAAGTCTGTTTACAACTTCTAGATATCAAATGACACCTAGGTGTACCTTGGTATTCATTTTGAGCCTTAGACCTAGGTGTCAAATGAAAAATGGAACCCAACACCTATTTATTAACAATCAATTCATTCATTCAGAAATAGTACCTAGGTGCGCATTGGCATCAATTCATTTTAAGCCTTAGATCTAGATATTAAAACATTACTTGGACCGACTAAAGGTCTTTAACCAGTAAATCTATAGAATTATCGGCCATGATATGTTACATAAAATCCAAAACCAAGGTTTATTCCTAGATCCAAAGACAATCAAAATTGTCAAATGTTAGGACGACGAACGAGAGATGGCGTCGAGTGAATGAGGCGTTGAATGGATGAAGGTGCAAATATGTGACGGCGACAAATGGAGGATGCCGTCAAGCGGATCAAGTTGGGACAGATGAAGATCGTTGGATTTAGGGGTTTAAAGAAGGTTAACTAGGGTGATGTCGTCTGTATATGCTAATCATTAGATGTATGTATGATTGGATCTATGGCCGGTAAAACTTTGTGGTAGAAAGGCGTAGTCCCGCGAAGGAAACCACAGAGGTTTACTTCCACTTTTTCATTCTTGCGGTTGGGGCTATCTTCTTTTCTCCCCTCTCTATGTAGGTAGATGCAAAAAGTTTGTAGAATGATAAGAATAGGAATATTGGACAAAAATGTTTATGAATCCTATGAATATTGAATAAAAAGTTTTTGAACCTAGTTAAGGAGTTGTGTTATTGCCTAGTTGCATTAGCTTTTGATATCCTAATTTTATGGTTCTATAAGTTTTGTTACATCACTTTTTGCTCCATTAGTTTTTGTATTAGTCTTTGTATTAAGTATTATGCATTAGTCTTTTGCATTAGGTTTTGTATTAGGTTCTGCATTAGTCTTACATTAGATTTTGTATTAGGTTTTGTATTAGTCTTTTGTATTAGTCTTATGTATTAGGATTTGCATTAGTCTTTTGTATTAGTTTTGATATTAAGATGTGCATTAGTCTTTTGTATTAGGTTTTGTATTAGTCTTTTGTATTAGTCTTATGTAGTAGGATTTGCATTAGTCTTCTATATTAGTTTTTGATATTAAGATGTGCATTAGTCTTTTGTATTAGGATTTGTATTAATCTTCTGCATTGTTATCTACACTAGGATCTGTATTAGACTTTGCATTAGATTCTACATTAGGTTTTACATTAGTCGTCTACATTGGGATCTATATTAGTCTTCTGCATTAGTCTTTTGTATTGGGATCTGCATTGGAATATGCATTACGTTGAGCATTAGTTTCTAGTTGTTGAGGGTTTTGCAGCGTTTGACGTTTTGAGGCATAAAGTAACGATAGAAGTTAGTAGTTAAAGATAGAATTAGTGATTAATGACAAAGTGAGAAATTAAGTAAGGGATTAAAACTAAAGCTTAAGCTCTAGCTTTAGATTTGATTTGATTATTGACTTGGAGGGTGGTAAAATGTCACCCATCCAAGTACTACTTCTCAGACAGGTGGCTTAATACTCAAACACTCATACTACTCGGCTAACCCAATCAAAGGTGGTTGGTAGAAAATTCCGTGGAAGTAGATGTCTTAAGCAAATTCCCCATCGCGGTAGTGATGGATTAATTATAAATGAAGCTAGGGTGTTTTAGAATTGGATGAAAAGCGGTATAATTGTATGAGATGAATTAATGGACTTACGATATATTTAATTGGATTTGTCCGGATGAATATAATGTACGGATGAAGTTTAGGCACGAATAAACGGAATGAATTTTGAAAATTATAAGAATTAGAATGTCATTGTTTAGAGGGACTAGAGTAGTCCACCCATCTAGCCAATCTTGTAGGTTGTTACTTCGTTTGGAATAACAATTGTCACCACAGTGGGGTGGATATCACTTCCACTTGGTAGAGTGAATGTCCAGCGTAGATGGAGCTTCATGGGTGTAAATGGTGGTGGGAGAGTCCCCCGTACAACGGTACGGCCCTCATTGTAGATTTGGGGGCAGCATGTGGTATCATGTCTTCTAATATGAGCATTCTAGATGTGCTCTTCCACTGATTCATACTTTTGCAAGATAAATTAGTAGTGCATTTATATAGTTACAAGCTAGAATTGTATTTGACAATCAACAAATGCTTGAGAACATACAAATATTAACAAACTAACAAAACTAAAAGTGTCTTTTGCTAATAGTAATAATTGGGATGTGTGTACCAGTCACAGAAATTAACTTTGAGCAAGATGATGATGACGGAAGAGCTTGTTGAGAAATGTGGCAAATTAGAGCATTCTAGCCACGGTTTCTAGAAGGCATAGATGAGTACATGACGTAGATAAGGATTTTTCCAAGGCACACTTTGGTGGTCAGGTCCTTAATGAAGGGTTCATCACAAATTTCTTGTTAAACCCAATTGCATCTTAGGGGTTAGTGAACAAGTGCCTCTACAATATATGCCATTCTTAGAGGGGGTTATGTTTTCTTGTACATGGTGCTAGGATATGATGGTCATGTTGTGGGCACATCCAACTTTGCAAATAATGTTGGTTATTGGACCATAATCTTAGGATCATCTTGATTAATCAATACGCTCAATCGAACCAACCATTTCATTCATCAATATTCTAGTCAAGTAGTAAGGGTTGAATATATTTCCAAAAACAAGTAGTTAAATTTCAAGCCTTTTGGAATTATTGTTGATCATCAAAGAGAAATTTATAATGTATACCTTGAAATCTAATAAAGAACACCTCAAAGATGCAATGTGTGTAAATGGTGGGACTTGCAAACACTATGATCTCAATTGATGATGTCCAAAAATCTCCCGACACTTGAAAATACACATCAACAGTTCTCACATGCTACTTAGATGAACCAAAACTTGCTAACCTCATATGTATGGAAACATGCTTTACCAAATTACTTATCTGCACACTTCACTAGCTAGGTGTGGATCTAAGAACGGACACCAAGATATATTTAAAAGATCTTGGACTACAAAAATTCAATCCTCTTGTTTGTATTTCAATAGATTGTTGGGATGTAGACTATACGACATGAGAGTGCGAGCAAAACCATGGGCAAGTAGGGTTCTAAACATGTTAGAAGATTGGGATTTTTAAACCTCTTCATAAGAATATAGAATATTGTGAGTATAGTGATATGAATTGTCTTGTGGCTTCAATTGCATAAACTACCATATGACTTGCATTCAATTAATCATTGTCGATGTGATGCACCAATCTTCAGATGCAACATTTTAATAAATCAATCATTTTAATATTACTAAAGATTTAAGTTCATACACACACCTTGCTAGGTGCCCGTGGATGCAAAGTTGTACTTTGATCATTAATATCTACTATGTGTAGTTTTATTTTCTTCTGGACATAAGACAATGTAAACAAGGGTTTAGGGTGTCTAAATGTATAAAATAACATTTCAAACACACACACACATAAAATATGATTTATGAATGATCTTCCACTTCCTATATGCCTAGAGATTTGGGCATTATGGATTTAGAATTTTGCGATTATTGTCACTTTCTAAGCGATTTTTCATCCAATTTTCACTTATCCATGATGATAATTATTACAAAAATGTTAGGAAGTAGAATCTACCAAACTTTGTACAATAATCAACAATTGGATAAACTAAAAGTAACTTGTTGGATAACAGTACTTGTAACACACATGTCTTTTTGGTGTTTGTTTTTAGATCCATAGCTACACAAACCACTCTAATTCAAGTGTCTAGATTATTGCGGAGATTGGATACAAGCATCATCTACCTTGGATGGGTCTTAAATGGCTCACTTCTTCTAGGATATCAAACATGCGATCATTGTGACATGATAACCAAATCCAACTTTTGGAATGACAATGTGGGATGATTACCAAATACAAACTACTAGTGCCCATAGCCACTTTCTTCATAGTTTTTGAACCTCGTATGATTATCTTGCTTATTATCCAAGTGAATATTTTATTTTAGATTAAATAATCATGTAGGTCTCGCAATTCCCTCCCCCAACATGTACTATTCACCACCCAAATACAGGTGTCCATTTATAGCGAGTAACCAAATTCACATGCATGAGCATGATATATTTATAATGGTTACATGAACTCATATGACTATCTACTTCTTTCCCCAAAGTGTTTATCATGTTCATTAAGTGGTTGTATAGATCCCCCCCCCCCCCATCATGTTGAATATTAAACCTACATTTGTCAACATATTAAAAGAAACATAGTCCAATCTCATTTAAACACATGTTTTTTTAAGTGTTTGTTCAACCCTAAACACCTCACCGCACACCGCTCAAATAAGCAAGGTGCCCATTTATAATAAGTGGCCAAATCACTCACGGACTCTATCTTAGCAAAAGAAAACAACAATGTACAATCAAGATCTCATGATTATGGCTGTTAAAAAGAGCCACCACTTAATTAAGGTGCAACAACTTCCGGGTGAAGAAAACCTATGTTTCATTCTAGTGGTAGCAAGTATAGGTGTTATTCTTTATTTATATAGATTACTCGACATTGATTCTTGTGGAAGGATGGGTGTCAATATTTGGGAAAGAGGGAATTATTATACATGAGCGTGCCTCTCTTTTGACATGGTCCCTCATCTTCGAGTGATTAGATTTACACCTTCAAATTTGTGAAGCATTAGTAAATTCATGACCAAACCAACAAAGGCAGTTTTAAACTTGGATTTACTTGATTTTATGATTATGGCAACCAATTAAATGTGGGTGTCCAATTATAAAAAGTAATCAATTAAGGGTCTTCATAATATTATTCAGTTCATAATAGTGTTTTGTGGGATTGATATTATTTCACAAAATATTCTTTGCTATTCCCATAGTTAGTCTAAATGTGGGGAATATTTGGTGGAATATTGTCAGTCCCACAAAACATTGTTATGAATCTGAATAATGTTATGTTATACCTTATATTATTGTAGAGAGGGGTCCCCTCCACGCGAATTGGTGTTGGAATTAACTATCTTCGACCCATGTTCACGTAACTGTAACCAAAGAAGGAACAATGAGTGCCAAAATGTGTGGCAACTAAACCCTAAACCCTAAAGTAAACCCACATGAGCACCATTTTGTTTTCATATCTTTGATGTGGACCATAGTGTAAACCTATGTTGGACCGGTGTATAGGTGAATGCATGATATCAATTATCAACAATCACAATGATATCAAAGAACCTACTGTACCATGGGTACCAATTCTACTAATACCAATCAAATCTTGGTACTTGGCGGGTATGTCAAGGTGTGAGAATCTTACATGTATATACAAGTTATTCTTTGGATCGATAACATTCTAAACTACAGTATATTGATAATATTGAGATTTTGACTAGGTATTAAAGATTGGGCATGGTCTATAAACCTGAACCAAATGAATATATATTTTTAGTGTTAGAGTGAATTTATTTAGGCCCTCATTAACCCCTACCTTCCCAAGCCACCCATTTTTGGTTGATGTATGATTTTTTCCAGGCTACAGTAACACCACTTGACTCATTCATCCATAATCAAAATAACTATAAATATCAAGCCAACAAGGATCTTTGTGCATAGACACATCTTGATACAATTTGTAGATGATCAAAACATTGGGTGAAACTATGTCAAAGTGGGAAGTGGTCATATTTTTGTTGTGTTGGGAGGTCATGTGTGTGTTGACTCGAATCACTAGTTGCCACCCCAATGCCAACATTGCATGAATATCAAAGATGTTTATTTTGGTAAAAGTGAAATATTTTTCAATGTTCATGTAAAATTGGCCTTTGTGCTCACATCAACCATTCAATCGACATTTGCACCCCCAATAATTTTTAGGGAATTCTTTACATATATGTGGTTAGAAATATGGGATAATTTACATACTCCAAACACAAGGTGGCTAGCCTATTACGGTAAGCACATTTTGGTTTGAGAACTTTTGAAGATGCTCAACTATCCCCTAAGTTCTTCCCATCTAGTGGATCACACAACAATTCCGCTCATTATCTGGTTGAATTTGATTGGTCAATGGTATTTTCATAGGATAAAACATGGCATTTGCTTGTGCATCACTTCCTTCAATTGTCGTAATCTAAAAATCCCAAGGGTTATTCGTGCCCATTTTTTTCCTCCTAGCTCATCTCCCGTGTTTTAAGACCCTACCTCATTCTAACCTCAAAATGGGTCCATGATAACAAAAATATTTGTAAAGTCCCTCAAAGAGAGATCAAATTGTGGGTCTTAACCTTCTTTGAGAAAACTTTTTATTAAGAGCTTCAGGGCCTTAGCTCATCATACGTTGGAGCCTATTTTGGAAGTCGGGTGGAATTTTTGGGACCTCCTCTTCCCATCTCTCAAACCTATGAGAGAATCTTAGGATTTAAAATAGGTCTTCCACATGGGACCAAATACCCTAAATTCTAGATTGACCTATGCAAAGTTGCTTGGCCCACCCATCATAGTAGGAAAATGGAAAGCCCGTTTTAATAGCCTGAGACCACTATTTGCGTGTGGTAATTAAGCCTTAAAAATTCTTGGGTGGCTTTGTGTTGAATTTCATAAACTCAAGGTTTGGGACTAAACCCATGGGACCATCTCCTTTACTTTTACAAATAATTGTAATCCAACAACCAACATTGATTGAATTGCACTCAAAACAACCCTTTCGTAAGCTTGGGAAGTTAAGGGTTATGTGGTCATACACACCCCTCAATGATGTTGACTATTGAGTCTAGAATAGCTATCATATTTTGAGCACATATTTTGAAACGTAACATACCCCTAAGCAATAAGGAAAAACTAGAAGATCACAACATGTAACCGGTTAAGCTTAAAAACACTAGGATTTTGACTGATTGTGCTCACAAATCTCCTTGTTGTTTTATATTAAAGATGGAGCTTCTCATTTCCGAAGTTAAATATAAGAATGCCAACCAAGTAATTGTGACAATCTTGAGTATGTTGCCACAACTCTTAAGGATGCCTTCAATGCCGGGCTCAAAGATAGCTCCTCCCCCTACTAAGTGGGGGGATGGAGACAAAGAAAAGATTAAGGAAATCCAAACTCCATAACATCATGCTTGTGGCAGCCAAAGTGCACATGATATTAAGGAGTTATGTGGTGTTTTTACAAGGATGCTTGATAAACAAGCATTAGTTGTGGCATGTGACATTTTGAAATAAGACAAAGTCAACATGGTAATAATGACAATAATTATAATGATGATAACGTGATGTGTGTGAGCATGTAGATTTACTACTTTGGTGGTTTATTTAAGTGTCAAAATTAGTTATATTTCTTGAGATAAACGTGACAAAAGGAGTGAGATTTAAACTGAGCACATCTATTACCTAGGGTGTTGTGTCCATAAGAGAAGAAGCGTCATTAAGGAGGTTGATATTGTGGAGTTTAGAGGGTGCATGAGTCTTAAAGGGTTACTCTTTTGAATAGCCCACTTCTCCACCAATTAATGTGTTTAAAAGAGGACGGACTTTGTGATTCATAATTTGATTGGGGGGAGGGGGCCGCTTAATTGAACAAGTCTAATCGTTACTTTAATAATGAATAGAATATTCAAAGATTACACACCTCAAAGTATGAGACGAATGGGTACGAGGCCAATTTGGATTTGGTAATCATATTGCACTAATTGCATATTTCATATCCTACAAGATGTGGGTGGAGAGGAGAAATGTATCCAAACAAATAATGCAAGTCCACCATGACTGACTGAACATCTTGATAATTTGGACTCCTTTTTATCATAATTTGGTGTGGGGTTAGGTGTGCATCTAAGAATGGACACCAATATGAAAGATGATTGGACTACATGTCCAGAATGTAATTGGGGGGGGTCCTATATGGTTGCTTAATTAGCACAAGTCCACTCACCACTTTGATAATGAAACATATATTCATGCATGCACTCTACAAAATATGAGACAATTTAGATTTGCTAATCATGTAATTGTACTAATTGCATGTATCATATCCTATGAGAGGTGGGTGGAGAGAAAGAAAATCATCCAAATAAGACCCTAAACCATACATATTCCATTTGCTGGCACACAACCAATGTTGAGAGGATGGGTTTTAATCTTCATATATATATATATATATATATATATATCCCCTAACCTCTAACCCCTAATACTAATCCTAAACCCAAACCGTGAGTTTAGGATATTGTCAATTTTTACTAAATTGTCAAATTGTAAACCAATCAAATATTGATGGTTGGTAGGGTTTACAGTTTAGGGTTTTAGGGATCAAGTTTGTATACCTTAGATATAATTTGTCTCAATACCATTCTAAACTATATTGAAACTAGGGTGACTTTACGTAGGTATAAACTTGGTTTGACCATGGTATGTAAAGCCACATGGTACTAATTGATAAGAAAAACATTATTCTAATGGCATTAGTATTAACATTAAGGGTTTGCCATTAGTATAACCCTAAACCTCTAAGCCTAATGGCAAGTGCCATGTGTTTACATTTTGATTTGCAAGAGTAAGATATTCTTGAGCGTATTAATGTCAAATGTCATTTGTGTACACTTTAGTCAACTTGAAGACCATTGTGTAACATTGCCATACACCGCATAGTGCCATTGAACATTAATATACCCACGGGTAGATCACTCTAAGGCATTTTTGTGCACCACGTGCGGCTGGGGGTTTTTTGTTTTGGGGCTATTTACCTTCAAGGGTTGAATTAAAGCCTCCCTATAATTACTTAAATTTCAAAAATGGCCCATTTGTTTGCACCCTTCCATTACTTATATTGTCCAAGTCACTGCAATTTTTTGTACTCTATATTCCTTTTAAGTAATAAACGGGCGTGGGGAAGACGACCCCAACGACGGCGCATTCATTTTTCATCCTTTTTTGGACAGACAGAAATCCCAATTATCATCCATCCCCGTGAGTCCTAAACCCATTTACATACCATACTAAACATACCTTCTAGGATCCTTATCTTCAGCCCCTATATTAATTTTACAAAAAATAATGGCCCACGTTTTATGTCCATCTAACTTACTTATAATGGGATAGTCTACATTTAATGGCCCCTTCATTATTTGGAATTCCTTTATAATTTTTATTTCAAATGATTTTAATCCTCTCTATATTATGTCGCACGTCGTTTTTAAAATGCACTAAGTGATCTACCCGTGAATATACCAAGACATTAATATCAAACCTCATTGAACGCATGGTGTGTGTTTCTGGTGCCAGAGGCTCACATGGGCTTCTTTTGCAATGTCGGATTGAGGTGAAGGAGGTATCAAATGCACCCCAAATATGTATACACTACATGATTGAAACTGAAAGAGGGATTATGGTTGTGTTTATAGAATCGAAGCAGACAAACATCCTTTCTTGCACATTGGCAAACTTTGTGAGGAACATCAACCCAACGACCAATATGTTGGGCTTTCAAACCTTTGCCCTGCACTTGGTTTCCACATCGTCAAGAATGTGCATGAAGGGCATTTCCTCATACTATGTCCCCAAGATATAGCTAAACCCATTTGGGTGTGCCGTGCTTTGTCTCCACTTGATTTGGCAATCAATAGGGAGCATCCCTGTCAGATTCTTGTACAATGGTTCACTCCCACTTCAAGTGCTAGAGACCTATCAAAGAAACGGAATGGGTGGGACTCAAACTCCACCTTCAAGTGGAAACGTGACTTGAAATATTCCATTCGTAACTGGCAAACAATCGATTGCATCTTGGTAGCTTGGCCTCTGCCATAATATAAAGATGTTGAGCCCCTAAAGATTGCTATTCTACAAGAGCAAACCGGATTTGTGAAAAATAACCTTCATCATTGTTCAACACAAGAGCGTAGATGAAGATGGTTGAGGAGGACGTTGGTGTTTTTAGTGCGTGACGGGAAGGTTGTGGTTGTGCAACTGGTGGACATCCAACTTGTGGACACCCCCTCCGGTCATTAACGATGGAGGAAATACATAGGGCGGTAGGATTGAGAAGGAAGATTTGTTCCAGACTTTTTAGTAGTTAATAGTGTGGGCCACATCGACAAGTTCCATGAAGATATTTTACATTGTTACTAAATACTCTTGGGTTGCTAGTCCATGAAGACCATGCCATCTCAAGGTTATGGGGAATTTTATTTATTTTGATTTTCTAAGTTCTTCACATGCATCCTGTAACAAATTATATTGGTGTGATGTATACATGACCTTAGTGGAAGGCTTGATGTCGAGCAACAAACATGTTGGCATTTATGTGTGTTTCACACTTGTCCAGTATGTGTCATTATTTAGGTGACTTATGTATTGTGGAGTGGTGCGTAAACTTCAATTTAATATTGTCAATTTTGTATGTAAGACTAGTAAGAGGTGCACATGGTGTTTGTTGAAAAGACCAACATGGATGCGAGTGTTACCACACTTTCATGTTCTCATATTTATAAATCAACAAGTTCGCATGTTCCCATGTGTTGTTCCCACGTTCCCACTTGGGAGTTCACATGTTCCCACATACATTTTCATGTTCCCTTAAACCATACTCCCAAAAGGCATAAAATACTCAATATTGTGTTTGAGGTGGTAGGCCAGATGGTGATAGGTTGTTCAAGAAGCATAGGAGAAGCAAATTGGAAGTCAATAGGACTAGAGATGAGAATGCACAAACACGAACACATACACAAAGGCATCCGAACAATGCTTGGAGTGAGATGGTCTCATGCTCTCCTTGCTTTGCCTTTTATTGTTTTTCTTCTTTTTCTTGGTTCATACAAAAAACAATATGAGATAACTCTTATCCCTCTCAGACCAACATTGTGGCCTCATTCTAACCTTATTATTTCTCATGCCTCTACCGTTACATTTCTATTGACTGCGAGCAATCTCATGCTCCACATTCAATCAATTATCTTAGTATCTTTTGAATATCATACCCTACATGGGCTCACTTTTGCATGTTGAATCCGAGTTGTTGCTGCATGTTGAATCCGAGTCACTTTCACAACTCTCCGGATCAATGACCACATGATTTATTGGTACGGGAGGCATATCATCTACAATGTCAATCTCCATCTCCTCATTGTTTTGGTTCTCAAGTTGTGGGATGTGGAGGTTACACGCAGGGACGTCAATAGCCTTCGTAGCGACTGAATTTTGCGTCATGTTCAACTTCGTTCTTTTCCCTCGGCTCTTCTTATAGTTTCTAATGAAGCGATCCAACTCCCATAAAGTATCAGTGTCCAAGTTTGCAAGTTCAATCATGATTTCATCGCTTTCCTCCAACATGGTCACAGATTTCCGTCGGCTCTCAAGAATTTTTGCAACTCGTTCGACCTTGTCTTCTGGCAGCGATTCCAAATCTGCCTTCAACTTCTCAATTTCTTCGGGCCTCATATCCCGCTTGTGAGGGTCACTTGGGTGAGGCTTCGGAGGCTTCGGCAACCTCTTCTGAATGTGGCGTTTTAGAAGCCTATCATTTTTTCTACCAGCTGCAAGTGATGAGAAAAAATCTGGTTCACTCGTGGCACACGACTCCCTAGACCAACTATTCTCACCTTCATCGTCGTCCTCTATTTTGATATCCATCTTCGTGGCTAAGTCCTTCCACCAAGCCTCAAAGATAGCTTCCAACATTCGTGCAATACGGTGCACGTCATGAGTCTCTGGATTATATTTTTTTGCATTGGCGAAAGTTAAGTGAACATCAGCCACAAATTGCTTAGGATGGGTGTAAGTTTTTGAATCCAATTTCGTTTTTATGGTACCCAGATCCATAGGTCGGTCGATTATTAAGTGGTAATCAGGGAGGCCTTCTAGTTCTGCATCAACCGGTTGGTTGAAGATCTGTAAAGGACCAGTCACAAATGAATGAGCTTGTACTATGGCATTAGGTTTCACTTTTGCATCTATCCACAACTTTTGTGCAAAGCAAGACAAAATTACTTGATTAAGACTACTCTTCCTCTCACGCATATGCAGATTGCACCTTCTTCAATTTGCACTGTTGCATCTTCAATTAGAAAACTTTGAAGTAAGCCTATTTCATAATTCCTTCCTTCAAAAATAAAGCCAGTTTTTTTGGTGTGCACTTACTTGGTAGCCATGTTTATGATTCATTAACCTCTTGAGTATGCTGCGGCATTGAGTCATAATATTGAGCCTTCTATCTCGCCCTTTTTTAGAGTTTTGTAATCGTCTCTTTTGAGCACCACCTTGGCATGTACTCCCTATGCTTGAAAATGACCTCTTTGATCCCAAAACTTTATCAACCTCATCAATTACAAAGTTGGAGTTCTCTTTATAAAGTTCTACTCTTCCATCATTATCTGATTGTACATTAGAAAGCACTTTGTCCGACAAATCTAAAACTTGTTGCAACTCTTCCGATGTTATAGTGGAATCCTCATTACAAACAACTCCATCTAGTTCCGCCATGATTTTCTTATGAGATGCCAATTGATTGATGTACCTTAGCTTTGCTCTCATGAGTGATTCTATGCTTTTGTTCACCTTCAACATTCTCTCGATATCCATGGTTCCAATTAGGTATGAAATAAACGTAGATAATATCTTGAGTGGATAATTCTTTGAAAAGCTTGAATGATTTAAGAGAAAAAAGTATATAATGCAGAGCAACTGCTCATCAAGTTTTGATCCTAGGAAGAAAATTTATATCTAGAAGAGTTGATGTAATCGAGAACTTTTCATTCATGAATGTACTACATTTTACTTTTAGGAGTGGGTTAAAAGTAAAAAAACCTAGGGATTAGCCTTTTATATACTTGCACTATATATATTTTCCTATATTCATATATGCTTTTGAGCTATGTGTATAAGTATGTGCCATGCTTTTAGTTTAATTCTAGAATATAAATGGTCTTTTTATTATCAAAGCAATGTTTACTTTTAGACCTACTGTAGAAGAATCGCAAAGTTTTTATTTTTTATTTTTTTTATATTAAATTAAAATAAGTAGACATATAAAAGTAAAAGTGTGTCACACACAAGGGCCATGCCACCAAAGTGGTATTGATAAACATTATTATACCCAATACATTACGTATATATGACATAATTTCTACGTGTATGTGCTAGGATAAAGAAACAAAGGACTATGGTTTAGAAATGTGAAGGCTCTAGATTTTGGTCAATGACCAATCCAAGAGGCTTTAGTTACACCATTATTGACAACACTTCATTAGACTTGCATTTATCCATATGAAGACTAACTGAGAAACATGTATTGTAGATTTACAATTGAAAGTATGGTTGAAATGGTCTCAATCCATTACAATTTCAAGTTCCTAATGGGCCTCGTTAGTATCAACATTGTGATGTTTGTGCCACGTCTAATGAAAGTCTTCAATGATATAGTGTGGACAAGATCAGGGTAAATCAAATTAGAATATAAAGTGTAGTAATACATACAAGGACAATAACGAAGTTCTTGTAAGGAACGAACAAAATAGTTTGGTTTCAATCCATAACTTGTTATAGAAATGCTTTAAACCATGAGAAGGATCATCAAAATTAAACTAAATATCATGCAAAATTTGATACATAGTGTGATGTCATTGGTGTCTTGATAAATTGTGAAGCATGTGGAGTGCAAAATTTTGTGTTTTTACATTTGATGTATTTATTGGCTCTGTCTATAGGACAAAGACTATGCATCAACTTCTCTCTTTCAAGAGCAAATTTCCTAACCACTTTGCATTCACACTTGAACGTTACTTGATCCTGCTATTTTTGGTCCATTTTATTTAATGTGGATGTTAACTGTAGTCATATATATCTAGTTAATTATAGTTGCTCCCTAAAATGTATTAAATCTAGTTAACTATAGTTATTTTGGCAATTATTAGTTATTTAAAAAAAATTAGGTGATAAATGAGTAGCTTTAGTCGTTGACCCGCATTTGAGAAGAAGGTGCACAAAATCCAAGAAATTTTTGGTTATAGGTAAAGTAAATAGCCATGGACTTGCATGAGCAAAATGAACAACTATAGTTGTAGTTTTTCTTAAGAAAAAGACAAAGCCTCACAGTTCTACGGATTTCTTGCTTTTACATTACTTCTTCAAAAGATATTTGTGATAATAATAATAATAATAATAAAGAATCCAAATAACAATATGAACACCCATATTGTTTGTCATTTACTTGACAACCCCTTTGCTTCCCAACTCGAGCACCTTCCACACCCAATGTACAGTCTAAGCCCAATAATACAACACTTCAATCATACAACGCATTTCCCATCAATCAAACTTTCTAGTGTTAATTTACCCCGATATTACAACTACAACGCTCGTAATATGACATTTTTTAGGTATGATTTGTCGTATAATAAAGGTAATTAATGCATGCAAGTGGTGGGACCAACATTAATGGATTTGCCTTGGGATTGGGGAGTACATGGCAAATTCATCAATGGGCTAACTTAAGTTAACTCAAGCTAATTGTTTTAAGCCTTAGTTTCAAAACAAATGTTGCACTCTTGAGTCTTTGGGTTTGGGTGGACGTTTAAGGGTTTAGAGATTGCTAGATTTGCATGCTAGTAATCTAAAGTTGTTTATTTCTCTTCTTGATTTGAAATTTGTCCTCACACGTGAATCTCACATTTCTTTTTTATATTGGAAATTTCAATCATTGCCAACTTATACTTCTAGATTTGCCCATGCCACTCTTTAATTTTCTTGGCTTCGGAGGTGACTGCAGTCTTGAGTGGCGTATGCTTTTCATTTTAGTTATAATCTACTAATGTTAATATTGATGACCATGTCTGCACACAAAAGAACTTGCATACAATATGGTAAGCATTGACCTCCTCAACATTGGTGATGGTAGCAGAAGATGTTTACAATATGGATGAGACCGGTTTATCATGCCCAACCAAACAAGACACTAAGCACAAGAAAAAGTTTGTGGGCACAAAATTTTGAAGCACTATTTCACTCTTGCTCTTGTTGTAAACATGCATTGACAAGTTGAAAAGTGTGATTATTTACAAACCTCTACACCCAACAAATTATGTCTGAGGGTTTGCAAACCAAATGGCCTAGATGACACCAAATGCTTTTGAGAATTGGATGATGAGTCTCAATATACATTTCAAATTTCAAAAGCAAAAGGTACTTTTCTGGTCAATTGTGCTACTCATTCCCTTAAAAGTGTATTGGTAGGGATGAATCATTTGGTTTTTCAAACTTTATTTTTTCTTAGCAATATTATCATTGTTTTCTTAGCACCTAATGTTACAAGTGTGGTACAACCCTCGGATCAAGGAATAATCACTTCATTCAAGGCTCAATATAAGAAGATGATTTTGGAATGGGTCTTTCTCAGTTTGATTTTTCTAGTACTCAATAGGACTTGAGGAAAATAATGTAGCGTCTCTCAAGAAGAGAGGAGAAATAAGAGGCATGAAGCCAACACTAATAGTCAAGCTTCCTCAAGACCATGAGTATGCCCAATTACTATCAATTTTGTAGTGAAGCATCCTTTGGAGTTTTTAGTTGTGGATGTGATGAACTTGCAATCTTTTATGGACAAATTGAACAAGATGTCAATTTTCGACAGCAAATATCATCATAAGACAATAGATCCTTACTTTTGTAGTCTGTGATATGATGAAGACATCATCAAGGGATCATTTTTTTCTTTTAACTCCATATTGTGTGACATTATGAGCATATTTCTTTAATAATAATGTTCTTTCATACTTATCTTCATTGTGTATAAAAAATGACATATTACATTGAAATAGACCATTTTCTTGAAAAATCTCAATAGTACAACATTTGAGGCCAAAAATGTTATATTATACAGAATAGGACATTCAGATAATACGACACTTTCTTGTGCAACCAAACGTGTCATATGAAAGGCGGAGAACAGAACCAGATATCCCTTGAAAAAATATACCCTACGCCTTCACTCATCCATGTTTTTTGTTGGACCAAAAATCTTTAACCACCACAATGTTATTGTTGGATCTGTATAAAAAGACCTACAGCAACATCTTCAACTTTATAACCCTGCAATGCTTCTTGATCTCCAATACAATAACCTCTAGTTCCTTGATTTTTGTTATGGTTCAGTAGAATAAAATCTCGACCTCTTGAACTTCTATCCTAAGTGGTGAAAAATAGTACCATGGTTGTCTTGAAATCTCTTTCCACTACTGTAGTGACCTCAAGGAATTACCTCAAGGAATTCCTACAAGCCATCTATGTTCATAAAATCCAGTGTACAAAGTGTCTTCGTTTTCTGCACAACACAATGAAAGGGTCTCAATAAAATATTACAACATTGATCCGTTCTTCCTTGCGATAGTTTCACCACTCTCCAGCAGGCTTCCAAAGATAGCATAAGCATACAACCTCCGAGCTCTCAAAGGTCACAGAACAATCTGTGTTAAATTGTCTCTGGTCACAAGCAAGACAAGTGCTTAGAGTACACTACCCAAAAAGCTTCATGTGACTATACATACACTGAACTTCTCTGAGACAAAGCCACACTAGACTATACATACACTGAAAGTCTTCAAGACAAACCCACACTAGACTTATGGCCCAATGCTCACATTTGATGTCCTATCACACCAAAGGATATTCAGAAGCAATTGAAGAACTCGGCCATAATGTTGGCCAGCACTCTTAAGGGGTAGGCTTTGCATCTACAACATTTTTTGTATGGCAAAATGAATATGTCCAGCATATGTCCCTATGTTCGACTGCAGGTGCTAATATGACATAGATGACCCAATTTCAGAATATCCGAGGCCACTTTCAGATATCCACCAATGTGTAACGTGAGAAGTGCAATCAATGAGAACTAATCATCCCAGCTACCAACCCTAATTCTGGTGCGCGCAAAATTGGGAATTTGCACCAAGGAATCAAGAACATGAATAGATACACAAAATTACAAGAGAAACATATAACACATAAATTCTTATTAGGGTTGAACAGACTGACTCTAAATACAAACCCATCTGGGAGATCTTGGATTATCAAATCAAATCAAGCATTGACAATTCAGGGACCATCTACAACAGACACATTTACAAAATCCAGCACAATTCTCCCAGCAATTTGACCACTCACTTTTTCCCACTGCACGACATGTGACAAACCCGAGCTGCTTGTTAACAATCAGCAAAGAGTGGATCAACAGACACTCAAATAGTGAACAGCACTTGAGTGGAGGATGCAAGGGATTCAAATAACATTTGAGTTACGAAGTCTTTTGGATGGATAACATTTAAGTTTAATATAGGATGGCTAAATGCATTTCCGTAGGCCTAGTAAAACGCATGACTTTGCATAGTTTGGGTTATGAATATCAATATTTATATGCCCCTAAACCCTAACAAGGACCACCACTGCTGCACATGGAAGTTGGCCATAAACTGTTCAAGGATCACAAGTCCTTTAAATGATATAATGCATTTTATGACCAACAATGACATATGTCAGTATCAACTGAATGAAGCACCATGTTTGTGAAGTACATAAACTCCTTGCTTAAAAAGAAAAAGCTTTAGGCCTCTCATTGTACAACAGTACTAAGTAAATTCATGCAAAGCTTGGTTGAAATCCTCGTGAATGCCTTCATCACAGTGACAGCCAGTAGACATCACTTATATATACTGAAAACATTCCACAACATAAATCAAGACTCTCTATGAGTAAATCTCTATGTGCAGGTCAGATTAGGCATATATTTTTATGGTTTTGCTAAAATGTACCATGCGTCACCATGTGATTAATTAGAACTTATTGAAAGATGAGTGGAGATTAGCTTTAGGCAGAGATATGCCCAATCATACCAGAATGTACGGTACATACAAACCTGTAGTTAAACATGGAGTCATGTCACGTCAGGCTACTTGGGCTCCAAGGAGAATGAATCGCAAGTGTGACCATTCATGTGTACGTATTCGGACCGCCTCCACTATTGTGGAGGGGGTTTTAGGTGAAGGTGGTATATACAAGCCATGACCTTCGTTTTGATAAAATGGGGTCGTATCTTCCTCAAACCTGTTGGGTTCAAAAATACCTACCCCCTGCATATAAACACAATATACTGTGAGTGAAATGCCTGTCCGATTACACACCCACATCCTACACAATCAGAATTACATTCAGTGAGCTGTAGATGCCTGTCTTTGGAGAAAAACATAATTGCTTGGAGCAGATCAGAGAGTTTTATATTGATTGAGAAGAAGGGGTTTTCAAGCAATAAATAGCAGTTTACCTCAAGTACATAGATCAAGGTACCAAAAGATGGGTGCAGCGGGATTGAGATTTCAGATCCAGGACGCACTTGCACGTCAAGCATCACCTGCCCCAATGCACAATTGTGTCACAAGGACAACATTTACTTTAATCCATAGCAAAGAATAAGCTTCAGGTGTAATAACTCCATTAGTAATTGGTGACACAACCTGGATCACTGCCTAAGCACTATTAAGAAAATTATCCAAGCAAAGAGATTCTTCAATAAGAGCTTCTAGTTCAATATTAACCACCAAATCAGCAGAAATACTAGTATGGCTCCAGGAAGATCCTTGGGTGGGTTCTGTATTTAGTTATTTCGATGTGTTGTCATAACTAGGTCATGAGGTCTCAGAGGATTGATGTTGATATGTTGAATTAATGATGAATAAGTGGAATACTGAAGGCCACTTTACACTATGGCCAAGGGCCCTGATCATGAAATTGTCAGGGCCCTTGAAACTCGTCCAAAGGGTGTACCATGGAAAATTGAAATTCAATTTTGCGTGCCACAGGCCTTAAAGTGTAGTGTAAAGACATACATGACCGGGCTCTCAAACGAATGCAATTTCAATACCATCCTATTCATGAGGGCCTTTCTTCACAGTAAGTTAAAATTAATTGAGGGTTGTGAGATTTTGAAGTGTCATGGTATCCCAGCTTTGTGCTAGACCCACCTCTTTGAGGTGGGCTTGACACAAAATCCAGTAGACCATGAAACATCATCCATTGCATGCCATGTAGTACTCCAAGTTTTTCATCCATTCAAGCTTCCTTGGTCCCTTGAACCCTAAACTGTAAATCTGTCATGAAGGCAAATTATACGAACCTTCAAAAGGAGAAAGACGACCATGAGGTCTAACCCAGAGTAAAGGCCTTCTCTTCCTATTACAAAAGCACATAGTATTTAGCAAATCCTGATTCACAACATACGAGTGTAGAATGGGAGGTGGAACTCACAAAGTCCTCCAAGGGCGGTGGAGTCGAGATGCCACTAAAATCGCCTGCAATTACTCTGACACCAGCCCCACCTTCCAAATTGATCGGTCTTATTGTCGAAGCTTCTCGAACATGAGTGATCATGGGCATAACAAGGCTCCCACCATTTTCAAACTTTTGAGAATCTTCCCTCTGCCCTTGGTTCATATAGAGAAGATTTGACCTCAAATATAAGTGTATTCCATGTCGTGGTCGAAAACTCTCCACTTCACTGAAGCTCTCCAGGTCTAGGGTTGAGGAACTGAAATCTTCCAATTCTAAGGGAGAAGGCTCGTCAAAGTAATATATGAGGGATTCAAGCAAAGTATTAGCATCAGGTACCAGGAGACCATTGACATTTGGAAACTCAAAGAATTCGTCAAGAACGAGAAGCCGCCCAATACCTGCAAGCTGCAACTCCCATGTTAGACTTGACTATGAATTGCAATATAACAAAGAGAACAAGACCCATGTGTCTATAAATAGAATCTGAGAATGTTGTGAAGTGTACCTCAAACAAGATTAGATACTCAAATCGAGGTAACACATTGTGAAAATTCTAAGCAATTATCAGTTTTCCTATCAATATCCCTAATTGACCACAAGCACCAATTGCAGAATTCGACCACAAGTTCTCGTAGGGTACTGAAATAGGTTGCTCTTCATTCAAATTCAAACACTAATTTCGAGCATACACAAGTGGAAAGAATTTATGGATATTGTATGCAAACCAATCAAAGGAAACTCATAAGGAATCAACTCCTGACAAAAAGTCCCATTCAGTTTAAGCATAACTCTATTGAATGAAACTTGAAGGGTGGCTAAAACCCAAGGTTAAGCCGCCTTAAGGCCGGAATAGTACACTGATGGATGCCCTTCCTAGCACTTGAATTATGGTGCACCCTACCACCTATAGTCCACCCAATCATAGTGGTCGTATCTGGGTGAACCAGACATTTTCAACCAACCACATAGGAATTTAGGGGCTTGCCCTTGGGGAGATAGGTGCAGGCCGGCTTGTCTGTGCACAGTCAAGGTGTTCACTTTTCAGAGGAGGCAGGAGTCTTCACGGGCCCTCTAATTCTCGTGATGCTCATTTCGGTATTACATATAGACTTACACCAACTTGAAGATGAAGCAACACCATAATTCACACTAATTGACCACTAATTGAAGCCATCTTTCTTTCTTTTTTTCTTGAACAAAACTTGCATTAAATTTGATGTAAGACGTTATCCCAACAGCATCCTGGAGTGCGTACCATTAACATCCGGCTTGCCTGAGCCCATGATGCGCACAAAAGCTGAACCTTCCCCAACTCGGGAGGCTGTTAGCAGTGAGGTTCCAGCCCTCACCACAACATTTTTCCATTTCTGTTGGCATTGCAGGCTCCTCCTACCCACACTCCCTCTGTACAAAGATAGCCCATTCTTCTTCTCCTGACAACTTGCAACACGGGGACATAAACCCCTTGAACAAGGAGTGGCGATGATGGCCACCACACTCGCGCTCGCCATGACTTCAAAATCTGAGAAGTTTTGGGAGAAGCTTGGATCCAAGTACTAATAGACAATATAAGCTCTGATACAATCAGCAACACCCTTCTTTCATGCTGGCATATGGCCCTCAATTATCTTGTTCCTGACAATCAGGGGAGGTAACACAAAGACACAAAAATTAGAGAGCTATGTCTGTGTGCTTCAATGATGGTTTTAGTGCTCTGCTGGTTAACCTTAACCTGGTGATCAGTCTCAAATCCCCAAAGTAACTATCTTCCATTCACCACTTAAATTATATACCAGGCTAGTCAAACATCAGAAAGAGAACAGGCCCCTAATATTAAGGAACTGCACACTTTCCATCTAGAACAGAAACTAGAACAAAGTATTGACTCACCACACTTGGGACAAACAACAATTATGTGTCAATTCATGATATGGTTCATTCATGCTGCAAAAATTTTACAGGAATCTGTGCAGCATGCCTACAGACTTACAAATTACACATCAAACAATGAGAAGTATCTTTTTTGTAATCTTACCCATAACACAGCATAAATGCTTAAGCCACATTTTCCACTTTTGAAGAGAAACAACACAGTAATATTGCCTTCACAGCGGTATGCAGTAGAAAGCATCACAGGAAGTTGAACATTTAACTATTTTTCGAGGCATTTAAAAGCAAGTCAGATAGGCATGTATATGTGTGAAAGTATAATCTCAGGTGGTTTTCCCAACATTGTTACATTTGAATCAAAGCTCTCTTCAAACATAAAGATTGAGTTGCAATAATTACTATTTGAGGATCGTGTGCAGTCACTGCCAGTAGCTGAGAGAGAGGTTTTGGCTTTAAGCCTAATTAAAAATTTGACATCTAGAACTCCCACATTCAATGTGGAACAATTTGTGGTCAATTGCAGCCACTTGACATGGGAATGTTTCTTGAATGCTACTTGATAAGAGATTAACATTCCAGAAGAGCCAAGAAGACCAAACCAAGGTGCCATGGCACACATCCAGATGACAAATCCAAAGTTTAGAGCACAGGGAATTTATTTCACCTTCTGTATGACTAATAATGATGTATTATAAGCATTCAAGATGCGTACTATAATTATGAAATAAGCTGAGTTTCTTCCTAAAGAAAGAAACCTCTTCTACATAAATTAATAAGAAATTTCCTATTCATAATTATATATCATAATCGACAAAATAAAAACTTCGATATTGCTAACGCTCTGTCCACATGACACCCATATCAGCACATGAATTGCCTTTGATTTTCTGAAATTTCTTCTCACACTTGTTTGTTTCCTGATGAAGTTCAGGCTATTCTAAAGGATCCATAAAGCTGATTACAGTTTCATGACGTTTTGGACTTTCTACGGAAGACTCACGGAGTGAAAAGGCTTGCACCAGATTTTGGCACGTGTGATAACGTCTGAGCATATTTGATTTCATAGTTCACACAAAGCACCAAGTGTTCAAAGGTGCAACTATCTTGTCCAAAACTTACTCATAAAACAAGATGTACAACTTTCTACCAATGCCTCAGGAACTCTGAACTTAACAGCGCATGTGATTGCCAACATTAAATAAGAATCCCAAAAAAAATCTAAGAAATAGCAATCCACTAAGTTTCCAAAGCGAGCAATCCTATCTGCTGGGCATCTGCTACCACAGATATTATAGCATGAGGATTTGATTACATATCCATAAGCCACCGAACATAACTCTACATCCTACAAGAATGGCGCCATTCCTAGAATTTCATTGAAATTGAGTCACATTGACAGCAACATCCAGTGTTATCAGGGTCGGAGATTGTGAAGTACAGCTCAGGGACTGGGATTTCGATAAAGTGGCTTACCTGCAGTTCAATGGCAAGGAGGAGAGCTAATTTGCAGATGGATAGATCTTGAGGAATGCAATTTAATAATTATGAGAGAGTTTTGCGACAGAGTAAGTTAGTTGACAGAGGAATTCCTTCAGAGATGACTAAGGTGTAGCCATGAGCTCTGCAGAATGACGACCCTAAAGGAAATGGCGAAGCAAACCCTAAACCCTAAGAGAAAGAGAGCGAATTTTGGCACACACCTTGTTCATGTTCATGTTTTCTAGCTTGTAGCTTGCAATTTGGGGTTTCTTGTCGATTGCAGTATGCTACCCTTCCTTATACTGTGCACTTATCCCCACTTGTCTTGCGCAACGTTAGAGGAAACAACCTTCACGATTTCGGAGCAACGCATTCGAAGGACTCAGCTGGGAGCAGTGGAAATGAGCCCTAAAATGTGATAGACACGAAGTTCGCAAGAGAGTTCCCTTTGGAAAGGAATTCTACCAGGATGCCCACACTTAGGGCCGGTTTAAACCATGGACCATGAAGTTGGACTACGGAAGATGGCCTTTTTCCCGTGGTCTTACTCGATGGTCCAACTTCCAGGGTCCGATTTCTTAAATGAATCAATTTACAAAGTCTTTGGGCCCTTAACTAGGTGTAAATTGAATGTCAACCACGATGACCATGCACCAAAAAGTGAATGTGCTGATTTTTTTCAATATATGTTCATAAAGGGAAGTTTTGAAATTTTTAATTTAATTTAAAATCAAGTTTGACCATATTCTTGTCTTCTCTTGTCTTCATCGTCTCTTCCTTTTAAAAAAAATCATTGGAAATTTATCATAATAGCATTTCTTTGCCATGGGCCCTTGCCTTTTTCTACTAGAGCATCTCTTTTGCCTCTCCCACTTCAAAACTCGTTGGACCATCTCAATGGATAATGTAGGCCTTAAGATATGTCTTTTGGGGACCTCGATCTCTATGGTCACTCTAACATTCTTTCCTTGGTGTAAACCGAAGTGGTCACTCAACGAGTTTAACAGCCAATCGTAGATTTTACAGGGCTTTGGGACAACTTCATGGTCCATGATATAAACAACCCTTTAGGGGTTGTTTACATCATGGACCACGAAGTTGTCCCATGTCATATACTTTTGTTTTGGACACTCAGCGAAATTAATTTCCCAAAAATTTAGGCACCTTTAAAATTATGTACTTTATGTCCAAGCTACAAGAGAGCTATGGTACATCATTGGATCTCACAATTGGAGTAGGAGAGGTTACAATATGTGTGTTTAACAAATTAGTATGCCAAAATGGGACACCAATTTTTTATTTGGAGCATGGTAGCTCTATAATACTTGTACAGCATGCATTGAGCCCACATGCACTAGGACAGACTTGCATCAAGTGGGGCACAAGGCACTTAGGGCATGTTTACACCAAAGGCATTAGGCTATGGCTCTTAATTGACCATGGTACCTTTCTCTTTGGATGAGACCATAGAGAAGTCCATGGATTATGGTTCAAAGTCTTTTGGAGGCCACAAGTCCTTAGTGTAAACCAAATTCCATTAGGCCTACTTTTTTAAGAGCCGTCCCGAAAAAAATTCCTACAATCCTAGCCAACATTATCCATACTTGCCATGTGGGATTTCATGTAGGTTTTTCATACACTGAAGATGTTATGGGTTGTGAGCCAAAACTACCCTCATGTAAACCTAAAGCAAGGGGCCTTGACACTCTCAACCAATGAGGATCCAAGGATTCTCAAGAGCCATGGCCTAATGGCTTTCGTGTAAACATGCCCTTAGTTCCAAAATGAGACACATGTGTTATTATGATAGATGCAATAGCCTCAGGTTGGGCAACGACATGGATCCTTGTTGATGTGCTTTCAACATGTGTATGATCTCATTGCCAAGAAAGCGGACACATGTGATGGATGATGAAAATAAAACTCAAAGGGTGTCAAGTGTCATAACATAATCCAACTACAATTATAGGTTGGGTGGAGCCGGTAATAAGTCAAAAACTATTTGAAATTATTTCATGCTTATTCTCTTTTACCATTATATTCAACCTGATAAACTCGGATGAAGCACTGTCACAGTATTATTAGAATGAAATAGTTGATAGTAGCTGAATTTTTTTATGATAGTACATGTGTTCAATATCAAAAGAATAGTATCTATTGATGACCATCCTCATTGGAGCACCATCCAGAAATTCCAAAAAGATTTCAATGAGGTTTGCAAAAGTAAAGAACACAAATTGCAATTAAGCTATGCATGGAGGAGAATCACATCAATCACTATTGTTGTTTATTCTTACTTTTAATGATAATTTCATACCAAGTGGATGGATGTAATATTTAAAAAATAAGGTAGACTAAGAAAAATCAGATGTTAGTGTAGAGTTATTCATAAAGTAAAATGGAAGGAAAGAGACTTAAAAGACACAAAAGTTTCAAAATGTGACTCCTAGTATGCACCAAAAGAATTTACTAATGGAACCCTCCGGACCATCCCCCCTTTCCAATGGCATGAACCGCATCGGAGGTCTCTTCAACGGAGAGACGTGCTTTCGTGGTTTAAAGCATTGCCTATGAGAATTTAGAGGGGGCGTGGTAGAGAATTCCTTCACACACCTCATGTATGCAATCCACATATATGGGGATTTGGGTGAACCAATCCATACACTCGTTTCTTGTTGGATGCCTAAACCCTTGCCTCCAAGGAACCAATGTACGGGTTGGTTCACCCTAGCCCATATATGGGGCGGGCAAGCTAGGGAGAAGAAGAGCTTAACAAACGTTTTTATACACTCTGCTCAATCCCTTGTGTGAGGAGGTAGTGGGGGTCTTTTGGGGGTTTCTTTGGTATGGTTTTGATTTTTCTCTCTTTAACAATTGATTTGTACAATTTTGGGTACGTAGTCCAATCTCTTGCAAGCACATGTCTTTTTGGTGTTAGTTCTTGGATCCACACCTAACCATATACTCTCAAAATTGGGTGTCTGGTTAAGATGAATGGTCATAATAGGCATGGTTACCTTATTGCGAGTACATCACTTTAAAAAACATAATTGTTGGTTCCAATCTAAGATATGCATATGTTATTCTGTTATTTTTTCTTAATTGGACATCGATAAGCGATTGGTGTGTGGTTAGGTGAGGATCAAAGAACAACCACCATAAAGACAAGTGCTGAAAAGATATTGGATTGCGCCTTCAAATTTTATGAACTACTCCACATTCAATAATGAATGCAAAATTGTTGGAAGGACCTGTGTATTTGGTTTAGGAATCAACAAACGTGCATTTTCGATTACCATAACTAAATAAGAGGAAGTTCGACTTGAAACTTCTTCATCGTAGGTTTGCTATTGCATCACAAGTTTCGGTTTGTCAATCTAGTCGGTTCAAGTTGGAGAACATGAAAGACAAATTGAATAACACTCACATACTCCTTGCACGTTTGGTGGCTATGCCGGAAACTTTGTAAGTTACTTGTTTTCCATCTTTGTAGACTTAGGGCCGCTTCACACTATGGCCAAAGGTCGAGAGGCTGTCAATTCCACCAATCAGATTGCAAGAAACCAAGAATTCGGCCTCTCGACCCTTCACACTAGAGGCCAAAGTCCAAAGGCCGTCGCAATTGAAAATGCCTACATGGCCATACTTTTTAACGAAGGCGACAGACTCTCGAAGGAAGTTTGGGTCAGACAGGAATGGAAACCCAGACTATGGTCGAGAGGCCGTTGAGTTTTTTTTTCTTTAAAAAATATCAAACATTAACAAGATCTTGGCCGTTGGATTGGAGGGATTGTTTTGGGCAGGAAATAAAGTGGGATACTCCTTCTTCCTTTGGACTTTGGGCTTGGCCTTTGGAGGCTTCACACTATGGCCGTCCAAGTCGAGAGGCTGTGGAAGTTCATGGCCAAAGGTCTGGACTTTGGACTTGACCTTTGGAGACTCCAATTCCTATGTGTTATTGGCTATCTATTTTCAGCCCAATTCTTTGGACTCTCAACAAAGTTTGGCCATTCAATCCCACGGCCTCTCGACTTGGACGGCCATAGTGTGAAGCGGCCCTTAAACTAGGAATAGGAGTTTGAGATTAGACGTCATACGTGCATTAAATTCTCACCAATGGGGACGCAAGCACCACTTTGCCCTCATCCTGTTTCTTATTTGTCTCTTTGTGATTCGTCCCCTTTCATGCAGCCTGCCCTTTATGGGGTTTGGCTTTTGTGGAGAAAAGTTGTTTATTTTTTTCCAAAATAAGATTGAATGCTGCCAACATTTAGTGAATGTCCGGTTGCATTTGTATGACGACTTCCAAAAAAAGACACCAAATTGACCTCTAACGCACTTGCATGGTTTTGATTGAACTCGTATTCAAATAACGTTGGACGTATTTTCATTTCAAAAACTAGACTTTCTGGTTGTTTCAACTCTATGGGTGGATCCGTTGATACAATTATGATATACATGAATTTTATGGGAGATGTGTGAATCCTCAGTAATTACTTGAAATGTTATGTTATTAGAACATGATGAAAATAAAATTCAAATATCTAATTTTTATGTTAAATCTATATAATCAAATTTTGAATAGAGAACATACAATAAAAAAAATGTTATAATCTTATCATAATCAACTCTGCATACTCTATCGGAGGATCTTACCATACAATCCTATTGTAAGATCCTACGATAAAATTGAACTTGTTATAATTATGGACTTGGGCTTAGTCCAATTTTAATTAAATATAGGTTATTAAGATATATCAATATGGATATTCTACTTTGGAAAGAAAAAAATGATTTCCATTGCATGAGGGCAAAAATACAACCATGCCTCCAAAACTCCGTAAATAGTTGTGTTTGAAAGGGACTAGGCTAGAGACAAACATGGACAAAACATCAAAAAGGACCGCATGAAGATATCATAGGTTGATAGTTGGTCTGGCATAGTTGTTATGTTCCTCTTTTATATGAAAATAATACAAGCATGAATGCACAAGAGACACCAATATTAAGAAGTTTCAAACTTCTTACTTTACAAAAAACTTTACAACTTAAACACAATATTGTGATTGCTATGAGCTTGAACCACCTGACTATAGGATAGCCCAAAGATGGTCCTCTTTCCTCCCCCAAGCTCTCTCTTATACCCAAAGACACTCCTAGTCTTCTCCATCTTTATCCATAGTATATAAGAGATACTTTTAGAAGTATGACGTATTATCCAATTTAGAGTGGAGATTCCTTATCTATATAGTCTACGGTCCTCTATAAATGTTAACCCTCAGGAGTGGATCAAAGTTAACATTTATAGAGGTGTTAACAATTAACAATTATAAAATTACTTTTTTGAGCAATATACAAATCTTAACATTTATAAATATAAGCAATTGTGAAGAGTCCTTGTGAGAGAATACCATTCATAAAATTGTAAACCCAATCAAAACTTTATTCAATATCAAGTTTACAAATCACGGGTGAAGTATGAATCAATGGTTCTTTGGTGAGATTCATCTGCATGCACAACTTGCAAATATTTCTCAATCTGCACCAACAAACCCACATACTTGGGACACATCACATGAACGTGATTCCATGTACCTTCTAATGGTACCAAAACTAGATTGCAAGTCACTATAAGATGAACTGGATGTGAAGTTTTTATCATCCATATTATGGTTGTATTTCATTCGTTAACATTTATAGAGTCAAATTTACAAAGAAGGGAGTACCATTTTGTTAACAGTTAACACGTTTAACATTTATAGTGTGCAATATGTGGGGAGTAGAAGAAAGTTAACATTTAGAGAGGGTTAACACTTATAGGTGTAACATTTATAGAGGGTGGACTGTATACATAGATCATTTCACCTTATGGTATTTTCTTACTCCTTTGGCTCAATCACAATCCTTTAGTTGGAACTATCTAATTCCAACTAGATTTATTCATTAAGAGTTGTCTAAGTCTTGTGCACAATTCCTTCATGGGTTGTCTAACCCTTTGTACACCATTCTCTCGTGGGTTGTCTGACCTAATTATTTTTTTGAAGTTGTATGACTCCAAACACCATCTGCTCACATGGTAAGCACAACAAAGTATGGTTAGTCTTTCTTTATTGCATAATCCAATATTGAATCTTTCAATCCATGTATATCATAACATTTGTGTTAGATAATTATTTTAAATGCCAAAACTTGGTCCAACACAATAATGGTTTTAAAGATTCCAACTCAATTTCCTATAATTTTTCACAATTCCAACTAGTTCACAAATACCCAATCAATAGGAATAAGGTGTTCACATTCCACATTACATTAGTAATATGTTTTAGTATATAAGTCCTCCCCATGAGGTGTCCACAATCCATGTGGGATACTTAAAATTGAGAGATGAAGCCCTAGTAGTCCTCTTGTATGTATCTGTCTGTATTTTTTTCAAATTGCACTTTTGTTGTTGTTGGAGGTGGTACTATTGTTTGATTGTCTAAGTTGTCTTGGTTTAACACAACTCCAAAAAAAGTTTTCTTCTTAGCACAATTAAGCTACAAAAATATGTTCATAACACATGTTATCTTCAAACCTCCTCATTTCTTGAAATGCTTGCTGAAATTCATTCATATCTTTTGCACAAAATTTTCAAATCTTGGACATAGTACTTTGTTTCATGTACCAACTTTCTCTAGTTGTATACAATTTCAAACAAGTGCATCTTTTATGTGGAATTGAGACCCAAATATTTATTAAGGATATAGACCAAGTTCTCAATACATAATCTTGCAATTTCATGTTAACCCATATTTGTTGTGATGACTAAGGATGACTTGGAATAACATGTGAACCTCTCCTCTATGTAACACCTTATAGTGGATTATTAACACTTCAGAAGCTTGTATAAAGTGATAATTTATCATATTCTAGCAAAAGCGTAAGGTAAATTGTGTCTATCAATTCAAAATAATTTGACATTTACTTTTAGAATTATTTTGTGTCGGACCAGCCATCGACCTACAATTCCATAAGAACCAAAAGCCAAAAGCAACCAACTCACACATAGGGAGGGGGTGGAAGGAGAATGTCGTATCACTGAGGTTGGGGGCCACTTCACACACGAGACTGAGAGCCCGTGACTAGTACACTTAAAACACTCTCTTTGGTGGAAAAGGTGGAGCCGATCCAAGTTCACTTCACACTACCTTTGAGGGGCCAATGGAGTATGTGAATGCAAGACGGATGTAAAATCTACATGAATTCCTACATGGCATCCAATGGATCATGTTTCATGGTCATTTGGATTAATTTCAAAAACCACCTCTTGGAGGTAGGCCTCACACAAAACTGGGAGACCAAGGCACTCCAAACACTCACAACCGTTGGTTTATTTTATTTTGTCATGTGTGAGGACCCGTATGAATAGAAATTCATTGAAATTGCATTTGGTTGAGGGCCCAGTCACATATGACTTCACACTGCACTTGAAGATCTGTGACCACACTACGTGATTTTGGAAGTGTCTTGGGACGGCCTTTTGGACATTTTCTTTTGGGTTCTCACAATTTCACGGTCACAGCTCTTGGCTCGTGTGTGAAGTGGGCCTGATGAGAAACGAGAGGACCAACGAACCAAGCACGTAAACACAACGTAGTTTATTCTTCAACATGCCGAACAAGTTGTTATTAGTCGAACAACTTTCCTCCGATTGTTTGCAAGACACCTCGTGGAGACCCCAACTCTTGTCAAATTGCTCAAAATACTAATAAGATCCTCCGGTGTGGGTTGTTGGCTCTGTCCCCTTGGGGGATCAGAGTCTATGTGACGGTTTCTGGCATGACAAAGTGTTTAGTGACGTTCCTTACAGAGCCTTCCACAAAAAAAGAACAAGAACAAGAAGGTTTCAAAAACCCTAACCTTGTGATGCGTTTCGTGAATCCTAACGGCCGTGAATTCTCCCTTGCGAAGGTAGGAGGGATTTGGAAAACGGGGAAGGAAGTAGGCGAGGCGCAAGTACCCAACCTCGCCATTTCGAGCACGATGTTAAAGATGTCGATGTGTCACCTCTTGCAGAATGGACATCCACGGAGCTTACAATGCAGCACTCGCAGCTGGCGAGAATTGTGACCGACTCGGTGTACTTGCAGAACGCGTTTAGGTTCTTCGGAGCGGTTAGAGTTGCGGAGGCGTTATTGAGTGTGTACTTAGCTTTCCCTCCGGATGTTGGGAAGTTGAAGGAGCTCCTGAATGCGCTTGACCCCGTTACGATTGCTTGGCCGGCGCATAACTTGAGGCAACCTGTCGAAGGGATTCTTAATGTTGATTCGGTGGATTTGGATAGGGTTGTTAATTTGAAGGCTTATTTGTGGGAGGAGCTTCATAAATTCTACAAGCGGCAGTGGAAGGTAGTAAGTTGATTGGAGAATCTTGGAATCTTGGAATTCTTTTGGTGCACCTACTTAAATTTAGGATTTATTCATTTTCAAACCGATTTTATTAATGCAATGTCTACTGTCTATGTCATGGTCGTTGATTCCGAGGCGTCATGTGGTGCATGGATTGGTTCTCATGCTTTTCTGCGATTGGTTTAGTTGTGTTGATGAGGATGTTTTGGTTAGTGTTTATGTTCAACTATTTTTTGTTTTTTTGTTTTTGTTTTGAGGAGTTTCTTTCTTCCTTTCTGTGCTTAATCTACATCCTCCTTATTTATATGTAGCCCGCCTTATCTTGCAGTGACGGCTCTTCAAAGTAATGCACTTGCAACAAACTAAACACTTTCAGATCGGTCTCTACTGGCCGAGTCCACATTGCACCACTTCACTGGTGCATCAGATGATATCAACCCACTTATTCAGCCATGTGGGTTGTGGAGATTGGAATGGAAATGAAGGAACTTTAAGTCATCAACTGAAGATATTAATTTTTGACGCATAAGAAGTTCCATTTTTTGGTACTGTTAATGGCCTTTGATAGCGGGAATGGATCGATTGTATAGAGCATGTACAAAGCGTTAGAGGAATTAATTTCGCACGTGGAACCCTAGCAATGAGTTCTTAAATAGGATTTACAGAGGTTGAGACCCCAATAAAACATAGTTGAAAAGATGACAGGTAATGTGCTTGATCTAGGTACACAGATCAAACACCAATCTCATCACACAATTTGCTGCTCATCCCGATGATCTACCTCTCTCTGGTATTCGATTGTCTCCAGTAAATATCCTGACTTTAAATTGGCAATACCTTTGTTCAATGACACTCTAGGGCAGCACATAGTTGATTGAAATCAGGGTTGATAAAAAGGTTGATGTGTTATGCTTTGGCCTGGCACTGCCAAGATTGTCCCAAGTACCCTCGCTTGAAAATTTAACTGCTAAATGTGGGACGAATGGGTACTGAGGTTGAACTGTTACTTAATGCACCATGGACTGATAGTCAAGCTTATTTTGCTGCAGCATTATATTCATGCCAATTACGAAGAAGGTCTGTAAATTGCCATTGTTTTTCTCTAGCAGCTTGTTCAAGAAACTTGACATTATTAACAACAACGGGCTTGTTAGAAAGTTTGTTCTCTTTACTACCATCACCCTGCTCAAATAGCACACTTGTATGGTCACACTA
Source organism: Polytrichum commune (assembly GCA_950295325.1). Lineage (NCBI taxonomy): Eukaryota > Viridiplantae > Streptophyta > Polytrichopsida > Polytrichales > Polytrichaceae > Polytrichum > Polytrichum commune. The sequence continues at coordinate 6,765,380 of OX485807.1, forward strand.
TCTCTTGTACCCTTTTTGTTCCTTATATCCTAGGGTGTGAAATTTCAACGCCAGTGCTACTGGCTTTCGTTTGTGTCATGTGTGGTCTAGATGGATGCCGTATTAATTACCTGGATGTACAGTGTCTATACACTGCTGGTATTTATAAACGAATAAAATTGATGGAGTAGTAAGAGAGTGCAGAAAGGGGGAAGACTTCCATGTGCACCCTTTGCTGATAAGTATCAGGACGAACAAGGTATCCTCTGTAATGATCTCACTATGTATGTGATTTACTTCATCAATTACTAGTTATATATTTGTGCTATCTGGTGGTCATAACATTATTCAACTACTTGTCAACCATTCCATTCTAATAGCATTCATTGACAGTGCTTCACCCGAGTAACTCACAGATTATCGGGTTTAATATGCTCAGACAAGTATTCATGAAGCATAATTCTAGCACCTTACATGACATATTCCCAGTTCCACCCAACCTAGTCACTCGGTTGGAAAATGTTGTGGTGGTTACTTTTATGTTTTGAGTTTGTCGTCAGTGTAAATGGTACAATTCTGTACTCACGATATTCATGCTTTAGGTGTGAAGTTTTGTGCAAACCTATGGGTTCTCTAGTTGTTGTGTAAGGTAGAGAATCTATCTTTTGTCATGCTAACAGAAGTTTGTCATTTGCAGTGAAAGGTTATTAGAATATTGGGTTGACTAGAATATGCTGACAACTGATGCTGCTACTTGTATTTTCACCATTTTGAAGCAGCAAGATAAAGATCATCTCACACATGTTGAGCTCTAACAAAGAACCTATTTTTTGCAAGAATGTATTCTGATAGAACTAGTGAAAACATTTCTTAGCTATGCGGTGGGTCCTTCTTGGAGTAGGTCATGGGTATCATGTAAAAAGGTAATTTTAAAATAGTCATAAGTTGTGATGCCTTGGAAATTAGCCACAGATGAGACATTGTTTTGTGGTTATGTTGTTTTAGAAATATGGTCCTGAGGGTTTGTGAATTTGTTGTGCTGTGACCAAAATGATTTGAGACATGTTTTGAAGGAGCTCCTGTTGACACATCATGGGTTGGAATTTCTTCGTGACACCCCTGAGTTTCAAGATTGATATGGTATGAATTTGTCGAATATCAACTTTCCAATCTTTGCGTGTATGTGTCTTGTTGGATGGCCTGGTTGGCTTCCACATGTATTGACAATTGGGGTAGTTTCTATTTGGTTGTTTTATCAGCTGAAACAGTGGTCCCCAAAATATTCCACCACAGCAGTGGGTCGTTGCAGTTGAGAGAGATAAAGAGAAGTAATCTTGTTGTAGCCTTCCATGAGGCAGACAAAGAAGAAGACATCAATAAGGTGTTGCACTGAGCACTTTCCCAACTCAAGTTTTGTATCGTACTTTGAGCATGCCATAATTCTTTTGTGTGCTCTTGTTACATGCTTCATACGTTTTCTCACCCTTGGGGAGTATGTACTCTATGTCATGACAATAAACCAGAGAAAAGTGGATTGCTAGTGTTGTAGTTTAATGATTCTAAACTTCTTTGCACAATGTATGATACTCCTTGTCATTAATTAGTTTTGGGGTGCTGTCTGTGGGCTTCAAATACTTTTCTATAAGCACTTTTATGTCATGTGCTATAAATTTTGGGAGTTGGATTCGGATCACAACAGTTGTAGAAGTGTTTGTCTTTATATGGCTACTTTCAATTTGATAATGTAGAGTAACTATACAATACTTAAAATACGTAATAACTGGTAATTGATGGGTTGCCACACATATCAATAAGCATGTTTCAGTTTATTTACTTTTAAATGTATATTGGAAGCAATTTTGGTTTTCTGTTGGTTGTGGTTATGTAGGCATGGTCCGTTATCAATGTTAACATTTACTTAACAAAAGTTTTCATTGATTTTTAGGTCGCAAGTAGGTTCACAAGCAGGGCGGAAGGGAAAAATGGGTTCCTGTAAATTTTGTCTAGTTTATTTTGTCTAAAAAGGATAAGACATCAGAGCCTAGCCTCAATTTGATATATCGTTGTTTGTTGTCCTCACAGTGCACATCCCTTATTATTTTTGGACAAGTGGTTTGTCCACATATACTTAAACGTCAATTTCTTTCTCCTCCTCTATTCATGATATAACTTGCATCTAAATTTGTTATTGCTTTGCTCATCTTCTTTCTTATTTGCTCATCTCAATATACATGGGTTTACATGTAGAATGGGTTTTGGTTAAGTTGCTAGCAAGTTATGGCCTTTTGTGATGTTGATTTGAGTCCATGGAGTTGAATATTATGAAATGCAAACTCTTCAACAAAGTGGGGTGTTTGGCTTAAAAGCAATATGCATTGAGGATATCTGTGACAGGTCTATGTGGAATTTTGTGTCTAATTACACCACACATGAATTAAGGTTCGTTAACTTATTTCTATTGTGCATCAAGATATTGGGCCTTAGGTTGGAGTTGTAGGCACTTTGTGGTAGAGTGGTTGTGATTGACATAAATTCATGGATGCATGGAACAAGTTCAAGTGTGTGGACGTGGATTGTCATGGTGTTATTACTCCAAATGAGAGGCAATACTTTTATGAAAAGCAACTACATTGCATGGAGTGTATGGCTCAAGAACTAGTATTATTTGAGGATATCACCCCTCAAATGTGTGACATGATTCGCCCTCATGTGGGATCTATCCATCTATATATCTATCTATATGTCATATTTATGTCTAAACAAGATGATAAACTTTTCCTCTGTTATTTTTTCAACAAATTTCATCCATTACTCTTATTCATTGTTCTCATCCACAATTCTCATCCCCCTTCTCATTTTTTCTTTCTCTTTGTTGTTATCATGCATTGTTCTCATTTCTTGTTCTCGTTCATTGTTTTCATTCACACTATTCATAAGTTGTGATCCACAGTTTGTAGTTTGCAATCCTTAGTCCTTAGTCAACAACCCCTAGAATCAACCCAACATTCTCCCAACATTCTCCCAACATTCTCCAGAATCTCCTAGAAACTTAGAAACTCAACATTCTTCAAATACCTTTGATTCAATCTCTAATCATAATGTTTTCATCCCACGACACAAATTGAACCACACACCTACACTATTTTCATGTTAGTTATTCTTATCCTATTCTTTCTCCGATATTGTTTTACTCTTTTAGTATGGAATTTGTTTTATCGTCAGCTCTTGCTTGTTGGTTCCATTGGAATAAATCTCATAACAATACTTTATAACAATATCTTTTACACAATCCCAATGATAGAATGAGAAATATTTATAATAGAATTTCGATGAATCATCCTCACTTTTATTTATTCGACTTTACAAGTAATAAAGCATACAAAATACATGAAACATAAATGACATACAAGCAAAGGAGGTTTAAATTAGTCTTTTAATGATGATAATATGCATGTTAGTAGTTCTTCTAATGACGTCATTATGAACGATGCTCATTCATTTGATGATGTTATTATGCATTATGATAGTTCTTGTAATTCTACTAAATTGAAAGATTTTTTAAACATGTTAAATGAATTCATTCGAAACTCTCCTACATTTTGTCCACTAGTTATTTTTGGTGAATTTAATGTTGATATGCTTCAAAGAAATGAATCACATCAAAGTCATGAATCAAAATGCCTTCAAAATTTTATGAATAAACATGATTTACATATAAAGACAAATCGTGCCACAAAATGTAATACATTGCTTGATCATGTTTTGACAAATGTTTTAGGAAATGATTCAAAAGCATGGACCATGGATGCCTATTGGCCGGGTTATCATCAACCTATATATTTTTCTTTAAAACTTCCAATTCATATACCTATGTATATTAAAAGTACCCTACAATTATAACTTCATCTAATACAATTCTATATTATAAGCATGAGCAACTATTATTTAATAAAGAATTTGAATAAATTATTGAACACATCCTTTGATAACCACGCCATCTTGTTCTAATAAGTTGCAATGTATTTGACCCACTTTACACTAGAGCTTGAGGGCCCTTGACCCGTAATATACAAATTATATGATTGGTTGAGATGCCGGAGACGGTCCAAGTTCACTATTGTACATTAAACCTTGAAGGCCTAAGGGACCAACACAAACTGTATGGATGAAAAAAATCTATATGGTGTCCTAGATAAGCATCATGTGGATAATGTTTCATGGTTTAACGGATATTACGTTACGTCCATTAAAAAGAGGTGGGTCTAATGCAAAATTAGGGGCCATGGTAATCAAATTGAATTGCCACTAGCTCCTAGAAATATTATATGACCATAATGGGGACCTAAACCCAAACATATGTTGGGAGTCCCTCAACATTGTCCACTTTCACATTACATTAAGCATGTCATCAATTGCAACATTGAGATTTTATTGCCCACTGTATCATAACATTATTCAACCATGTGGGTCGGTTCCATGACCCTAGAATATGTCAACTATATTTTGAGGGGCCCCCAAACAAAGGGAGAATATTTGTTTACTATTCATACGTTCAAGTTGACACTTGGAGACTTGGGTGGAGTTATATTCATGGTACTATTCACATGAAAACATTGTTCATCCCAATATTATTCGCTGGAAAATATTATTTATATTAGCACTACATATCACTGAAAATACTGAAATTATTCACAAAATTCTTATTATTCATTATTCGTATCGGCATCAATTTCTTCTTATTTTCTAAGTTCCTTCCCATGAAAGCAAGACAGTGGAGGCCCATGTCAAATGCTCAAAATGGAATGTAACACAACCATGCAACTAAATAATGTTATGACTAACTTTAAATGTTTTTCAAGGGCCCTTGAATTTTCATGGTCAGGGCTTTTGATTTGTGTGTAAACAACCCTTAGTTCAAACAAGGAAATATATGTCTTGTATCAACATGGATTTGTGGTAAGCTTATAAGAGCATGCCCACGCTTACTGGTGTGGGCAACCAACGAACAACTCCTACCAACAGGGGGCTACTTATAGCTTCAATTTGTTTAGTGAGAACCACTGGATGTAACTAGTGTTGGTAGAACCCGTTCACTGGTGGCCTGCACCGGCAAGTGTGGGTGGGCTATAAGTTGCTTTTACCATGAAGCTCATGAGGATTGTCTTGCATCTTATAGAAAGTTGGCTCTCCTTGTAAGGTAAGTCACTATGGTCAATTATCTAAATGGATGCTTCCTTATATTACATGACTTGTACGGCAACTCTTGTGAATGTAACACAAAAATATTATGACACTATTTTCATCAACAATTTCCTAAACATATTGTAATTTCATTAGATCATCTAAAAGTAAGCTTTGTAGAGTTGAATTTTTTACTGTACTTAAAAGAAAAAAGTTGTTGCTAATGGTTTTAAGATCACATCAATATGGTAAAAATATTTAGTAATTTTCATTAATACCAAATTATTTAAGGTAGAATGTGGCATTGACATGTTGATTGAGCTAGAATGTATTGGCCCCACATGACACACATGCAAGTTGGTTGGCAACCGATGTCATTGTTTATTTTAAATACAAAATTTGATAGTATTAGGTTATAGATCTTAGGGTAGGCTCAACTGTTGGTTTCCCTCACATTGTGAACAATACTCCTGAGGGTGAGATATGATCATTTTGTGAAGGAACCCAACATAAGGGGGGCATAAAATTTCACTACTTCCCGGCACTAGGAGTGCATCACTCTAGTCACGAGTAATGTTATGACTCTCCCAATAGTCTTAAACTATTGAAGTGATGATGGTTGACATATTCTAGTATGTTGTCCAATCTCATTGTAGCACATGTCATTTTGATATGTTTTTTCACACTTTCGAGCCACACCACTCAAACAATATATCATTCCAAAGTGATTTTTAAGAGTTTGGTTGACGGAAGATCATTGTAAGTATTTGGGTGAGGTTCTCGTAACCCCGTATTAAGGTTGATAGGTCTTAAGTGGCTTGTTTTCTTAATCGAACCCTTATATTTGATTGGTATGTGGTTCGGTGAGGATCAAAAAGGAAACATCATAAAGACATATGTCTAAAAGAGTTTGGACTACACCTTCAAATATTGATAACTACTCAAACACTCAATAGTGAACACAAGTGGGAGGACCTATCTATCTAGTTAAGAAATCAACAAGAAAACGGTGGAACTGTGAGGCTTTGTCCTTTATTATGAAAGACTAACAACTATAGTTCTCCACTTTGCTCATGCCAGTCCATGGCTATTTACTATACCTATAACCAAACCTTTCTTGGATTTTGTGCACATTCTTCTCAAAAGCGGGTCAAGGACTGAAGCTACTCATTTATCACCCAATTTCTTTAAAATAAATAATTAACAACTACCAAAATAACTATAGTTAACTACATTTTTTTCAATACATTTTAGGGAGCAACTATAGCTAACTAGATATATATATAACTATAGTTAACATCCACATTAAATAAACTAGACCAAAAATAGCAGGAACAAGTAACGTCCAAGTGTGAATGCAAAGCGGTTAGGAAATTTGCTCCTGAAACAGAGAAGTTGATGCATAGTCTTTGTCCTACAGACAAAGCCAACAACACATGCACTTTCAATAACCATAACTAAATCATGGGAGGCCCGATTCCCAATCCGTTTTTTGCAGATGTTTCATCGTAGATTTGCTAGTGCACACGAGTTTTCTTGTGTAACTCTAATGAGTAGATTTATTTTATTTTAGTTTTAGTTTTTTGAGACAGAAGGCCAACACAGGCAACGCCCAACCATTGAGAAATGGGTAGAAGTTGGAGAGCATGCAAAATGCAGCAAATAACACTCACATGCCTTAATTAAGTCACTGGAGGTCAGACTGGTCACTGCATGCACTTGCCAATTTAGAACAATTGATCCGAGAGGGGGAGACAATCGGGGTTCAGGAGAGAATCACCGACCTAAAGCGGGAAGAGACTGGTGGGGCCGAATCCAACGATCCAGGTCAACAGCAGGATCTCCTGCGGCTGCATCCAACGGTCCAGATACGCTATCACGATATGAGGTGAAGGCCCGGCCACGTAGCAGCTTGAGCTTGAGCTCAAGGTGCCAAGTTTGGTGGGCCAAGGGGGCCTTAAAGAATTTGGAACCTTACTACTGAACGGCCCCTAAATTGGTGCATGAGCTTTGTTTCCTTCTTCTTTTTGGATTGATTTTCCAAGTTCACGCCCAAACCTTGAATGTAAGTTGGATGAGCTTGGTGAGGCCAATGGACGTTATTTGAGTACTTCTTGATGTTTGTTGTCTTACACTACTCGAATTTGTGAGGTTGCAATTCCAATGCGTCAACGCATGAATTTGAAGACACCGGGATCAATGCCACAAAGTTTTGGAACCAATTTCGAAATGTTATGAATTATCAAAGTTCACTAATAGGAAGGATAATCCAGTTGACAAATGCGAATATTAGAAACTAACGATTCAAGTTCTAAAATTGGAGTTGATGTGTTTTTGTTTATTTGGAAATCGAATTGAAGATTATCTTTCTATGTTGAAGAGCATGTATGTCCTCCCCAATTGTGTTCCCTATCAAATCTAGAATGATGAGCATTGTATGTGACACGTCTTTTTGATGGCCTTTTTCTACCTACAAGCCTTGCTTTATACTACTGCAAACGAGGCATCTGATTAAGAAGAATGACCACACAAAGGCTCCCAAACTTTGAGTAGGATGTAAGGGATCGCCATTTGGGGGTGGGAGTGGATTGGGAGGTTAGAGCCAATCTAGTGTTCGCATCCAACAATTTGGACTCTCCAACATGATTCAAACATCACATGATGTTCATGACTTTTGAACTTAATCGTACATATTAACCTCCTCGTGGATCTGATGGTTGCCGTTAACTATTCTGGTCATAAAGAGTGGCCACGAAAATCATAATTGCTTGCTCGTTCAAGTGGTGAGCACTTCAAGTTGCAACTACCATGTACGTATCTATCCATGTTGCTAAACATCATATTTACAACCTCCGAATTTTGTCTACAAGCATCCATGTTGTGTTCATAGTAAGCTTGAGCAAGTGGGTGTCTTGTTGCTATCATAGTTCGCCATCCCTCTCTTTTTGTAACATTCAACAAGTTTAGATGAGTTTATGTGCCACAAACTATCCAAATCATGCGTTATGGAGAAGATGCTTAAGAGCAACATCATGAAGTCTTTCAAAAACTAATTGTCTCTTGCTCTCCTCTCCTCTTCTTCACTACATTGTTCACATATAGATATTTAGATAGAAACGCCAACTTTATGGGCATGCATAAATGAACAGTTTGTTTGTCCACAATGTTTGTTCATTGTAAATTATGTGAGCACTTATAGTGTGACCTACCCTCCATTGCACTATAGTGTGGTCCATTTTATACTATGACATATTCAGATACATGTAATCATGTACTTTGAGGGATTTCACGTCCATGTCCGTCACGTCACGTCATGTCATGTGATGGCAATGTGATGCCAATCCAACACATCACGCTAGTCAGGGGTAAATCCGACATTTTACCTAGGGGTAAACTAATGTAGGCAACTCTTTGGTCAACGGTCTGGTTGATTGCCACTAGCAATCAACTTCTAGGAAAAACAATAAATAAATGAACAAAAACTAAATAAAAACAATTCTAGACAATTATATCTTGCATATAACAAGATAGTGGTCCAATTTTTTATTTTATTTGTGGAATTTAAAAAATTGTTTCTAGAAGTCGATTGTTGGGAACAATCGACCAACAAAGTAAATTTAAGAAATAAATTTTTTTAGTAAAAGAAATTACCATGTTAGTGGGCAACACATCATTCGTGGCGTGACGTGATGGCCATGGGCCATGTCATGTCCATTTGCACATCCCTATATACTTGAGGGATTTGATTTTTTATCAATCTCTACACATGCCAATCATACTGAAAGCAACTTGGACGGAAATGAATTTATTTCATAAAACACTAGAGTTTTGAGAATGTCTATTTATAGATCAGTAGATTATAATAATGAATTATTTGGGAGCATGACAACTTTGTTCAAATCTATTCCTAGAAGTGAATGAATCTTCAGATTTTTGGATTAAAACCACCCATGTAGGACAAATATGTATTGGATCTCACTTTGCTAGAAGTCTCAAATTGTACATTGTTTTCCAGCAAATAGAAAATTCTAACCTACAATGTAGACCTCCAATATTATATATTGTGGTTTGGAATGTTTTATGCATTCATAGTAACATCCCCAATGTTTTTAGGGTTGGTTCCCTTGTGTATAGTGTGGCCCAAAGTATTTACTATAAATAATATAACGTCCTCATGCCTCTAATTTAAATTCAAAATTGGAGAGTTAGTTAGTCCCATCAACATTTTACCACTTCTAGGTATTATGACCTAACCCCCATCTAGTATGCCATCACAATGTTGCTCTCAAGCCTCTTATGTTGTATTTAAGTACTAGATGCCTAGAGGTCTCAAAGTGTCATGCCCACTATTGGCAATGTGATTCCATTTGTCAACATAAGATAACTTCTTTGAGTGAAAATTTATCTACATTATGACAATTTAAGCAACACATTGGGTTACATTAGATGATAGTCCTGCATTTTAGTATGCAAGGGGAAGATAATTTTGAGCGTACTAATGGCTAGTGTCATGTGTTTACATTTTAGTAAGCAAGAGCATACTAACGGCAAGTGTCATTTGTGTGCATTGTAGTCAACTTCTATATCATTGTATAACATAGGCATGCACCTCATAAACACTATTGGTCGTACACATGCCAAGATATAAGTAAGTGCACTTGAACGCTAAGAGTTATGAGGTGACACTTATGATGGAGTCATTAACCATCATGTAACCTAGCATACGCCTCAAAATAAGAAAAGTGACACTACTATGCACGTGGCACTAAACACCATGAACGGTACACTTCACCCAATTCAAAAGCATGGATAGGAACTGGAACTTACAAATAAAATGTGCATGAAAAAGAATTATGGAGTTGTTGAAAACACACTCCACTCGGACGAGTGACCTTTTTGTGCCGCATAAACAACTCAAGTAGGTGGATGTCTTGTTGCTATATATTGCGGCCCATCATCCACTTTCCTCTCCTTGGTCATGTGGTCCATAGATCCACCGCAACACCCATTTATGAGCTCCAATTCCCAATTCTGCTGTACAAAACACAAAAAGCTCAAAGTACTCCTCCACCTAATCTCGAACTGTGGAGTTAATGTATCAGACACCAAAGGCTCTGTGCAATGATCCGGATCACTGATCCACGTGGAAGCGGCCGAATCCAACGGCTGGGATGGCAACAAGGATCAGAAGAGAGAGAGAGAGAGAGAGAGAGAGAGAGAGAGAGAGAGAGAGAGAGAGAGAGCGCGCGTCGGAAGAGGAGGCAGCTTGGCTTGCACACATCTAACGGGGGAGGGGCTCCGATGGTGGTGGGATCGGACGGTTGAGAGCCACCCAAAGCCAGTGCCCGAAAGTTGCTCGAGCTAGTGCTCGGAGGCGAGCGGGAGGCTGAAGCGTGTCCAAAGAACCAGAGGAGGGGTTATGTGAAGCTCAGACAATTAGGGGGTATGTGGAGGCAAGGGATTGGACGGCAGGACATGTGATGTTGGAGCCTAGCTAACTTTAGCGAACCTCAGCTATCTAGGCTGTTAGCCACTGGTCGACATCCGCCCAGCTGCATACTACCGTAGATTTGATCAGTAGCTTAGTGGCAGTAGAAGTAGAGTTCCTAAAAGTAGAGCGCTTCGAAGACAAGTGTGTATAATAGGGTTGCTAGTTAGCTAGGGATGATCAGTCGTGAGGGGAGAAGTAGTAGGCCCTCCAGCCATTGAGATTCATGGTTAGCATAAGAGGATTGTATTGCAATGTTATGTTCAAACTCGGGTTAGTCGCTGCTTTTTGGTAATAGGAGGAGTCCCTCTTGATAAGGAAAGTTCATCTTATTCTGAAATTTATTACTGTTAGTAAGGAATTTGTTTGTCACACTCCCAGTGACCTCACTAGATGCAATGTACAACAAGTTCGAATGCATACAATACAGAAACTCCTATCAAGAGGGAAACTCTCTTATTGTTATGGGCTAGTCGTTGGTCATAGTGTGGAGATACTATAAGGTAAGCGGGTTGATTTGGTTACTCATATGAAAAGGACACCCAAGTGTGAGTGGTGTGTGATATAGGATTTAGATCTAAGAAACGGACACCAAAAAAGACACATGTTTAAAAGGGATTGGACGACGTGCTCAAAATTTGTTAGTCGTCGTAGGCCCAATAGTCAACCATCATCAGTGGGGAGTTTCTAAGGGTTTTTCAACGAGAGAGTTTTTGCTTTGGCAATGAATAAGAGAACCAAACAAGATTCAAAAATGATGAGGAAGAATGGATGCATGCGTGATTTGGATTCGCCAAATTCTTGCACTGATGTTGTGTTTCATAGTCTACGAAAAGAGTGACCAGAACGAGATTAGACCCACTTCTCTCAGTAGCTAGAACTCCCTTTTCCTACTCATGTAAAGAAGTCGCATTCTTCGCCAATCCCAGGGCGCCACCTCAACGCCCCTGATGGTTACTTATGATCAGGAAAGAGTACTACATGTAGGAGTAGAGTCCATAAGAGTAGAGTGCTTGTGGGGCAGGTCTAGGGGATGCTAACTAGACTAGGCACTAGACTAGGTAGGGATGATCGGAAGGGGAGAGAAAAAGGGGGGGGGGGTGAACTGCGACGATCGGAATGGATGGTGGGAAGAGGGGTGTAAGGGTTGGGGAGATAAGGTAATGCTCCGATCACACCAACGTTTCCATCCGGTTCCAGCCGTGAAATTAATGGGGATTAATGTTAAGAAATGAAACCATTTTTCACATTATTATAACTGGAGATGTTGATGGATGGTACCAAAAGGGACTGGTGTGAGCAGTCCCCGAGCTGGAGGGAGGGGGGTTGGGGGAGACCAAAAGTGGGAGAATACATGTAGCGCGAGGCCGCAATCGCCATCCATGGCCACAACAAGCAAGGGGATGATGGCATGAGGAGGTGAGATTACGGCCGTCGGATGCCACCTCGGATGCCGAATCGAAGTGAGGGTGTCGCACGTGTGATCTAGGCATCCGACCACAACCGCCCCGCTCCTGCCTCAACCGACCCGTCATGGGCTGCCACGTTGCGCCCTATCTTATCATATCGGGAGCCATGGCACACGGAGCTGCTTGCTCGGGGCTGATCAGCAAGCAGCAGCAGCAGCCGTATGCCTATGCGCTCAAAGCAAAGCAAAGCAAAGTAAAGGAAAGCAAGGCAGGCTAAGGAAACCAAAGCTAAGGAAAGGCAAGGCAAGGCAAGGCAAGGCAAGGAAAGGTAGCAAGGTGGGAGAGCAGGAAAAGGAAAGCCTGGGAGGCAGGGGAGGGGTGGCAGGGAAAGGAAGGGAAGGGAAGGGCAGGGAAAGGGGGAGGTGGCTCATAGCTAGCCAACAGGCCGGAACCTTAGCTGCATTGTGGGTGGTGAGCGCTGCTTGGCATCATCCGCCCGCTCCAGGCGCTAGGTTTAGGGTGGTGATCGGGGTAATAGTAGGTGCTTTATCCGATCGGGGGTGCAATATAGGGTCCGGATAGGGGGTGGATACTTACAACAATCCGTAGCGCGCCTGCTCGTGGACAATCATTGCTGGGGGTTAGCTGACGCTCGCTCAGGGGGAAGAAGGTATGAGCGAGAGGTTGTGAGAGGAGGTGATCGGCGGTGAGGGTTAGGCGATCGGTGAGCAGGAGCTGGAGTTAAGTGGAGTGGGAAGTTTGGTTAAGGCGGGAGGAGGAGGAACGGGTGCGATCGGAGGTGATCGTGTTGTGTTGGGGTGTGGTGTGGTGTATGTACGTGCATGTGTGATCGGGGTATGGGTACGCAGGTTGGGGTCTGTGAGATAGCTGAGATGGTTGCAGGCTTCGAGGTGGCGGAGCTGTGCTCGGATCGCTTAATTTGGGAGCATTAGCCATTTGCAGGTGATATTAGAAATCTCAACCCCGCTCATCAGGTGCACTTGTTGAAGAAGGAGGCTTGGATTGCGCAGCAACCGAAGGAGGATGACGGCGCTATCACCACTACCTACCATCAGGAAGACGCGAGGAGGCTCTCCAGTAGCAGCACGTAAAACCTGTTGCATTCCCCCTCGTTTTCATCAGCAGGAGTAGGAGTAGGGTAGTAGCGGTTGCAGCAGCTGAAGCAGCGGTGCAATGCACAAGCTCCTCTTGTAGTGGTTCTTGTATTAGCGGGTTACCAGCTAGGTTAATGGAGGAAACTAGTTGCTGCGGGACATCCTTCGCAGTGGACTGTACTTTGTCACTAGGGTCTGCGACGTCACGACCAGATATTCCTGCTCGCCTTTCCCGTGCAGGCTCACCGGAACAAGGGCAGGACCTTGCTTGGCCTCGTTCCTCTTCGGTGCGATCGGAGCAAACCGATCCTTCCATGCGTCGCACGTGCGACCAGGAGAAAAGCGAACAGGGCATTTCGTGGAATGGGAGCTGCGGGCGCAGTGACCCCAACGGTCTCCCCGAGGACTATCCACCGGTACGAACAAACAACCAACCAACAATCACTTATCTTTGTCCACCCTCGCAGGCTATGGCGGTGTCATGTGTTGATCACTTTGCATGGTACTTTCCATGGATCACCTTGGATGATGATGATGGCCTCTAATCAGGGGTTATGTGGTTGAATTGTAATGGTGATGATGCTATCTGCGTGTGGTGGGTTTGTGATAGCGGTGGTTTGATGATACGTGGTGTGTCTCGTCGATCATTCAGATGATGATGGTTTGAGAGTTTGTTTTTCGTCGTAGTAGCCATGGATCGTCGTGTAACCTTATCCTCTCAGAAACTTTGTGGATCAGGTTTTCTCAAATTTTGTTTTGTTTGGTGATGAGCAGGCCACTGTTCCAGTAAGAGAAGGAAGAAGTGGTGATACGAAACCAAGACTCGGTTCGAACGCGTGGTCGAGGCTGTGTGTTCAATCATCGAAGGACGAAACAGTGGGGCGCCCTAAAGGCTTGCTTGGCATGCTTGAGAAGCGCGCATACGATTCCGGACGGCAGTCTTGGCTACCTAATTACTTAACGTCCAACGGTGCTGGCGGCGATGGCAATGGATCGTCGCGAAGCGATCGGTGCATGCAAGATGGAAGTAGCCTAGTGCGTGTTTGTGCCCACTGTGGAACATCGAAGACACCCCTCTGGAGAAATGGACCACAAGGACCAAAGGTATGTGGCATCGTCATCATCCGTGTCAGCCTTAGTCCTTTGTCTTTCTTTTTTATCTTTTTTTAATGGGTATTTCTCTCTGTTAGGTATTCTCCTTCTGGGTTTCTACACGAGAGGCATGTTGCTAACCTTTGATCATGTACGTGTTGCAGTCTCTTTGCAATGCATGTGGCATCCGCTTCAAGAAAGCGGGGCGAAGGTTAGCCGCGAGTGCGAACGCGGAGTTGCAATGTCATTCGGGGGTTTTGACCGCAACGAAATCCGGAAAGCGGAAGCTGAGTGAAGAAAAGGCTCAGCAGTATTGGGTGTATCCACCTGACGCAGCATCACGAAAACGAAGTAGAAATGTATTTCTGCGTCCTTCAGAAAGCATTTTAAGCGGTGGTAGTTGCGTCACATGGCAGCCTTTCCTATCTCCTGCTCCCCAAACATCTCATCAACGCGATCGTCAGGCCTCACCTCGTCCCCACAGCCAAGACAGAAGTCTGCTGCAGATGGGCGCTTTTTCAAATGATGAAGAAGAGGGTGCCGTGCTATTGATGGCTCTCTCCTGTGGCTTGGTGCATGCCTGAGAGTATCCCTGCGATTTGGTTACCATTTGAGTTGATGATAACATTAGAGAGTTGAGTGGATTCTAGGTCTTGTAAATACCTAGGGAGCATGACCACTAGGGAATATTGCAGCATCGGGCACGCACGCAAATGGTGTCACTTACCTACCAATGATGGTTTTAAGAACCAATCTGTGAACGAACATCCAGGTTGTTTTACGGCAGTCAACCTCTTTAAATGATCGATCTCTTGATGAAGTACAAAGCTCTGTGCACATGGCTAGGTCAATCAGAATGTGGTTATACATGCCCATCCATGCTCATCTACCGATCCTCTCTCTCTTAGACGATTTGGTTAGTGTGACTTTTATACCCATTCACGGACTTGTGCGCTCTCGACAAAGCCAGATAGAGAGGTGGTGATCAAGGGAGTGGAAGCAGACTTTGCTGCACAAATCCCTGTTCTTTTTACTTTGTCGCCCATGGGGAAATGTAGAAGAGCTTGGAATGGCGAGAAATAAAATCAGTTTTGCTTGATGACAATTTTTACATGTTGGAGGTTGATGGGTTGTTGCAACACAAGTTGATTGCTTTTCGTCTCACTCCAATATCGATGCTTCCGTTGAAATTTTGTGTTTGATGTATGTCTTGAATCCCTCACAAGGGGTTAATGTTGGGAGGAAACCTATGTATCGAAGAATTCCTTCACACTGGTTTTCGCCGGCTGAAGGTATGGCAAATATTGCAGTGTGTATGTTTTCATGTGCATTTGGTGGCGTTTTTTACCCAAAAAAAATCTTTGAAAGAATCTACAGTCTGACTAAGATCCATTATAAGCATGAACACTTTTGTACTTGTGTAAGGAATAGTGATCTGCTCTCACAGGATATATACACACAAGTACTACTGCTGATGTATCCGAAGAAGATTCTGCAGTTTCTTACGAATAGTGGCATAATCGCATGGGTTGAATATGTAAACCATCATGTCACCGCAGACGGAATACTTTGCGTAGGAAATGATTCGCCGCCCAATTGCGGCGCTTTCTATCTTCTAAAAATCGATGTTCGGTTGATCATCCCGAACACTTTTTGAGCTAGAGAATGTCCTTATTAAGCCACGATTTTTTGAGTCCAAAGCTGGTCTCCTCCACCTAAATCAGACCTGGAATGAAGATTCAGCCTGCCTCTACAACAGTTATTTTAGTGTAAACATATCCTTGCAAACGACAAATGGCGTGTGTCTGTGCACCCCCTCCAGTGCCGCTATTTCTGTGTACCTTTTTCCACTTTACAGCTTCCTCTTTTAGCTAGTTGTATTTCTGGCACTCTGCATGGATGGCTGTTCGTATGAATCGCCATATCCGTTGACCCAAATGTAACGATCCTGTACATTCCAGTGTGTGCAGGGCGCACCTCCTGCTGACAAGTACCATGGGCCCCCTGCAGTACCTGATTGTATTGTTTCCTTTTGTTTATTGCAAGCTCCCCAGCAGTAATGAGGGTGTGTTCATGGCCGCCCCAAAAGCAACCAGCAACCAACCATCCCGCCTCGCCGGAGATAAGGTCATCCTCAACGCTGCAAGGCGGAGCTGCTCCCTCGCAGCCACATAACACCCAACCCTCCAGATTATGATAAGCTTGTTTTGGGTGGTGTTTAGTGTATGCCACAATTTCTAGGCCTGCATCCGGCTCTTCTAGGCCGCAGGATTCATCACATCCATAGCTGCCGTTGTCAGGCAGGCTTTAAGAGCATCTCCACTCGTGGAGCCTCAAATGGGCCTCTACCATGGGCTTTTTATTCTCGTTTCGGTCTTTCAAAGGGCAACACCGCACGGTTCATCCCACTTTCAAAGCCCATATATCAGGTTTCTAAAGTCTTTACATAGCATTACATAGCACTAGGGTGTTACACCTCTAGTGCTGAGAATCTTGGTAATTTCATGTGGATCGTATCTCACTTATTATTATGTTGGGCGGCCCTTGCAAAATGGAAATTACTCAGCTGAATATCGTTCATTTCACAATGGTAGCCCGGCAGGTGGGGTGGATTTAGGGAATGATGACCAAACACAACACGAATTGTTAATTTAAATACATTCAAGCATGCCCCGTTGGCCATGTGGGGCCCGACACATGTTGGGAGTAGGTAGTAGCATGAACAACTTTCAGCCTCTATAGTAGGTATGGAACCCTCATTGATGAGATTTGTAGCCACCTCGCCATCTAAACCCAAGGTTCCTCATCTAGAAACCGGTGGACAAATTGGGTGTTGTGTATCTTATGATGATAATGTCGTAGAGGCCTTCTCTCAAGAACCCTTTGACTTGTTGTACTTGGTGAGTGTTAGTTCAATGTTACTTAAAATTATTCTAAGCTTCTCTTGTGTGGAGTTTTTTTGCGATAGTTTTAAGGTTGCATCCGGCGCTTGTAGGCCACATGATTCATTACATCTAGAGTTGTGATGTTCATGACCCATCCACATGATAAGGTAGACATGAGAGCATCCCCACCCATGGGCCACTACCATCGGGCAAACATGCCACTACCATCGGCCTTTTTGGTCTTTTAAAGCAAGACCACATACTACATCCCTCCTTGGACCAAAGCCCATATATCATATGTCTAAAATTCTCATTGAGCATTGATTATGTCATAGAGGCCTTCTCTCAAGAGCTCTTTGACTTGCCATACTTGGTGAGTGCTAGTTTAGTTTTACTTATTGTTATTTTGAGCTCGTTGTGGGTGGAGTTATATTGCAATCATTTGAGGGTTGCATCTGTCACTTCGATAGGCCAAAAGATTTATCACATCCAAAGTGTGATGTCCACAATCCAGCCACACGATAACGTAGACATAATTGGTAGACAATGACATGGATACTTGCATGGGCATATGGGTGGGACATACCATGATAGTGTGGCACGCCATTTCTTGAAAAGGCATGAAAGCTAATAGTAGAGGCTTGGTTGTTGTTCCATGAGAGAATGCCCTAAGGTATGTGGGCCTATAACGACAATTCAAGCTCCACAAACACATTTGGCTGTTGGATGGAATTGCAAATTGTCTTATATGCTTAGCAATTGGGGAGTGTGGACCCAGGGGTGGACTATACATACCATGTATGAATTAACATGAGTGTAAGAAGGGTATTATGTGACGCATTAGTGTACATAGTATACATAAGGAGAGGCATTCTTTCTTTTACTTCTTCTAGTGTGTACATTTAGAAAGGGTATTAGTACTTTCAAGTAAAGACATATGTACAAAAGGGGACCCTAAGGTTTAGAGGAAATTTCGACAAGAGATGTGTTTGTTTCATCCAATTCATGTTTTCATCCATTGTAATAGTCCTCAATGACACCTTGTCCATTTTTGTTAGGGTTTGCATTGGGGTTTTAGATTTTTACAAATTGAAGGCTCTTGGACAACATAGGCTCCCTTGAGATTTGCTCTCCGGATGTGGCTAAGTTATTATGCTCAAGTCTCTGTTTGTTTGGTGCAATTATTGAATTACATGTTATGGCTGAAAATTTGTTCAATGACTTTCTTATTGGAAAGTGAAAATACATTTTATATGTAATAAGGGCCTATTTGAGTCATGATTTATATTTTGTATATGTAGCTAGTGGAGGCATTTATCACATTCAATTGAAAAGCTTAGTATATATATAAATCCATTTTCTAGCATGCCATTTCTACATATACATTTGTTTTCCTCCATAAAGTTCATGTATACTAGGGTTTAATCTCATAGTGACCTATACAAATCATTCAGGTATCCAATGAAGAATCCACCCCTTGGATTGTGGAGATTGTTGTTCTAATTGTGAAGATCCAAGTTGAGATACAAAAGTTTGTAAGGGTCAAAGTGAAGATTCTTCTTTCTCTTCAAATATCACATAGGCCCTCTCAATTGTGTTAACTGCTGAACCCATAGCAGATAGTGTATTATGGGCATAATCCAATTTCATCATAACACATGATTGTTTGACATTCGTTCTTAACTAGAAACCTTACCATATACCACTCAAATATAGGCTTTGCATAAGTATGATGTTTGACTAAGGCCCGCATACCTTACCTAAAATTCAAAATGCCAAAAACCAACAATATGTACCACAATCATACACTTAAAGCCCACAAATGTACGATTGCATTATAATTTGTTGGTCTTAGATTTACGTCTCTTATTCATCTTGGGAATGTTGTCATATTCAATATGTCCTTCACTTCATTTTGGTGTAATTTTCCGAGCGGAAATGCATTGCAATTGGTCATGTAGTTCATGAGGCCCGAAAGGACGTAAGGGACTAAAAGCAAAACGGGTTGGAGTCAAATAGTTTGATTTCCTAAAGTAATGGAGTGCAGTAGCCTTTACAAGATATCAACTCATATCAACATGATGGTGAATTCGGTAGATAGACTTAAGGCTTGCAATACATATCAAAGTAAGCCCACTGAATACTCTGAAATTGTAAATAGGACATTCCCAACACAAGGTGTACTTCATTTCAACTATGTTGTAAGAACATAAGTGAAAAAACATGTTATACTTAGGCAAATAAGCACTCCAAAGATATATGTCTGGCTCAAAGTCTGGTGGCTTTCCTTGGTTGCAATATATGGCTCTTTGGCAATGGACCTTCTAGTGTTCATAATTTTGTAAAATACAAAAAAAAAACACTCACAATGAGCAACATATACTAGCACAAAGGTTACTACCCGTTGCGTGTTTAAACTCGTGAAGAAGACCACCCCGCAAACCATGGAATTATGGTCTAAGGTAGAAGTGCCTAATCTCAACACGACAATAATATGAACACCTACGTTCTGAGAGGTATGCGGTTAGGAGTGGATTTAAGAATGGACACCACAAAGACATGTGTTATAATAAAGACTACGTGCTCAGAACATGCTAACCATTCTAGGTTTAATTGTCATGATTGGGGGGAATGGATGAAAATTTGGGGTCACTTAATAAGGACGAGAATTTTCACTTTGATAGTGAATGAGATATTCATATGAGTGCCAACAATTATGAGGTAAATGGACTATGGGCATAATTTGGACTTGCTAATCGTCTCACACTAATTGCATGTTTGACATCCTATGGGAAGAGGATGATGAGAGAAAAATATCCAGATAACACATGTCTACCTTTTCTAACCAACAAGGGTCCTAGGTCCCAAGCTTGGGCTCATGAGGCACCCTAGTGACATGGCTTACCAATGAGTAACACCTTACGATTGCAACCCTATTGGATCAACATGATCAACAATGAATATGTATGTAGACATATGGTATGCTTTTGGGACCTTGCTCAAGAATCCAATGCTAATACACCACATTGGCACTACCAAAACAATTGAACTATGAAGACTTGCACCATTGTGCCATAGCCAACTCAAATATTGGCCCAATCTCTGATCATTGCTATCTAAGAAATCGGCCTCCAAAGGTTGTAGGATTCATTTTGTATTGAGGTAGCCAACCCTTATACAATTACATTTCTTTATGAAATGTCTGAATGTGGGGAATATCCGGGAATACTAAGTGGAATACTGTCAGTCCCACATAACATTGTTATGGATTGAAATAATGTTATGCATTGGCCATTAAAACTTTATGACATTTTTTTGATAGTATCATAATGACTCAAACATGTAGGCGTTCCCGAATCACAAATGTTCAAATGTGCAAGTTGTCCCAAAGTTGGGGACAAGTGCATTGTTTGCAAGCTTTGAACTAGATTACATGGGAGAGGGTTCCTAAGCTTTGCAAAGTGGCCCCATCTCGGATGAGGCCCTCATGACCAACATTTGCTCTCTCTCTCAAATGGAAAAGGGGGGGGGGGGGGTGCTTTTGACTCGTGATGGTTTTTGCTTTGGTCCCGGCTTCTTTTTACATGAAAGTGCCGCACACTTGAAGGGTTTTGCGTCCCCTCCAAGTAAGCATGTCTTTAGTTTCGTTATCTACATGTTTGATGCTGGTTTTTTGACCTTACGTCTTTAGATTTTTTTTAAATTTTTAGATGTGCAAGTTGTTATTGAATCACGACTTAACTTTGTCCCTAGAAATTCATGAGTAATAAGATTTTCATCCAATTTTTAAAAAGCATATTTGGAATGGTCGCATGACATCTAGACACATGGCACATGTCCAAGTCTAATCGACATGAATATCCCAAACTACTCACTCGATGTTGCCACGATATGCTCTAGCTTAGGCATCGGAGATCACTCTAAAGTTGAAAGAGATAGGAGGTGAAGTGGCGACTTCCAAATGGACCTCATGGTATTGGAAGGGTGGAATGAGGATGTTTCACTCACAAAAGTATTGGTGGGAATCGGGCCATGCATGGGCACAACAAAAGTGTAGTCACCCGTTAAAAAAACCTTGTGGACAAATCACCTTTGTTGTTCGAGCGGTGACTTTGACCACCGTGTTTGAATGAAGATGATGTACCATACCTATGGGCCCTACATAAGTCAAGGGCCATGTGGAATCATTGCCTTTGAAGGGGAGGCCACACACGTCCGGTTTCGAGACAGATTTTGGGTAAGCCAAGGTGAAAGGATTTCGGCGTTGACATGTCCATATATAGCTTCGATGAGAGCTTCGGTTTCAAGGTTGGTCACCTTTTTTTTTTGGGTTAAAACCGTTTGTTTTCAACTCCAGTTGACATTGGAAGTTTTAAGTAGGTTGCAAATTTGTTGTCTTGGATTGGAGTTGAAAGCGGACGTTCATACCCAATAAAAGAGGGATCAACTTTGAAACCAAGCTCCTTGAAGTTAGGCACATGTCAAGGCTGATATTCATTTACCTTGGCTTACCAAACTCCGTTTTGAAACTGGCATTTTTGAACGTGTGGCCTCCACATGAGTGTACAATAGGGTCCAAAATGTTTCAAATTTTGGATGTGCTCCCAATTTTGTGCTTCCAAAACAATTGCATTCAATTGCATGTAACTACCTCGATATATATTCTTTTTTCACCAAATCAATTGCAACTTGTGAAGCCATCAGTGGTCTTTAATCACCACCTGTTAATCATGAGCAAATGTCAAAAATCCAAAGATTTGGCTGTAATTAGTACATTGTTTTGTCAAAAGCTCAAACATGCATCTTCCCTTATGGAGTTCCTAGCACCACCTCATTGTTTTGATGGCATGTATTCATTGCAAAGTTTAATGTATACAGTTCAAGATTACAACATGGAGTGTCATTGCAATGAAGATTGGCTTGCACAAATGAGATATGATGGCTTGAAGTTGATTTGGAGGTAGTTTGGACAAGAGCATTGAAGTTGCCTTTGTTGTTATGTTGGTGATTGAATCTATTGATTTTCACATTGTGCATTGGGTCTTTGAGAGGTACCATGGCGTACAACCTCTTGATTGATGAAAAAAGGCGTTGCATTGTGGGAATGCGTGATGGCGGAATGAAGAGTTCAAACATTGCATTTGTATTGAATGTTCCACGGTCAATTGTTTCTACTATCTTGACAAATTGGAAGGTCCGAGGGAGTGTAAAATCTTTGAAATCCCAATGTGGTACGCATCGGAAGTTAAGTGATCATGATGCTAAAATGTTGGCACTTTATGTTAGAGATGATAGAAGACAATCATTGTCGAAATTATCAAGCCTATTGAATGTGAGTCTCAACACAACACGGTCGTACTTACATGACTTGGATTTTACAAATTGCATTGAACAAAAAAAAAACCATATCTTAGTGAGAAACACAAATTAGATAGGCTTAAATTTGCATGTGTTCATGAAAGTTGGAGTTCTGAATATTGGTGCAATGCGATTTAGTCAGATAAGTCATCATTTGAAATTGGTAAAAGTTCGAGGCAAATTAGAGTGTGGCAAAGACCATACAGAAGATATGCGCGGGATTGCATTGCTCCAACTTTTAGGATTGGGCATACTTTGGTGATAGTTTGGGGTGCATTTACTGGCTTTGATAAAGGCCTCTTGTTATTATGCCTCCAAACAAAAGAACAACAAGCGATTTTGTAACCATTGTTTATGAGGCAACATTAAGCGGATTTTACTTTTTACATGATCACCCTCAACAATTGAAACTTATGTAAGATGGCGCTCTAGTCCACCATAGCTCACTTTTGTTGCAATGGAGACAAGCTCATGGTATGGCAATTTTAATTTGGCATATTTGAATATTTGAATCCCATAGAAAATTTATGGAAGATTGTCAAAGATTTGTTATGACATCATCCAAGACCAGAAAAAGAGGAGAAATGGCACAAACCATTCAACCAACATGGGATACAATATCTTTGGAGCAACTCCAAACTTTGATTAGAACTATGCCTGATAGAATGCAAGTAGTTATTTCAGCAAGAGGTGGTAGCACTAGATGGTAGATACTATATTATGATTATTATTTTAAATGTAATATTTTCTACTTTTGTAATGCAAATTTTTCGTATTGTCAAAGTAGACTCTATTATCTTTTCAACATAATTCACGGTTTGTGAATTGATGAATTTTGGAGCCTACAAGAGGTTTTCAAAGTTTGTTTTTTTCATTCTCATTCAACTCCATGCCAAAAATTCGAAACATATTTGGACCCTACTGTACTTCTCATGCGTCAATGAAAACATATTGAAAAATCTTAGTAGGCTTTTAAAGCCAAGTTGACATCAAAATTAGCAACTTCAGAAAGCCCGGTTTGATAAGCGAGACTCAACTGAACTAAAACTTGAAGCCATGAAGTTTGTATTCCTTGTGGATGAAAGGTATGACGGGCCTACCCCTCTTTTCAGGGGGTGGGGTAAAAACATGCCTCTCTTAGGTTTGTTGTTGATTCTTATTAATTGAGTTCAAGTGAATTCAAATTATCTAATTCCAACTTAAGGGTAGATTTGGTTATGATAGATAACAATGGAGTGTGCAATGTTTCTTTGTGTTTCTACATTCTCTTCATGGTGGGTGTCGGGGAAGTTTTTTTCAGATACAATTGTATGGAATTCATCTTTACAAAGTCATCCATGAGCGTTCCTCTCTCACATCGTAACGTTCCTCACCCTCTTTTTTTTCCTTCTATTTTCTTTGAAGTTGAGATACCGTAGAGGGCTTTTTATTTTAAAGAAAAGTATATATTTTTTCTCTTGAGTTATGCCACATGTCAAATTTACATCAGTTGAGACCTCTTGAATCCCAAGTGGAAACTTCATCCTGACACTACACTATTTTGTGTCATAAGGTATTTTGTGTCATTGTGGTAGCTTTTCTAGCAACAGTTCTTATGAACAAGTGTACATATATTGTCATGGATGATGGATAATAACTTTAAGTACATCCATTGCCCAAAACCCGTTTGTGAATTAGTTTCTTCACTTCCATCTTCTTCCTTAAAGAGAACTATATTGTGCACCCTAACATTTATGTAATGAAATATTGTCATGGATGATTGAAATTTGGACAAAAAATCACTTAGTAAGTGACAATAAATGCAACACTGTACATCTATAATCCCCCCCCCCCAAAAAAAAACAAACCAAAGGAATGACAAATTATATTGGCTTAACATTTAGTGTTGGTGACACTACAATGCGGTTTACAATTAGTATTGAGCAAGACAATATTAAAAAAATTATGATAGAAAATATATATTACCATATGATGTTAAGGTGATAGACATTTCCAAATTTAGCATGTACTTATACTTAGTGCAAGGTTTTTGGGTGTTGATTTAAGCATGCTCTACCTTAATACTTTCTCTACATATGACCAACTTGTTGCTATTGGAGGATCTCACCACGAGGTCACTTTTCTTTTTGCCTTGACTTCTAGGAATGAAATCTAAGTAATGAAGTTTACTTTGGTGGCAACCCACAACAACCACATCGAAAAATGACGAACAAGATAATTATTGGCCTCCTCTTCCACGAGTCCATATTGAAACAATGTCATCAAGCTTTTTCATGCACCATACACATTTGCGTTCATTTGTGAGTATGAATGTTTGTGAAATGAAAATTTCATGTGAGAGTTAATCCTTTAATTTAAACATAGTTTTGGTAGCTTTGTTTATGGAGCTCCATGTACATAGTTTTCGCCCAAATTTTTATGTCTAGTGTTCATAGTCAACATAGCATGTTCAAGCATGTGTGAAGGACATTCTCCTTCTATTCTAACTTTATGAATAAAATTTCAATAATCAAGGTCTTTGAATACATGCAAGTCAGTATAGCATAGTTAAGTAGAAAGCTCTCTTTACTCGACACCTCACCTCATTGTTGCCAATTGTTGGAACATGACGCCTTCTTCTACCAAAATACAAATGAAGAGGTGCATCCTTCATGAAACCATTCTTGAGTTATTTGGAATACATAATATCTATGTCATTGGCATTGGTGCTTAATTAGGCTCCTGAAGAATGTATGAGTGAAACTGCTTTGCAAAATGACGAGTCATTTTGACTACATATTGTTAATTGGAGATCTCTCTACCTATGCAAGATGTGAGAAACTCCGTCTGACTCTCAGGGCCACTTCACACATGAGCCAAGAGCCGTGTCCATAAAATTGTGAGAGCCCAAAAGAAAGAGTCCAAAGGCCGTCCCACGACACCTCCAAAATCATATAGTGTGGTCACGGACCCTCGAGTATGGTGAGAAGTCATATGTGACCGGGTCCTCAACCAAACGCTATTTCAATGAGATTTTTTTTTCATGCGGGTCTTCAATCTCAAGATTAAAATAGAATAAATCAACGGTTATGAGCGTTTGGAGTGCCATGGTCTCCCACTGGTTTTGTGTTAGGCCTACCTCCAAGAGATGGTTTTTGAAAATAGTCCAAGTGACCATGAAACATGATCCATTCGACGCCATGTAGGAACCCATGTAGACTTTACATCCATCTTCCATTCACATACTCCATTGGTCCCTCAAGCGTAGTGTGAAGCAAACTTGGACTGGCTCCGCCTTCTTCCACCAATGAGAGCGCTTGAAGTGTAATGGTCACGGGCTCTCAGTCTCCTATGTGAAGTGGCCCTCAAGTGGCCTTTTGTACAAAGTGTCTTAGAGCTTTACAAGTTGTGAACTGGTTGGGATCATGACAACGTTCATCAGAACATCGCACCTGAAGGATGATTCAATGAATGCTAACTTATTTGTTGAGTCACATTGTCAAGCATTACACTAAATATTGTATTGAGTGTCATATGCTATTTTATGTCATTGTGGTAACTTTCTAGTGTAACTTCAATTGAATAGGTTTACAAATATTTTCATCCCAACTTACTTACTTATAGTGCCTCCAGATGCCAGTTATCGAAACGAAGTTATTGTCATGGATGAAAAGACACTTATCCAACGACATCAATTGCAACATTATAAATCTACAATATCCAATTTTCTTTTTTCTTAACAAGCACTCACGAATACTATCAACATTGCATATAGTGTTGGTGGCACTACACAAGCGATTTCCAATTAGTATCGAGCAAGACAAATCGATCGAATTCGGCGACACTAAATACCAGTATTTAGTATTTAGTGTAGTGGTGTTGAGGCTGGCGATGATATCGAGTGGGTGTAAAGTAAGTGCGTTAAGTGCTGTATCACCTCACCCCGATGGCGACTCCCGTATGTACACAGGGGGTACATTCTAGAGCTGTCAGGTGATAGATACTGCGTCCAGGTGATGGCGATGAGCGTGAGTAGATAGAGCCTGACAGCATTCACTGTGAGCACTCATGAAGGCAATCTTGGGGGATCCTAAGGAAATACACTGAATAAATTGACGTGGACAAAATGCGTCGAGAGTAATCATACACGTATCATGCACAGTAACTTAACTTAACTCTCCGCTGGCATGGTGCCCATCGGAGGGAGCTATGATACCAACATTCAAGCTGCTGCTTAAGTTGTTCCGAAAGTTGTTGTGCATGTTGAATTATTATAATCTCGGTGCTTAATCGTGCAGGATTCATGGTTCATAATTCCGGGTTCGCGTTAATGCAGTTTTCAGATTTGCTCCTGTCACAAACCCCAAATGTATAAGGTAGAAATACCATAACCCGTGTGAAAATAAGGTGATTCGCATTGAAGATCTGGTCTGACAATCATGAGATAATTTTCCAAGATAGACAAGAAGGGTTCATGAAGAATGCAAGTTGTTTCATATTTTTTTGCCCTATACAAAAAATGCTACAATTTTTCAAAGTGGAAAGTTGTCCAACCCCCTACTCATTCACTAGATTCTCCCTACACCGAACACGGGTAATCCGCATTTCCATACAGAACATCGCCTAAATCGGTTACTTTGCGAGTACATTAACACTCGACTCCCATTGCCGTTGAGCCATGATCCGTTTTAGAATTGGCACTTCACCATTATGACGGCGGTCTAGTGCACGGCTAGAGGGTGGTTAACGGGTTATGGTATTTCTACCTTACATGAGGCACCTTTGACGGGTACGTATTTGATCTTATTTCAGGCTCAAATTCGGTTTCTCAAATTATGAGGAGTAATACACAAGTGAGGATAGTGAGATCTGGCACATAAGTGATCATAGCATTACTCAACAAAGTAAGGGTCTTCCTACATCATCAGGTGGGCATTGTAGTGTGGAGTGTACAAAGCTTTGCAAGATGTTGTGATTATTATATTTCTAGGATTCCGTGGCCCACCCAAGTGAAGGTATGTGTTGCATGATGTTATGGAGCCACATTAGCACCACTTTATCTTTCTATATCTTGAAGCGGGAAGCTTAGTGTAAACTCCTTGGGTCGGATATTTTGCTTTCAACTAGTAGGATTGGTTGATTTTGGAGATTCTTTGATCTTCTGACCTTGGAGTGTATAAACCCACCCTAAGGTATGTGGACCTTATGAGATCACCTTCTTAATCGGGCATCTATACTTTGGTATATGACATATTTTGTTGTTAAGAGCGGGACACTAAACAAGCACAAAGAAGACACATGTTATGATGAGCTTGAGCTTTGTGCTCAAATCATAGACACTATTCCATGCTCAATTGTTAATACGATTGAGAGGTCCCATATGCTCGCTTAAAGAGAGAGACAATCTCTACTTTTGACCTTTTGATCTTCTACATATCAGCTTTGAAACTTGAAATGACTATCTTTGTAATTCGTTAACTTGATGAGACAAGACATGTAGTGCTCCGATGGGTCCAAATTGCATGTTATGTTGAAATGCCTACAAGAGGCCAATTAACTTATGCATGGTCCACTTATGACCAAATGAACCAAATTTATATGCACTTCATCCAAGAGATGCCCAATCTGCACCGATGTATCCTATTTGTGTGGGTGACCATTTAGAGTTACATGTTGCTAGAGCTTCTTAGTTTTAAAATCATATTTTTCTTATCAAGTAACTTGTATCATGTGTCATAATGTGCATACTAGTCATTTATGTTATTTAGGTATGAAGAAAATTCTTGGTAAAACATGATAGCAACTTGTAACTCCAATTGGGAACGCACATTATTAGGACACATTAGTGTAGTAGAAAACATGGGCCTTTTTGGCTTGCCAAGGGATGTTGGGGGTGGTATGTATGAGATATTGCATTTTATTCAAGTAATGTACTAACATTCTTGAAGTGTTTTTTCCTATTTGACTAATTAAAAAATAAAAAATATCTCAAAATAAATGATCGCTACACTGAATGCTATATTACACAACCTTGTCTTACGATGTGAGGTTATTGTGAATTTGTGGATTCAAGTTATGTTAAGGATTGGGAACTCTGAAAATAACTAAAGATGGACTATGCTACCCTTATTATGCAAATCCCTAGAATCAATGAAATGAAGTCCGGGAAGCCAAAAGGCTTGTGGGACTAGAAGAACATCAAGACCGTGACAATAAGGCTACCTAATTACTTAGAGTAATGGAGTGCAGTGGCCTCTGTGCAATAGCGGCTAATATCAACTTGATAGTCCACTTTGGAGAAAGACTTGAGATTGCCTATTACTACATTTTGAAATCGGGAAGGGAACCTATCTCCAATAGAGTTGTAGAAGGGACACTCAAGCAAAAAATGTGCCTTATCTTCAACTACATTGTAAGAGCAAAAGTGGCATAATATGATATCTCTAGGGTTTTGGATAGTCGACCACCTACTAGTTCAAAGGCGAATCTATGATTTGAGGTGCGTTAAGCAACAATGATTTTGCATTGGGGTGGTGTCAATGGTTGCTTCAAGTACGAACAATATCCATAATTGAAAAAGTCGTTGAGGTGGATGTAACCCAATTTCTTTCTTGTCGGGTTACAAAAAGTTCCACTCTTTAATGTGAAAGGCATGCTTGAGAGTTCATCACGTTGTTGTTGTTGACCCTCATCCGTTCAAGAACCACATTGAATTTGATTTGAGTGGAAGAAATTTGATTTGCTAGGACTTGTTCGTGTGGACCCAAGATTGTTGTATTTTACACACATACACAAAGTTCCATATACCCACGCTTGCAACATTGGATGGTCATTTTCCAACTGAAATGCTTGACTACAAGGATTTCTTTCTTGTCGGGTTACAAAAAGTTCCACTCTTTAACGTGAAAGGCATGCTTGAGAGTTCATCACGTTGTTGTTGTTGACCCTCATCCGTTCAAGAACCACATTGAC
Source organism: Polytrichum commune (assembly GCA_950295325.1). NCBI lineage: Eukaryota > Viridiplantae > Streptophyta > Polytrichopsida > Polytrichales > Polytrichaceae > Polytrichum > Polytrichum commune. The sequence goes on from OX485807.1 coordinate 6,794,838, forward strand.
TTTGATTTGAGTGGAAGAAATTTGATTTGCTAGGACTTGTTCGTATGGACCCAAGATTGTTGTATTTTACACACATACACAAAGTTCCATACACCCACGCTTGCAACATTGGATGGTCATTTTCCAACTGAAATGCTTGACTACAAGGAACATAGTTTCTTTCATATGTTGGTGGACCCCCTACTTCACATGGAAGTGCTTGGCCAACAAAGTTTTAGGAGATCCCGTCCAAAAGCCTCAACCTCGCTTTGACAACATTCATAAAGTCTAATTTTCTTCCTCAAAACGGCCGTCACATGAAAATTTTCCACAAGAGCAGGTGCACCATCCCTCAACTAGAGCACATGTATTTAGAACTAAACTAGACTAAATAGGTTGAGTCTCATTAGAGTGGTCCATCAAATAGTTTGCCTTACCACATTAACTCATAGTTTCAAAACAAGTGAAACTACATGGGTGTGCCTTCAACAACAAAATTACAATTTGTGTTGGTCATCCTAAGCCATTTTGTTGACATGTCAATTCTTAATTGACATTGAAGAGGCATACTATCACCCATAATGAACGACCATACCATGACCTGATCACTACGTCTAGTAACAAACACATGTCGCCCTATCATTGGTTGTAGTAGAAAACAAGTACCCACGTCACCAAACTACTACACCTTGGTATATACATGACTTGCGATTCGTGGCGTCTCTGTAAACTCACTCCAACATGGTCAAAGGGACATCATAAAAAACAACTCCCCCCACAAAGTTGAGGGTCGATCCATTCCAACTGGACTCCACTGAACTAATTCAGATCCATCATCACATTCCTCAAACCGAATCATCTAGAAACGATCACTCACAAACTATAACACAATCCACTACGTTTTCACCATTCACAAATGATGGGTTCACGTAGACACCACGAATCCCATCGTAAGTTAACCCTTAAAGGACAATGCTGCCCCATGGGCTTAGTATTATTTTGGTCTTGTTCAAAACTTCTACTCCATTGCACCAAATGGGGTTTTTAAAATGCCAAATCGAGCACCTTAGCAAGATCTATACTTCTTTAGGATAGAGCCTATGTAAATTAATTGATTAATCATGCTTTAAATGAATTTTATAAGATATTTTGGGTGTGGTATCGGGAAAGCATATGTCCTTTAAGGGTTAAAGGCTGGGTGAGGCACCTAACTAGAGCCCATGGCACGGCTCCTCACACGATTTACCTGCAGCAGATACTACTAGAATTCACCAGCCACTTGGCACCCAAACAGGGCCCGTGACTGCTTAATTTATACTGGGAAATAGTATGACACAGCGGCCTCTGATTGGAGCCACCAACCCTAGACAATCCGACTGTTGAAAACGTAATTGTGGTGTTTTTGAAATGGTATCACTGCATGTGTCACCACGACGAAGACGGATTTATTTTTTAATGCAGAAAGGCCACACGTCGTCACAGGTAAGAAGGAATTGTCCGGGATTTTGTAACTGTCTGGCTTTCGCTCTGCTTCTTGGTTGGTGGAGAACATGCTTCTGTACGGCCTAACTTTTTAGTTCTGTCAATATATATATGCTCCTGTAGGGCTTGTAACTAGGAGACTTCCCAGTCAGTGCCCGGGAAGTTAGTTTTTGGGCTTATATAGTCGGTCAAGATCCGAGTGATTCTAAATCCAACTGGTTACATGTTGACATCATCTTCCGGTTTTGCTTCATTCATTCGAGGTATATTCTTCTATAGATTCTTTTGAAACAATCGGTGATTCTACTAAAGTTTGTCTCCAACTTCAACTGGTTATTCCTCACACTCATGTCTCGATTACACACCAAACTTTCCGTTTGGTTCCGGCTGTGAAATTGTTGGGGATTATGTTTAGAATAGATGTTGGCCCACCACTTGTCACACTATTACATTCGGAGATGCTCACGGATGGTGCCAGAAGTGGCTGGTGTGATCAGCCCCTCAACTGGTTCATCTGTAACTAACCGTTGGTTCTCCCTGAGCCCTTGTCCAGGGAGAATTCAACATTATAGATCGGTTGATATCCTAGTGTTTCCAAGTCCAACTAGTCTACATGTTGGCATATGTCAGTTTTTCTTTGTTAAGCTCGAGTGTATTCCATAGATTCCTCCAAAACGATTCAGTAACATTCAACCGGTTGTTTCTCAAACTCAACTAGCGGTTCATCTGTAACGAGCATATTGTATTTAGTGTCACTGACTATTTGAAATTATGCAACACTTATAACTATTTATTGTATATCTTATTTTGTCTTTTTCAAAAACGATTGAATTGATTGTTTGGACATTATAGAACATTAACGTGTTTACTTGGTTAAAATTTACATTAAGAGTTTAGTAATTTCAAATAGTAAGTGACACTAAATAAAACTGTTAGAGTAGTAGCCGGTTCGCCCTGGTCATTGTCTTCTACTAGAGGTTTGTGACTGATTCATTCCAAATTAGTTTCACTAGACTAATTGTGGATTGAGTAAAATTCTAATCATAAAACTAGTTCTAATTTCCGTGTGGTTTTAAATTTTTGCACTTTCACATGTAACTCATATTTTAAGAAAACTAGACCAAGGCACAATCCATAAATGGGTGCAAGCATGGTAAAATGGACCAAAATAGTGCTCCCATATACTAAAACCATGTTTTTATTTTCTCTCTCTTATGTAAAAGGCCTAAAAGTAGTAGCAAAGTGTTGTTTGAATTGGGTATTTTTTTCTTCTCATGATGACCTCTATTGTTGTGTTGTATACTCAAATGTAGAATACCAAGTTGAGATCTTCAAAACTTATCATTAAAAACGATGCTCAAAAACACATGCTCGAATATGGTTTTGAATGTAAATTTGACGACCTTAAATATTTTGAAGTTGGAGTTTTTTCATATTCCTTGAATTCATCATATACTTCAAGTCATCATCACAAACTTTGTAGAGAACCATCATTTTAACGTAATTTTATCATATTTTTAACAAATTTTAGACAACTGCTTGTTCAATATCACCTACTTGCACAACACATGCAACGTCTTCTAAAATATGTAGACTTTTCGTGGAATTGTTTTTGTCATCATAAATTGTTTGGCTTTGTAGATTAATATGTCTTTTGAATGTCTATGAATTGTTTTCTTCACAAAATTCAAAGTTAGTATATAGGTTTGTATCACTTTCACTTGAACCTAGGTAAGCATCACGAGTTGTCCACTTTACCGTCCTTGTACCCAAATATAACATGCTTGAGTCATATACTAAGCTTTTCCAAAGAATCACACATGCAAGCATGACCACATTTGAACAGATGTTCTAATCACCTTTTCATCAGATATTCAATTGAATGCATAGAATCAACGTAACAATGTAATCTGTTGAATTTTTTTTCCATCGTACTTGGATAGTATGATATTCAACCGGTCGAAGTTCAAGACTTTAGAAAAATTACCAACTATTTTAGAGGAATTTATAGAATATACTTCACTTAATAATTAAAAACACCGATACATGTCAACACGCATTCGGTTGGACTTGGAAACACTAGGAAATCGATCGATTATGCCCAAGAATATCCCCAGACGCTGATATGCATATGAAATTTGAATGCATCAGGTGGAGTTGCAACTTTACGCGGGTGTTGTGGAGGTAATTTACTCCCTAATCGGGATCGATGCCACATAAAACACCGAGATCAAAAAGGATACTGGAAAGTGCGACCACCAGTCATTTACTTTAGTACACTTGTACCTATTGATTAAACAAGTCTCAGTGTACATCAAGGGAGGACAATCATTCGAAGTCCACGTACAGTGTAGGTCAAACCACATATCATTTTTTATATGAATCCTATGTGCAAACTGCGAGGTTCCCCTATTATTAATGAATGTGAGCTTAATACCTATCCATTGTCTTCACTTTTGATGCACCAATCGCAATCACTTTGACACACAGTTTGATGGAAAAAGGTACTAATTCAGCATCTTCATTTTTGAAAGTAGCTAGTAGCTGGTGCCAAAACCGAAATGAAGGGAAATCCATCCAATCTCTTGCAAAACATCATCTACAGAGAACTAGTAGGGGTCCACCTGGAATCTGTATTTCACTTTTGGGATTTGAAAGTTCACAGGGAGCATTCTCATGCAATGAATTTTGCATCGATGTATTATGTGCATATGATAAGTCGTACAATTATATGAAGCTTAAGTATACACATACCACATCTATATAATAAAGCTCTGGCATTACTAATTTACATTCAAGTTTTGGAAAATATCTCCAGATTTGACATGAATCTTGTACCCACTGGAAGCAAGTTTAGGGCTAAAATCCATACACAGGATGCAATTGGGAATACTTTTGTGACCTGTAGATGATGGTTCAGTCATATAAATTTGTTGTGATCAAATCGCAAATGCCAGGTTCGCAATTGCGGAGAATTTGAGTGCCAAGTAACTAATTCCTTTCTGCTTCTTTACACTCTCACGCAACCTGATGCAATGAAGTTCATCGATTGATATTACAGAATTAGCGTTACATAGTTGTTACATTCGCACTATATCAATGTTGTGGATCCCGTATGGATCAACCCCTGCAATCTAGTCCGCCCTGGTGGAATTCAAATCGAAATGAACAAGGCCAAAGCATGCAAGACCCAGAAAATTTGTCAGTCCGTGAAGCAACACTGGGTTCGGACGAATCCTCCGGAGGTCACGAGAGTGGCAAACCTAAGTCATGTCTCGCTGACCATCGGCCATTGAGACACCTATGTTGGGATGCGCCAAGATCAGCAGTCATGAGGGAGCCTTTGTGTGTGAATACCTTATCCATGTCCTGTTCCTGTGTTTGATCTGTGAGTGGAGTTGTTGAGAGAAGGGACCTGTTGATTGTAGAGCAGTTCAAACTCTTGAAGACAACCTTGCCTGCAAAGCATTTGTTTGAGAGACGGATCATCCTTGGGCATCGACTTAGGAGGTGCTACTGTCTCATGGCGGAGGTGGGTCAAGCATTTTGCAACTTTGATTGCAAGAGGAAGGCCATGGCTGGAAGTGGCTTAAGGGACACAATCCTCCTCCGTCTCCGTCTCCTCCTCCGCCGATGTGGAGGTGCATGGTTCACTAATCTGAAGAAAGTGTCATGCACACAAACACAAAGGCAAACATTGATTGTGAGATTACGTGAAAATGAGACATTGCAACATGGGGCATTGTCTTCACTCAAAAGAAGAACAACTCTGGTCCCCGAAGGAGGCCGGAGTGAATAGAGTGTACATTCGTAGAACATCCTAGGCCACGCCCTAGGGCAATGGCGTTAGATGTAAAACGACTTCACTCTTTGCAGGGAGTAGACACTAAATGACATGCACTAGCACTCTGATTTCACTCATATCTAAGTGACATGCCTAGCACTTGATTTCTGGTGCACCCTACCACCTATGATCCAACCAATCTCAATTTGGAAGGGGGTGGGGGTGGGGGTGGGGGTGGGGTGAACCATGTGAGAACCTAGGGGCTTGTCCTTGGGGGAGACATGTGCTGGTCCGCTCGTCCGCGCTTGTTCAAGGTGTTCACCTTCATAAGAAGTACAGTAGGTCTACAATCTTAATTCCTCTTTGGAGACATCTAAGAAAACTCTAATGATACATAACATTATTCAATTGTTATCAGCCATACCATTCTAATCATGAGTTTTTCAGCCTGAATCTGTTAGTGTAGTGCTTTGTTGTGAGGATAAATAGAGTAGAATTTTGAGTAAAATCTAACTTATTCCCGGCCTCACCCAATGTACAGACTGAGTGAATAATGTTATGGAGAGAAGACTACACTAAATATTGTATTTATTGTCATGGTGTTTTATGTCATTGTGACAACTTTTTCTTAATTCGCTTCCAATGAACAAGTTTACAAATATTGTTACTTCCCAACTTACTTTGAGTTCATCCAAATGTCAATTATTGAAAGGAATGAAATGTTGTCATGGACGGTTGAAATTTGGATGGAAAATCACTTAGTAAGTGACAACATTTGCAACATCATAAATCTATAATGCCCAAATGCATTTACAAGGAATTACAAATAATGTTAGGTATACATTTAGTGTTGGTGGCACTACATGGGCAATTTCCAATTAGTATTGAGCAAGACAAACAGAATCGATGACATTAAATACAATATCTAGTGCAGCCATGGCCTTTGCGCAAGGATGACATGCACACATTGAAAAATGGTCCAAATTTTAGAGTGTCTGAGGCTAACACAGATTTCCACATAAAATTTGTAGTTCAACATCGAAAAGGATGAACCAAGAAGCATCTTACTGTATTGAAAGGGGGTTCCATTTGGGGTCGATAACCACACAAAAAACAAAACTATGAATTGAGCAATGCTATTGGTCAAAGAGCAAAAAGGTAAATCCTAGGAAAATAAACTAAGATATGAGCTCAAAGTATGAAAAGAAGAACGAAAAAAGAAACATACATAATCGTATGGAGTTTGAATAAGAGGGGCTCAAATGTGACACCACTTTGGCTAGGGCTAGAAGTCATGGGGGTGGACTCTTCATACTAGGTATGTACTAGCATGAGTGTAATAAAGGGTGTTATTTGAGGCATTAGCGTACACAATATACATAAGGCAAAGACAATTTCTCTCTCTAATGTGCACGTTTAAAAAGACCATTAAGAGTTTTGAAGCAAATGCAAATTCACAAAAGGGGACCATAAGGTTTAGAAAGAAATTTGACAATAGATGTGCTAGTTTCATCCAGTTTACATTTTCGTCCATTATTGCCATATGGTTACAGTTCCCAATAACTTGTGTATGTAATAAAGGCCAATTTAGTTCATGATTTTATTTTTTGTGTATGTGTGAAAACACCTATCAAATTAAACCGAAAAGATTAGTATGAATACATGAGTCCATTTTTTAGCCTATCATTAGTACATATACATTCATTTTTCTTTATAAAATGCTTGTATATAGGGCGTATTATTTCACACGTCATTTAGGTTTTCGATGAAGAGCCCACTCCTAGGGCTAAGACGTCCACCTCTTTGAGCAAGGCGTTCATCATTATTTTCAATGTGCAGAAGGTCTTGTAAACTATGACTTCCATAGGTTTGTGTTAATCTATTTTAAGTGGGTCCATCTAAACCATGGGGGGGGGGTGGACTCTTCATACAAGTTATTAACTAATGTGAGTGTGAGAAGGGGTATAATTTGAGGCATCAACGTACATAGAATACATTAGGGAGTGGTATTTTTTTTTTTGGTGTATACATTTAGAAAGGCTACTAATACTTTTGAAGTAAGGTAAATGTACAAAAGGGGCCCCTAAGGTTTAGAGAAAAATTTGACAATACATGTGTTAGCTTAATCCATATCATGTTTTCATTTATTGTTGCCATATATGGGTAATAGTCCTCAATGACTACCTTGTTCATTCTTGTTAGGGTTTGCATTTGGGTTCTAGGTTTTACAGACCGCATGCTCTTGGTGCGCTCAGGGGCTCCCTTGGGTTTTACTCATTAGATTATGGCTAAGTTATTATGCTATTGACTTTGTTTGTTTGATGCATTCGTTGAGTTACATGCTATGGTGAAGAAAAAACACTCACGTTAGTTGTTTGTACATGGTATGAAGAGCCCACCCCCCAGACAAGCATCAACCATATGTGTCCCCTTTGATTAGCCTCCACAAAGAAGTGCGGCCCAATTTGTGTAGCATATATATACATAGTATGACAAAGTTCAAATTAATACCCCTTTTGTGCACTCATGTCTACTCATACATGTTATGAAAGGTGCACCCCCAGGATCTAATTTGAATGGGAACTCCTAATGTTAATTTCAAGGTCAAATCGTATGTGTGTGTGAGAGAGAAAGATAATACAATGAATCGAGTTTTCACTTTGTGTAATAGTGGTAAGCCCCAACTCAAAGAGATGGGCACCTGGCCCCAGCCCACCACTTTGCTACCAAATTCTATAATGAGGTACCAAATCTAAAAATCCTTAAATCAAAATTATTAGGATTTTCTACCTTTACATCATGTTATTTACAAGATATAATCTTCATCAACTGTGGAGAAAAGAATTATGTGACCCTTGTCTTTATTTTCATTTGTTGATCTTTATACTCTTTTGTCAAAATACACACCTAACGAGTACCTCTTGCTTAATTTCCTTGAATGCAATAATTGAACCTACCTATTTCCTAACCGTTAATGCAACAAATTCCATAGTTGTCCTCACGTCAAGTGAGTTTGAAATTCTCGGTAATTGTGACTCAAGCTTAACTTTTTATTGTCATGGGGTACATGTCACACAACATAACATTTAGTAACAAGCCCATAATGACCTTCTCAAAAGAGCATTAAATCGGCACACACCAGTTTGATTCTCTTTTGAGAGCAAAGGTGGAGTTACCTTTGAGTTTTGCTTAGGCTATTTTTTAATTTATTTGGGTAGTTATTTTCATTACTAAGAATTAATTATGTCGGTTCTAGGACAAAACTAATGCTAAGTGGTGGTAAAGGTTCTAATCTAGGGCAAATTAGAATCCAAACACATCTAAATAGCTATGAAGCAACGGAAAAAGTTGGTGGGGTCAAAAAGGTAGTTGTACTTTCTTGAAAAGTCTTCTGAAACCCACATGCGAAATCTTTTCAACACCTTTTTGAAGCTATTATATTTGATTAATTGCTCGTTCATTTAACCTAGCTTTGCAAGCTTTTGCCTCCTTATTGAGGTAACATTATGGGTACTCAATGGGTACCCCGCTAGCATTGTTGCTTAATGTTATGAAGTTAGAAAACTGAGACCAAGTGTTGCATTCTTTTGCGTACAAGAACTTGAAGGGTAAACAACATGTCCTATCATAAATAGCATCCGCAAAAGGTTTGTTGAGAACTATCACAATTGAGAAGTTGTAAGACACCATCAAGACATGATAAAATTCTTCAATAAGATCTACCTATAACCATGTGGATGGTGAAACATATGACAAGTGATGTTTGAACCACTCTCCTTTCTTCTTGACAATCATCAAATTTAGTCTAAATTTGTGGAAGTTAGCAACAACGTCCGGACATGTGGACGGATTTACTCAAAATGGGGGAATCTACCAACAAATTTCAATGACTATGTATCATAGGCATACAATAACGTGACCACGTCACCACATTGACTGGATTATAGAAAATCAAACAAATGTGTTTGCTTGGTAAAGTTTTGAGGATCATGTTCATATGGAATTGCAATCTTAAAATAAATTTGTCACGTAATCTTTGAATTCGTATTATCACCAATCTCATTTTACTGATGGGAAACTTGACACAAGTTGTTCAAATTACATATACTATAGACAATGTTGCAAGCCTAATATGATCTCAAACATGATCAAAACTTCAACATGACTCTTGTGATGCAAGCACTTTGTGAGGCATAAACTAAATGGTGCTAAAATCAACACTCCACCACGAACCAACCTATTGAAAGCTTGCGAAATAATTACATATTTATTGTAAGAATGTGCACCACCTTAACATCAAGCTCCCATGTTGATTTTGGGTATTTATCAATAATAAATTTGAACCCTTATAAATTTTGCATAGGGAATCCAAATAAAACATACATCGATACACTGAAATTCCTTGTCAACTACTACACATTTAAATTCCTTGAATCCAATAATAAATTTCATGTTGAACTCTTAAAGTGACAATTTTAACACCATCTACCTTAGAAGACAACTATGCATGCATTTGAACTTGTTTTGGAATTTATAAGTTAGACGATTTTAATCTATCGTCAAGATAATCGGAAGATTAAAAAGAATAAGAAGAAGACAATCGGAGATTTTTTTAAAAGGAATTATAAATGTTGGTGGAAGATTTGATGCCCAGCATCTAAGCTCCGGGCTCGAAAAGTCCTCCTAGGCATTTAGGGGTAGTTTGTCCCCCATGAGGAGAGAAGATATCACGAGTACCGAATTTGTTGATAACCGGCACTTTTGTGAGCACTTTTGGAGGGATTTTGACCACATTGGTCCACATGGTGGATGTGCATGTAGATTCCAAGTCCCAACTACCAAATATCAAGGTCCCCTACGTAGCCACACTCAACATATATGAACGCGTAGCCTAGTACTACACCGTTTATGGCATTTAGTGCCACATGCACAATAGTGTCATTTACCCTATTTTGAGGCGTATGTTAGGTTACACTAATGATCAACAACTTCACCAACACTGCCACCTCATGACACTTGGCGTTCAAGTGCGCTTACTAATATCTTGGCATGAGTACGTTCAATAATAGTGTACGCCTATATATTATAATGGTCTACTAGTTTACTAAAGTTTACACAAATGACACTTAGACATTAGTGTACTCAAGAAAACCTTCCTCTTACATACTAAAATGTAAACACATGACACCTGCCATTCGTAGTATACTAGTATGCTCAATAATATCTTCCCCTTGCATATTAAAACACTAAACTATCATCTCAAGTATCCAATGTCCTACACTAAACATCATATGTAGATAAATTTTTAGTTTAATATGTTATTTGTATTAACGAATAGTATCATGTTGACACTTATAATAGAGGCACCTATTCTCGTTTAAGACCCCATCAACACTCTACAAGGTACCATAATTTCAAACATGGTGGGGCTCAATTTCAATCAGGCATGGACTCAATTTCGATTAGGCCGGAACCAATAGTGCCATGACACATGTCATGGTTTTGAGTGCTGAAGTGAGGAGCAATGAACGGTTTAATTGAACGGTCATGATAGACTCTAGACGTTGGCAATATGTTCGGTCCAACTTTTGACTTCAAAAATCCATAATAATTTCAATTCAAGAAATAAAATTACGGAAAAATTCAAGAGGCATCATACACACATCAATTGTACCCCAAATTCAAGAGGCACCTTAAATGAGTAAAGAAAAAAAGAAAAGCGAAAGATGTCAACATGTAAGCGGTTGGAGTTGGAAACACTCGGATCTCGAGCGACGATGCCCAAAATCCTCTTCCCATGCATAGACTGATGCGTTTAATGTGGTGCTCATAGATAAGTTGCTTCTTGAAGAAAGATGCATATATAGGTTAGGTTGAAAGCCGTGGAAAGTTACAAACCTCTGTTGGGTCAGAAGTGCCTTTGGGGATCGTCTTGCACGTCAACTCCTTTTTAAATTGTCATGGGCCGGGCCTTGGAAACAGATATTTTCATAGTTCCTATCCTTCCACATTGGTATCCCCTTTTGTCCACCCAAGCTTTACATCACAAATTCCCAAGCACAAGAATGCTCATAACATTATTCAGTTGCATATGAGGTTGGGTGGGGCCGGGAATATGTCACATAATGTTTGCAAATAATACTGCAAGATGTCTTCACCAATACATACGATCAAATTCAACCTGAAAAACTAAGTATTCACATGGTGAAACTCATCGGCAGCATGCAACAATGTATTCCGTGGACCTGCAAATGTACCGACTTTTTCCGGTTTCCAACCTCCCGCTGACATCAAAGTTTAGGTAAATAATGGTTGCGTCTCCTAGAGCAAAGGTGGGATGAAAGCAAAGACTCGCCTCCAAGATCTATGCTCTTGAGATGGAAAATCACAGAATGCGAACAACCACAACCGTTGCAATGGACCTTATTTTGTCAAATTTTGTTCGAACACAAGAAAGAAGTGGACTGGAAATTGTTGAAGTAGTGCAGACAACGACACTTGCATATGGGATAAATGCGCCATTTGAAGCCAGGGTGCACCCATGGTGCACCCATGGTGGAAGTTTTTGTGACCCCGTAAAGTTCTTAGCGACTTCCTAATCCTACTTGTGACCTACCTAGACTGGTAGGTACCTCCCATTTGTGTAGGGACGTGGCCTCATGAGCACATAGTCTGCAACCTACCATCTTTCGTTGTACATGTGGCAACTTTTACAAACCTCTATGCCGGTGGCAGGGCTTAGCCAATGCGCCGGTATTGGCCACTAGCGGCTCCACCCTGAATTTTTTTCTCCACCTTATTTGGCTATTATTTCATAATACGTGGGTTGCCACCTTAACCCTCACCTAAGTTTAAAATGGAACGAAGATATGCAACTGAATAATGTTATGTTGTTCTAAAACAACCAAACATCAAAGTAATACCATTAGCCTCCAAGTCAAGTCACAAGAACTGAATTCATATGTTATATAATATCATTTATTAGAAGGATATAAATGGAAATAATATATCAATTCTACCATGTTTGTGTTAGGCATCATTAGGGTACTTTTGATGTAATAAACACAAAATTGGAAGTTATTGATGTGGGTATAGGGACACTTTGTTATGGCTTTAATAAGGCAAGTGCACCTATTGTTAAAATGTCTTGAGCATTTCAAGAAATGCAAAGGTTTGATAACAAAATAAATTTTTATGAGGAGATTAATAAATCCAAACGAGGAACATGAAAGTTGAGCTTGCTATTTATGGAGGTCATGTGAATATCCAATGAATTTTTAAATCCTTACTCATAAATGACCTATAATGGTTTGCATTCATAATTCATCATTGTAGACTTGGATATGGACATGTACATTAGAAATCATTAAATGTCATTGTCCAAAATTAGGTTTTCATGTGGTATTTAGTATGTGATTAGTGGAGATGGATAAAAAATAAAATAAGAATAGGTTAGTGTTTTTGTACCTGGACTTGAATGGGAGCCCAATCTTTTGTACCTCGATCATGTTCATCAAGCTTCAAGATAGAGTTACTCCCTTCCTTTCAGAAGGTGGGCTCCTTTGATTAGAGCAATTATCAAGACATTGTGAAAAGAGGAGGGGGAGAAGGGGGGGGGGGGGATGAGCTATGGTGGATCCACGGGGGATTGTTTGTTGTCTAGTTTTGTTTCGTTCATAGCTAGGATTATTACATAAATTATAGCTATTTGATGCATATTTTAATCTCATTTGGGGGTATTTCAAGGTATTCTAAATCTTGGATCGAGCGTTCATTTATGGCTCCTCTGACAACCGCTATATCATGAGGAAGTTGACATTCCATCCAATGCTTTGGATGATTTATGAGTGCATCTAAGTGGAGATGGAAACTAAGTGGAGGTATCACACACATACTTTGCTGCCATCCCTTGGATGTCAAACCACATGTTTAATTTCATTAACCCACACTAATTTTTCACCTACACTATATTTATTACTCTTATGGCCACTTAATGTCTTACTCATGCAAGCCACATTAATAATATATTAATTCCTTCAAGAAATGTAATGTGGGTCCCACTAATTTTCAACCACAATTGTATCTATAGTGGAAAAATAGTGTGAACCTTACTAATTACAAAGTATAGATTTGATGTGTGTGTATTCCAATGTTGGGGAGGAGTTTGGATTGTTGGCATTATTTTGCCAGTTGAGTGCCAGTTTGACAAGTAAGGTGAGCATGTGTGAGGCCAAACCTACCACCCTTGAGCGTCCTAGTCCGGGTAATAGGTGTGGAGATCACATGTATAACATAAAAACTTGTGGTAACATGGGATGTATGTTCTACCTTGATGAGCTTCTAATCTTAATTCAAATCATGACATTTCATTAGTTTGTCTCACTTGCACAGGTGCATCCTTGGCTTTTTCCAAAGTCCATCCTACCGCCTTGGCCATGCACGCCTTCAAGGATTTACCTCGTACAACTTTAGTCCTAGCTGTTGATTCTTCACTAGTGCACGATACTTCGCTGAGGTTATAACTTGTTGTTTTCATGATGCGCATAAGTCTTTAATGCAAGTGTTGAAAAACACTTATATAACTTATCATTGGCTCCTTTCCCCTAAGCCCTCACAACTCTCTCCTAAGTTCACCCCTTAATGTAGTTATTAAACCCACTAGTGTGAACCAAGTAGTCCAACTAACTAGCCTATATAACTAGCTTATTAGTTAGCCCCAACCTAACTAGTTGGTGGAAGCGGCTAAGTCCAGCAATCAGCTGGTTAGTCGAGGAAGCCCGTCAGCAGCTGGAAATCCAGCAGTCAGCTGGTTAGTCGAGGTAGCCCTCAGCAGCTGGAAATCCAGCAGTCAGCTGGTTAGTCGAGGAAGCCATCAGCAACTGGAAATCCAGCAGTCAGTTGGTTAGTCGAGGTAGCCCTCAGCAGCTGGAAATCCAGCAGTCAGCTGGTTGGTCGAGGTAGCCCTCAGCAGCTGGAAATCCAGCAGTCAGCTGGTTAGTCGAGGAAGCCATCAGCAGCTGGAAATCGGAGCAGTCAGCTAGTCCAAACCAGCCCTAGGCTAAATCTAATGAAGTCCACACTAATACTTCCACCTTCATCTAAATGTTATAAATCTAAATGCCACAAGCTTAACTAAGCTTAAACACTCTAATTCTAAGACTATAAATCTAAATGTCACAAGCTTCACTAAGCTTAAACACTCCAACTCTAAGACTATAAATCTAAATGTCACAAGCTTCACTAAGCTTAAACACTCCAACTCTAAGACTATAAATCTAAATGTCACAAGCTTCACTAAGCTTAAACACTCCAACTCTAAGACTATAAATCTAAATGCTAAAGTTGAACATGATGAACTAAGCTCGTGTTTTCTACACAACTAAAACCCAAGGCCACATCCAACAAAGTGGAACTAATTAGTCTTGATCCTTCCACTTAAACCTTGCACACACACGTGCTCCTTTCTTGCTTCCTACACACCCACACTTATAACACGTGGGATGCCAAGGAGCACGAAGGAAAGAGGATGAGAGAAGGAAGAGTGAGGGTTTATATAGTGAGTTAAGGAGGTGAGCACCCCCAAGGCTAAAGATAAGCCGTTGTGATCATTTCCTATTTTGTAGGCTCTCATCCTATCTTCTAAGCCCTCGCCTCTTTAAACTAACCACATAAATTCTAATTCAAACATTTAACCCAAGGAACTACCCTTGGTTCACCACCCACTACGCTCACCTACCTAAGGAACTTCTTCACGCTATTAACTTCTAATAAATCCACTCCACACTAACCTAATGCCTAAACATAACTTCATTCAAGCTTCATTTTTTTATATTTTTGTGAATAATCATAAAACATCAAAATATAACTTCTAATGGTTTCGAAGGGTTAAGAACACATGTGGGCACCATTTTGGGCTCACAACATGCCTATTTTAATTACTTATATTGTACATTTAAATATGAATAGTGGTTGGGTAGGTGCATATGTAAGAACAAACATTAGGATGACATGCGTATTAAAGGTATTGGACTATATGCTCAAAATCTGTTGATTAATGTAGGTTCAATAATCAACATACATAGGGAAGGGAAGATATGTGGTCATTTGATGACTCATTGTTAGTCGATTTTGTAGCCCAAAATGATTTGAAATTAGCTCTAGAACTTTATGGGATTGATCATGTCTTCTTCATGTGCATAGAAAAAAAATTCAACTTTGCGAATCCTAGTGTAATGTAGCAACATCAAAAGTAACCAAACAAGGCCCATCCACCTTAGGTTCTTTGAATAAATACCCACAATTCTCAAAATTCGAAAACATATTTCATATATAACCTTAGTCCTCACAATTTTAATAGCAAATTATAATCACATGTAGGTCATGTCCATAGTCCTCAAATAAAAAAAATTGAAAACCCTTGGAAACCTTTATAAGATTGTTGCTCCTTCATTGAGGTCAGCCACCAATTTTTTATTTTTTTATTTTTTTGAGACAGAAGGCCAACCGGGCCAACGACCACCAATTTTTAAGGTGTGAAAGAACTAGAGCTCAAGGTTCTTCTATTTCCAATAACCTCTACAAACATTGGAGCCAAATGTTGCATGTTTTTATATTTGTTTTCCATAAGGAGGGCATGGGTTCTTTCTTTCTTCTGAGTTTAATGGACATTTATCTCGTTCAACGCTAAAATAGATCACCTTGTGACTCCAAGCCAGGCCCTGGAAAAGAGAATAACATGAAAGAACAAAGTGAAAAAAGAATACAAACCCAACAAGTTAGTGATCAAGGACTATAATATCAATAAGTTAGTGACCATTCACTTTCCTATAAGTGTGGTCCATAATATACATCATCACATCTGAAAATAGAATCTTCAACTACTTACTATGTTTGCATTCCTTCACTTCTAATTGTAGGTTAGGCATCAATTCAAATGCAAATCCAAAGGGCACATGTTCACTTCCTAAATCCAAGATTGAGGGAGAATACATCAAAAATCAACATGCAAGTGTTCTTGAAACTATATGCAGCTGATCTTTGAATGGTCACATCAACCTAATCACCCTCAACCAATCCAGTAAGAGGATTTGTCTTACTCGATGACTTTGTACACCGAGATTATTCAAGGAGTCAAACATGCTTGCATTTGACAATGTCCTAATTACACATAGTAACAACCTTGTAAATTTGCTCTTCAAATGCCACTGTAATTGGAAGCAAATCCTTGTAGCTTTCACTGTCACAACCTCTGGGCCAATGCTCCCAAATGGCCTACAACAACCACTGTCACTTGGGCACCCACTTTTACTAGGATATGAAACTCGTGAGTAGTGCAAGATAATTACCAACTCCCAAAGATTCTTATTAGATGATCATATAGGTTCCCCCAATTATGTTGACTTATTGAACCTAGGATAATTAACAAATTTTGAGCACATAGTCAAATCTATTTTTGACACAGGTCTTCTTGGTGTTTGTATTTAAGAGTCACAACTAAACATACACTACTCGAATATAGGTGTCCAATCAAGATAAGTAACCAAATTAGGCACACTTACCTTACGAAAACTCCACAACTACCACCTTGAAAGACTAAGACTACTGTAATAAACTTCACTATAACACCTACAATGTACTTCCATTTAGTGGAAGGCCCCTAAATAATAATAGAAAAGGGGCATTGACATCTGTCATCCACTCATGCTTTAAACTTGGCATGGAGAAATGCATATTCGTGTGACAAAGATTCCAATCTAAAATAAATAAATAAAATGTCAATGCTGGGGTACTAATGTACACAACATCTTAGCTTTTGACCAATATGTCAGCCTTTTACTGTCCACCCATTCCTAGTGTAAGTAATTGCTTTTGATGTGGATTGACAACCAGTGATCATTGATCCAACCAGCTGATCCTCAAGAATTCTAGCAGTCATAAGAAACGCTTCTTAGTTGGATCCTGCAGGGAAGCAAAGACATTCATTGCCAAAACTATCTGTACAAAATATGAGATTATCGTTCTTTGCTGTCAGAAATTTGAGGATAAATTAATTTGGTTTAAAGAATCAGCTAGTGAAGACTCATACACGAGATTTAAAAAATTCCTGAAGATTTATGAGAACACCCTGGTCGTATGGGTTCACAAACTTTTTCTTCCATATTGCTCGACCTGCACAAACAACCTCATGCTATTAATTCCCAACCTCACATTGCATGGACATGACTAGGATTCTGAAAATTGAGATTATTATAAAATTATGTCAGAGTACTTGTCCACTGCATATGTACAGAGTTCTTTATCCTACTTTCCCTAGGATGACATCCTTTTTGACCCAGGAACTTCAAAGTTCAGTGCTTCTATAAGAAGCTGGATCTGCAAGTGAATTCTCCGTTATGCTCCCTTCGAGGATAACAAGAATTGTAAGGAGTAAAAGTGAACTGATTTTAAATGCAACCAACTCAAAGAGAATAATTCCCCAAACATAGATCTTTTCGAATCTTTTCCGAATTGGATCTCACACAAAGTCATGTAGATGGGACAAACCAGGTACAGGAGGGACATCAATGTGCAACTGTGGATAATGTTGCCACTTGAGCTGCAGCCACCATGTGCCCAAATCAAGAAAGACCAATTAGTGCATGCACTACTAATAAAGCAACATTATAAGCGATTTTTAGGGCTCATCACCTCTCATCACAAACATTCTTACATAACCAAGTGTAACTTTTAATAGGTCCCAGAATAAAAACCTAGACTATTTGATCACACTGCCAGTGCTATAATACTGTTGTAAACCGGTGTATCATCACCATCATCATGCATAATGCGAATATTTTCCACTAACTCGCCAAAAGAGCCATTCACAAAGATGGTTATGTAATCAGATATAAAGATGAGTTCATTGCACTGAGAATATATTGTTTACCAAATCTCTACCGTGATATACGAATCACAAGCAATGTTGATTTACAAGGTGTGTGTAGATAATCCACTGTTCTCCATCAGTGCAACTTGTAAGGGCACAGCTAAGTACCATACTAAACAAAGATATCTGAGCAGAGTTAAGCAGTACATCATCAACATTTGGGATCAAAGATTACAAGAATACATTAAAAGTACAAGACATACCCATTCATTTGTGTTCAAATTGACTGCAGCAAGGTACAAATGGAACAGCAGCAACGGAATCTGCTCCAACACATCAGAATACCCACTGCATTTAGCATCTCTTGATGTTCAGAAAACCAAGGAATTTCATATATTTGATTACATGACCAACTTCACGAATATATAAACCAAGATAATGCATCCTCTCAAAACCCATCACACAGCTAGCACCATTCACCTGCCAACTGGCCTGTAAAATGGCAAAGAATGCCGTGCTGGCCACCCAAGGCTGCCTATTCATCACCTGTATCACCCACAGGATGTAAGGCCAACAATGAGCGATCACAAAATGCACAAATATGACATAGTGACACGTGAAGGCCTCTTATATGTGGTTATTACACCGAAATATCTGTGAACAGTTGATATTGATAGTAGAATAAGTGCACCCTATTAAATCATACAATGAAGATCTGAACAGCATAATACCTGACAGATGACATTCCAGGCTTCCTCCATTCCTTGCAATCCTGGCAAGAAGCAGTTGGTCCAAACACACACATCAGCTACTTCAATCACATCCGCAAGTACTCAACAGTCTTTCAAAGTTTACTGTACAACAACCAGAGGTGCATAGTAACCTCCCTTGAATCTGTTAACACTTCAAGAAACTCTGAAATTTCACTTTCTGGTTTAGGCTGATGTTTAGGATCTTTCCAGTACTGACAAATTGAACATTTTGTAAAAGGTTCCAAACATAGTCATCTCTTCAACAAGATCTGCATACATCAGGGCAACACGTAGATATACATATAAGTGCTCAATACGGGAGGGGCTGAAAATTGGACACCTCTGAATAACTCACCAATAGGTATTGATGAAGAACCATTCTGGGGAGGAGATAGTAGATGTTGTGAACGTAAATCTGCAGCGCATTCATACGTCAAAACTTTACACCTTCATCATGCATGAAATCAGAAATGTTGTTTATACCGACTGCAAGCCAACATTCTGCATGCCCAGTCACTGTGGAGCGTAAGCACCTGTTCTGCACGCACAAAATTGCTAGTAGTAGTAAAAAGCAACAGAATGAAAAGGTGAACAGAGGCTGGGAAACATACATAAGTGGCAGCAGCGAACGTACAGCAACTCCGCCACAATAAACGCCAGCAGCATGCCCAGAAACAACACATGATTCTTTCGACCTGATTGCCATTCCAACAGAGACTTCATATGAGAAAGCTGTCACATGTGATTGATTTATAGTACGCTTGTATTAGACATATCCATGCAAATAAAATCTCCCGTCTCTTACATGGAGCCCACAAAAATCAAGATGGAAACCCTTACACCAGGTTTTATATTGACTATAACTAGCTTAGGTAACTGAATGAGTAGATAGTCACTACATCAAGACTAGAGGGCATTACAATTCTGTGCCATTGGTAGTTCCTTTCTTGAAGAGCCTTTCTCTATAGTTAGTGATCTACAATGATATATACATCTAGAGAATGACCACAGTGATACATTTGCTTGTAAGAGACATGGGCTTACAGACACAGCACCATTAATGAGCTAGAATGTATCAACTACCCAACTACACCTATCCATGCAATTGTTATGGAATTCTATTCGGAAAATCTGCCACGTCAGGACTTTTCAATAAATTTCAATTTTTTACAAAATAGAGCACAGACAGGTTCTGTGCACACTTTAGAACATCCAATTTTTCTAATTTAAAAAACCTTTTGTTGATAAGTGGCTATACTCTTGATAGACAGTTTAGCACGATGTAACTGCAAATTGTAACCCACACTAATTGCAGGGGAAGATGTAGTGACTACGATATGACTACAGTGACAAATTTGCAAGTGAGAGACAAGGCCTTACCGACACAATTGTTTATGGCAGGACAGTGGTGGTCAAAGTGGTCAATCCATGCATTGCATTTCCAGCAATACCTTGCCCGTGTTGGCTGTGATATAAGAAAACATACAAGTTAGAACTTCTTATTACACATTTGGAGGAGTAAACCAGAGCAAATGACAATCTCTCGATCTGGACACAGAAAGAACCTATTACAACATAATTAAAATGTTTGTAAGTCAAGGAGATGATCAGTTGGAAGCTATACAGTATTTCCAGGCTCAAATGCTCTAACAGGTGCTACATTTGTATAGGTGATATCCAATCATTCTCATTGCAATAGGCTAAAGAATACTCTCTACCCACGTTGCTTCCAATTCTCAATCCAAATGCCTATAAAAACAATATCAACTTGAAATCTCATCTCAAATATAGGAACATGTCTTCACCATCTGAGAAGGTGGAGTTTTAGACATGGCACACTCCTTAGAAACTCAAGTTCTGCCATAATAAAAACATTTTGCACTGCTATTGTATCATGAGTAGTTTGTATAAGCATGCAGGTGACTAGTAGGTGGAAGTACCCACACTGACCATGTAGTAAGCAACACCTACTTCCCCTTAAATATACAATACACTGCAGTGGAGCTTCAAGACTTGAGGACAACCACTTTGGCCAATTCCTCCAGTTTTGAGTCATATTTGTGACTAAACTTCAGCCAAAATTGGACCATTTAGGTTAGTTCTTTTATTGCCTCAAAATTATATTTCTGTATAGCCAGGAGTTTATGTTGTCAAGATTTGCTGTTGTGAATAATGAGCTCAAAAGGCTTAGTATACCAGGACAACTGAGACAATCCTGGAATAGATTAGACTTGGTAGAGCCCACCATTCATGTTTCAATTTTGGCCAAAATCAACTCAAGGAGACTTACTAATCTCTTGGGTGATTGCTCTTCTGCAGCATCAGCAACATCAACCTCTTCCTCTGTATCAGGTTCGAACTTCTTAGAGATATCAAAAGATTCTATTTTGCCAACCTCTACATCTCTGACTTCAGATGATTCCTGCTCAAGTCCCATAAATGACTTCAGTTGCACAGTACACAATTAGTGATCATAAGTTGTAACAAAATAGACCATTGTAACCTTTCAAGGAGCAATTTCACTTCCAACTTTTGGTAGCATTCCTCATTTCTTGATTTATTGCAAGCAGGCATACAAGAGATAAGGTGATTCTTATGATGTGAGCAATGGGAAGTCCGAAAGCTTTTGCTCTTGCTTATTCCTTTCTATCCCTTCCCACTCTGCAACTTCATGGTATATATGTCTTACCCCCTTCAAACTATTGACGTCCATTTGTTCCGCCTGCAGAGCTTCAACTAAGGGAACTTTGCTTTCACACTCTTGATTGCGACGCCAAGTGTTATTTTCTGGGAGCACTGGGAACCGACCTGGATCAGAAGTTACAGCCCTGCAATAAGGTTACATGTCATTGTGTCAACCATTCATGAGCTTGAATTCACATCGTTAAGTTGAAGGCAGTTTATAAAGATATTACAATGTGCTACCTACAGAACGTAAAGCCAAAAGCCTATGAGTAAGATTTATGTAGGTGAATACATGTGCAGTCTGTAACAGGAACATGTTAAACACCCACACATGGCTGTTTTAAAGACAAGGATGACCACTGGGGATGATGAGCAAGGCAATTAGGGGTCTCTGCACATAAGAATAATTTGATGAAAATAACAAACCATAATTTTTCAAAGGCTGGCACTCACCTCCAAAAGAGGATAAGCAGGTTCACTGTTGCTAGACCAACAACCACCTGCAACCCTGCACTGATCGCTGTACACGAGAGTTTAAGTCACAGAGTTCACATTAAGGTAAGACCTGGAAACCATCTATTAGGTTTTACCACAAAAAATGTCCATAAAAAACCACACTACTTGTTGACCTCGTTGCTAAAACTTCTTGGCACGCAGAAGTCGTGTCTTGTGTATTTCAATTACCTGACACAATCTTTGGAAAGAAGCCCCAATCCACGCCTCGAATCAAATAAAACAAAACACTATGGAGTAGAAAGGCAAACGTGTTTACCAGGCCGAAGAACTACGACATCAGTGATGAAGTCCGTCGCAATCACAGCGGCTATGAATGACGGCGAAAATCTGGGATCGCGAACCTGCCTCTTGCAGCCCCGTAGAATAGCGGCCCAAGCAGCCAGAGGCAACACTACACAATGTGAATATCAACTAACCAAGTCAATAAAAGTGGCCCAAAAATCCTACATCAGAAATCCTACCTTTCCTCGATCATCTCAAAGATGCAGCCAAATGTTGGGTTCTACACATACTAAATATCTGCTCATGCAATTTTCGGTAATCGCGTTGGGGTTGATGTAAACCACACCTCAATGCAGAAATTCAAATTCTGCAAAAAACCCTCGGATTCATCAAAGGCTTACAGATGATGGAACCATCCCAAAACATTCACAGTCTGCTGCTATCGCATCTTGCCCCCTCTTGGATTAGCTGAGCTCCAGCTGCAGTTATGAGAGAGATGCTGAATGTGTGAGCACAAGAGTAGAATTGAGCTGGTTATGAGTTATGAGAGGCTTACCGACGAAGAGAAGGGCATCCAGCAGAGAATTGGTCTGCCAAGCATGGACTGCCGCCACCACCACCGAGAACAAAGCCGGCGCAAGCACCCATGGCAACACAATTGACACCCACTTCAACATCATCATCATCATCGTCTTTTTATTTTTAATTCCAATACACTTCCCTCGCCCACCCCTCCAATTGCCAACCTCACATGCCTCTTCTTCATCTGCGCATGGCCTGTCGACGCCCAAGAAGCAATCCCATCTGCATTCTGAGATGAAATTGCATCGTCGTCCAATCCTCAATGCCCCAACGCCACCATGGCCATCCAAGGATCCACGCTCCTTTCAAGCTCCCGTCTCGCAGTAACACAAAATGTCATGTTTGTCATGCAAGTAGGTACTTGGAAAGTTGTGCACACCCCAACGACCAACGAGCGTCAGGGGCGGCGAAGTAAGTTACCACGTGAGTCTGCCTTTCCCAAATGCCAGTGACTTTTGAATGTGGAAACCACCCTGGACGTCGGAGTCTACTTACCGAAGGTGAGCGACACTTCTAGGAAAATGACATGGACGGCGCGCATTGTGTGACAAGTCCACATGTCCATCGTGTCACAAGGTGGTGATGGTTGTGAGGCCGTCCCTCCGCCGTTTCCCACCAATCCACACCGTTACCCACGGAAAGATGAGGGGCATGATATATCGTATTAAGGGGCACTTTATATTAGGGTCCATTTGAAGTTGGGCCCATTTGGAGTTGAGCCCACTTGGACTTGAAGTGGACCTTAACTTTAGCCCTACTTTACAAAGTGGGCCGTAGAGTGGGCCTTGCAATTTAAAGTCCATAGGCCCACTTGTAGGGCCCAAATTGGAAATTCTACTTTAAAGTGGGCCTTCCAAATGGGCCTAGGTACTTTATATTGTAAGGCCCAATTCACAGCCCACTTGGGCTTAAATGAATTATGCCCTTGCTTGAACTAAAGTCATAAAGTCATAAAGTCATAAATGATTATATGACGGAAGTTGGGTGAAGTGGGCCGAAGGTGCGAAGTGGGTCTCCATAAACCCTCGACCCAATTTTTTGGCATCGGCCCATTTCTTTCCCTCCAAAACGCCGCCATGTCACCCGCCACGTAAGCTTTAGGAGAAGTGGGCTGACTCTCAATATAAAGCCCTTGGGCCCATATTAGGGCCCATTTGGGCAATCTAATAAGGGTGCAAAGGGCCAAGACGGCATGGGTCCACACTAGTTTCTATGCAATGAACAATGTGGTGGTGATGGTGAGGTCATCGCCTTGCCACTCCCCACCGTTCCACACCGTTTCCCATTGTTTTGAAATTATGAGGGAAATGATAGGTCATATGTCTAGGTGCAAAGGTTCAAGACGGCATGGGTCCATACTAGTTTATATATAATAAACAATGTGGTGGTGGTGGTGTCATCCTACCCTTCCCTGTTGTTATGGGAAAGGTGGGGGAATGATATGCCATATGTATGGGTGCAAGGGGCCAAGACATCATGGGCCCATACTAATAAAGTAACAATCAAAATTCATGTGAAGCCCTATATTCATAACTTGTTGATTGTGTCATTGAACTTGTCCTTAAAAGAATAAGATCAACCATCCAATATTTGGAGTCGCATCATGTTGTAAGTGTGTTACTTAGAGCAAGGCCCACTAGAAGAATTTTTTTCCGTTACAACCATTTGTGGCAACTCTGCAACTCATGGCAAGAGAAGGCATAAATAAATAAATATTGTTGTAAACTAGAAGTCATTTTTGTTTGCGGTTCTTGATAGTGTACAAATTGCAACCAACAACCTCCGGTTCACAACCAAAATGAGTTCCTTAAGCATTTTATTTTTTTCATCACTAGTTGCAATGAACAAATTGCAACATATGGTTGTAATGGACAAGTTTTCTTCTAGTGGCCACCCAACCCCAACCTCATTACCTCAATAACATATGTGAATGTAGGTTGGGGAAGGATCACATTCCCATCTCAACTTTTTTTTTTGGCACAAATTGAAAATTCAATTACAGAGAGAACCCAAAATACAACAAACCCGGCCAAAACAGCATAGCTCGAGTGGAAATCAAGAAATAGTGCTTATTTGAGGCCTATCCTTCCAAGTAACA
Organism: Polytrichum commune; assembly: GCA_950295325.1. NCBI lineage: Eukaryota > Viridiplantae > Streptophyta > Polytrichopsida > Polytrichales > Polytrichaceae > Polytrichum > Polytrichum commune. The sequence goes on from OX485807.1 coordinate 6,819,803, forward strand.
ACTAAGTTGCTCCGGGTCACAATGAGACCTTTGACCCCCCAAGTCAAATCAAATGTGTTAAGAATGTCATGGTAGGCCACATCCGGGGTTTTTTCCAAGTCCCTAAGCATATGTTTCCATTCAATCCTCCCATAATCTTGCAAGGCATCCCAAATGATTTGACGTGTTTTCTCAATGGGCCATTGCAATTTATTTAAAACCAAATCATTCCGTTACCGCCAAATGATCCAAAGAAGACTGCTTCTTGAGAAGAACTAGATGCGACTGAACCGTTTGAGTGTTTTGCACAAAGGTTGATAAAAAAAAACATTGCAACATGCAAAAGGACTTGCGCGGGCCGAGATTCCATTTTTTGGCGAAGAGTTGTCAGATGATGTTGACAACATATCTCCACACATGTTGAGCAAAGGGACAACTGTAGAACATGTGCTCCATGAATTCCACTGACTAAGGGCCACAATGGGGGCAGTTTTGGTCGATCTCCACCAAGATTTTACCACACCACTCGTTAATTTCCATTGCCTTATGGATAGCTGACCAGAGGAATGTGGCCTCTTTCTATGCCTTAATTTTGTGCTGGAGGAGGTGGAGGGGGGAATTTCATTCCGCCACTTGTGTGAGATTGACTTCTTGAGTCTTGTTTGCTTAGTTATCCACTTCTTCCCTTCTTTGGCCGTGTAAGCCTCGGGGGGTTCACTCCCTTTTATATTTTGCATACACGTGCGTTTGGGACCTATTTATTGGGAGGGTTATTTACCTTGCAGAAAATATTATAAGGTGATGGTATTTTACATGTAAAAAACCTGAAAATATTATATGTGATGGTATTTTACATGTACACATGTTTCACTATTTTAAAATCCCCTGTTTTACATGTACATTTTTTATAAAATTTATCTACAATGAATATATTGGACCCTATTTTTTTATCGCATGTTGTTCTACGATTTTCGCTAGTGAACCCCCCGAGGTGTAAGCAAAGGAGGGGGTGACCTCTAGCCACCACCAACGATCGAGTTTCCCAAAAAACAAATTGAACCGAGTTTTGCTATTACCTCCGGTCAGCCTATTAACCCTTACGCGTATCATCCAACCACTGAAAGTTGTTGGTGGTGGTTCATTCTTAGTGTTAGGTTTAATCTTGGTGAGGATGAAATATTGCAATACCACTATAGATTTGGGAAAAGTGCCCATAAATTCAGCACTAAACTAAAAAGGCCTAGGGCTAAATTCCTTGAGATAACCAGTGCAGACAACCCATTCCGGTAGTGCATCCTCCGTGTTCCTATAAAGGCCAAGCCATTCTTGTGAGGTGAGTTGGGCATTTTGTTGGTTGAGCATCCTTTCTCGGAAAGGTCCGTAGAATTCCGTAAGTTTAAGCCAAAAGTCACGGTGAATTTTTTCTAAGGAGAAATTATCTTTAGCATCCTCCTAATTCAGGAAATCGTATCCCCCTGGGTCCCAAATATCCCAAATATCCCTAAAATACCTTAAACCATTTTTGTTCAAGGTGTATGCCCTACTCATGATAATGTTATTCCCATCTCATCTTCAAACATGACTTCAACTCCAACCTTAGTAGTCCAATATCCCAATATTGGGTGTCATCCAATACCTATGCAATATTGAGATATATCGAGGTGGAGGTTGAGGTTGGCCCAAGTGCGGGAATGCCTCCTACCTCAAACCTATATGTCATCCGATATTGAGATAGTGGGTTTGGGTGGCCTTGCTTTTGGCATTAAACTCTTTGGTTCTAACAAATACCATGGATATAAATAGGTAGTTCCATCACCTCGCAACTCCCTTGTGGCTACCAACAAGTTCCCAATATCAACAACTTACATGTTTCCAAGAGAAAAATGACCGGATGTTGAGAATAGGATAACATTATATTTGACAGTGTTTTTATTAAGGGTTTATTCATAGGTCCTAACACAAGAGAGCCAAGTTAGCGTACAATAAAATTGTTGCCTTGAAATTCAATACCTTTACTATGTTTCACCCTCTATTTAAACTTTTAAGAATACTCTATCGTGCCTTTCACAAACACATACCAATGTTGGAGTTTAGGTGTGAGCAACCACAAAATCAACCTCTTGAAATAAGAGAGTCTTGTATTTGATAAGTAGTGTGTTTTTCACACAAAATGTGAGAGTCTTGCACACAATTACCTTTCATTATTATGTTGTTGCACCCAACCTACTTGGGAGTCAATTACCATTTCACTACAACAAACTACTCGCAAATATGTTTAAGTCAACCTTTAAGTGACATTTCCTCCTAATGATTCACATGGTTGAATTACTTGAATAATCATCAAGAGTTTTTTGTTCTCCACTTTTGGTGCCTCCAAATATAAAAAAACCCTCGTCTCACATTGGACCCCTATGGTCTTTGATTTTCTAGTCTCTGACATCCACCAAAACGTATTCCATATTAGATACTAAAGCTAGGTAGTTAAGAACAATCCTAAGGTATATGGGTGTTGTTTGTTTTCCTTCCTTAGTACTTGTATACTTGATTGGAGTGTGGTTAGGTGAGGATCAAAGAACGAAATACCATCAAAACACACATGCTTAAAAGAGATTGGACTACATTTATAAGTTATATCAACTATTCCACGATCAATAGTGAACCCGGGCGGTGGACTCTTATCGGAAACCTAAATGATGTGCATGGGTGGCTACAGATTAACCCCCCTATATACAAAATTCTTTTAGAAAAAGAAATGTATACATACTAGCAATGGGCTAAAAACATGCTCATGTAATTATACTAAGCTTTTTGATTTAATGTGATGAATACATACACATAATATGAATCACCAAATCAATAAAACCTTTATGACATATATAAAACTCAACAGAAATAGACATGGTAGTCATTGAGGACCATTACCATTTGACAACAACAAATCAAAATGTACAAATTGAATGAGATTAGCATATTTCTTGTCAATCTTTTCTCTAGTCCTTAGGGCCCTCTTTTGTATATCTACCTGTACTTCAAAAATATTACTAGCATTTTGAAATGTATGCACTAGAGAGGAAAAAAAACCTCTCCCTTATGTACACTATGTACACTAATGCCTCAAATAATACCCCTTTCCACAATCACGTTAGTTTGCACATGGTATAAAGAGTCCACCCCCCCCCCCCAAACGGGGTAGTGAACACAATTGGGAGGACCTATATCTTCAATTAACCCATGTACGTCTAAGAAGCCCAAATGTACCAAAATGCATGTGTTTTTTGTGGGCTTTGTTTATTGAAATTGATTTAATATTTTATGATATTTTAATATGTTAGGTGTTGTAGGAATTGGAATCCATAGGTGGATTTGTTTTTTTTTTGCAAATCTTTCAATTACTCATTGGTTAGGGATTCTAAAGTATTGTCACTCCCCCCCCCCTCCCCCCCACCAATTCGTTTAGGGGGGTTAGAGGGGGTTAAAGTGTAAACTGATGGGTGCCATACCTCCCTCTCATTTGGTAACAAATTAAGATTTAAGCATATTTGAATTTATGCATGAATTTTGGACAATTCCAACTGCCAATATGACGTACACTAGATAGCAAAACTACACAAATGTGGTGGTTGACAAACATGGGAATACAAACATTCGAAATTGCGGTTGTTGTGTTATTGCTTTTGTTATTTGTTGTTTATGTTCCCACAAGTGCACATCCCTTATTATTTTTGGACAAGTGGTTTATCCAAATATAATAAAATCTTAGTTAATATATGCACATGGTTGTTGTTCATTCACACACACACATAGAGCCATATTCCACTAAGATTTCAATTTTGAGGTCCACATGTGCCTCCCTCAAAAGATTAGGATTTGATCAGACAATGTCCAATTTCCACAACCAGGGCCCTCAAATATTAAAAATGAGACATTTTGGGGAGTGTAAATTGCTTTCACTTGTTTTTTTAGTAAGTTGTCTAATGGTGTACTCTTAAACTCAATACACCAAAACAAAGTATGAATCTCAATAAGAAACTGGGGGTGAAAAACTCTCTCATATTTTGACACCTCATCACAAAAACTTTATAACATCCTAGCTAAAGATACTTGGACGGCTTAAATGTTCAAGGTGTTCCCCACCTACATGTTGTAAACATCTACATTGTTGGAATTAACAATTAATTGTTGAATGTAGAGAGCATATTGATACAAGTTTAGTATTGATAAAGAGGAGCCTTTAAGGACATTTTGGGGATGGGCAATGGGTAGACATGTAGGGGTTAAAAGATCAAGAAACATGCACTTCCAATAAACACATCTGAATCATTAGAGGCCTAATTTTCAATTGGATTTTTGCAGATGCTTCATAGTAGATTTGCTAATGTAACACAAATTTTGTTGTGTAATCAGTAGAAGTTGGAGAACATGAAAAAAAAAACTAACTGAATAACACCCACACACCTTATTGGAGATGGTTGTTTTTCATGCCACAAAGGATGCCATCGTGTGCAAGTGCTTGGTCATCTTCCTTTCTGCCCTTCCCTTTCCCTTCGTAAGAGCGACGATCCCTTCACAAGATACGAGCCCTAGATCGGACGGCGGAGATTGTCCCCTGGGCGTGGGTTCCTCCTCTCAAGACTCCACGGTTGTCACTCGGAGTTTCCTTTCCACCTGCTAGGGTTTGGAGCTCTCGCAGCTGCTCGTCGACATCGCCCACGATGGGTCGCCGTAAGTTTTTTGGCCCCCGAATGTTCTTTTCCTATTGCAATACTTCACATGATACAGGATCACATATCTCCAACGTGCTTGAAAATTCCTTCGATCCTCTCTGTAATGTGTACGGTGAGTCTAGGGTTAGGGTGGTCTTGGGACGGTCATGGAGCTACAGCTCTCCTTTGCGAGTCTGGCAGGAAGCTTTGCTTGCACCTTAATTTTTGACTCTGGATGCATATCTACAGTGTTTGAAATCTCCTCAATCGGTTATTTGATGGAGACGGCGAGGTTAGGGTTAAGATGGTTTTAGGATGGGTTTGTGTGTTCCTTGTTTTATCGTGGAACTGCAGGTCGCCATTCTGACAGGGAGCATTTGTTTGTTTATTTACTTCTGGCTTCGGATGCACATATCTAATGTACTTGGAATCTCTTCAATCGGTTCTCTGATGGAGACGGCGGTATTGGGGTTAGGATGATTTGTATTTTCCTCCGTTCTATAGCTCTCCTTTTGAGTTTGGCAGGAAGCCTCTGCTCGTATTCTGATTTTTGGATTTGGTTATATATTGGTGACTTTCAGGTCCGGCTAGATGCTATCGGCAGATCAAGAACAAGCCATACCCCAAGTCCCGTTTTTGTCGGGGTGTGCCCGACCCTAAGATTCGTATCTACGATGTGGGCATGAAGAAGAAGGGAGTCGATGAATTCCCCTTCTGTGTCCACCTTGTGTCTTGGGAGAAGGAGAATGTGTCTAGCGAAGCCCTGGAGGCTGCCCGTATCGCTTGCAACAAGTACATGACCAAGTACGCGGGAAAGGATGCGTTCCATCTGCGTGTGCGTGTTCATCCCTTCCATGTGTTGCGCATCAACAAGATGCTTTCGTGCGCTGGAGCTGATAGGCTCCAGACAGGTATGAGGGGAGCTTTCGGAAAGCCACAGGGTGTGTGCGCTCGTGTGGACATTGGACAAGTGCTGTTGTCCGTCCGTTGCAAGGATGGCAATGGTATCCATGCTCAGGAGGCACTCCGACGTGCTAAGTTCAAATTCCCAGGGCGTCAAAAGATCATCGTGAGCAGGAAGTGGTGAGTTTTCTCATTCAATCTACCAGACCTTACATGACACACGACTGAGTCCAAGAGTTTTTGGTCTGTCCAATCAGTTTGACATATGTTGTGGTTATCGGCTTTCGGGTTTGAAATCAAAACCTGATCAAATTTAGGGTTTAGGCTTTTATCTTAAAGTGAATCACATCAAAGTTCTTGAGCTGATTCTGGCTCTACATTTTAAGGAAATGTAGGCTTTAATGTCCGGTTTTGTTCTCTGAACTTGGCCACGTCCTTGTAAACGTTCCTGGTAATGGAATCATGGATTAAGGATTTTACGCTTGGAAAGGAGCCTCCGCGGAGGATTGTTTATTGGACACGTTGTTGACCTGCATTCTTGATTCCCCTATATGTACAGGGGATTCACCAAGTTCGCCAGGGTGGACTACGTCAAATGGAAAGAAGAGAACCGTTTGGTGCACGACGGTGTCAATGCTAAAGTGAGAATCCCTATCACCTTTACGATTGCCCATGTTTTTGGAAGGTCCTCTGACGCTGCCTTTGCGTTACTACAGAATACCCTAGTTCCCTCCTGCAGCCTGATTTTGGTTAATTGGTTGCTTGAATCAGTTGTACCTCCTCATATGTACCTGTCTCACCTATGGAATTATGTGTATAACAGCTTCTTGGATGCCATGGACGTTTGGCCAACCGCAAGCCTGGGAGTGCTTTTATCGATGCTGCTGTTGCCACCCATTAGTTTGATGAATCATAGCAGTAGTGCGGAAGTCTGCAGTTTTGCGGAGTCAAGCAAATTTCTCAATGTAATTGGATCCCATTTGCATATAACTGAAATTCTAAGGTATTCTCAATCTCGCTGGTAATTATGTGATACTTCAGCTCTTTGGTTGAAGTGGCATTTGGGTTACAAACTTGTCTGATGTGGTGGTTATTCTTCCGTTTGTTTGCACTCGTTGTCAGGTGAGTGTAAGTTGTCCATAGCAGAATGCAGAGGCATGTTAGGAAATAGTTTTACAGGTAAGGTGCAGTAAAGTAAGCTCAGGATGGATCTTGGAGGTATGGGTTTCCTACTTTATCGCACCTGTCTCACATCCTTAACTATATATGGTGGTCAAAGGCTATCGAAGGCCACTAACAGTGTGGAGCTTTACAAAGGGGGTGCAAACTAAACGACTATTCAACGATTTATGATTGTACTCTAAACTCCGACGCGCCCCTTCGCAATGTGGGAGCCTTTATACTCCTAGATGAATCTTCTCTCAGAGTTGGGTTTGGCTATAAGCCATTAATAAGCCCGTGAGTCCACACAATGTCCTGTAGAAAAGATAGAAACCCATATTTCATAACACACTACATTTCCTAAGCACATTTTATACGTTTCAGAAGTAGAAGCAGGAGATGTTGAAAAGCATTAGGTCTACATCGTAAGAGACGCGAGCAGTTTTTAGCATTTCTTACAGCGGTATCATGTAGTCAGGACAAGTCTGCTCTCTCTCTACAGGAAATATTCGTGATTAATAAGAGAGGTCAACAAATAAGGTTTATACCAGAATCTTGGAGATTGCCTGAGCTTTCTAAATGCAGCAGCTAAAGAATGTTAATGGTGAAGAGCCAAACAAGTTCACTCTTACAAATACTTTCACCCCCTACATGGGTTTGGAGGACCAGCATGTGTGTTTAGACATATACGAACACCTTGTGGGCACATTTGTCCCAAGTCTAAAGAGAGGTGCCTGTGACAGATACTTTGAGCACTAATATCTCTTTCTGATTTGGATATATTTTCAAATGCTTAAAACTGGAGTAGCAATTACGTTATGAGCACAACAACATTGCTATTACATGAATATGACAATATCTAGTCTGTGTAGAAATGTTAAAAATTATAAAATCCTGACCTTTCTTAGACTTATAGGCTAGGGCTAGATCAAGGTCTGGGGAGATTTGGGCATACAGTCTACCCTCTATAAATGTTAACCCTCGGGAGTGGATCAAAGTTAACATTTATAGAGATGTTAACAGTTAACAATTATAAAATTACTTTTTTGAGCAATATACAAATCTTAACATTTATAAATATAAGCAATTGTGAAGAGTCCTTGTGAGAGAATACCATTCATAAAATTGCAAACCCAATCAAAACTTTATTCAATATCAAGTTTACAAATCACGGGTGAAGTATGAATCAATGGTTCTTTGGTGAGATTCATCTGCATGCACAACTTGCAAATATTTCTCAATCTGCACCAACAAACCCACATACTTGGACACATCACATGAACATGATTCCATGTAGTGAGAGAGAGAGGAATGTAACTGGATGTGTAGTTTTTATCATCCATATTATGGTTGTATTTCATTCGTTAACATTTATAGAGTCAAATTTACAAAGAAGGGAGTACCATTTTGTTAACAGTTAACACGTTTAACATTTATAGTGTGCAATATGTGGGGAGTAGAAGAAAGTTAACATTTAGAGAGGGTTAACACTTATAGGTGTAACATTTATAGAGGGTGGACTGTAGTGGGTCAAAATCCTAGTGTTTCCAATTTCAACTGGTTACATGTTGTGATCTTTCGGTTTTGCCTTTATTGATTGAGGGTTAATACTATAGATTCCACTACAATGCTCGGTAATTTTTTTGAAGTTTTTGAATTTCAACTGGTTATTTTCCAGACTTGTTACATTTGTAACTAGCGGTTAGTTCTCCCCGTTCATCAAGCGAGATGCCCACCTCTTTCAGCAGCCACCTATCACTATTACATGAGGTGAAAACGCAATATATATGTATATACACATACATACATACATACATATATGAAATGGTGAGGGCCCATCTCAAAGGGGTGGGCATATAGCTCTAGCCATAGGGGAGTGGAAAGTAGATTGATGATTTATAGTTATGCAAATTCATGCCCTTTAGATATAGTCATGTGGACTCAAGTTATGTACTTAAAGTCCTTACTTGCATCTTCCAATCTTGTAATAATAATAATAATAATATTCTTAGAGTTGAAATATACGTGTAATTGCTTAAAATTAGTGATTTTGTATGGAATTTGATATATATATATATTGGGTGAGCACGTGTTGGGTGGTTGAGTTTTTTTTTGGGTCAAAAAGTCATATTGAACATTTCAACCACCCACTTTGCACTAGCTCACATGAGTCATGGCCTAAGAGAATTTAAGCCCACCATAAATCAGGGCCCTCAAGCACTTAAACTAGAAAATATGGAACCACATTTTGAAAATAATTGAACTCCATCCCAAATCTCCTATAATTAGAACAAGGGCAATACGGTGGCGAATAATGAAGTCTAATTTCAATTACCATGACTTCTAAGAAGATTGAATATTGCATGGGGATGCTAACCAATTAAGGCCCGATAGTAACGGCCCGAAAAGGGCTCCAAAAATAGGTGTGGGAATTGGGTCATTGACAAATTTGGGTGCTTCCACATTACTTACGCCAAATAGAGTACCTTTGAGCTCATGTGAAGCAAAATAATCCACCATACTCTCCATTTGGTGTAAGATAGACATGTGCAATTCGGTTACTTATCTTTATTGGACACTTATATTTGAGTGGTATGTGATTTGTTATACCAAAAAAACATATGTTTGAAAGAGATTGGACTACATGCTCAAATACCATAACTATTCTAATTTAATATTCAACATAATTGGGGAAAGGAAATTTATATGACCATTTGATGAGCACAAAAATCTTCACTTTGATAATGATTAAGATATTCACATGAGCATCTAAAATTATAAGAAAAGTTGATGTGGATTCGCTCACCATTTTGTACTGAAACTGCGTGTTTCATATCCTAGAAGAAGTGGGCTAGTTGGAAAAAAGTACCCATTTCCAAGTTGGTTTTGATCAATTTAGGGCAAGTGTGAAGCACACCACCATCCTGCAAAACACCTAATCTGTCACAAGTGCCAAATGGACTATTTGTGATCAGCTGGTATGCGACTAGGCGCCACCGTGGACACAGGCTCCAAGATCACCATGTTTCGGTTGAATGTTCTTCCCATCCATACCTCACCGATCCACAAACACTCGTACTAGATTACCACAATTTGTCTGAAAATTTCAACCCGCAGTGTATGCAGAATGGTTGAATTTTATACAGCAGGGAAGTAAGTCATTGTCAAGGGTGGAGATGACCCTGCGTTCGGACATCTTTGGAAATACTTAAATGAGAAACAGGACTGTGGACTTCTACGAGGTGAGAGCTTGAAAGGATTATGGATCCTTGGAGGATCGGTGCTGTAGAGCAGAGCAGGACGGTCATCGTGGCTTTGGGGCATTAAAGATTGGACGATAGTGCAATTTCATCCCGGAATGCAGATGGGATTGCTTCTTGGGCGTCGGCAGGCCATGCGCAGATGAAGAAGAGGCATGTGAGGCTGGCAATTGGAGGGGTGGGCGAGGGAAGTGTATTTGGAATAATTTTAATAATAATAAGATGATGAAGATGATGAAGTGGGTGCCAATTGTGTTGCCATGGGTGCTTGCGCCGGCTTTGTTCACGGTGGTGGTGGCGGCAGTCCATGCTTGGCAGACCGATTCTCTTCTGGACGCTCTTCTCTTCGTCAGTAAGCCTCTCATAACTCATAACCAGCTCAATTCTACTCTTGTGCTCACACCTTCAGCATCTCTCTCATAACTGTAGCTGGAGCTAAGCTGATTCACGAGGGGCAAGATGTGATAGCAGCAGACTGTGATTGTTTTGGGATGGTTGAAATCCATCATCTGTAAGCCTTTGAGGAAACCAAGGGTTTTGCAGAATTTGAATACGTTCTGCATTGAGGTGTGATTTTTATTAACAAAGAAAACAGAGCAGTAAGATATCGCGTCATATGTCCACAGAGCTCATTGCAATTTGATGTGTGCTATATCTCATTTCGTGTTGTTCATTGACATCAATCCCAACGCGATTACTGAAAATTGCTCCAGCAGATATTTAGTATGTGTAGAACCCAATATTTGGCTGCACCTTTGTGATAGTCGAGGAAAGGTGGGTGTTCTAATGCAGGATTTTGGACCATTTTTCTTGACTTGGTGTATTGATGTGCACATTGTGTAGTTTTACCGTTGGCTGCTTGGACAGCCATTATACGGGGCTGCAAGGAGCAGGTTCGTGATCCCATATTTTCGCCGTCATTCATAGCCGCTGTGATTGTGACGGACTTCATCACTGATGTCGTCGTTCTTCGGCCTGGTAAGTACATTTGCCTTTCCACTCCTTTCTGTTTTGTTTTTTTTTTGATGGAGGCCTTGATTAGGGCTCCTCTCTCAAGATTGTGTCAAGAAATTAAATACACAAGACACGACTTCTGTGTGCCAAGAAGTCTTAGGAAGTAGGTCAAGAAACAGTATGGTTTTGTATGACACTTTTTATGACAGGCTGAGTCAAAACCTCAGATATTTTTTCCAGGTCACTGATGAACAATGGTATTGTCTTGGGCTGGACTCTGACTTCAACTCTCGTGTACAGCAATCAGTGTAGGGTTGCAGGTTGCTCTTGGTCTGGCAACAGTGAACCTGCTTTTCGTCTTTTGGAGGTGAGCGCCATTCCAGAGAATTTGTTTTGTTGGGGTCATCGCGCAAGTGTTATCTTCATCCTTATGTCTGGACACCCCTAAATTGCCTTGCTTATCTGTTGCAGCGGGCATTCATGTCTGGCGCTTTAAGATGTTTTTACCCAGAGGCTTTTTGGCTTTACGTTCTGTAGGAATCACATTCTAAGATCTTCATATCCTGCCTTTAACTTAACGATGTCATTCCAAGCTCCAGCTCTGATTGCCTCAGACATGGTAGACACAATGACATGCAACCTTATTGCAGGGCTATAACTTCTGATCCAGGTCGGTTCCCAGTACTCCCAGAGCTAAATGACACCTGGCGTGGCAGCCAAGAATGTGAGGTCAATGTTCCCTTAGCTAAAACTCTGCAGTCAGAACATTGGGATGTCCATAGCTTCCCAGCGGTAAGACATTTATACCATGAAGTTGCATACTGGTAAGGGATAGTAATGAATAATCTAGAGCATAACCTCCTGGACTTCACATGTGCTTGCACGATAAACATAATATTATGTCCTGTATGCCTGCTTGCAACAATACAAAAATGAGGAACACTACCAGAAGTTGGAAGTGAATTTTCTCCTTGGAAGGTCACAATGGTCCATTTTGTTATAACTTATGAGTTCTAATTGTGAATTATGTAATTCCAAAAATTAAGTCATGTATGGGACTTGAGCAGGAATCATCTGAATTCAGGGACCTGGAGGTTGGCAAAATAGAACCTTATGAGGTCTCCGAGAAGTTTGAACGTGACACAGAAGAAGATGTTGCTGTTGGTGATGCTGGAGAAGAACAATCACCCAAGAGATTAGTAAGTCCCCTTGCATTTGATTTGGGTCATACTCAAATTGTTGTAGTATGCTAAGCCTTTTGAATTCATTATTTACATCAGCAAATCTTGACAACCTGAACTCCAATCTACAAAATGTAATTCTGAGGCATTGGAAGAATAAACCCAAACGGTCCAATTTTGGCTGAAATCTAGCCACAAATATGACTTAATAGTAATTATCGATGGAATTGGTCAACCTGGCCCTCCTCACGTCTTGAAGCTCCAATGCAGTGTATTCTATACTTAAGGTGAAGTAGGTCCTGCTTACTACATGGTCAATATGGGTACTTCCACCCACTAGTGACTGGCATGCTTATGCAAAAGTACTCATGATACAAAAGCAGTGAGAAATAGTTCCGTGGCAGAACTTGAGTTTCCAAGGAGTGTGTCATGATGGAAACTCCACCTTCTGTGCTGGTGAGTAGGTATTCCTATGTTTTGTGAGGAAGTTTCAAGTTGATCATATGTTGATAGGTATTTGGAATGAGAATTGGATCCAACATGGGTAGAGAGTATTCTTTAGCTACAATTACAGTGAGAGTGATTGAATTTTACCCATCCCCTTGCCACTGCTTAAGTCCCTATACATATGCATATAAGTAGCTTCTGGCTTAATATAGTCTGAAAATACTTTATGTGGACTAACTGGTCATCTCCTTCACCTACAAACGATTTAGCCCATCTCGAACAAGTTCTTTATGTGTCCAGATCGATTGATTGTCGTTTGCTCTGGTTTTATTCCTCCAAATGCATAATCAGAAGTTCTAACTTGTATGCTGTCTTGTGTCACAGCCAACACGGGCCAGGTATTGTCGGAAATGTAATGCATGGATTGACCACTTCGACCACCACTGTCCTGCCATGAACAATTGTGTGGGTAAGGCCCTGTCTCTAAATTGCAAAATCTTCACTGTCATCGTAATGTGACTACACCTTTTCCATCAGATAGTGTGGGTTACGATTCGGAGTTACATTGTGCTATAGCTTTTTATGGTGAATTTAGTTACTTACCAACAAAGTTTTCTAATGTTTTCTAATGTGCAAATAACCTGTTTGTGCTCTAATTGTAAAAAATGGAATTGACTAGAAAGTCATAACATGGCATAACCCCAAATAATAACCCACAGTAATTTTATGGAAAGGTGTAGTTGGGTAGGTGATACATTCTAGCTCATCAACAATGCTCTGTCGGGTAGGCCCTGTCTCTTACAAGCAAATATATCACTAAGGTCATTCTGTAGACACTAGTTGGGTAGAATTATATCTTTGTAGATCACTAACAGAAAGCATAGGCTTGTCAAAAGAGCAACTGGGATTGACACAGAAATATGGTGCTGTAGTGTTGATGTAGTTACTATCTACTCATTCAGTTACCATAGCTGATTATAGTAGTGATAGGCAATTTAAAAACTGGTGCTAGGGTCTTCACCTCGATTTTTGTGGGCTCCGTGCTAGAGACAGGAGATGTTATTGGTAAGGACATGCACTATATATGAATCCCGTGTAATAGCTTTTTCACATGAAATCTGCTGTTGGAATGCAAATCAGGTCGAAAGAATCATGTGTTGTTTTTGGGCATGCTACTGGCGTTCATTGTTGCGGAGTTGTTGTATATTGAATGCTGCCACTTATGTATGTTCTCTATCCTCTGTTTACCTTTTCGTTCTTTTGCTTTCTACTACTACTTGCAACTTTGTGTGTGCAAACAGGTGCTTATGCTCAACAATGATTGAGCATGCAGAATGTTGGGTTGCAGTTGTTTTAATCAGGATATTTTTGTTCTCATGCCTGACAAAGGTGTATATTCATGACTTGTGAATGTGCTGCAGATTTACGTTCACAATGGCTATTATCTCCTCCCTGGCATGGTTATTCGTCACTGCCTATTGGTGAGATTTGGTAGTTGTTCACTCAGAGGTGATCCAATTTTGAGCACATGTATGTATATCCACGTGTTGCCCAGATGTATGCAGCTCTTTGTCTTAGAGATGACTATGTTTGGGTCCATTCAAGAAATCCTGCAAACAAGTTGTCCCCAATTTGTCAGGCTGGAAAGATCCTAAACAGTTGAAAGGGAAACTTAATTGTAAAACTTGGGAGTTTCTGAAATGTTTATAGATTTAGAGGGAGGATCCTGAAGCACCTCTGTTTGTTGCATGGTAAACCCTGAAAGGCTGTTGAGTACTTTGCGGAAGTGACTGAAGTAGCTGATGTGTCTGATTGGACCATCTGCTTCTTACCAGGATTGCAAGGATTGGAGGAAGCCTGGAATGCCATCTGTCAGGTATTCCAATGTTCAGATCTTCATTGTGTGATTAATAGGGGGAGATTATTCTTCTATCGATATCAAATGTTTACAGACATTCCGGTTTAATAATCACATATAAGAGGTTTCTCTACTGTTGGACCGGTATATAGGTGAGTGCATGGGTATGAATAATCAACATCAATTAAGGGTGTCAAAGAGCCTACCCATGGGTATAAATATTGTAATACAAGCCAAACATTGATATCTGGTGGGTATGTCAAGGTGAGAGGATCTTTGTATATTGAGTTATTATTTGGGTCAATACCATTCTAAAACATATTGATAGTAGGGTGATTTCACGTAGGTATGAAGGTTCTTGCATGGTATATAGACCCCAAATGGTATCGAAAAAAAATATACCATCAAATACCCATACAATACTGTTATAGAAAAATATGACATCCTCGTTATAGGTACCTGAATGGTATCAGAAGAAGACGATACCATGCCAATACTGGTCTCAACGTGTCAATATGTTGTACTCGTGCATTTTGTGATCACTCATTTCCTGAGTTGCATCCTGTGGGTGATACAGGTGATGAATAGGCAGCCATGGGTGGCCAGCACAGCATGCTTTGCCATTTTACAGGCCATTTGGCAGGTGCATGGTGCCTCCAGATGCTGAAGCTTGCTGTGTGATGGGTTCTAAGGGTTGCATTTTCTTAGGTTGCAAATTTATATTTCTGAAGCTGGTGATGTAATCAATGTATATAAAATTCCTTGAATTTTAGAACATCAATAGATGCTAATTAAAGTGGGTATTCTGATGTTTGAAGCAGATTCCGTTGCTGCT
Organism: Polytrichum commune; assembly: GCA_950295325.1. Taxonomy (NCBI): domain Eukaryota; kingdom Viridiplantae; phylum Streptophyta; class Polytrichopsida; order Polytrichales; family Polytrichaceae; genus Polytrichum; species Polytrichum commune. The sequence continues at coordinate 6,835,084 of OX485807.1, forward strand.
ATTCCATTTGTACTGTGCTGCAGTCAACTTGAACACAAATGAATGGGTATGTCTTCCTTTACTTCTAATATATGCCATCCTGTAACCTTTGATCCCAAATCTTTGTAGTATACTGCCTTAGTCTGCTCAAATATCTTTCCTTAGTATGGTACTTAGCTCTCTGCCTTATGGAGAACAATGAATTGACTCTACACACCTTGTAAAACATTGTATTTTGTGCTTCCTATATTGCGGGAGAGACTTGGTATTCATGACATATCTCAGTGAAAATGAACTCATCTGCACATCTGAGTACATAACCACAATTGTGAATGGCTCTTTTCATGATGTGGTGGAAAACATGTTTATTGTGCATGATGGAGGTGATGATACACCAGTTTAAGATGGTACTATAGCACTGGTGGTGTGGTCAGAGTCTAGGTTGTAGTCTGGAACTTATGAAATGCTACACTTGCTTATGTTAGAATCTTAAGGTAGATGGGTCTTGGATCCTTTCGTTTTCTGAGTACCCCACTTCTCCTAGGATATGAAATACACGATTAGTGCAAGATGGTTAGCAAATCCAAATTGAGGCTGTAGCCGCTTTCCTTATAATTTTTGGAGCTCATATGAATATCTTATTCATTATCAAAGTGAAGATTCTTGTGCTTTTTAAATGGTCATATAGGTTCCCCCCCTCCCACAAATTTTTTTTTATGTTGACTGTTGAGCCTAGAATGGTTATCATCTTTTGAGGACACAGTCAACTCTCTTTTAAACACTTGATGCCTTTTTGGTATCTGTTCTTGGAGCCACACCAAACCACATATCACTTAAATATAGGTTTGCGATTAAGATAGGTAATTGAATAAGGGCTTTGTAGCTTAGTAATGAGAGGTGAGAAGCCTACGAGTCCCACATAATGTTGCTTCTTAATTAGTGCTTGGGCTAATTGGTCTTCTTTGATTTGGACACATGATGGCTGCAGCTCAAGTGGGAGAATTATCCAAACTTGTACATCGATCTCCCTCCTGGACCTGGTTAGTCCCATCTACATGACTCTTGTGAGATCTAATCTTTAATACTTGGATGATCTATGTTTTGGGGAACTTATTCCATGTGATGGTAGCATTTTAGGTTAGTTGACTTCTACTCCCTACTATTCTTATCACGCTTGAAGGTAGCATGAAGGACATTCCTGTGAAAGAGATTTCTCTTGCAGGTCCACCTTCTTGAAGAAGCACTAAACTCAAAGGGATAAAGTTCCTGGATTCAAAAGGATGTCATCGTAGGGAAAGTAGGATGTGCAGTTGATTCACTAGGACCTGGCACATATGTAGTCCAAGCGTTCTGCTGTAATTTCATGATAGGTGCTTTCAAGTTTTAAAATCTGCAGGCAATGGGAGGTTGGGTGTAATAACATGGCTTAACTGTGCAGGTCGAGCATATTCGAAGAAAAAGTTTGTGAACCCATACGACCAGGGTGTTCTCATGAATCTTCGGCAATTTTTCCGATCTCGAGTATAAATCTTCACAAGCTGGTCTTCTAAACAAATCTATTTTTATCTCAAAATTCTGATAACAAAATATGATAATCTCATGTTTCCTACTGATAGGTTTGGCAATTAATGCCCGTACCTCCCTGCAGGATCCACCTGAGAAGCGGTTGATATGATTACTGGTTAGCTGTATAACATGTCAAGCTGAACTTCCTGAACAATCTTACATTTGCAGATTACTGGTTTGTTGTCAGTGTTTATGAAAGGCAACTAGACTTACATTAGGAATGGCTAGTCAATGGGTAAAATGTTGTGTACATTAGTACCCCACCCTTGTCACTTTTTTTTAATTGTAGATTGAAATCTCCTTTCACATAAAGGTAGATTTCACCATGACAAGTTCGAAATACTAGTGGATGTCAATGCCCCTTCTAATTGATATTGTTTAGGGCTTTCCTCTTAATGGAAGTATGTTGTAGGTGTTGTAAGGACTTGAAGTTTAGAATAGACTAGTCTTCTAGGTGGTAGTTCTGGAGTTTGTGTACGCATGGCACTGTTGGGAGTCTTGTCTCCGATGTTGTGAAGATGAAAGCTATAAGGATTTGCTTCTGTTTACGATGTTCATCACTGGCATTTGAAGGAGTGGATTAAGAAGGGCGCAAACATTTTGTAGTTAGGACATTGTCAAATGCAACTCTGTTTGTCTCCATAATTAAGCTTAATGATACAAAGAAAGTGAGCTGAAAGGATCCTCTGAAGCAGTACTGCATTGATTTAAGGTAATTATTGTGGGTCATTCTATAACCACCTTTTAATAGCTGTGTGGATATTCGATAATTGTCTACCATAGGAAGGGTGAGCATTCTTCCAGGACTGTAAGGTAATCATTGCTTCTTCACAGTTATTCCTCTTGGCTGATCTGAGTAAGCTTTTATTGCAAGTGGTCATTGCCTTGATGTAGTTATCATTTATGACTTGGATATCTGTTTCATTGCAAAATTTCAGGGTGAATTCATGCTCAAGTTTTCCCATGTGGTACAGCATATCTGGGATTAATGAAGTAGACATAGCTCAATGAGAAGAATTTGGAAACGGAATTCACACCTATAGAAAATTATACGGGAGGAAGTTGTTAGCTACATTATTCTCTTTTGATTCAGAAATTTAAAAGTGCATTTGCATCACAGTAAGTTGGACTGAAGCTAGACCTCAAAGTAGCCAAAGAAATACTCCCTTGTTATGAAAGATTTCATGGTTCAAGAAAACACTCTCAAATGCCAAAGACCAACAACCATATGTGAAGTTGATTTATGTTGGCAAGATAACAAGGGTAGAAACCCAATTGGACCTCCTTGCTTCAGATCCCTTAAAATTGTCCTCTTCCACTGAGGGCTTTAATCTATCACGACTTATTGTGATACTGACAACTTCATAATCTTGCACGCAGCATCACCTGATATTTCCTTCATGTACTGACATCCTAGATGCAAGAATGACGTCGTTCCGTGACTTCTCCTGTCATGCTGATGTATGGCTTGATCATTGCAATCCTGGAAAATATGTACAGAGCTACTGTTGTCTGCAGGATGATATTATTCTGCAGTACGATCAGCTTGTTGTACTCTGTCCTAGGGAAACGGTTCAGTGATTCCTTCAAAGTATCAATGTGAATTGGTTGAACTTTCAAGTTACTCAATTTTACTTCAAATTTCCAAGTTGAGCAGTCATATGTGCAATTTGCAAACTACATTTTAAAACATGGTGCATGATGTAATATGCTACACTTTCTCCTGTATACTATGTCCTATTTTTTACTTTGTAATATAGAACATACTTGAAATTGGTAACACAAAAGGACATGCACTGCAGCACTTATCTACTATGACGTTATAAAAGTAAGGATGATACTGCACATGTGCTTTGTCAAAGTTTGTCCAAGTTCCTCATACTTGACTATTGACTGAATAATTATTAACCACCAGTACGCAAGTGATTGATTTACATATATACACTTTTGTGCATGAGATCATTAATTTGACTACATTATTTTTGAGCAATTCTGCATGGGTGAATGTCTACTGCGTTGGAAAATAATTTGCATGATTAGTTGTCAATCAAAACACATACACATGACAAGGTAACGTATGACATGTGGAAATGATAAATGAAATCAAGTATCATGTAAGGTGGAAGCACTACGTATTCCGTAGGTGACTCCAATTCAGACACCTATATTTTGTCTTATAGTCAAGCTACACATTTCAATATGAAAAGTAAATTCATTATTGAAAAGAAACTTGGCTCATTGGTTAAAAGAGACAAAATTTCAACAATCAATATTGTCCACTTTGAGGGGCCTATGTAACCACTTTGGGTTGCATAGGAATGTAGTTTCCACGAATTTCCCTAAATTGCACAATGTTGAAATTCGATGAACTCATGTGCATTAGCCTCCTTATGGATTTGCTGATTTCTTGAAAAAAAACTCTGACATTTTTATACATGTTAAGGGTTTCAAGTTATCGACGTGGCTGTTATAGGCGCTTCTACCTAAGCAGGTGGAAATGCTACACGATATTAAGTATGTAGATGCGGCAAAAAAGTGGTTCTCACCTTTGGGGTTGACCGAAACTTGGGATGAAGAAGGATCTCCAACGACGTCGGAAATTTAAAATAGCTTTTGTTGGACTCAGATCATGCAAGTAAGAAGGGTGTTCATATCTGGCCGGTGTGGCTAGCACAACTACTGGACAGATGGTCTCTTGCGGGACTTGATTAAAATCACAAAGGCACAAATAGTTGAAGAACTCTATTTTCGGGAGTGGCAAGTGATTTATGAAAGAACGCACCAGCAATGAAACCGTTTGTAGCCTTGTTTGTGCTGGCGTTCATGCTGGGCAGTGCAGCATGGCTAGCCGCAGCTGCACCGCCAAAGATGGTCTTTGCTCATTATCTTATCTATGCAGATGATTCAATTGAAACATACAAGCAGGAGATTCAACTTGCTCAGAGCAAAGGAATCGACGCGTTTGCGTTGAACACCAATGTGTGGAGGAAGCAACTGGCAGACAACATCTACAACGCTGCCTCGGACCTTGGCACCGGGTTCAAGTTGTTCTTCTCCGCTGACATCCACAAGGATGATAACGGGAGACTGTCACCATCGGATATCGTGGCTATGCTCTCATACAGAACTCATTCAAATCAACTGCAATACAATGGCAAGTCGTTCTTCACATCCTGGCTGGGGAACGACGATGGTTACTGGAGTGACTACTCGTACGCTAATGCGGTGAATGCATGGAACGACATTTTCTCCAAAGCCGGTGGGAAGGACTTGTACTTCTTCCTCCCGTTCTTCCCTACTGACGGATCCTACTATGGAGTCAAGGGAGTTTATGATCTGTTTGGGTCGACTGTGGATGGCTATTATGGTTGGGACACGTCTGCTTGGAACTACAAGGCTCCCGATTACTCTGTGCCTGCCGTCTCGCCAGGAGACGCAGACTCTCTTCGTATCAGCAACGACTATGGCAAGACTTACATGGCCATGGTCTCTCCATGGTTCTTCAAAAACTCCAAGACGAACTCTGACTGTTGTGATTCGTCTTGCAGTTCCACCTCGACAAGCCAGTCGAGTTGTCCCTGCCAAGTGAAGGGAGACTACCAGGGATCAGGCCTGTGGCTTCAGAAGTGGAGTCAGATTATCGCGAATCCCTCTCCCTTAGTGGAAATCGTTACCTGGAACGACTGGATCGAGGGACACTACATCTCACCACCTCTTAGCACTGGAGCTGGTGCTTCAGGTGTGAACGTTGCTGCTTTTCCGCATCAAGCATATCTCGAGCTCGGCAAGCACTACATCCAATGGTACAAAACTGGCAGTGAGCCGGTTCCAACAAAAGACGAGATATACTTATTCTACTTCACGCAGGGTCATGGTGTAAACATCCCTCAAGTGAGATGTGGCATCTTAAACGCAGATAAGTTGACGGACACCGTTGTTGTAGTTGTGGTGCTCACTGCAGGTGCACCAGCTCAACTCACCCTCCAATCTGGCGGTTATACGAACAATATCAACACTTCTCCGCAATCGCAGGGCGTCTTTGTTCACGGCATCGGATTCCAGCCTGGAACGCAGTCAGCAACTATCAGAAGAGGCTCCGTCACTTACACCCTCAGCGGGGATGCAGAAATCAGCAATTCTGGCCTCACCGAATACAACTTCAACGTCTACTCCATCTTCTGCTCCGATGTGCAGGATGGCCATTGCGGACAACCTGTGAATGTTAACTCGTACGCAGATCAGCACTTGTCAAGCCATGTAGTCCCCTCAGAACCTGCAGCAACCGTCGGATAAGCTTAGATTAGGAGCATGAGAAGCACATCATCAGGCTGTTACATACAACTGAACCGGCATAATTATACATAGTTTGTACAGTTTATCCTAGACTCAAGAAGTTGAAGTTTGTGCATCTTTTCCTAGACTTTCTTTTTCACATCGCCGTTGTTGATGGCGCGGTACTAGTTCTACTAGCGAAAGAAGAGTATCGTATCTTAAGCATGCTAAATACAACTATAGACATGCTGATCTTAAGTATGGATGCTGGTCAACTGGAGGATCCATTTTTCTTCTCTCCCTTCTTGACGTGTATGTTGGACAGGATATACCTTGTAGCCAATCGATGCGGACTCTTTCGTTCTAAATTGTTGGCGCCATTGCCAGGTTTTCACCATTGTAGTCCCGGCCTGTATATATACGAGTCATATTAATTTTAACAGAAATGCAATTAACACAATAATTCGATAACCAAAGAGGAGCAACTCGCCATTGCCGGCGTTCAGGAAGACGTTATGAGAAGAATATCAGGGAGCACGGACAGTACCTACCTCCGCAGAACAGTGTTTCACCATTGTCACTAATGCCTTTCTCATTTCTTTTCTTGTCATCGCGTTTTTAGCCCCCTTGGCTGCGTTATCGATCGCAGCATTTCATTGATCGAACAAATTATTTGTCTCAAGCGACAAGAATTAGGATCCCAGGGTAAAGGTGGAGCAATAGTTCCAATGGCCAGCCATGGCCAGCATACTGCAATGATCATACACTCCCTCGACAAGCAGAAGGAGAAATCAAAGAACTGGCCTAATTTCGATGCACTAAATCCTCTCAACATAAGGCGTCGTAATTTGAAACCTCAGCATCTGGATATGGACAGTAACAAAATTATTTTCATACTACCGTCCATGGCTTGAACCAAAAAACACAAGTGGCGGCGGTTCCTTTAGCGTCCTAGCCAATTTGTAAACTAAAAACGACTTGTTACATCCAGCCATGGTAGGAGCAACATGCCAGTCGAAGTAGCGAGACTAAACACACGATCTGTGACCTTTTCGCAAAATGTCGTATCTCGATCTCATACGCCAATTCTAAACCATCACTTGGTCTAAGAACATTTCTAACGAGCTCGTGAAGTGCAATCAAAACTGTGGATCTTCAACCTTGTTTACATAAGGACACAACACCGAAACTACATGAACTCAATCACATGTACCTCCTTATAAATTTGCTTTACAATTTTTTGAAAATTTCCATGAAATTTTTCGAGGAAGTTCAAGATCTCAAGCACTTACTCAAAGTTTTCAATAACTTATAGGCACTTCTACTCCACCTCTTGTCGACAACCAGCGACTTGGAAAGGCCATGCGAATTGAAACAATTGTCAAGCACTGGGATGGGGTTATTGGGCACGTGGAAGGCCATGAAGTTCAAGCTTTATTACCATCGGACGCCATGAATAATCTCCGGACGCCAGAGCACAGCGACCGATGGACGAAGCCTCTTAGAGAGTAGGTATTCTTGCAACACCAGAGACCCGAGGCAGAGAAGGAGAGATTTCTTTCGTATCGTGGCCACAATTATTCAAAGGTGTCGAGGATCAAGCCTAGCGTTAAGGAATATCTGATCAAATTAATTTTCCGAGGCGGTCTCCCTTCAAGTTTCAAAGTATTGTGTGGCTGCTAAGAAATTTTCTGTCCTCCGGGGAGTTGCGATCAAGTGGCGGTGAAGCTCACGAGGTTTGAATTCAGGTATACGAATTACTGGTGTGCTTTGTTTTTATAATATTCAATTAAAGCTTTGTGGATTTTTCATACTACTTGGATCCAAACGAAATCATGTGTTCATGAATTTCTTCGGATGCCATTTATGGTGTTGCACTCTGTTGTAAAAGGACCTACTAGTCACGCAGTTTGGCCTTGGGAGATCTCAGTACTCGTGATAAATTATCATGGTAGAGGTTCAACATTAGGATTAGATTTTTGTGTATGAACCTCTCATGCCAATATGTGTCATCCTCATGTGTCACATGTGATACCCAATCGTGTCATCCTCATACGAGATTAATCATGTCCTAAGTAGGTGGTGGTCGAGGTAAGAGATTGCGTAATTTTAAGGAACCAATTTGTTTGATTCGATTTTCCATTCTCGGTGTAGCTACATGTAGAAGCATGAAGTTGAAAAATGTGGAAATTCAACAGTTTAGAAAGGGACATGAGGTAGGGTTTTTTACGTTTTTTGATACTTAACAGGAAGAGGTGTAGAGATGGCTAGCAAGTTTGAGGAACCTGTGGCGGACAAGAAGAAGAAGAAGAATTCGAGCTTTGTGACGGGAGATGCTGTTATGCCCAAGTGGGCTCAAAAGACCGTCACTCTTCCTCCTCACACACGTGGCTGCCATCTCGTTACACCCCTGGTCCGTATGCTATATTTCCTCCATTTCCAGCGCCATTTGTGGTTATTTTACTTTTTAGGTCGTGGGTTTTTGAAAGGTGCGTGTAGACTCTGCCAATGTTATCTAATTTTAATTCAAGATTCTCTCTGTAGCTAGTAAGACATTCAGAATTTGTAAGCGTTGCTCACCCTGGAATCTTATGGTGTTCTGTATGGAAGATTTTGAACCCTCAGCAATTGTCAATTGCATTTAATTCTTTGTTGAAAAGGTCAAATGATGAAGCTTCTTAGTGTGCTTGTCATGTGCTGGAATCTATATTGCAGTAGACTTAGCTTGATTATCCCTTCGTAGTGCTCAGCTTTCATCGAGCACTCACATGTGTGTTTTGAAATTTTATTTACATATCCACTGCATTTCTTGAGGGGAAGATGATGTCCATTTGTATGTTCAATATTTTCGACTTAATCCACTTGGTTATGACATTAATGGGCCTGTGGTAGCTCTAGGTATCTCAAGAAGTCATCTAGTGTTCTGGCTCACATGTATTTGCAATAACTCAAATGAGCCTACCTCTCGTTAGAGTCATAGAAGATGGAGAGATAGGATAAATGAATTCTGATACAGATTGTTCTTCAATGTACAGATTGTGAAGGAAATTGAGGCTGAGTTGGCCCACTTTAAATGTGGCCTGGCCCATCTTTTCTGTGAGTAACATTAACTACCATTGTCAACCATAAATCCTGCTCTTTTTCTTTCTCTATGCGTGTGTGAGTGTATGGGATCATGGTCGCTCGTTAGGGTTAAGGCATTACTTTGGTTCCAATGCCAGAACTGTAGAGAATCTACCATCACTTAGGGTCGTTTTTGTGTAACTGCAAGTCTTGCATTGAATGCAATTGTAGGCATTCTTAAAGTTGGTGGTTTTCTCGGTTGTATAGTGCAGCATACCAGTGCATCATTGACAATCAATGAAAATTATGACAGCGATGTCCTTGAGGACGTTGAAACTTGGCTGAATGGAGTTGTGCCAGAAGTAAGAAAGATCTCAACCTACATTTAGCTTTCGCTCACTTGACAAATAGTAATTAGGTGGAGGTTTATTGTTCAATTTCAGATAAAAGAGAAGCGATGTTCTTTTCTCTTGTCCAAGATTTGGAACTCCATTTTTTGTTACTGTTGGTTTGGTGAGATACTAACATGTCGAAGTTGTTTTCAGGGAAGGAGAGCCATATGGAAGCATACAATAGAAGGTGAATTTGTTGAAGTTATCAACTGTTTTAGAATGTTTGTTTTATGTTAGTTCTATTTTCATGGTTTTCCTGTGTAGGGTAGTATGTTTGAGACTTGGATACTCCCCTCCCAATCACATTAGTGCAAATTGACTCAATCTGACGATCTATTTGAGAATGACCCTAAGTGGCTATAGGATGTATTTACGCTTTTGCTTTTTAAACGACACTCTGCTATTTATCTGAAATCCTGGTTGTGTAAATGCAGGACCTGATGATATGCCAGCACATATCAAATCATCTGTATTCGGTTGTGCACTCTCGTATGTTCCCTGCATCATTACTGCTCTGTCCCATATCTTCTTCTTAGCCATTCATTGTAGTTTTGAATGACACAACAACATAGAAATGGACTTGGAGGTCGTTATGGTTTCCATTTTAGTGCAGCCGACACTGATTATGCTAGAATACTGATAGCAGTTGTGTTTTGGTACCTTAAAAGAGTGATTTGGTAGTTTAGAGGATAAGTTGTCAACCTGAAGTATTCTCTGTCTGTTATGCAGGCTCCCTATTACAGATGGCCGACTCAATTTAGGAACTTGGCAGGTGTGATTCCGCTGCCAGTGTCACCGAGAGTCATCTGAATTGTTTCAATGGTCACTGAAGAGATAGATGATGGCATTCACTTCATTTGGATGAATAAGTGCATGTTCTCAAATTCCTTTGAATCTAATTCCTGGGTATATCTAGCTTAAAAGCCTTTTAGCAGGGCACTGGAACTCTGGTTCATTGGCTTTGGCATCAGATATGTTCATGCTTTGATAGGATGAATTGATTAGAGTCTTATTTTAAGGTGCTTTGCTGGAATGCTTGTGTGCCTTGACACATTTGTTTTTGTGTTTGTAGGGAATTTGGTTGTGTGAACATCGGGACCATGGCACTGCACGGAAGGTGGTCATCACTATGACAGGAGCTTAGAGCTTGTCACAGATTTTATTCTGAAGAGTATCTACATAAATGAGTGATTTTGCTCCTTTTGTAGTGGCGTTTTTTTGCAATTACATGACATTGTGGGCTACGGTGATTGCCTCTATAGGAACATGGAGAGTGGTCACATTTTATTTTCTTCTTTGGTGCCATTTAGCATAGTCCATCACAAAGATTTCACTCTAAATCTGCATTATCACATGTCAGCATGGCAGATTCTACTTAGAAAACAGTGTCATTTGCAAGTTCTTCTAATATTTTTTGCATTGGTTCCCAGTCAACTACAGACCCCATTCGTGTGTGTTGATAATTAGTATTACTTGTTGTCCCAATTGAGCCACGTTTATTCTGCACTTACTATTAAGTAAGTATCCTTTAGAAAACATATTTAGAATGTTATATCTATGTAATAAGTGACCAATGTCCCCATGGATCAATCCCAACACATAATATGTGAGGTACTTTATCCAGCTATCAACCCCACTACATCTTATCCACTGGGAGGGAATGATAGTTGGCTGCACTTCCATTCTAGAATAACGAAGTGTAGTAGTTGAATCTTGAATCAAAGTGGAAGTGGATGAAAGGGAGGAAAGAGGTATTATTAGTGACGAGTAATGTCATGGTGTGAATGGTTGCATCTCTTTCTTGCGCAAACTGGTGTCACTTGTGGTAGAACCTCCCAACAATAACTTCAATGTAACTTACTAGGTTAGACCTCTACTCTCCCGACCCATTGTGCCCATCCATACGAATTTATAACCTGGATAGGAACCCAACCCCATACACCCATGCAACTATGCACATGTCTGTGTGTACCCATCATATGCATGCATGCCCATGCCCGTGTGTACCCACCATATGCATGCACACCCATGCCCATGCCTATGTCATGTCGAGCGCTTTAAGAAAAAAATTTTTTTTTTTAATTTAGTTATATTATTGTACTTGGTCCTATTGTCCATGTCATGTCATACATAGCTCCATGTCTGCCACCTCCCCCTAGTTGTTCCCACCATGCCCACCTATTGCATTTGTAGTCTCCCATGTTTCCACATGTTCTGCATGTTGCACATGTGGATATAAGTTAATATCTAGGCAACCCTATGTCCATCCCATCATGTTGCACCCCTACATATGAATTAATATCTCGAATTAACATAACCTCATGCACCCATGCAACCATTTGCCCCCCCCCCCCGGATGCCTTTGTGTACTTGCCATATGCATGTATGTCCATCCCTACGATCCGCCACCATGCCCACCCATCCATGCCATGTTGTCACCTTGGCTCCATGCCCGCCACCTCCTTTGGGTTTCTCCACCATACCTACATTTTACACTTGTAGTCCCCCATCTTTCCACATTTGTTTCCTCATTATTTTATCACATTTGTTTTGAGAGGGAATCTTTGGGATGTGGTTCTTTTTCTTTGGATTTCTTGTTTTTTAGGCAAGAATGGTGGGGAACAACAAGGTGACAACTTCACCATCACAACTTCCATTGTATTTAGATAAATTGCTATGATGGCTACCAATATGTGGCCCAATGGGCGTGCCAACGTCGATCTACTATTGCGGGGATCCGAAACATGGCAAGGAGATGGGAAAAGCTTTGGACTATAGCTAGTTGTTAATGAAGACCATTGTGATTTGATGATGACAATGCAACAAAATGGTTCAAAGACAAAAGCAAACACGAGTTTTTTCAGCTATCGCAAGGTTATCATCTTCATAGGTTGATAGATAGTGACATTTAGTTGGATCAATTGTGAGCAAGATCACAATTATGCCTCGTCTTTGTCAGTTTCTTTGATTGTTATCCTTTAGTGTTGGTAGACACCATGGGGTGGTAGTAAGTACAGTCTTTTAGACTTCCAGATTAGTCATCAAAAATTGTATTTGGAAGTGCATGCATGGCTTTGAATGTGAGATTACAAAAACAACTCCAATTTCAAACCTAAGTCTTAGCTTGATGAACATAGCTATCAAATTTGAAAAAAATGTTATGGTTGGAAACCTTTGCACATATTTGTGAGAAGGAAAATTTAGTGCCTATGTGTTCTCAAAACAACTGATTCCCAATTGCATTGCATCATATTTGCAAACCTTTGACGAATTAAATTAGATGTGGCGTTTGATTCGAGAGTGTGTGTAGGTCAACTTGGAATTATTAGTTGTTTCAAGGATCATTTTACACAGGTGGAAAGATAGTTGGAGAAGATGGTGCGGGCCACAGGATTAAATGCTTCAAAGAGGAAGCGAGCCACAATGAAGAAGAAGGCAGCGGCCGGGAGGAAACGTGTGATTGTTGATGTTAGCAAGAAGAGACCGGCGAAGAAAATTTTGGCACAACAAAAGAAAAAGCGACGGAGGAAAGAAGTTTTCAACAAGAAGGGTTACGAGCCGTACATCTTTCGGCCAGAAACTCACAAAAGACGTCAAGACGAGGAGGAGGATGACGGAGCAACGACCGATGGTGGCGACTCATCGACATGGGAGACGGTTGCTGAGGACTCACAGGAGTCTTTTGACACAACGAGCAATGACATGGATAGGTCAAGGAACACTAATAGCAAGGGCAAAGGCAAAGGCAAAGGAAAGACGATGATGAAGCCGGATACAAAGGACAAGGGTAAAGGCAAGGGCAAGACCATGAGTCGGTCTCAATCGGTGAGTCAAAGAAGGAGCAATGCTAGAAACAAGAAGCCAATTGCCAATGATGATTCCAATGAGAGTGAATCCTTTGAACGGACACCCGATGAGAAGGATGATACGGGCAAGGAAGAAGTGCAACCAATGCGGAAGTAAGATAATTTTATTGACTTGATGAAATGTTAGGAGGACCCTTGGTGATGACAACAATGCATTATGATTGCCAAGACCTACAAGTATCTTGAGAATTGCTCACAAATGGTTGATTTGATTTTGCACATAGATACCCATCCTTGTTTTATTCTACATTTTCTCTCTTGTGATTGTAGCTTGGAAATTTGCAAACTCTACCCAAAGTTTGAATGGCACAAGCTAAGCAAGAGCATAACACCAAATAATGTTGATGTTGTGTTATTGATTAGCTTGTATTATTTAGACTATATAATCCAACCCGCCATTGAAGCATATACATGCCTTTGATCAACAAGGTTGGTAATGCACATGCTGTAAAACATAGGCTGCAAAGAGAAACATACATCCATCACTTGGCCATCACCGGTGTTTTTGATTACAAAATATTCACCAGTTGTATGCTTAGTGTTCATCTAAGCAAGAAGCCTATGGTAAGGGGACTAATGGTGAAACATTTAAGACTTTCACATACAATAACTCCATCTAGTTATCATATTTTAGGAAAATTTAACTGCCAAAGTATCTACCCCACCCAAAACCAAAGCCCTAAAATCTCGCACAATGCACATTGATATAGAGAATGTCACATGTACCTAGTAAGTTGCAAAGGTGATTTTGAGTCATCTACCAATCAAACTTTGAACCCTTATAACTTTTGCATACGAAATTCAAATAAGGTGTGCTTTGGTGCATTGAAAATTCTGTTCTGGATTTTTGATAAAATTCAATTGTTAAATGAATGTCAATGTAAAATTACGGTATATAAATGGTCTTTGAAGTGACTGTTTTAGCATCATCTACTTCCAGTTACACATATCTTCAAACAATATTAGGTTGGAGAAGCTTAAGTCTGTGTATGTAAACCATGCACAATGTACATGACTCACATCAAGATCCAGCTGCATGAGTAGTTCCAGATGACATTTTCAGTGCAATATTCTTGTCATAATCCTAATAATGACCTCAATAAGTTTGTTCCAATAAGTTCCAACAAACTTATTGAGGTCATTATTAGGATTATGACAAGAATATTGCACTGAAAATGTCATCTGGTAACATTGATCATCAGACAAGTTGCCCACAGCTACAAGGCATGTGGACCTAATGTGGTCATTCAATTACATGCCTAAGATATGCAGGTGTTATTCGGTAGACTTTCTTAATCGGACAAGTATATTTGATTGGTGTGAGGTTAGGTGAGGATCAAAGAACAAACACCATAAAAAGAAGACATGTTAAAAAGAGATCAAATTGGGATTGCACTATGTCTTCAAATTATATTAAGTACTTCACATTCAATAGTAAACATAATCTGAAGGGCCTATTTGCTCATTTGTTGAGAAAGAAAACCTTCACTTTCACCTCTTATAGCTTTGTATTTCTACTCCAATTCATAAACATGAAATGATGATGATTCACAATTGCTAATTGGATGAGACGATCCCACGCTTATCCGCCTGCTAGAAATGTCTGTGGAGTTGAAAGTGCCCACAATAAGACCACATACGACTCAAATCCTCAATGAGGCCTATAACAATCTCAAGGCCAAGGGACTCTTAAGATGAGCAAGCTGTGCTGAACACACTTAGAGGTGATTGTGCCAAACTTGTGAATTAAAGGTCGGCATCCTTCTCCTCATAAACTCTCTGAATTCCCTCCTCTAGGATCTTGCACGTGTGCCTGACACATGATCAATGAACAAGAGAACTGACTGCTAGAACCGGTAGAGTTTGAGAATTAACCTGTTGAGGTTCAAGACTTTAAAAACATTACCCATCACTTTAGAGATCTATGGAGTATACCTCAAATTAATAAAGAAAAATCGAAAGATCATATAATGTAACTGGTTGGACTTACATACTCCAATGTCTCTCAACTTTCTCCCTACTTTCTCAAGGCTACCATTAGAGATTATGGATCCTTTGTACCCGGGGAGTGCTATCTTATGAGCGGTAACTTATGAGCAGTGAGGAAGATGAAAATTTTGGTAATAGGGCCACCAATATCCTATAACCGTGGAATTGTGGCCTTAAAAATGATGATTTTAGGGTTTAGTAATAAGAGGGTTGAGAAGGATAAACAACATGAAGTCCAAAAATTTATTCATCAGTAGTAGCACTAGACATGAAACTATCTTTTGCCTCGTCATCTATATATATTCGAGCACCTTTGCATTGCGAATTGATTTTGGAACTATAGCAAGATTCTTCATTTGGATCCGAACCTTCGAGATTCAACATTGCAATTGCAACATTCTCGGCATATGATGGGAGACGCGGGCTACGGCTAGGACTTCGTAGGAATTGTCTATGTGCCCAAAACGGGAGACATGTCCTCTTTCCAATCGTATTCGTGAAATCAAATCGATGAAACATGTAAATAATGTGAAGAAATAAAAATGAACCAATGAATTGAATGAAACGAATGAATTGAATAAAAATTTATTGTATTAAAACTTACTCACACTCAAATTCAAGCATCTCCTCATCCGAAAGGTCATCATCTTCTTTTGTAAGATCTTGTATATTCTCCTTAGATGACCCTTCTTTCAAAACGTTTTCCAAAAGCGGTTTCAATATGTGCTCAAACATGTCATTATCACCCTCAAATGCAAGAAGATGTCTGCCACATGCGCGTGTTGCTAGGATAGAAGCTCAAGTGGAACATGTCAAATCAACAACGCGTCCATTCGATGGTGTAAACAATTCAATAAGATCTTGAAAAAAACGCGGCGATTTTTGATATGGCCCCCTCCAAGGTCTTCCCGATTTTTTAAGAAACATGTTTTTTTCATCCACAAAATTGAAAAGCAAATTTTTGCTTTTCAATCCAGTGCCAAAAAAAGTGGAGTTTGATTGTCTCGCGGATTTTGTGGTAGTAAAATTCCTTACCAAGACATGAGCTATAAATGCCGGAGTCTACAAAAAAATGTAAATTATGTTAAAACTATATACAATGCAAATAACACCAAAATAATTAAATAGAAACAATTGTGATGTGTTATACTTACGGTGTAGGTTGGAGACTCCGGATCCTTGAACACCATGTACGAATTGAGGCAAATAAAAGTCCTAAGAACTTTCATGTTGCCGTTGTGTAAGGTTGAAT
This sequence comes from Polytrichum commune, assembly GCA_950295325.1. Lineage (NCBI taxonomy): Eukaryota > Viridiplantae > Streptophyta > Polytrichopsida > Polytrichales > Polytrichaceae > Polytrichum > Polytrichum commune. Next base: position 6,851,463 of record OX485807.1, read on the forward strand.
TCAAAACCTTCTTGGTTTGCATATCGATAGCAAAAAATACTATGAGGACGCCATCATCAGACAAGATGAACTTGCACAAGGACATTGTTGCAACCATCCAGTTCTTGTCATATTTATTCCAAAGAGGAATTTTAGCAGGTCTATTGGAGAGGTTGAAGTCAAGACCGTCGGGAAATTGGAGAAAAACCAAGTCAACGGCAAAGGGAGTCGGACTTCCCATGACATGAAATTCGTGATTGTCATTGAACTGAAATACCACAACATATCACAATATAAGACACAAAATAAAACCCAAATGAAAGTAAGAACATTAGAGAAAATACCAAAACAATAATATTTACGTTTTCAATAAATTCCCGCCATTGGATCCACTCAGGAGGGCCTACATCCACCCCTTCAGACTTGTTCTTGACAGCAGTAGATCGAGCAAACGAGAGCGTGAGAAAGTTCTTCAGTATGAATAACTCTTTTATCAAAATATCCGTTGGCGCACGATGAATAGCGTCATAGGTGCTGGAGTAATGAAATTCCAATACATCGCACCCAGACTTTGAACTTTCGCCTCCAAGTGGATTCTTATCCAAATCATTGGAAAGAACAAGCAATATTCATGTTGTGAAATTTCCGATTGACCTTGTATTTTGGTTTCAGGAACATGTTTCTTCTTACGACGTTTTGTCTCTTTTGGTTCTGGCTCTCTAAGTTTAAGCTGCACAATTTGTGCTTACAAAATTGCAGTATCACGAGGATCCACATTTTTAGCATCATTTATCTGACGGATTGTCTTCTCACTTGACGGACATGCATCATTAGGACAATCAAGATACCAACCACAATCCTCATAGTGTGGGAGCGACCAATCCAAACAAATCTCAGTAGTGAACATGCATGAATCTCCTGCACCAGTGTCACGCCAATTTGGGAAAAAACGAGGTTCCCCTATAACGCATTTATGTGGAATCAAAACATATCGAAAATACCTACACACAAAAATATTGTAAGTCAAATATTCCATGACAATTTGACAAATGGAATAAAAAAAATCAAAAAAATAATAAGATTAGATTGTACTTGTATAATACACGTTTCATAGCAAGATCAATATTAGGTTGCTCATCCCAACCGTTGTGTTTTTTAACTTTTCCGCTTTGGAATTCACGATAGAATATTGAATTGAAAGCCGCAAACTTCCAGGTTTGGATATACTCGGAGAGAGTAGGCAAATCTGCAGGCAACTGAAGAGGAGATGAAAGAATACTTTGAAGCTTTTCGATAGCCTTTTTTTCCAACTGTGCCCAATATGTAGACTTTGATAACCAATCATCAAGTGCAGAATTAGAGAGGGGCGATTTCGGGAAATGCAATGCATCTTTGTCAAATCTATTGCCATTCCAAAGCTTGAGCCATCCAACTTTGACTTCTGCATCCACATTACTGACAGCAACACAATGAAGTTTCTCTTGTAGCATTTCAGGTACCGAAAATAAACCCCAATGGTGCTTAACTTATTCAAGAAAAGCAGAGGTAAGGTTGATGTCGGCAATCGCTAGTTGTTTCGTAAAACTAGAAGATAACATTGCACGTTTTTTGTTGACAGCTGCGGACATTGCTTTTGAAACTCCGTCTGATGTCCGTTCAAGAGGATGAGTTTCATTGTACTGGTTGAGAGCAATATCGCTAGCCTCAGCAAGTTCTTGCTGGAAAATCAAACAAAAGTCAATATTTATAAGTACATATAGATGTAATGTAAAATGAAGATGAATAAACATAAGACACATATTAGTAATGATAGAAGAACTTACACTGTACATGTAATCCAAAAAAATTGGTCGTGTCAAAGAATATCAAGTTTCGACGGACTTCTCTTCACATCGTTTATAACTCTTTGGATCCAATTGCTTTCTGAAGGAAGTCAAAGGCATGGTGCCAATACTTTGCATCCGATATAAAGTATGCACCAAATTGGTGGATACGTGAGAATTTTCGGTTGACCTGAAAAAAACATTAAATTGATTAGATTCATGATGATATAATTTGGAAAAAAAAATATAAACTAGAAATAAGTGTAAAAAAATAGGTAAGAATATTACTTGTTGATGTCATGCATAGCAGTCAACAAATTTGGAATGTTGTCAGGCTCGGGCGCCAAAATGATAGAATCCACAAAGACATGACGTTCATAATCTTCGGTATATACGCGGTCAATATAATTTTTCCAAGCAAAAAATCTGTGATTTCCATCCCATATAAAAAACATCTTGTTCTTGTATGACGTCAATGACAAATCTGCATTCAATTGAGATTCAAACAGGGTATTGGCTTGAGCCCAATTTGGGCTCCAAGATGCGCGAACCTCATCATCCACGAATTGAAAGTTTCCCTTTGAATCGGTGGCCGATATATAAAACACACGGTCACCATCAAGATAACCATTGAAAAAATCAGCCTCCAAATTAGTAATGTCACCCTTCAAAGCAGGACGCACAATCGGCATAGGAACCATGCGACATAAGGGTACACGCAAGCGAGCATTAGGTCCAACACGGATTGAGGAAATTGTGGAAGTGGAATTGACCTTTCATTTGTTCATAAGCTCCTACACTTTCTCTTGATAAGTTCTACTGTCACCATCATTATCTTCATCCGAGTCAAAATCATCGAGGAATTCATTTATTTTTTTTCTTTTTCTTATTATGAAGATTTGACGATATGTCCTGATGATGATGAACTTGTTGAGATGGACGATCTTGAGTTGAATGTATTGTGGAATCATCATCAATAGAAATAGGAGTCGTTCTCTCTAAATCCATTGATTGGTCCTAAAACAAATGAAATAAGTTTCATAAATATTTCAAAACTAGTAGCAACACATTAGCAATAACACTACAAAAACAACAGTAATAGCAACAACAATAACAACAGAATACCACGACCACAGGGAAGAATGACAAAAATTATTCTAGACACTGCCATTTGCACCTTCAAATATTGTACGATTATGGTGGCCACTCACCCCAAAACTACAAGGGCAGATCCTGTGCGTTAACGCACAGGGTCTGTGTGTCCAACTACAGGTCTACCAAAGTTAGGTGCGAGGTTTGGGTCGAACGACCCAAACTGTCCATGCAAAAAGTTTGGATCGAGCGACCCAAACTATGCTCACAGTTTGGGTCGAGCGACCCAAACCACGCTCATAGTTTGGGTCGAACGACCCAAACTAGGCAGACAGTTTGGGTCGAACGACCCAAACCACACTCATAGTTTGGGTCAAACGACCCAAACCACACTCATAGTTTGGGTCAAACGACCCAAACTGTCCGTAATTTACGCCTGATTATGCGCAATTACCCAGTCATCACGAAAGCGCAAACAAACCTTGTACTGCACCTGTAGATGAGAAAGCTTGCAGCGACGAGCTCAGGTCCGACAGATGAGAGAAAAAAGACTGAATGCTTTGGAGGTGTGGCAATTTATACTACTCGTCCCTGTAGCCATATTTAGCGTGGCTCTTCGTGGCCCCGCATAGCCGCTAGAAAGTTGCTAGCGTAGACCCTGTGCGATAACGCACAGGGTCTGCGCTGGCAACTTTCTAGCCACTGTGCGTTAGCGCATACACCATGTGCGTTAACGTACAGGGCCGAGACATGAATTTGAAAAAAAATCATTTGGCAACTTTTGGCCTTCCTAAGTTGCTCTTACAAACCTTATGCGTTAACACACAGGGTTTACCTCCCAACTTTGGCTTTCCTAAGTTGGGAGGTAAAACCCTGTGTGTTAACGCACAGGGTTTCTCCTCCCAACTTTGGCCTTCCTAAGTTGCACTTACAAACCCTGTGCGTTAACGCACAAGGTTTCTCCTTCCAACTTTTTGCGTCCTAAGTTGCTCTTACAAACCCTGTGCGTTAACGCACAGGGTTTCTCCTCCCAACTTTTGGCCTTCCTAAGTTGGTATTACAAACCCTGTGCGTTAACGCTTAGGATTTTAGCTCCCAAATTTTGGCCTCCCTAAGTTGCTCTGATAAACCCTGTGCGTTAACGTACAGGGTTTTACCTCCCAACTTCTCGCCTCCTAAGTTGCTCTTATAAACCCAGTGCGTTCTCCTCCTGACTTCTAGCCTTCCTAAATTTCTGTTATATACCATGTGTTGCTCTACATTAACGTATAGGGTTTCTCCTCTCCAATTTATAACCTCTATAAATTGCTACTATATGACATGTGAATGAACGTACAAGGTTCTCCGTCCTAACTTACAACGTATGCACTATCAAATTATGTGAACGTTGAACTGAGTTACCTTTTTGTTTGTCGTCTTCTTTGAACACGTCTTCAATTCGGACTCTGATATACGATCGTCTTCATCTTCTTTATTCTTTGCACCTTAATCATCCTCCATCGCATCAAAATCCAGTGTCTTCAAAGTCCGATCTTGCATCCATTGATTTTGACAGTATAGATGTTCGTGAAGTCAAGTACTTACCATCTTCTTTTAATGGTGATGTTTTGTTTCTCTTGCCTCCTGTGGGACTTTAAGCTCCAAGTACGTATGGTCGCTCAATGGACGGCATGGACAAGATGTGCGACGGTTACCCTTGGTGTATCACCAAAACCACGAATATCCAAAATGATTTTGGACTGTCCTTCCGGCGCTCTACTTGTGCTGGTCATCTCCAATGTCATAATGACTACTGTGATTACATGAATCACAATGGGGGCCTCCGGAACAACACTGAATGGGCCGGTTCAACTCCTATCCCATTTGTTGTGGGTGTTGTTCCCCCTACTAAGTCCACTGTCGAGTGCAAGGTATGTCGTTCCACACCTGTGTGCATTGCTTTGTGTAATGCTCGAATTATATACATCCACTCCACATCTGTTGGAATGTCCAGGGCTTGCATTCATCTTGGTGTACATGATCACCCTGTGGCCAATGGCACATGCCGTGAATCATTGGACATGGCATACCAATGCGTTGCAAATGAAATATTGAAAACACCCACAGCAAAAAATTTAGCCATAGTTATGGCGGCAAGCAAACAATTCTTGGCCGATTACCTTCTCAAATCTCCCGCAAATGTCGAAGGCCATCACTTGGTTGGTTCATCCCTAGAGGTCGTCATGGACAAATTCAGCACTCTTGCGTCTCCAAATTGTCGTAACTTTGTATCTGGATCAAAGCGTTTTTTGCGTAATGGAATGGGAACTATGGATAGTATTATGGCGCTCAAAGACCACTCTGCTTTCAAATTCATCCATGGTAGTCGGTTCCCAGGGCAGTGAAAGGACAAAGTGTTTGTTTTCAAGATGTCTGTAGACCTTCCAAGTAGTGGTGTGGAGCTTGTGAAGAGGATGCAAGTCGGTGGGGATATGGAGAATTCATGGATTATGTTTGACCATGTCAAACGTTTGAAGGACTGGACGACCATGGCTTGCCATGTGTACGACAGTCGATACTGTAAAGTGTTGACTATTGCGTGTTGTGACATACAATCTGAAGATGGTGCAGCACGAATTCTCTTTTGGGAAAATTTGAATGCTGTCATGGCAGAAAATGGTGTACCAAACGTAAACTTCAAAGGGTTTATGGCTGATAGTGCTCAAGCTAAGTAGAATGCGGTGAGGGCGATTTACGGGGATGGTGATCCAAGTCTACCCATGGTTGCACGTGAGCGTACATGTCTTTTCCATTGGTCCGCAAGCTTGGATAAGGTGACCCAAAAGTATATCAAACCATCCTTGCAATTTCAACACAAACAAATATGCAAGGATTACAAAGATGCGAAAACAATGGACGACGCTGAGACCAAGTACCATGTGATTCGTTCTTGGTGGTTGTCATCTGGAGCTGCCTCCGAAGAAGGCATCCTTGCCTTTCTGAGTGGTTGGGATTTTGGCACTTTCGTTACAGACAATGGGTTGGCCATATGCTACTTGTAAGTACATATCAAACTTCATTATTCAATGTAATATATCTTATGTTTTTCTTATCTTTGTCTTTCTGTGTTGTTCATAGGATATGACAATAGAAGAGCGTGCGGGAATGCCAACATGCAACCTTGCAGAGACTGTACACAACAAACAACAAATAGTTTAGGTCGTTCGACGCAAACCTTGTATGCAGTTTGGGTCGTTCGACCCAAATCTTCTAGGCAGTTTGGGTCGTTCGACCCAAACGTGGCAACCATTTTGGATCGAACGACCCAAACTACGCAAACAGTTTCGGTCGTTCGACCCAAACCTTGTAGGCAGTTTGGGTCGTTCGACCCAAACGTGGCAGCCATTTTGGGTCGAACGACCCAAACCTAGATATATAATCTATCTTATGTTTGTCTTATCCTTGTATTTGTGTGTTGGTCATAGGATATGACAATAAAAGAGCGTGCGGAAATGCCAACATGCAACCTTGCAGAGACTGTACACAACAAATGGCTCCAACAGTCCGGCAACAAGATGACTTGTTTATATGAAGCTACAGTGGACGACATGATCCGTGCCTTCATGCAAATTGCAAATTACCGGACATGGTTGAAAGGGGGGTCTGATGGTAAAGGTCCTGATTCGGCATCCTTGAAACTCAAAGCGGCTGCCAGGTGTGGAGATCCAAAAATGTTGGCCGATGCCATGAAGTCTTATCCAGGGGCAGAAGACGTCAATACTAGAGATTGTGCATTGGAAGGGTCAGAGCTCTTTGGTTCCACCAAACGCAAACTCAACCTACCACCGGGTGCTGATTGTGACTCTCATCGACCCGACAAAGTAAACTATTCCATTCCTCGTCCGAACACCCGAGCAACTCGTCAACGCATAGAGGAATCGTTGAGTTCTGCAATTCATGGTGTGGCTCATACTACATCCGTGTTATAGACAGATTGTCTTGCTTCCAAGTGGCACATTGCAAGATTACCACCCAACTCAGCCAAACGATGTTGGGCACTGCAGGCCATGACAGGGACTATGTGCAATGCCAAAGTCGGGACTGGGAAACATGGCACACCTGCTCCAACATACAAAGGGCTCAGGAAGGAATTTCGCTCTCCCAACAATGTGGAGTATGAATTTTGGTTTTGCCCTGACGACATCAAACGTTGTGTGAGTGGTAGTAAGAAGAAATATGTGTTGGACTGGCCTATAGTACCCAACACGTGGCCAGTGAAGATAGGTACCAATCTATCGCGAGAGGAGGTTTTGGCACTTAAAGATGTTGGATTTCAACTACAGCAGAGGGAGGCATTGTCCCCTCGTCGTAGGCTTTCAACAATCGCAACTCTCCCCATCCCTCGCTCGTATTTTTCTATGCCATCAAACCCGGACGCCCACCCTACATTCAGGTTTGGGAAGACAGTGCGTCGTAATCCAACAGCACCGCTAGCGGATCACAAAAACAAATGGGAGAGCGCCGGACTCATGGAGGGTTACTATATGGTTGGGGTCACTACCATTCCATATCCAGGCTTTGGAGTGATAATTAACATTATCTCCAAGCATGATATCACATATCATGTCACAATTGGCGACATCCCGCATTGCACATGCCCGGATTTCACGAAAATGTCCTCTCATGCATTGGGAAAGAAAGGAAAATGGGTGTATTGTAAACATCTTTATTATGTGTTTAGATTTTTGTGCAAAGTGGATTACGAGAGTGACAAGTTCATTCATGCACCTACATATACCTATAACGAGGTCATGCGACTAGGGGAAAGTTAGTATGCGACCGGAGAGCGGAGAATTCAATTTGAGACATGAATTGAGAGGAAAAATGTACCTATAACCGCGGGAATGAATGAAAAACATCTAACTATTTTTAGAAAATTTTAAGGGTTAGGTAGTCTATTACCGTGGAAATAGGCCAACATTTCCCCATTCATAACATTTATACATTTTTGAAACATAGAAATATTTCAATAAAATACAACATTAGGGCTTACATCAGTATGATGTCACCAAGTCAATATCCAAACATGTGTACTATAGTACATATTACTGTAAATTAAAAACATGTACTATTTGAAGTAAACACGAATGAGGTCTCTTAATAAAATTTCTCCACATACAGTACACCCTCTATAAGTGTTACAACTATAAGTGTTCACCCTTTCTAAATGTTAACTGTCTTCTACACCCCATATATTGCACAGTATAACTGTTAAACGTGTTAACTGATAACAAAATGGTACTCCCTTCTTTGTAAATTTGACTCTATAAATGTTAACGAATGAAAAACAACCACAATATGCATGATAAAAACTACACATCCAATTACATTCCTCTCTCTCTAGCCTGTGATTTGAAAACTTGATATTGAACAAAGTTTTGATTGAGTTTGCAATATTGTGAATGGTATTCTATCACAAGGACTCTTCACAATTCCTTATATTTATCAAAGTTAAGATTTGTATATTGCTCAAAATACTAATTTTATAATTGTTAACTGTTAACACCTTTATAAATGTTAACTCTGATCCACTCCTGAGGTTAACAGTATACGATTTAGAAAGATCTGTTGTCAAGTATCGGACTTGTTATTGAAGGGGGTCAGATAGATGATAAATCCCATTCGCGAATGAGAACATGTATCACATATTCTCCTACCGACGAGTCTGCAAATCAAACTAAACACCTAGCCTACCCACACAAACACAAATACAGCCTTATGACCAATAAACTGAATTCAAAAAAATCATTCCAGGGGAGTACCTGGAACGGCACCCCCTTAATTATAGGTTGCCCTTCATGTATAATCTGCCACCCTAACCTGCCTAAGGGCCACTAAATCATAAGCCCAGAAATCAAATTATACACATAGCCTAACTAAACATACACAAATTCAGCCTTATGACCAATGTGCAGATATCTAAGGTACCACCTGGATTAGCAAACACTGGCAGTGTACTTTACCGATTTCTCAACTACAATTTGAGTTGTATAGTATGATTCTATTCAAAGTTGTGTTTGTAGAAATTGTTTTGGGTTGTACTTAATGATCATGTGTCAACATCTATACACTACAAGATTCAAATACAAAGGATTCCAGGAATACAAATCCAATACAAATCCAATACAAAATGGAGGTCAGGGAATAAACTCATCCTCACTCTCCGAAGCACTCTGATCTATGAATCTGAGTACTCTAGGATCGTATCCCTCACGTGGGCTAGAAGAAGCACTAGAACTATGAGAGGAGTATTTGGCATAAGCTACTGCCATATCCTCTGCATAACAAGGAAGACGCATGCTAGAATTAGGAGACGAGCAGTAGTCTACGAAACGTCGGCCTTCAACCATCAAACTGCACCAACAAATGGCAACATACGATTGTTAGAAACCTTCAAATGAAATGCAACATATTCAAAAAACAAGTTTAAGAAGACAAAAGACTTACTCACATAGATTAACTGCACCCTGTTGCGGGAGGGTATCATCTTCGTCATCAAGGACTACAAACTGGGATGGATCAACCCCCTGACACTGTGACGCAATGACCTGAAGTGGCTGAAGGAGTTCTTCGTACAATTCCTTGTCTCCTTCAAGTGCCACTATTGCTCTGTTACTAGATTGTGCAGCAAGAACCGAGGCACCTACGAAAACCCAAACAAATGAATTAGACGCAGGTAATTGAAATGGCTAAACATTATGACATGTTGGAATTGAACAAAATACTCATACCAGTTCCAGCACTGAGGTCACAAATAATCCCCCCTGGAGGGCTAAGGCCACTGATAAGAAGTTGAAGCAGGGATACTACCTTCTCTTTTGGGCCCCTCCAAAACTTGTCACCGTCGTTGCGTTTGAGTGCAGTATCAGCGGTGACAATGTTGAAAAGGACGTCATCACGTGCAAGGTCAACATCTTCAAATTCATCACTCGAAGAAATGACAAGCTCCTTCGGTTGCCTAACCAAAGGTGTGGAAAAAGAACGAACCAGCACGATCACTTTGAATTTCAGAGTCTGGACATCAACAGTAGGCCCCAAATTGTTAGAACTCTGATTCAAGTCATAAAGGATAAAGAACTTAAAGAGAGGATTAAATGCCAAAATTACTAACCCGCTTAGAGTTATGGACAGGGTGAGTGAGGTGGAGAGAATTCACGATGGTCCATTCTCGCATACAAGTCACGCTCCATGCGACTACTTGAACTTGCTGGTATTGTAGAGTGTGAGTAGTATTGCAAATGGTCTATTAAGTACCATATATTTGAATGTCAAAATATGACATGTTTTGGTTTGGATTTTTATAATAAAAATCAGCAATGGGCTGGAAGTATTTCAAATGATTCAGTACGACCCAACCGTGAGCGGTTTGATTGATTGACATGGATAAATAATAACAAGTTTCTAAAAATAAAAAATAATTGAGAAGATTCTACGCACATCCGCGTAGTAACGTCTTCTTGGTATCCGCCTATAGATTATTCCTACTTTATCACTAGCTCAATTTGGGATAGCACCAGTCAATGTAACCAACCGGATTCAAACCCGGGTTGATACAGACCTAATACCAGTCTCTTACACAACTCGCATCCACAGGCGGATGTCTCAAAACCTAGTAGTTACCTACATATTGACTATTTCTAATATCTAATTTCCTTTCATTTGTAGATTCTGGGCCTTAACTCAACCCGTGAGCAGTTTGAGTGGCTCACAATTATGGCACCTACATGTACGTATAATGAGGTTATGCACCTACTTGAACTTGCTGGTGTTGTGGAATGTGAGTAGTTGTGCAAGTGTTGGTTGTAACTACATGTATAAGGATGTCAATAAATGACATGTATTGGTTTGGATTATTATAATAAAAATCAGCAATGAATTGAAAGTGTTTTAAATGATCCATGGAAATAGGGCCCTTTCACTTGTGCTTCATTTAAAATATTGGAAATTTATAATTGAAAATATGCAATTAATTTGTCAAAATTTTGGTTGTGTACCCTAAACCCGTGTGTCTTTACTAAATTTGGAATCATTGCTCATATGTTACTGCTCATTGCTCATGTGTTACTGCTCACCGCTCACCGCTCACTGCTCATCGCTCATAAGATAGCTTCCCTCCACCCGAACCTATATAGAGAATTCAAATCAAACACCAACCTAACATGAATAAGGGATTGAATGAGGTTTGAAAAAGGCACATGGAAATTCAACAAATCAATTTATAAATCTGTTTAGCAAAAACAATACATATGGGATGGAGGTCCGAAACACACGAGGCGTAGACAACAACTAGGACTACCATGTCTATCACTAACTGGCTACAAGTTGAACATATGTAGAAAATGAATACAAGCCTTCAACCTTCAAGAGCAAGTGAAAACAAACAACAACATAATATGAACAAGGAGTTGAATGTGGTTTGCAAAAGGCACATGGAAAATCAACATTGAAATTTCAATACCTTTTTGCAAACCACATTTAGCAATTGAAATCAAACATCAACACAACTTATAGAAGGAGTTGAATGGGGATTTGCAAGAGGCACAAGGAAATACACCAAATGAACTTAGAATATATTTAAAAAAAGCAATACATATGAGATAGAGTTTCAAAATGCACGAGGCGTAGTCAACTACTTGCACTACCATGACTATCACGATAGTATATCACTATCCTCGCCCTCCTCTGCTTCTATGTCTAGGAAATTCAATTCTAGGTTGTTGAAAGGTTGGATGGGACTAGGAGGTGGAGACGGAGCTTCCGCTAAAAGATTGGCAAGATCAGCAGCATACGAAGGGAGCTCGAACGTCTTGGAAGGACTTGAACACATGTGTCACGCACCTCTCCATGAGGAGTGGCCGAAACACCATGGGCACAAGGGGGACCCCGGAGTGACACCCGGGACTTGTGGCACCGTTGGTGAGAGGGCCCAAGTGATCCTAGTGTGGGTGAGGGCCCCGGGCGTTGGGAACGCCTCCCACCCACGAAGACTAGCAGGCACAAGGGTAAGGCCATGAGTTATGCGTAGCTCATGGCGTGGTGATTCTAGAAAGCTCAAGAACACCTCAATCGGAGGTGTGAGCTAGGAGTTATGGCCATTTGAGTGGGGCGCTGTCCCGGGACAGCGCCCTAGTACAGCAGTGCCTGGGAGTGATTCCCGGGACTGCCAAGGTTCAAACAGGCATAACTTCCTCAAGACTTGCTCAAATGGGGCAAGTGAGGAGTCCATCGGCATCTACGTGAAGCGTAGATGAGGATGGAGTGGTTGGTTGTTATGATCAGACATCATACAAGGAAGTTATGATGGTCTGAAGCTGCTAGGGGGTTCTAGGCCCAGCAGCTAAAGGAAAATGTCCACTTGGCCCCAACCCTTGGTAGAGAGACAAGAGGTTGGTTGACGGTGGGGTAGGGGCCCCGCGTGAAGTCCTAGAGGCTTATATGGGTGAGGTGGTGTGGCCTCACCCACTCGAGGCCGAACGGCAAGGCCTCCATGGGCATTGGCCCATTGTGAGGCCATAGTTGCCTAGTATGGTTCGGGTTGTTGTAGTGTTGCTCCGGCAACGCGATGATCAACATAAGATTGGACTTCCATGGATGGGAAGTCCACATCTAAGGATTGGTTACCGATTAAAGGGGTTGGTTACCGATTGAAGGGGTGAGTCCCGAAAGCAAAGTAGGAGGGTTGGTTCCCCTCCTATGAACTATAAGGTCCGGGGTGAGAGGAGCTAACCATTAGCATGGCGGTATGCGAAGGGTTAGCGCTCGTAACCTTTGCTAGGAATTGAAAATTGGCAAGATTGTTAAGGGGGCTAGCAAGGGTTGCGACACTGCCTCGACGAAGGTCGGCGTTCTCCCCTGACACTCTGAACCCCCAAGACAAAAGATTAGAAACAAAATGACATAGGAAGATGGGAAAATGACATGAATGTAAACTTAAGAAAACATATAAAGCAAATTTACGCACAAAGAAAACCGAACGCGCGTTAGGTCATCTTCTGAGGCGGATCAAAAATAGAGGTAGACGGTGGGGCAACTGAGCGAGATGTACGAGCAGATTGGGGATTGCGCATGGGGAGTAGGAATGCATTGAAAATGATGGGGTCACCCTCAAGTGCCACAATATGACGCTCAAGGGAGTGACATGGTGCAATCGAACCACCTAAAGCAAAAAAAGGTAAAAAGTTAGTATGGAAAGTAGTGAAGCAAAAATAACTGTAAATTTAAAGTAAGGGTGATGCTGAAAAAGAAGGCGTACCTACACCACACTGCCAGTCCATAACAACGTTTTTCTTGTCGGTGAGAGTAGCGAGAAGGATAGAGAAGAAAACATGATGCTTTTCACGAGCACCTCTCCAAGGTATCCCATCAGAGCGCATCGCCTGGCTCTTCTCATCGGTGAAGGCATTCAACCATCCATCTCGCTGGAGGTTGTAACCATACTCTTGAACGGCCTCCTCCCGCACTTTGAGAATGGAGTTAACACGAACAAGAACCTTGATGCTGAATTTTCGAGTCTGAAAAAAATTAAACAAATTTCATTAGACTCCGAAGAAGTGAAATAAAACAAAATGCACAATCGTAGGAAGAGACATAGAGTTGCTTACCATTCCAGAGGGAACCACAAGGGATTGGAGGTCCAAATCATTCATACCAAACCAATCTTCAGCGACGTAGAAATCGTAAGTGTGTGCCCAATAAAAAATAGTCTTGGAAACAGAAGAGTTTGCACAATGGGCAAGGACAAGGACTTCATGATCATAGAGGTTAGATTTCGCAAAAGCAAAAAGACACTCATAGTATGATTCATGGAGCTTGTTCCAAGTAGGAACATCGGTGGAGATGTTTGACATAGGCAAATTCTCTAGAATGTCTGCAAAGAGCATATCGAGGCCCTTGTGAGTTGTAGTCGAGGTGTTCACACGATAACGACATGCCCCAACCTGCAATAAAAACTTCATGAGAAAAACAGAACAATGAAAAAATAAAGCAAATCAAAATGAAAGAAGCCTAAAAAATGACGAAGGGAAAGATACAAACCTTGGCAATGAACTCCTGTATGCGGGTATAAGCTGGGAGGGGACCTCCTACAAGCTCAGAATCCAGCATAAGTTGCACCATGTCCACATTTTCGAGGAGGGCAAGCGTGGTAGGCGACTCCGAAGAGGTGGCACTCGTATCCAAGAGGGCGGCCTTCCTCTTGCGAGGCAAGGAGAGAAGAGAAGTGCCACTGTGAGAAGGAGTAGCAATAGTTTGTGGATGAAATGCTGAGAAAGTACCAGAGGGGGCAACTGATGGAGCAACGGAGGGAGTGCTAGAAGGACTCTGTAGTATGGTGGGTGGCTGAACGGGGGTCTTTGAAGCAGACCGAGTGACAACTTGGGAAGAGGCTTGAGTGGCGGTATTCTTTCCTTTGCCCTTTCATTTTGGTGCTTTGGGCGGAGGAGGAGGAAGCTCAACGATGTCGGGCTCCTCAAAGGGGAAAATGCTCTCATCGGGAGTACTATTCACTAGGCTGGCAAAAAGAGGCTTCTCCTCCCCAGGCACAAATCCTCCAGAACAATCCAAGTACCATCCCCCATCCTGCAAATGAGACTGAGGAAACTTGTTTGTCTGCGTGGTTGTGTACACGCAAAGGCTAGAAAGGACGTTCACCTAGTCCGAGAGGTAGGCGGGCAAGGAAGATGATGCCAATGCATTCTTTGCAACCAACTCTCTCATGATATACCTACAAAACAACAAAAATAAGAAAACAATGAGAAAGAACAGGAAATTGTGTGAAAGAATGTAAGAAATAAAGAGCGGAAATTAAAGATAAGTGCATTACCGATAGGCGACGCGCTTGATAGCCAGAGCACCCTCCTCGAACTCCAAGATGTTATCACCTTCGGCAAAGATAATGTCAGGCTTATCGCCGAGGTAAGGCTTGAAGGCTATGTCCCAAAGGAGAATCCTCTAGTGATCAACATATTCACGAGGGCGCAATGTTTTAACCAAGCATATTTCAAACTGAAGACAATCTCCCTCAAAACATACACCCCCCCTCTCGGTTCCGAGACCCCCCCCACATTTCAGAAAACACACCATACATCTACTGAAAATATTTCAAAATAAAAACAAATTCCTTCACAACATTAACCTCTCCCCCCCATCTCGGTTCCGAGACCCCCCCCCCACACATTTCAGAAAACACTCTATATTTCAACCAAGCATATTTCAAACTAAAATGAATCTCCCTCCAAACATACACCTCCCCCCCCCTCTCGGTTCCGAGACCCCCCCCCACATTTCAAAAAACGCACCATATATCCACTGAAAATATTTCAAACTAAAATGAAACTCCCTCACTACATACACCTCCCCCCCCCCTCTCGGTTCCGAGACCCCCCCCCCACATTTCAAAAAACGCACCATATATCCACTGAAAATATTTCAAACTAAAATGAAACTCCCTCACTACATACACCTCCCCCCCCCCTCTCGGTTCCGAGACCCTCCCCCCACATTTCAGAAATCAAACCGTATATCCACTGAAAATATTTTAAAATAAAAACAAATTCCCTCACAACTTTGACCTCTCCCCCCCCCTCTCGGTTCTGAGACCCCCCCCCCCACATTTCAGAAATCACACCATATTTCAACCAAGCATATTTCAAACTAAAATGAAACTCCCTCACAACATACACCTCCCCCCCCCTCTCCGTTCCGAGACCCCCCCCCCCCCACATTTCAGAAAACACTCCATATTTCAACCAAGCATATTTCAAACTAAAATGAAACTCCCTCCCAACATACACCTCCCCCCTCTTCTCGGTTCCGAGACACGGGGAGGTCACTTCATTGTCAAGTTGACACCACGTAAGGACAAAGTTTGCTACCCCTATATTACATGCCATATATAATTTTAAAATTTATGATATTTTATCTACATATACATGACCATTGATAGTATCTTTTGTATACTTTTTTGAAATTTTTAGTCATCTTTATGTTTTTTAGTAATTGTTTTAGTTCAATTCTGTGTCAATCTAGTTAGAAATGGTATGTTTTATGAAAAAAACAAATCATCAAATTTAGTTACCACTTTTGACTATGTCATAGGTACTGTGTATATCTACTCATGAAAAAAAATTGATAAAATTTTGACCCATTTTGGTGGTGCAACTTATCAAAAGAAGATTTTTTTTGGTCGCACGTGGTGTTCAACTTGACAATGGAGTGATCTACCCGTGTTCCGAGACCACCCCCTACATTTCAGAAATCACACCATATTTCAACCAAGCATATTTCAAACTAAAAACAATCTCCCTCAAAACATACCCCCCCTCTCGGTTCCGAGACCCCCCCCCCCACATTTAAGAAAACACACCATACATCCACTGAAAATATTTCAAAATAAAAACAAATTCCCTCACAACATTGACCTCTCCCCTATTGGGAAATGAGAGGAGAAAGCAAAGACATCAGCGTAGAAAGGTAGAACACAACACACAAGGATTGCAAACAATGGAGAGAGTGATTAACTCCTCCCCTTATGCCTTTATTTATATGTATGGGTTAGGACCAGCGTAGACAACCCATATGGGACAATGTCACCGTTGCAACCTAACACTATCTTCCAATACTCCCACTTTGCGAGATGGCATTGTACTCCAACCCCATTATTTCACTTAACCCCTCATGCCTATCTCTCGCTATAGCCTTTGTTAGAATGTCCGCTACCATATATTGCGTTGGACAATATTCTAACTCTACAATTTTGTTTTCAATTTTTTCTCTAATGAGATGATGTTGCACGTCTATATGCTTCGACCTATCATGGTTGGTTGGGTTCTTAGCTAATGCCATAGAACCTTGGTTGTCGCACATGATGGTCGTGGCCTCCTCTTGTACACAACCTAAATCCTCCATTAATTGCCTTAGCCAAATGGCCTCCCTCGTGCATCGGTTCATGGCCATGTACTCCGCCTCCATTGTTGATTGTGCCACCGTTTGTTGCCGTTTGCTATTCCACGAAACGGCTCCCTCTCCAACAAAGAATACGTACCCGGACGTGGACCTACGGTTTTCTACATCGCCGGCCCAATCCGCATCCGAATACCCTTTGACGTTAATATGATTGCCTCCGATGCGCAACTTCATATCTAAGGTGCCCTTCAAGTAGCGCATGATCCGTTTGACCGCCATCCGATGCATGGGACCCGGTTTCGACATATACCGGCTTACCACGCTTACCGCAAATGCGAGGTCCGGTCTTGTGGCCACCATGGCGTACATCAACGACCCCACCGCCTCTTGGTATGGAACGTCCTTCATTTCATGCAAATGCTCTTTGTGCTCGTCATCCGAAAGCTTCGGCAACGATGTCTTGGTGTCGAGCGGGGTTGCGATGGGTTTACAATCCGCCATGCCAAACCGCTCCAAAACGCTCTCGATGTAGCTTCGTTGATGCATGGTGATGGTGCGCGACCTCCTATCCCTCTCGAAATGAACGCCGAGGAAGAAATGCAACTCGCCGAGGTCGCTCATCTCGAATTCGCGCTCGAGGCTAGCCTTCAACTCGTTGACCACGTCCACGTTGCTTGCCAAGATGATGAGGTCATCTACATATATGATTACAATCACAATGTAGTCGCAAGTTTGTAGAACATACAACGAGTGGTCCGCATGGCTCCTCGTAAAACCTCTATTCACGAAGAACACGTGAATGCATTCGTACCATGCTCGTCCGGATTGCTTCAATCCGTAGAGCGATTTCCTCAACTTGCATACGAGATGCTCTCGGCCTTTTTGCACGAACCCCTCCGGTTGCTCCATGTAGATGACCACGTCCAATTCGCCGTTCAAGAATGCGGTCTTGACGTCCATTTGATGTATCTCCAAGCCCATGGCCGCCGCCAATGCGAGTATGACTCGAATGGTGTTGAATTTGGCCACCGGTGCAAAGGTTTCGCTAAAGTCTACGCCTTCCACTTGCGAGCACCCCTTTGCTACTAACCTTGCTTTGAAACGAACCACCACGCCTCTCGCATATTTTTTCGTTTTAAACACCCATTTGCACTTCACGGCCTTGCGGCCCTTTGGCAACGGAGTTAACTCCCACGTGCCATTGGCAATGAGAGATTCGAACTCTTCTTGCATAGCCAACTCCCACTCGCTCGCATCACTCGATTCAATGGCCTCTCTCACATTTCTAGGTTCCCCGATGGTTGCCATGTTTGCATGCTCTTTGTCTTGGGGCGGCGGAATGTGGTTCTTCCACCATTCCCCGAGCGGTTTACGTGCCCTATCCGGATATCTAGAATGGCCCATGGTTTCATTGCCATATTGCGGTGGTGGAGGTGCTTTGGTTGCGGGTTTCTTACCGTAGTCAAGTTTCGATGCCTCCGCGCTACGAGTGGATTTCGTGGCCGGAATGTTGGCCTCCGCATCCTCCTCCTCCTCGATGTCGAGCTCCTCCAAAGGATCGTCGCCGTTGGCCTCCGACTCGTCCACGTCCGATTTGGCGGATATGTCCACCTTGACCGCCGGTGTTTCGTCAATGCTCCCACTTGGACAATCCTCCAAATACGTTTTGTCCTCGAAAAACACCACGTCCGGACTCTTGATGATTTTCTTCGTCTCCAAGCAAATGAGCCGGTACGCCTTCGTGCCTTCGCAATATCCGAGGAACAAACACTTGACGCCCTTCGCGTCCAACTTCGTTTGCCTTTGATCCGGCACCTTCGCATAAGCCACGCAACCGAACACGCGCATGTGGGACACGTGCGGCATCCTCCCGCTCCACGCTTCCTCAGGCGTCTTACCTTCCACGGCCTTCGTGGGACACCGGTTGCGCACGTACACCGCATTGCACACCGCCTCCACCCAAAATTCGTGGCCGAGGCGTTGGGCATGAATCATGGACCGCGCCATCTCCACGATGGTGCGGTTGGCCCGTTCGGCCACCCCGTTTTGTTGCGGCGTGTAAGGTGAAGAATTTTGGCGTACGATGCCATGTTTGCTTAAAAAATCGTCGAATGCCTTAGAAATGTATTCCCCGCCGTTATCCGTCCTAAGGACCTTCACTACGTGTTCCGATTGCCTCTCCGCCAAGGTTTTCCATTCTTTGAACCTTGCCAACACCTCGCTCTTGGATTTGAGCACATACACCCAAATCTTGCGCGAAAAATCGTCAATGAAGGTGAGAAAATACCTTGCCCCTCCGATGGACGGCGTTTTCATCGGCCCGCACACGTCGGAATGCACGAGCTCCAAGATCTTGGTGGCGCGGGTGCCTCCCTCCGTGGGAAACGGACGCCTCGCTTGCTTGCCTTGGACGCATCCTTCGCACGCGAACGAATGCACGTCGTTCGGCACCGCTTGCACGTCCATGCCGCTCACCATGGTTTGGAGCGATTTCACGCTATTGGCGTTGAGATGCCCCAACCTCTTGTGCCAAAGCTCCAAAGGATGCGAGTTGGCCTCCGAATGCGCCAAAGAACTCGTTTCAGCCTCATGCATCACCTTCGTGTCCAATTGGTACAAATTGGACTCCAACGACGCCACGGCCAACATCTCGCCGTTGCTCGCCCTCACCACGCATCCCAACGAGTTGAAATGCACTTTCAAACCCCGCGATATGAGTTTGCTCACCGAAAGCAAGTTGGAATGCAAATCGGGCACGTGAAGCACGTCGTGCATTCTAATGCTCCGTGCACGACCCTTCACACGTGTTTCCACTAGAATGGAGCCTTTGCCTAGGACCTCTACTATGCCATTGTCACCCATAAACACTTTACGGCCCGAAATGGATTCGTACGTGTCGAAAAATTGCTTATGCGGTGTCATGTGGTTCGAGGCCCCCGAATCAACTATCCATCTAGTGGTGGAGGTTTTAGACGCCCCATCTCTCACAACAAATGCAAAATCATCGCTCGACCTCGCGACGTTGGCATTCACCTTGCGTTTCAATCGACAATTGCGAGCAAGGTGGCCCAACTTACCACAATTGTAGCACCTCGGGCCGTCACCTCGCCTCTCGTTGTTGTCGAACGTGCGAGGTTGGCGGGACAACATGGCCGCATCGTCTCCTTGAGGCTCCTTCTCCTTCCTCTTGGACACCTCGTGCATGAGACGTGCGGTGATGAAATCCAACGTGAGCTCCTTCATGGGGCGCGTCTCCAACGCCGTGATCAAGTGGTCGAATGAAGGCGGTAGGCTATCGAACAAGGTCATGACCACATCCTCGTCCTTCATTGGCACCTCCAAGCATGTGAGTTGGTCGGCGAGAGATTTTACCTTGTTGATGTGGTCGAGGATGTCGGCGCCTTCGTCCATCTTGATGGTGAAAAACTTCCGCCTAATGAACAAGATGTTGGACAAGCTTTTGGTTTCGTGGATGTTGCACAACGTTTTCCACGCTTCCGCCGGTCCTTTACACCCTTTGATGTGCGCCAACTCCTTGTCCACCAAGCTCGTGGCAATGATGGCGAAGGCTTTCTTGCATCGACGCTCGTACGCCTTCTTGACCTCGTCGCTCGCCGTGGACGGTGGCGGCAACTCCGAACCCTCCACGATCTCCCAAAGGTCTTTGGTGGACATCACCATCTCCAACTTGAACTTGTAGAGGTTGAAGTTGTCGCCGCCGAACTTGTCGAGCGTGATGTGGCCATCGCCCTCACTAGAAGCCATTTTGCAACTCAAATGCAAGCTCCCACTCACTTAATGTACCACGAGGGCTAAAAAACCCTCGAAAATTTTAGAATTTGATTTTAAACTTTGGAATTAATTCAAGGTTCTCACACACTCAAGTCAGCACCTTTCCACTCCAAAGCTAAGCCAAATAACTATATAACCATCCAAAAGCCCAAACTAAGCCTTTTGGAACTCAAAACACCTCAAAGTTAGTTTTGAATGGATGGATCTCTCAAGTCAGCACCTTTCCACTCCAAAGCTAAGCCAAATAACTAGATAACCATCCAAAAGCCAAAACTAAGCCTTTTGGAACTCAAAACACCTCAAAGTTAGTTTTGAATGGATGGATCTCTCAAGTCAGCACCTTTCCACTCCAAAACTAAGCCAAATAACTACATAACCATCAAAAAGCCACAACTAAGCCTTTTGGAACTCAAAACAAATCAAAGTTAGTTTTGAATGGATAAATCTCTCAAGTCAGCACCTTTCCACTCCAAAGCTAAGCCAAATAACTATATAACCATCCAAAAGCCAAAACTAAGCCTTTTGGAACTCAAAACACCTCAAAGTTAGTTTTGAATGGATGGATCTCTCAAGTCAGCACCTTTCCACTCCAAAACTAAGCCAAATAACTATATAACCATCAAATAGCCAAAACTAAGCCTTTTGGAACTCAAAACACCTCAAAGTTAGTTTTGAATGGATAAATCTCTCAAGTCAGCACCTTTCCACTCCAAAACTAAGCCAAATAACTACATAACCATCAAAAAACCACAACTAAGCCTTTTGGAACTCAAAACACCTCAAAGTTAGTTTTGAATGGATGGATCTCTCAAGTCAGCACCTTTCCACTCCAAAACTAAGCTTAATAACTACATAACCATCAAAAAGCCACAACTAAGCCTTTTGGAACTCAAAACAAATCAAAGTTAGTTTTGAATGGATGGATCTCTCAAGTCAGCACCTTTCCACTCCAAAACTAAGCTTAATAACTACATAACCATCAAAAAGCCACAACTAAGCCTTTTGGAACTCAAAACACCTCAAAGTTAGTTTTGAATGGATGGATCTCTCAAGTCAGCACATTTCCACTCCAAAACTAAACCAAATAACTACATAACCATCAAAAAGCCACAACTAAGCCTTTTGGAACTCAAAACACCTCAAAGTTAGTTTTGAATGGATGGATCTCTCAAGTCAGCACCTTTCCACTCCAAAACTAAGCTTAATAACTACATAACCATCAAAAAGCCACAACTAAGCCTTTTGGAACTCAAAACAAATCAAAGTTAGTTTTGAATGGATGGATCTCTCAAGTCAGCACCTTTCCACTCCAAAACTAAGCTTAATAACTACATAACCATCAAAAAGCCACAACTAAGCCTTTTGGAACTCAAAACACCTCAAAGTTAGTTTTGAATGGATGGATCTCTCAAGTCAACACCTTTCCACTCCAAAACTAAGCTTAATAACTACATAACCATCAAAAAGCCACAACTAAGCCTTTTGGAACTCAAAACACCTCAAAGTTAGTTTTGAATGGATGGATCTCTCAAGTCAGCACCTTTCCACTCCAAAACTAAGCCAAATAACTACATAACCATCAAAAAGCCACAACTAAGCCTTTTGGAACTCAAAACAAATCAAAGTTAGTTTTGAATGGATGGATCTCTCAAGTCAACACCTTTCCACTCCAAAACTAAGCTAAATAACTACATAACCATCAAAAAGCCACAACTAAGCCTTTTGGAACTCAAAACACCTCAAAGTTAGTTTTGAATGGATGGATCTTTCAAGTCAGCACATTTCCACTCCAAAACTAAGCCAAATAACTACATAACCATCAAAAAGCCACAACTAAGCCTTTTGGAACTCAAAACACCTCAAAGTTAGTTTTGAATGGATGGATCTCTCAAGTCAGCACCTTTCCACTCCAAAACTAAGCCAAATAACTACATAACCATCAAAAAGCCACAACTAAGCCTTTTGGAACTCAAAACAAATCAAAGTTAGTTTTGAATGGATGGATCTCTCAAGTCAGCACCTTTCCACTCCAAAACTAAGCTTAATAACTACATAACCATCAAAAAGCCACAACTAAGCCTTTTGGAACTCAAAACACCTCAAAGTTAGTTTTGAATGGATGGATCTCTCAAGTCAACACCTTTCCACTCCAAAACTAAGCCAAATAACTACATAACCATCAAAAAGCCAAAACTAAGCCTTTTGGAATTCAAAACAAATCAAAGTTAGTTTTGAATGGATGGATCTCTCAAGTTAGCACCTTTCCACTCCAAAACTAAGCCAAATAACTAGATAACCATCAAAAAGCCACAACTAAGCCTTTTGGAACTCAAAACACCTCAAAGTTAGTTTTGAATGGATAAATCTCTCAAGTCAGCACCTTTCCACTCCAAAACTAAGCCAAATAACTACATAACCATCAAAAAGCCACAACTAAGCCTTTTGGAACTCAAAACAAATCAAAGTTAGTTTTGAATGGATGGATCTCTCAAGTCAACACCTTTCCACTCCAAAACTAAGCCAAATAACTACATAACCATCAAAAAGCCACAACTAAGCCTTTTGGAACTCAAAACACCTCAAAGTTAGTTTTGAATGGATAAATCTCTCAAGTCAGCACCTTTCCACTCCAAAACTAAACCAAATAACTACATAACCATCAAAAAGCCACAACTAAGCCTTTTGGAATTCAAAACAAATCAAAGTTAGTTTTGAATGGATGGATCTCTCAAGTCAGCACCTTTCCACTCCAAAACTAAGCTTAATAACTACATAACCATCAAAAAGCCACAACTAAGCCTTTTGGAACTCAAAACACCTCAAAGTTAGTTTTGAATGGATGGATCTTTCAAGTCAGCACCTTTCCACTCCAAAACTAAGCTTAATAACTACATAACCATCAAAAAGCCACAACTAAGCCTTTTGGAACTCAAAACAAATCAAAGTTAGTTTTGAATGGATGGATCTCTCAAGTCAGCACCTTTCCACTCCAAAACTAAGCCAAATAACTACATAACCATCAAAAAGCCACAACTAAGCCTTTTGGAACTCAAAACACCTCAAAGTTAGTTTTGAATGGATGGATCTCTCAAGTCAACACCTTTCCACTCCAAAACTAAGCTTAATAACTACATAACCATCAAAAAGCCACAACTAAGCCTTTTGGAACTCAAAACAAATCAAAGTTAGTTTTGAATGGATGGATCTCTCAAGTCAGCACCTTTCCACTCCAAAACTAAGCTTAATAACTACATAACCATCAAAAAGCCACAACTAAGCCTTTTGGAACTCAAAACAAATCAAAGTTAGTTTTGAATGGATGGATCTCTCAAGTCAGCACCTTTCCACTCCAAAACTAAGCTTAATAACTACATAACCATCAAAAAGCCACAACTAAGCCTTTTGGAACTCAAAACAAATCAAAGTTAGTTTTGAATGGATGGATCTCTCAAGTCAGCACCTTTCCACTCCAAAACTAAGCCAAATAACTAGATAACCATCAAAAAGCCACAACTAAGCCTTTTGGAACTCAAAACACCTCAAAGTTAGTTTTGAATGGATGGATCTCTCAAGTCAGCACCTTTCCACTCCAAAACTAAGCTTAATAACTACATAACCATCAAAAAGCCACAACTAAGCCTTTTGGAACTCAAAACAAATCAAAGTTAGTTTTGAATGGATGGATCTCTCAAGTCAGCACCTTTCCACTCCAAAACTAAGCTTAATAACTACATAACCATCAAAAAGCCACAACTAAGCCTTTTGGAACTCAAAACACCTCAAAGTTAGTTTTGAATGGATGGATCTCTCAAGTCAGCACCTTTCCACTCCAAAACTAAGCCAAATAACTAGATAACCATCAGAAAGCCACAACTAAGCTTTTTGGAACTCAAAACACCTCAAAGTTAGTCTTGAATGGATGGATCTCTCAAGTCAGCACCTTTCCACTCCAAAACTAAGCCAAATAACTATATAACCATCAAAAAGCCAAAACTAAGCCTTTTGGAACTCAAAACACCTCAAAGTTAGCATAGAATGGATGGATCTCTCAAGTCAGCACCTTTCCACTCCAAAACTAAGCCAAATAACTACATAACCATCAAAAAGCCAAAACTAAGCCTTTTGGAATTCAAAACAAATCAAAGTTAGTTTTGAATGGATGGATCTCTCAAGTTAGCACCTTTCCACTCCAAAACTAAGCCAAATAACTAGATAACCATCAAAAAGCCACAACTAAGCCTTTTGGAACTCAAAACACCTCAAAGTTAGCATAGAATGGATGGATCTCTCAAGTCAGCACCTTTCCACTCCAAAACTAAGCTTAATAACTACATAACAGTCAAAATAGCCACACCTAAGCCTTTTGGAACTCAAAACACCTCAAACCCTCAAAATGCGAATCGATCTCACATAAACACTCAAGATACAATGAACCTCAACCTAAGGTGTCCTCCACGCTGGTCCAAGTGTCCAAGAATGCTCCAAGGCGCTCCAAAAGTGCTCCAAAACTCCAAAATTCCACCAAAAGCTTGAAACACCTCCAAATCGCCTCCGATCAGATCCGGCTCTCTCCTACCTCTTCCTAAGTTGATCTCTAAGCTCTAAAGCAAAGTGGGCCCATAACCTATTGGGAAATGAGAGGAAGAAGCAAAGAGATCAGCGTAGGAAGCAAGAACACAATACACAATGGTTGCATACAATGGAGAGAGTGATTAGCTCCTCCCCTTATGCCTTTATTTATATGTATGGGTTAGGACCAGCGTAGACAACCCATATGGGACAATGTCACCGTTGCAACCTTACACTATCTTCCAATAACACTATCTTCCAATAGAAACCGCCTTGCTTTTGGTAAGAGACTCGGTTCACTTGGCACTTTATTCACGCCTTCACAAAGTGGGTTATATCCTACTTTATGTACCGCCAATGGTATCTCTTTGACACCATTCTATGGTGGTTTTCTTTTTCTCCTCTATGGCCGGCAATAGGACTATCATATTCTTCCCTCAAAACCGATAGCCTCAACTTGCCTTGTGGCACATACACCCAACTTTGCTTGCACTTGAACAATCCGTCCACCAACTTAGCCTCTTTAAGCACCTTGCTCTTGCGAAGCTCACCTAAAAGCTTTTGTGCTTTGGGGTAGTTAATTTACCCCTCCCGTATCTTGCATCACAAGTTTCCTTCGCCGGCACACATTAGCCACAAGGTTTGGATGGTTCTCATTGCTTGGAACTCTTCCGGTCTACTTCGCGCATCCGGCACCACATTTCCACGGTCC
The DNA here is from genome assembly GCA_950295325.1 of Polytrichum commune. Lineage (NCBI taxonomy): Eukaryota > Viridiplantae > Streptophyta > Polytrichopsida > Polytrichales > Polytrichaceae > Polytrichum > Polytrichum commune. Next base: position 6,877,371 of record OX485807.1, read on the forward strand.
GGTTTGTGGATCAAATCCACCTTCATAAGCGCCAAACTATCATGCCACCGCAATGACTTGGCGCTCACTTGCGCTTGTATGTCAAAATACTTTTAGGACACATTGTCCATGTAGACTTTTGCTTTGTGCGACCCCAAATAGTGTCGCCACATCTTCAAGCAATGCACTACGGCAAAGAAGTTCTTTGTCATGAGTTGGTTGTCTTCTTTGACAACCATCGAGCTTCATGCTCCCATATGCAATGGCCATCCATCTTACCCATAATCCACCATTGGCAAAATCACTCGCCCCCGTATGCACTTCAAAAGGTTTCTCAAACTCCGCGAACTTGCTCTTAAGCTCCCCAAAGACTTGATAAAAAAAGCTCATCCCACTCTTCGGATAGCCTTTTCTTTCACAAGTCGCACAAGGTTCGACAACCGTTAAGCTTAATGCTCCCATATGCAATGGGCATCCATCTTGGATCACATCCGCCAATGGTAAAGTTACTCGCCCCCGTATGCACCTCAAAAGGTATGTCAAACTCCGCGAACTTGAGCACGGGCGGCGAAGAGAACTTGGTCTTAAGCTCCTCAAAGACTTGGTGGGAAGGCTCATCCCACTCTTGGGATAGCCATTTCTTCCACAAGTTGGACGAGGTCGGACAACCATCGAGCTTAATGCTCCCACAAGCAATGGTCATCCATCTTGGATCAACATCCACCAATGGTAAAATCCTTCGCCTCCATGTGCACCTCAAAATGCTTATGAAAACCCGGAAACTTAACCACATCTTGTGAAGAGAACTTGCTCTTGAGCTCCCCAAAGGCTTGGCGACAAGGCTCATCCCACTATTGGGATAGCCATTTCCCTCAATAAGTTGAATAAGGTCCTAGCAACCTTCAAAAACTCTCGAATGAAGTGGTGGTAGTAGTTGGCTAGGCCAACAAATGATCTAAGCCCTTTTTGAATGAAGGGCCAATTCTCCTTTTGGATTGCCTTCACATTCTTCATGTTCGTCCACCAACTTCCTTTGTCACCACATACCTCAAGAACTCAATCTCTCGTTGAGCAAAGTTATTTTTCACTCCTTGGCGGTAACTTTTTGGGCAACACATTGGTGAATACATCCTTGTATTTCACCAACATCCCACCAATGTGGTTTGGGGGAGGCCCATCTTTCCTAGCCTCCCCATACGTTCCTTGGAGTTCCTCCAATTGAACCACGACCATTATGTTTTCTATTTTTCATTTGGTCTATTAAGACCAAATTCGACTCGGGTCCTCCTACCATAGGAGTTCTTGTCAATTTGAACTTCAATTCTTTGCCATTATGACACATCATAATGCACCGCAAGCACACCGGCTTGCACCTCACATCTATCATGTGAGTTTCAAAGAAGGCGGCCTTCACAATGACATGCATTTCATCTATTTCACATGGTGTGAAATTTTGACAAAAATCCAATGTCCCACATTGAAAGGTTACATGCATCGCGAACTCCTTCGTCTCATGCGGTTCGCCCTTTCCAAACCGCACCTTGGTGGGCTTGCCCGCTCTATCAATTGGCAAGCCCCAACTCCCTTGTGAGCTTTGGCCTCATGAAAGAGTCCGTTGCCTCTTTGTCAACTCATGAGACATATCTCCCATTCATTTGAGCCTCAAGGTACAAAAGACTTGGCCTCGGCTTAAGGCTACTAGCCTTGGCCACAATGTCATCGTCGTACATTTGGTCCTCCGCAACTTGGCTTGGCTTGGTCCGCAAAGCCAACTTCAAACATTTCGTGCGCGGGACAAATTGGTTTGGTGCCACAAAACCAATTTCTAATAGTTTGTCCGCAAAACAAACATGTTTTGACTTGGTAGCACAAAGCCACCTTCCCACACTCCGTCCGCGGTACAAACATGAATTGCCTTGGTAGGACAAACCCACCTCCCAACATTCCGTCCGCGGCACAAGTATGATTTGCTTTGGAAGCATAAAGCCACCTTTCAACATTCCGTCCACGGCACCAACATGTTTTGCCTAAGTAAAATGGACCAAACAATTTGCACTCATTTCTTTGGGACCTACTTTTGCTAAAGCCAGTTGTGGTGATGCGCCGCCAAACTTCTCTTTGGGACCATCGGCTTCAATGCTCTTGCGAACTTGATGGTCCCCACCATGTCCTCAAGAAGCCTTGGGGACTTAAACAAGGCATCCACCACCCGCTTTTAAAACCCCACCTAAAAGGATGCATTTCTTAGAAAGTTCATCCGTTTTAGGTGTATCCTTCATTTGTGCGTTTGAATAGCGCACATAGGCCTTAAGAGGCCCCGGGTGCCTCATTAGCACCAAATTCATTCCAACATCAATACCTTCCAAGCATTTCGAATTGGAATTTCAATCCAACATTAATGCCCTCCAAGGTTTTGGGTGCTTTCGGTATTCTAGGCCCCAAATGTTTTTTGAGGTTGCGGGAGCCCTTTTCAAAGCACTCCTCCATTTTCCTTACCAAATCTGTCGCGCACCTCTCCATGAGGAGTGCCCGAAACACCATGGGCACAAGGGGGACCCCGGAGTGACACCCGGGACTTGTGGCGCCGTTGGTGAGAGGGCCCAAGTGATCCTAGTGTAGGTGAGGGCCCCGGGCGTTGGGAACGCCTCCCACCCACAAAGACTAGGAGGCATGAGGGTGAGGCCATGAGCTATGCGTAGCTCATAGCGTGGTGATTCTAGAATGCTCAAGAACACCTCAATCCGAGGTGTGAGCTAGGAGTTATGGCCATTTGAGTGGGGTGCTGTCCCGGGACAGCCCCCTGCTACAGCAGTGCCTGGGAGTGATTCCCGGGACTGCCAAGGTTCAAACAGGCATAACTTCCTCAAGACTTGCCCGAATGGGGCAAGTGAGGAGTCCATCGGCATCTACGTGAAGCGTAGATGAAGATAAAGTGGTTGGTTGCTGAAATCAGACATCATACAAGGAATTTATGATGGTCTGAAGCTGCTGGGGGCTTCTAGGCCCAGCGGCTAAGGGAAAATGTCCACTTGGCCCCAACTCTTGGTAGAGAGACAAGAGGTTGGTTGACGGTGGGGTAGGGGCCCCGCGTGAAGTCCTAGAGGCTTATATGGGTGAGGTGGTGTGGCCTCACCCACCCGAGGCCGAACGGCACGGCCTCCATGGGCATTGGCCCATTGTGAGGCCATAGTTGCCTAGTATGCTTCGGGTTGTTGTAGTGTTGCTCCGGCAACGCGATGATCAACATAGGATTGGACTTCCATGGATGGAAGTCCACATTGGGGAAATGGGTTACCGATTAAGGGGTGAGTCCCGAAAGCAAAGTAGGAGGGTTGGTTCCCTCCTATGAACTATTGGTCCGGGGTAAGAGGAGCTATCCATTAGCATGGCGGAATGCGAAGGGTTAGCGCTCGTAACCTTTGGTAGAAACGAAAATTGGCAAGATTATTAAGGGACCTAGCAAGGGTTGCGACACTTGGTATCAGAGCAGGGTTCCAATATTTGAGCTAGCACTTTGAGGTAGACATGGCTATCATATAAGCGGGTTATGATGGTGACCCGGGGTTTCCAAAAGGTTGTGAGGCTCAAATTGGAACAAAGATCATGTGTAAATGGAATTTGACCATACCATTGGTTCTAATGACAATGGTGGGCATGAGGGTGGATTCGGTGAGGAAAATGGAGGAGTGCTTTGAAAAGGCTCCCGCACACCTCAAAAAAACATTTGGGGCCTAGAATACCGAATGCACCCAAAACCTTGGAGGGCATTAATGTTGGATTGAAATTCCAATTCGAAATGCTTGGAAGGTATTGATGTTGGAATGAATTTGGTGAAAATGAGGCGTGCGGGCCTCTTAAGGCGTATATGCGCAAATTTCACACCCAAATGAATTGTGCATCTTAGATGAACGAGTTTTCTAAGAAGTACATCGTTTTAGGTGGGGTTTTAAAAGCGGGTGGTGAATACCAAGTTCAAATTTCCAAAAGTTTATTGAGGTTGTGGCGGGGATCATCAAAATTGCAACGAGCATTAAGGCCGATGACCCCAATAAGAAATTTGGTGGTGCCTTACAACAATGGACGTTAAGGGGAGATAGGTACCACGCCAAATAATACTTATGCCGCGGACCGAATGTAAGACGATGGCATTGTGGCCAAGGCTAGTAGCCTTAAGCCGAGGCCAAGTCTTTTGTACTTTGAGGCTCAAATGAATGGGACAAATGTCTCATGGGTTGATAAAGAGGCTACCATTCCTTCTTGAGCCCAAAACTCGCAAGGGAATTGGGGCTTGCCGATTGATAGAGCGGGCAAGCCCTCCAAGGTGCGGTTTGGAAAGGGCGAACCGCATGAAACAAAGGAGGCCGCGATGCATGTAACTTTTCAATGTGGGACATTGGATTTTTGTCAAAATTTCACACCATGTGAAATAGATGAAATGCATGTCATTGTGAAGGCTGCCTTCTTTGGAACTCACATGATAGATGTGAGGTGCAAGTTGGTGAGCTTGCGGTGCATTTGTGATGTCTTGATGGCAAAGAATTGCACTACAAATTGACAAGGACTCCTATGGTAGGAGGAACCAACTCGAATTTGGTCTTAATGGACCAAATGAATAAACGGAAAAACATAATTATAATGGTCGTGGTTTAATTGGAGCAACTCCAAGGAACTCATGGGGAGGCTAGGAAAGATAGGCCTCCCCAAAACCACATTGGTGGGGTGTTGGTGAGGTACAAGGATGTATTCACCAATGTTTTGTCCAAAATGTTACCGCCAACAAGTGGAGGAAAAAAAAAAAAAAAAAAAAAAAAAACTTGCTCAACCAGAGATTGAGTTCCTGAGGTATGTGATGACAAAGGAAGTTGGTGGATGAACATGACAAATGTCAAGGCAATCCAAGAGGAGAATTGGCCCTTGACTCAAGAGAAGGGCTAAGGTCATTTGTTGGCCTAGCCAACTACTACCACCACTTCATTCGAGGTGTTTCTAAGGTTGCTAGGACCTTAGTCAACTTGTTGGAAAAATGGCTATCCCAAGAGTGGGATGAGTCTTGTCACCAAGCCTTTGGGGAGCTCAAGAGCAAGTTTCCTTCACAAGATGTGGTTAAGTTCCCGAGCTTTCACAAGCATTTTGAGATGCACATGGAGGCGAAGGACTTTACCATCGGCGGATGTTGGTCCAAGATGGATGACCATTGCTTATGGGAGCATTAAGCTCCATGGTTGTCGAACCTTGTACGGCTTGTGCAAGAAATGGTTATCCCAAGAGTGGGATGAGCCTTGCCACCAAGCCTTTTGGGGAGCTTAAGACCAAGTTCTCTTCGCCACCCGTGCTCAAGTTCGTGGAGTTTGACAAACCTTTGAGGTGCATACGGGGGCAAGTGACTTTAGCATTGGCGGATGTTAAGGCAAAATGGATGCCCTTTGCATATAAGAGCATGAAGCTCGATGGTTGTCCGACCTTGTCCAACTTGTGCAAGAAATGGCTATCCCAAGAGTGGGATGAGCCTTGTTACCAAGTCTTTGAGGAGCTTAAGAGCAAGCTCTCTTCGCCGCCCGTGCTCAAGTTTGCGAAATTTGACAAACCTTTTGAAATGCATACGGGGGCGAGTGACTTTACCATTGGCGGATGTTGATCCAAGATGGATGCCCATTGCATATGGGAGCATTAAGCTTAAAGGTTGTCAAACCTTGTGCGACTTGTGAAAGAAATGGCTATCTTAAGAGTGGGATGAGCCTTGCCCCCAAAGTCTTTGGGGAGCTTAATACAAAGTTGTCTTTGCCACCCGTGTTCAAGTTCGCGGAGCTTGACAAACCTTTTGAGGTGAATACGGGGTGGCGAGTGACTTTGCCATTGGCGGATGGTTAATGTAAGATGGATGGCCATTGCGTATGAGAGCGTTAAGCTTGATGGTTATCCGACCTTATCCGACTTGTGAAAGAAATGGCTATCCCAAGAGTGGGATGATGTTTGTCATGAGTCTTTGGGGAGCTTAAAACCAAGTTCTCTTCGCCGCCCGTGCTCAAGTTCGCGGAGCTTGACAAACCTTTTGAGGTGCATACGGGGTTGATTAACTTTGCCAATGGCGGATTGTTGATGTAAGATGGATGGCCATTGCATATGGGAGCATGAAGCTCGATGGTTGTCAAAGAAGACAACCAACTCATGACAAAGAACTTCTTTGTCGTAGTGCATTGCTTGAAGATGTGGCGACACTATTTGGTGTCGCACAAAGCAAAGGTCTACATGGACAATGTGTCCTAAAAGAATTTTGACATTCAAGCGCAAGTGAGCGTCAACTCATTGCGGTGGCATGATAGTTTGGCGCTTATGAAGGTGGATTTGATCCACAAACCGGACCGTGGAAATGTGGTGCCGGATGCGCGAAGTAGACCGGATGAGTTCCAAGCAATGAGAACCATCCAAACCTTGTGGCTAATGTGTGCCGGCGAAGGAAACTTGTGATGCAAGATACGGGAGGGGTAAATTTACTACCCCAAAAGCACAAAAACTTTTAGGTGAACTTCGCAAGAGCAAGGTGCTCAAAGAGGTTAAGTTCGTGGACGGATTGTTCAAGTGCAAGCAAAGTTGGGTGTATGTGCCACGAGGCAAGTTGAGGCTATCGGTTTTGAAGGAGGAATTTGATAGTCCTATTACCGGCCTTAGAGGAGAAAGAAAAAAACCGCCATAGAATGGTGTCATGGAGGTACCATTGGCGGTGCATAAAGGAAGATATAACCCACTTTGTGAAGGCTTGAATTAAAGTGCAAAGTGAACCGAGCTCTTACCAAAAGCAAGGCGGTTTCTTGCAACCGTTGCCTATCCCGTCGGCGCCATGGCATAGTATGTGCATGGACTTGATCACAAGTTTGCCGGAGTCACATGGGTATGATGCCATCTTGTTGATGGTAGAGCGGTTGGCCAAGTTGGCACACATGGTGCCGATTGTGGGAACCGCCACCGCGTTGGAGACCGCATAGCCTTTTGTCAAAGGATGGTTGAGGCACCACGGGTTGCCAAGAGTGATTGTGTGGGATCAAGATCCAAAGTTCACAAGTGCATTTTCAATGCATTTCTCTAAGGAGGTTGTATTGAAACTAAGGTTTAGCACGGCCGTGTATTCCCAAATGGATGGGAAAACAAAGCGTGTGAATGGAGACTTGAAGCAATACTTGAGGAACTTGGTGGGGGCGGACCAAGGAGATTGGGCGAACTATGTGGGTCGAGCGGAGTGTAATTGCAATGTAGCCACGCACTTGGCTACCAAGGGGTGGTCTTTGGTGGTGGCTTATGGAGTGGATGCGCTCCAACCTATTAACCTAGCTCTCGAGGGGGCACATTCAACACTAGAGTTTAACCAAGATGGTAAGGACTTGGCCAAGGATGGTAACCAAGTCTTGGAGATGACCAAGTTGTTGGTGGAGAAAGCCCGAAGGTGCTACGGAGTGCAAGTCAATGCCGGAAGACGCGAAGTGGAGAATGAGGTGGGCCAAAAGGTGTTGTTGAATGTGAACAACTTCACTTAGCCGGAAGGCCTCGCTCCAAAAGTTCATGTCCAAAATTGGAGCTTTGTTTTCCATTGTGGAACAAGTGTTCAAGGACATATATAAGTTGGAATTACCGCCCGAGATCAAAGTGCATCTAACATTTCATGTCTCATTACTAAAGCCATTCACGGAATATACGTTGTGGCCCAATCACAAGCAAGTGAGTAAGCCACCTTCCGACCTTGTGGAGGTCATTTGGAACATGAGGTAAGAGGGCATCCTCAAGTGTAGGAAGACCAAGTGAAAATGAAAGAAAATGTACAAAGGAGTACTTGGTGAAATGGTGAGGATACCATGAGAAAGAAGCCGTTTGGGTAGCGGCAAGAGACATGATGAACGCCAAAGAATTGGTAAAGCACTTTGAAGAAACTAAGGCTAGACATTCCAATAAAATGAAGCGTAGGCATTGATGAGGACATCAATCTCCTTTAGTGGGGGAGAGACGCTAGTAGCACACTTAGCTTCGAGGCTAATTGCTCCACAACATGAACTTGTTCTTTGGCTTGAGGGAATAAAGTCCAAACTTTAGTGGTGCAAAGAGAAAAGTACGAGATGAGGTCCTAGTCTTGTACTTGTGCTTGGTTAGTGGAAGAGGGGGAATAGATATGCCAAACTAGGTTGGGTAAGCCGAGTAATTGGGGCCATGGCTAGGAGGGGCCTTGGATAAAACCAAAAAACTTCTTAGTTGTGGGCTTGTCCGGGCGGGGACAAGGTGATGGCGCGTGCTCATAAAAGTGCTACCCGCGAGCTAACGAGAGTTGGCGCATGGGAGTCATGAACCCATGTCTCGAAAGAGCAAAGTGGGAACCGAGTCGGGCGGGACTTGGCATCACCCCCGTGCGATCGAGGCGTGGCTTAACAATGGAAAGCCATCTCGGAGTTGCAACCGAGACAACTTAGTGGAAGCGTTGAGGTCTCGCCTAGATGTGTCACGTTAGGCTAGTGGAGCCTAACGGGGGAGGCCCCAAAGGAGGGGCAACCCAAGTGAGTCCCAAAGTAGGTGGGTCTAGTGTAGGTTAGGTCCTTGGATGAGAGATCCAAGGTCGCTAACGGACCACCTAGGAACGACACCTTTGGGACTATGCCAAATTTGAAGATGCATTGTGGGGGTCGCGCCCTAAGGTAAACACAATGCGGCACCATAGAGGATGGCAACTTGAGAATTGGTGTGCCGACTACGAGTATAGTCGATGAGGGCATCGACTCCGTTTGGTGGGGGTGAGTGTCGCGCACCTCTCCATGAGGAGTGCCCGAAACACCATGGGCACAAGGGGGACCCCGGAGTGACACCCGGGACTTGTGGCGCCGTTGGTGAGAGGGCCCAAGTGATCCTAGTGTAGGTGAGGGCCCCGGGCGTTGGGAACGCCTCCCACCCACAAAGACTAGGAGGCATGAGGGTGAGGCCATGAGCTATGCGTAGCTCATAGCGTGGTGATTCTAGAATGCTCAAGAACACCTCAATCCGAGGTGTGAGCTAGGAGTTATGGCCATTTGAGTGGGGTGCTGTCCCGGGACAGCCCCCTGCTACAGCAGTGCCTGGGAGTGATTCCCGGGACTGCCAAGGTTCAAACAGGCATAACTTCCTCCAGACTTGCCCGAATGGGGCAAGTGAGGAGTCCATCGGCATCTACGTGAAGCGTAGATGAAGATAGAGTGGTTGGTTGTTATGATCAGACATCATACAAGGAAGTTATGATGGTCTGAAGCTGCTGGGGGCTTCTAGGCCCAGCGGCTAAGGGAAAATGTCCACTTGGCCCCAACTCTTGGTAGAGAGACAAGAGGTTGGTTGACGGTGGGGTAGGGGCCCCGCGTGAAGTCCTAGAGGCTTATATGGGTGAGGTGGTGTGGCCTCACCCACCCGAGGCCGAACGGCACGGCCTCCATGGGCATTGGCCCATTGTGAGGCCATAGTTGCCTAGTATGCTTCGGGTTGTTGTAGTGTTGCTCCGGCAACGCGATGATCAACATAGGATTGGACTTCCATGGATGGAAGTCCACATTGGGGAAATGGGTTACCGATTAAGGGGTGAGTCCCGAAAGCAAAGTAGGAGGGTTGGTTCCCTCCTATGAACTATTGGTCCGGGGTAAGAGGAGCTATCCATTAGCATGGCGGAATGCGAAGGGTTAGCGCTCGTAACCTTTGGTAGAAACGAAAATTGGCAAGATTATTAAGGGACCTAGCAAGGGTTGCGACAAAATCCACCCTCATGCCCACCATTGTCATTGGAACCAATGGTATGGTCAAATTCCACTTGCACATGATCCTTGTTCCAATTTGAGCCTCACAACCTTTTGGAAACCCCGGGCTCACCATCATAACCCGCATTTATGATCGCCATGTTTCCTTCAAAGTGCGAGCTCAAAACTTGGAACCCTGCTCTGATACCAAGTGTCGCAACCCTTGCTAACCCCCTTAGCAATCTTGCCAATTTTCAATTCTAGCAAAGGTTACGAGCGCTAACCATTCGCATTCCGCCATGCTAATGGTTAGCTCCTCCTACCCCGGACCTTATAGTTCATAGGAGGGAACCAACCCTCCTACTTTGCTTTAGGGACTCACCCCTTAATCGGTAACCCATTCCTAGATGTGGACTTCCATCCATGGAAGTCCAATCCCATGTTGATCATCGCGTTGCCGGAGCAACACTACAACAACCCGAACCATACTAGGCAACTATGGCCTCACATTGGGCCAATGCCCATGGAGGCCGTGCCGTTCGGCCTCGGGTGGGTGAGGCCACACCACCTCACCCATATAAGCCTCTAGGACTTCACGCGGGGCCCCCTACCCCACCGTCAACCAACCTCTTGTCTCCCTACCAAGAGTTGGGGCCAAGTGGACATTTTCCTTTAGCTGCTGGGCCTAGAACCCCCCAGCAGCTTCAGACCATCATAACTTCCTTGTATGATGTCTGATCATAACAACCAACCACTCCATCCTCATCTACGCTTCACGTAGATGCCGATGGACTCCTCACTTGCTCCATTCGGGCAAGTCTTGAGGAAGTTATGCCTGTTTGAACCTTGGCAGTCCCGGGAATCCCTCCCAGGCACTGCTGTACCAGGGCGCTGTCCCGGGACAGCGCCCCACTCAAATGGCCATAACTCCTAGCTCACACCTCCGATTGAGGTGATCTTAAGCATTCTAGAATCACCACGCCATGAGCTACGCATAGCTCATGGCCTTACCCTCATGCCTCCTAGTCTCCGTGGGTGGGAGGCGTTCCCAACGCCCGGGGCCCTCACCCACACTAGGATCACTTGGGCCCTCTCACCAATGGCGCCACAAGTCCCGGGTGTCACTCCGGGGTCCCCCTTGTGCCCATGGTGTTTCGGCCACTCCTCATGGAGAGGTGCGCGACATGCTCTCTCTCTCTCTCTTCTCCGCTAACAATCTCCGGATCGTTCACACAAACATCAATCAAGGGAAGTCAAGAAATGAGGAACTAAGGCATTTATTCAGAGTAGGAGTAATCACAATACAACAATGGAGAAGGAACCCTTCTCAAGCTCCTTATTCAGCCTTAAGTAGAGGCTCAAAAATCCCTAAACTGAGGGCGGCGGCCCAAGCGGCGGCCGCTAAGGAAAACCCTAACAACACCCGGTCTCCCGGATTTCCCGGATCAAGATCCGGGTTTTCCGCTGACACTCCCAAGGGAAAATTTTATTACTCATCTTCAAAAACTCCTAAGTCCTACCTGCCTACCTCTATTCTGCCTAACTAAACTAGCTATTCTCCTCTACTAAGAAGAGCGGTGCTTCTTCGGAGCCGATCCCTCCTTTGAGTGACTGCCTAACCCGCTGACGGCGGATGAGCCCCCTCCCGGCGATGCCTTCTGCAGCCGCGTGAGCATCCATCTCATGTTCGGAGACGGGGCAACCTCGTCCTCTGAATCCGCTGCTCTCTCGGTCCGCGGTGTCCCGGTCCCTGGGGTTCCGGAAACTGCCCCCATCCGGAGGCTCCGGATCGGAGAAGGATCGCTTCCGGTGCCCTGCTGTCGCAACCCTTGCTAGGTCCCTTAATAATCTTGCCAATTTTCGTTTCTACCAAAGGTTACGAGCGCTAACCCTTCGCATTCCGCCATGCTAATGGATAGCTCCTCTTACCCCGGACCAATAGTTCATAGGAGGGAACCAACCCTCCTACTTTGCTTTCGGGACTCACCCCTTAATCGGTAACCCATTTCCCCAATGTGGACTTCCATCCATGGAAGTCCAATCCTATGTTGATCATCGCGTTGCCGGAGCAACACTACAACAACAACCCGAACCATACTAGGCAACTATGGCCTCACAATGGGCCAATGCCCATGGAGGCCGTGCCGTTCGGCCTCGGGTGGGTGAGGCCACACCACCTCACCCATATAAGCCTCTAGGACTTCACGCGGGGCCCCTACCCCACCGTCAACCAACCTCTTGTCTCTCTACCAAGAGTTGGGGCCAAGTGGACATTTTCCTTTAGCTGCTGGGCCTAGAACCCCCCAGCAGCTTCAGACCATCATAACTTCCTTGTATGATGTCTGATAATAACAACCAACCACTCCATCTTCATCTACGTTTCACGTAGATGCCGATGGACTCCTCACTTGCCCCATTTGGGCAAGTTATGAGGACGTTATGCCTCTTTGAACCTTGGCAGTCCCGGGAGTCACTCCCAGGCACTGCTGCACCAGGGCGCTGTCCCGGGACAGCGCCCCACTCAAATGGCCATAACTCCTAGCTCACACCTCCGATTGAGGTGTTCTTGAGCATTCTAGAATCACCACGCTATGAGCTACGCATAGCTCATGGCCTTACCCTCATGCTTCCTAGTCTCAGTGGGTGGGAGGCGTTCCCAACGCCCGGGGCCCTCACCCACACTAGGATCACTTGGGCCCTCTCACCAATGGCGCCACAAGTCCCGGGTGTCACTCCGGGGTCCCCCTTGTGCCCATGGTGTTTCGGGCACTCCTTATGGAGAGGTGCGCGACACTCACCCCCACCAAACGGAGTCGATGCCCTCATCGACTATACTCTTAGTCGGCACACCAATTCTCAAGTTGCCATCCTTTATGGTGCGGCATTGTGTTTACCTTAGGGCGCGACCCCCACAATGCATCTTCAAATTTGGCATAGTCCCAAAGGTGTCGTTCCTAGGTGGTCCGTTAGCGACCTTGGATCTCTCATCCAAGGACCTAACCTATACTAGACCCACCTACTTTGGGACTCACTTGGGTTGCCCCTCCTTTGGGGCCTCCCCCGTTAGGCTCCACTAGCCTAACGTGACACATCTAGGCGAGACCTCAACGCTTCCACTAAGTTGTCTCGGTTGCAACTCCGAGATGGCTTTCCATTGTTAAGCCACGCCTCGATCGCACGGGGGTGATGCCAAGTCCCGCCCGACTCGGTTCCCACTTTGCTCTTTCGAGACATGGGTTCATGACTCCCATGCGCCAACTCTCGTTAGCTCGCGGGTAGCACTTTTATGAGCACGCGCCATCACCTTGTCCCCGCCCGGACAAGCCCACAACTAAGAAGTTTCTTGGTTTTATCCAAGGCCCCTCCTAGCCATGGCCCCAATTACTAGGCTTACCCAACCTAGTTTGGCATATTTATTCCCCCTCTTCCACTAACCAAGCACAAGTACAAGACTAGGACCTCATCTCGTACTTTTCTCTTTGCACCACTAAAGTTTGGACTTTATTCCCTCAAGCCAAAGAACAAGTTCATGTTGTGGAGCAATTAGCCTCGAAGCTAAGTGTGCTACTAGCGTCTCTCCCCCACTAAAGGAGATTGATGTCCTCATCAATGCCTACGCTTCATTTTATTGGAATGTCTAGCCTTAGTTTCTTCAAAGTGCTTTACCAATTCCTTGGCGTTCATCATGTCTCTTGCCGCTACCCAAACGGCTTCTTTCTCATGGTATCCTCACCATTTCACCAAGTACTCCTTTGTACATTTTCTTTCATTTTCACTTGGTCTTCCTACACTTGAGGATGCCCTCTTACCTCATGTTCCAAATGACCTCCACAAGGTCGGGACATGGCCTAATCACTTGCTTGTGATCGGGCCACAAGGTGTCGTCCTAAAATGACTTTCGTAATGAGACATGAAATGTCGGATGCACTTTGATGTCCGGCGGTAATTCCAACTTATACATGTCCTTGAACACTTGTTCCACAATGGAAAACGAAGCTCCAATTTTGGACATGAGCTTTTGGAGCGAGGCCTTCCGGCTAAGTGAAGTTGTTCACATTCAACAACACCTTTTGGCCCACCTCATTCTCCACTTCACGTCTTCCGGCATTTACTAGCACTCCGTAGCACCTTTGGGCTTTCTCCACCAACAACTTGGTCATCTCCAAGACTTGGTTACCATCCTTGGCCAAGTCCTCACCATCTTGGTTAAACTCTAGTGTTGAATGTGCCCCCTCGAGAGCTAGGTTAATAGGTTGGAGCGCATCCACTCCATGAGCCACCACCAAAGACCACCCCTTGGTAGCCAAGTGCGTGGCTACATTGCAATTACACTCCGCTCGACCCACATAGTCCGCCCAATCTCCTTGGTCCGCCCCCACCAAGTTCCTCAAGTATTGCTTCAAGTCTCCATTCACACGCTTTGTTTTCCCATCCATTTGGGAATACACGGCCGTGCTAAACCTTAGTTTCAATACAACCTCCTTAGAGAAATGCATTGAAAATGCACTTGTGAACTTTGGATCTTGATCCCACACAATCACTCTTGGCAACCTGTGGTGCCTCAACCATCCTTTGAGAAAAGGCTATGCGGTCTCCAACGCGGTGGCGGTTCCCACAATCAGCACCATGTGTGCCAACTTGGCAAACCGCTCTACCATCAACAAGATGGCATCATACCCATGTGACTCCGGCAAACTTGTGATCAAGTCCATGCACATACTATGCCATGGCGCCGACGGGATAGGCAACGGTTGCAAGAAACCGCCTTGCTTTTGGTAAGAGGCTCGGTTCATTTGGCACTTTATTCACGCCTTCACAAAGTGGGCTATATCCTCCTTTATGCACCGCCAACGGTACCTCCATGACACCATTCTATGGCGGTTGTTTCTTTCTCCTTTATGGCCGGGAATAGGATTATCATATTCCTCCTTCAAAACTGATAGCCTCAACTTGCCTTGTGGCACATACACCCAACTTTGCTTGCACTTGAACAATCCGTCCACCAACTTAACCTCTTTAAGCACCTTGCTCTTGCGAAGCTCACCTAAAAGCTTTTGTACTTTGGGGTAGTTAATTTATTCCTCCCGTATCTTGCATCACAAGTTTTCTTCGCCGGCACACATTAGCCACAAGGTTTGGATGGTTCTCATTGCTTGGAACTCTTCCGGTCTACTTCGCGCATCCGGCACCACCTTTCCACGGTCCGGTTTGTGGATCAAATCCACCTTCATAAGCGCCAAACTATAATGCCACCGCAATGACTTGGCGCTCACTTGCGCTTGAATGTCAAAATTATTTTAGGACACATTGTCCATATAGACCTATGCTTTGTGCGACCCCAAATAGTGTCGCCACATCTTCAAGCAATGCACTACGGCAAAAAGTTCTTTGTCATGAGTTGGTTGTCTTCTTTGACAACCATCGAGCTTCATGCTCCCATATGCAATGGCCATCCAATTACACATAATCCACCATTGGCAAAGTCATTCACCCCCGTATGCACCTCAAAAGATTTGTCAAGCTCCGCGAACTTGAGCACGGGCGTCTAAGAGAACTTGCTCTCAAGCTCCCCAAAGACTTGGTGGCAAGGCTCATCCCACTCTTGGGATAGCCAATTCTTCCACAAGTCGGATAAGGTCGGATAGCCATCAAGCTTAACGCTCTCATATGCAATGGCCATCCATCTTACGTTAACCATCCGCCAATGGCAAAGTCACTCGCCGCCCCCTTATGCACCTCAAAAGGTTTGTCAAGCTCCGCGAACTTGAACACGGGTGGCAAAGACAACTTTGTATTAAGCTCCCCAAAGACTTTGGGGCAAGGCTCATCCCACTCTTGAGACAGCTATTTCTTTCACAAGTTGCACAAGGTTTGACAACCTATAAGCTTAATGCTCCCATATGCAATGGGCATCCATCTTGGATCAACATCCGCCAATGGTAAAGTTACTCGTCCCCGTATGCACCTCAAAAGGTTTGTCAAATTTCGCAAACTTGAGCACGGGCGGCGAAGAAAACTTGGTCTTAAGCTCCTTAAAAACTTGGTGGCAAGGCTCATCCCACTTTTGGGATAGCCATGTCTTGCATAAGTTGGACAAGGTCGGACAACCATCGAGCTTGATGCTCTTATATGCAATGGCCATGCATTTTGCCTCAACATCTGCCAATGCTAAAGTCACTCGCCCCCGTATGCACCTCAAAAGGTTTGTCAAAGTCCGCGAACTTAAGCACGGGCGGCAAAGATGTCGCAACCCTTGCTAGGTCCCTTAACAATCTTGCCAATTTTCATTTCGTAGCAAAGGTTACGAGCGCTAACCATTCGCATTCCGCCATGCTAATGGATAGCTCCTCTTACCCCGGACCAATAGTTCATAGGAGGGAACCAACCCTCCTACTTTGCTTTCGGGACTCACCCCTTAATCGGTAACCCATTTCCCCAATGTGGACTTCCATCCATGGAAGTCCAATCCTATGTTGATCATCGCGTTGCCGGAGCAACACTACAACAACCCGAACCATACTAGGCAACTATGGCCTCACAATGGGCCAATGCCCATGGACGCCTTGCCGTTTGGCCTCGGGTGGGTGAGGCCACACCACCTCACCCATATAAGCCTCTAGGACTCTACACGGAGCCCCTACCCCACCGCCAACCAACCTCTTGTCTCTCTACCAAGAGTTGGGGCCAAGTGGACATTTTCCCTTGGCTGCTGGGCCTAGAACCCCCCCAGCAGCTTCAGACCATCATAACTTCCTTGTATGATGTCTGATCATAACAACCAACCACTCCATCCTCATCTACGCTTCACGTAGATGCCGATGGACTCCTCGCTTGCCCCATTCGGGCAAGTCTTGAGGAAGTTATGCCTGTTTGAACCTTGGCAGTCCCGGGAATCACTCCCAGGCACTGCTGTACCAGGGCGCTGTACCGGGACAGCGCCCCACTCAAATGGCCATAACTCCTAGCTCCCACCTCCGCTTGAGGTGATCTTGAGCATTCTAGAATCACCACGCCATGAGCTACGCATAGCTCATGGCCTTACCCTCATGCCTCCTAGTCTTTGTGGGTGGGAGGCGTTCCCAACGCCCGGGGCCCTCACCCACACTAGGATCACTTGGGCCCTCTCACCAACGGCGCCACAAGTCCCGGGTGTCACTCCGGGGTCCCCCTTGTGCCCATGGTGTTTGGGGCACTCCTCATGGAGAGGTGCGCGACAAAAGAGAACTTGTTTTTATTTAGCCCCCCAAAGGCTTGGTGACAAGGCCCATTCCACTCTTGGGATAGCCATTTTCCTCAATAAGTTGAATAAGGTCCTAGCAACCTTAGAAAACTCTTGAATGAAGTTGTGGTACTAATTGGCTAGGCCAACAAATGACCTAAGCCCTTTTGAATCAAGGGCCAATTCTCCTTTTGGATTGCCTTGACATTCTTCATGTCGCGCACCTCTCCATGAGGAGTGCCCGAAACACCATGGGCACAAGGGGGACCCCTGTCGCGCACCTCTCCATGAGGAGTGCCCGAAGCACCATGGGCACAAGGGGGACCCCGGAGTGACACCCGGGACTTGTGGCGCCGTTGGTGAGAGGGCCCAAGTGATCCTAGTGTGGGTGAGTGTCGCGCACCTCTCCATGAGGAGTGGCCGAAACACCATGGGCACAAGGGGGACCCCGGAGTGACACCCGGGACTTGTGGCGCCGTTGGTGAGAGGGCCCAAGTGATCCTAGTGTGGGTGAGGGCCCCGGGCGTTGGGAACGCCTCCCACCCACGAAGACTAGGAGGCACAAGGGTAAGGCCATGAGTTATGCGTAGCTCATGGCGTGGTGATTCTAGAAAGCTAAAGAACACCTCAATCGGAGGTGTGAGCTAGGAGTTATGGCCATTTGAGTGGGGCGCTGTCCCGGGACAGCGCCCTGGTACAGCAGTGCCTGGGAGTGATTCCCGGGACTGCCAAGGTTCAAATAGGCATAACTTCCTCAAGACTTGCTCAAATGGAGCAATTGAGGAGTCCATCGGCATCTACGTGAAGCGTAGATGAACATGGAGTGGTTGGTTGTTATGATCAGACATCATACAAGGAAGTTATGATGGTCTGAAGCTGCTGGGGGGGTTCTAGGCCCAGCAGCTAAAGGAAAATGTCCACTTGGCCCCAACTCTTGGTAGAGAGACAAGAGGTTGGTTGACGGTGGGGTAGGGGCCCCGCGTGAAGTCCTAGAGGCTTATATGGGTGAGGTGGTGTGGCCTCACCCACCCGAGGCCGAACGGCAAGGCCTCCATGGGCATTGGCCCATTGTGAGGCCATAGTTGCCTAGTATGGTTCGGGTTGTTGTAGTGTTGCTCCGGCAATGCGATGATCAACATGGGATTGGACTTCCATGGATGGAAGTCCACATCCAAGAAATGAGTTACCGATTAAGGGGTGAGTCCCGAAAGCAAAGTAGGAGGGTTGGTTCCCTCCTATGAACTATAAGGTCCGGGGTAGGAGGAGCTAACCATTAGCATGGCGGAATGCGAATGGTTAGCGCTCGTAACCTTTGCTAGAATTGAAAATTGGCAAGATTGTCAAGGGGGGCTAGCAAGGGTTGCGACAGTGAGGGCCCCGGGCGTTGGGAACGCCTCCCACCCACGGAGACTAGGAGGCACAAGGGTAAGGCCATGGGCTATGCGTAGCTCATGGCGTGGTGATTCTAGAATGCTCAAGAACACCTCAATCGGAGGTGTGAGCTAGGAGTTATGGCCATTTGAGTGGGGCGCTGTCCCGGGACAGCGCCCTGGTACAGCAGTGCCTGGGAGTGATTCCCGGGACTGCCAAGGTTCAAACAGGCATAACTTCCTGAGGACTTGCCCCAATGGGGCAAGTGAGGAATCCATCGGCATCTACGTGAAGCGTAGATGAAGATGGAGTGGTCAGGTGTTCGCATCAGACATCATACAAGGAAGTTATGATGGTCTGAAGCTGTGGGGGGCTTCTAGGCCCAGCGGCTAAGGGGAAAATGTCCACTTGGCCCCAACTCTTGGTAGAGAGACAAGAGGTTGGTTGACGGTGGGGTAGGGGCCCCACGTAGAGTCCTAGAGGCTTATATGGGTGAGGTGGTGTGGCCTCACCCACCCGAGGCCAAACGGCAAGGCGTCCATGGGCATTGGCCCATTGTGAGGCCATAGTTGCCTAGTATGGTTCGGGTTGTTGTAGTGTTGCTCCGGCAATGCGATGATCAACATAGGATTGGGCTTCCATGGATGGAAGTCCACATCGAAGGAATGGTTACCGATTAAGGGGTGAGTCCCAAAAGCAAAGTAGGAGGGTTGGTTCCCTCCTATGAACTATAAGTTCCGGGGTAGGAGGAGCTAACCATTAGCATGGCGGAATGCGAATGGTTAGCGCTCGTAACCTTTGCTAGAATTGAAAATTGGCAAGATTGTCAAGGGGACCTAGCAAGGGTTGCGACACTTCATGTTCGTCCACCAACTTCCTTTGTCACCACATACCTCAAGAACTCAATCTTTCATTGAGCAAAGTTATTTTTCACTCCTTGGCGGTAATTTTTTTTTTTGGGCAACACATTGGTGAATACATCCTTGTATCTCACCAACATCACACCAATGTTGTTTGGGGGATGTCGCAACCCATGCTAGGTCCCTTAATAATCTTGCCAATTTTCAATTCTAGCAAAGGTTACGAGTCGCTAACCCTTCGCATTCCGCCATGCTAATGGATAGCTCCTCTTACCCCGGACCAATAGTTCATAGGAGGGAACCAACCCTCCTACTTTGCTTTCGGGACTCACCCCTTAATCGGTAACCCATTTCCCCAATGTGGACTTCCATCCATGGAAGTCCAATCCTATGTTGATCATCGCGTTGCCGGAGCAACACTACAACAACCCGAACCATACTAGGCAACTATGGCCTCACAATAGGCCAAAGCCCATGGAGGCCTTGCCGTTCGGCCTCGGGTGGGTGAGGCCACACCACCTCACCCATATAAGCCTCTAGGACTCTACGCGGGACCCCTACCCCACCGTCAAGAGACCTCTTGTCTCTCTACCAAGAGTTGGGGCCAAGTGGACATTTTCCCTTAGCTGCTGGGCCTAGAAGCCCCTAGCAGCTTCAGACCATCATAACTTCCTTGTTTGGTGTCTGATCTTAACAACCAACCACTCCATCTTCATCTACGCTTCACGTAGATGCCGATGGACTCCTCACTTGCCCCATTTGGGCAAGTATTGACGAAGTTATGCCTGTTTGAACCTTGGCAGTCCCGGGAATCACTCCCAGGCACTGCAGTACCAGGGCGCTGTCCCGGGACAGCGCCCCACTTAAATGGCCATAACTCCTAGCTCACACCTCCGATTGAGGTGTTCTTGAGCATTCTAGAATCACCACGCCATGAGCTACCCATAGCTCATGGCCTTACCCTTGTGCCTCCTAGTCTCCGTGGGTGGGAGGCGTTCCCAACGCCCGCGGCCCTCACCCACACTAGGATCACTTGGGCCCTCTCACCAACGGCGCCACAAGTCCCGGGTGTCACTCCGGGGTCCCCCTTGTGCCCATGGTGTTTCGGGCACTCCTCATGGAGAGGTGCGCGACACTCACCCCCACCAAACGGAGTCGATGCCCTCATCGACTATACTCGTAGTCGGCACACCAATTCTCAAGTTGCCATCCTCTATGGTGCGGCATTGTGTTTATCTTAGGGCGCGACCCCCACAATGCATCTTCAAATTTGGCATAGTCCCAAAGGTGTCGTTCCTAGGTGGTCCGTTAGTGACCTTGGATCTCTCATCCAAGGACCTAACCTATACTAGACCCACCTACTTTGGGACTCACTTGGGTTGCCCCTCCTTTGGGGCCTCCCCCGTTAGGCTCCACTAGCCTAACGTGACACATCTAGGCGAGACCTCAACGCTTCCACTAAGTTGTCTCGGTTGCAACTCCGAGATGGCTTTCCATTGTTAAGCCACGCCTCGATCGCACGGGAGTGATGCCAAGTCCCGCCCGACTCGGTTCCCACTTTGCTCTTTCGAGACATGGGTTCATGACTCCCATGCGCCAACTCTCGTTAGCTCGCGGGTAGCACTTTTATGAGCACGCGCCATCACCTTGTCCCCGCCCGGACAAGCCCACAATTAAGAAGTTTCTTGGTTTTATCCAAGGCCCCTCTAAGCCATGGCCCCCAATTACTCGGCTTACCCAACCTAGTTTGGGATATCTATTCCCCCTCTTCCATTAACCAAGCACAAGTACAAGACTAGGACCTCATCTCATACTTTTCTCTTTGCACCACTAAAGTTTGGACTTTATTCCCTCAAGCCAAAGAACAAGTTCATGTTGTGGAGCAATTAGCCTCGAAGCTAAGTGTGCTACTAGCGTCTCTCCCCCACTAAAGGAGATTGATGTCCTCATCAATGCCTACGCTTCATTTTATTGGAATCCTTAGCCTTAGTTTCTTCAAAGTGCTTCACCAATTCATTGGTGTTCACCATGTCTCTTGCCGCCACCCAAGCGGTTTGTTTCTCATGGTATCCTCACCATTTCACCAAGTACTCCTTTGTACATTTCTTTCATTTTCACTTGGGCTTCCTACACTTGAGGATGCCCTCCTACCTCATGTTCCAAATGACCTCCACAAGGTCGGGACGTGGCCTACTCACTTGCTTGTGATCGGGTCACAAGGTGTCGTCCTAAAATGACTTTCGTAATGAGACATGAAATGTCGGATGCACTTTGATCTCGGGCGGTAATTAATTCCAACTTATACATGTCCTTGAACACTTGTTCCACCATGGAAAACGAAGCTCCAATTTTGGACATGAACTTTTGGAGTAAGGCCTTTGGGCAAGGTGAAGTTGTCCACATTCAACAACACCTTATTGGCCCACCTCATACTCCACTTCGCGTCTTCCGGCATTGATTTGCACTCCGTAGCACCTTCGGGCTTTCTCCACCAACAACTTGGTCATCTCCAAGACTTGTTTACCATCCTTGGCCAAGTCCTCACCATCTTGGTTGAACTCTAGTGTTGAATGTGCCCCCTCGAGAGATAGGTTAATAGGTTGGAGCGCATCCACTCCATAAGCCACCACGAAAGACCACCCCTTGGTAGCCAAGTGCGTGGCTACATTGCAATTACACTCCGCTCGACCCACATAGTCCGCCCAATCTCCTTGGTCCGCCCCCACCAAGTTCCTCAAGTATTGCTTCAAGACTCCATTCACATGCTCCGCTTTCCCATTCATTTGGGAATGCAAGGCCGTGCTAAACCTTAGTTTCATTCCGACCTCCTTAGAGAAATGCATTGAAAATGCACTTGTGAACTTTGGATCTTGATCCCACACAATCACTTGTGGCAACCCGTGATGCCTCAACCATCCTTTGAGAAAAGGCTATGCGGTCTCCAACGCGGTGGCGGTTCCCACAATCGGCACCATGTGTGCCAACTTGGCAAACCGCTCTACCATCAACAAGATGGCATCATACCCATGTGACTCCGGCAAACTTCTGATCAAGTCCATGCACATACTATGCCATGGCGCCGACGGGATAGGCAACGGTTGCAAGAAACCGCCTTGCTTTTGGTAAGAGGCTCAGTTCATTTGGCACTTTGATTCAAGCCTTCACAAAGTGGGCTATATCTTCCTTTATGCACCGCCAATGGTACCTCCATAATACCATTCTATGGCGATTTTTTTCTTTCTCCTCTAAGGCCGGCAATAGGACTATCAAATTCCTCCTTCAAAACCGATAGCCTCTACTTGCCTTGTGGCACATACACCCAACTTTGCTTGCACTTGAACAATCCGTCCACCAACTTAACCTCTTTGAGCACCTTGCTCTTGCGAAGCTCACCTAAAAGCTTTTGTGCTTTGGGGTAGTTAATTTATCCCTCCCATATCTTGCATCACAAGTTTCCTTTGCCGGCACACATTAGCCACAAGGTTTGGATGGTTCTCATTGCTTGGAACTCTTCCCGTCTACTTAGCGCATCCGGCACCACATTTCCACGGTCCGGTTTGTGGACCAAATCCACCTTCGTAAGCGCCAAACTATCATGCCACCGCAATGAGTTGGCGCTCACTTGCGCTTGTATATGTTAAAATACTTTTAAGACACATTGTCCATGTAGACCTTTGCTTTGTGCGACCCCAAATAATGTCGCCACATCTTCAAGCAATGCACTACGGCAAAGAAATTCTTTGTCATGAGTTGGTTGTCTTCTTTGACAACCATCGAGCCTCAAGCCCCCATATGCAAAGGCCATCCATCTTACATTAACAATCCATCATTGGCAAAGTTACTCACCCCCGTAAGCACCTCAAAAGGTTTGTCAAACTCCACGAACTTGAGCACGGGCGGCGAAGAGAACTTGCTCTTAAGCTCCCCAAATGGCTTGGTGGCACGGCTCATCCCACTCTTGGGATAGCCATTTCTTGTACAAGCCGGACAAGGTTCGACAACCATGAAGCTTAATGCTCTCATAAGCAATGGTCATCCATCTTGGATCAACATCCGCCAATGATAAAGTCCTTCGTCTCCATGTGCACTTCAAAATGCTTATGAAAACCCGGAAACTTAACCACATCTTGTGAAGAGAACTTGCTCTTGAGCTTCCCAAAGGCTTGGTGACAAGGCTCATCCCACTCTTGGGATAGCCATTTTTTCAACAAATTGACTAAGGTCCTAGCAACCTTAGAAAAACCTCGAATGAAGTGGTGGTAGTAGTTGGCTAGGCCAACAAATGACCTAAGCCATTTTCTTGAGTCAAGGACCAATTCTCCTTTTGGATGGCCTTGATATTCTTCATGTTTGTCACCAACTTCCTTTGTCACCACATACCTCTAGAACTCAATATCTTGTTGAGCAAAGTTATTTTCATTTCTTGGCGGTAACTTTTGGGCAACACATTGGTGAATACATCATTGTATCTCCCCAACATCCCACCAAAGTGGTTTAGGGGAGGCCCATCTTTCCTAGCCTCCCCATAAGTTCTATCGAGTTGCTCCAATTGAACCACGACTATTATATTGGCCATTTTTCATTTGGTCCATTAAGACCAAATTCAACTTGGGTCCTCCTACCATAGGAGTCCTTATCAATTTGAACTTCATCTCTTTGCCATTATGACACATCATAATGCACCGCAAGCACACCGGCTTCGGCCTCACATCTATCATGTGAGTTTCAAAGAATGTGACCTTTACAATGACATGCACCTTATTAATTTCACATGGTGTGAAATTTTGACAAAATTCAATGTCCCACATTGAAAGGTTACATGCATCGCGGCTTCCTTTGCTTCATGCGGTTCGCCCTTTGCAAACCGCACCTTGGTGGGCTTGCCCGCTCTATGCGTCGACAAGCCCCAACCCCCTTATGAGCTTTGGGCTCATGAAAGAGTCCATTGCCTCTTTGTCAACACATGAGACATTTCTCTCATTCATTGAGCCTCAAGGTACAAAATATTTGGTCTTGGCTTAAGGCTACTAGCCTTGGCCACAATGCCATCGTCTTAGATTCGGTCCTCGGCAACTTGGCTTGGCTTGGTCCGCAAAGCCAACTTTAAACATTTCGTCCGCGGAACAAATTGGTTTGGTGCCACAAAACCAATTTCTAATAATTTGTCGGCAAAACAAACATGTTTTGCCTTGGTAGCACAAAGCCACCTTCCCACACTCCGTCCGCGGCACGAACATAAATTGCCTTGGTAGGACAAACCCACCTCCCAACATTCCGTCCGCGGCACAAGTATGATTTGCTTTGGAAGCATAAAGCCACCTTTCAACATTCCGTCCGCGGCACCAACATGTTTTGCCTAAGTAAAATGGACCAAACAATTTGCACTCATTTCTTTGGGACCTAATTTGGCTAAAGCCACTTGTGGTGATGCGCCGCCAAACTTCTCTTTGGGACCATCGGCTTCAATGCTCTTGCAAATTTGATGGTCCCCACCATGTCCTCAAGAAGCCTTGGGGACTTAAACAAGGCATCCACCACCCGCTTTTAAAACCCCACCTAAAAGGATGCATTTCTTAGAAAGCTCGTCCGTTTTAGGTGTATCCTTCATTTGTGCGTTTGAATAGCGCACATAGGCCTTAAGAAGCCCCGGGTGCCTCATTAGCACCAAATTCATTCCAACATCAATACCTTCCAAGCATTTCGAATTGGAATTTCAATCCAACATTAATGCCCTCCAAGGTTTTGGGTCCTTTCGGTATTCTAGGCCCCAAATGTTTTTTTGAGGTTTGAGGGAGCCTTTTTCAAAGCACTCCTCCATTTTTCTTACCGAATCCACCTTAGTGCCCACCATTGTCATTAGAACCAATGGTATGGTTAAATTCCATTTACACATGATCTTTGTTCCAATTTGAGCCTTACAACCTTTTGGAAAACCCGGGCTCACCATAATAACCCTCAGGTTTGATAGCCATGTTTCCCTCAAAGTGCTAGCTCAAAATATTGGAACCCTGCTCTGATACCAAGTGTCGCAACCCATGCTAGGTCCCTTAATAATCTTGCCAATTTTCAATTCTAGCAAAGGTTACGAGTCGCTAACCCTTCGCATTCCGCCATGCTAATGGATAGCTCCTCTTACCCCGGACCAATAGTTCATAGGAGGGAACCAACCCTCCTACTTTGCTTTCGGGACTCACCCCTTAATCGGTAACCCATTTCCCCAATGTGGACTTCCATCCATGGAAGTCCAATCCTATGTTGATCATCGCGTTGCCGGAGCAACACTACAACAACCCGAACCATACTAGGCAACTATGGCCTCACAATAGGCCAAAGCCCATGGAGGCCTTGCCGTTCGGCCTCGGGTGGGTGAGGCCACACCACCTCACCCATATAAGCCTCTAGGACTCTACGCGGGACCCCTACCCCACCGTCAAGAGACCTCTTGTCTCTCTACCAAGAGTTGGGGCCAAGTGGACATTTTCCCTTAGCTGCTGGGCCTAGAAGCCCCTAGCAGCTTCAGACCATCATAACTTCCTTGTTTGGTGTCTGATCTTAACAACCAACCACTCCATCTTCATCTACGCTTCACGTAGATGCCGATGGACTCCTCACTTGCCCCATTTGGGCAAGTATTGACGAAGTTATGCCTGTTTGAACCTTGGCAGTCCCGGGAATCACTCCCAGGCACTGCAGTACCAGGGCGCTGTCCCGGGACAGCGCCCCACTTAAATGGCCATAACTCCTAGCTCACACCTCCGATTGAGGTGTTCTTGAGCATTCTAGAATCACCACGCCATGAGCTACGCATAGCTCATGGCCTTACCCTTGTGCCTCCTAGTCTCCGTGGGTGGGAGGCGTTCCCAACG
The DNA here is from genome assembly GCA_950295325.1 of Polytrichum commune. NCBI lineage: Eukaryota > Viridiplantae > Streptophyta > Polytrichopsida > Polytrichales > Polytrichaceae > Polytrichum > Polytrichum commune. The sequence continues at coordinate 6,903,391 of OX485807.1, forward strand.
CCCGCGGCCCTCACCCACACTAGGATCACTTGGGCCCTCTCACCAACGGCGCCACAAGTCCCGGGTGTCACTCCGGGGTCCCCCTTGTGCCCATGGTGTTTCGGGCACTCCTCATGGAGAGGTGCGCGACAGGGGAGGCCTATCTTTCCTAGCCTCCCCATACATTCCTTGGAGTTGTTCCAATTGAACCACGACCATTATGTTTTTTTTTTTTTTTTTTTTTTTTCATTCGGTCCATTAAGACCAAATTCAACTTAGGTCCTCCTACCATAGGGAGTCATTGTTAATTTGAACTTCAATTCTTTGCCATTATGACACATCATAATGCACCGCAAGCACACCGGCTTGCACCTCACATCTATCATGTGAGTTTCAAAGAAGGCGGCCTTCACAATGACATGCATTTTATCTATTTCACTTGGTGTGAAATTTTGACAAAAATCCAATGTCCCACGTTGAAAGGTTACATGCATCGCGGCCTCCTTCGTCTCATGCGGATCGCCCTTTCCAAACCGCACCTTGGTGGGCTTGCCTGCTCTACCAATCGGCAAGCCCCAACTCCCTTATGAGTTTTGGGCTCAAGAAGAAGTGCTAGCCTCTTTATCAATACATGAGACATTTCTCCCATTCATTTGAGCCTCAAGGTACAAAAGACTTGGCCTCGGCTTAAGGCTACTAGCCTTGGCCACAATGCCATCGTCTTACATTCGGTTCGCGGCACAAGTATTATTTGGCGGGGTACCTATCTCCCCTCAACGTCCATTGTTGTAACGCACCGCCAAATTGTTTAATGGGGTCATCGGCCTTGATGCTCATGGCAATTTTGATGATCCCCGCCACAACCTCAATAAACTTTGGAAATTTGAACTTGGTATTCACCACCCGCTTTTGAAACCCACCTAAAACGATGCATTTCTTAGAAAGCTCGTTCATCTAAGATGTACAATTCATTTGGGTGTGAAATGCGCGCATATACGCCTTAAGAGGCCCGGACGCCTCATTTCCACCAAATTCATTCCAACATCAATACCTTCCAAGCATTTGGAATTGGAATTTCAATCCAACATTAATGCCCTCCAAGGTTTTGGGTGCATTCGGTATTCTAGGCCCCAAATGCTTTTTTGAGGTGTGCGGGAGCCCTTTCAAAGGACTCCACCATTTTCCTTACTGAATCCACCATCATGCCCACCATTGTCGTTAGAACTAATGGTATGGTCAAATTCCATTTACACATGATCTTTGTTCCAATTTGAGCCTCACAACCTTTTGGAAACCCCGGGCTCACCATAATAACCCTCAGGTTTGATAGCCATGTCTCCCTCAAAGTGCTAGCTCAAATATTGGAACCCTGCTCTGATACCAAGTGTCGCAACCCTTGCTAGGTCCCTTAATAATCTTGCCAATTTTCGTTTCTACCAAAGGTTACGAGCGCTAACCCTTCGCATTCCGCCATGCTAATGGATAGCTCCTCTTACCCCGGACCAATAGTTCATAGGAGGGAACCAACCCTCCTACTTTGCTTTCGGGACTCACCCCTTAATCGGTAACCCATTTCCCCAATGTGGACTTCCATCCATGGAAGTCCAATCCTATGTTGATCATCGCGTTGCCGGAGCAACACTACAACAACAACCCGAACCATACTAGGCAACTATGGCCTCACAATGGGCCAATGCCCATGGAGGCCGTGCCGTTCGGCCTCGGGTGGGTGAGGCCACACCACCTCACCCATATAAGCCTCTAGGACTTCACGCGGGGCCCCTACCCCACCGTCAACCAACCTCTTGTCTCTCTACCAAGAGTTGGGGCCAAGTGGACATTTTCCTTTAGCTGCTGGGCCTAGAACCCCCCAGCAGCTTCAGACCATCATAACTTCCTTGTATGATGTCTGATCATAACAACCAACCACTCCATCTTCATCTACGTTTCACGTAGATGCCGATGGACTCCTCACTTGCCCCATTTGGGCAAGTTATGAGGACGTTATGCCTGTTTGAACCTTGGCAGTCCCGGGAGTCACTCCCAGGCACTGCTGCACCAGGGCGCTGTCCCGGGACAGCGCCCCACTCAAATGGCCATAACTCCTAGCTCACACCTCCGATTGAGGTGTTCTTGAGCATTCTAGAATCACCACGCTATGAGCTACGCATAGCTCATGGCCTTACCCTCATGCTTCCTAGTCTCAGTGGGTGGGAGGCGTTCCCAACGCCCGGGGCCCTCACCCACACTAGGATCACTTGGGCCCTCTCACCAATGGCGCCACAAGTCCCGGGTGTCACTCCGGGGTCCCCCTTGTGCCCATGGTGTTTCGGGCACTCCTTATGGAGAGGTGCGCGACACCTGCTCCGGATTCCGTCCGCCCGAGATGGAAGCCGTCCGTGGATCCCTGTTGGAGGCCGCCCTTGAGGGTGGCGGAGGAAAGGGACTGACCATTTGGCAGTCCTGCGGAGACGATGGCGAGGCGTGGGTCATAGGGGCTTTGCCCCTACTCGGAGTTGCCTCCCGATCAGAAGTCTGGTGCCGGATCGGCGTCCTAGCCCTATCCGGAGTCCGGGATCCATCCGAGTTTCGCGGAACCGGGGACTGGCCTCTCCCGGATCGGACCGACCCGGTACTCTTCCTCCTCACCTGGGGAGAACGGACCTGTTCCGGAACCCTCCCGGAACTAGCCGGCTGCGAGCCGCCTCCCTGCTGGCTGGTTCCTGCAGATGTCGGCGGATTCTACACCAGGGCCACTTCACCAACTACCTCATAGAGGGTTCCGGTTGGTGACCCAGGCGGACCCGGATTGTCGCGCACCTCTCCATGAGGAGTGCCCGAAACACCATGGGCACAAGGGGGACCCCGGAGTGACACCCGGGACTTGTGGCGCCGTTGGTGAGAGGGCCCAAGTGATCCTAGTGTGGGTGAGGGCCCCGGGCGTTGGGAACGCCTCCCACCCACGAAGATTAGGAGGCACAAGGGTAAGGCCATGAGTTATGCGTAGCTCATGGCGTGGTGATTCCAGAAAGCTCAAGAACACCTCAATCGGAGGTGTGAGCTAGGAGTTATGGCCATTTGAGTGGGGCGCTGTCCCGGGACAGCGCCCTGGTACAGCAGTGCCTGGGAGTGATTCCCGGGACTGCCAAGGTTCAAACAGGCATAACTTCCTCAAGACTTGCTCAAATGGAGCAAGTGAGGAGTCCATCGGCATCTACGTGAAGCGTAGATGAACATGGAGTGGTTGGTTGTTATGATCAGACATCATACAAGGAAGTTATGATGGTCTGAAGCTGCTGGGGGGGTTCTAGGCCCAGCAGCTAAAGGAAAATGTCCACTTGGCCCCAACTCTTGGTAGAGAGACAAGAGGTTGGTTGACGGTGGGGTAGGGGCCCCGCGTGAAGTCCTAGAGGCTTATATGGGTGAGGTGGTGTGGCCTCACCCACCCGAGGCCGAACGGCACGGCCTCCATGGGCATTGGCCCTATGTGAGGCCATAGTTGCCTAGTATGCTTCGGGTTGTTGTAGTGTTGCTCCGGCAATGCGATGATCAACATGGGATTGGACTTCCATGGATGGAAGTCCACATCTAGGAATGGGTTACCGATTAAGGGGTGAGTCCCGAAAGCAAAGTAGGAGGGTTGGTTCCCTCCTATGAACTATAAGGTCCGGGGTAGGAGGAGCTAACCATTAGCATGGCGGAATGCGAATGGTTAGCGCTCGTAACCTTTGCTAGAATTGAAAATTGGCAAGATTGCTAAGGGGGTTAGCAAGGGTTGCGACACTTGGTATTAGAGCAGGGTTCCAATATTTGAGCTAGCACTTTGAGTGTCGCAACCCTTGCTAGCCCCCCCCTTGACCATCTTGCCAATTTTCAATTCTAGCAAAGGTTACGAGTCGCTAACCCTTCGCATACCGCCATGCCAATGGTTAGCTCCTCTAACCCCGGACCATTAGTTCATAGGAGGGGAACCAACCCTCCTACTTTACTTTCGGGACTCGCCCCTTAATCGGTAACCCATTCCTAGATGTGGACTTCCATCCATGGAAGTCCAATCCCATGTTGATCATCGCGTTGCCGGAGCAACACTACAACAACCCGAAGCATACTAGGCAACTATGGCCTCACATTGGGCCAATGCCCATAGAGGCCGTGCCGTTCGGCCTCGGGTGGGTGAGGCCACACCACCTCACCCATATAAGCCTCTAGGACTCTACGCGGGGCCCCTACCCCACCGTCAACCAACCTCTTGTCTCTCCACCAAGAGTTGGGGCCAAGTGGACACTTTCCCTTAGCCGCTGGGCCTAGAAGCCCCCATCAGCTTCAGACCATCATAACGTCCTTGTATGATGTCTGATTCCAACAATTAACCACTCCATCCTCATCTACGCTTCACGTAGATGCCGATGGACTCCTCACTTGCCCCATTCGGGCAGGTATTGAGGACGTTATGCCTATTTGAACCTTGGCAGTCCCGGGAATCACTCCCAGGCACTGCTGTACCAGGGCGCTGTCCCGGGACAGCGCCCCACTCAAATGGCCATAACTCCTAGCTCACACCTCCGCTTGAGGTGATCTTGAGCATTCTAGAATCACCATGCCATGAGCTACGCATAGCTCATGGCTTTACCCTTGTGCCTCCTAGTCTCCGTGGGTGGGAGGCGTTCCCAACGCCCGGGGCCCTCACCCACACTAGGATCACTTGGGCCCTCTCACCAACGGCGCCACAAGTCCCGGGTGTCACTCCGGGGTCCCCCTTGTGCCCATGGTGTTTCGGGCACTCCTCATGGAGAGGTGCGCGACATTGAGGGAGACATGGCTATCAAACGTGAGGGTTATTATGGTTAGCCCAGGGTTTCCAAAAGGTTGTGAGGCTCAAATTGGAACAAAGATCATGTGTAAAGGGAATTTGACCATACCATTGGTTCTAATGACAATGGTGGGCATGATGGTGGATTCGGTAAGGAAATTGGTGGAGTCCTTTGAAAGGGCTCCCGCACACCTCAAAAAAGCATTTGGGGCCTAGAATACCGAATGCACCCAAAACCTTGGAGGGCATTAATGTTGGATTGAAATTCCAATTCGAAATGCTTGGAAGGTATTGATGTTGGAATGAATTTGGTGGAAATGAGGCGTGCGGGCCTCTTAAGGCGTATATGCGCGAATTTCACACCCAAATGAATTGTGCATCTTAGATGAACGAGTTTTCTAAGAAGTACATCGTTTTAGGTGGGGTTTCAAAAGCGGGTGGTGAATACCAAGTTCAAATTTCCAAAAGTTTATTGAGGTTGTGGCGGGGATCATCAAAATTGCAACGAGCATTAAGGCCGATGACCCCAATAAGAAATTTGGTGGTGCCTTACAACAATGGACGTTGAGGGGAGATAGGTACCACGCCAAATAATACTTATGCCGCGGACCGAATGTAAGACGATGGCATTGTGGCCAAGGCTAGTAGCCTTAAGCCGAGGCCAAGTCTTTTGTACTTTGAGGCTCAAATGAATGGGACAAATGTCTCATGAGTTGATAAAGAGGCTACCATTCCTTCTTGAGCCCAAAACTCGCAAGGGAGTTGGGGCTTGCCGATTGATAGAGCGGGCAAGCCCACCAAGGTGCGGTTTGCAAAGGGCGAACCGCATGAAACAAAGGAGGCCGCGATGCATGTAACTTTTCAATGTGGGACATTGGATTTTTGTCAAAATTTCACACCATGTGAAATAGATGAAATGCATGTCATTGTGAAGGCTGCCTTCTTTGGAACTCACATGATAGATGAGAGGTGCAAGCCGGTGAGCTTGCGGTGCATTTGTGATGTCTTGATGGCAAAGAATTGCACTACAAATTGACAAGGACTCCTATGGTAGGAGGAACCAACTCGAATTTGGTCTTAATGGACCAAATGAATAAACGGAAAAACATAATAATAATGGTCGTGGTTCAATTGGAGCAACTCCAAGGAACTCATGGGGAGGCTAGGAAAGATAGGCCTCCCCAAAACCACATTGGTGGGATGTTGGTGAGGTACAAGGATGTATTCACCAATGTGTTGTCCAAAATGTTACCGCCAACGAATGGGGAAAAAAAAAAAAAAAAAAAAAAAAACTTGCTCAACGAGAGATTGAGTTCTTGAGGTATGTGATGACAAAGGAAGTTGGTGGATGAACATGACAAATGTCAGGGCAATCCAAGAGGAGAATTGGCCCTTGACTCAAGAGAAGGGCTAAGGTCATTTGTTGGCCTAGCCAACTACTACCACCACTTCATTCGAGGTGTTTCTAAGGTTGCTAGGACCTTAGTCAACTTGTTGGAAAAATGGCTATCCCAAGAGTGGGATGAGCCTTGTCACCAAGCTTTTGGGGAGCTCAAGAGCAAGTTTCCTTCACAAGATGTGGTTAAGTTCCCGAGCTTTCACAAGCATTTTGAGATGCACATGGAGGCGAAGGACTTTACCATCGGCGGATGTTGGTCCAAGATGGATGACCATTGCTTATGGGAGCATTAAGCTCCATGGTTGTCGAACCTTGTACGGCTTGTGCAAGAAATGGTTATCCCAAGAGTGGGATGAGCCTTGCCACCAAGCCTTTTGGGGAGCTTAAGACCAAGTTCTCTTCGCCACCCGTGCTCAAGTTCGTGGAGTTTGACAAACCTTTGAGGTGCATACGGGGGCAAGTGACTTTAGCATTGGCGGATGTTGAGGCAAAATGGATGCCCTTTGCATATAAGAGCATGAAGCTCGATGGTTGTCCGACCTTGTCCAACTTGTGCAAGAAATGGCTATCCCAAGAGTGGGATGAGCCTTGTTACCAAGTCTTTGAGGAGCTTAAGAGCAAGCTCTCTTCGCCGCCCGTGCTCAAGTTTGCGAAATTTGACAAACCTTTTGAGATGCATACGGGGGCGAGTGACTTTACCATTGGCGGATGTTGATCCAAGATGGATGCCCATTGCATATGGGAGCATTAAGCTTAAAGGTTGTCAAACCTTGTGCGACTTGTGAAAGAAATGGCTATCTTAAGAGTGGGATGAGCCTTGCCCCCAAAGTCTTTGGGGAGCTTAATACAAAGTTGTCTTTGCCACCCATGTTCAAGTTCGCGGAGCTTGACAAACCTTTTGAGGTGAATACGGGGTGGCGAGTGACTTTGCCATTGGCGGATGGTTAATGTAAGATGGATGGCCATTGCATATGAGAGCGTTAAGCTTGATGGTTATCCGACCTTATCCGACTTGTGAAAGAAATGGCTATCCCAAGAGTGGGATGAGCCTTGCCACCAAGTCTTTAGGGAGCTTGAGAGCAAGTGTTCTTAGACGCCCGTGCTCAAGTTCGCGGAGCTTGACAAACCTTTTGAGGTGCATACGGGGGTGATTAACTTTGCCAATGGCGGATTGTTGATGTAAGATGGATGGCCATTGCATATGGGAGCATGAAGCTCGATGGTTGTCAAAGAAGACAACCAACTCATGACAAAGAACTTCTTTGTCGTAGTGCATTGCTTGAAGATGTGGCGACACTATTTGGGGTCGTACAAAGCAAATGTCTACATGGACAATGTGTCCTAAAAGAATTTTGACATTCAAGCGCAAGTAAGTGCCAAGTCATTGCGGTGGCATGATAGTTTGGCGCTTATGAAGGTGGATTTGATCCACAAACCGGACCGTGGAAATGTGGTGCCGGATGCGCGAAGTAGACCGGATGAGTTCCAAGCAATGAGAACCATCCAACCCTTGTGGCTAATGTGTGCCGGTGAAGGAAACTTGTGATGCAAGATACGGGAGGGGTAAATTTACTACCCCAAAAGCACAAAAACTTTTAGGTGAACTTCGCAAGAGCAAGGTGCTCAAAGAGGTTAAGTTGGCGGACGGATTGTTCAAGTGCAAGCAAAGTTGGGTGTATGTGCCACAAGGCAAGTTGAGGCTATCGGTTTTGAAGGAGGAATTTGATAGTCCTATTGCCGGCCTTAGAGGAGAAAGAAAAAACCGCCATAGAATGGTGTCATGGAGGTACCATTGGCGGTGCATAAAGGAAGATATAGCCCACTTTATGAAGGCTTGAATCAAAGTGCAAAGTGAACCGAGCCTCTTACCAAAAGCAAGGCGGTTTCTTGCAACCGTTGCCTATCCCGTCGGCGCCATGGCATGGTATGTGCATGGACTTGATCACAAGTTTGCCGGAGTCACATGGGTATGATGCCATCTTGTTGATGGTAGAGTGGTTTGCCAAGTTGGCACACATGGTGCCGATTGTGGGAACCGCCACCGCGTTGGAGACCGCATAGCCTTTTCTCAAAGGATGGTTGAGGCACCACGGGTTGCCAAGAGTGATTGTGTGGGATCAAGATCCAAAGTTCACAAGTGCATTTTCAATGCATTTCTCTAAGGAGGTTGTATTGAAACTAAGGTTTAGCACGGCCGTGTATTCCCAAATGGATGGGAAAACAAAGCGTGTGAATGGAGACTTGAAGCAATACTTGAGGAACTTGGTGGGGGCGGACCAAGGAGATTGGGCGGATTATGTGGATCGAGTGGAGTGTAATTGCAATGTAGCCACGCACTTGGCTACCAAGGGGTGGTCTTTGGTGGTGGCTCATGGAGTGGATGCGCTCCAACCTATTAACCTAGCTCTCGAGGGGGCACATTCAACACTAGAGTTTAACCAAGATGGTGAGGACTTGGCCAAGGATGGTAAACAAGTCTTGGAGATGACCAAGTTGTTGGTGGAGAAAGCCCGAAGGTGCTACGGAGTGCTAGTAAATGCCGGAAGACGCGAAGTGGAGAATGAGGTGGGCCAAAAGGTGTTGTTGAATGTGAACAACTTCACTTAGCCGGAAGGCCTCACTCCAAAAGTTCATGTCCAAAATTGGAGCTTCGTTTTCCATTGTGGAACAAGTGTTCAAGGACATGTATAAGTTGGAATTACAGCAGCCAAGTGGACATTTTCCTTTAGCTGCTGGACACCCGAGCAAGTCTTGAGGAAGTTATGCCTGTTTGAACCTTGGCAGTCCCGGGAATCACTCCCAGGCACTGCTGTACCAGGGCGCTGTCCAGGGACAACACCCCACTCAAATGGCCATAACTCCTAGCTCACACCTCCGATTGAGGTGATCTTGAGCATTCTAGAATCACCACGCCATGAGCTACGCATAGCTCATGGCCTCACCCTCATGCCTCCTAGTCTTTGTGGGTGGGAGGCGTTCTCAACGCCCGGGGCCCTCACCCACACTAGGATCACTTGGGCCCTCTCACCAACGGCGCCACAAGTCCCGGGTGTCACTCCGGGGTCCCCTTGTGCCCATGGTGTTTCGGGCACTCCTCATGGAGAGGTGCGCGACACTAATATTCCGGCAGTTCCCAGGGTGGAATCCGTCCTTTGGATCCGCGTCCCCTCTGAACTTTCCGGCGAACAGGCTGTCGCGGCGGCCGGCCCACCCTTCGGCAATCCCCCTGGGAAACCCGTAGACCCTGTTCCAGGTATCCGGAGTCCAATTTTCCGGATCCCTCCTCTTTGTGCCTAACCACTGATTGCCTCTGTGAGGCCAAACCCCCCACCCTTAAGCGTCCGTAGTCCGAGTAGTGGGTTTGGGCTCACATTCCTCCGCGGTATTGGATTTGGACTTGGATGAGTCCATAGTGCAAGGTTCACCCTTCAAGTGGTCTTGGATTTAACTGGAATTTCACTTTTAACAACTCAATGTACGATTTCAATACGTATGTGGAGAATGCACAAGTTAACTATGTTATTTTAACCTCCTTATGCTCGGGTGCTATTTTGTCTTTGTTTGCTTCTAACGTCCATCCGGCTGCTTTAGCTACACAAGCCCTTAAGGATATCCCTCTCCTAAATGGAGTCCGTGCCGTTGACTCTATACTACCACTTGAACTATCACTTGTGTATTCCGTATCGCTACTATAAGAGGTCTCACTTGGTGTCTCCATACCGTACATAAGCCTTTAAGTATTAAGAAATACTTATGTGACTTATGTCAATCTCTCCCTCGCACCTTTGGTCTTTGCTTCCTTTGTCTTGCCATCGCGAGAGTGCTCCACATTCTCCATTAAGTTGTGCACGTGGTTTATTTTTAAAGAGAGGATGCAAGTGTAAAAAAAAACACTATTCTCTATAGTCAATCTCAAATACATTTACTTGTAAAAGCCACACATAACACTAACTAGCATAATGTAACTAACTACTTGTCTATGAGCTAATTAGGTAGGCTATCTACTAAGCTCCTTCATGAACCCATCTCTTTACTTTCTAATTACATAAACCCAGCTCCTTCATGAACCCACAACTTTGTAGTTGTAATCCCCAACTACCTCACTAATTATTCAAGCCCTTAACTAATCTTCCTACCTAATTTCCCTAATTCTACTAACAACCCCTTTCTAATCACACAATTCTTCTCTAATCCTAAAATCCTAAAATCCTAGAGAGGAGAGGGGGAGAGAGAATTTCCTAACTTCACTAAGACTAACTAATCCACACAAGTATATTTTTGCACTCATCACAACATCAAGTGCTCAACTCTTAAACATGGAACTTGCAACCACGTGTATTCAAAACATGAACTTTAAGTACCACAAATTGGAATCATGAATTAACTTTAAAATCCTTCACGTCAACACTAATTCTACCAAGAGGTCAAGCCCTCTTCAAGGCTAACAAGCCTTGGCTCTCAAACTAAAAACTAAGCACACACATGTGCTCCAATATGGCTTCCCACACCCACACTTATAACTCGTGGGGTGCCTTGGAGCACAAAGGAAAGAGAGGATGAGTGAGGGAAGAATGAGGGATTATATAGTAAGCTTGAGGGGGTGAGCACCCTCAAGGCTCACGATAAGCCCTTGAGATTTCCTCCTACTTAGTAAGCGCCAATCCTATCTTCTAAGCCTTCCTCCCTCAAATGATCAACAAGGATCCTAATTCGAACATTTAACTAGCCTTGGCTTTCTACCTACCACACTTTACCAAACTTGGGATGCTTCAACCCAAACTTAGCCTCCTTCGCTTTCCGCCGCCATAACTTTCTCCCCTTACTTTCCCAAATCGTCGCTCACCACTTAATTCAAACCACGATGCTTAACTCGTGATTTGATTGGTGCTTTGAGAATTTGCTTATCCTCCACCTTGCATTCTTCCTTGGGCCTCCCCCATTAAGTGGCCATGATGAGGTGGTCCACTTGTGCGCTCCATGTGATCCTCCATTCATCCCAATTCGAATGCACTTGCCTCTTGAGTCACTTTGGTTGTCTCCATCCATTTGTACTAGCCTACTCACTAACTACTCAATCCAAGTTCTCCTTACCTATCCTCATTCGCTCAAATCCTTCCGAAGGTAAAAACACAATAACAACTCACATCCTAGCCTCTTACAACATGGTACTTCTAAGACTAACATTTCACTCTTTTTATATTTTTGTGAAGTAACATGCTACTTCAAAGTGCATCAACTAACGTTTCAAGGGTCTAAGACTAAATGTGGGCACCCTTTTGGGCTCACATAATTGGCGACCATCGGGGGATGAATCCAAACATCTCTTGCTCCAAGGGTAAGTTGCCTAGTCAAGCTCGGTACTCCTTACATCTACTTCCCGATGTACGGGTAGGAAAGAGCTCACCATTCAACGTTTCCAATTGAATTGAATTATTAGGAAAGACCTCATAGACAAGGTAAGGTCCTAACCATACCGCATTGAATTTCGCCGGAAATTCAAGCTTTCGTGCGTCTTGAATCATGACCATCATTCCCGGTGTTAGGGCCCTTCTCTTATGTCGTTTGTCGAAAGTAATCTTTCTCCTTCTTTGGATTGCCTCAATATGTTGAGCCGCCATTCTCCTCCCTTCGTCAAGTGCTTCCAAATCGGTTAGTCGATTTCGTAAGGATTGACTTTCGGTAAGTCTCGTACTCACGGCCACCCTAAGTGACTCGACTTCATATTCGATTGGTAGTGTCGCTTCAAGACCATAGACTAAGGAAAATGGTGTAGCACGCGTAGTTACCTTATAGGTTGTACGGTATGCCCAAAGTGCCGCCGTTAGTTTCGTATCCCAATCCCGCTTCGAGTCTATAACCGTCTTGCGTAGTTTACTCACCAAAATTCCGTTAACCCTTTCCGTTTGTCCATTGGTTTGTGGGTGGTAGGGAGTAGTCTTCCGGTGATCAATTTTAAATTTCTCTGTCATCTCTCGAATCAAGTCATTCAAAAAGTGAGTACCCCTATCGCTTACTAGGATCTTCGGCACCCCGAACCGCGAAATTATGTTTTCGTACATAAATGTTGCCGCGTGTTCCGCCGTGTCGGTCTTCACCGCTTTGGCTTCCGCCCACTTGGTGAGGTACTCGGTTGCCACCACAATATATTTCATTCCTTTTGAAGATTGGGGATGGACCTCACCCACATAGTCGATGCCCCATTTTTCGAAAGGAATTAAGGGTAATGATACATGTAAAGGCATCTCCATTCTAAGGTCGTCTCGGGCATACCGTTGGCAAGCGTCGCATTTCCTTACATAGTCATGGGCGTCCTTAAATAGTGTAGGCCAAAAGTAGCCCGCTCTAAGTATTTTTTGCCCGGTGAGTTGACCCGAGAAGTGACCGCCGCAAGCGCTATCGTGGCAAGCGATTAAAATCGCTTCAACCTCCGTTTTTGACACGCATCGTCGTAAAATACCATCGGACCCCCTTCTAAACAACCTATGGCCCACTACAACAAATTGCCTACTATTTACCCTCACCTTCCTTCTCTCTTCTTTTGTCCACTCTTTGGGCAACTTGTGGGTTGTTAGAAATTCCACTATGCCCGCATACCACTCCGGTGTAGAAGTGACCACAAAGAGGCTATCATCTACTAACATATCATTTACCGGATTTTTTCCTATCTCCTCCGACAACCTAGACAAGTGGTCCGCTTGTAAATGCATACGACCCGGTTTATATTCCACCGTGTAGTCGAATTCTTCTAATAACAAAACCCACCTAGCTAACCTACCACTTAACTCCGCCTTGTTAATTAGATACTTGATAGCCATGTGGTCAACAAAAAATACAACCGGGTTGCACATGAGGTAATGCCTAAACTTTTTAACGGAAAACACCATGGCTAGGCACTCCCTCTCCGTTGTAGAGTAGTTTCTTTCGGCGGGGGTCAATTGCTTACTCGCATAAGCTATAGGTTGATCCTTCTCTTTTTCTCCCGTTGCTTGACAAAGCGCACTCCCTATTGCCACATTACTAGCATCACAATAGACGTGAAAAGGTTTACCCCAATTGGGTGGTATCAACACCGGATAGGTGCTCAACCTATCCCGCAATTCCTCAAAGGCTTTTTGACAAGCATCCGTCCACTCGAATTTGACATCCTTTTTGAGCAAATGGGTAATGGGCACCGCTATCTTTGAAAAATTAGGAATAAGTTCCCGGTACCATCCCACATGTCCTAACAACTTAGAGATCCCCTTGGAATTGGTTGGAGTTGCCAAGTCGCTTATGGCCGCAATCTTATCCGGATCGGGTTCTCTACCTTTCTCACTAACAACATAACCCAACAACACTCCCTTATTCACTCCCAAAAATGTCTTATCCGGGTTCAATGCTAACCTCATCTTCCTACACCTAACCAATGCCTCCCTAACACAATGTAGGTGATCATCCACATTACTTTGTGTGCTAAAATCGTCCACAAAGACGGTCATGGATTTGAACAACAAGTCGGTGAAGATATACATTACTAATCGTTGGAAAGTAGCCGGGGCATTACATAACCCAAATGGCATCACTACCCACACAAAAGTACCCCAAGGTATAGTAAAAGCCGTTTTATGGATATCTTGGAGGGCTATGGAAATTTGATTATAACCCGCATACCCATCCATAAAGGTATATCGCGAATGACCTCCAACCTCCTCAAACAACAAGGTGATAAAAGGTAAGGGGAAGTGATCCTTTTGTGTGCACGAATTCAATTTCCTATAGTCGACACAAACCCTTAATTTCCCATTTTTTTTCTTTACTAAGACCATAGGAGAAACCCAATCCGTGATTTCCACCGGCTTGATAAACCCGGCCTTCAATAACCTTTCCAATTCCGCTTTCACCAACAATTGCAATTGAGGATTCATCCTCCTCTCCTTTTGTCTAATTGGCCTCGCCCCCGGAATTAAAGGAATCCGGTGCTCTACCATTTCCCTAGGAATTCCCTTAAGCTCATCGTAGGACCATGCAAAAGTATCACTAAACTCATCCACCAAATTGCTATACTCCCTAACCTCTTTCTCCCCCAATTTGGAGCCCATCTTCATTTGTCGGGTTTTTCCATTCTTTAATTTCACATCCACGTACCGCCAATCCGCTTCCGACACATGTGCTTGCTCCTCTTTGTTCCGATACCAATCGGAAGGCACATTGGGGTAATCTTTCACATCTTGACCTACAACTATCCCCGTAGACGTGGTCTTGAAATGTAAAGGCTCCTCCAATTTCGATGACTCAATAATCACATCCTCCTCTTGAGTCCCATCTACATGAATTAAACTAACCTCACCCTCTTCCACGTCATCTACCCAAGGTGTTAACCCACCGCTAACCCACTCTTCTTCGGTGAGCACCTCACATGGCTCCAACAATGAGCCCTCTCCTAAACTAACACTAGGAAATTCACTCCCTAAGCCTACTTGGTGAAATGTAACCATTACATCAACCTCGGACTCGGGGTACTCCCTTAGCCATTGGGCATAATCCCCATTATCCCCATAATTGTAAAAATTAGGACCTAGACTTCCCGAGCCCGAATCTATAACAACCCTTTGACCTTCGGGATGGACGACTCCCACCAATGCCTTGCCAATCTCATTCTCGTTTAAGTCATCAATTTCCTTCTCCAATGGCAAATACATCTCCTTCTTCATCCATCCTTCTAATGAACCAATGGACACTATGACCCTATTACCCTCCGGACCATAAGTGATGGATGGTTTAGGTCCACCCCAATTGACCATAGCATTCGCCATCCGCAACCAAGGCCTACCTAGCAAAATGGGGAAGGTGTCCTTGTTGGAGTGCATTTTAATGACATGGAAGGTGACCAAGTACTCCTCACCTCCCGTAGTCATTCTACAATCCTTGATCATCCCCAAAGGCGTAGTCGAACTTTGATTTGCCATATTTATGACCAAAGGTGAAGGCCCCGTGAGTCCAAGTCCCAATTTTTTCATAGTATCCTCCGGTAGTATATTTAGACTACTCCCTCCGTCGACTAGCACATTAGGAACCACCTTATCTACTATAACAACTTCTATTTCTATAGCTTTCACGTCTCTTCCACCTTGTGATTGGATCCTAGCGGCTATTTTAGCTTTCACCTTCCTCATCCTCTTGTGTACCGGCATTCCCTCCTTTAATGTTTTCCTTGCCGTGGGTGAAATTTCCAATAGTTGGCCGAAAGTAATATCCGCCTTGAGTGTACTAAGGTCCGCCCACAAGTCGTACCCGGTAGATCTTTCCACCTTAGAATTACCCACTACGTCGAATTCGTCTACGGGAACCCCCGGTCCTTCCCATTCACCCACATCGCTATTATCCAAGTCATGTACCGCATTAGTCCTCTCCCTATCTTGTAAAATTATATTTTCCCTCTCCACATCCTTAGTAGCTCTTCTAGCTACCCTATCCAACTCGGAGAGATTAATCTCTTCATCCGAAGAGTAATTTCCTTGCTCTCCTATTCCTACCTCCAACGGGGCATCCCCTCTCCTAGCCCTAGTAGTTACCGCTAGTGCAGGTGCTTCTTCAACCACACCCTTACCCTTCACTAACTCATATGTAATAGCATTGGTGTGAGGAGGCCATTGACTTTGCTCCTCTCCAATTCTCGTTGGGAGAGGAAGCATGTCATCACATGTGGCCTCCAACACTCCATCCATGAACCTAACATCTTGGGAGTTAGATGGTCCCGGATCCGTTGGAGGCGCTTGTCTCCCGTTACTACCATTAGGTGGAACTCCTTGTCTATTTTGTATTGGAATGTAACCGGTTGTAGTTTGCAAGCCCGCCGGTGGATGAAAAGTTTGCCTAGCATTACTATGGTCATAGTATAAGTTAGGTGGCCTAAGTTCATTGGCCGGTACTCCTTGTGGCCTAGCACCTCGCATATTATCCCTTGCTTGTTGTTGTGGATTAGCCACCGGGTAAGGGACATTAATTATTTTGTCCGGTTGGCGACACGTATCCGAGGGATGACTTCCTCCACAATTGCTACAATTAAACTCTTGACCTTCGGACCAACATTGTCCTTGAGCGTGCCACCTTCCACAAAAGGGATGAAATTCCTTCTTCTCTAAATTTTGGCCACCTTGCCCTCTAGGTTGTGGTCCTCTATTGCTTCCATTTCCATAGTGAGGTGGCGCTTGACCTCGTTGATTTTGTTGAGGTGGGTTACCGTTTCCTCTTTGGTCACGGTTTTGTCCACTTCTACAAAATTGACGCGTGTGGCCCGGTTGGCCACATTGGACACACCATAATCCGGAAGAATGCCTACCCGACTCAACCGGGGGTGGAGGCCCCGGTTGTTGACTCCGGATCATTAATGACATTTGATCCGTGAGGCTTTGCATTTGTTTTATCATAGCCTCTTGGAATCCTAGTTGGCTAGCACCTAGTCTTCTCTCAACCTCCTCCAAGTGTGGATCCGTTCTAGGGGCCGGTAGTGCCAAAAGAGGTGCCGGTTCCCTAACCGCTAAAGGTCGGGGACCGGTGTCCACAATGGCATATGGAATTTGGTTCTCATACTTAGCGGGTTCTACCGCTACCACCCTAGGGCGTATGGGGATGAATTGTGGGATCAATTCATCCTCCCTTCTCCATAGCCTTTCGTGATCTTTATCCAAGTTTTCAATATCTCTAGCCGCACGCTTGGCATCCGCCAAGGTCAAGGGATTCCTTTCTAGAACACCCCTAATAGTTCCGGACTTAAAAAACCCTTGAATGAAAAATTGCTTTAGCGTGTCGTCGTTGAGCATGGTACCCACAAATCTAGTGCACACTAAATCAAACCTCCTAATGTAAGCCGAAATTTCTTCCTCCCTTCCTTGCTTCAATGACGACAATGCCCTTAATGCGGTACTTTGACCCACTTCCGGCCTAAATTCGTTAAGAAACTCCCTTTGTAATTGTTCCCATCCCCTAAAATGTCCCTCGGCATGATCCCGATACCATTCATAGGCTTCCCCCTCTAGAGTGGTAGGAAACCACACTAACCAATAACCCGGGTCGGTTATGAGGAAGCTAGCCGACCGTTCGATATACCGTTCCATGTGCCGAGAGGGGTCCTCATCCTTGGTCCCATAAAATTTAGGGAGATGAGATGGCATATCCATCGCCGCTAAATTTTGTGGAACCACAATTGGTAGGCCTCTTAGCCTAACCAATGGGTCTATTGGAGGTATAGGAGGTATGGGCGGAATTGGGGGTATGGGTGGTGGATCCATCCCCCGTTCCTCGGCCATGGTGACCGGTGAACTATTCAACAATCCCCTATCAACTTCTACCGGGAATTCTTCTCTAAGTGTGTAATTTTCCGAAGAAGTTTCACCACTCAATTTGGAGGGAGTGATCTCCTCTTCAAGTTGAGCTCGAAGTTCTAAGGTGTCTAGAATTGACCTAGTCCTAGGTTCGACGTTCAAACAACTCTCTATTCTAACATTATCTTGTTCTAATCTATCACTGATTTTAGAGGACCGCCTCTTTCGAGTAGATTTCTCTAGTCCTACTATCAAACTTGGTTTTTGTGAGCGAGTCCTACCTTGCATTCCATAAGAATCGATCGACCCTCACTTGACCACACATAATCCTAGCAATTCCCCTCTTAATATTTTCACTTGTCTTGGTGTGGTTATAATTTTTTTAGGAGGTGGGGAAAAGAACCTGCAAGCCCACTTAGGTGAAAGAATCCCAATAGGGGATAGGCATGTTCATGTTAATTTTTTGGTTAAGTCGGAGCATCACCTCCGCACCTTCCCGCAAATTAACACTCACCACAATACCGATTGTGAGGGGGTGACCTTCCGAGTAGATTATGTTAAAAGTCGAGGCTTCACCCTTCAACTTCTCACACCATCCACAATTTGGGAATTACCCTCTACAACGGATAACAACAATCACGAGTACAAAAGGCATTCCTTAATTAGTTAATGAGTTCACTTTGAAGAAATAAACATACCTTGAGCAATCGCATCCCCCTGTGAGTTAGCACTCCCCTCAATCGTGACTCAATGTAACAACACCATAAACTTTGTGGAATATTAATTTAATCTAGAGCATGAAATGACAACTCCCAAAACTTTGAGACTCACCCCGAGGTGAGTGTCAAAGTTCAATGTCCTAAGGTGAATTTACCCTCTAATGTTTTAATGAGCTACTCGGTTATAGGTTCCTTTTAATTCTTAGCAAATCCCCAAAAAGGTTGAGGACGTACCTTCGCCGCGCTCCTTCCTCAAAAATGAATTTGCGTCATTGACAATGCAATTCATTCCAAGGAATAGTTGAAATACAATGAATTCAAATGTAACCCAAAGAGAGAATACTTACCGAGTTTCGGGTGCTCCTTCCCTTCTCTCAAGTTTGTGTCTCCAATTTTTCCTAGTCGCCTCCAAGTCTTGTAACTACCTTCCGCTTCGCTCCCGGCGGACGCACCAATTCTGTGAGGCCAAACCCCCCACCCTTAAGCGTCCGTAGTCCGAGTAGTGGGTTTGGGCTCACATTCCTCCGCGGTATTGGATTTGGACTTGGATGAGTCCATAGTGCAAGGTTCACCCTTCAAGTGGTCTTGGATTTAACTGGAATTTCACTTTTAACAACTCAATGTACGATTTCAATACGTATGTGGAGAATGCACAAGTTAACTATGTTATTTTAACCTCCTTATGCTCGGGTGCTATTTTGTCTTTGTTTGCTTCTAACGTCCATCCGGCTGCTTTAGCTACACAAGCCCTTAAGGATATCCCTCTCCTAAATGGAGTCCGTGCCGTTGACTCTATACTACCACTTGAACTATCACTTGTGTATTCCGTATCGCTACTATAAGAGGTCTCACTTGGTGTCTCCATACCGTACATAAGCCTTTAAGTATTAAGAAATACTTATGTGACTTATGTCAATCTCTCCCTCGCACCTTTGGTCTTTGCTTCCTTTGTCTTGCCATCGCGAGAGTGCTCCACATTCTCCATTAAGTTGTGCACGTGGTTTATTTTTAAAGAGAGGATGCAAGTGTAAAAAAAAACACTATTCTCTATAGTCAATCTCAAATACATTTACTTGTAAAAGCCACACATAACACTAACTAGCATAATGTAACTAACTACTTGTCTATGAGCTAATTAGGTAGGCTATCTACTAAGCTCCTTCATGAACCCATCTCTTTACTTTCTAATTACATAAACCCAGCTCCTTCATGAACCCACAACTTTGTAGTTGTAATCCCCAACTACCTCACTAATTATTCAAGCCCTTAACTAATCTTCCTACCTAATTTCCCTAATTCTACTAACAACCCCTTTCTAATCACACAATTCTTCTCTAATCCTAAAATCCTAAAATCCTAGAGAGGAGAGGGGGAGAGAGAATTTCCTAACTTCACTAAGACTAACTAATCCACACAAGTATATTTTTGCACTCATCACAACATCAAGTGCTCAACTCTTAAACATGGAACTTGCAACCACGTGTATTCAAAACATGAACTTTAAGTACCACAAATTGGAATCATGAATTAACTTTAAAATCCTTCACGTCAACACTAATTCTACCAAGAGGTCAAGCCCTCTTCAAGGCTAACAAGCCTTGGCTCTCAAACTAAAAACTAAGCACACACATGTGCTCCAATATGGCTTCCCACACCCACACTTATAACTCGTGGGGTGCCTTGGAGCACAAAGGAAAGAGAGGATGAGTGAGGGAAGAATGAGGGATTATATAGTAAGCTTGAGGGGGTGAGCACCCTCAAGGCTCACGATAAGCCCTTGAGATTTCCTCCTACTTAGTAAGCGCCAATCCTATCTTCTAAGCCTTCCTCCCTCAAATGATCAACAAGGATCCTAATTCGAACATTTAACTAGCCTTGGCTTTCTACCTACCACACTTTACCAAACTTGGGATGCTTCAACCCAAACTTAGCCTCCTTCGCTTTCCGCCGCCATAACTTTCTCCCCTTACTTTCCCAAATCGTCGCTCACCACTTAATTCAAACCACGATGCTTAACTCGTGATTTGATTGGTGCTTTGAGAATTTGCTTATCCTCCACCTTGCATTCTTCCTTGGGCCTCCCCCATTAAGTGGCCATGATGAGGTGGTCCACTTGTGCGCTCCATGTGATCCTCCATTCATCCCAATTCGAATGCACTTGCCTCTTGAGTCACTTTGGTTGTCTCCATCCATTTGTACTAGCCTACTCACTAACTACTCAATCCAAGTTCTCCTTACCTATCCTCATTCGCTCAAATCCTTCCGAAGGTAAAAACACAATAACAACTCACATCCTAGCCTCTTACAACATGGTACTTCTAAGACTAACATTTCACTCTTTTTATATTTTTGTGAAGTAACATGCTACTTCAAAGTGCATCAACTAACGTTTCAAGGGTCTAAGACTAAATGTGGGCACCCTTTTGGGCTCACAGCCTCTCTCGAATTTAAACTCACGAAGGGTATCTTCCGCTCTGAGGTTCCAGGGTTTAGAGAGCAATCCCGCGCAACCCATGACCCGGAGATCCTCCGCGAGCTCTTGCAGCTCTCTATCCTCCCTCGGAATTGCAGGGGTGAGGGCTTTCAGCGGAATCGGGATGGGTTCCCGCTGATCCTCTTCCCATGCTTCCGGCATTTTCCTCTCTAGCTTTCCGGCTTGCAAACTCTCTCTCTCTCTTCCGGATTCCCTCTCTTCCTTCTAACTGCTACAGAGTCCCGGCAAGCCAACTGCCGGTGACTGAAAAGTGCTGAGTCCCAACAATCCAACTGCTGGCGGCTCGAAATGACAACAACCTCACCACTCGTTCTCTCAACAATTTCGTCGTTTGTGAATCAGAAAAAAGTGGGAAGGAGAAGGAAGGGACTCCTAAATATCCCTCCCCTGTTACCGTTTGGATTAACGGAAAACGGTTATAACGGTTTTCCGACGGTCTTCCCCCAACCGTCATAAACCCGTTATAACCGCCACTTCCGGTCCGTTGGGTAATCTTGGCGCGTTCGTTACTTGGTCCGGACCAATGGTTCGGATCATGATTACACGGTCTGCCCATCCAAATTGACGGACCGGTCATAGTACTTATTTTAAGTCGTTTTATCGCACAAGGCGGAGTTAGAATACTCTATTTCCTAGTACAATTAATTTTAACCTAAGAGACCCTATTACCTTCAGATAAGCAGGAAAAAATACGGAAATAGAATCCGTATTTCCGTATTTCCGTCAAATTTGGACTCCCACAGACGGCATGGATAAACGCTACGACGGCCATGTCTGGACCAAAACCCAAACCACCAACATTACCAATGACTTGGGCCTTGCTTTTCGTTTGTCCACCTGCGTTGGCCACTGGAGTGTCATAATCCTACTTGCGACTATCTTCAACGTGCTCATCGCACCTCCACTGTCAATGATACTGATTTCGACGGCTTCACAAAGGAGCCGTTTACCATTGGTGGCCCCTTTCCTTTGGGCTCCATTCTTATTTGCAGAATCTGTAAGGAGCCTCCCAAGTGCATTGCCCCATGCCATGCCAAAATCTTCTACGTCCACGGCAATGGTACCACTCAGCGTGCGTGCATTCATCTGGGTAACCATCGCCACCCGGTCAAGGTCGGCAACTGCAGAGATAGTCGCAAGCGCATTCACGCCCTTATCGAGGAGCACGTCGAGCGAACGCCCCAAGCCACTCATAGCAAAATCGTCCTTGAAGCCAGCAAGGACCTTGTGGGCGAGTTCCTCCTCCGCAATGATAGTGATCCTCATCACCTTCTCTCGTTGGAAGAACTTGAACCAGTTTTTGATCGTTGCAAGGAGTTGAATTCCCCCCACCTCCGTAACAAGGTTACCAATTTCAAATACTTACGTAGGTTAGGGGTTATGGATGGAATTGCCAAACTTCGAGGTGTCCAGCGTAATCAATTCCCGGGCCAGGGTGACGAAAAGGACAAAGTTTTCGTTTTCAAGATGTCCGAGGTCGGCCCTGGTTGTCGCAACCCTTGCTAGGTCCCTTAATAATCTTGCCAATTTTCAATTCTAGCAAAGGTTACGAGTGGCTAACCCTTCGCATACCGCCATGCTAATGGTTAGCTCCTCTAACCCCGGACCAATAGTTCATAGGAGGGAACCAACCCTCCTACTTTGCTTTCGGGACTCACCCCTTAATCGGTAACCCATTTCCCCAATGTGGACTTCCATCCATGGAAGTCCAATCCTATGTTGATCATTGCGTTGCCGGAGCAACACTACAACAACCCGAAGCATACTAGGCAACTATGGCCTCACAATAGGCCAAAGCCCATGGAGGCCTTGCCGTTCGGCCTCGGGTGGGTGAGGCCACACCACCTCACCCATATAAGCCTCTAGGACTTCACGCGGGGCCCCTATCCCACCGTCAACCAACCTCTTGTCTCCCTACCAAGCGTTGGGGCCAAGTGGACATTTTCCTTTAGCTGCTGGGCCTAGAACCCCCCCCCCCCCTGCAGCTTCAGACCATCATAACTTCCTTGCATGATGTCTGATCATAACCACCAACCACTCCATCTTCATCTACGTTTCACGTAGATGCCGATGGACTCCTCACTTGCCCCATTTGGGCAAGTCTTGAGGACGTTATGCCTGTTTGAACCTTGGCAGTCCCGGGAATCACTCCCAGGCACTGCTGTACCAGGGCGCTGTCCCGGGACAGCGCCCCACTCAAATGGCCATAACTCCTAGCTCACACCTCCGATTGAGGTGTTCTTGAGCATTCTAGAATCACCACGCCATGAGCTACGCATAGCTCATGGCCTTACCCTTGTGCCTCCTAATCTTCGTGGGTGGGAGGCGTTCCCAACGCCCGGGGCCCTCACCCACACTAGGATCACTTGGGCCCTCTCACCAACAGCGCCACAAGTCCCGGGTGTCACTCCGGGGTCCCCCTTGTGCCCACGGTGTTTCGGGCACTCCTCATGGAGAGGTGCGCGACACTGGTAGTGGGGTCGACTTGGTTAAGCGTATGCAACCTGGTGGGGATCTCGAGCATGCTTGGATGATGTCTGACCATGTCAAACGCGTCGCGAAGTGGACCACCATGGCCTGCCACGTATACGACGGTACCTACTAGCGCATCATAACCATCGCTTGCTACGACTTCCAATCCGAGGACAAGGATGCTCAAGTTCTTTTCTGGCAGAACCTCAACCAAGTCATGGCCCGGCACGGTTTCCCACATCCAAACTTCATTGGCTTCATGGCAGACAGTGCCCAAGCCAATTGGAACGCAGTGCAAATTGTGTATGGTTCAAGAGATCCTAAAGTTCCAATGGAGGGCCGTGAGCGCACTTGTTATTTTCATTGGAAACAATCGCTCGAGAAACATACGAAATCGTATATAAAATATGAGTTACAAGACCAACATAGACACCTTTGCCTTCTTACAAGTTGTTGCATACTTCCAATTCCTTAAAGGTGGAGTTGGCGGTGATGGTCCAAACAAAGAAGAACTGAAGCTTAGGGGAGCTCAACGTCGAGCTCAGTGTACTGGCGACCCCACAGTGTTGCAGAAGGTGTTGCTTGACATGCCTGGTGGGGAAGAATTTTGCACTCGCGATCCACACCTTGAAGGCGCCGAGGTGTTTGGATCGCAGAAACGAAGACCATACACTCCAATTGGCGATGATGGCGAGACCCACCGCCCCGATACCGTCAACTTCTCTCGCCTTCCCCCCGCGAAGCGCATCACTCGATCTCAACCTGCACCACTACCTACTATCATTGAGGAGTCTTCCCCGTGTGTTCAAGAGATTCAAGTGCCTTCTCCAGCAGGAATTGGTTTTCAGCGTGTCACTGCCGTACAAGAAACTAAAGTAGATGTCTCTTTTTGGCATATTGCCCGCATACCCCATACCTCAGGAAAGTCTTGTTGGGCTAATCATGCTGGCACGAAGAAGAAGTGCACCGCAAGAATCATCACCAATAATAAGAGCATCCCTGCACCGACCTACACCGGTATGTGGCATCATTATACACTCCAAGCGGAGAAGCGAATGGAATTCGTTTTTTGCCCAAATGACATCGAGCGTTGTATAAAGGGCCCTCGTCGGAAATGGGTCATGCCGTTCTCTGCTGATGATCAAAAACCTCATATTTCCCCAATATGGCCCGTCAAGATTTGGACCAACCTCACCCGTTCGAAGATCTTCGCGCTTAAGAACGCATGTTTTCAACTCCCACCAAAGGAGCGCATCACACCAACTTGACTCTTCACCAATTCCGCTCCCCCACTGGATATGTCTGGAATCCATATTCCAGACAACCCAAACTTCATCCCTCCGACAAGATTGTCCAAGGTTATTCGACGATCCACCAGCACACCTTCGGCAAAGCAGAGGCAGATGGTTGCCTCTGCTGAAGCTATGCATGGTATTATTCTGAAGTTAACTATGATCCCTCAACCAGGATTTGGTTGCATTATCACTCTGCAGTCCAAGGCATAACCGCAACCCCCCATCTACCAAGTGACAGTAAATTCTCTTCCAGAGTGCAATTGCCCATACTTCTTGGATATGATTTCCAAATTCGGCCGCAAACGCAATTCCTATCTGAATTGTAAGCATCTCTATTACATCTTCATCAAGGTTTCTAATTTGGATGCGGAGGTGAATTTGTTCATTCACGCCCCGACCTTCTGCTTCAATGAAGTCAAACTCATCCTCGAAGGGGATCTTTTGACACATTCTACTTCCTAGAATTCATCTTAGCCTATCAATACATTGTGTCCTACTAGATGTGTCAATTGTGGACATCATGTGAATTCATAATTGTTTGCTATAATAAATAAAATTCCATGGATTGTTTTTATTCCCTTCAAGATGTTTTATTACCATACGGAATTGTGTCAAGGATGCATACTATGTCTATCAACTATACTTCCGTGTTTCCATCCTCCTACATGCTTCGGACTTCTTTTCGTCGTCCCTTCTTGATGGAGGTGGACCCGGTCAAAGCAAATCAACGTACGAAACCGTTTTATCCCTCATTCGATCCTTCAATAGACGACGATGCGGCGATAATCCTCTCATCCTATCGCGAAACGACAAAGACCTCGAAGATTCGCCTGCCATCTTGACTTCCTACTCCGTGTCGATTGCCTTGTCTGTCGCAACCCTTGCTAAGCCCCCTTGACAATCTTGCCAATTTTCAATTTTAGCAAAGGTTACGAGCGCTAACCATTCGCATTCCGCCATGCTAATGGTTAGCTCCTCCTACCCCGGACCACATAGTTCATAGGAGGGAACCAACCCTCCTACTTTGCTTTCGGGACTCACCCCTTAATCGGTAACCCATTTCTTGGATGTGGACTTCCATCCATGAAAATCCAATCCTATGTTGATCATCGCGTTGCCGGAGCAACACTACAACAACCCGAACCATACTAGGCAACTATGGCCTCACATTGGGCCAACGCCAATGGAGGCCGTGCCGTTTGGCCTCGGGTGGGTGAGGCCACACCACCTCACCCATATAAGCCTCTAGGACTCTACGCGGGGCCCCTACCCCACCGTCAACCAACCTCTTGTCTCTCTACCAAGAGTTGGGGCCAAGTGGACATTCTCCTTTAGCTGCTGGGCCTAGAACCCCCCCAGCAGCTTCAGACCATCATAACTTCCTTGTATGATGTCTGATCAGAACAACCAACCACTTCATCCTCATCTACGCTTCACGTAGATGCCGATGGACTCCTCACTTGCCCCATTCGGGCAAGTCTTGAGGAAGTTATGCCTGTTTGAACCTTGGCAGTCCCGGGAATCACTCCCAGGCACTGCTGTACCAGGGCGCTGTCCCGGGACAGCACCCCACTCAAATGGCCATAACTCCTAGCTCACACCTCCGATTGAGGTGATCTTGAGCATTCTAGAATCACCACGCCATGAGCTACGCATAGCTCATGGCCTCACCCTCATGCCTCCTAGTCTTTGTGGGTGGGAGGCGTTCTCAACGCCTGGGGCCCTCACCCACACTAGGATCACTTGGGCCCTCTCACCAACGGCGCCACAAGTCCCGGGTGTCACTCCGGGGTCCCTCTTGTGCCCATGGTGTTTCGGCCACTCCTCATGGAGAGGTGCGCGACATTGTTTTCATTCAAATCATGCGCATCATTTGCTTCACTATTCATGCGCCTTATTTCGTCCTTCTCCTGCACATCACCTCGCCTTTTATCATTTTTTGCATATCGTTTCTGCTCCTCCTGCATCCTCCACCTCCATGCTTGTGTGGACTGCGAAAATGGAGTGAGCTCGTAGTCATCACTATGTTGATTTCCAACACCTATGTCATGTTCCGACGATGGATTAAAGGAAACATGGGGATCTCCTAGACTTCTAATCTCCTTCTCCCATCCTAGGCCAGCAAACATGTCTCTCTCCTCTCCCATTGTGTGCATATGTTTCTACATCCGTATTGGATGCGAGTATAACTTATGTCCTCACTTATATACAGCTGAAGACAATTTCTTCGACCACAAACAATAATTGTTGGAGTCCAAGCTCTAGAGTTGACTCACACATAGGACAAAGACAAAAGTGTTGGAATAAAATTGAAGCAACTTGATCGCCCTTTGTATTTTGATTGACTCATTCTTCAATTATACCAACCTCGATATAATTATTTTCATTCGTTCTTTCTTGGTTCATCATTGGTTTTATCATATATTTTTCTGTTTTATCTTAATTTTATCACTTCCCGATTTCCAAATCTAATGAGACCATTTCAAATTCAAGGCCTTTTGATTTATTGTTGGACCTATATATTCCACGGAAATAGGTCACATTTTTCTACTATTTTTAGGATATTCTAGAATATTCTGGGCATATTCTAGTCTTTTTTATAATTCTAAAATTGGTCTTAGGAGTTTACTAAATTTAATTCCTATCCGCTCTCCGCTCTCCACATATCCGCTCTCCGCTCCCCGCTCTACGCTCACATAGAAGTGTCGTCCCAAGGGCCGTGGAACGCCTGAGGATTTGAGGCATCCTAAACTTTCGTGGAGGCAAGACTGTAAGATACGTCCTTTTCTTTTTATCACCGATTGTAGAAAAGGCGGACGGAAAAAAAGCACTGACAATGGCAGAAGTGGAGGAGTTGGGAAATGACAGCATCCAAGAGGACTCACGCGAGGAGACGAACTCTACAAGTGTTGTATGTATTATTCGGGTTCTCCATATATTCAGTTGTCTGAGCACACAATTAAAATGGAGGAAAATATTGAATTGTGAAACAACTTTATCTTAAATATTATGGTTTGTCATCATTGCCCTAAACATTGTTATCTCTTAAATATAGGAGGATGGGGTGAGTGGAGAGAGTGGAAATAGCTACGAAGAAGAAGACAACGTGGAGGTAGCACAACAAACTGAGAAGGCGTTAGAAGAGCTAGGACCGCTGTCGGGACAGCCAACGATTCAAAGAAGAGAAAAATGAAGGCGTCGAAGAGGAGAGCGGCTGAGGAAGATCTGAAATCCAATTTACTGGGAGGCCGCGAAAGAGCTGAAGGAGGAGGCCCAGGGAATGAAACCCTAAATGTGGATATTGTGACCCCTGCTTCAAGAATTCTGCGAAGCAAGGCGGGCGGAACACAAGAGACATCGAAGCGAGTGCGTGGCTGCGGGAGACGAAAGGCGCAGGTTAACCTCGGTGACACGAGCAGTATGTCAATAACGGTGATAGAGGACGGGAGCTCGGAAGATAGTGGCGCGGATATTGGGGTTTCAGTGGATGGCATACTCCAAATCCTAGTAAGGTGTCGGGCTCTTGGTTTAGAAGTGTGCATAATGAGAGGTTGGGGAAGTGAATCAGGTGAGGTAAAGGATCCGAGGCCTCCTGTTGGCCGACGACTTTGCTTTGTAAAACTAACAATTGGCCGAAGCGATTTTACTTTGTATTACCTTGAGTTCCCAAAGTACATGGAATGATAACTTGCGGTGGTCTCGGCCTTGTCTTGATGTGGGGTTAGTGTGTAGGTTCGGAGGTAGGGTCATGTGCGAGGTGAGGTACCTTGAGTTTTCAAAGTACATGGAATGATAACTTGGGGTGGTCTCGGCCTTGTCTTGATGTGGGGTTAGTGTGTAGGTTAGGAGGTAAGGTTTTGAGTGTGGGGTTGCTCTCGGCCTTGTCTTGATTTGGGTTTGGAGAGAATGTGAGAGGTAGGGTTTTGAGTGAGGTGAGGTTCTTGATTTTCAAAATACATGCAATGTGGAATTGGGTTGCTCTCGGCCTTGCCTTGATTTGGGTTTAGTGAGTAGTTGAGAGGTAGGGTTTTGAGTAAGGTGAGGTTTTTGCTTTCTCAAACCAAATGGAATGTTGACTTGGGTTGTTTATAGCACAGAGTACGAGATGTAGGGTTTGGAGTTGACGAGATGGTTTTGAGTTGAGGCTGGTTTGGGCTTGAAAAACCAGAATGTAATCCCACATTAGTTTGCTCTCGGCAATAATTGTCTGTTAAGTTCGGAAGTGGGAGCTAGGGCGGAGGCCTCCATTCAGTGGTGGGTTATGGCTGATTAGTTTGCTCTCGGCATGTCAAGCTTTGTTAAGTTCAGAAGTTGGTGGTTGTAAAATCAGAATGATATGGCCCATTACTTTGCTCTCGGCGTTCTTTTTTTTTGGTTGAATTTATAAGCAGGTTAGCTAGGGGAGAGCCCTCGGATCCGAGGCCTACATTCAGTCATGGGTTGGGCTTGAGAAATCAGAATGTTATGGCCCTTTTGTTTTCTTTGGGCATTCTTTTTTTTTGGTTAAGTTTAGATGCAGGTTCGCTAGGGGAGAGCCCTCGGATCCGAGGCCTACATTCAGTCATGGTTCGGCTTATAAAATCAAAATATTATGGCCCATTAGTTTACTCTCGGCATTCTCGGTCGTACACCCTGATAATGGGGAGGATTTCTTTCACGAGGTATCCCTTCTTCACTTCTATGTTTTTCTTGATATGAATAATCCATTCATTTTTGTACTTGCTTGAACTCATTTCATTTCTTTGGACGTGCGCAGATTGACCGGCACTTTAATGAGTTTGCCTCGACCGACATGACAATTGAAAAGTTACAGAAAATTATCACATGTCCAGTAGAAGCTTCATTCAAAGCCAAGTGGCTTCATTGGTGGAATGCCTCTATTCGTGAGAGGTCGGAGAACAAGTTCCCCGTCGACAAGCCTATGAGGGAGAAGGCTTTGGACGACTGGCTTCACAAGGCGTTATTTTGGACTCAGATATATCCATTCCTTGGCCTTCTTAATTTTGTTTTCATTCCTCTTGTTTTATATCTAATTTAACACTCTCTCTCCCTCATTTCAGTTGGAAAAAGAAGTCTCGGTCCAGATTGAATCCTTTCAGGACAACCTCACCATCGATATCGATTGGGACGCATCAGAGACTATCTTGCGCCCTCGTGAATATGTTGATCACTGGAGGATTCTCCTTTGGGACATAGCCTTCAAGCCTTACCTCGGCGATAAGCCTGACATTATCTTTGCCGAAGGTGATAACATCTTGGAGTTCGAGGAGGGTGCTCTGGCTATCAAGCGCGTCGCCTATCGGTAATGCACTTATCTTTAATTTCCGCTCTTTATTTCTTACATTCTTTCACACAATTTCCTGTTCTTTCTCATTGTTTTCTTATTTTTGTTGTTTTGTAGGTATATCATGAGAGAGTTGGTTGCAAAGAATGCATTGGCATCATCTTCCTTGCCCGCCTACCTCTCGGACTAGGTGAACGTCCTTTCTAGCCTTTGCGTGTACACAACCACGCAGACAAACAAGTTTCCTCAGTCTCATTTGCAGGATGGGGGATGGTACTTGGATTGTTCTGGAGGATTTGTGCCTGGGGAGGAGAAGCCTCTTTTTGCCAGCCTAGTGAATAGTACTCCCGATGAGAGCATTTTCCCCTTTGAGGAGCCCGACATCGTTGAGCTTCCTCCTCCTCCGCCCAAAGCACCAAAATGAAAGGGCAAAGGAAAGAATACCGCCACTCAAG
Organism: Polytrichum commune; assembly: GCA_950295325.1. Classification (NCBI taxonomy): domain Eukaryota; kingdom Viridiplantae; phylum Streptophyta; class Polytrichopsida; order Polytrichales; family Polytrichaceae; genus Polytrichum; species Polytrichum commune. The sequence continues at coordinate 6,933,598 of OX485807.1, forward strand.
CCTCTTCCCAAGTTGTCACTCGGTCTGCTTCAAAGACCCCCGTTCAGCCACCCACCATACTACAGAGTCCTTCTAGCACTCCCTCCGTTGCTCCATCAGTTGCCCCCTCTGGTACTTTCTCAGCATTTCATCCACAAACTATTGCTACTCCTTCTCACAGTGGCACTTCTCTTCTCTCCTTGCCTCGCAAGAGGAAGGCCGCCCTCTTGGATACGAGTGCCACCTCTTCGGAGTCGCCTACCACGCTTGCCCTCCTCGAAAATGTGGACATGGTGCAACTTATGCTGGATTCTGAGCTTGTAGGAGGTCCCCTCCCAGCTTATACCCGCATACAGGAGTTCATTGCCAAGGTTTGTATCTTTCCCTTCGTCATTTTTTAGGCTTCTTTCATTTTGATTTGCTTTATTTTTTCATTGTTCTGTTTTTCTCATGAAGTTTTTATTGCAGGTTGGGGCATGTCGTTATCGTGTGAACACCTCGACTACAACTCACAAGGGCCTCGATATGCTCTTTGCAGACATTCTAGAGAATTTGCCTATGTCAAACATCTCCACCGATGTTCCTACTTGGAACAAGCTCCATGAATCATACTATGAGTGTCTTTTTGCTTTTGCGAAATCTAACCTCTATGATCATGAAGTCCTTGTCCTTGCCCATTGTGCAAACTCTTCTGTTTCCAAGACTATTTTTTATTGGGCACACACTTACGATTTCTACGTCGCTGAAGATTGGTTTGGTATGAATGATTTGGACCTCCAATCCCTTGTGGTTCCCTCTGGAATGGTAAGCAACTCTATGTCTCTTCCTACGATTGTGCATTTTGTTTTATTTCACTTCTTCGGAGTCTAATGAAATTTGTTTAATTTTTTTCAGACTCGAAAATTCAGCATCAAGGTTCTTGTTCGTGTTAACTCCATTCTCAAAGTGCGGGAGGAGGCCGTTCAAGAGTATGGTTACAACCTCCAGCGAGATGGATGGTTGAATGCCTTCACCGATGAGAAGAGCCAGGCGATGCGCTCTGATGGGATACCTTGGAGAGGTGCTCGTGAAAAGCATCATGTTTTCTTCTCTATCCTTCTCGCTACTCTCACCGACAAGAAAAACGTTGTTATGGACTGGCAGTGTGGTGTAGGTACGCCTTCTTTTTCAGCATCACCCTTACTTTAAATTTACCGTTATTTTTGCTTCACTACTTTCCATACTAATTTTTTGCCTCTCTTTGCTTCAGGTGGTTCGATTACAGCATGTCGCTCCCTTGAGCGGCATATTGTGGCCCTTGAGAGTGACCCCATCATTTTCAATGCCCTCCTCCTCTGTCGCAACCCTTGCTAGTTTTCCTTCACTTAGCTTGACCGCCTTTCCAACCTAGCAAGTGCCACGAGCGCTAACCTGCACATCCCACGCACATGCATGGTTAGCTCCCAAAACCGCGGACCTTCAAGCTCATGGCTTGGTCACCAAACCCTCCTACAGATGCATTCAGGACTCTCCCCTTAGTAGGTAGCCAATGGCTAAGGTGGACTTCCATCCATGGAAGTCCGCTCTTGAGTTGATCATCGTGTTGCCAAAACAACACTACAACTACCCGGTTGTTTTCATTTTGAAATATTTTCAGTGGATATATGGTGTGATTTCTGAAATGTGGGGGGGGGGGTTCTTGGAACCGAGACGGGGGGGGGGGGGGGAGAGGTCAATGTTGTGAGGGAATTTGATTTGAGCTTTAAATATTTTTGGTTGAATTCTGGTGTGTTTTCTGAAATGTGGGGGGGGGGGTCTCGAAACCGAGAGGGGGGGGGGGAGGTGTATGTTGGGAGGGAGTTTCATTTTAGTTTGAAATATGCTTGGTTGAAATATGGAGTGTTTTCTGAAATGTGGGGGGGGGGGGGTCTCGGAACCAAGAGGGGGGGGGGGAGGTGTATGTTGGGAGGGAGTTTCATTTTAGTTTGAAATATGCTTGGTTGAAATTTGGTGGGGGATTTTTAGGCTGTGCTTGAGGTAAGCTAGTTTTGGATTCTTTGTTCTCTCACGGTTTGTTTAATTAGGTCCACGGAGCATGACCATGTTAAGGACAACCTCCCCGCGAAGTTGCTTCGCATTCGGACGTTTGGAAAGATGAAGCTGGAGGAGTTTAAGGACCTCCTTTCCATGGCGGACTACAAGATGTGCGTGACCAAGATGGTCAATGGTCCTACTTGGTATCCCTTGACATTAGACGTCTTTGTCAAATTCCTATACAAGGTAATTTGCTTTCTTTATTTTCCTCAATTCCCCTTCCCCCGTGTTTATGCCCGTTCCTTATTTTGTTCTTGGTTTGTTCCAGAGGGAGATATCCGTCGCGGCTGATACCGCAGCAAGGTTGTACCGTGAGAAAACTCCCGAGGCTCTCAGGTCCGCTCCTGAAATTTGGGATGCTATGACAAAAGCCCAAGATAGGTTGATCCAAACCATTCGATCTCGAAACTTTGAGAAGTTTATTTCCGTCGCCCACAAGGACAACGGTGATGACTTCTTCCTCGAGGTGCCTCTCCTATCTTTGCTTATTCATTTTCTTTCTCGCTTTTAACACCATATTCATTATTTTGGGAGATTTCCAGTCTCCCAATTTGATGACAGTTTAGGTGGAGTCGACCTAAAATGTACCCAGTGAGTACATTTTAGGTCGACTTAATCTAAACTGTATTTTCCCAAAATCATGGAATTTTCCCATTATGATGAATATGGTGTTTTTTCTATACATGTGGTTGTACTTAATGTTTCTTTCTTTTTCTTTCTGTGGCAGATTGACCGTCATTTCTCCACCTTCCTCATCACGGACATGACAATAGAGAAACTCCAAAAGGTGGCCACCACACATGTGGATGCCCATTTCAAGGCCAAGTGGCTTAGGTGGTGGAACTCCTCCGCCGAGGTCAAAGAACACAACAAATTTCCTTCGACTCTCCCTCTCAAAGAGAAAGTCCTCGAAAACTGGCTTAACAAAGCTTCTTTCTGGGCTCAGGTGCATCTCTATATTTTTCCTCCTTTCTTTTCATTCCTTCCTCTACTTGTCGTTTCTAATCATTCTTTTTTCTATTCATAGTTGGAGAAGGGCGTCGAGGCAGAAATTGCTTCATTTGAAAATGAGAGTTCCGTCGAAATCGATTGGGGTTCTACTTAGGATATTTTGCAACCCGCCAATTATGTTGAGCATTGGAGGCTCATTTTGTGGGACAAGGCTTTCCGGGTGTATTTTGACGACAAAGGCGATTTGGAATTTGTTAAAGGCATTGATCTCATGGAGTTTGACGAGGGCCCCATCGCAATCAAACGCGTCGCATACCGGTAATTGTTTGAGTTTTCATTTGCTATACATGTTCTTCATTGTGGGAGTCCAAATTCGACGGAAATACGGAAATACGGATTCAATTTCCGTATTTTACCCTGCTTGTATGAGGATAATAGGGTCTCTTAGGATAAATTAATTGTACTAGGAAATAGGGCATTCTAAAACCGCCTTGCGCGATAAAAAGGATAAAAAGGAGTATTATTACCGGTCCGTCAAATCGGATTAGGGGGACCATTTGATCATGGTCCGAACCGCTGGTCCGGACCAAGTAACGGTTGCGCCAAGATTAACCAACGGTCCGGAAGTGGCGGTTACAACGGATTTATGACGGTTGGGGGAAAACCGTCGGAAAACGGTTGGCAACCGTTTTCCGTTAAACCCTAACGGTAACAGGGGAAGGATATTTAAGGGTCCCTTCCTTCTCCTCCCCACTTTTTGCAAGAAGAAAAAAATTATTGAGGGAACGAGTGGTGAGGCTGTGTTTTTTTTCGAGCCGCCAGCAGTTGGATTGTTGGGACTCCGTAATTTTCAGTCACCGGCAGTTGGCCTGCCGGGACTCCGTAGCAGTTGAGCGGAAGAGAGGGTACCCGGAGGGGAGAGAGTTTCCGTAATTGAGATGGAAGTTGAGAGAAGAGAGGAAGATGCCGGAAACATGGGAAGAGGATCAGAGGGAACCCATCCCAATTCCGCTCAAAGCCCTCATCCCTGCAATTCCAAGGGATGACAGGGAGTTGCAGGAGCTAGCGGAGGATCTCCGGGTTATGGGCTGCGCGGGGTTGCTCGCCAAACCCTGGAACCTCCGAGCGGAAGATACCCTCCGGGAGTTCAAGTTTGAGAGAGGTAATCAGTGGCTAGGGACCAAGAGGAGGGATCCGGATAATTGGACTCCGGATGTTTGGAATAGGGTCTATGGGTTCCCGAGGGGAATTGCAGAGGGATGGGCTGGCCGCCGCGATGGCCTGTTCGCCGGAAAATTTAGAGGGGACGCGGACCCGAAGGACGGATTCCACCCCGGGAACTGCCGGAACCTGAGAGAGCGGAAGGTATTAGAGTTCCTCCTGTCCATCCTTAACCCGGACAAGCCTAAGCGGATTAGCCTTACCATGGCTAACACCCTGTTTGGTGCTATGTCCGGAGTCCGGCCAGTGAATTGGGGGCTGATAATTCAAGAGATAGTAGGGCGGGCCCTCCCCCATATAGGCCGGAAACCCTCCTTCCTCTCCCCCTTCATTCTGCACCTCTATCAGCACTTTGACTGTTTCACGGCCGAGGAGGAAGACCTGCTGACGATAGCGGCGGATGAGGTCACCTACAAGCTCCATCCGGAAGTTGGAGACCTCGAGACGAAAACTTCCAGCGACCCCATCATTCCGGAAGCGCCTCCCTCTCACCCGGAAGCCCGCCGCTGACCCTCCAGAGGCCGATCTCTCCTCCCCCTCATCATCATCCGGAACCCGGACCCAGCCGGGATACCACTTGGCGGAATGTGGATCTCTCCGCTTGGGACTTTCCGGAAAATCCCTTCAAGCGGGTCCAGGAGGGGATGGAGGACCTGCAGAACCAGTACTACCGGCTGGAACACATCGTCCGAGGAGCGAACCAGGCCCTGGACGACTGCGGACCCGAAAATATTCTCCGGGAGTTGGCAAAGAGGGCGGACAGGAAGGAGCTCGAGTAGGCCAAGACGGAGAATGCTCACCTCACCGCGCAGGTAGCGGCCATGACTCAGGAGCTCAGTCAGAAGAGCGAAGAGATCCGGAAGTACCACGTGGAGCAGGCAGTGGTCTTCAGTCGGATCCGGGAGCTGGTGGGGCATCCGGCAGAGATCGTCAACAAGGCGCATCTCTACGACCGGATGATGGAGTCCGGAGAACCCGCTTCCGCTAGGCAGACTGTCGCGCACCTCTCCATGAGGAGTGCCCGCAACACCATGGGCACAAGGGGGACCCCGGAGTGACACCCGGGACTTGTGGCGCCATTGGTGAGAGGGCCCAAGTACTCTTAGCATGGGTGAGGACCCTGGGCGTTGAGAACGCCTCTCACCCACGGGGACTAAGAGTCATGAGGGTAAGGTCATAAGTTATGAGTAGCTTATGGCGGTGGAATTCTAGAATGCTAAGGAACACCTCAATCGGAGGTGCTAGCTAGGAGATATGGCCATTTGAGTGGGGCGTTGTCCCAGGACAACACCCTGGGACAGCAGTGACCTGCGAGGGGTGCCCGGGACTGCCAAGGTTTGAAGAGCCATAACTTCCTCAATACTTGCCCGAATGAGGCAAGTGAGGGGTCCATCGGCATCTACGCAAAGAGTATGTGACGATACAGTGGTCTCTTAATTGCATCACACATCATATGTAGAAGTTATGGGGGTCTGAAGCTGCTGGGGGGTTCCAGCCCCAGCGGCTAAGGGAAAATGTCCACTTGGCCCCAACCCTTGTAGAGAGACAAAAGGATACTTGATGGTGGGGTAGGGGCCCCGCCCAAAGTCCTAGAGGCTTATATGGGTGAGGCGGCTTAGCCGACCGACCCCCCGGAGCATACTTGGCAATGTGCTCCGGGTAGTTGTAGTGTTGTTTTGGCAACACGATGATCAACTCAAGAGTGGACTTCCATGGATGGAAGTCCACCTTAGCCATTGGCTACCTACTAAGGGGAGAGTCCCGAATGCATGTGTAGGAGGGTTTGGTGACCTAGCCATGAGCTTGAAGGTCCGCGGTTTTGGGAGCTAACCATGCATGTGCATGGGATGTGCAAGTTAGCGCTCGTGGCACTTGCTAGGTGGGAAAGGCGGTCAAGCTAAGTGAAGGAAAACTAGGAAGGGTTGCGACACGTGGTATCATGTCGCGCACCTCTCCATAAGGAGTGGCCGAAACACCATGGGCACAAGGGGGACCCCGGAGTGACACCCGGGAATTGTGGCGCCATTGGTGAGAGGGCCCAAGTGATCCTAGTGTGGGTGAGGGCCCCGGGCGTTGGGAACGCCTCCCACACACGGAGACTAGGAGGCACAAGGGTAAGGCCATGAGCTATGCGTAGCTCATGGCGTGGTGATTCTAGAATGCTCAAGAACACCTCCATCGGAGGTGTGAGCTAGGAGTTATGGCCATTTGAGTGGGGCGCTGTCCCGGGACAGCGCCCTGGTGCAGCAGTGCCTGGGAGTGACTCCCGGGACTGCCAAGGTTCAAAGAGGCATAACGTCCTCATAACTTGCCCAAATGGGGCAAGTGAGGAGTCCATCGGCATCTACGTGAAACGTAGATGAAGATGGAGTGGTTGGTTGCTAGCCTCGGACATCATACAAGGAAGTTATGATGGTCTGAAGCTGCTAGAGGCTTCTTAGCCCAGCGGCTAAGGGAGAATGTCCACTTGGCCCCAACTCTTGGTGGAGAGACAAGAGGTTGGTTGACGGTGTGGTAGGGGCCCCGCGTGAAGTCCTAGAGGCTTATATGGGTGAGGTGGTGTGGCCTCACCCACCCGAGGCCGAACGGCAAGGCCTCCATGGGCTTTGGCCTATTGTGAGGCCATAGTTGCCTAGTATGGTTCGGGTTGTTGTAGTGTTGCTCCGGCAACGCGATGATCAACATAGGATTGGACTTCCATGGATGGAAGTCCACATTGGGGAAATGGGTTACCGATTAAGGGGTGAGTCCCGAAAGCAAAGTAGGAGGGTTGGTTCCCTCCTATGAACTATTGGTCCGGGGTTAGAGGAGCTAACCATTAGCATGGCGGTATGCAAAGGGTTAGCCACTCGTAACCTTTGCTAGAATTGAAAATTGGCAAGATGGTCAAGGGGGGGGCTAGCAAGGGTTGCGACATTTGGTATCAGAGCAGGGTTCCAAGTTTTGAGCTCGCACTTTGAGGGAAACATGGGTATCAAAAATGCGGGTTATGATGGTGAGCCCGGGGTTTCCAAAAGGTTGTGAGGCTCAAATTGGAACAAGGATCATGTGCAAGTGGAATTTGACCATACCATTGGTTCAAATGACAATGGTGGGCATGAGGGTGGATTTGGTAAGGAAAATGGAGGAGTGCTTTGAAAAGGGCTCCCGCAAACCTCAAAAAACATTTGGGGCCTAGAATACCGAAAGCACCCAAAACCTTGGAGGGCATTAATGTTGGATTGAAATTCCAATTCGAAATGCTTGGAAGGTATTGATGTTGGAATGAATTTGGTGCTAATGAGGCACCCGGGGCCTCTTAAGGCCTATGTGCGCTATTCAAACGCACAAATGAAGGATACACCTAAAACGGACGAGCTTTCTAAGAAATGTATCCTTTTAGGTGGGGTTTTAAAAGCGGGTGGTGGATGCCTTGTTTAAGTCCCCAAGGCTTCTTGAGGACACGGTGGGGACCATCAAGTTTGCAAGAGCATTGAAGCCAATGATCCCAAAGAGAAGTTCGACAGCGCATCACCACAAGTGGCTTTAGCCAAAGTAGGTCCCAAAGAAATGAGTGCAAATTGTTTGGTCCATTTTACTTAGGCAAAACATGTTGGTGCCGCGGACGGAATGTTGAAAGGTGGCTTTATGCTTCCAAAGCAAATCATACTTGTGCCACGGACGGAATGTTGGGAGGTGGGTTTGTCCTACCAAGGCAATTCATGTTCGTGCCGCGGACGGAGTGTGGGAAGGTGGCTTTGTACTACCAAGGCAAAACATGTTTGTTTTGCGGACAAATTATTAGAAATTGGTTTTGTGGCACCAAACCAATTTGTCCCGCGGACGAAATGTTTAAAGTTGGCTTTGCGGACCAAGCCAAGCCAAGTTGCCGAGGACCAAATGTTGGACGATGGCTTTGTGGCCAAGGCTAGTAGCCTTAAGCCGAGGCCAAGTATTTTGTACCTTGAGGCTCAAATAAATGGGAGGTTTGTCTCATGGGTTGACAAAGAGTTAAGGCATTCTTTCATGACCCCAAAGCTCACAAGGGAGTTGGGGTTTGCCGATTGGTAGAGTGGTGAAGCCCACCAAGGTGTGGTTTGGAAAGGGCGAACCGCATGAGACAAAGGAGGCCGCGATGCATGTAACCTTTCAATGTGGGACATTGGAATTTTGTCAAAATTTCACACCATGTGAAATAGATGAAATGCATGTCATTGTGAAGGCCGCCTTCTTTGAAACTCACATGATAGATGTGAGGTGCAAGCCGGTGTGCTTGCGGTGCATTATGATGTGTCATAATGGCAAAGAATTGAAGTTCAAATTGACAAGGACTCATGTGGTAGGAGGATCTAAGTTGAATTTGGTCTTAATGGACCAAATGAAAAATAGAAAGCATAATGGTCGTGGTTCAATTGGAGCAACTCCAAGGAACGTATGGGGAGGCTAGGAAAGATGGGCCTCCCCTAAACAACATTGGTGTGATGTTGGTGAGATACAAGGATGTATTCACCAATGTGTTGCCCAAAAAAAAATTACCGCCAAGGAATGAAAAATAACTTTGCTCAACGAGAGATTGAGTTCTTGAGGTATGTGGTGACAAAGGAAGTTGGTGGACGAACATGAAGAATGTCAAGGCAATCCAAAAGGATAATTGGCCCTTCATTCAAAAATGGCTTAGGTCATTTGTTGGCCTAGCCAATTAGTACCACAACTTCATTCGAGAGTTTTCTAAGGTTGCTAGGACCTTATTCAACTTATTGAGGAAAATGGCTATCCCAAGAGTGGGATGAGCCTTGTCACCAAGCCTTTGGGGGGCTCAAAAACAAGTTCTCTTCGCCGCCCGTGCTTAAGTTCGCGGACTTTGACAAACCTTTTGAGGTGCATACGGGGGCGAGTGACTTTAGCATTGGCGGATGTTGAGGTAAAATGGATGGCCATTGCATATAAGAGCATGAAGCTCGATGGTTGTCCGACCTTGTCCAACTTGTGCAAGAAATGGCTATCCCAAGAGTGGGATGAGCCTTGTTACCAAGTTTTTGAGGAGCTTAAGAGCAAGCTCTTTTCGCCGCCCGTGCTCAAGTTTGCGAAATTTGACAAACCTTTTGAGATGCATACGGGGGCGAGTGACTTTACCATTGGCGGATGTTGATCCAAGATGGATGCCCATTGCATATGGGAGCATTAAGCTTAAAGGGTGTCAAACCTTGTGCGACTTGTGAAAGAAATGGCTATCTTAAGAGTGGGATGAGCCTTGCCCCCAAAGTCTTTGGGGAGCTTAATACAAAGTCGTCTTTGCCACCCGTGTTCAAGTTCGCGGAGCCTGACAAACCTTTTGAGGTGAATACGGGGTGGCGAGTGACTTTGCCATTGGCGGATGGTTAATGTAAGATGGATGGCCATTGCATATGAGAGCGTTAAGCTTGATGGTTATCCGACCTTATCCGACTTGTGAAAGAAATGGCTATCCCAAGAGTGGGATGAGCCTTGCCACCAAGTCTTTAGGGAGCTTGAGAGCAAGTGTTTTTAGACGCCCGTGCTCAAGTTCGCGGAGCTTGACAAACCTTTTGAGGTGCATACGGGGGTGAGTGGCTTTGCCAATGGTGGATTATGTGTAATTGGATGGCCATTGCATATGGGAGCATGAAGCTCGATGGTTGTCAAAGAAGACAACCAACTCATGACAAAGAATTTCTTTGCCGTAGTGCATTGCTTGAAGATGTGGCAACACTATTTGGGGTTGCACAAAGCAAAGGTCTACATGGACAATGTGTCCTAAAAGAATTTTGACATTCAAGCGCAAGTGAGCGCCAAGTCATTGCGGTGGCATGATAGTTTGGCGCTTATGAAGGTGGATTTGGTCCACAAACCGGACCATGGAAATGTGGTGCCGGATGCGCTAAGTAGACCGGATGAGTTCCAAGCAATGAGAACCATCCAAACCTTGTGGCTAATGTGTGCCGGCGAAGGAAACTTGTGATGCAAGATACGGGAGGGGTAAATTAACTACCCCGAGGCACAAAAGCTTTTAGGTGAGCTTCGCAAGAGCAAGGTGCTCAAAGAGGTTAAGTTGGTGGACGGATTGTTCAAGTGTAAGCAAAGTCGGGTGTATGTGCCTCAAGGCAAGTTGAGGCTATCGGTTTTGAAGGAAAAATGTGATAGTCCTATTGCCGGCCATAGAGGAGAAAGAAAAAACCGCCATAGAATGGTGTCATGGAGGTACCATTGGCGGTGCATAACGGAGGATATAACCCACTTTGTGAAGGCGTGAATAAAGTGCCAAATGAACCGAGCCTCTTACTAAAAGCAAGGCGGTTTCTTGCAACCGTGCCTATTCCGTCGGCGCCATGGCATAGTATGTGCATGGACTTGATCACAAGTTTGCCGGAGTCACATGGGTATGATGCCATCTTGTTGATGGTAGAGTGGTTTGCCAAGTTGGCACACATGGTGCCGATTGTGGGAACCGCCACCGCGTTGGAGACCGCATAGCCTTTTTTCAAAGGATGGTTGAGGCACCACGGGTTGCCAAGAGTGATTGTGTGGGATCAAGATCCAAAGTTCACAAGTGCATTTTCAATGCATTTCTCTAAGGAGGTCGGAATGAAACTAAGGTTTAGCACGGCCTTGCATTCCCAAATGAATGGGAAAGCGGAGCATGTGAATGGAGTCTTGAAGCAATACTTGAGGAACTTGGTGGGGGCGGACCAAGGAGATTGGGCGGACTATGTGGGTCGAGCGAAGTGTAATTGCAATGTAGCCACGCACTTGGCTACCAAGGGGTGGTCTTTCGTGGTGGCTTATGGAGTGGATGCGCTCCAACCTATTAACCTAGCTCTCGAGGGGGCACATTCAACACTAGAGTTCAACCAAGATGGTGAGGACTTGGCCAAGGATGGTAAACAAGTCTTGGAGATGACCAAGTTGTTGGTGGAGAAAGCCCGAAGGTGCTACGGAGAGCAAATCAATGCCGGAAGACGCGAAGTGGAGAATGAGGTGGGCCAAAAGGTGTTGTTGAATGTGAACAACTTCACTTAGCCGGAAGGCCTCGCTCCAAAAGTTCATGTCCAAAATTGGAGCTTCGTTTTCCATTGTGGAACAAGTGTTCAAGGACATGTATAAGTTGGAATTACCGCCCGAGATCAAAGTGCATCCGACATTTCATGTCTCATTACGAAAGTCATTTTAGGACGACACCTTGTGGCCCGAACACAAGCAAGTGGTTAGGCCACGTCCCGACCTTGTGGACGTCATTTGGAACATCAGGTAGGAGGGTATCCTCAAGTGTAGGAAGCCCAAATGAAAAGGAAAGAAAATGTACAAAGGAGTACTTGGTGAAATGGTGAGGATACCATGAGAAAGAAACCGCTTGGGTGGCGGCAAGAGACATGGTGAACACCAATGAATTGGTGAAGCACTTTGAAGAAACTAAGGCTAAGGATTCCAATAAAATGAAGCGTAGGCATTGATGAGGACATCAATCTCCTTTAGTGGGGGAGAGACGCTAGTAGCACACTTAGCTTCGAGGTTAATTACTCCACAACATGAACTTGTTCTTTGGCTTGAGGGAATAAAGTCCAAACTTTAGTGGTGCAAAGAGAAAAGTATGAGATGAGGTCCTAGTCTTGTACTTGTGCTTGGTTAATGGAAGAGGGGGAATAGACATGCCAAACTAGGTTGGGTAAGCCGAGTAATTGGGGGCCATGGCTTGGAGGGGCCTTGGATAAAACCAAGAAACTTCTTAGTTGTGGGCTTGTCCGGGCGGGGACAAGGTGATGGCGCGTGCTCATAAAAGTGCTACCCGCGAGCTAACGAAAGTTGGCGCATGGGAGTCATGAACCCATGTCTCGAAAGAGCAAAGTGGGAACCGAGTCGGGCGGGACTTGGCATCACCCCCGTGCGATCGAGGCGTGGCTTAACAATGGAAAGCCATCTCGGAGTTGCAACCGAGACAACTTAGTGGAAGCGTTGAGGTCTCGCCTAGATGTGTCACGTTAGGCTAGTGGAGCCTAACGGGGGAGGCCCCAAAGGAGGGGCAACCCAAGTGAGTCCCAAAGTAGGTGGGTCTAGTATAGGTTAGGTCCTTGGATGAGAGATCCAAGGTCGCTAACGGACCACCTAGGAACGACACCTTTGGGACCATGCCAAATTTGAAGATGCATTGTGGGGGTCGCGCCCTAAGGTAAACACAATGCCGCACCATAGAGGATGGCAACTTGAGAATTGGTGTGCCGACTAAGAGTATAGTCGATGAGGGCATCGACTCCGTTTGGTGGGGGTGAGTGTCGCGCACCTCTCCATAAGGAGTGGCCGAAACACCATGGGCACAAGGGGGACCCCGGAGTGACACCCGGGAATTGTGGCGCCATTGGTGAGAGGGCCCAAGTGATCCTAGTGTGGGTGAGGGCCCCGGGCGTTGGGAACGCCTCCCACACACGGAGACTAGGAGGCACAAGGGTAAGGCCATGAGCTATGCGTAGCTCATGGCGTGGTGATTCTAGAATGCTCAAGAACACCTCCATCGGAGGTGTGAGCTAGGAGTTATGGCCATTTGAGTGGGGCGCTGTCCCGGGACAGCGCCCTGGTGCAGCAGTGCCTGGGAGTGACTCCCGGGACTGCCAAGGTTCAAAGAGGCATAACGTCCTCATAACGTGCCCAAATGGGGCAAGTGAGGAGTCCATCGGCATCTACGTGAAACGTAGATGAAGATGGAGTGGTTGGTTGCTAGCCTCGGACATCATACAAGGAAGTTATGATGGTCTGAAGCTGCTAGAGGCTTCTTAGCCCAGCGGCTAAGGGAGAATGTCCACTTGGCCCCAACTCTTGGTGGAGAGACAAGAGGTTGGTTGACGGTGTGGTAGGGGCCCCGCGTGAAGTCCTAGAGGCTTATATGGGTGAGGTGGTGTGGCCTCACCCACCCGAGGCCGAACGGCAAGGCCTCCATGGGCTTTGGCCTATTGTGAGGCCATAGTTGCCTAGTATGGTTCGGGTTGTTGTAGTGTTGCTCCGGCAACGCGATGATCAACATAGGATTGGACTTCCATGGATGGAAGTCCACATTGGGGAAATGGGTTACCGATTAAGGGGTGAGTCCCGAAAGCAAAGTAGGAGGGTTGGTTCCCTCCTATGAACTATTGGTCCGGGGTTAGAGGAGCTAACCATTAGCATGGCGGTATGCAAAGGGTTAGCCACTCGTAACCTTTGCTAGAATTGAAAATTGGCAAGATGGTCAAGGGGGGGGCTAGCAAGGGTTGCGACATATCAGAGCATGGTTCTAGTATTTGAGCTAGCATTTTGAGGGAAACATGGCTATCAAACGTGGGGGTGACGATGGTGAGCCCGGGAATTCCAAAAAGTTGCGACGCTCAAAACGGAACAAAGATCATGCCCAAGAGGATGTTGACCCCACCATTGATTCTAATGAAAATGGTGGGGATGATGGTGCAATGGGGGAGGAAGTGGAAGAATCATGTGAAAGGGATCCCGTAAACCTCGAAGAAAATTTCGAGGCTAGAATACCAAATGCACCGGAAAACTTGGATGGTGGTGATGTTGGATTAAAGTTCCAACTCAAAATGCTTGAATTCATGAATTCTGTGAATCAAGAACTCAAGCATGGCAAGGATGAGAGGGCCCGACAAGACGAAATGATCAAGCTCCTCATGATGCAAGGCACTAGACCTTCTTCTTCAACAAAAAAATTGGTGAAGGTTAATATGCCAAGTATATTTTCGGGCCTTGGCAAGGCGAGGAAGGTGAAAGAATTTTTGTTGGAGATGGATAATTATTATGATGTCCAAAGGCCCGACGAGGACGATAAGGTCTCCATAGCGGTGACATTTCTAAAAGATCATGCGCTTCAATGGTGGACAAGCAAAAAGGAGCAAGAGCCCGAGGTGGCGGCAAGCTTGACTTTGTCGCAACCCTTGCTAGGTCCCTTAATAATCTTGCCAATTTTTCTATCTAGCAAAGGTTACGAGCGCTAACCCTTCGCATACCGCCATGCTAATGGTTAGCTCCTCTTACCCCGGACCACATAGTTCATAGAAGGGGAACCAACCCTCCTACTTTGCTTTCGGGACTCACCCCTTAATCGGTAACCCATTTCTTTGATGTGGACTTCCATCCATCGAAGTCCAATCCTATGTTGATCATCGTGTTGCCGGAGCAACACTACAACAACCCGAAGCATACTAGGCAACTATGGCCTCACAATGGGCCAAAGCCCATGGAGGCCGTGCCGTTCGGCCTCGGGTGGGTGAGGCCACACCACCTCACCCATATAAGCCTCTAGGACTCTATGCGGGGCCCCTACCCCACTGTCAACCAACCTCTTGTCTCTCTACCAAGAGTTGGGGCCAAGTGGACATTTTCCCTTAGCCGCTGGGCCTAGAAGCCCCCACAGCTTCAGACCATCATAACTTCCTTGTATGATGTCTGATCATAACAACCAACCACTCCATCCTCATCTACGCTTCACGTAGATGCCGATGGACTCCTCACTTGCCCCATTCGGGCAAGTGGTGAGGAAGTTATGCCTGTTTGAACCTTGGCAGTCCCGGGAATCACTCCCAGGCACTGCTGGACCAGGGCGCTGTCCCGGGACAGCGCCCCACTCAAATGGCCATAACTCCTAGCTCACACCTCCGATTGAGATGTTCTTGAGCTTTCTAGAATCACCACGCCATGAGCTACGCATAGCTCTTGGCGTCACCCTCATGCCTCCTAGTCTCCGTGGGTGGGAGGCGTTCCCAACGCCCGGGGCCCTCACCCACACTAGGATCACTTGGGCCCTCTCACCAATGGCGCCACAAGTCCCGGGTGTCACTCCGGGGTCCCCCTTGTGCCCATGGTGTTTCGGGCACTCCTCATGGAGAGGTGCGCGACAGACTTGGATCGGCTTCAAGGAATTGCTCGTTGATAGGTTCACGCCCGAATACCAAGAATTGCGGGAGGGAATGAACTTGGTGCAAATGAGGCACACGGGGTCTCTTAAGGCCTACGTGCGCGATTTTTATGCCCAAATGAATGCGACACCTAAAATGGACGAATTCGCTAAGAAATGTATTTTCTTAGGTGGGCTACAAAAGTGGGTAGTAGACGCCTTGTTCAAGTTTCCGAAGCTTCCCGAAGACATGGCGGGGATCATTAAGATTGCGGAGAGAATTGAAGCCGATGCCCCCGAAAAGAAATCAAGCGGCCCCGTACAACAAGGCGGCTCGAGCCGAAATATGTCCCGAGGCAAGGAGCGCAAGAAGTTTGGGCCATCCAACCAATTCAAAGGACAAGCCGACGGGACAAATGCCAACAAGGGTGGGCACCAAGGAGGAAAACCACCCAATGGCGGAATGAAAGGCGGCAACACGAAAAACAAACGGTGCCACAAATGTAGCAAATTTGGTCATTTTCAAGCGGCGTGCCCCGATAACAAGGTGAGTGTCAAGGAAAATCGTGGTTGTACCGCCGACCAAATGCTAGAAGGTGGCTTTGTGGCCAAGGCTAGTAGCCTTAGGCCACGGCCAAGTCTTTTGTACCTTGAGGCCAAAATCGATGGTTGGAATGTCTCATGTTTTGTCGCGCACCTCTCCATGAGGAGTGCCCGAAACACCATGGGCACAAGGGCGACCCCGGAGTGACACCCGGGACTTGTGGCGCCGTTGGTAAGAGGGCCCAAGTGATCCTAGTGTGGGTGAGGACCCTGGGCGTTGGGAACGCCTCCCACCCACGGAGACTAGGAGGCACAAGGGTAAGGCCATTAGCTATGCATGCTCATGGCGTGGTGATTCTAGAACGCTCAACAACACCTCAATCGGAGGTGTGAGCTAGGAGTTATGGCCATTTGAGTGGGGCGCTGTCCCGGGACAGCGCCCTGGTCCAGCAGTGCCTGGGAGTGATTCCCGGGACTGCCAAGGTTCAAAGAGGCATAACTTCCTCAAGAATTGCCCGAATGGGGCAAGTGAGGAGTTCATCGGCATCTACGTGAAGTGTAGATGAAGATGGAGTGGTTGGTTGTTGGAATCAGACATCATACTAGGAAGTTATGATGGTCTGAAGCTGCTGGGGGCTTCTAGGCCCAGCGGCTAAGGGAAAATGTCTACATGGCCCGAACTCTTGGTAGAGAGACAAGAGGTTTCTTGACGGTGAGGTAGGGCCCCGCGTAGAGTCCTAGAGGCTTATATGGGTGAGGTGGTGTGGCCTCACCCACCCGAGGCCGAACGGCAAGGCCTCCATGGGCATTGGCCCAATGTGAGGCCATAGTTGCCTAGTATGGTTCGGGTTGTTGTAGTGTTGCTCCGGCAACGTGATGATCAACATAGGATTGGACTTCCATGGATGGAAGTCCACATCTAGGAATGGGTTACCGATTAAGGGGTGAGTCCCGAAAGCAAAGTAGGAGGGTTGGTTCCCTCCTATGAACTATAAGGTCCGGGGTAGGAGGAGCTAACCATTAGCAAGGCGGAATGCGAATGGTTAGCGCTCGTAACCTTTGCTAGAATTGAAAATTGGCAAGATTGTCAAGGGGGGGCTAGCAAAGGTTGCGACACTTGGTATCAGAGCAGGGTTCCAATTTTTGAACTAGCACTTTGAGGGAAGCATGGCTATCAAATAAGCGGGTTATGATGGTGACCCGGGATTTCCAAAAGGTTGTGAGGCTCAAATTGGAACAAAGATCATGTGTAAATGGAATTTGACCATACCTTTGGTTCTAGTGACAATGGTGGGCATGATGGTGGATTCGGTAAGGAAAATGGTGGAGTCCTTTGAAAGGGCTCCCGCACACCTCAAAAAACATTTGGGGCTTAGAATACCGAATGCACCCAAAACCTTGCAAGGCATTAATTTTGGATTGAAATTCCAATCCAAAATGCTTAGAATGTGATGATCTTGGAACGAACTTGGTGCGAATGAGGCACCCGGGGCCTCTTAAGGCCTATGTGCGCGATTCAAACGCACATATGAAGAATACACCTAAAATGGACGAGCTTTGTAAGAAATTCATCATTTTAGGTGGGGTTTCAAAAGCGGGTGGTGAATACCAAGTTCAAATTTCCAAAAGTTTATTGAGGTTGTGGCGGGGATCATCAAAATTGCCACGAGCATTAAGGCCGATGACCCCAATTAGAAATTTGGCGGTGCCTTACAACAATGGACGTTGAGGGGAGATACGTACCACGCCAAATAATACTTGTGCCACGGACCGAATGTAAGACGATGGCATTGTGGCCAAGGCTAGTAGCCTTAAGCCGAGGCCAAGTCTTTTGTACCTTGAGGCTCAAATGAATGGGAGAAATGTCTCATGGAATGACAAAGAGGCAAGTCATTCCTTCTTGAGCCCAAAACTCACAAGGGAGTTGGGGCTTGCCGATTGATAGAGTGGGCAAGCCCACCAAGGTGCGGTTCGGAAAGGGCAAACCGCATGAGACAAAGGAGGCCGCGATGCATGTAACATTTCAATGTGGGACATTGGATTTTTGTCAAAATTTCACACCATGTGTCGCGACCCTTGCTAGCCCCCCTAGCAATCTTGCCAATTTTCTTTTCTAGCAAAGGTTACGAGCGCTAACCCTCCCTATACCGCCATGCTAATGGTTAGCTCCTCCTACCCCGGACCATATAGTTCATAGGAGGGAACCAACCCTCCTACTATGCTTTTGGGACTGACCCCTTAACCGGTAACCAATCCTTAGATGTGGACTTCCATCCATGGAAGTCCAATCCCATGTTGATCATCGCGTTGCCGGAGCAACACTACAACAACCCGAACCATACTAGGCAACTATGGCCTCACATTGGGCCAATGCCCATGGAGGCCGTGCCGTTCGGCCTCGGGTGGGTGAGGCCACACCACCTCACCCATATAAGCCTCTAGGACTCTATGTGGGGCCCCTACCCCACCGTCAACCAACCTCTTGTCTCTCTACCAAGAGTTCGGGCCATGTAGACATTTTCCCTTAGCCGCTCGGCCTAGAAGCCCCCAGCAGCTTCAGACCATCATAACTTCCTAGTATGATGTCTGATTCCAACAACCAACCACTCCATCTTCATCTACACTTCACGTAGATGCCGATGGACTCCTCCCTTGCCCCATTCAGGAAATTCTTGAGGAAGTTATGCCTCTTTGAACCTTGGCAGTCCCGGGAATCACTCCCAGGCACTGCTGTACCGGGGCACTGTCCCGGGACAGCACCCCACTCAAATGGCCATAACTCCTAGCTCACACCTACGCTTGAGGTGATCTTGAGCATTCTAGAATCACCACGCCATGAGCTACGCATAGCTCATGGCCTTACCCTTGTGCGTCCTAGTCTCCATGGGTGGGAGGCGTTCCCAACGCCCAGGGTCCTCACCCACACTAGGATCACTTGGGCCCTCTCACCAACGGCGCCACAAGTCCCGGGTGTCACTCCGGGGTCCCCCTTGTGCCCATGGTGTTTCGGCCACTCCTCATGGAGAGGTGCGCGACACTCACCCCCACCAAACGGAGTCGATGCCCTCATCGACTATACTCGTAGTCGGCACACCAATTCTCAAGTTGCCATCCTCTATGGTGCGGCATTGTGTTTACCTTAGGGCGCGACCCCCACAATGCATCTTCAAATTTGGCATAGTCCCAAAAGTGTCGTTACTAGGTGGTCCGTTAGCGACCTTGGAACTCCTCCAAGGACCTAACCTACACTAGACCCACCTACTTTGAGACTCACTTGGGTTGCCCCTCCTTTGGGGCATCCCCCGTTAGGCTTCTCTAGCCTAACATGACACATCTAGGCGAGACCTCAACGCTTCCACTAAGTTGTATCGGTTGCAACTCCGATATGGCTTTCCATTGGTAAGCCACGCCTCGGTCGCACGGGGGTGATGCCAAGTCCCGCCCGACTCGGTTCCCACTTTGCTCTTTCGAGACATGGGTTCATGACTCCCATGTGCCAACTCTCGTTAGCTCGCGGGTAGCACTTTTATGAGCACGCGCCATCACCTTGTCCCCGCCCGGACAAGCCCATAACGAAGAAGTTTCTTGGTTTTATCCAAGGCCCCTCCTAGCCATGGCCCCCAATTACTCGGCTTACCCAACCTAGTTTGGCATGTCTATTCCCCCTCTTCCACTAACCAAGCACAAGTACGAGACTAGGACCTCATCTCATATTTTTCTCTTTGCACCACTAAAGTTTGGATTTTATTGCCTCAAGCCAAAGAACAAGTACATGTTGTGGAGCAATTAGCCTCGAAGCTAAGTGTGCTACTAGCGTCTCTCCCCCACTAAAGGAGATTGATGTCCTCATCAATGCCTAGGCTTCTTTTTATTGGAACCTCTAGCCTTAGTTTCCTCAAAGTACTTCACGAATTCCTTGTCGTTCACCATGTCTCTTGCTGCCACCCAAGTGGTTTCTTTGTCATGGTGTGTGTTGTAGAGGTAGGCATCTACATCCTAGACGTAGACAGCCACGTAGCAACCTCGAGATTAGCAAAGGCTTAATTAGAAGCCTCCAGCTCTAATTAGCCTGGTCCAGGGTCCGAGGAGGAGCTGGATGCTTATCTCAACTACCGAGCATTAAGGAGGGAAGCCGCCGTTTGAACTACAAAGTCAGGAGTATCTGTCAGAGTCTTTATGACTACTATGTACACACTTATAGTATATAAGGAGGCCTCTCCTTGAGGACCTCCACTTCTTGTTTTTGCACCGTTATGTTGTTGCTCTGACCACCTGATTTCTCTCCCTTTATAACACGTTATCAGCACTTGATCGCTCTCGCGCTTCTTATATCCATGCTATGATTGTTTAGATCTAAACTCCTACTATGAGATATAGTTCGACGCCGAAGGGCTGCTCAAACTTAGACTCAGTCAGGAACGTATTGCTAACTGATATTACGGTCGGCACTTGGAATCTGATCACAAGGAGCAAGTCCTAGGCGGAGTTCTACAACTTATTTGATCTGTTCTCGCCTGACTCACTTCAGGGAGCACTACATAATTGTTCTTATCTCATTTCATTCCTTTCATTTGTGAATATGCATTTGCTATGTTACTGAAGTATAGTTTAAACTTTCATTTCAGGTTTATTTGCAGAACTTAGCATAAATACCGTCCATTTGTATTCAGAATACGTTAAAAGTCTTGATCTGATTCTACTTGTACTAGTTTAGGATTTCCTTAGATTTGACTGCATCATACTGAGGTCCCTGAGAGAGACTACTTGTTCAAAGACTCAGTAAGCCGATCAAAACTTTGGATCCTACCTAATATAGCCTAGATCAGAACGGTCTGAAGACAGACAAGACTGCATATACTATATGACTTAGTATATATACAGACGTATATACATAGCCATTTATGACTGAATCAGTCTCAGCAGACACCCTTAGGTACCTAACACAAAGGATGGCCTCCAGATATAAGTCTAAGAAACTAGAAAACCCTACTGTCATGGCTACTCACGCATCTTCTTCATCCACACCAATAGAGTCCAGGCTACAACCACTTCAATTCAATGCTCTACACTCTGATGGACCTAACTTTCTTGAGTGGATGAACGACGCTAAAACTGTCTTAGCAGCCGAAGACTTATCCAACACGCTGGAGAATGACCTAGCAGGAGAAATATACGATGCGTACAAGTCTCAAGCCTTGCTGCTGTTAAGGAGGCATCTGGACCAAGCTCTCAGACTACAGTACATTCAAGTTGAAGATCCAGCTAGACTTTGGAGGGAGCTTAACGCACGATTCAATCACCAAGAGACTCTATTCCTACCGCAGGCTAGGAATGACTGGATAAATCTAAGGGTCCTAGATTTTCCAGATTTTGTCTCTTTCAATTCTGAATTGCACAGAATTGTAGCTCAATTGAGGTTATGTGGACAGACAATTTCTGAGGCCGAAATGATTGAGAAAACTCTATCAACTTTTCCTCCTGCCACATCTATATTGTCACAACAATATAGAAACATGAACTTTGGGACTCACTCACAGTTGATGTCACATTTGTTGCTTGCAGAGAAGCATCAACAGTTATTACTTAGAAATGTCGAATCACGGCCAGCTCGGGAGGTGCATGCTACTGAACCAATCATGAGGGAGGTTCACACTACATCAGCCACTCAAGCTGAAGCACACGCCACCCAAGCACTGAAACGGCCGCCCAAAGGATTCACCAAGAAGTTCAACTCTAAACCTACAAGGTACGTGGCAAGGGGGACGCCCCAGAAGCCTAAACCCTTCAACTCTAAACCTGTTAAGGGTAACTGTCACAAATGTGGCCGTAAGGGCCACTATGCAAAAGAATGCCGAGCTTCGGCATACGTTGTAGAATTATATAAAGAACTACAGCAACTTAAGAACCAATCACGACATAATTATAATCTGGATGTGCAAACTGATAATAATCCAGGCATTGAGAATTTCATGGCATTAAGAGGTACATCAGAAAATAAAGCAAATATGGCTCTATTAGATAGTGCCTCTATGCACACAATTCTCACGGATCCTAAATTCTTTGAATTCAAAGTTAAAGAGACATCCTGGCAATATTGTAACTTGGTTACAATGGCCGGAAGCCGAAAACTTAAGTTTCGGGAGGGCCGGGCAGTAATTGGCCTGCCCGGAGGATTCATCCTCATATGTGAACGAGCAATGTTTGCTCCGGAAGCTCCTCGTAACCTGATCAGTTACAAGGACTTAAGGGCTAACCAAATCCACGTGTCCACTGCGTTGGACAACGCTGAAGAGGTCCTGGAGCTCAGGCAAGGGCAGAGACTCCTTGCCACCGCTCATGCGGGAGCCGAAGGCCTGTACAGGATGGTTATAGAGTCTATAACATCTAGCCCCATCTCTCTGACAGATGAGGAGGAGGTTTGCATGGCAGCCTGGGCCAAGGGCTCACGGCTAAATGGCCATAACCTGGCGACGGGGGTATTGCGAGATACTACAGCCAAACAAAACTTATGGCATAGAAGGTTAGGACATCCAGGGGTAACTGTATTCCGTAGGATGTTACCTCTAACCTTAGGTCATAATTTGAGTACATCTGATGCTCATAAAATGCATGAGTGCATTGCTTGTATCCAGGGAAAATTCAGTAAAAAACCTTCAAAGTGGCAACTTCCTAGTGAGTTACCACCACCCTTGTATCGGATCCACGGTGATATATGTGGCCCGATTGATCCTCCTTCGGGTTCATTCAAATATTTCTTTGTATTGATAGATGCCTCTGGGAGTCATCTAGAGGTATCTCTTTTACCCACCCGAAATATGGTTTTTCCCAAGATTCTGGCCATACTTATTAAGTATCGCAATCATTTTCCTGATTTTCCAATCAAGTATTTTAGAATGGATAATGCACTTGAATTCAGATCTCATGCATTCGAGGATTACTGTGTAGCCTCGGGTATATCTCTAACATATTCAGTTCCATATGAACATTCCCAAAATGGATTGGCCGAAGCCTTCATAAAGAAGATTCAATTAGTAACTAGACCACTATTACTTCAAGCCCAATTACCTTCATCTATGTGGGGGCATGCTGTTTTGCATGCCACGGCCCTACTCAAACTCAGACCCACACTACTTAACGTCCAAACACCAGCCGAACTCCAATAAGGTAGAATCCCAGACGTATCACACATAAAAATATTTGGATGCCAAGTTTGGGTGCCGGTGGCCGAGCCCAAGCGAAGGACGATTGGAGCACACCAGGAGGAGGGGATCTACATCGGATTCGACTCACCAGCGATAATTCGCTACCTAGTATGTCGCAACCCTTGCTAAGCCCCCTTGACAATCTTGCCAATTTTCAATTCTAGCAAAGGTTACGAGCGCTAACCATTCGCATTCCGCCATGCTAATGGTTAGCTCCTCCTACCCCGGACCTTATAGTTCATAGGAGGGAACCAACCCTCCTACTTTGCTTTTGGGACTCACCCCTTAATCAGAACCATTCCTTAGATGTGGACTTCCATCCATGGAAGCCCAATCCTATGTTGATCATCGCATTGCCGGAGCAACACTACAACAACCCGAACCATACTAGGCAACTATGGCCTCACAATGGGCCAATGCCCATGGACGCCTTGCCGTTTGGCCTCGGGTGGGTGAGGCCACACCACCTCACCCATATAAGCCTCTAGGACTCTACGCGGGGCCCCTACCCCACCGTCAACCAACCTCTTGTCTCTACCAAGAGTTGGGGCCAAGTGGACATTTTCCCTTAGCCGCGGGGCCTAGAATCCCCCACAGCTTCAGACCATCATAACTTCCTTGTATGATGTCTGATGCTAACACTTGACCACTCCATCTTCATCTACGCTTCACGTAGATGCCGATGCACTCCTCACTTGCCCCATTCGGGCAAGTGGTGAGGAAGTTATGCCTGTTTGAACCTTGGCAGTCCCGGGAATCACTCCCAGGCACTGCTGTACCAGGGCGCTGTCCCGGGACAGCACCCCACTCAAATGGCCATAACTCCTAGCTCACACCTCCGATTGAGGTGTTCTTGAGCATTCTAGAATCACCACGCCATGAGCTACGCATAGCTCATGGCCTTACCCTAGTGCCTCCTAGTCTCCGTGGGTGGGAGGCGTTCCCAACGCCCGGGGCCCTCACCCACACTAGGATCACTTGGGCCCTCTCACCAACGGCGCCACAAGTCCCGGGTGTCACTCCGGGGTCCCCCTTGTGCCCATGGTGTTTCGGGCACTCCTCATGGAGAGGTGCGCGACACTCACCCCCACCAAACGGAGTCGATGCCCTCATCGACTATACTCGTAGTCGGCACACCAATTCTCAAGTTGCCATCCTCTATGGTGCGGCATTGTGTTTACCTTAGGGCGCGACCCCCACAATGCATCTTCAAATTTGGCATAGTCCCAAAGGTGTCGTTCCTAGGTGGTCCGTTAGCGACTTTGGATCTCTCATCCAAGGACCTAACCTATACTAGACCCACCTACTTTGGGACTCACATGGGTTGCCCCTCCTTTGGGGCCTCCCCCGTTAGGCTCCACTAGCCTAACGTGACACATCTAGGCGAGACCTCAACGCTTCCACTAAGTTGTCTCGGTTGCAACTCCGAGATGGCTTTCCATTGTTAAGCCACGCCTCGATCGCACGGGGGTGATGCCAAGTCCCGCCCGACTCGGTTCCCACTTTGCTCTTTCGAGACATGGGTTCATGACTCCCATGCGCCAACTCTTGTTAGCTCGCGGGTAGCACTTTTATGAGCACGCGCCATCACCTTGTCCCCGCCCGGACAAGCCCACAACTAAGAAGTTTCTTGGTTTTATCCAAGGCCCCTCCAAGCCATGGCCCCCAATTACTCGGCTTACCCAACCTAGTTTGGCATATCTATTCCCCCTCTTCCATTAACCAAGCACAAGTACAAGACTAGGACCTCATCTCATACTTTTCTCTTTGCACCACTAAAGTTTGGACTTTATTCCCTCAAGCCAAAGAACAAGTTCATGTTGTGGCGTAATTAACCTCGAAGCTAAGTGTGCTACTAGCGTCTCTCCCCCACTAAAGGAGATTGATGTCCTCATCAATGCCTACGCTTCATTTTATTGGAATCCTTAGCCTTAGTTTTCTTCAAAGTGCTTCACCTATTCATTGGTGTTCACCATGTCTCTTGCCGCCACCCAAGCGGTTTTTTTTTCATGGTATCCTCACCATTTCACCAAGTACTCTTTTGCACATTTTCTTTCATTTTCACTTGGGCTTCCTACACTTGAGGGTGCCCTCCTACCTCATGTTCCAAATGACCTCCACAATGTCGGGACGTGGCTTAATCACTTGCTTGTGATCGGGCCACAAGGTGTCATCCTTAAATGGCTTTAGTAATGAGACATGAAATGTTAGATGCACTTTGATCTCGGCGGTAATTCCAACTTATATATGTCCTTGAACACTTGTTCCACAATGGGAAACGGAGCTCCAATTTTGGACATGAACTTTGGAGTAAGGCTTTCTCCAAGGTGAAGTTGTCCACATTCAACAACACCTTATTGGCCCACCTCATACTCCACTTCGCGTCTTCCGGCATTGACTTGCACTTCGTAGCACCTTCGGGCTTTCTCCACCAACAACTTGGTCATCTCCAAGACTTGTTTACCATCCTTGGCCAACTCCTCACCATGTTGGTTGAACTCTAGTGTTGAATGTGCCTCCTCGAGAGCTAGGTTAATAGGTTGGAGCGCATCCACTCCATAAGCCACCACGAAAGACCACCCCTTGGTAGCCAAGTGCGTGGCTACATTGCAATTACACTCCGCTCGACCCACATAGTCCGCCCAATCTCCTTGGTCCGCCCCCACCAAGTTCCTCAAGTATTGCTTCAAGACTCCATTCACACGCTCCGCTTTCCCATCCATTTGGGAATATAAGGCCGTGCTAAACCTTAGTTTCATTCCGACCTCCTTAGAAAAATGCATTGAAAATGCACTTGTGAACTTTGGATCTTGATCCCACACAATCACTCTCGGCAACCCGTGGTGCCTCAACCATCCTTTGAGAAAAGGCTATGCGGTCTCCAACGCGGTGGCGGTTCCCACAATCGGCACCATGTGTGCCAACTTGGCAAACCGGTATACCATCAACAAGATGGCATCATACCCATGTGACTCCGGCAAACTTGCCATCAAGTCCATGCACATACTATGCCATGGCGCCGACGGGATAGGCAACGGTTGCAAGAAACCGCCTTGCTTTTGGTAAGAGGCTCGGGTCACTTGGCACTTCATCCAAGCCTTCACAAAGTGGGTTATATCTTCCTTTATGCACCGCCAATGGTACCTCCTTGACACCATTCTACGGCGGTCTTTTCTTTCTCCTCTATGGCCGGCAATAGGACTATCAAATTCCTCCTTCAAAACCGATAGCCTCTACTTGCCTTGTGGCACATACACCCAACTTTGCTTGCACTTGAACAATCCGTCCACCAACTTAACCTCTTTGAGCACCTTGCTCTTGCGAAGCTCACCTAAAAGCTTTTGTGCTTTGGGGTAGTTAATTTACCCCTCCCGTATCTTGCATCACAAGTTTCCTTCGCCGGCACACATTAGCCACAAGGTTTGGATGGTTCTCATTGCTTGGAATTTTTCCGGTCTACTTCGCGCATCCGGCACCACATTTCCACGGTCCGGTTTGTGGATCAAATCCACCTTCATAAGCGCCAAACTATCATGTCACCGCAATGACTTGGCGCTCACTTGCGCTTGAATGTCAAAATTCTTTTAGGACACATTGTCCATGTAGACCTTTGCTTTGTGCGACCCCAAATAGTGTCGCCACATCTTCAAGCAATGCACTACGGCAAAGAAATTCTTTGTCATGAGTTGGTTGTCTTCTTTGACAACCATCGAGCTTCATGCTCCCATATGCAATGGCCTTCCAATTACACATAATCCACCATTGGCAAAGTCGCTCACTGTCGCGCACCTCTCCATGAGGAGTGCCCGAAACACCATGGGCACAAGGGGGACCCCGGAGTGACACCCGGGACTTGTGGCGCCGTTGGTGAGAGGGCCCAAGTGATCCTAGTGTGGGTGAGGGCCCCGGGCGTTGGGAACGCCTCCCACCCACGGAGACTAGGATGCACAAGGGTAAGGCCATAAGCTATGCGTAGCTCATGGCGTGGTGATTCTAGAATGCTCAAGAACACCTTAATCGGAGGTGTGAGCTAGGAGTTATGGCCATTAGTGGGGGGGGGGCGCTGTCCCGGGACAGCGCCCTGGTACAGCAGTGCCTGGGAGTGATTCCCGGGACTGCCAAGGTTCAAACAGGCATAACTTCCTCACCACTTGCCCGAATGGGGCAAGTGAGGAGTGCATCGGCATCTACGTGAAGCGTAGATGAAGATGGAGTGGTCAAGTGTTAGCATCAGACATCATACAAGGAAGTTATGATGGTCTGAAGCTGTGGGGGCTTCTAGGCCCAGCGGCTAAGGGAAAATGTCCACTTGGCCCCAACTCTTGGTAGAGAGACAAGAGGTTGGTTGACGGTGGGGTAGGGGCCCCGCGTAGAGTCCTAGAGGCTTATATGGGTGAGGTGGTGTGGCCTCACCCACCCGAGGCCGAACGGCACGGCCTCCATGGGCATTGGCCCATTGTGAGGCCATAGTTGCCTAGTATGGTTCGGGTTGTTGTAGTGTTGCTCCGGCAACGCGATGATCAACATAGGATTGGACTTCCATGGATGGAAGTCCACATTGGGGAAATGGGTTACCGATTAAGGGGTGAGTCCCGAAAGCAAAGTAGGAGGGTTGGTTCCCTCCTATGAACTATTGGTCCGGGGTAAGAGGAGCTATCCATTAGCATGGCGGAATGCGAATGGTTAGCGCTCGTAACCTTTGCTAGAAACGAAAATTGGCAAGATGGTCAAGGAGGGCTAGCAAGGGTTGCGACACGTGGTATCAGAGCAGGGTTCCAAGTTTTGAGCTCGCACTTTGAGGGAAACATGGGTATCAAAAATGCGGGTTATGATGGTGAGCCCGGGGTTTCCAAAAGGTTGTGAGGCTCAAATTGGAACAAGGATCATGTGCAAGTGGAATTTGACCATACCATTGGTTCAAATGACAATGGTGGGCATGAGGGTGGATTTGGTAAGGAAAATGGAGGAGTGCTTTGAAAAGGGCTCCCGCAAACCTCAAAAAACATTTGGGGCCTAGAATACCGAAAGCACCCAAAACCTTGGAGGGCATTAATGTTGGATTGAAATTCCAATTCGAAATGCTTGGAAGGTATTGATGTTGGAATGAATTTGGTGCTAATGAGGCACCCGGGGCCTCTTAAGGCCTATGTGCGCTATTCAAACGCACAAATGAAGGATACACCTAAAACGGACGAGTTTTCTAAGAAATGCATCCTAAAAGCGGGTGGTGGATGCCTTGTTTAAGTCCCCAAGGCTTCTTGAGGACACGGTGGGGACCATCAAGTTTGCAAGAGCATTGAAGCCAATGGTCCCAAAGAGAAGTTCGGCGGCGCATCACCACAAGTGGCTTTAGCAAAAGTAGGTCCCAAAGAAATGAGTGCAAATTGTTTGGTCCATTTTACTTAGGCAAAACATGTTGGTGCCGCGGACGGAATGTTGGCTTTATGCTTCCAAAGCAAATCATACTTGTGCCGCGGACGGAATGTTGGGAGGTGGGTTTGTCCTACCAAGGCAATTCATGTTCGTGCCGCGGACGGAGTGTGGGAAGGTGGCTTTGTGCTACCAAGGCAAAACATGTTTGTTTTGCGGACAAATGATTAGAAATTGGTTTTGTGGCACCAAACCAATTTGTCCCGCGGATGAAATGTTTAAAGTTGGCTTTGCGGACCAAGCCAAGCCAAGTTGCCGAGGACCAAATGTTGGACGATGGCTTTGTGGCCAAGGCTAGTAGCCTTAAGCCGAGGCCAAGTATTTTGTACCTTGAGGCTTAAATGAATGGGAGGCTTGTCTCATGGGTTGACAAAGAGTTAAGGCATTCTTTCATGACCCCAAAGCTCACAAGGGAGTTGGGGTTTGCCGATTGGTAGAGTGGTGAAGCCCACCAATGTGCGGTTTGGAAAGGGCGAACCGCATGAGACAAAGGAGGCCGCGATGAATGTAACCTTTCAATGTGGGACATTGGAATTTTGTCAAAATTTCACACCATGTGAAATAGATGAAATGCATGTCATTGTGAAGGCCGCCTTCTTTGAAACTCACATGATAGATGTGAGGCGCAAGCCGGTGTGCTTGCGGTGCATTATGATGTGTCATAATGGCAAAGAATTGAGGTTCAAATTGACAAGGACTCCTATGGTAGGAGGACCCAAGTTGAATTTGGTCTTAATGGACCAAATGAAAAATGGCCAACATAATGGTCGTGGTTCAATTGAAGCAACTCCAAGGAACTCATGGGGAGGCTAGGAAAGATGGGCCTCCTCCAAACCATACTTGTGGGATGTTGGTGAGATACAAGGATGTATTCACCAATGTGTTGATCAAAATGTTACCGCCAAGAAGTGAATTGCAACTTTGCTCAAGAAGAAATTGAGTTCTTGAGGCATGTAGTGACAAAGGAAGTTGGTGGACAAACATGAAGAATTTCAAGGCAATCCAAGAGGAGAATTGGTCCTTGACTCAAAAAAAAAAGCTTAGGTCATTGGTTGGCCTAGCCAACTACTACCACCACTTCATTCTAGATTTGTTTTAAGGTTGCTAGGGCCTTACTCGACTTATGGAGGAAATGGCTATTCCAAGAGTGGGATGAGCCTTGTCACCAAGCCCTTGGGAAGCTCAAGAGCAAGTTCCCTTCACAAGATGTGGTTAAGTTTCCGGGTTTTCATAAGCATTTTGAGGTGCACATGAAGACGAAGGACTTTATCATTGGCGGATGTTGATCCAAGATGGATGACCATTGCTTATGAGAGCATTAAGCTCCATGGTTGTCGAACCTTGCCCGGCTTGTGCAAGAAATGGCTATCCCAAGAGTGGGATGAGCCGTGCCACCAAGCCATTGAGGAGCTTAAGACGAAGTTCTCTTCGCCGCCCGTGCTCAAGTTCACGGAGTTTGACATACCTTTTGAGGTGCATACGGGGGCGAGAGACTTTATTTGGCGGATGTGGATGTAAAAAAATAAATAAAAATGGCCATTGCATATGGGAGCATGAAGCTCGATGGTTGTAAGACCTTGTCCGACTTGTGAAAGAAATGGCTATCCCAAGAGTGGGACTAGCCTTGTCACCAAGTCTTTGGGGAGCTTAAGAGCAAGTTCTCTTCGCCGCCCGTGCTCAAGTTCATGGAGTTTGACAAACCTTTTGAGGTGCATACGGGGGCGAGTAACTTTGCCAATGATGGATTGTTAATGTAAGATGGATGGCCTTTGCATATGGGGGCTTGAGGCTCGATGGTTGTCAAAGAAGACAACCAACTCATGACAAAGAACTTCTTTGCCGTAGTGCATTGCTTGAAGATGTGGCGACATTATTTGGGGTCGCACAAAGCAAAGGTCTACATGGACAATGTGTCCTAAAAGTATTTTAACGTATACAAGCACAAGTGAGCGCCAAGTCATTGCGGTGGCATGATAGTTTGGCGCTTATGAAGGTGGATTTGGTCCACAAACCGGACCATGGAAATGTGGTGCCGGATGCGCTAAGTAGACCGGATGAGTTCCAAGCAATGAGAACCATCCAAACCTTGTGGCTAATGTGTGCGGCGAAGGAAACTTGTGATGCAAGATACGGGAGGGGTAAATTAACTACCCCGAGGCACAAAAGCTTTTAGGTGAGCTTCGCAAGAGCAAGGTGCTCAAAGAGGTTAAGTTGGTGGACGGATTGTTCAAGTGTAAGCAAAGTCGGGTGTATGTGCCTCAAGGCAAGTTGAGGCTATCGGTTTTGAAGGAAAAATGTGATAGTCCTATTGCCGGCCATAGAGGAGAAAGAAAAAACCGCCATAGAATGGTGTCATGGAGGTACCATTGGCGGTGCATAAAGGAGGATATAACCCACTTTGTCAAGGCGTGAATAAAGTGCCAAATGAACCGAGCCTCTTACCAAAAGCAAGGCGGTTTCTTGCAACCGTTGCCTATCCCGTCGGCGCCATGGCATGGTATGTGCATGGACTTGATCACAAGTTTGCCGGAGTCACATGGGTATGATGCCATCTTGTTGATGGTATACCGGTTTGCCAAGTTGGCACACATGGTGCCGATTGTGGGAACCGCCACCGCGTTGGAGACCGCATAGCCTTTTCTCAAAGGATGGTTGAGGCACCACGGGTTGCCAAGAGTGATTGTGTGGGATCAAGATCCAAAGTTCACAAGTGCATTTTCAATGCATTTCTCTAAGGAGGTCGGAATGAAACTAAGGTTTAGCACGGCCTTGCATTCCCAAATGAATGGGAAAACGGAGCATGTGAATGGAGTCTTGAAGCAATACTTGAGGAACTTGGTGGGGGCGGACCAAGGAGATTGGGCGGACTATGTGGGTCGAGCGGAGTGTAATTGCAATGTAGCCACGCACTTGGCTACCAAGGGGTGGTCTTTCGTGGTGGCTTATGGAGTGGATGCGCTCCAACCTATTAACCTAGCTCTCGAGGGGGCACATTCAACACTAGAGTTCAACCAAGATGGTGAGGACTTGGCCAAGAATGTAAACAAGTCTTGGAGATGACCAAGTTGTTGGTGGAGAAAGCCCGAAGGTGGTACGAAGTGCGAATCAATGCCGGAAGACGCAAAGTGGATAATGAGCTGGGCCAAAAGGTGTTGTTGAATGTGAACAACTTCACTTACCCGAAAGGCCTCACTCCAAAGTTTATGTCCAAAATTGGAGCTCCGTTTCCCATTGTGGAACAAGTGTTCAAGGACATGTATAAGTTGGAATTACCGCCCGAGATCAAAGTGCATCCCATACTTCATGTCTCAATCCTAAAGTCATTTAAGGACGACACCTTGTGGCCCGATCACAAGCAAGTGATTAGGCCACCTCCCGACCTTGTGGAGGTCATTTGGAACATGAGGTAGGAGGGCACCCTCAAGTATAGGAAGCCCAAGTGAAAATGAAAAAAATGTACAAAAGAGTACTTGGTGAAATGGTGAGGATACCATGAAAAAGAAACCGCTTGGGTGGCGGCAAGAGACATGGTGAACACCAATGAATAGGTGAAGCACTTTGAAGAAACTAAGGCTAAGGATTCCAATAAAATGAAGCGTAGGCATTGATGAGGACATCAATCTCCTTTAGTGGGGGAGAGACGCTTGTAGCACACTTAGCTTCGAGGCTAATTGCTCCACAACATGTACTTGTTCTTTGGCTTGAGGCAATAAAGTCCAAACTTTAGTGGTGCAAAGAGAAAAGTATGAGATGAGGTCCTAGTCTTGTACTTGTGCTTGGTTAGTGGAAGAGGGGGAATAGACATGCCAAACTAGGTTGGGTAAGCCGAGTAATTGGGGGCCATGGCTTGGAGGGGCCTTGGATAAAACCAAGAAACTTCTTAGTTGTGGGCTTGTCCGGGCGGGGACAAGGTGATGGCGTGTGCTCATAAAAGTGCTACCCGCGAGCTAACGAGAGTTGGCGCATGGGAGTCATGAACCCATGTCTCGAAAGAGCAAAGTGGGAACCGAGTCGGGCGGGACTTGGCATCACCCCCGTGCGATCGAGGCGTGGCTTAACAATGGAAAGCCATCTCGGAGTTGCAACCGAGACAACTTAGTGGAAGCGTTGAGGTCTCGCCTAGATGTGTCACGTTAGGCTAGTGGAGCCTAACGGGGGAGGCCCCAAAGGAGGGGCAACCCATGTGAGTCCCGAAGTAGGTGGGTCTAGTATAGGTTAGGTCCTTGGAGGAGTTCCAAGGTCGCTAACGGACCACCTAGTAACGACACCTTTGGGACTATGCCAAATTTGAAGATGCATTGTGGGGGTCGCGCCCTAAGGTAAACACAATGCCGCACCATAGAGGATGGCAACTTGAGAATTGGTGTGCCGACTACGAGTATAGTCGATGAGGGCATCGACTCCGTTTGGTGGGGGTGAGTGTCGCGCACCTCTCCATGAGGAGTGCCCGAAACACCATGGGCACAAGGGGGACCCCGGAGTGACACCCGGGACTTGTGGCGCCGTTGGTGAGAGGGCCCAAGTGATCCTAGTGTGGGTGAGGGCCCCGGGCGTTGGGAACGCCTCCCACCCACGGAGACTAGGATGCACAAGGGTAAGGCCATAAGCTATGCGTAGCTCATGGCGTGGTGATTCTAGAATGCTCAAGAACACCTTAATCGGAGGTGTGAGCTAGGAGTTATGGCCATTAGTGGGGGGGGGGCGCTGTCCCGGGACAGCGCCCTGGTACAGCAGTGCCTGGGAGTGATTCCCGGGACTGCCAAGGTTCAAACAGGCATAACTTCCTCACCACTTGCCCGAATGGGGCAAGTGAGGAGTGCATCGGCATCTACGTGAAGCGTAGATGAAGATGGAGTGGTCAAGTGTTAGCATCAGACATCATACAAGGAAGTTATGATGGTCTGAAGCTGTGGGGGCTTCTAGGCCCAGCGGCTAAGGGAAAATGTCCACTTGGCCCCAACTCTTGGTAGAGAGACAAGAGGTTGGTTGACGGTGGGGTAGGGGCCCCGCGTAGAGTCCTAGAGGCTTATATGGGTGAGGTGGTGTGGCCTCACCCACCCGAGGCCGAACGGCACGGCCTCCATGGGCATTGGCCCATTGTGAGGCCATAGTTGCCTAGTATGGTTCGGGTTGTTGTAGTGTTGCTCCGGCAACGCGATGATCAACATAGGATTGGACTTCCATGGATGGAAGTCCACATTGGGGAAATGGGTTACCGATTAAGGGGTGAGTCCCGAAAGCAAAGTAGGAGGGTTGGTTCCCTCCTATGAACTATTGGTCCGGGGTAAGAGGAGCTATCCATTAGCATGGCGGAATGCGAATGGTTAGCGCTCGTAACCTTTGCTAGAAACGAAAATTGGCAAGATGGTCAAGGAGGGCTAGCAAGGGTTGCGACACTCACCCCCATATGCACCTCAAAAGGTTTGTCAAGCTCCGCGAACTTGAGCACAGGCATCTAAGAACACTTGCTCTCAAGCTCCCCAAAGACTTGGTGGCAAGGCTCATCCCACTCTTGGGATAGTCATTTCTTCCACAAGTCGGATAAGGTCGGATAACCATCAAGCTTAATGCTCTCATATGCAATGGCCATCCATCCTACGTTAACCATCCACCAATGGCAAAGTCACTCGCCACCCCGTATGCACCTCAAAAGGTTTGTCAAAGTCCGCGAACTTAAGCACGGGTGGCGAAGAGAACTTGTTTTTTAGCCCCCCCAAAGGTTTGGTGACAAGGCTCATCCCACTCTTGGGATAGCCATTTTCCTTAATAAGTTGAATAAGGTCCTAGCAACCTTAGAAAACTCTCGAATGAAGTTGTGGTACTAATTGGCTAGGCCAACAAATGACCGAAGCCCTTTTTGAATCAAGGGCCAATTCTCCTTTTGGATTGCCTTGACATTCTTCATGTTTGTCCACCAACTTCCTTTGTCACCACATGCCTCAACAACTCAATTTCTTCTTGAGCAAAGTTGCAATTCACTCATTGGCGGTAACATTTTGAGCAACACATTGGTGAATACATCCTTGTATCTCACCAACATCCCACAAGTATGGTTTGGGGGAGGCCCATATTTCCTAGCCTCCCCATGAGTTCCTTGGAGTTGCTCCAATTGAACCACGACCATTATGTTTTTTATTTTTCATTTGGTCCATTAAGACCAAATTCAACTTGGGTCCTCCTACCATAGGAGTCCTTGTGAATTTGAACCTCAATTCTTTGCCATTATGACACATCATAATGCACGGCAAGCACACCGGCTTGCACCTCACATCTATCATGTGAGTTTCAAAGAAGGCGGCCTTCACAATGACATGCATTTCATCTATTTCACATGGTGTGAAATTTTGACAAAAATCCAATGTCCCACATTGAAAGGTTACATGCATCGCGGCCTCCTTTGTCTCATGCGGTTCGCCCTTTCCAAACCGCACCTGGGTGGGCTTGCTTTCTCTATCAATCGGCAAGCCCCAACTCCCTTGTGAGTTTTGGGCTCAAGAAGGAGTGGTAGCCTCTTTGTCAACACATGAGACATTTCTCCCATTCATTGAGCCTCAAGGTACAAAAGATTTGGCCTTGGCTGAAGGCTACTAGCCTTGGCCACAATGCCATCGTCTTACATTCGGTCCTCGGCAACTTGGCTTGGCTTGGTCCGCAAAGCCAACTTTAAACATTTCGTCCGCGGGATAAATTGGTTTGGTGCCACAAAACCAATTTCTAATAGTTTGTCCGCAAAACAAACATGTTTTGCCTTGGTAGCACAAAGCCACCTTCCCACACTCCGTCCGCGGCACGAACATGAATTGCCTTGGTAGGACAAACCCACCTCCCAACATTCCGTCCGCGGCACAAGTATGATTTGCTTTGGAAGCATAAAGCCACCTTTCAACATTCCGTCCGCGGCACCAACATGTTTTGCCTAAGTAAAATGGACCAAACAATTTGCACTCATTTCTTTGGGACCTACTTTGGCTAAAGCCACTTGTGGTGATGCGCCGCCAAACTTCTCTTTGGGACCATCGGCTTCAATGCTCTTGCAAACTTGATGGTCCCCACCATGTCCTTAAGAAGCCTTAGGGACTTAAACAAGGCATCCACCACCCGCTTTTAAAACCCCACCTAAAAGGATGCATTTCTTAGAAAGCTCGTCTGTTTTAGGTGTATCCTTCATTTGTGCGTTTGAATAGCGCACATAGGCCTTAAGAGGCCCCGGGTGCCTCATTAGCACCAAATTCATTCCAACATCAATACCTTCCAAGCATTTCGAATTGGAATTTCAATC
This sequence comes from Polytrichum commune, assembly GCA_950295325.1. Taxonomy (NCBI): domain Eukaryota; kingdom Viridiplantae; phylum Streptophyta; class Polytrichopsida; order Polytrichales; family Polytrichaceae; genus Polytrichum; species Polytrichum commune. Next base: position 6,969,137 of record OX485807.1, read on the forward strand.
CAACATTAATGCCCTCCAAGGTTTTGGGTGCATTCGGTATTCTAGGCCCCAAATGCTTTTTGAGGCGTGCGGGAGCCCTTTCAAAGGACTCCACCATTTTCCTTACCGAATCCACCATCATGCCCACCATTGTCATTAGAACCAATGGTACGGTCAAATTCCATTTACACATGATCTTTGTTCCAATTTGAGCCTCACAACCTTTTGGAAACCCCGAGTCACCATCACAACCCGCTTATTTGATAGCCATGCTTCCCTCAAAGTGCTAGCTCAAAAATTGGAAACCTGCTCTGATACCAAGTGTCGCAACCCTTGCTAAGCCCCCTTGACAATCTTGCCAATTTTCAATTCTAGCAAAGGTTACGAGCGCTAACCATTCGCATTCCGCCATGCTAATAGTTAGCTCCTCCTACCCCTGTCGCGCACCTCTCCATGAGGAGTGCCCGAAACACCATGGGCACAAGGGGGACCCCGGAGTGACACCCGGGACTTGTGGCGCCGTTGGTGAGAGGGCCCAAGTGATCCTAGTGTGGGTGAGGGCCCCGGGCGTTGGGAACGCCTCCCATCCACGAAGACTAGGAGGCACAAGGGTAAGGCCATGAGTTATGCGTAGCTCATGGCGTGGTGATTCTAGAAAGCTCAAGAACACCTCAATCCGAGGTGTGAGCTAGGAGTTATGGCCATTTGAGTGGGGCGCTGTCCCGGGACAGCGCCCTGGTACAGCAGTGCCTGGGAGTGATTCCCGGGACTGCCAAGGTTCAAACAGGCATAACGTCCTCAAGACTTGCTCGAATGGGGCAAGTGAGGAGTCCATCGGTATCTACGTGAAGCGTAGATGAAGATGGAGTGGTTGGTTGTTATGATCAGACATCATACAAGGAAGTTATGATGGTCTGAAGCTGCTGGGGGGTTCTAGGTCCAGCAGCTAAAGGAAAATGTCCACTTGGCCCCAACTCTTGGTAGAGAGACAAGAGGTTGGTTGACGGTGGGGTAGGGGCCCCGCGTAGAGTCCTAGAGGCTTATATGGGTGAGGTGGTGTGGCCTCACCCACCCGAGGCCGAACGGCAAGGCCTCCATGGGCTTTGGCCTATTGTGAGGCCATAGTTGCCTAGTATGGTTCGGGTTGTTGTAGTGTTGCTCCGGCAACGCGATGATCAACATAGGATTGGACTTCCATGGATGGAAGTCCACATTGGGGAAATGGGTTACCGATTAAGGGGTGAGTCCCGAAAGCAAAGTAGGAGGGTTGGTTCCCTCCTATGAACTATTGGTCCGGGGTAAGAGGAGCTATCCATTAGCATGGCGGAATGCGAATGGTTAGCGACTCGTAACCTTTGCTAGAATTGAAAATTGGCAAGATGGTCAAAGGGGGGCTAGCAAGGGTTGCGACACGTGGTATCAGAGCAGGGTTCCAAGTTTTGAGCTCGCACTTTGAGGGAAACATGGGTATCAAAAATGCGGGTTATGATGGTGAGCCCGGGGTTTCCAAAAGGTTGTGAGGCTCAAATTGGAACAAGGATCATGTGCAAGTGGAATTTGACCATACCATTGGTTCTAATGACAATGGTGGGCATGAGGGTGGATTTGGTAAGGAAAATGGAGGAGTGCTTTGAAAAGGGCTCCCGCAAACCTCAAAAAACATTTGGGGCCTAGAATACCGAAAGCACCCAAAACCTTGGAGGGCATTAATGTTGGATTGAAATTCCAATACGAAATGCTTGGAAGGTATTGATGTTGGAATGAATTTCGTGCTAATGAGGCACCCGGGGCCTCTTAAGGCCTATGTGCGCTATTCATACGCATAAATGAAGGATACACCTAAAATGGACAAGCTTTCTAAGAAATGCATCCTTTTAGGTGGGGTTTTAAAAGCGGGTGGTGGATGCCTTGTTTAAGTCCCCAAGGCTTCTTGAGGACATGGTGGGGACCATCAAGTTTGCAAGAGCATTGAAGCCGATGGTCCCAAAGAGAAGTTTGGCGGCGCATCACCACAAGTGGCTTTAGCCAAAGTAGGTCCCAAAGAAATGAGTGCAAATTGTTTGGTCCATTTTACTTAGGCAAAACATGTTGGTGCCGCGGACGGAATGTTGAAAGGTGGCTTTATGCTTCCAAAGCAAATCATACTTGTGCCGCAGACGGAATGTTGGGAGGTGGGTTTGTCCTACCAAGGCAATTCATGTTCGTGCCGCGGACGGAGTGTGGGAAGGTGGCTTTGTGCTACCAAGGCAAAACATGTTTGTTTTGCGGACAAATTATTAGAAATTGGTTTTGTGGCACCAAACCAATTTGTCCCGCGGACGAAATGTTTAAAGTTGGCTTTGCGGACCAAGCCAAGCCAAGTTGCCGAGGACCAAATGTTGGACGATGGCTTTGTGGCCAAGGCTAGTAGCCTTAAGCCGAGGCCAAATCTTTTGTACCTTGAGGCTCAATGAATGGGAGAAATGTCTCATGTGTTGACAAAGAGGCTACCACTCCTTCTTGAGCCCAAAATTCACAAGGGAGTTGGGGCTTGCCGATTGATAGAGAAAACAAGCCCACCAAGGTGCGGTTTGGAAAGGGCGAACCGCATGAGACAAAGGAGGCCGCGATGCATGTAACCTTTCAATGTGGGACATTGGAATTTTATCAAAATTTCACACCATGTGAAATAGATGAAATGCATGTCATTGTGAAGGCCGCCTTCTTTGAAACTCACATGATAGATGTGAGGTGCAAGCCGGTGTGCTTGCGGTGCATTATGATGTGTCATAATGGCAAAGAATTGAAGTTCAAATTGACAAGGACTCCTATGGTAGGAGCAACCAACTCGAATTTGGTCTTAATGGACCAAATGAATAAACGGAAAAACATAATAATAATGGTCGTGGTTCAATTGGAGCAACTCCAAGGAACTCATGGGGAGGCTAGGAAAGATGGGCCTCCCCAAAACCACATTGGTGGGATGTTGGTGAGGTACAAGGATGTATTCACCAATGTGTTGTCCAAAATGTTACCGCCAACGAGTGGGAAAAAAAAAAAAAAAAAAAAAAAAAAAAAAAAACTTGCTGAACGAGAGATTGAGTTCTTGAGGTATGTGGTGACAAAGGAAGTTGGTGGATGAACATGACAAATGTCAAGGCAATCCAAGAGGAGAATTGGCCCTTGACTCAAGAGAAGGGCTAAGGTGATTTGTTGGCCTAGCCAACCACTACCACCACTTCATTTGAGGTTTCCCTAAGGTTGCTAGGACCTTAGTCAATTTGTTGAAAAAATGGCTATCCCAAGAGTGGGATGAGCCTTGTCACCAAGCCTTTGGGGAGCTTGAAAGCAAGTTCTCTTCGCCGCCCGTGCTTAAGTTTGCGGACTTCGACAAACCTTTTGAGGTGCATACGGGGGCGAGTGACTTTACCATTGGCGGATGTGGATTCAAGACGGATGACCATTGCATATGAAAGCGGTAAGCTTAATGGTTGTCGAACCTTGTCCGGCATGTGCAACAAATGGCTATCCCAAGAGTGGGATGAGCCGTGCCACCAAGCCATTGGGGAGCTTAAGAGCAAGTTCTTTTCGCCGCCCGTGCCCAAGTTCGTGGAGTTTGACAAACCTTTTGGGGTGCATACGGGGGCGAGTAACTTTGCCAATGGTGGATTGTTACTGTAAGATGGATGGCCATTGCATATGGGGCATGAGGCTCGATGGTTGTCAAAGAAGACAACCAACTCATGACAAAGAACTTCTTTGCCGTAGTGCGTTGCTTGAAGATGTGGTGACACTATCTGGGGTCGCACAAAACAAAGGTCTACATGGACAATGTGTCCTAAAAGAATTTTGACATACAAGCGCAAGTGAGCGCCAAATCATTGCGGTTGCATGATAATGGCGCTTATGAAGGTGGATTTGGTCCACAAACCGGACCGTGGAAATGTGGTGCCGGATGCGCTAAATAGACGGGAAGAGTTCCAAGCAATGAGAACCATCCAAACCTTGTGGCTAATGTATGCCGGCGAAGGAAACTTGTGATGCAAGATACGGGAGGGGTAAATTAACTACCCCAAAGGACAAATGCTTTTAGGTGAGCTTCGCAAGAGCAAGGTGCTCAAAGAGGTTAAGTTGGTGGACGGATTGTTCAAGTGTAAACAAAGTCGGGTGTATGTGCCACAAGGCAAGTTGAGGCTATCGGTTTTGAAGGAAGAATGTGATAGTCCTATTGCCGGCCATAGAGGAGAAAGAAAAGGCCGCCATAGAATGGTGTCATGGCGGTACCATTGGCAGTGCATAAAGGAAGATATAGCCCACTTTGTGAAGGCTTGAATCAAAGTGCAAAGTGAACCGAGCCTCTTATCAAAAGCAAGGCGGTTTCTTGCAACCGTTGCCTATCCCGTCGGCGCCATGGCATAGTACGTGCATGGACTTGATCACAAGTTTGCCGGAGTCACATGGGTATGATGCCATCTTGTTGATGGTAGAGTGGTTTGCCAAGTTGGCACACATGGTGCCGATTGTGGGAACCGCCACCGCGTTGGAGACCGCATAGCCTTTTCTCAAAGGATGGTTGAGGCACCACGGGTTGCCAAGAGTGATTGTGTGGGATCAAGATCCAAAGTTCACAAGTGCATTTTCAATGCATTTCTCTAAGGAGGTTGTATTGAAACTAAGGTTTAGCACGGCCGTGTATTCCCAAGTGGATGGGAAAACAAAGCGTGTGAATGGAGACTTGAATCAATACTTGAGGAACTTGGTGGGGGCGGACCAAGGAGATTGGGCGGACTATGTGGGTCGAGCGGAGTGTAATTGCAATGTAGCCACGCACTTGGCTACCAAGGGGTGGTCTTTGGTGGTGGCTTATGAAGTGGATGCGCTCCAACCTATTAACCTAGCTCTCGAGGGGGCACATTCAACACTAGAGTTCAACCAAGATGGTGAGGACTTGGCCAAGAATGTAAACAAGTCTTGGAGATGACCAAGTTGTTGGTGGAGAAAGCCCGAAGGTGGTACGAAGTGCGAATCAATGCCGGAAGACGCAAAGTGGATAATGAGCTGGGCCAAAAGGTGTTGTTGAATGTGAACAACTTCACTTACCCGAAAGGCCTCACTCCAAAGTTTATGTCCAAAATTGGAGCTCCGTTTCCCATTGTGGAACAAGTGTTCAAGGACATGTATAAGTTGGAATTACCGCCCGAGATCAAAGTGCATCCCATACTTCATGTCTCAATCCTAAAGTCATTTAAGGACGACACCTTGTGGCCCGATCACAAGCAAGTGATTAGGCAACCTCCCGACCTTATGGACATCATTTGGAACATGAGGTAGGAGGGCATCCTCAAGTGTAGGAAGCCCAAGTGAAAAGGAAAAAAAATGTACAAAGGAGTACTTGGTGAAATGGTGTGGATACCATGAGAAAGAAGCCGTTTGGGTAGCGGCAAGAGACATGGTAACCACCAATGAATTGGTGAAGCACTTTGAAGAAACTAAGGCTAAGGATTCCAATAAAATGAAGCGTAGGCATTGATGAGGACATCAATCTCTTTTAGTGGGGGAGAGACGCTAGTAGCACACTTACCTTCGAGGTTAATTGCTCCACAACATGAACTTGTTCTTTGGCTTGAGGGAATAAAGTCCAAACTTTAGTGGTGCAAAGAGAAAAGTATGAGATGAGGTCCTAGTTTTGTACTTGTGCTTGGTTAGTGGAAGAGGGGGAATAGATATGCCAAACTAGGTTGGGTAAGCCGAGTAATTGGGGGCCATGGCTTGGAAGGGCCTTGGATAAAACCAAGAAACTTCTTAGTTGTGGGCTTGTCCGGGCGGGGACAAGGTGATGGCGCGTGCTCATAAAAGTGCTACCCGCGAGCTAACGAGAGTTGGCGCATGGGAGTCATGAACCCATGTCTCGAAAGAGCAAAGTGGGAACCGAGTCGGGCGGGACTTGGCATCACCCCCGTGCGATCGAGGCGTGGCTTAACAATGGAAAGCCATCTCGGAGTTGCAACCGAGACAACTTAGTGGAAGCGTTGAGGTCTCGCCTAGATGTGTCATGTTAGGCTAGTGGAGCCTAACGGGGGAGGCCCCAAAGGAGGGGCAACCCAAGTGAGTCCCAAAGTAGGTGGGTCTAGTGTAGGTTAGGTCCTTGGAGGAGAGATCCAAGGTCGCTAACGGACCACCTAGGAACGACACCTTTGGGACTATGCCAAATTTGAAGATGCATTGTGGGGGTCGCGCCCTAAGGTAAACACAATGCCGCACCATAGAGGATGGCAACTTGAGAATTGGTGTGCCGACTACGAGTATAGTCGATGAGGGCATCGACTCCGTTTGGTGGGGGTGAGTGTCGCGCACCTCTCCATGAGGAGTGCCCGAAACACCATGGGCACAAGGGGGACCCCGGAGTGACACCCGGGACTTGTGGCGCCGTTGGTGAGAGGGCCCAAGTGATCCTAGTGTGGGTGAGGGCCCCGGGCGTTGGGAACGCCTCCCATCCACGAAGACTAGGAGGCACAAGGGTAAGGCCATGAGTTATGCGTAGCTCATGGCGTGGTGATTCTAGAAAGCTCAAGAACACCTCAATCCGAGGTGTGAGCTAGGAGTTATGGCCATTTGAGTGGGGCGCTGTCCCGGGACAGCGCCCTGGTACAGCAGTGCCTGGGAGTGATTCCCGGGACTGCCAAGGTTCAAACAGGCATAACGTCCTCAAGACTTGCTCGAATGGGGCAAGTGAGGAGTCCATCGGTATCTACGTGAAGCGTAGATGAAGATGGAGTGGTTGGTTGTTATGATCAGACATCATACAAGGAAGTTATGATGGTCTGAAGCTGCTGGGGGGTTCTAGGTCCAGCAGCTAAAGGAAAATGTCCACTTGGCCCCAACTCTTGGTAGAGAGACAAGAGGTTGGTTGACGGTGGGGTAGGGGCCCCGCGTAGAGTCCTAGAGGCTTATATGGGTGAGGTGGTGTGGCCTCACCCACCCGAGGCCGAACGGCAAGGCCTCCATGGGCTTTGGCCTATTGTGAGGCCATAGTTGCCTAGTATGGTTCGGGTTGTTGTAGTGTTGCTCCGGCAACGCGATGATCAACATAGGATTGGACTTCCATGGATGGAAGTCCACATTGGGGAAATGGGTTACCGATTAAGGGGTGAGTCCCGAAAGCAAAGTAGGAGGGTTGGTTCCCTCCTATGAACTATTGGTCCGGGGTAAGAGGAGCTATCCATTAGCATGGCGGAATGCGAATGGTTAGCGACTCGTAACCTTTGCTAGAATTGAAAATTGGCAAGATGGTCAAAGGGGGGCTAGCAAGGGTTGCGACACGTGGTATCAGAGCAGGGTTCCAAGTTTTGAGCTCGCACTTTGAGGGAAACATGGGTATCAAAAATGCGGGTTATGATGGTGAGCCCGGGGTTTCCAAAAGGTTGTGAGGCTCAAATTGGAACAAGGATCATGTGCAAGTGGAATTTGACCATACCATTGGTTCTAATGACAATGGTGGGCATGAGGGTGGATTTGGTAAGGAAAATGGAGGAGTGCTTTGAAAAGGGCTCCCGCAAACCTCAAAAAACATTTGGGGCCTAGAATACCGAAAGCACCCAAAACCTTGGAGGGCATTAATGTTGGATTGAAATTCCAATACGAAATGCTTGGAAGGTATTGATGTTGGAATGAATTTCGTGCTAATGAGGCACCCGGGGCCTCTTAAGGCCTATGTGCGCTATTCATACGCATAAATGAAGGATACACCTAAAATGGACAAGCTTTCTAAGAAATGCATCCTTTTAGGTGGGGTTTTAAAAGCGGGTGGTGGATGCCTTGTTTAAGTCCCCAAGGCTTCTTGAGGACATGGTGGGGACCATCAAGTTTGCAAGAGCATTGAAGCCGATGGTCCCAAAGAGAAGTTTGGCGGCGCATCACCACAAGTGGCTTTAGCCAAAGTAGGTCCCAAAGAAATGAGTGCAAATTGTTTGGTCCATTTTACTTAGGCAAAACATGTTGGTGCCGCGGACGGAATGTTGAAAGGTGGCTTTATGCTTCCAAAGCAAATCATACTTGTGCCGCAGACGGAATGTTGGGAGGTGGGTTTGTCCTACCAAGGCAATTCATGTTCGTGCCGCGGACGGAGTGTGGGAAGGTGGCTTTGTGCTACCAAGGCAAAACATGTTTGTTTTGCGGACAAATTATTAGAAATTGGTTTTGTGGCACCAAACCAATTTGTCCCGCGGACGAAATGTTTAAAGTTGGCTTTGCGGACCAAGCCAAGCCAAGTTGCCGAGGACCAAATGTTGGACGATGGCTTTGTGGCCAAGGCTAGTAGCCTTAAGCCGAGGCCAAATCTTTTGTACCTTGAGGCTCAATGAATGGGAGAAATGTCTCATGTGTTGACAAAGAGGCTACCACTCCTTCTTGAGCCCAAAATTCACAAGGGAGTTGGGGCTTGCCGATTGATAGAGAAAACAAGCCCACCAAGGTGCGGTTTGGAAAGGGCGAACCGCATGAGACAAAGGAGGCCGCGATGCATGTAACCTTTCAATGTGGGACATTGGAATTTTATCAAAATTTCACACCATGTGAAATAGATGAAATGCATGTCATTGTGAAGGCCGCCTTCTTTGAAACTCACATGATAGATGTGAGGTGCAAGCCGGTGTGCTTGCGGTGCATTATGATGTGTCATAATGGCAAAGAATTGAAGTTCAAATTGACAAGGACTCCTATGGTAGGAGCAACCAACTCGAATTTGGTCTTAATGGACCAAATGAATAAACGGAAAAACATAATAATAATGGTCGTGGTTCAATTGGAGCAACTCCAAGGAACTCATGGGGAGGCTAGGAAAGATGGGCCTCCCCAAAACCACATTGGTGGGATGTTGGTGAGGTACAAGGATGTATTCACCAATGTGTTGTCCAAAATGTTACCGCCAACGAGTGGGAAAAAAAAAAAAAAAAAAAAAAAAAAAAAAAACTTGCTGAACGAGAGATTGAGTTCTTGAGGTATGTGGTGACAAAGGAAGTTGGTGGATGAACATGACAAATGTCAAGGCAATCCAAGAGGAGAATTGGCCCTTGACTCAAGAGAAGGGCTAAGGTGATTTGTTGGCCTAGCCAACCACTACCACCACTTCATTTGAGGTTTCCCTAAGGTTGCTAGGACCTTAGTCAATTTGTTGAAAAAATGGCTATCCCAAGAGTGGGATGAGCCTTGTCACCAAGCCTTTGGGGAGCTTGAAAGCAAGTTCTCTTCGCCGCCCGTGCTTAAGTTTGCGGACTTCGACAAACCTTTTGAGGTGCATACGGGGGCGAGTGACTTTACCATTGGCGGATGTGGATTCAAGACGGATGACCATTGCATATGAAAGCGGTAAGCTTAATGGTTGTCGAACCTTGTCCGGCATGTGCAACAAATGGCTATCCCAAGAGTGGGATGAGCCGTGCCACCAAGCCATTGGGGAGCTTAAGAGCAAGTTCTTTTCGCCGCCCGTGCCCAAGTTCGTGGAGTTTGACAAACCTTTTGGGGTGCATACGGGGGCGAGTAACTTTGCCAATGGTGGATTGTTACTGTAAGATGGATGGCCATTGCATATGGGGCATGAGGCTCGATGGTTGTCAAAGAAGACAACCAACTCATGACAAAGAACTTCTTTGCCGTAGTGCGTTGCTTGAAGATGTGGTGACACTATCTGGGGTCGCACAAAACAAAGGTCTACATGGACAATGTGTCCTAAAAGAATTTTGACATACAAGCGCAAGTGAGCGCCAAATCATTGCGGTTGCATGATAATGGCGCTTATGAAGGTGGATTTGGTCCACAAACCGGACCGTGGAAATGTGGTGCCGGATGCGCTAAATAGACGGGAAGAGTTCCAAGCAATGAGAACCATCCAAACCTTGTGGCTAATGTATGCCGGCGAAGGAAACTTGTGATGCAAGATACGGGAGGGGTAAATTAACTACCCCAAAGGACAAATGCTTTTAGGTGAGCTTCGCAAGAGCAAGGTGCTCAAAGAGGTTAAGTTGGTGGACGGATTGTTCAAGTGTAAACAAAGTCGGGTGTATGTGCCACAAGGCAAGTTGAGGCTATCGGTTTTGAAGGAAGAATGTGATAGTCCTATTGCCGGCCATAGAGGAGAAAGAAAAGGCCGCCATAGAATGGTGTCATGGCGGTACCATTGGCAGTGCATAAAGGAAGATATAGCCCACTTTGTGAAGGCTTGAATCAAAGTGCAAAGTGAACCGAGCCTCTTATCAAAAGCAAGGCGGTTTCTTGCAACCGTTGCCTATCCCGTCGGCGCCATGGCATAGTACGTGCATGGACTTGATCACAAGTTTGCCGGAGTCACATGGGTATGATGCCATCTTGTTGATGGTAGAGTGGTTTGCCAAGTTGGCACACATGGTGCCGATTGTGGGAACCGCCACCGCGTTGGAGACCGCATAGCCTTTTCTCAAAGGATGGTTGAGGCACCACGGGTTGCCAAGAGTGATTGTGTGGGATCAAGATCCAAAGTTCACAAGTGCATTTTCAATGCATTTCTCTAAGGAGGTTGTATTGAAACTAAGGTTTAGCACGGCCGTGTATTCCCAAGTGGATGGGAAAACAAAGCGTGTGAATGGAGACTTGAATCAATACTTGAGGAACTTGGTGGGGGCGGACCAAGGAGATTGGGCGGACTATGTGGGTCGAGCGGAGTGTAATTGCAATGTAGCCACGCACTTGGCTACCAAGGGGTGGTCTTTGGTGGTGGCTTATGAAGTGGATGCGCTCCAACCTATTAACCTAGCTCTCGAGGGGGCACATTCAACACTAGAGTTCAACCAAGATGGTGAGGACTTGGCCAAGAATGTAAACAAGTCTTGGAGATGACCAAGTTGTTGGTGGAGAAAGCCCGAAGGTGGTACGAAGTGCGAATCAATGCCGGAAGACGCAAAGTGGATAATGAGCTGGGCCAAAAGGTGTTGTTGAATGTGAACAACTTCACTTACCCGAAAGGCCTCACTCCAAAGTTTATGTCCAAAATTGGAGCTCCGTTTCCCATTGTGGAACAAGTGTTCAAGGACATGTATAAGTTGGAATTACCGCCCGAGATCAAAGTGCATCCCATACTTCATGTCTCAATCCTAAAGTCATTTAAGGACGACACCTTGTGGCCCGATCACAAGCAAGTGATTAGGCAACCTCCCGACCTTATGGACATCATTTGGAACATGAGGTAGGAGGGCATCCTCAAGTGTAGGAAGCCCAAGTGAAAAGGAAAAAAAATGTACAAAGGAGTACTTGGTGAAATGGTGTGGATACCATGAGAAAGAAGCCGTTTGGGTAGCGGCAAGAGACATGGTAACCACCAATGAATTGGTGAAGCACTTTGAAGAAACTAAGGCTAAGGATTCCAATAAAATGAAGCGTAGGCATTGATGAGGACATCAATCTCTTTTAGTGGGGGAGAGACGCTAGTAGCACACTTACCTTCGAGGTTAATTGCTCCACAACATGAACTTGTTCTTTGGCTTGAGGGAATAAAGTCCAAACTTTAGTGGTGCAAAGAGAAAAGTATGAGATGAGGTCCTAGTTTTGTACTTGTGCTTGGTTAGTGGAAGAGGGGGAATAGATATGCCAAACTAGGTTGGGTAAGCCGAGTAATTGGGGGCCATGGCTTGGAAGGGCCTTGGATAAAACCAAGAAACTTCTTAGTTGTGGGCTTGTCCGGGCGGGGACAAGGTGATGGCGCGTGCTCATAAAAGTGCTACCCGCGAGCTAACGAGAGTTGGCGCATGGGAGTCATGAACCCATGTCTCGAAAGAGCAAAGTGGGAACCGAGTCGGGCGGGACTTGGCATCACCCCCGTGCGATCGAGGCGTGGCTTAACAATGGAAAGCCATCTCGGAGTTGCAACCGAGACAACTTAGTGGAAGCGTTGAGGTCTCGCCTAGATGTGTCATGTTAGGCTAGTGGAGCCTAACGGGGGAGGCCCCAAAGGAGGGGCAACCCAAGTGAGTCCCAAAGTAGGTGGGTCTAGTGTAGGTTAGGTCCTTGGAGGAGAGATCCAAGGTCGCTAACGGACCACCTAGGAACGACACCTTTGGGACTATGCCAAATTTGAAGATGCATTGTGGGGGTCGCGCCCTAAGGTAAACACAATGCCGCACCATAGAGGATGGCAACTTGAGAATTGGTGTGCCGACTACGAGTATAGTCGATGAGGGCATCGACTCCGTTTGGTGGGGGTGAGTGTCGCGCACCTCTCCATGAGGAGTGCCCGAAACACCATGGGCACAAGGGGGACCCCGGAGTGACACCCGGGACTTGTGGCGCCGTTGGTGAGAGGGCCCAAGTGATCCTAGTGTGGGTGAGGGCCCCGGGCGTTGGGAACGCCTCCCATCCACGAAGACTAGGAGGCACAAGGGTAAGGCCATGAGTTATGCGTAGCTCATGGCGTGGTGATTCTAGAAAGCTCAAGAACACCTCAATCCGAGGTGTGAGCTAGGAGTTATGGCCATTTGAGTGGGGCGCTGTCCCGGGACAGCGCCCTGGTACAGCAGTGCCTGGGAGTGATTCCCGGGACTGCCAAGGTTCAAACAGGCATAACGTCCTCAAGACTTGCTCGAATGGGGCAAGTGAGGAGTCCATCGGTATCTACGTGAAGCGTAGATGAAGATGGAGTGGTTGGTTGTTATGATCAGACATCATACAAGGAAGTTATGATGGTCTGAAGCTGCTGGGGGGTTCTAGGTCCAGCAGCTAAAGGAAAATGTCCACTTGGCCCCAACTCTTGGTAGAGAGACAAGAGGTTGGTTGACGGTGGGGTAGGGGCCCCGCGTAGAGTCCTAGAGGCTTATATGGGTGAGGTGGTGTGGCCTCACCCACCCGAGGCCGAACGGCAAGGCCTCCATGGGCTTTGGCCTATTGTGAGGCCATAGTTGCCTAGTATGGTTCGGGTTGTTGTAGTGTTGCTCCGGCAACGCGATGATCAACATAGGATTGGACTTCCATGGATGGAAGTCCACATTGGGGAAATGGGTTACCGATTAAGGGGTGAGTCCCGAAAGCAAAGTAGGAGGGTTGGTTCCCTCCTATGAACTATTGGTCCGGGGTAAGAGGAGCTATCCATTAGCATGGCGGAATGCGAATGGTTAGCGACTCGTAACCTTTGCTAGAATTGAAAATTGGCAAGATGGTCAAAGGGGGGCTAGCAAGGGTTGCGACAACCCCGGACCTTATAGTTCATAGGAGGGAACCAACCCTCCTACTTTGCTTTTGGGACTCACCCCTTAATCGGTAACCATTCCTTAGATGTGGACTTCCATCCATGGAAGCCCAATCCTATGTTGATCATCGCATTGCCGGAGCAACACTACAACAACCCGAACCATACTAGGCAACTATGGCCTCACAATGGGCCAATGCCCATGGACGCCTTGCCGTTTGGCCTCGGGTGGGTGAGGCCACACCACCTCACCCATATAAGCCTCTAGGACTCTACGCGGGGCCCCTACCCCACCGTCAACCAACCTCTTGTCTCTACCAAGAGTTGGGGCCAAGTGGACATTTTCCCTTAGCCGCGGGGCCTAGAAGCCCCCACAGCTTCAGACCATCATAACTTCCTTGTATGATGTCTGATGCTAACACTTGACCACTCCATCTTCATCTACGCTTCACGTAGATGCCGATGCACTCCTCACTTGCCCCATTCGGGCAAGTGGTGAGGAAGTTATGCCTGTTTGAACCTTGGCAGTCCCGGGAATCACTCCCAGGCACTGCTGTACCAGGGCGCTGTCCCGGGACAGCGCCCCACTCAAATGGCCATAACTCCTAGCTCACACCTCCGATTGAGGTGTTCTTGAGCATTCTAGAATCACCACGCCATGAGCTACGCATAGCTCATGGCCTTACCCTAGTGCCTCCTAGTCTCCGTGGGTGGGAGGCGTTCCCAACGCCCGGGGCCCTCACCCACACTAGGATCACTTGGGCCCTCTCACCAACGGCGCCACAAGTCCCGGGTGTCACTCCGGGGTCCCCCTTGTGCCCATGGTGTTTCGGCCACTCCTCATGGAGAGGTGCGCGACATAGTACCTGCCACAGGTATATTACTTAAGGCCAAATTTGCAAATTGTCGGTTTATTGAAAATGTTTTTCCGAAATTTTACAAATCTGAATCAGGCACTAGTTTAGAATTCTCAACATTAGAGACTCTAACTCTGAACCCGGACCCTCCTACTGGCCTGTCAGAAACCGAAGTTACTAAACTACTTAACCTGAAGTCGTTAGCTGAGAAAGTCCCAGATGGGTTTGCAACAGGTGATAGAATCATTAGGCACCCGATACCCGGGATTGGAAATTCATTCCCCCATAAAAGGGCAGCCCCCACTACAAGAAAATCGACAAAAAACGACTTTGTTTATGATTATTTTTTTAGTCGTTGAGGACAGAAATGACTATTATTTTTTGTGTTATTACGGACGAGTTGTAACGGACAGTCAGTCGTTTTGGACGTGACGTCGGAACGCGGATGATATAGTCATTGAGGCTAGTCGTAAACATGGATGAATGACGTGGCTGACTGTCTATGATGTATGCATTGCGTGGCGTTACGTGGCAACACGTGGCGTTACGTTGTATCCACGTCGACATCCTAGTTGGCACGGGTGCCATGTCATCGAACACGTGGCGTTACGTGGCGTTACGTGGACACCACGTCGACGTCCTAATTGGCACGGGTGCCATGTCACCGAACACGCGGCGTCCAGGTCAATTGGCCACGTCATCCAGCCACGTGGCATGAATGGTATATGTCGGTGTGCGGGTTCACATGTGGGCAAGTGATATATCGCCACGTGTCCATTATGTAGTCGTTTTGTAGTTTTTATGTAGTCGTTTTGAAGTTCTTATTTTGTTATTTTGTAGTTATTATGTGGTCATTATTTAATCGTTTTATAGTTCCTATTTAATCGTTTTATAGTTCTTCTTTAATCATTTTCTAGTTCTTATGTAGTCGTTTTCTAGTTCTTAGTTAGTACTTGTGTAGTCATTTTATGGTTGTTGAACAGTACATGCCGCAGACGTGAAGTTGAATGGCGTGGCCTTCTGTGTTCTAAATGACTAAGAAGTCACTATTGAACAACTACATTCTAGTTATTAGAGCTCGGGTTAATGCCATCTTTGAACACATTCAACCATTGTTTACTCTTTTCTTAGTTGTGCATATCATTGCATAAGCCGAGGTGAGATGGGTAGCATTGTGAATGCATGCAACCACCATTCAAACATTGCCATGCAGCCTCAATATGAAAGCATGAATCATACATGAAACACAACACATCTTTGAATTTGATTGTGGGGTTCCCAACAAAATATGTAAGAGTGTTCATATGTGGGTTCTCAGTGTTTAGTGTAGGGAAGACCTTTATCTACTCCATGCTAAGTACGTCTAAGGAAATTCACGCTGCTCTCAAACTCCTCTCATTCCAAAGTGTGCTGCCTCCCACTACGTCTTTAATTACCCACTGGTCTCCATCCTCGTGTGGGTAGGCAAGCTTCACATCACCTATGTGAGCAGTTGTCACATCAACTTTATAGCAAAATTGCGGAATCACCTTGAAGTGGAACTTGTCCACACCCCCTACGCCACTGATTTTACCGGTTGCCACCTTGCGTCTCTTGTTTTTCGGACTCATGAGGTGCACACATTGCCCAACATTAAATTGTACCTACACACCATCCTCACAACAATCAAATGCACACCCAATGAACTGTAGTGATCATTACAACAATGTTTCAGCAATGGATGCCACTACTAGAACATGTATTGCCCAACATTGAACTGCACCCATACACCATCCACAACACAATCAATGGCATACCTCATACAATGTAAGTACCTCATACAATGCTGAATGACTGCTTAAGGACGGCTTAAGGACTGCTGAATGACTGCCGAATGACTACTGAATGACTGCTCAATGACTTCCAAAAAGTTCAGGGATGGATTGGACAAACCGGACGTGCAGGCAATGTTGCATTGCCTGATGTGCTATCCCCTGTTTTCGCACCCATTCCCCGCAATTCCATCCTGTTTGAACCACCAATGTCACCTATCTTACTTGGTGACACGATCTTGGGGTTTTTGCTCTCAGATTCCGGAGATTCTCCCTCCCCCACTGTCGCAACAAGGGGGGCATCCTCAGCCAACACAACAACTTCTCCGCCCTCTACATGCTCACTCTCCACAATTTGCTCCAGCCCTTTCCCTCCTCCCAAACTCCCACCTCCACCACTGATGCATTCCCCACTCCCACCTACCTTCTGTGCTTCTCCCCCAGTTGCGTTTTCCACATTCTCTCCCTTCCCCCCCCCCTCTCCACATTCTTCCACCCCACTCCCACCCATTGCAATGTTGGGAGGGCGGGTGCCATGTTCTACAACCCCACCTACAAGAGCTCCAACTTCCTGCCTCCCCTCATCCGGAGTTATTGGCTGCCCAGTGGCCTCCGCTGCTGCAGCTCGCCTCTTCACACCTCTCTTTGTTGTCGTTCCTTTCTTTGGTGCATTCTCATTTGCTCGGCCCTTGCTTCCCACCTGGCTGTCCTCTTGAGACATGGTAACCCCTTTCAACTTGGCATCTTTGCTTCTAGTGAACCTAGTATATACCAAGGGCTCGTGCTCATCTTCGCTATGAGCGTCTGTGTCATCCACCACATCTATTGGCAACGTAATGGAGGTTCCTATGCCAGCCGGGCGGGATTGGGCTTGATTCTCGCACGTAGACTTAGGAGCGCTTCCATGAATGCCCTCGTTGTTGACTGCCGTGTTGGGGTCGCTCACAATGGTCTGACCCCGTAGTGTAGTAATTAGGCTCGTCACCATAGTAGCCAAGCTATTCAACGTCAGCGTGTTTGCTTTCAGAGTTTTCTCATTGCTCAACATCACCTCAGACATTTGATGCCTAAACTCGGCCTGGGTTAGCTCCATGGCAGCAATGCGTGCTGACATCCTTCCTGACAAGGCTTGCTGTGCACGCCACAAACAAAGACTTCCAACCTTAGAGTGGGATCCAGTTGGGGTCTGCTTTAGCATTCATTTCAATACAATTTCACCACTACACAATGACACGTGGACTACTGACTGCAGCTACACAATGACTCATTAAGCACTAGGTGCAACTACCCAATGACTTAAATACAACTGTCAATACATTGCAACAACAACACATACAGCAGGATCTACCATTACATAATGACACATAAAATACATGATACGACTAAACAATGACACATAAGACATTGAATTACGACTGCACAATGACTAGTATTGGCTACTGGAAACGACTACACAATGACACATATTGTGTAGGATACAACTACAGAATGAAACAAGTATCACTCCATACATACAACTGAACAACAACAAGTAAAATGCACATGCAAACATTTTTTGGATCTTACAGAGGTGCATGCCCCAGTCTGCTCTGATTCCTGCAGTTCCTCCGCTATTTCCGTAATCCCGGGACTCCTCTGTCTCTTCTTCCTCTGTGATCATGAACACACGCTCAATTAGTGGCCCACATTTCAAAGGCACCAAGCCCAGTCCAACATAATGGCGAAGGGACACTAGAAAGTCATTACTAATCATTGCATACACAACACTTACCAACTGCGCTTCTTTCCCAGCTTTGCCACCCCGCCCAACATTGGACTGGTTCTTCACTGACTTCCTTGCATTTGCCATTCTCATTGCCTTTTGCTCCGTTTCTGGTTTGGACCAGTACTCACAAAGACGTGCCCACTGATCGGGTTCAATGTAAACCGGGCATTGTTTTTTTCCACTAAAAAACCATGCCTTCATTTTAGACCTCTCAGTCTTCATTTGCCTCTTTACTGCATTCTTGAATCCCCTCTCTGATAGTTTGTTCCCCACATATTCAAACTCATTGTCCAGAGCATTCCTTAGTTTCTCAATGCTGCAAGGGGATTGGTCCTTCCACTCCACACAACTCACGTCCAATATCCTAGGGATGAGGCTCCTAAGTGCTTCGTCAAATTCATTCTTACCTTCGCAACCTCCATCTATGCCTCCACCCGCCTTGACACTCACCTTCTGCGGTTTCTGTCCCACAGCTTTCCTTGCATCCACTGACTCCTCTATTTCCTTCTTATGCGCTCTCCTCGCTGCCCTTGCCTCGCTCTCTGGCTTCAATGTGGGACCCTCGTTATTAGGGGCCGCGGGAGCTTGTTGTGGCTGCATCCAAGGTCCAGGAAATTGTTGAGACATCATCCATGGGTTGGGCTGACCCATCATCCACGGGGCCTATTGCCCCATCATCCACTGTTGTTGTTGTGTGGATGGCGGCGCCATCCATGGTTGTTGCATCCAGGAGGAATTGGCCGGGGGTGCGGCTTCAGTTTGAGGAGGAGCTGTTGTTTTTGGTTGGGAGACGTGCGCCTTCTACATTGAACCAACATTCTCATGAGCTACTTAATGACTACTTAATGACTGCTTAATGACTCAGAGACTAACCGGCAATAAAGCATGGAAATTACCTTTTTGGCTGGGCTCTTCAATATTTGCCTTGTGCGCCTCCTTGTTGCACTTGACCCTGGCAGATCCGAGGTGCCTCTTCGTAGTGAGTGAACATCTTCATCTTCTTCCTCATCTGCAAGTGGCTCACCAACCACACAATCAGGTGCGTACGCACAGTTGCGGTGGCAATGACGATCATGCAGGGTAGAGAAAAGTCACCGTCCAGAAATGTACCGAAATTGGAGCCACTAGAATCTGCCGTGCCTGTTCAATCAGAAATTGCAACGTGGTTTAGAGGGGTCGCTTCAAAGGGATCAGCTCTAGTGCTCAGCCAATAAAAGATGTTAGTTGAAGGCTACAAACCCTTGTATATTGTTCCACCTTTGTGAATGTTGCAATGTCCCGGCTCCATGAATGCTGGAGCTCATGGAAAATGTCAGTTGGTCAACAGTCCCTACGCAATATATGATGTAGGGATCATATAGGTGCGGTTGGTCCTAGGATTTAGGGAATGTCTGGGTTTTGAATGACTATGAAATACTACTTAATGACTAGTTTGCAACTAGTGGATGACTGTTGAATGACTGCTCACTGAGTGGTGAATGACTGCTGACTAATGCTGAATGACTAGTGAATGACTAGCAAATGACTAGTTGGATATGCAGGCAATGACTAGTTAAAGACCCTAAAACCACATGCATAGTCTCAATCCAAAACTTAATATGAAAAATACACACTATGATAGTGCTAGTGTAACAACATTGAAAAGCTATAAATCCATGCCAAAAATTGTATCAATGTTGCAATATTGTGGACTTACAAAGCTGTATCTCCATTCCAAAAATTGTAGACCCCTTCTCCACTCACTTACCCATGTTCACATTTCATATCAACCATCGTCATGGTTGAGGACGCTCACCTGGACTGTACTCGTCCCCAGTCTTTGTGTCTAGTGATTCCTCCGAAAGATGCACCATGTCTTGAAGATCTTCCCGAGCCTCCAAGGTTGCAGTTTTCCGCAGTACTCTGTGGCTGCGGCGCACTCGTACCCCCGGTGCCGCCTGCCTAGCGATCGAAGCTGACTTCACTGCGCCGAAGTTGTCACGCCTGCATTGAGCACAATGGATAGCATGCAACAATCTCTCAATAATTGAACAATACAAAATGAACAATACATAATGAACAATACAAAATGACATGTACATCATGACCGATACAAACCTTCATCACACCGCATTCTCAGCATATCAAAATCACCCCCTAAATCAGCTAAGCATCGCTTGCTTATGAGCAAATAATTGTGTCTTCACTAAGAAAAAATTCAAGACTAAGTTGAATGTGGGATATTTTTGTAGAATATCCACTTTTCCCTGTCAAAGCATGCCAGTTGCCACATGGGTCAGAAAAGAAATTTAGAGGACTGCAAATTTATGGGGCTTTAGGACAACAAATTTAGAGGACTGCAAATTTAAATGGCTTGCTCCCTAAGCATAAATACACACCAATCATGCTAGATATTCCATATAACATACAATCTAAGGTGCTTATAGGTTAATCAACAAATGAATTAACCACTTCGTTTCAATACGAACCTAAACAGAAAAAGACCAGCAAACACTTTGTACACTCAGGAAATGTCCATCTACAAGAACTGTAAAGCACTACATAGTAATCCCAGAGAATACAGAATTGCAAATCTGGAGTATTCAAAAAGCACAAAGAGCTTGCCTTCAGTCTAAATGCCCATAAGAAGTGACTCTGTTCCAGTCGAGGGATATTTCAATTTTCGAGCCTCCAACTCAGCCATGCTAAATGACTTGACAGCTCTTGCTTCCCAGCTGCAATGAATAAGAAAGTAGTGAGGCTAATAATGGTTGTGCCCAACTAAGCTAGGTGATCGAGCAGTCTACCAATCCTCAACCAATTGTTTTTAATTATGAATATATTATAAAGTGTACCAACATAAGTTCTTTGGGAGCTGTAGAACAGATCCATACGTGCATTTACATGCTACTATGATAATGAGAATATCGCATGAGTCTGGCTTAGACTATTTCTCTGCATTTATCCAGTTTTTTTAATTGGAGTAACAACAATCTCTAAGATGTCCCATTCTTGTAACGACAGAGGGAAAAATAATGTACTTACGGATACTATTGAAGGGCAATTGTATCCGAGTTTCTGCACAGCACACCACCAACAAAAAGTCACAATTTGACCAAAATAATGCATTTAGAATCTACAGCCTAAACCATTTGTTGACCCTTGATCTACACTCCAATAGGAAGAAGGTGTAATACAGCTTCCACGTTCATGGCTCATTCTTTGTGTGCCCAAACCAATTCTGCATAGTATAATTTGAGGGTAATTTAGTTTCAAGAAGTTATACTCCAAGTAATGTAAAGGAAGTACAAAACTTGTATACAGGAGACAGGGTAGACAAAGGTAAGTTGGATTGCACATCGGTGGATAAATATGAGTACCCAGGGAAGAAATACATTTTGTTGCCTTGATTTGAATGAGTTATTTTCCCATTTCCTGTGCATCGTCACAATCACAACGACTGTTAAGTACAGAATCGTAGTAAAATGATGGGAAATCACTCTGCTGGTAGAACACTAACAAAAAACATTTGCTGACTCACACTACACCTGCATCACCTACTAGTGTGGGTTACCATTTGGAGTTACTCATTGCTATAACTTTTTAAAAGTTATATCATGTTCCTGGATGTGCAGAGTCCAAATTAACTATTTAAGTTATATGTGTAAAAACTTATATACTTGTTATGAAGTTATAACATTGTGTAAATCTAGACGATAACCCACACTAATAGGCGATACCAGTGTACTTGTGTATATTTAAATCTAAACTACAGTGACACACTTCCAAAATTCCAAGAGTATGATCAAGAACATAATTGCAGAGTCTTGATTGTTGATTTACATAATTAAAAGATTTTTTGGCCCGCTTTTGCTGTGCTAATGAAGAGTAGAAGTGTGTGTCTAAAAAGCAGGAACAGGAAAAGGAAAAGGAAAAGGACACGCACCAAGATCAACATCTCGAAATGGGCTACCACTTGCAAAGATGATATCATGTCCGGCGTACTGAAAAACTTCTTTCGCTGTGCATTCAGCTGCAAGTCACTCCAAAGGTATCAAGATCAAATTCCATAATGCAACTCCTTGCACTAAATCAAACCAACAAACATACTTCAGATGCTATAATCCAGATATAATCAAATAAGGAGATGCCAAGGTATAGAAGGAGCACCGTTTGTAGTAGGGTGGCAGCCCAAGACCAGCTAGGACATTGCCCCTAGAACCTGTATACATTCATAAAGTAACAGGTTCCTTAAATAGATTCTGTAAGTTTGAACTGGTAGATATCTGAAACTTACGCCAATAATGCCAGCAGAAGCCCACAGTGCAACCAAATAAGGACAGAGGGAAAAATAATGTATTTACGGATACTATTGAAGGGCAATTGTATCTGAGTTTCTGCACAGCACACCACCTTTGTAGACAATCAAAAGGACAACTTTCTAATGCAAATTGCTTCCGAAAATGAAGAGAGCACTCACAAGAAGTGTCTAACAAGTGGGACCTCTTTAGAACAGGCTCATTTTCAAAGAGGTTATTTAAGAAATTCAATGCATGCTTAATGTATTTATACATTAATCTAAATACCTACAGAAACAAGTGTATTCAATTTTACTATCTGCATACCAATTCACTCAGTACAATTCTGTTACTCAATTACATTAGATAATCTGAAATACAGACAATGGTACCTGCGAGATAAGCGGCTCCGCTTCAGTTCGTTTCACGAAATGAATGGAATTGCGTAATAAGGAAGTTGATTGATCACCCAAGAGCACCTCCCCAATATCATCCAGCACTCTCACTTGAATATATGGATCTTTTGGTGGTGAAGCATCCTGAATATAAATATTTTTCAGAACAAATGAAGAATATATCCTATGATTAGTTCCACTCATTGTGAACTTACCGCCCACTTAAGGCCACTTTACACTATGGCCAAAGGCTGTGAGGGCCCTTGAAACTCATCCAAAGGCTGTATGATGGTAAAATGTTGGAACCTAAATTTCCTTCTCCACTCTGAGAGCATGAAATGTACAGTTCTGAATGCCAAATCAATTCAAGTCCGTAACATTTAGAAAAATGTAAAGCAATTCTAAGGGCTTACTTAAGAACCCAAATATGACCAAGGTGTAAGTGGAGTTTCAGTATTTGTATATCTTATAAGTGGAGTATTTTCCATTCAAATATGTAGATGTTTTGAAGATCCCTTGAAGATCCCTTGAAAGATTCTAAACAACACACAGCATAAAGATGTTGTGTGATGATCAAAGAACAAACACCATAAAGACCACACGATGTTTGAAAGAGATTGGAGTACTACGTCCTCAAATTCTATCATCTACTCCACACTCGATAGGGAACATCGCAATTGGGAGGACCTAGTTGTTCAGTTACGAAATCACCAAACATGCGCTTCCATTAAACACAGCTGAGTACATCCTAGCAGAACCGACTTTCGAGACAATTTTTGCTGACACTTCATCCTAGATTTTGAAAAGCAACACAAGTTTTGTTGTGTAGATCTAATCTGTAGAAGTTGAAGAACATGAAAAACGAACTGAATAACACCCGCACACCTGTAGATCCCTTGAAGGTCCAAAAAGCCCATTCTGGGCCTCAAGGTGTCTTACGGGG
This sequence comes from Polytrichum commune, assembly GCA_950295325.1. Lineage (NCBI taxonomy): Eukaryota > Viridiplantae > Streptophyta > Polytrichopsida > Polytrichales > Polytrichaceae > Polytrichum > Polytrichum commune. The sequence continues at coordinate 6,992,347 of OX485807.1, forward strand.
TTTAGAGCCTACTTGATATATTTAGCTAAATGTGCCAAAGTGACCCTATCTAAAATTATTTAATTCATCATTTGCATTAGTACAATGCAGCATGCATATATGTAAATTAAATTACAGAGAGATATGAACTCTTATTAGTGACCTAGACTCAAATACATATCACATGTGTTTAGCTAATCACCATTGTCACATATGGCTTTTATTTTCACTTCCTCATTTTATCAGGTTGTACTAAAATGTGGATTCAATATGCTAGACTAAATAAAATATCATCTCAATGCTTGGTTGGGGACTGGGGTTTGTACAAATTGTCACTCGGATAAACACAACCCCCTGGTCCTTCAAGGGTTAATGCAAAGCTGCTAAAGTATTAGATTCATCTTACTTCGCTTGGTTAAATCTGTATCAGATACTTGAACTTTGACCCAAGGTCTTTCAGTTGCCCAATTCAATATGGGTTTGATGGCAATCAAATTGCTCAAACATTGTCCAAGGATGCAGTTAAACATTCTATAAACTAAGCACAATCTTCTGGCAATTGTTAAACATTTTGATTGCCTCCAAACCCATTGCTCTTGATGAATGCTCCATCAGCAAGCAGAATGATGAGTTTTTTTGAGGAAGATCATACAGATGTGTGCTTCTTAGTAGACAACAAGCAGTTCAGATGTCATCGATTTTTATTGGGTGCTCGATCTGAATACTTGAAGGCTAGAACAATAGGGAACAATATTGGGTGCTCGATAGGGAACATCACAATTGGGAGGACCTAGTTGTTTACTTACGAAATCACCAAACATGCGCTTCCATTAAACACAGCTGAGTACATCCTAGCAGAACCGACTTTCGAGACAATTTTTGCTGACACTTCATCCTAGATTTTGAAAAGCAACACAAGTTTTGTTGTGTAGATCTAATCTGTAAAAGTTGAAGAACATGAAAAACGAACTGAATAACACCCGCACACCTTATACATTGATCTCGCGTAGCAACACCGCTCAGAAACAATCATCACAAGATGGAGTGTCAACACTCACCGCATCATGACTACTGGAGCCAGCCAGCGCCGAACTCTGCCGGCAGCGAGCTTGAAGGCTACAAAGTTAAGGAGAAAGATGAAGCCCAACACCGGCTGCCCTATCTCCTAGAAGGCTCCAAGGCATGCTAGTATAGATCCAGGTAATGCCAAAATGTATTGAATCTCGATCCCACATACCAAACACTATATTCGTTAATCGGAGACTTTTGAAAGTCTCAAAATAAAATATGCCCATAGTTTGGGATGCCAATATTGTGGGCATATGGAATGTTGGGAACATCAAGAACATGACAATTTAAAAATTCGCACGTAAAGAATATTCCTAATACTAAAAATAGAAAATTGCAATTATAATGAAAACGTGAACTCCATGTGGAAAATAACAAGCGAATATAAAAAACAAATGGTTTATGTCATTATAGAGTTTGGGGTGCGCATCCCATAAGTAAGGTTCTTATGGTTTTGGATGGCACATCCCAAACGTATACCACAATGGAGTGTGACAAGTCTACTAAGTCTATTAAAAACCAAGACTACTAAGTACTAATGTTTTTTCCCGCCGTTAACTTTCACCTATGTTATGTTTACCCATCTCCATCTTCCGCTTCATATCCATTCTCGGCGTCATTTTCCGCAGCTGCAATACGTGCCAAGTTGTCTTTGGCAAAATGTATATGTTTTTGGGGGATGGTCATTGCTTCTGTGTTGGAACCTTTGCGCGGCTTCCAAGCACAAAGTATAGTATCCGTGTTTATCCAAACCGGTGTGTACGCTGAGTCCACTGTCCACTTAAAATTCTTTTTGGTGTCCCAACCTAAATAAGTGCGGAGCACGTTGTGGTCTTTAGTGCTTGGACGACAATATTCCACCTCAATTTGACGAAAGTTGGGGCTAGTTCGAACAAAATTGGGTGAAGACAATGCTTTTACCAACCAAATTGGCTTGGGATGCTCCTCATCCCCAGCTCGTACGAGGACCAAATACCCTTCATGGCAATCAACACCTACACGAAACGACGGTGCCGGTCGATTGCGGGCAAGGCCAACGTAATGCTCGTCCATTGCGAACTCTTCACGAACGTCTCCATTGCTGAAAAACATAGTATCGGACTCGACAACCATCAAACGACTTTGTGGCCAAAATCCTTGTGTCAAAGTCGTACGGGTGTCGCCACCAAGTGTCATCAAGGCTGAGCGAATGCGATCCCAATACGCGATCAACGGTTCATGGGTATCTCTAACACGTCTTGTGATGTCCTCCTCGCACAACTCTTTCCAATATTCAATGAATCCGGATATGCCTTTGATGATTTCCGGCCCATTCCTCATGGGTTCGGGTTTGCAAGGCTTTGGTTCTCCATCCGGGACCAAACATTTCCCATCATTGTCTTGACGCCATACGAGTATACCATCATCCGGGCCCCAATTAGGAGATGTGCACAAAAGCTTGAATTGCATGGCCGGGAGACCATCGTCCCTCATATAAAATCGGAATTGTTGTGCTTTGGTATGCCCCACCAAACGGTCCCCTCCCTTCAACATGTATGGCTTGATGAAGGCCTTGAAATTTGGTACTTCCTCAATCAAGTGCGGAATTACTGGCATATGGTCCAAATCCATATACGATTTCATAAGAAGAGGTATGGTTGGAAAATCTTCTTCATGCAACTTCATGCTCCATCGTCCGAATGATGCATCAATGTCGTCGTGTGTATGTCCCACCATCAAGAAAGACACAAACACCTCCTTGAAGATTCCTTTCGCCACGAGCAATGACCAAAAACAAAATACGTATCGACATTTGTTGTTCTTCGCACAATTATCAAGTTGAACGTGGAGAGTTGGAGGCAATGGATTTGCACAAATGGGCTCTCCGGGTGGTTCTGGCAATGACGACATACAAACCTCCTTCCCCAAAAGCACTGCCTCATAAAGGGATGTGGTTCCACAACCATCAAAAAGTGCACGGGAAGAATGTACCGGTGGCTTCTCAAGATCGCGCAACAGTTTTGCAAATGAACCCACCGTGTGGTTAGCATCCCCAGGGTAAAAATCCAAACCATAATGGACATACTTTACGTCCCCATGGCCGTGGGCAATCATACCTGGAAAAAACAAACGATGCGTGACCAAAATAATCAAATAACCACTAAACGGATGTATGGAGTTGGACATTTGCCAAACACACCCAAGAAAATTGGATAGACTTTAAACACGTAGTTGTGATTTCATACAAACCTGTGACAGCTACGGGCAACTTGAAGAGACCATCCGTGGCCTTTATTTTGCGTGCATAACAAGGGCATACGGTTTTGGCGTGGTCCATTTTATCATGGATGACTGTTAGAACCTCTGTGGGCCTCATTATGGATAGAGCACGATTCTTATAGTAATCTTGACGGTGTGCCTCTTGATTATTGACATGTTCAATATATTTTTTCTGGTGTCTGGAATGAGATTCAGTGCCTATGGGGTGGGCGTCTCAAAGACCTTTGTATTTTTCACACGTCGTACATCTAGCGAACTTGTCCCCGGGTCTTTTCAGAATGTATTCCGCAAACTGCTGGTTTTTAATCACACTCAACTTGGACAAAGAAATGGGCCCACATCCCGCTATGCGACCCACTTCATTGATGTCCGTTAAGATGTTCTTCCATTTTGTGCCCGTGGGCAACACCATTTGAACAACCTTCTCCCCTGACGACAATGTCCTCGTCTTGTGGGGCATTGCATCGGCCAATGACACTATGATGGTGGATAGTGTCGCGGACGCTTGCAGTGTAGCCTCCCTAGGTTTCTTTGTGCCCGAGTTGCCATGAAATCGAGAGCGGCGACCCAACGATGAATATTTTCGAAACCTATAAAAGTCAGCCTTGGAGACGGCGTGGATGGTATACCACGCTGTACAACACACATCAACATTCTCAAGTGTCACCACCTTATGCCCATGGGTATCAAGGTGCAAATTTCTGTGGACCTCGAGTTTCTTAGCCGACCTCATACGAAAATCCGCAAGCCACATCTCTTGACGCAGAGATCTAATTTTCTCCCGCGGGAAAAATTGGCAACATTTCCTCGCGCAACAATCCTTGCCGGACACTAGACGGATAGATTCGTCCCCCAAAAGCCGATCCCGTCGACGCTCCTTATCTCCGCGAGGCACACGGTTTGAATCATATCTACGGAGGCCTTTGCGAGGACGTGTTGTGGCCAACAAAGCTAATTGTGTTTGCTTATGCCGCCGCTCATGATCCCACAAACTCACTTCCTCATGTAGAACTCGACGAAGCGGCCATCGACGCAAGGAAAATCTCCATGTCACCGGGAACTCTACCGGAAGCAAAGAGTTCAAGATGCACACGCCAACATCATCGAGACCTAGGGCGTTGGCATCGACACAATCACGGGGATTGGAGTTTCTACATATACCATCTGCCACCGGGACACCAACCTCGTTGAGTAGAACGACATCAAGGCCAACCCATTGCTCCCTCCCGAAACCGGCACACAACGGAATGTCATCGTGGTCATCTCCGGAATGCAGAGATTGTTCGTGGACTTCCAAAGATTCATGGGAGGATGTATCCACAAACACCCCCCTCACGTTTGGCACACCATTACTATCTGCCGACGGGGAAGACAGTTCACATTCAGCATCGGATGACGATGCATACGTCGACAACTCCAATGAACTATCACCCACATGCAACGCCATACAGCCTATACCAACCACCAGGACATGATCAACCCAACCACCACCGCAATGCATACAAGAGAGGATAGAATATATGTGGAGATAAATGGCCCAAAATTGACAAACAAATTTTGGTGCACCATTGGAGAACCTCACGCACAAAGACGAACGCGCGTCCCAAAAAAACGTTTTAAGCATACGTCTAGGTTGTTCACTAATGTAAACAATACATGGACAAAGAGGAGAACACTCGTTAGTCGTCCAGGAGGGCCCTGCTGTTCGGACCAGCGCCTGTCCACATACAACCGACGACGAAATCAGAAATCCGAGAACGCCACATGCATTTACGAACGCGCGTTCGTGACCTCAGTAACTTCTCCATGTACATCCGGCGGCCTTCGAGATCCCTCAAATGAGAGCACCCTGAGGAATATCGGTTTTGTAGGTCAAAGTACCATGTTGACTTAGGAACCTGCGCGATATACTATCACAAGAGAACACTTGTCCATACGCACAAAATTAACAAATCTGCAGATGATGCCTGAATCAACTCCAACAATATTTTGAACACTGAGCACCTCCATATTGTGAATTTGATTATGTTGACTTTTGCGTACCTACCCATTTACGAACGGACGTTCGTAAATGGGTGCGACCCCGTGTTCACATCCTTCACGGACGAGCGATGAGCATATTTTTCTTGCTATTCTGTGTTCGTAAATTACTGCCATACTGATGTGCATGAATGAAGATGTGTTGCTGGATGCGTAGACAATAATGACATGTATTTACGAACGAACGTTCGTAAATTCCCGACCATCAGGTAACAATAGATACGGGTCAAATAAGTATGTATGATCCTCGAAGGCATATTTACGAACGCACGTTCGTAAATGACTGTCATGGATTAAGTGCATGTGACTAACCATATGAGTACCTCAATCCAGAACATGCTCTCATGTGGGATTTACGAACGCACGTTCGTAAATTACCGACCAACAGGTACCAATAGACAAGGGTCAAATATGTATGTATGAAACTCGAAGGCATATTTACGAACGCACGTTCGTAAATAAATGCCATGGATGATGTGCATGTGACTATCCATGAGTAGCTCAATCCAAAACATGATCTCCTGTGGGATTTACGAACGCACGTTCGTAAATTACCGACCATCAGGTACCAATAGATAAGGGTCAAATATGTCTGCATGGTCCTCGAAGGCATATTTACGAACGCACGTTCGTAAATAACTGAGATGGATTACGTGCATGTGACTATCCATATGAGTAGCCCAATCCAGAACATGCTCTCATGTGGAATTTACGAACGCGCGTTCGTAAATCCTTGCCATGTCCAGGTCCGAATCGTTTGTCTAAACCTGAAGCTCTTCATCTTTACGAACGTGTGTTCGTAAAGTTCCGGTATTTACGGCGGTATATGCGGTAGGTACACACGATGTAGGGTTGGCGCACACGAAATGGCTTGAGCGCGTTCGGTGAGGTCTGTAGAGCGCACACTTGCATGTGCCGCTGAAAAGAGCTTTGTTGTGGGGGGAAGAGCTTTAAGTACTTCACCCCGCTGGTTCAAAATCCCTTGGATGCTCTTTAAAAAGCAGATTCCCGCCGCCTTCTTTGACCTAACAATCTCCCATTCCATCCATGCGGAATTATATAAATAGCATTGTCATGTATGGAACATGCCTTGCATGCACGCCAACATATTGAAAATATATAAATCGGTTGCACACCTTAGTTGTGACCAAGGTCTCATCGAAATATATGTATATACGTATATATATATATATATACACATAATGTCTAAATATGGAGATGGTTAACATTGAATATTTAATGATTTGCGACTAAGGTATGAAGTCCAAGTTAATTGACAATTGATGCCTAATAAAGTTATGAATGTCGAAGTCATAGATATATATATATATATATATATATATATACACATATACACACACACACACAATGAGGTCAGAGTGGCTAAGAAACATGTTGCGGACGCCCCTAAAATTATAGGTATCATATGTTTCACATCAAAAAATGACCGTAATATGGTCACCAAGTGCATGAATACAACTAAAAAATCGGGTTAATCCATAATGGCTTGCACTAGGGTAGATTGAGGACACTATGAACTAATTATACCTAATAATATATGTAAGTTAGGTCTTCTTTCAAATGGTATCTAGATGTGAAAATAAGGAATTAAAATGGCATGAGTAGGAAGGATTAATCAATTTGTAATGCTGCATAGTATGATAGCGTAATGATCATTGAGACTTGAAACCATACTAGCTACCGTAACGTTGAATCATAGTTACAATTATTATGTGTTTGACGTCCTATTGGAAATTGAATTTTCGTCCACTTGTTGTAAGGGTACGGATACACATTGGTTAAATGTTTATTAGATCATTGGTGATATTTATAGTGGAATGCATTGTTCGATTGTTAGTTTAAGTTGACACATGATTAAATGAGTTGAGGTCCTATTGGAAATAGACTTTTAGGGTTTGGGGAAATGCACTATTAATTTGGAATGGTGCATACAATAGTATGTACTTACAATTAATATATGTTTTGCATCCTATGAGAAGGATGTGCATCATCATAGCTTAAAGTGTTGATATAAATTGAAGTCTTAAGACATGCATGTTATTATAATAAGATCGTGGATTGTGTGATGAAATTTCACTCAGAACTATTAAGGTGAAAGTGGGAATATTTGAAATTTCACTTATCACTTAAACCAAAGTTTTATCTCAAATCTATTAATTTGGAATGTGAAATTGACAATTGCCATCATTATCAATTATTATAGTTGTTATGAACGGAATTAAGCATTCTCCATCCAACCAACATTGGTAGACCAATTTGACCTGCCCTCAGAAAACAACATGGCCACATATAAGAAAGGTTGGTAAGATAAAAAGATGCAGGGATGTAGGGTTTAGGGTTTGCGGTTAGGGTTTAGGGTAAGGGTTTGGGGGTAGGGTTTAGGGGTTTAGGGTTTGTGAAAGTTGTGTATGTGGTATTTGGGTTTAGGTTTTAGATTGTTACTAGGATACATTACACACACAAACAATATTGACTCCTCAAAAACCCTTGTAATTGCATTAACTTCATTCATCGCAAGCTCGTAGTTGATGCTAGCAAAATAGTTGACCACTCCAGAAATGCATTAGTTCAAGCTAACACCTAATATTAGAACTTGAATTGACATCCTATCGTATAGCAACTCTGCGCAATCTCATATTATTATGAATTCTTTTTTGCATGTAATATTTATTTGAGGAACCATCGAATTAATTGAAAGATATCTAGCTCTTACATAAACTATATTTTAAAACACCAGATATATATCTTTGGGGGTGGATTCTACATTGACAACCTAGGGAGTGACATGCATTGTTTATTACGAATTAACTGAGCATATTTTCCTAAAATATGTTTACAAGGAATCCAAATGTAGAGGTACTAAGGAAATAAAACGAGTAAAATTCATGTATTTGAACTAAGCTTGTCAAGTTAATGCCTTAAACGCGTCCATTACATATAAATATGTCAAAGCATGAGAATAACATGAAGGGTTCCAATATACAACCATCTCCCATCTCCCATCGCATCCCATCCCATCCCATCCCTTCCCATCACCTCCCATACCATCCCATCCCATCTCTCTCCCAACCCTAGCCAGTGGAGTTGTGCCACGTGGCAGGTGCTGGGAAACCCTAGCGGCGCACCTACCTCCCCGCGCCCCTTCCTCTTCTCCTCATTTGTCATTTCGAGGAGAGGAGGAGCGGAGCGTTTAGAGAGCGAAGCTCTTGCTTTTTTTAGTCTTGAAGTTTTAAATTAGTTTTGTTGCAAGTTTTGAGAGATTTCAGATTGAGAGCTTGTGTGAAAGCTTTTGAGTTTGTGAAAGCTTGTGAGTTTGTGAAAGCTTTCAGTGTGAGAGTTTGTGAGTTTCAAAAGCTTGAGAGCTTGAGTAGGAAAGCTTCAGAGTTTCGGATTGAGAGCTTGAGGGTGATCTTTAGAAGCTTGAGAGTTTAAGGAAGCTTCAGAGTTGAAGCTTGAGAGTTTAAGGAAGCTTCAGAAGTGAAGCTTGAGAGTTTAGGGAAGCTTGAGAGTTTAGGGTTTGCTTAAGAGTTCAGAAGCTTGAGAGCTACAAGGTTGTGAGTTTTGTGTACATAGGAGTATACTAGGGTTTGTATATAAGCTGTGAAGGCTTGAGGTCTGCATTAGAGAGTTATCTGAGTGTGCATTTGAAAGGCAATTGAGTGTGCAGTTGTGAGGATTTCTGGGATTTTCAGAAAGAGAAGAAGCAGGGATTGCAGTGTGCAGCATTTCAATGTAATTTGTTATCCTTTCCAACTCCTCTCACATTCTAAAAATGTTGCTTCTTGAATTCAATTTCTTTTGTTACATGCAATGTGAACTATCACTCTTTTCTTCATGTTTCATTCTGCATCTCATTCTGCATCTCAATTGCTTTATGATTGAAGAATTGCATCATTCTGACCAAAATTTTGCAGGCACGGCTGCAAGCAGAGTAGCTAATAAGTGAGTTATATACATATACGTATATATACGTATTCGTATATACACGAATACATATATGTATGGACAGGGGATCCCAAAACCATCACATATACGAACGCTCGTTCGTAAATGGACATACACTGCATACCGAACCTCCATTTACGAACGTGCGTTCGTAAATACGCACTCCACGTTCTTTGAAATGATCTATATTTACGAACGCACGTTCGTAAATATACTCAAAATATCACTCAGAAGGAACCTTAACTTAAATATGAACCTCTATGAATATCTAAAGAACAAATACAATTTTGCGAACACCAATAAGACAAATCACATGTACTTACGAAAGATAAATCAACCAAATATCCGAAAAGATAGACCAAATGGACATACTTACGAACGCACGTTCGTAAATGAATCCAAACCTATAAAACCTATATCTTTTACGAACGATCGTTCGTAAAAATAACCAAATATATTACAAACACATTCATGACGAGTAGTCTCTTTGATCTTCATATCTTTTACGAACGCTCGTTCGTAAACTCAATACTAAAAATTTATATGATCTTGCAACCCCTCATTTACGAGCGAACGTTCGTAAATATAATTACATCAATTCCAAAGACGCATTAACACTGCGTAGTCTGTGGGATATGCATGTCACTTACGAACGTTCGTTCGTAAAGTCACTAATTGTTTATATTCTGTTGCAAATGGCAAGATCAAGCAGAAGCGCCATTGAGATGTTCGCGGTGAAGGTCGATGGCCTCCCAGAGTCGGTGTTAGACGATAACGGCAACGACAACTATGTCCCCAAGGAAGACTTCATGGGGGAGTGGACGGCACTGCCAGAGAAGATCGGGGACGGCCTCTTCTGCATGCGCTTCACCTACGAGCTGGAGACAAGACCGGACCAGCCCGAACAGTGGGTTCAAATGAAGACGTGGGAGATAGAGTCCATAGAGGCCCAGGGGGAGTATGTAATTCTGGACATGAAGAACAAGAAGGATCATATCAACCTCTTGTTGCATTTTCAGAAAAATACCTTCTCCTACCAATACGCCACCAATAACGTAGCGGAAGATGCCAAGCACTTCGACCTGGACGGCCTCTTCTCCAAATATGCGTTGAGCCCATACTGGACTGCAAGGAAATTGACCGCCCTTGCATTGAACATCTCCAAATACAACAGTGTGGTCACTGAGGCAAACAAGAAGAAGAAGAGCCCCAGGAAACCATCCACATCAGGGGCAGGAGGATCTAGAAGTGCACCCAGGCCTGTGCCTTCCGCTAGCAGGGCGACGGAGGGCCCCAGTAGACACTCCACGCCATCGAAGAGGACAAGGGAGGAGATGGAGAAATCGGGAGTAACGGAGACCGCAGAGGTGACCTCGCCTGTCGTAATGCCCACCCCCTTGAAAAAGGGTGAGAACCCTGACGCTGTGAAGGCCACGAGGATCCTTCGAGACTTCAACAACTACTCGAAGGATTGCTGGCCCATGGGACGCCACTTCACATTCAACGTGGACTGCTTCAAGTGCGAGATGTCCCCCAACAAATGGGTGGTTCGCTCTCGCGAAAGCGGTGGTGTGAAGTGGCAGATAAATAATCTAATGAACAACGTCAAGTGGGACAGGCAGACCGTCTGCGTCATGCCGAAGGGGCTGACATCCCGTCCGACGGAGAAGGACTGGCCACGGATCCAGAATGGAGAGTTCTGGATCATAGACGGCCAACACAGCTTGGAGGCGTCCCAAATAATTCTCAAGGACGACAACTTCCAGCATGAGCTGAAGGAGGACTTGCGCTACTGGAAGGCGTTCTTGGTGTGGTCGGACGATTGGGACAAGCTGCGGAAGATATCCACCTTCCTCAACTCCGGCAACAAAATCAAGGCCTTCGAGGCGTCGTGGACAGCCAACATAGTGGCTGCAAGGGACGTCTGGGTCGCCCACGGGTGCCCCCCTAAAGAAAGGGAGAACGCGAAGACGCCGTCTCCACAATGGAAGGTGAGTTTACGAACGAACGTTCGTAAATATCTTTGACATTCAAACTTACGAACGTGCGTTCGTATTTTGTGCGTTACTGATGTTTTTCTTGCTGCAGGCATTCTGCGACGCGATGGTGGACAAGTTCTCCTCCATCGACATGAAGTCTACAACAACCAAGTCTGTCCTGGAGCTCAAGGGTGAGCTCCGCCTCATCTGTTGCAACAGGGACACTTGGGAGTTGTGGACACAATTTTTTGATGCGCACAGCTCGGGCGATCTGGTCAACCCCGACACCGAGGAGAAGTACAACGCGGAGAAGACCGGGGAGGCCCCTCCACTACTGAGGGAGTTCTTCAGGTCCCTTCAAGGGTTAACAGAGTCCGAGTTGCAGAGGTGCGCGGTGCATCTTCTTGGGAACACTGTGGGAAGAACCATCCCATACCCGAAGATATTTTTGAAGAGGCCAAGACACAAGCCCGGCACGTATTCCATCAAGGAATGGTGCGAACACCGCAAGCTGAAGACTGCTGCAATGAGGGAGTTGAGCGCCCTAATACCAGAGTACGCACTCATCCTAGCCGACGGGGACATTAATTGGGCCAGCTGGAAGATGTTCAAGGTCGACTACAACATCTCCGGACCCTCAATGCGTTGTCTTGTCAAGGAGCACGCCTCCATTTTGAAGCAGAAGGGGAACAAGAGGACAAAGAAAACCGAGACGGATCCCCAGGAGGTGGAGCAATACAGAAGCTTTTTGACGCGGAAGAGGTTGGCCACATTCGAAGGAGTGGCCAGATTTTGTCTGTTGACAAAAGGAGTGGAGAGGGTGACATTTTCCAAGTGGGACCGGACCATGAGCAGGGCCGAGGTGAGGGAGGATCGACGGGGGTGCCCATTTGCCCTGATCGATTTCAGGGGGATCCCCGGTGCGTCGAGGCAGGGGGGGAAGGACATACCTTTCTACGACCCCTTCATGGCCAAGTTCAAGGAGCACAAGTCTCCGGACATGAGGGAGCCTCACGTTTGGCTGTGGATAGTCGAGCAGGAGAAGCTCTCTGCTGTAGTCGACCTATACGAGAAGTCGATCAAATTTGAGTACAGCATCTTCCACAGCACTTACGTGCCCGCCAAGACGGAAGGGATCGTGGCCATCAACGAGGCCAGGGGGAACAAACAGGTGGGGGCGGTCAGCCTCGTCTTCTTGACGTACAACGCGCTGCGGAATGGGCGAGCCCCTGTCAAGGCGAACACTACGTTCAAGAAGATCTACAGCATCCCCCATCCCCCTCCCAAGGATCTGCTGCAGGAGACCTTGTACACTGTCTTCCCGGCGATGGAACTCAGGTTGGAGTTCTACGTCTCCGTTTTGCAGAGCGTGGCAATAAGCGGAGAGACCGTGTACAACGTTTGTGGCGGCAGCAAGTTCATGTACGCTGCGATGGTAAGCTCTCCAACTAATATTTACGAACGCTCGTTCGTAAAGTTCACCTCAACTTGTCTTGGGTTTGATGACATTGTTTCTCGTCGTTGATGTTTACGAACGCACGTTCGTATTTTCTAACGTATTTGCTTGAATCTCAGATGCTGGGGCTGGTCGTCAACAGCTTCATTGAAGCCATCGACGAGGAGGACTTCCACGTGCACAGGGCGAAGGCCTCCACGATGGACCTGGAGGACATGTCCCTCCCGAGGACGGACATCAACATGCCCGTCGACGAAGGCATGCCCGCCATGGAGACGGACGACGACGAGCCCGCGCCCTCCTACAACGTCGAGGCGATCCTCCGATCCTTGGACGTCACTCCTCTCCGCATTTTGGCGCCGTCGGGAAATCCATCCGACGTGCAAGGGACTCCGGGTGGATACACGGGGTCGTCGGCGGGGACAACCCAAGATGTCCTCCCCGCGAGAACGTCTGGAGCGGAGGCATTCGGCACTCCCGGGGGATGCTCGACATCCGTGTCGCCCAGGCCGATCGTGGTTCCCAAGATGGAGAACCTCGACCTTCTGGACCAACGGTCCCGACCGACGTTGGACCAGTACCGCAACACGAGGCGGAGGATGAAGAAGACCCCCTATGTGGAGCTGCCTCCGGGGGCAATCATCGAGGTCTCCGATGAGGACGAGGGCGACATGGAGATCATGGTCGAGCTGGGGGTAGACTTTGACAAAAACAAGAGGGTCAAAGAGGAGGCGTTGTCCGTCGCCGAGCTTAACGCCAAGCTCGAGCAAAAGATGAAGGAGGACATGGCGAAGGCGGCAGAGGAGAATGCCAAGAAAATGTTCGCAATTCAGGAGGAGCTGAGGCAGTCGAACGAGAAGACGGACGCCATCCTCGCCATGCTCCAGCGTATGCAGAGCTTCTCGGCGCCCCCCCAGCCGGCCTACCCCTTCACTGGAGGATACCCCTCCCAATCCCCTCCACCGGGCATGTTCACCGGAGGGCCTTCCCGCCAGCAGGCGCCCCACCCCACGCCTGTTGGCACTCCTCCGCCACCAGAGGTTCCCTCGACCACCTCCCACGATGCTGTGGCGGCGGCCATCCAGGAGGACGAGGATTTACGAACGCGCGTTCGTGAATCTTCAGGTCCTCCAGTCCTCACCCCTCCCCCTTCAAGGGTAGGACTGCCCTCATACACCGATGCATCGTCTTTCACCATCGTCCCCAGGGTAGTAGACAGACATGGCGATGACTCTGCGCGACACTGTCGCGCACCTCTCCATGAGGAGTGCCCGAAACACCATGGGCACAAGGGGGACCCCGGAGTGACACCCGGGACTTGTGGCGCCGTTGGTGAGAGGGCCCAAGTGATCCTAGTGTGGGTGAGGGCCCCGGGTGTCGCGCACCTCTCCATGAGGAGTGCCCGCAACACCATGGGCACAAGGGGGACCCCGGAGTGACACCCGGGACTTGTGACGCCATTGGTGAGAGGGACCAAGTGATCCTAATGTGGGTGAGGGCCCCGGGCGTTTAGAACGCCTCCCACCCACAAAGACTAGGAGTCATGAGGGTAAAGCCATAAGCTATGAGTAGCTTATGGCGTCCCGATTCTAGAATGCTAAAGAACACCTCAATCTGAGGTGTGAGCTAGGAGATATGGCACTTTGAGTGGGATGCTGTCCCGGGACAGCGCCCTGGAACAGCAGGGGCCTGGGAGTGGCTCCCGGGACTGCAAAGGTTTAAACAGGCATAACTTCCTCAATACTTGCCCGAATAGGGCAAGTGAGGTGTCCATAGGGATCTACGTGAAATGTAGATGACGATAGAGTGGTTGGTTGTTAGATTCAGAGACCGCACGTGGAAGTTATGAAGGTCTGAAGCTGCAGGGAGGCTTCTAGACCCGGCGGCTAAGGGAAAATGTCTACTTGGCCCCAACTCTTGGTAGAGAGACAAAAGGGATGTTGACGGTGGGGGAGGGGCCCCGCCAAAAGTCCTAGAGGCTTATATGGGTGAGGCGGCTTTGCCGACCGACCCCCCCGGAGCATACTTGGCAATGTGCTCCGGGTGGTTGTAGTGTTGTCCTAGCAACACTATGACCAAGTAGGGAGTGGACTTCCATGGATGGAAGTCCACCTTAGCGATGGGTTACCTACTAAGGGGAAAGAGTCCCGAATGCATGTGTAGGAGGGTTTGGTGACCAAATATGGGATTGAAGGTCCGCGGTTTTGGGAGCTAACCATGCATGTGCGTGGGATGTGCAGGTTAGCGCTCGGGACACTTGCTAGAGTTGGAAAGCGATTGAGCTAAGTGGAGAAAAACTAGCAAGGGTCGCGACACCGGGCGTTGGGAACGCCTCCCACCCACGGAGACTAGGAGGCACAAGGGTAAGGCCATAAGCTATGCGTAGCTCATGGCGTGGTGATTCTAGAATGCTCAAGAACACCTCAATCGGAGGTGTGAGCTAGGAGTTATGGCCATTTGAGTGGGGCGCTGTCCCGGGACAGCGCCCTGGTACAGCAGTGCCTGGGAGTGATTCCCGGGACTGCCAAGGTTCAAACAGGCATAACTTCCTCAATACTTACCCGAATGGGGCAAGTGAGGAGTCCATCGGCATCTACGTGAAGCGTAGATGAAGATGGAGTGGTTAATTGTTATGATCAGACATCATACAAGGAAGTTATGATGGTCTGAAGCTGCTGGGGGCTTCTAGGCCCAGCGGCTAAGGGAAAATGTCCACTTGGCCCCAACTCTTGGTAGAGAGACAAGAGGTTGGTTGACGGTGGGGTAGGGGCCCCGCGTAGAGTCCTAGAGGCTTATATGGGTGAGGTGGTGTGGCCTCACCCACCCGAGGCCGAACGGCAAGGCCTCCATGGGCTTTGGCCTATTGTGAGGCCATAGTTGCCTAGTATGCTTCGGGTTGTTGTAGTGTTGCTCCGGCAACGCGATGATCAACATAGGATTGGACTTCCATGGATGGAAGTCCACATTGGGGAAATGGGTTACCGATTAAGGAGTGAGTCCCGAAAGCAAAGTAGGAGGGTTGGTTCCCTCCTATGAACTATTGGTCCGGGGTAAGAGGAGCTATCCATTAGCATGGCGGAATGCGAAGGGTTGCTAGAATTGAAAATTGGCAAGATTGTCAAGGGGGGCTAGCAAGGGTTGCGACAGACACACTGACATGGTCATTGTGGAGGACACGCAGGGGAGCCCCAATGACGCACCAGGGGTGCATGGGATGGACGTGGAAGAAACCCATGCGGCGTGGATGGAGGATGTCAGGATGGACGCGCTCGACCTGGGCGCCGAGGAAGAAGACGCGCTGCGCATCCAGGCGACACAGGCCTCTCAACCGGAGCGTGAGGCAGAGGCCATGGAGACAGAGGCGGCTGCAGCTGTGGAGGTTACGAACGCGCGTTCGTTAATCGTTGAGGAGGGACCTGCTGCTTGGTCCAGCGCCGCTGCCCCTCCCCCCGATGACGAGGTAACTCTCCTCTGAGAATACCATTTTTTAACGAACGCGCGTTCGTAACCTCTCTAACATCGCGATGTTTTTCTCTTCATCGACATCCAGTGGCCTTGCGAGAGCCCTCTTTAGCGGTCCCCCTTAGGGCCGAACAGTTTTGTAGGACACGGCATCATTTTGCCTTAGGAAAATGTGATAGACTATCACGTGAGAAATGTAAATATTCAACGGATTAATATATGAGCCTATGTTATCTGCATCGCGTTGCTTCAAATTCTCTGCCCTCGACCCCTTCTCGTATGTTGTATATGTTGATGAGATTATGTTCATTCTTGCATACCCACCTCATTCGCGAACGCTCGTTCGTGAAAGGCTGCGACCCACTGTCCACCTCATTCGCGAACGACCGCTCGTAAATGTACGTGTAGCCGCGCTCACGAACGAGCGCTCGTAAATGATGCGCACCGCCCCCGCAGCCTTCATTCACGAACGCTCGTTCGCAAGTGTGCCCTTGAGCACATTTTCCTTGCACTCTCCTCACTTCCTCGTCTTTCCCCATAATGCACCGTCTTCATTTTCTACGCAAAATTTCATTATTGGATCATAGAATTAAACTAGTCGAGTTGTTCATCACAGGACCCCCCGGAGATTGGTCGCAACCCCTCTACCAGTGGACCTCCCACCCGGAACAAACCTTTCATCGTTTTTGACCTCAACGGGGTGTTGTGTCACACCCAACACATCCCAAGGGTCCCCACGCGTCCCTTCCGTCACCCCGACGAAAGGGACTACGACGGCGAGCTCGACACCTTCATTAACCGCAAGGCTGTCCGCGCCCGTCCCGGCTTGCGTGACTTCCTTCGCGAGGTGGTCGAGTTCGCTCACGTCATTGTGTGGAGCTCCATGGTCATGGAGAACACCGAGCCCATCGTGCACTTCTTGTTCCGCGATCTCCCGAGCCCTTGCCTCGTCCTCGGCCAAGAGGACTGCGACGAGCTGCTCGACGAGAAAGGTCAACCGGTGCCCAAGTTTGGCGGTCGGGGCGGAGGACAACAGTTCCTCAAGGTCCTCCGCTCGAGACTCTGGCGAGGCGTCCCCCGTCTGCAAGGGACGCCGCACGGGTGGTGGCCGACTCCAGAGAACACCGTCCTCATCGACGACAGCCCCACCAAGAGTGTCTTGAACCCCCCGGGCAACGTCATCTTCCCGGACACTTGGACCGGCGATAGGCAAGACACATTTTTGGTCGATAGGCTAGCCCCCTACCTTAGAAGGCTCGTGCTCCACGCCGGTAGCATCCCATTTTTTGTTAGGTCCAACCCCTTCGGCAATGCGGCGCTAAGCCCCCGCGATAATGTATTCAAGAGCATCATGAGGCTCGCCAAACTCAATAAATTGATTTGAAATGCCTCCATGTCTTTGCTTGTATCATGTGGTTCACATTTACTAATGCTTGCTTCGTTTTTGGATGTCTTTTGTTGTTGTGATTGTTGTTGTTGTTGTTCTTGCCCATAGTCTGCCCCCATATGCGACGCCCCTGTGGTCGACGGCCCTTCCCGTCCCCTCTCGCCCCCTGCCTCCCCTTCCCGCGACGTCACGGGCTTCCAAATGCCATCCCTCTACCAGTTCTCGGCGGTCGACGCGGCCTCGGCCGTGGATTACTCCCGCGACGTCGGCATCGACGACGGCGTCGTCAACAGCCCGCCCCCACCACTTGTCGCCCGCGCCTACGCCCCGTCGCCCTCCCCCCTCTCCAAGGAGAAACGGACGCTCGTTCGTTTGGGACACCTCTCGCCCTCGAGGGACGACGCCGTCGCTCGTCGCGGGCCGAGCCGGCGTCTCCGCATGGAAGGCCCCCGTTGCCACACCTCCCCCGCCGACTCCGTTCCTCCCCCCGCAACGTCCTCCGCGATCGTGGGCCCTCCACGCCTCGACTCCCCCCCGCCATCCAACATAATTGCAATAGTTCCATCGGCTCCGGATGCTCCCGTCGACGCCCCCCTCGTTCCCACTGTTCCCCGCATGGACGTCCCCAAAGCCAAGGTGCCCTCCTCAACCCTGAACCCCTTTCTCGCTTTTGCTTTCCTTGTCTTCCGTTTGCGTGCCGTTCTCTTTACGAGCGCCCATCCCAAACCGCCCTCATTATTTTCCCCACTCCATTCCTATTCTTATCTTCCTATGACGTTGTTTCGCAGGTGGTTACCCGCTCGCTTGGTGCCCGGCCCTCCTCCACGTCCTCCTTGGATAGGCACGCCCTCAAGGCCGCATCTTCCGAGTCCGATCGTTGTCTGGCCCTCCGGAGAAGCGCAAGACGTTCCCTTTCGCAAACACCCTCGCATTCTACTTATAATACCACCTCTTACAATTCGGGAGCGCGTCCTGAAACATGCAAGAACGACACATATTCCTGTCCAGGCAACACACAAGGATACAGTCGTGGGCCTGAGATTTTTAGAGCCATGGAGGCCGCCAAAAAAAAGGGCTTAGCCGCAAAAAAAAATAATGGGTCGGACTAGTGTGACGTCTAGAAGCGTACTAGTGGGACGGACTCCCTAAATGGGCTTAGGTGTAGAACATATTTAAGTGCTTACTTTCTATGCTATTCCAAGTTACTCAAGACATTGATGGTATTTCCATTATAATTGTATTTCAATCCCAATTAATTCATTCAACTTCCATTCATTCTTCGCACCTTCCCTTCCATTCATAACGAGTTGTGATTTCATACGCAACTATTTTCATGTATGCCTCACATTTTTGTTCACTTCCATGCCTTTATGTATAATAATAGTAGCATACCATTATACATATGGAATTTTTAGTCGTCATTACTGGTCCAATTTTGAAAGGTGCATCCTTATATAGTCTCATAATCAACAAAAAGTCTCCAAATACCGAATATAGTGTTACCATTGCCGATCGTGTAAGTCCCTGTTTCTGCCGAACTTCAACAATTCAAATCTGCAGCCAGAATTAGGTAAAGACTTCAACTTACGAGCTTCATTCAAGCACACCATATCCATGTTTAACTCCACTAGTTGATTTAATCGAGAAGCTCAGTTGACATACAAAGACAGGAATGGAGTCTAATAGGATACCATAGAAGTAACCGGAAAACCCACCTTGTGGCAGGAAGGGAGCGATTGACTGGCCCGTAACATGGAAACCCTACAAATTGAGATTCCAGCCATCTTGCAACTTCTCAAAGAGACACGAATCTAAGCGACTTCTCAAAGAGACACGAATGGCAAGAAACTAAGCCACAGGGAGGTGATTTGAGGAGCTCATCAGAAACCCCACAATCACACCCTACAACTGGTAATTTACAACCCCTTTGCATCACAAACCCTTACAACCACACCCTTAGCTACACAATCTAGAAACCTTGAACCTCAGCATGGGAGATGGGTACCATACCAGGAGCGGAGAGCACAATGAGAGAGGAGCGTAGATCGAAACGGAGAGAATGAAGGGGGGACTTCGTCAACAGTCTGTGACCCCTGCAGACCCACAGCGAAGTGGACTGCATCCACACCTTCCACATGAACGGCTCCGATGTCGCCACGTGGCGCGTAAAGAACCCTCCCAACCTGCATCCAACGCCCAAAACCCCAACATGTGCTTCTCCCGAATTTTCGGAGCTGTGGGGCCGCGGAGCATCTGATGCAGGCTTGTGTTGAGCAGTGCCGGATTTGGTGGCGCCAATGTAGCTGACATCGGACATTTGGAGGCTATTCATCCCCATTAGTGATTTGGACACAACATTACAACACTTAGCAAGTAAGAAACACTTACAGACTCACTGCAGCTTGTTGCATGGGCTTCATAATCTCCTTGATCTTCGCGACGCGTTTGTCGCGTTCCATCTCATAGGAGCACCTGTCGAGGTCCCCATCGTCATCTTCAATGGGACCGCTGACAAGAGGTTGGCCACGCTTCTCCTTGGTCTTCGGAGGTCTGAGAGGTTCGGTCACGGAGTCCATATCCTCAGCCTTATACTTCAAAGATTCGCACAAACTACCTCTATACTCTCTACAGATAAGACAACAATTTAAGTCTCTTGCCTTGAGCCCAAACGTGCAATACGCCATGGACTGCAATGTATTTAGGGGCGGGGACCTAACGGATACAATCCGACGCGCCAGGGCTTCACTATGTAGACTGTTCCAATTTGAATAATGACTAGTGAATGACTCGTGAATGACTAGTGAATGACTTTTGGATGACTACTTAATGACTAGTGAATGAAAATAGGCATACGAAACAAGAATGGATTTCATCACACTTACGTATAAGTGCGGTATATGAATCGGGTGGAATCGATTATGATATATTAAAGGGTCCACTAAAATTAGGCAAACAGGGTGAAAAATGTTGTTTATTTCAGGAACATGGTAAAAAGGGGTTGGAATTGGAATTTACTTAGGGCCTGATTGAAATTACTTTTACAAAACACGAACAAGTTTGGACACATTTACGTATAAGTGCGGTGGATGGGTGGGGTGGAATCGATTATGATGATCTATTTAAGGGTCCACTAAAAGTAGGCAAACAAGGTGAAAATGTTATCTATTTCAGGAACAGGGTAAAAAGGGGTTGGATTTGGAATTTACTTAGGGCCTGATTGAAATTACTTTTACAAAACACGAACGGGTTTGGACACACTTACATATAAGTGCGGTGGATGGGTGGGGTGGAATCGATTATGATGATCTATTTAAGGGTCCACTAAAATTAGGCAAACAGGGTGAAAAATGTTGCCTAATTCAGGAACAGGGTAAAAAGGGGTTGGAATTATGATTTACTTAGGGCCTGATTGAAATTACTTTTACAAAACACGAACGGGTTTGGACACACTTACGTATAAGTGCGGTGGATTGGTGGGGTGGAATCGTGTGAGAAATGTTGTCTATTTCAGGGTCGGAAAACAGGGTAAAAAGGGGTCGTAATTTGCATTTACTTAGGGCCCGATTGAAAGTGGGTATAGGAAACAAGAGTGTGTTTGGACACACTTATGTATAAGTGCAGTGGATGGGTGGGGTGGAATCGCTTAGGGTCTATTGAGGGCATGGATAAAAATAGGTGAAGGGTGTGAAAAACATTATCTATTTCGGTCTATTTCAGGATTAGGGTAGAAAGGGGTCCGAATTTGAATTTACTTAGGGCCCGATTGAAATTACTTTTACAAAACAAGAATGGGGTTGGACACAATTACGTATAAGTGCAGTGGATGGGTGGGGTGGAATCGATTATGATGTATTTAGGGAATGGATAAAAATAGGCAAACAGGGTGAAAAGTGATGTCTATTTCAGGGTTGAGGGTAAAAAGTGGGTTGGAATTTGGATTTATTTAGGGCCCAATTGAAAGTAGGGATACGAAAAAAGAATGGGGTTAATGACACTTAGGTAGAAGTGAGGTGAACGGGTGGGGTGGATTTGATCTGGATGTATTTAGGGGTGGAATAAAATTAGGTAAATAGTGTGATCTATTTCAGGGTTGAGGGTAAAAAGGGGTC
This sequence comes from Polytrichum commune, assembly GCA_950295325.1. NCBI lineage: Eukaryota > Viridiplantae > Streptophyta > Polytrichopsida > Polytrichales > Polytrichaceae > Polytrichum > Polytrichum commune. The sequence continues at coordinate 7,014,052 of OX485807.1, forward strand.
AGTTTACAGGGTAAAAAGGGGTCGTAATTTGCATTTACTCAGGGGCCGAATGAAAGTAGGTATAGGAAAGAAGAACGGGTTTGGACACACTTAGGTATAAGAGCATCCTCACTCGATCTAGGTAAAGCTCACTGCAAACCAAAACCTATCTTTTGACTGACCTAAAATTAGAAACTTAAATTACCATCATTAGAAGCACACCTAAATAAACGTGAGATATTTCTCAAGAAAAAAGAATTGTAAAAATTTGACGTAGGTGAAATCCCTCATTGAAAACACCACATTTTCAAAATTTAGAGGGAGTGTACCAAATCTTGCTTTAAAATGGAAAGATCCTCCCACACTCCCTCCAAATTTTTGACATTTAGAGGGAGTGTGGGAGGATCTGTCCATTTTTAAGCAAGATTTGGTGCACTCCCTCTAAATTTTGAGCAATTTTAAGCAAGATAGGTCTTGGTTTGCAGTGAGCTTTACCTAGATCGACTGAGGATGCTCTAAGTGCGGTGGATGGGTGGGGTTGGATGGATTATGATGTATGTAGGGACCGACAAAAAATAGTGAAAAAGGGTGATCTATTTAAGGGTTGGATGAATGCGGGAGGTAGGAAATAGTGAATTGGATGTTGGGGAGATTTAGGTATGAAGGAGAAAGGTTGCTATTGTGGCGGATTGGGTTTGGTTTCATTCATGTAGGAGCAAACTTTGAATGAAATGGAACGGAACGTAACGTAACAGATTGGGGTGTGAATGGGTTACCCCGGTTAAGCTAGGGTTTCCATACGCAGAGCGTTCCAATTTGAAGAACGATTAAGTAACGACTAGTGAGTTACTCTTGAGCGACTGGGAAGTCAATGTTGATTGACTAGGGAATGACTACTGAATGACAAGCTTATGACCAATTTATGAAAACTGAAAGACTAGTGGTAATCGAACCCCTGATCAGACGCCACAACCCTATAAGCCCGTGAAATATGTTCATTCTGTTGCGTCAAACCTCTGGCCCAAGACATGTGCATAGCCATCTTTATTATTTGGAGGATAATTTCGCCAGGTTAGAGCTAGGAGTGGAACTTATCAGCATGGTCGCAATATATCATCCTATGTGCTGAAAATATACCAACTATGTACCCAACAACATATTCGTCCCCACAAACGTCTACCACGTATTGAATGGAGGGACCAACCCTCGGCGCATTCTTAATAGTCCAATCAGCTACATGTTGCCATGCTCCAAGTTTCCTTTATTCAAATGGGGTCTACTCTATAATATTCCTTAGCATGATTGGCAAATATCATGCAGTATAGAACTTCAGCTTGTGATTTCTCAAACTCAACCGGGTCATATGTAACTAACTGTCGGTCCCCCCCCCAACAATTAGTGAAGAATGCTCACTATTGAGGAGTGTGGACTCACCTGATGTCCATTTTGTGCATAATCAGTAGAGATCCTAGTGCACAACTACTTGAGATCGTGGTGTTTCCAAGCCCACATGGTTACGTGTAGATGTCCTTGCACTTTTTTCTTTAATGGTTTGAGATATATTTCAGGAGATTTATGTAGTATGAGCATAGAACCTACAACTTAATTCAAGGGATGCAATCGTCTCACAGTAATTTGTGATTGGCAAACCACAAGAAGGGGGCATATACCCTCTGACCAACTAGTCAAGGTTGTTGACTAGTGAATGACTAGTAAATGACACGGGGATGACTAGTGCATGATTGCCCACATGTTTAGATATGTCTGGTTACATGTGAACGACTAGTGTGTGAGTACTCTACGACCAGTTTATGACAGGTTGTCAACCAAGAAATGGGTGGATACAACCATGTTTAGGGGCCTAATATTAAAGTACCTAATATGTGCATAGTGGCAAGCCTGCAGGTTACATGGACCATCGAAGACTCCCTCTTAGTGATAGGAGACGGCAACAACTTCGAGACGACCATCTGTGGAGGAGGGAGCAAGAGAGGGCCAGATTGTATGGCTTGAGACGAATTCATTGCCCATGCTCCAAATGCAAGGGACGGGTTCAATGCTCTATTGCAAAAGTGAAGGACCATCTAATCCGAAATGGGAGGGAACCCAGCTTCAGAGTGTGGAGGGGGCCTGGAGAGAGGGACGGATCCGATGAGGAGTGGGAACATGAGCTTAGTAGACCCCCAGGAGCACATGACGGACACATTGACGAAGGGTTGGATATGCACGCGATGGTTGAGGACGCATTCACAAAAATTGATGAGGCACCAGCCCCCCCCACTACATTGGAAGATCAGTTGGAGGACATAGTAATAGGTGCCTTCACAGTCGTCGATGAGCTGGCCCATGATGACCACGAATTTTCTGACGATGAGCTAGAGGACGAGGTTTTGGGGGAAATTGGAGGTGGCATTGCAGAGGAAGACAATTATGGTGATCCGCACGAGTTGGAAACATCAATTGAGGAGTTGTACCATGGAGCCAAGTCTTCGGTGTTGGCCGCCACGATATTGATAATGACATTGTGTACGGTCCATGGTGTGAGCAACAAGTTTGCGGACCAGCTATTCACCCTCTTCCGCGAACACCTACTACCCAGTGAGAATATGCTACCCAAAAACCTCCATGCTGCAAAAGGCTTGATTCGGAAATTAGGATTGAATTACAATACAATTCATGCATGCCAAGCAGGTTGTGTATTATTTAGAGGGCAATATGAAGGTGCAACTCATTGTCCAAAGTGTAAGAAACCACGTTACAAAGACGAGGCCAATAAACGGAGGCCTTGGAAAGTACTTAGACACTTTCCCCTAATTCCAAGACTAAGGCGTATGTTCCGTACACCCACAATATCTAAACTCATGGTGTGGCATGCAAAGAACACAAGCAGTGATGGATTGGTAAGACATCCTTGTGATTCAAAGGCATGGAATCACGTACATGAAAATGTAGATTATAGTTTTGGCCAGGAAAACCGCAACATTCACTTAGGAATGGCGGCCGATGGAGTAAACCCTTTCAAGTTGCAACGTACGAGTTGGAGTACATGGCCAGTAATGTTGTTAAATTACAACATACCCCCATGGTTGACTACGAAGAAATTTTTCATAATGTTGGCGTTGCTAATCCCGGGAAAACAGTCTGTGACATCTCAATTCTTCGATGTGTACTTGGAACCATTGGTAGAGGAGTTCATCCAACTATGGAAGGGTGTGGATGCTTATGATGTGCTCAAAGAGGTGGGGTCAAGGGCCTTCAAACTTAGAGCAATTTTGTTGTGGACCATACACGATTTTCCTGGTTATGGGACAGTTGCAGGTGTTGCACATCAGGGCTATGCGGCATGTCCTGTGTGTGGGCCTCATTTTAAAGGTGAACATTCTATCGAACTTGGAAAGCAAACCTATACAGACACAAGGAGGTGGCTTGCCCATGACGATCCGTGGAGATCACCGGAAATGAAAGACCACTTCAATGGACGTATAGAAGTTCGCGGTAAGCCCAATGTGGTTAATGCAAATGAGCAAATGCAGCGAGCCACCGAATATCAAACCTGGTTGGATGCAGGCAACAAAGAGGGTGCCGCTGGAGACCCCTCCAAAACACACGGCGTGAAAAGGAGGAGCATCTTACACAACCTGCCTTATTGGAAGGTATATGTTCCAGCTGCTTTGACTCAATTGTTGTATGCATCCTCACAGGGAACGACATGTCCAACTTAAAAAATACTAAAAAACGACTGAATGTGCTCATAGATGGCATAGACAAGTGCACGTGTCAGAAGCATTTAGTTGTTGAGTAGTAGTAGAATAGTCGTTTACCATACACATGGGCACATGTCCATTAACATAGTCGTTTGAAAGTCGTTTACAATACATATGTTCAACCAAGGGAAATGACTACGAGAAACTACACGTCTGGAAACGTGGCAACACAGACGAGAGTATATGCTCCCACGACCCATCCATTAGTACAGTCGGTGCGTTACAATACGTCCACAATGACACAAAATTAGTAGTCGTTGTAGACATCAACGACGTAAACGCTAGTCGTAATCGTAGTCGTTATCGGACGAGTTTCCGCAGGGTCCTTTCACTAACTAGTATATGACTATATTGCCAGGATCTACTCATACGATACACCCTGGATGTTATGCATTGTGAGGCAAACTTTTCGAAGAACATATTGAAGACCGTCACAGGACACAAGGACACAGTAAAGGTCCGCCGCGACCTGCAACGCAGAGGCATCAGGCCGCATTTGTGGCTCATTCCCCACCCAAGGAAAAATGGGAAAATGTTGAAACCGGCGGCCCCGTATGTGTTGACAAGCGAAGAGTTCGAAGTATTTAGCAGTGTTATCGAGAACCTGAAGACACCATCAGGACATGTTTCCAACATGGCTCAGTACGTACGGAAGAGGACGTTCGGGGGTTTAAAGTCTGTGGTACAACTTTTTGGTCTCAGAATAGTCATTTTAGGATTTTGATAGGATGTGAATTCATATCGACACTTGCAATGTGAAATGGACACTAAAGTAAGTTATTAGTGATCAATTATCCGAAATGAGCTAAGGGTGAGACATTTAGTTCATATGAAACAGTTCCAAGAGGAAGAGTCTTTTGGGCAGGGCAATAGACATGTGACCAAGTCGAAGAGACTTATGAAATCTGGCCCCAAGAGGCAAGGAAGCTAGTTCAGGGGATATAAAGGAGAAGAGGGGGAGGAGAAGGGAGTTCCTCTCGAAAAGAGAGTCTCCCTCGTCTTGCAGTTTTTGAGCGAGTCTAACTTGGGTGTGAAGCCCTTTTGAATGTACATTTTACTCTACATAATATAAGCGTGAAGCTATTTTGTCAATTCTATGTGAGAAGATTGAATTTGTTGTGTGGGTATACGTTGTGAATTAATTGAGTCAGAGTATATTTCCTGGTTTCGGGAAGAATCCAGAGTGAAGTTGCGACGTCTTACTTCTGTGAAAGAAATAAATTAATTGTCGTGTGATTTCAATGGTGAAAGTCTATCAGTCACCGGGTTTGAATGTGAAATTCCAACGTGACTGATTGGTAGTGGTCCTCTCGGGAAGGGAGAGACAATCTCTCTACAGTTGCTGGAGTCTACCTTGTTTAATTACTCTTGGCGTGAAGCCTATTGAAGATTGTAAATCGTGTCTTATGATTCACTCCCGGTAATGGAAATGTAAGTTCGCATTGTGAACTCATCATGTCGTCATCGGGTGAATGTGAAATTTGTCCCTTCAGTGTGTATTCGGCCATGAGAATTGATTGGATTAATCCCACTCTATCTGATGTGAATTCAGGGTAGAAGTTTGAGAAACATCCTGTCTTCTCTTTGGAAATTCCTATACAGGTGCAAGTTGAAATCAAACATCGGTGAAAGAAGTGAATTCTATTTACCTTTGTCTTGTGATTGTCTGAGGTGAAACTGTGCGAAGCAGTTTAACCATATTATATCCTTTGGGCTTATCTATGTGCATGAGTGGAATGAAGAATGTGAAATTCCGTGAGAGCCACTTTATGTCTTAATTCTGTAAATTTAATCAGGAGACTCCAAGCCAAATAAGTAAGTGTGTCTGGACGCCTGAGGTGATAAGTGTCTTAATTGAATGCAAGAACTTATTTCAGTGAGCAAACCCCCTTCCTTTCATGGTTGTGATGGTCGTGGTTAACTTACCGTGAATGATTGAAGTCGAACTCTCGATCAGAATGAAAATCCAGTGTCGAAAACTCATCAGCCAAAGGGAAGAGAGTAGTGGAGATCACTCGAGATGAATTCAGTATAGAAGATATCTTGAAGTCAAATCCTTAGATAACATACTTATTTGATAACTAAGGTGCTATTTGAGTGAAGGAAAATACATGTCCACACAAAGTTTGTCTGTAACTCCAAACGGATAACAACGTTATGTTTTCAGAGTAGAGATTCGTCGGTGGAAATCACTACTGAATTAAGTGTCGAGTGAGCAGGTGTAATGAGGCTCTGAAAGTTTGCCGCGATGGAGTTTGCTAAGTGGTAGTAGCAATTATCACCTTGAGAGAGAGTGCGAAGATTGTTCTGTCGAAGCACTTTGTCTGATGCACGGAATCGGTGTAGTGATTACTCACCATAATGATGTGGATAAGCTCAAATGCATTCAAAGGAAGAAGTGTTGCTGTGATAAACTTGTCGCCAATTGCGAAGAGGGGGAACGAAAAGCGTAGATGTGGCCGATCGGAGAGGAAGTCGCGCGCGCGGGAGTGAAGACTGAAAAGGAAGGAGTCGCGGGAGAAGCGTGGGTATTTAACCCATATCGTTAGGGGGAGCACTCAAAGGCAAGCATAAAAGGAGGAGCAGCCTACTCCTTAGCCGAGAACAAGACGTTGACTTGGTTACTGGATACTAAGACTATGGCCCTCTCTATGAGACGTGACTTGACACTGGTTACTTGTGACTGTTATTGGTGACTAGACTATGGCCGTGCCGTGCAGACTATGGTCCTACCGATTAGACTCTTACGGTCCCGGTCCGGTTCAGTTCGCTTCGCTTAGACTCGGTCACTAGGTTTCTGTCACACGTTAGACTTTTGTTAATTTTAATAATTTATTTTAATGCATTCAATTCCACTGAGATAGTGTTAAGTCTAAAACTGACTAAGGAAATAATTCATTACTGTGGTCGATAACTAATTTAATTAAATCCATCATTTAACCATAGGAGGAGTCAATTGTGAACATAATATCCTTACTGACTGTGGTGTGGCCTTTCGATACTTGGCTACTTTACTGAAGAGACTATGGTTCACCTCAAGGAGTTTTTGCCTTGGGTTTCTGAGACTATGGCGTACTCAAATGTCTATGGCTGAGCTGTGACTCCCTGAATTGCAAAACACATTATAAGAGTGATGTTACTGATGAGAGTGGGTTGTGAGGGAGTGACTGATCAATTGCATGTACTGCTGTGAGTGACCCTCAACCTTAATTAAATCAATCCTAAAACTCATTCTAGAAGTCTTTTTCCCTGTGTTTGTTGTCCTAAATACATCTTAATTCTCTTGTAATTTATCAATTAACTCAATGGTGATCCCTAGATGCAACACCTGACACTCATTTGGCCTTCCCTGTGTGGTTTTCTTAATTGGAACCCAATCTAAAAACCTATCTACATTTTGGCATGACTACCATGTGCTTATGCAGCAAATCATGCCACTAGCACTACGAGGTCTTTTACAACCTGGTCCACGAATGGCGGTGATGAGGATTTCGAAAGTGTTCCGAAGGATATGTGGGAGTGTTTGGAACCCATTGGAGTTTGAAGCTCTTCAGGCGGACGTCGCACGGAGCATGGCACTTCTGGAGATTCATTTCCCTCCCTCATTTTTTGACATTATGACGCATTTATTGTATCACCTTGTCGATGAATTGGACATGTGTGGTCCCGTCTCCACAAGGTGGATGTATCCTATTGAAAGATACATGAAAACCCTAAAGCATTATGTTCGGAACATGGCAACACCGGAGGCATGCATGGCGGAGGGTTACGCGAGGGATGAATGCCTAGGTTTCATCACGGAATATCTACACAAGTTTGAAGTGGTTGACCGTCGAGTATGGGATGCGGATGAGGAGTACGGAGTACGGAGATGCAGAGGAGGTGCTAGAAGGGGCAGGAACAAAGTACTTGATGACACCAGCATTGAGAGATGTAGCCCACCAATATGCTTTGACGAATTTATCCCTCATGGCACCTTTGCATAGGTGAGTGTGACCGTAATTTTTTTTATTGCACATTATTGTGTCAATGTGCCCTGTTATTTTGCAAAAATATGAACGCCTCTGTAAACCCCTACTGCCTGAGCGGGCGGATGAGTCCGTCATGAATAATGAATGACTAGTGAATGACTAATGAGCGACTAGTGAGCGACTCGTGAATGACTATTGAATGACTTATGAGCGACTAGTTAGCGAGTGGTGAAGGACTAGTGAATGACTTATGAGGGACTATTGAGCGACTGGTGTATGACTATTGAATGACTGGTTGGATGTACAGGCAATGGAAAGTGGAACAGGAGGCAAATCCCAACATATCGGCTTTTGGAAAATGGATTAAAGACGTAGTACGCAATCACCCTGTTGACCCGAACGATGAGGATGACATGGATAGGGTTCTGATGTGCAGCAGACCGTCACAGTTAGCCACACGATATACGAGGATGAAGGCATATGGAAACCACTTTCGGGTGGAGGACCAACAGTCCAGGACATTAAAAACCTACGATAGCGGAGTTGCCTCTGTGTTTCACATGCCCTACGAGGGTTCGGAGGAGGTGACATTGAATTATGTGGGAGTACTAAAGGATATACTAAAATTGAACTATGGGCCAATTCGTACACCTGTCATACTTCTTAGGTGCGAGTGGATGAAGCAATTTAACAATCGGGGCAACCCAACGTATGTAAGAGATGAGGCTGGATTCATGGTCGTGAATTTCCGCCACAGGGTTCCTCAGATGTTGGATCCGTTCATATATCCCAGCCAAGCGACTCAAGTATTTTGGTCAGACGAAGTGCGGAAACCGGGGTGGAAAGTAGTCTTGGCAAAGGAGGCACGCTCCCAAAGACATGAACAGAGCACACAAGATGTCTTCATGACCACCACCGAAGAAACGGATGGCATGCAGTTGGCAAACCATGTGCCTCCCCCGCCCACCACAGCGTCATTGGTGGGAGCCATAGAACTATCAGATTCCGATAACTCATTAGCACTAGCTAAATTTTAGGTGTTTGTTTTTACAGAAGCCTAGCTGGGGTCACAAATGTCCTTAGTGGTTGTATTTAACAATATTGTGACTGAACTACAACTCCACTATGACTAAGACGTCCACGTCATCGAGTACGTGGCATGATAAATGAAAAAGATTGTTCTTGCCCAGTGCCCTCCATTGAACACATGATTTCAGACCTGCATCATATGTGCACATTGGCAATGTATATCTTCCATATATGTACTTGCAATCTGTTGGAGAGTCATGGTTAAGTATGGGTTAGTGAAGGGCAACACAGAAATGACTGCACAGTTGCTATGTGAGAGTTGTTTTGGCACGTCACACCGGCATGGATGAGTTGGACGATGAATAACTAACCTTTCACCAAAAGTTGCACATGTCATCCACGAGTCATTTCAGTAACTGAACAATGACTAAACGCTTGTACACGTCATCCCAATCTTGGCGGGCGTGTGAGTCAGTCATTGAGCTCGAAATTCGTAGTCATTCTTTTGACAGGTCACTATTATCGAGAATAATTTTCACTCAATTAATTCCTAATTTCCACGTCATTAGAGGGATGTAAGTGCCACATCACATATTTGTGTTATTTTTAAATAATAGTAAACCCGTAGTCGTTAAATCACGACCAGATAATGACTAACAGTCAGCCACGTCAAGATATTCTATCCACGTCATACACGAATGGATGTAGTGGATGAAATTTGTTAGACATAAAATGAGTATGTTGTGCGGTCGTCAACAGAGTTCATCTTTAGTCATTTAAATGACTAAACAATGACTCACATGTTAGCCACGTCACACAAGGTGACTTCATCAGGCATCACAGTCGTTTAATGAGTTGTTTAGGACACTGAGTCATTGATACCCTGGTTGGAATGGACAAGGTTTGTTGTAGTGCCTTGCCCCGACTGCCAAACCAGCTAAACGAGCCACACCAGCTAAAACGACCACTAAACCAGCCCCTAGACCTAAGACACCTAGACCAAAGACCATTAAGCTGAAAATACACTATACGGCCGAATCGTTGGATTCGGACCCTGGAACTCTAGAAGAGGCCCAATCCAGGGCAGACTGGCCCATGTGGCAACAGGCCCTAGAGGCAAAATATAATTCACTTCGGAAACACAAGGTGTTTGGTCCGACAGTGAATAACTTGGACAAGCATCCAATAGGACACAGATTGATATTCACAAGGAAATTTGATGCAAGCGGGGCCATTACAAGATACAAGGTACGTCTAGTCGCTCAAGGTTTTTCACAAAGACTAGGGGTCGATTTTGACCAAACCTATTCTCCTGTAATGGACACTATATCTTTTAGATTCTTGCTTGCATTAACTGTTCAATTATCATTGCATATATATCTCTTGGATGTTGTCACAGCCTATTTGCATGGTGTCTTAGACACAAAACTGTTTATTGTACCGCCACCTGGCTTTATGCGGTCCATACCCGCGGCCATACCCGGCAAGCACACGGGTTTGCAGATAATGAAAGCTTTATACGGACTGAAGCAGGCCGGGAGGACCTGGTACCACCATTTGTGCAATTATCTGATTTCTAAAGGTTTCGTTCATAACCCGACCTTACCGTGTATATTTACTTTGGTAAATGCTAATGGTTTTATCATAGTGGCAGTTTACGTCGATGATCTAAACATAATTGGTATGCCTGAATTATGCAAGTACACTCAAGATCTACTGGTACAACATTTTGACATGAAAATATTAGGAAAAACAACATATTGCCTAGGGCTGCAGATTCAGCACTTTGAGGATGGTAGTATTTTGTTACATCAGCAGGCATATATCCAGAAATTACTAAAAAGTTTTAATATGGATCAAGCCCATTCGTTGGCTACCCCTATGATAGGTAGAAATAAGATTAGGGAAGACCCCTATCATCCTCGTGAGGAGGAGGAGGAGGTTATTGATAAAAAGAAATACCTCACGGCTATAGGGGCATTCACCTATCTTACTACGCATACTAGGCCGGATATTGACTTTGCTACTAGCATGCTTGCTAGACATAGCCAAAATCCTACTGCTAGGCATTGGAATGGAGTAAAACACTTATTAAGGTACTTACGGGGAACCGAAGACTTAGGTTTGTTTTACAGAAAATGCCAAAATCAAGAAATTACAGGTTATGCCGATTCAAGCTTCAACACGGACGAGATTGCAGGCAAGTCCCAAACGGGATACATATTCATCCGAGACGGAGCCCCGATTTCGTGGAAGTCAGTAAAGCAAACAGTTACTGCTACATCAACTAACCACGCTAAGTTACTGGCGTTCCATGAAGCTGCTAGGGAAGCAATTTGGCTACGAACTTTGGAGGGCATCATCACTAAGCAATGCAATATCAAGACTCAAGAGAAACCAACAGTGATATATGAGGACAATGCCTCATGTGTGAGGCAAATGCAATCAGGTTTCATTAAAGCTGATAGGACAAAGCATATTAGCCCTCATATATTCAACTTCTCTCAAGACTTAGTTGAGAGTGGTCAAATAGAAATCAGAAAGATAGAATCTGAAAATAACATAGCAGATATGCTAACTAAAACACTCCCAGCCTATAAGCACAAGAAACTTGTAGAGGCTGCAGGTATGAGATCATTTTCTGATCTTAACCGAAATGAATGACACTCTTTTCTTTACTGAGGTTTTATCCCATTGGGTTTTACTTAGTAAAGTTTTTAACGAGGTCATCTCTAGGTTGAGGAGGAGTGTTGTAGAGGTAGGCATCTACATCCTAGACGTAGACAGCCACGTAGCAACCTCGAGATTAGCAAAGGCTTAATTAGAAGTCTCCAGCTCTAATTAGCCTGGTCCAGGGTCCGAGGAGGAGCTGGATGCTTATCTCAACTACCGAGCATTAAGGAGGGAAGCCGCCGTTTGAACTACGAAGTCAGGAGTATCTTTCAGAGGCTTTATGACTACTATGTACACACTTATAGTATATAAGGAGGCCTCTCCTTGAGGACCTCCACTTCTTGTTTTTGCACCGTTATGATGTTGCTCTGACCACCTGATTTCTCTCCCTTTATAACAATGTGCTCACCATTTCACCAAGTACTCCTTTGTGCATTTTGTTTCCTTTTCACTTGGGCTTCCTACATTTGAGGATGCCCTCTTACCTCATGTTCCAAATGACCTCGACAAGGTCGGAAGGTGGCCTACTCACTTGCTTGTGATCGGGCCACAAGGTGTATTCCGTAAATGGCTTTAGTAATGAGACATGAAATGTTAGATGCACTTTGATCTCGGGCGGTAATTCCAACTTATATATGTCCTTGAACATTTGTTCCACAATGGGAAACGGAGCTCCAATTTTGGACATGAACTTTGGAGTAAGGCTTTCCCCAAGGTGAAGTTGTCCACATTCAACAACACCTTATTGGCCCACCTCATACTCCACTTCGCATCTTCCGGCATTGACTTGCACTTCGTAGCACCTTCGGGCTTTCTCCACCAACAACTTGCCTCCAAGGATGATGGTGAAGTGGCTCCAGAGGTGGAACTCGTCTGCAGCAATTCGGGATGCGCATCGGTTTTCCAAGGCTAACTTCGCCGACACCAAGTTTCTAGAATGGCTGAATCGGGCAACATGGTGGGCTCAGGTTAGTGTTGATCTTAAAATTTATGATGTCATTTGACTGTGCTCTAGGGCACTGCCATTAACGGGACTGCTAAGGGCGGGGGTTGGGTAGAGAGGGTTTATGGGCCAGAAATGGTCGGGTGAGAGGGTAGACCGAGACATGGAAGAGGAGAGCAAAAGCCCCACTAAGGCAGTGCATCGAGGGTGCTGATGAGAGAGGGAGTTGTGGAAAGGGTGGCAAGCTATAAGACAAAATCTAATTTTTTAACATTGTGTGGTGTGCATGGCCTCAACAGACGAGTTCTGATGTCTCTTCTGAGTTCGGACGAGTTCCGCAGTGGAGGATGACGAGCTCTTCTCGGGTGTTCTCACAAACCTGGGGGAGAATATTAACTACAATCCCGATGGCGAAGATCCTATCTTGACTATCTTCGATTACGTGGAGGCCATGAGGTGTCAGCTCTGGGAGATTGCCTTCTTCATAGAGTTGGGTGGATATGAGCCCAAGATGAGTGCTCATATTTGTTTTATGTTTAGGATCTACTTAGAATTGCATTTGGAGTGTTGTTAAAACAATCAAAAGTATAAAAATAGTGAGGCTTGGTGTGGATTTATGTTTAGGCCTTAAGCCATTTTGTGTGGTGAATTAGAAGCTTAGTGACATTAGGGAGTGTTTTGATTAGAGGAGTAGTGCTTGATGAGGCAAGGGGAAATGCCTTTGATTTAAATGTTTGAATTATAACATGTTCTTGTTGGTTTAGGGGGTGAGGGTTTAGTGGATAGGATAAGGTCCTACTAAGAAGGAGAGGATTAGAAGGTTGTGGTCTTGGGTGCACCTTCCTTCACTCCTATCCTCTCAACCTTCTCCTCTCTTTCCTCATTCCATTTCTCTCTTCAATTCTCTTTCTCTTCTCCTCTCTCTCTCGCTCTCTTCTCTAGGAAGTTGAGCTCTTAGAGCTCGGGAAAAAATGTGGAATTAGGTAGGGGACTTAGTGGGATTAGTGGAATTAGGTAGGTGAATTAGGGGGAGGCCTTGGAGAAGCTCTCTTTTGTTCATTTTCTGGTTTTTGTGGTTGAGGGTGGAGAAGCTTAGTTAGAAGTAGCCGCAGCTAATGTCGCAACCCTTGCTAGCCCCCCTTGACAATCTTGCCGATTTTCAATTCTAGCAAAGGTTACGAGCACTAACCATTCGCATTCCGCCATGCTAATGGTTAGCTCCTCCTACCCCGGACCTTATAGTTCATAGGAGGGAACCAACCCTCCTACTTTGCTTTCGGGACTCACCCCTTAATCGGTAACTCATTTCTTGGATGTGGACTTCCATCCATGGAAGTCCAATCCTATGTTGATCATCGCGTTGCCGGAGCAACACTACAACAACCCGAACCATACTAGGCAACTATGGCCTCACAATGGGCCAATGCCCATGGAGGCCGTGCCGTTCGGCCTCGGGTGGGTGAGGCCACACCACCTCACCCATATAAGCCTCTAGGACTTCACGCGGGGCCCCTACCCCACCGTCAACCAACCTCTTGTCTCTCCACCAAGAGTTGGGGCCAAGTGGACATTCTCCCTTAGCCGCTGGGCTAAGAAGCCTCTAGCAGCTTCAGACCATCATAACTTCCTTGTATGATGTCCGAGGCTAGCAACCAACCACTCCATCTTCATCTACGTTTCACGTAGATGCCGATGGACTCCTCACTTGCCCCATTTGGGCAAGTTATGAGGACGTTATGCCTCTTTGAACCTTGGCAGTCCCGGGAGTCACTCCCAGGCACTGCTGCACCAGGGCGCTGTCCCGGGACAGCGCCCCACTCAAATGGCCATAACTCCTAGCTCACACCTCCGATTGAGGTGTTCTTGAGCATTCTAGAATCACCACGCCATGAGCTACGCATAGCTCATGGCCTTACCCTTGTGCCTCCTAGTCTCCGTGGGTGGGAGGCGTTCCCAACGCCCGGGGCCCTCACCCACACTAGGATCACTTGGGCCCTCTCACCAATGGCGCCACAAGTCCCGGGTGTCACTCCGGGGTCCCCCTTGTGCCCATGGTGTTTCGGGCACTCCTTATGGAGAGGTGCGCGACACTCACCCCCACCAAACGGAGTCGATGCCCTCATCGACTATACTTTTAGTCGGCACACCAATTCTCAAGTTGCCATCCTCTATGGTGCGGCATTGTGTTTACCTTAGGGCGCGACCCCCACAATGCATCTTCAAATTTGGCATGGTCCCAAAGGTGTCGTTCCTAGGTGGTCCGTTAGCGACCTTGGATCTCTCATCCAAGGACCTAACCTATACTAGACCCACCTACTTTGGGACTCACTTGGGTTGCCCCTCCTTTGGGGCCTCCCCCGTTAGGCTCCACTAGCCTAACATGACACATCTAGGCGAGACCTCAACGCTTCCACTAAGTTGTCTCGGTTGCAACTCCGAGATGGCTTTCCATTGTTAAGCCACGCCTCGATCGCACGGGGGTGATGCCAAGTCCCGCCCGACTCGGTTCCCACTTTGCTCTTTCGAGACATGGGTTCATGACTCCCATGCGCCAACTCTTGTTAGCTCGCGGGTAGCACTTTTATGAGCACGCGCCATCACCTTGTCCCCGCCCGGACAAGCCCACAACTAAGAAGTTTCTTGGTTTTATCCAAGGCCCGTCCAAGCCATGGCCCCCAATTACTCGGCTTACCCAACCTAGTTTGGCATGTCTATTCCCCCTCTTCCATTAACCAAGCACAAGTACAAGACTAGGACCTCATCTCATACTTTTCTCTTTGCACCACTAAAGTTTGGATTTTATTCCCTCAAGCCAAAGAACAAGTTCATGTTGTGGAGTAATTAACCTCGAAGCTAAGTATGCTACTAGCGTCTCTCCCCCACTAAAGGAGATTGATGTCCTCATCAATGCCTACGCTTCATTTTATTGGAATCCTTCGCCTTAGTTTCTTCAAAGTGCTTTACCAATTCCTTGGCGTTCATCATGTCTCTTGCCGCTACCCAAACGACTTCTTTCTCATGGTATCCTCACCATTTCACCAAGTACTCCTTTGTACATTGTCTTTCCTTTTCATTTGGGCTTCCTACACTTGAGGATACCCTCCTACCTCATGTTCCAAATGAAGTCCACAAGGTCGGGAGGTGGCCTAATCACTTGCTTGTGATCGGGCCACAAGGTGTCGTCCTTAAATGGCTTTAGGAATGAGACATGAAATGTCGGATGCACTTTGATCTCCGGCGGTAATTCCAACTTATACATGTCCTTGAACACTTGTTCCACAATGGAAAACGAAGCTCCAATTTTGGACATGAACTTTTGGAGTAAGGCCTTTGGGCAAGGTGAAGTTGTCCACATTCAACAACACCTTATTGGCCCACCTCATACTCCACTTCGCGTCTTCCGGCATTGATTTGCACTCCGTAGCACCTTCGGGCTTTCTCCACCAACAACTTGGTCATCTCCAAGACTTGTTTACCATCCTTGGCCAAGTCCTCACCATCTAGGTTGAACTCTAGTGCTAAATGTGCCCCCTCGAGAGCTAGGTTAATAGGTTGGAGCGCATCCACTCCATAAGCCACCACGAAAGACCACCCCTTGGTAGCCAAGTGCGTGGCTACATTGCAATTACACTCCGCTCGACCCACATAGTCCACCCAATCTCCTTGGTCCGCCCCCACCAAGTTCCTCAAGTATTGCTTCAAGACTCCATTCACACGCTCCGCTTCCCCATCCATTTGGGAATGCAAGGTCGTGCTAAACATTAGTTTCATTCCGACCTCCTTAGAGGAATGCATTGAAAATGCACTTGTGAACTTTGGATCTTGATCCCACACAATCACTCTTGGCAACCCGTGGTGCCTCAACCATCCTTTGAGAAAAGGCTATGCGGTCTCCAACGCGGTGGCGGTTCCCACAATCGGCACCATGTGTGCCAACTTGGCAAACCGGTATACCATCAACAAGATGGCATCATACCCATGTGACTCCGGCAAACTTGCCATCAAGTCCATGCACATACTATGCCATGGCGCCGACGGGATAGGCAACGGTTGCAAGAAACCGCCTTGCTTTTGGTAAGAGGCTCGGTTCACTTGGCACTTTAATTCAAGCCTTCACAAAGTGGGCTATATCTTCCTTTTATGCACCACCAATGGTAACTCCATGACACCATTCTATGGTGGTTTTTTCTTTCTCCTCTATGGCCGGCAATAGGACTATCACATTCTTCCTTCAAAACCGATAGCCTTTACTTGCCTTGTGGCACATACACCCAACTTTGTTTGCACTTGAACAATCCGTCCACCAACTTAACCTCTTTGAGCACCTTGCTCTTGCGAAGCTCACCTAAAAGTTTTCGTGCCTCGGGGTAGTTAATTTACCCCTCCCGTATCTTGCATCACAAGTTTCCTTCGCCGGCACACATTAGCCACAAGGTTTGGATGGTTCTCATTGCTTGGAACTCTTCCCGTCTACTTAGCGCATCCGGCACCACATTTCCACGGTCCGGTTTGTGGACCAAATCCACCTTCATAAGCGCCAAACTATCATGCCACCGCAATGACTTGGCGCTCACTTGCGATTGAATGTCAAAATTCTTTTAGGACACATTGTCCATGTAGACCTTTGATTTGTGCGACCCCAAATAGTGTCGCCACATCTTCAAGCAATGCACTACTGCAAAAAAGTTCTTTGTCATGAGTTGGTTGTCTTCTTTGACAACCATCGAGCTTCATGCTCGCATATGCAATGGCCATCCATCTTACATTAACAATACACCATTGGCACAGTTACTTGCCCCCATATGCACCTCAAAAGGTTTGTCAAACTCCACGAACTTGAGCACGGGCGGCAAAGAGAACTTGGTCTTAAGCTCCCCAAAGACTTGGTTGCAAGGCTCATCCCAATTGTGGGATAGCCATTTCTTCCACAAGTCGGATAAGGTCGGATAACCATCGAGCTTAATGCTCTCATATGCAATGGCCATCCATCTTACATTAACCATCCGCCAATGGCAAAGTCACTCGCCCCCCATATGCACCTCAAAAGGTTTTTCAATCTCCGCGAACTTGAACACGGGTGGCAAAGAGGACTTTGTCTTAAGCTCCCCAAAGACTTTGGGACAAGGCTCATCCCACTCTTGAGATAGCTTTTTCTTTCACAACTCGCACAAGGTTCAACAACCTTTAAGCTTAATGGTCCCATATGCAATGGGCATCCATCTTGGATCAACATCCGCCAATGGTAAAGTCACTTGCCCCCGTATGCACCTCAAAAGGTTTGTCAAATTCCGCGAACTTGAGCACGGGCGGCGAAGAGAACTTCGTCTTAAGCTCCTCAAGGACTTGGTGGCACGGCTCATCCCACTCTTGGGATAGCCATGTCTTGCACAAGCCAGACAAGGTTTAACAACCATTGAGCTTATTGCTTTCATATGCAATGTTCCTTCATCTTGGATCAACATCCGCCAATGGTAAAGTCCTTCGTCTCCATGTGCACCTCAAAATGCTTATGAAAACCTGGAAACTTAACCACATCTTGTGAAGGGAACTTGCTCTTGAGCTTCCCAAGGTCTTGGTGACAAGGCTCATCCCACTCTTGGGATAGCCATTTCCTTAATAAGTTGACTAAGGTCCTAGTAACCTTAAAACAAATCTAGAATGAAGTGGTGGTAGTAGTTGGCTAGGCCAACCAATGACCTAAACCTTTTTTGAGTCAAGGGCCAATTCTCCTCTTGGATTGCCTTGAAATTCTTCATGTTTGTCCACCAACTTCCTTTGTCACCACATGCCTCAAGAACTCAATTATTTCTTGAGCAAAGTTGCAATTCACTCCTTGGCGGTAACATTTTGAATAACACATTGGTGAATACATCCTTGTATCTCACCAACATCCCATAAGTATGGTTTGGGGGAGGCCCATCTTTCCTAGCCTCCCCATGAGTTCCTTGGAGTTGCTCCAATTGAACCACGACCATTATGTTTACTATTTTTCATTTGGTTCATTAAGACCAAATTCAACTTGGGTCCTCCTACCATAGGAGTCCTTGTCAATTTGTAGTTCAATTCTTTGCCATCATGGCATATCACAAATGCACCGCAAGCTCATCGGCTTGCACCTCACATCTTTCATGTGAGTTTCAAAGAAGGCGGCCTTCATAATGACATGCATTTCATCTATTTCACTTGGTGTGAAATTTTGACAAAAATCCAATGTCCCACATTGAAAGGTTACATGCATCGCGGCCTCCTTTGTCTCATGCGGTTTGCCCTTTCCAAACCGCACCTTGGTGGGCTTGCCCGTTCTACCAATAGGCAAGCCCCAACTCCCTTATGAGTTTTGGGCTCAAGAAGAAGTCGTAGCCTCTTTGTCAATACACGAGACATTTCTCCCATTCATTTGAGCCTCAAGGTACAAAAGACTTGGCCTCGGCTTAAGGCTACTAGCCTTGGCCACAATGCCATCATCTTACATTCGGTTCGTGGCACAAGTATTATTTGGCGGGGTACCTATCTCCCCTCAACGTCCATTGTTGTAATGCACCGTCAAATTGCTTAATGGGGTCATCGGCCTTGATGCTCATGGCAATTTTGATGATCCCCACCACAACCTCAATAAACTTTGGAAATTTGAACTTGGTCTTCACCACCCGCTTTTGAAACCCACCTAAAACGATGCATTTCTTAGAAAGCTCGTTCATCTAAGATGTACAATTCATTTGGGTGTGAAATGCGCGCATATACGCCTTAAGAGGCCCGGACGCCTCATTTCCACCAAATTCATTCCAACATCAATACCTTCCTAGCATTTCGAATTGGAATTTCAATCGAACATTAATGCCCTCCAAGGTTTTGGGTGCATTCGGTATTCTAGGCCCCAAATGTTTTTTTTTTTGAGGTGTGCGGGAGCCCTTTCAAAGGACTCCACCATCATGCCCACCATTGTCATTAGAACTAATGGTATGGTCAAATTCCATTTACACATGATCTTTGTTCCAATTTGAGCCTCACAACCTTGTGGAAACCCCGGGCTCACCATCATAACCCGCATTTTTGATAGCCATGTTTCCCTCAAAGTGCGAGCTCAAAACTTGGAACCCTGCTCTGATACCACGTGTCGCAACCCTTGCTAGCCCCCCTTGACAATCTTGCCAATTTTCAATTCTAGCAAAGGTTACGAGCACTAACCATTCGCATTCCGCCATGCTAATGGTTAGCTCCTCCTACCCCGGACCTTATAGTTCATAGGAGGGAACCAACCCTCCTACTTTGCTTTCGGGACTCACCCCTTAATCGGTAACTCATTTCTTGGATGTGGACTTCCATCCATGGAAGTCCAATCCTATGTTGATCATCGCGTTGCCGGAGCAACACTACAACAACCCGAACCATACTAGGCAACTATGGCCTCACAATGGGCCAATGCCCATGGAGGCCGTGCCGTTCGGCCTCGGGTGGGTGAGGCCACACCACCTCACCCATATAAGCCTCTAGGACTTCACGCGGGGCCCCTACCCCACCGTCAACCAACCTCTTGTCTCTCCACCAAGAGTTGGGGCCAAGTGGACATTCTCCCTTAGCCGCTGGGCTAAGAAGCCTCTAGCAGCTTCAGACCATCATAACTTCCTTGTATGATGTCCGAGGCTAGCAACCAACCACTCCATCTTCATCTACGTTTCACGTAGATGCCGATGGACTCCTCACTTGCCCCATTTGGGCAAGTTATGAGGACGTTATGCCTCTTTGAACCTTGGCAGTCCCGGGAGTCACTCCCAGGCACTGCTGCACCAGGGCGCTGTCCCGGGACAGCGCCCCACTCAAATGGCCATAACTCCTAGCTCACACCTCCGATTGAGGTGTTCTTGAGCATTCTAGAATCACCACGCCATGAGCTACGCATAGCTCATGGCCTTACCCTTGTGCCTCCTAGTCTCCGTGGGTGGGAGGCGTTCCCAACGCCCGGGGCCCTCACCCACACTAGGATCACTTGGGCCCTCTCACCAATGGCGCCACAAGTCCCGGGTGTCACTCCGGGGTCCCCCTTGTGCCCATGGTGTTTCGGGCACTCCTTATGGAGAGGTGCGCGACAGCTAAGGAGCTGGGTTTATGAAGGAGCTGGGTTTATTTAATTAGAAGTAAGGAACTGGGTTTATGAAGGAGCTGGGTTTATTTAATTAGAAGTAAGGAGCTGGGTTTATGAAGGAGCTGGGTTTATTTAGTTAATTAATGCCTACTAGCCTAATTAGCCTCCGAGTTAATTAGTCCTTGGTTAGTTCAAGCTACACCCTACCTTAGATTGTTGGTTAAGTGTGTGGCTACATGGTGGCATTAAGATACAAAGTTGGTGCTAAGCTACGGGGTTGACTTTAAACGTGGAGTTGACACTAAGTTGCGGAGCGGGAGTGCATTCGTGTGGGGAAGTTGATAGAGGGTGAAAAGATAGTACCAATAGGGAAAAGAGTTTATCAACGCTTGTACTCACAATGTGGAATAAATTGGTGTGACTCAAGTTATGTGTGATGTCATGGGAATGAATGACGGAGGAAAAGTAAACTAGTATGAATACGAATGTGATCGCCATAGCCTCACCCGGACTAGGACGCTTAAGGGTGGGCGGTTTGGCCTCACAGTGGAGAAAACGGCGCTCACAAGAACAACCCCCCGGAAAAACAACCATTCTTCGTTCGGTGCAACCTAGAAAAAATAGGATCATGAGACCAGCGGCGGTTGGAAGGTGCTGGGCCTCTTAGTTGTTCGCTCTTTCTACACACACAGGAGTTAGTACCAAGCGGCAAAGGAGGTTGCTGCCGGATGGGCAAAGCAACACTGAGATACCAAGGATTCGAGGATTCAAGGCTAGCGAGGGGGGAAACCAGCAAGGGCCAGGGAGATGAGCTCTCAGGCTTGAAAACTCAATGCCGTGAATGGTGAGAGAAAAATGGCACAGAAGTGTGAAGGCAGCCAACACAGAGAGGGCGGCAAGCATGGCCTGCGCGAGCATCCAGTTCCACTGGCAGAAAGGCTACAGGTCCCTCAACGAGGGGCAGTAAGCTCAGAGGGAGAATCTTGGGACTCAAAGGCAACTGATCCTCGGTGGATTCCGAATTGTGAAAGTAGTGGGAGATGCGACCAGAACAAGAGTCTATTGGCGTGCTACAGGTGGAGGCTAAATTCAGCATTGCAATGTTGGTGACCAGGAGAGGATTGGGTGGCGACCCTGGAATCAAGTCCAAGTGTGAGCCCAAAATGGAACACGTGTGGGAACACGCGAACACCAAAATATCCGGATTGGCGGTTTTAAGTGCCTAATCCGGGTTGTCCGGATGACCCTAGTATCGTCCAGGGATTTTGTGAAGTGTAGGAGGTCTAAAACTCTCCGTACCTGCTTATTTCCTCTTCCTTAGCCAAATTTCCGGAAACCCTAGTTTTCCGGATTTTTGGTTTTTGGGGACACTCTTAGCCTTTTTCTGGGGTGTGCCTTTCCGGATGATATTTCTAGGTCCTAATTATAATGCTTACCCACCCCTCTACGTCTACCCTCTAGAATAGGCGGTTTCTTCCGGTGAAGACGTCCTTCATAAGGTTGCAATCCGGAAACTCCCTCACAATCAATCCGGATTGATCATAACCGTCTTGGCAGGTCACACAGAGAGATCCGGATTGTATCTTGGGACTATAGTGACCAGAGGAGTCCGGATTCCGGCCGGAGATCTTACTCGACGGGATGAGTGGGTGACCCGTACCACTTTCCGGATTGCCCCGTCCACCAGTGATGATACCTCTTCGGAAGATCATATCAGTCCGGAACCCTTCCGGACCTTTGCCTAATCCTCCCCACGGCTGTCTCACCGGGACGTTACCTAGACATCCGGAACAATGAGGATTTCTTCCAACTACACTCCGGAGGTGGCCTCCAACCCGGAATCCTTACTGATCCGGACCTTCCCTTCTCCGTTCGACGGATCTGTCCGGCTACCTCTACCTTGGATTCTGCTCAATCTGAGCTAACTGGGCGATCCGTACCACCAATCCGGATAGGTCCGTCTAAGGACGGTGGGACCTCTTCAGAAGATCAGATTGGCGTAAGTCCGGATCCCTTCCGGATCTCACCCAATCTTCCCAGCGGCTATCCCACCTAGACGTTACCCAACCTACCGGATTAGTGAGGTTTCCCTCCCACTACACTCAGAGAGGATCTACAAGGCGATAACCGGATCTGATCCGGGTCTCCTCTCTCATGTCCTATCCGGAACTCCTATCCTTCATGCTCTCTCTCTCTTCCACTACCGATCTCCGGATCATTCACACAAACATCAATCGAGAGAAGTCAAGGAGTGAGAAGCAAAGACATTTATTCAGAATCGGAGTAATCGCAATACAACAATTGAGAAGGAACCCTTCTCAAGCTCCTTATTTAGCCTTAAGTAGAGGCTCAAAAATCCCTAAACTGAGGGCGGCGGCCCAAACGGCCGCCGCTCAAGAAAACCCTAACTACACCCGGTCTCCCGGATTTCCCGGATCCAGATCCGGGTTTTCCGCTGACACTACCAAGGGAGAATTTTATTAATCGTCTTCAAAAACTCCTAAGTCCTACCTGCCTACCTCTATTCTGCGTAACTAATCTAGCTACTCTCCTAACTAAGAAGACCGGTGCTTCTTCGGAGCCAATCCCTCCTTTGAGTGACTCCCTAACCCGCTGACGGCGGATGAGCCCCCTGTCGGCGATGCCTTCTGCAGCCGCGTGAGCATCCTCCTCATATTCGGAGACGGAGCAACCTCGTCCTCCGAATCCGCTGCCCTCTCGGTCCGTGGGGTAGCGGTCCCTGGTGTTCCGGAGACTGTCCCTGGGGTTCCGGAAGCTGTCCCCATCCGGATGCTTCGGACTGGAGAAGGATCGCTTCCGGTGCCCTGCTCCGGATTCCGTCCGCCCGAGAGCGAAGCCGTCCGCGGATCCCTGTTGGAGGCCGCCCTTGAGGGTGGCGGAGGAAAGGGACTCACCATTTGGCAGTCCCGTGGAGACGATGACGAGGCGTGGGTCATAGGGGCCTTGCCCCTACTCGGAGTTGCCTCCCGATCGGAAGTCTGGTGCCGGATCGGCGTCCTAGCCCTATCCGGAGTCCGGGACCTATCCGAGTTCCGCGGAACAGGGGACTGGCCCCTTCCGGATCGGACCGACCCGGTGCTCTTCCGCCTCACCTGGTGTCGCAACCCTTGCTAGGTCCCTTAATAATCTTGCCAATTTTCAATTCTAGCAAAGGTTACGAGTCGCTAACCCTTCGCATTCCGCCATGCTAATGGATAGCTCCTCTTACCCCGGACCAATAGTTCATAGGAGGGGAACCAACCCTCCTACTTTGCTTTCGGGACTCACCCCTTAATCGGTAACCCATTTCTTTGATGTGGACTTCCATCCATGGAAGTCCAATCCTATGTTGATCATCGTGTTGCCGGAGCAACACTACAACAACCCGAACCATACTAGGCAACTATGGCCTCACAATGGGCCAATGCCCATGGAGGCCGTGCCGTTCGGCCTCGGGTGGGTGAGGCCACACCACCTCACCCATATAAGCCTCTAGGACTCTATGCGGGGCCCCTACCCCACCGTCAACCAACCTCTTGTCTCTCTACCAAGAGTTGGGGCCAAGTGGACATTTTCCCTTAGCCGCTGGGCCTAGAAGCCCCCACAGCTTCAGACCATCATAACTTCCTTGTATGATGTCTGATCATAACAACCAACCACTCCATCCTCATCTACGCTTCACGTAGATGCCGATGGACTCCTCACTTGCCCCATTCGGGCAAGTGGTGAGGAAGTTATGCCTGTTTGAACCTTGGCAGTCCCGGGAATCACTCCCAGGCACTGCTGTACCAGGGCGCTGTCCCGGGACAGCGCCCCACTCAAATGGCCATAACTCCTAGCTCACACCTCCGATTGAGGTGTTCTTGAGCATTCTAGAATCACCACGCCATGAGCTACGCATATCTCATGGCCTTACCCTTGTGCCTCCTAGTCTCCGTGGGTGGGAGGCGTTCCCAACGCCCGGGGCCCTCACCCACACTAGGATCACTTGGGCCCTCTCACCAATGGCGCCACAAGTCCCGGGTGTCACTCCGGGGTCCCCCTTGTGCCCATGGTGTTTCGGGCACTCCTCATGGAGAGGTGCGCGACACTCACCCCCACCAAACGGAGTCGATGCCCTCATCGACTATACTTGTAGTCGGCACACCAATTCTCAAGTTGCCATCCTCTATGGTGCGGCATTGTGTTTACCTTAGGGCGCGACCCCCACAATGCATCTTCAAATTTGGCATAGTCCCAAAGGTGTCGTTCCTAGGTGGTCCGTTAGCGACTTTGGATCTCTCATCCAAGGACCTAACCTATACTAGACCCACCTACTTCGGGACTCACATGGGTTGCCCCTCCTTTGGGGCCTCCCCAGTTAGGCTCCACTAGCCTAACGTGACACATCTAGGCGAGACCTCAACGCTTCCACTAAGTTGTCTCGGTTGCAACTCCGAGATGGCTTTCCATTGTTAAGCCACGCCTCGATCGCACGGGGGTGATGCCAAGTCCCGCCCGACTCGGTTCCCACTTTGCTCTTTCGAGACATGGGTTCATGACTCCCATGCGCCAACTCTCGTTAGCTCGCGGGTAGCACTTTTATGAGCACGCGCCATCACCTTGTCCCCGCCCGGACAAGCCCACTGCTAAGAGGTTTCTTGGTTTTATCCAAGGCCCCTCCAAGCCATGGCCCCCAATTACTCGGCTTACCCAACCTAGTTTGGCATGTCTATTCCCCCTCTTCCATTAACCAAGCACAAGTACAAGACTAGGACCTCATCTCATACTTTTCTCTTTGCACCACTAAAGTTTGGACTTTATTCCCTCAAGCCAAAGAACAAGTTCATGTTGTGGAGCAATTAACCTCGAAGCTAAGTGTGCTACTAGCGTCTCTCCCCCACTAAAGGAGATTGATGTCCTCATCAATGCCTACGCTTCATTTTATTGGAATCCTTAGCCTTAGTTTCTTCAAAGTGCTTCACCAATTCATTGGTGTTCACCATGTCTCTTGCCGCTACCCAAACGGCTTCATTCTATCCTCACCATTTCACCAAGTACTCCTTTGTACATTTTCTTTCATTTTTACTTGGGCTTCCTACACTTGAGGATGGCCTCCTACCTCATGTTCCAAATGACGTCCACAAGGTCGGGAGGTGGCCTAATCACTTGCTTGTGATCGGGCCACAAGGTGTCGTCCTAAAATGACTTTCGTAATGAGACATGAAATGTCGGATGCACTTTGATGTCCGGCGGTAATTCCAACTTATACATGTCCTTGAACACTTGTTCCACAATGGAAAACGAAGCTCCAATTTTGGACATGAACTTTTGAAGTAAGGCCTTTGGGCAAGGTGAAGTTGTCCACATTCAACAACACCTTATTGGCCCACCTCATACTCCACTTCGCGTCTTCCGGCATTGATTTGCACTCCGTAGCACCTTCGGGCTTTCTCCACCAACAACTTGGTCATCTCCAAGACTTGTTTACCATCCTTGGCCAAGTCCTCGCCATCTTGGTTGAACTCTAGTGTTGAATGTGCCCCCTCGAGAGCTAGGTTAATAGGTTGGAGCGCATCCACTCCATAAGCCACCACGAAAGACCACCCCTTGGTAGCCAAGTGCGTGGCTACATTGCAATTACACTCCGCTCGACCCACATAGTCCGCCCAATCTCCTTGGTCCACCCCCACCAAGTTCCTCAAGTATTGCTTCAAGACTCCATTCACACGCTCCGTTTTCCCATCCATTTGGGAATGCAAGGCCGTGCTAAACCTTAGTTTCATTCCGACCTCCTTAGAGAAATGCATTGAAAATGCACTTGTGAACTTTGGATCTTGATCCCACACAATCACTCTTGGCAACCCGTGGTGCCTCAACCATCCTTTGAGAAAAGGCTATGCGGTCTCCAACGCGGTGGCGGTTCCCACAATCGGCACCATGTGTGCCAACTTGGCAAACCGCTCTACCATCAACAAGATGGCATCATATCCATGTGACTCCGGCAAACTTGTGATCAAATCCATGCACATAGTATGCCATGGCCCCGACGGGATAGGCAACGGTTGCAAGAAACCGCCTTGCTTTTGATAAGAGGCTCGGTTCACTTGGCACTTTGTTCACGCCTTCACAAAGTGGGTTATATTCTCTTTTATGCACCGCCAATGGTACCTCTTTGACACCATTCTATGGCAGTTTTTTCTTTCTCCTCTATGGCCGGCAATAAGACTATCATATTCCTCCTTCAAAACCGATAGCCTCAACTTGCCTTGTGTCACATACACCCAACTTTGCTTGCACTTGAACAATCCGTCCACCAACTTAACCTCTTTGAGCACCTTGCTCTTGCGAAGCTCACCTAAAAGCTTTTGTGCTTTGGGATAGTTAATTTACCCCTCCCGTATCTTGCATCACAAGTTTCCTTCGCCGGCACACATTAGCCACAAGGTTTGGATGGTTCTCATTGCTTGGAACTCTTCCGGTCTACTTCGCGCATCCGGCACCACATTTCCGCGGTCCGGTTTGTGGATCAAATCCACGTTCATAAGCGCCAAACTATCATGCCACCGCAATGACTTGGCGCTCACTTGCGCTTGAATGTCAAAATTCTTTTAGGACACATTGTCCTTGTAGACCTTTACTTTGTGCGACCCCAACTAGTGTCGCCACATCTTCAAGCAATGCACTACCGCAAAGAAGTTATTTGTCATGAGGTGGTTGTCTTCTTTGACAACCATCGAGCTTCATGCTCGCATATGCAATGGCCATCTATCTTACATCAACAATCCGCCATTGGCAACGTCATTCACCCCCGTATGCACCTCAAAAGGTTTGTCAAGCTCCGCGACCTTGAGCACGGGCGGCGAAGAGAACTTGGTCTTAAGCTCTCCAAAGACTCGTGACAAATATCATCCCACTCTTGGGATAGCCATTTCTTCCACAAGTCGAACCATCGAGCTTCATGCTCTCATATGCAATGGCCATCCATCTTGCATTAACATCCGCCAATGGTAAAGTCACTCGCCCCCCGTATGCACCTCAAAAGGTTTTTTCAAGCTCCGCGAACTTGAACACGGGTGGTAAAGAGGAACTTGGTCTTAAGCTCCTCAAAGACTTGGTGGCAAGGCTCATCCCATTCTTGGGATAGCCATTTCTTGCACAAGTTGGACAAGCTTCTACAACCATGGAGCTTAATACTCCTATAAGCAATGGTCATCCATCTTGGATCAACATCCGCCAATGGTAAAGTCCTTCGCCTTCATGTGCACCTCAACATGCTCATGAAAACCCGGAAACTTAACCACATGTTGTGAAGAGAAGTTACTCTTGAGCTCCCCAAAGGCTTGGTGACAAGGCTTATCCCACTCTTGGGATAGCCATTTTTTCCAACATGTTGACTAAGGTTCTAGCAACCTTAGAAAAACCATGAATGAAATGGTGGTAATAGTTGTCTAAGCCAACAAATGACCTAAGCTTTTTTCTTGAATCAAGGGCCAATTCTCTTCTTGGATTGCCTTGACATTCTTCATGTTCGTCCACCAACTTCCTTTGTCACCACATACCTCAAGAACTCAATCTCTCGTTGAGCAAAGTTATTTTTCACTTCTTGGCGGTAACTTTTTGGGCAACACATTGGTGAATACATCCTTGTATCTCACCAACATCCCACCAATGTGGTTTGGAGGAGGCCCATCTTTCCTAACCTCCCCATTCATTCCTTGGAGTTGCTCCAATCGAACCACGACCATTATGTTTTCTATTTTTCATTTGGTCCATTAAGACCAAATTCAACTTGGGTCCTCCTACCATAGGAATCCTTGTCAATTTGAACTTCAATTCTTTGCCATTATGACACATCATAATGCACCGCAAGCTCACCGGCTTGCACCTCACATCTATCATGTGAGTTTCAAAGTAGGCAGCCTTCACAATGACATGCATTTCATCTATTTCACATGGTGTGAAATTTTGACAAAAATCCAATGTCCCACATTGAAAGGTTACATGCATCGCGGCCTCCTTTGTCTCATGCGGTTTGCCCTTTCCAAACCGCACCTTGGTGGGCTTGCCCGCTCTATCAATCGGCAAGCCCCAACTTCCTTGTGAGTTTTGGGCTCAAGAAGGAGTGGTAGCCTCTTTGTCAACACATGAGACATTTCTCCCATTCATTGAGCCTCAAGGTACAAAAGATTTGGCCTTGGCTTAAGGCTTCTAGCCTTGGCCACAATGCCATCGTCTTACATTCGGTCCTCGGCAACTTGGCTTGGCTTGGTCCGCAAAGCCAACTTTAAACATTTTGTCCGCGGGACAAATTGGTTTGGTGGCACAAAACCAATTTCTAATAGTTTGTCCGCAAAACAAACATGTTTTGCCTTGGTAGCACAAAGCCACCTTCCCACACTCCGTCCGCGGCACAAACATGAATTGCCTTGGTAGGACAAACCCACCTCCCAACATTCCGTCCGCGGCACAAGTATGATTTGCTTTGGAAGCATAAAGCCACCTTTCAACATTCCGTCCGCGGCTCCAACATGTTTTGCCTAAGTAAAATGGACCAAACAATTTGCACTCATTTCTTTGGGACCTACTTTGGCTAAAGCCACTTGTGGTGATGCGTCGCCAAACTTCTCTTTGGGACCATTGTCTTCAATGCTCTTGCAAACTTGATGGTCCCCACCATGTCCTCAAGAGGCCTTAGGGACTTAAACAAGGCATCCACCACCTGCTTTTAAAACCCCACCTAAAAGGATGCATTTCTAAGAAAGTTCGTCCATTTTAGGTGTATCCTTCATTTGTGCGTTTGAATAGCGCACATAGGCCTTAAGAGGCCCCGGGTGCCTCATTAGCACCAAATTCATTCCAACATCAATACCTTCCAAGCATTTCGAATTGGAATTTCAATCCAACATTAATGCCCTCCAAGGTTTTGGGTGCATTCGGTATTCTAGGCCCCAAATGTTTTTTTTGAGGTGTGCGGGAGCCCTTTCAAAGGACTCCACCATTTTCCTTACTAAATCCACCATCATGCCCACCATTGTCATTAGAACTAATGGTATGGCCAAATTCCATTTACACATGATCTTTGTTCCAATTTGAGCCTTACAACCTTTTGGAAAACCCGGGCTCACCATAATAACCCTCAGGTTTGATAGCCATGTCTCCCTCAAAGTGCTAGCTCAAAATATTGGAACCCTGCTCTGATACCAAGTGTCGCAACCCTTGCTAGGTCCCTTAATAATCTTGCCAATTTTCAATTCTAGCAAAGGTTACGAGTCGCTAACCCTTCGCATTCCGCCATGCTAATGGATAGCTCCTCTTACCCCGGACCAATAGTTCATAGGAGGGGAACCAACCCTCCTACTTTGCTTTCGGGACTCACCCCTTAATCGGTAACCCATTTCTTTGATGTGGACTTCCATCCATGGAAGTCCAATCCTATGTTGATCATCGTGTTGCCGGAGCAACACTACAACAACCCGAACCATACTAGGCAACTATGGCCTCACAATGGGCCAATGCCCATGGAGGCCGTGCCGTTCGGCCTCGGGTGGGTGAGGCCACACCACCTCACCCATATAAGCCTCTAGGACTCTATGCGGGGCCCCTACCCCACCGTCAACCAACCTCTTGTCTCTCTACCAAGAGTTGGGGCCAAGTGGACATTTTCCCTTAGCCGCTGGGCCTAGAAGCCCCCACAGCTTCAGACCATCATAACTTCCTTGTATGATGTCTGATCATAACAACCAACCACTCCATCCTCATCTACGCTTCACGTAGATGCCGATGGACTCCTCACTTGCCCCATTCGGGCAAGTGGTGAGGAAGTTATGCCTGTTTGAACCTTGGCAGTCCCGGGAATCACTCCCAGGCACTGCTGTACCAGGGCGCTGTCCCGGGACAGCGCCCCACTCAAATGGCCATAACTCCTAGCTCACACCTCCGATTGAGGTGTTCTTGAGCATTCTAGAATCACCACGCCATGAGCTACGCATATCTCATGGCCTTACCCTTGTGCCTCCTAGTCTCCGTGGGTGGGAGGCGTTCCCAACGCCCGGGGCCCTCACCCACACTAGGATCACTTGGGCCCTCTCACCAATGGCGCCACAAGTCCCGGGTGTCACTCCGGGGTCCCCCTTGTGCCCATGGTGTTTCGGGCACTCCTCATGGAGAGGTGCGCGACACCTGGGGAGAACGGACCCTTTCCGGAGCCCCTCCGGAACTACCAGGCCGAGAGCCGCCTCCCTGCTGGCTGGGTCCTGCAGAGGACGGCGGATTCTGAACCAGGGCTACTTCACCAACCACCTCGTAGAGGGTTCCGGTTGGTGACCCTGGCGGACCCGGATAGAGCACCCTCCGCGGTGTTCCGCTTGGCGGGACCACCCTCTGGATTTCCGCCAGGAGATCCTTCATCGTCCGTGAATACTTCACGAGGATGGGGAGGGTCTGCCTGGCGGAAGCGGGATCTCCGGACTCCATCATCCGGCCGTAGAGATGCGCCTTGTTGACGATCTCCGCTGGATGACCCACCAGCTCCCGGATCCGGCTGAAGAACACTACCACTATATTCGTTAAATTGAGACTTTCTCTAGTCTCAAATTAATATATGGATCAAAGAACTTGAAGAGGCCCGAAACTATATTGTCAACAATCTCAATTATATTATATGTTCTAATATCCCAAATCTATGATGTACGGACATAAGCACATATGGTAGAGCACTCGACACCAACTTCATCAACAAAAATACATTGGGTAGAGCACTCCAAACAAGTTTCACCCAAAAAACATATAAACTGATTTCTATTATTAGCATGCACAATAGAATATAGACATTGCAACATACAAAGTGCATGTAATAAATGCATATTTCTTCATTCGACAATATAGTCCCAAACATAATAATAAGATGAACTTCATTTTTTTTTGAAATATAGTAAATGGATATTCATCCAACTCCAAACAATATAGTATTCGTAAGTTCTACCCAAACTCTGCCCCAATTTTGAAGAGCACACATATGTGTAATTTATATTGCTATAATTATGTATTAAACTATAATCATGCTAACACAATCCTACCAACTTCTCATTCAACGTGGGTTGCTTCTTGTGCAATCCGAGCAAGGTTGTCTTTTGCAAAAGTTATGTACTTTTGAGGGATGGACACTGATCCACTATGGTTTTTCCGTGGTTTCCATGCTATGAATATGGAATCTGTATCTACCCAAGATGGACCGTGCTCAGAATCCACCTTCCACCGAAAGTTAGGGTTTGTATCCCAGCCTGTATAATGCCGAATCACATCTTCATTCCTTGCTGTCGGTCGATAGTACTCCACTTGTATCTGTCGAAAATGAGGGCTGGAAGTTACAAAATTGGGTTTGGACAAAGCTCTTGCCACCCACACTGGCTTTGCATATGTCTCGTCTCCAGGACGTAAAATGAGCATATAACCTTCATGACAATCCACTGCAATGCGGAAAGATGGTGGGGGACGACTACTAGCCGGCCCCACGTAATGGTCGTCCACATCAAACTCCTCTCGAACCTCTCCATTTCCCAAAAGACTAGGCTCCGAAGCTTGCACATCGACTCGTGTTTGTGGCCAAAATCCATGCCTCAAAGTATGAGGGCTATCTTGGTGGAGGTCTGCGAAGGCGGCACGAACACGTGTCCAATAATGTATCCAACTCCCATAACGATGCCAACATGATCCGCCAACATCCGCTATTTTCAAACTCTCCCAATATTGTATGAAGCCTGATATACCTTTCAAAATATCCTCCAAATTCTTCATGGCTATTGGCTTGCAAGGCCTAGGCTCCCCATCCGGTAACATGGTCTTTCCATCCGCATCCACGCGCCACACAAGAAGACCCTCCGGCGAGCTCCAGTCTTGTCGCGCACCTCTCCATGAGGAGTGCCCGAAACACCATGGGCACAAGGGGGACCCCGGAGTGACACCCGGGACTTGTGGCGCCGTTGGTGAGAGGGCCCAAGTGATCCTAGTGTGGGTGAGGGCCCCGGGCGTTGGGAACGCCTCCCACCCACGAAGACTAGGAGGCACAAGGGTAAGGCCATGAGCTATGCGTAGCTCATGGCGTGGCGATTCTAGAATGCTCAAGAACACCTCAATCGGAGGTGTGAGCTAGGAGTTATGGCCATTTGAGTGGGGCGCTGTCCCGGGACAGCGCCCTGGTGCAGCAGTGCCTGGGAGTGACTCCCGGGACTGCCAAGGTTCAAAGAGGCATAACGTCCTCATAACTTGCCCGAATGGGGCAAGTGAGGAGTTCATCGGCATCTACGTGAAACGTAGATGAAGATGGAGTGGTTGGTTGTTATGATCAAACATCATACAAGGAAGTTATGATGATCTGAAGCTGCTGGGGGGTTCTAGGCCCAGCAGCTAAAGGAAAATGTCCACTTGGCCCCAACTCTTGGTAGAGAGACAAGAGGTTGGTTGACGGTGGGGTAGGGGCCCCGCGTGAAGTCCTAGAGGCTTATATGGGTGAGGTGGTGTGGCCTCACCCACCCGAGGCCGAACGGCACGGCCTCCATGGGCTTTGGCCTATTGTGAGGCCATAGTTGCCTAGTATGCTTCGGGTTGTGGTAGTGTTGCTCCGGCAACGCGATGATCTACATAGGATTGGACTTCCATGGATGGAAGTCCACATTGGGGAAATGGGTTACCAATTAAGGGGTGAGTCCCGAAAGCAAAGTAGGAGGGTTGGTTCCCTCCTATGAACTATTGGTCCGGGATAAGAGGAGCTATCCATTAGCATGGCGGAATGCGAAGGGTTAGCGACTCGTAACCTTTGCTAGAATTGAAAATTGGCAAGATGGTCAAGGGGGGGCTAGCAAGGGTTGCGACACTTGGTATCAGAGCAGGGTTCCAATATTTGATCTAGCACTTTGAGGTAGACATGGCTATCAAAAATGCGGGTTATGATGGTGAGCCCGGGGTTTCGAAAAGGTTGTGAGGCTCAAATTGGAACAAGGATCATGTGCAAGTGGATTGTGACCATACCATTGATTCTAATGACAATGGTGGGCATGAGGGTGGATTCGGTGAGGAAAATGGAGTGCTTTGAAAGGGCTCCCACAAACCTCGAAAAGTATTCGGGGGCTAGAATACCGAATGCATCCGAAAGCTTGGACGGTGGTAATATTGGATTGAAATTCCAATCCAAATTGCTTAGAATGTGGTGAAGTTGGAATGGGTGCAAATGCGGCACTCAAGGCTTTTAGGCCTATGTGTGCGATTTAACCACCATAATGAATGGCACAACTAAGATTGACTAGTTGGCTAAGAAACACATCGTTTTAAATGGGGTTTCAAAAGCGGGTGGTGAATACCATGTTCAACTCCCCAAAGCTTCTTGAGCACGTATCGGGAATCTTTAAGATTCGAAGAACATTGAAGCCGATGGTCCCGAAAGGAAGTTGGGTGGCGCATCACCACAAAGTGGGTTTTAGCCGATATTGGTCCCAAAGAAATGGGCGAAAGTAGTTTGGCCCATTATACCAAGGCAAAACATAGTCGTGCCGCGGATGGAATGTTGGGAGGTGGGTTGATCCTACCAAGGCAATTCATGTTCGTGCCGCGGACAAAGTGTGAAAGGTGGCTTTGTGCTACCAAGGCAAATCATGTTTGTTCCGCGGACAAACTATTAGAAATTGGTTTTGTGGCACCAAACCAATTTGTTCCGCGGACGGAATGTTTAAAGT
Source organism: Polytrichum commune (assembly GCA_950295325.1). Lineage (NCBI taxonomy): Eukaryota > Viridiplantae > Streptophyta > Polytrichopsida > Polytrichales > Polytrichaceae > Polytrichum > Polytrichum commune. The sequence continues at coordinate 7,048,197 of OX485807.1, forward strand.
TGGGTTTGCGGACCAAGCCAAGCCAAGTTGCCGAGGACGGAATGTTGGACAATGGCTTTGTGGCCAAGGCTAGTAGCCTTAAGCCGAGGCCAAGTATTTTGTACCTTGAGGCTCAAATGAATGGGAGGCTTGTCTCATGGGTTGACAAAGAGTTAAGGCATTCTTTCATGACCCCAAAGCTCACAAGGGAGTTGGGGTTTGCCGATTGGTAGAGTGGTGAAGCCCACCAAGGTGCGGTTTGGAAAGGGCGAACCGCATGAGACAAAGGAGGCCGCGATGCATGTAACCTTTCAATGTGGGACATTGGAATTTTGTCAAAATTTCACACCATGTGAAATAGATGAAATGCATGTCATTGTGAAGGCCGCCTTCCTTGAAACTCACATGATAGATGTGAGGTGCAAGCCGGTGTGCTTGCCGTGCATTACGATGTGTCATAATGGCAAAGAATTGAGGTTCAAATTGACAAGGACTCCTATGGTAGGAGGACCCAAGTTGAATTTGGTCTTAATGGACCAAATCAAATATGGTAAACATAATGGTCGTGGTTCAATTGGAGCAACTCCAAGGAGCGTATGGGGAGGCTAGGAAAGATGGGCCTCCCCCAAACAACATTGGACCGGTGTGATGTTGGTGAGATACAAGGATGTATTCACCAATGTGTTGCCCAAAAAAATTACCGCCAAGGAATGAAAAATAACTTTGCTCAACGAGAGATTGAGTTCTTGATGTATGTGGTGACAAAGGAAGTTGGTGGAAGAACATGAAAAATGTCAAGGCAATCCAAGAGGAGAATTGGTCTTTGACTCAAAAAAACGGCTAAGTTAGGTCATTTGTTAGCCTAGCCAACTGCTACCACCATTTCATTCAAGGTTTTTCTAAGGTTGCTAGGACCTTAGTCAATTTGTTGAAAAAAAAAATGGCTATCCCAAGAGTGGGATGAGCCTTTTCACCAATTCTTTTGGGGAGCTTAAGACGAAGTTCTCTTCGCCGCCCGTGATCAAGTTTGCGGAGCTTGACAAATCTTTTGAGGTGCATACGGGGGCGAGTGATTTTACCATTGGTGGATGTTGATCCAAGATGGATGCCCATTGCATATGGGAGTATTAAGCTTAATGGTTGTCGAACCTTGCGCGACTTGTGAAAGAAATGGCTAACCCAAGAGTGGGATGAGCCTTTTCACCAAGTCTTTGAAGGAGCTTATGACGACGTTCTCTTTGCCGCCCGTGGTCAAGTTCCCGGAGCTTGACAAACCTTTTGAGGTACATATGGGGGCGAGTGATTTTACTATTGGCGGATGTTGATGATGCAAGATGGGTGGCCATTGCGTATGGGAGCATGAAGCTCGATGGTTGTCCGACCTTGTCAAACTTGTGAAAGAAATGGCTATCCCAATAGTGGCATGAGCCTTTTCACCAAGTCTTTGGGGAGCTTAAGACCAAGTTCTCTTCGCCGCCCGTGCTCAAGTTCGCGGAGTTTGACAAACCTCTTGAGGTGCATATGGGGGTGAGTGCCTTTGCCAATGGTGGATTATGTGTAAGATGGATGGCCATTGCATATGGGAGGATGAAGCTCGATGGTTGTCAAAGAAGACAACCAACTCATGATAAAGAATTTCTTTGCCATAGTGCATTGCTTGAAGAGGTGGCGACGCTATTTGGGGTCGCACAAAGCAAAGGTCTACATGGACAATGTGTCCTAAAAGAATTTTGACATACAAGCGCAAGTGAGCGCCAAGTCATTGTGGTGACATGATAGTTTGGCGCTTATAAAGGTGGATTTGATCCACAAACCGGACCGCGGAAATGTGGTGCCGGATGCGCGAAGTAGACCGGAAGAGTTCCAAGCAATGAGAACCATCCAAACCTTGTGGCTAATGTGTGCCGGCAAAGGAAACTTGTGATGCAAGATACGGGAGGGGTAAATTAACTACCCCAAAGTACAAAAACTTTTAGGTGAGCTTCGCAAGAGCAAGGTGCTTGTGAACCCTTTGAGTGGTCCACCACTCTGCGGGATCACTTTTAGTTAGAATGTTAGCATTAAAAGTTAGAATTGATAGGGAATTTAGGAAAAATTAGTTCATTTAGCATTTAGCCTAGAAGAAGGAAGGTCAAAATGAAACTAAGTAGTGCTAGAAGATAGCAAAGTAGAAAAAATGTGCTAGCTAGTAAAAACAACTAGCTAAGCAAATATTAGTAGATGCTAGTTATTAAGCAATTGTTAGTAGATGCTAGCTAAGCAAGTGTTAGTTTATTAGTTAGTATGAGGCACACAAGACTATTGGAGGTGTTTTACGTAAGAAGATAAAATCGGCGTGAAGAATTTTGAAGAAAAAAAGAAAGAGAGCAAGGGGGCTACTTGCCCACTTGCCCCCTTGCCAACTCGATGGCGGAAAAATTAGAAAGATTTCTAAAGGTTTTTTGTCGGAGCCACCTCGGCGAGAGGGTGGCAACCTCAACCGGGAAAACCCCCGAGCCAAAATTTCGGGAAAGGGTTTGAAAAATGGATCCGGTGGAGGAGGGGTCCAACCCTTTTGTGAGAGGGTTTAAAAACCCCTCCTTCCACCTTGTAGCTCTCTCTCTTTCTCTAGTTTTTGGGCGAAGCCCTACTTCAATGTAATTAGGAAAAAATCCTTTAGCATGTATTCTCAATGGTCTAAAAGAAAGGCTTGAGAACCTCCTCTACTCTCTCTCTCCTAGTTAGGTTGTGTGTTTATTAACACACCAACAAAATTATTCCTTCTTTTGTAGAGGTAGGTTGGATGGTAGAATTTTGAGTAGAGGCATTATAGACCTCATCTGCCAATGCCCTGAAGGCTTAGTTCAAAAGCTAGAACAAGATACTTATCATTTTTCTCTTAGAGAGATTTCATATAGCTATCCATAGCCGTTTCCCATTTGTGATTTGGTTGAGATGACAATTAGTTATGGATTTTCAAAGATGGAGTAGAAAAACTGGGTGGTCTTGTGGGTAGCGGCTGCTGGATCAGACCTGCGAGCCCAATAGGAATTTTAATTCCAAGAAATTATATTTTTCCCAAGTAGAACTTTTGTGTAGCTTTCCAAAATGGCTTAGAACATTTGATTTGAGCATGATTTGAATTAGATATGAATTGTGCAAGATGGGACACATAGTTTGAGAACTTTTGGTTGACTGCTGCATTACAGAGGACCTGCTGGGTTCACTTCGGCTTACCTTTCTAATCACATATTTTAATCAAATACATCTTTTTAATATCTCTCCAGGGTCATATAGAACGTTTGATTTGAATAAGATTTGAATTAGATATGAATTGTTGAAGGTGAGATACATAGTTTAAGTCTTCTTGATTGACTGCTGTGTTACAAGGAGTCTGTTGAATTTTTATTAGCTTAACCTGCTGATGTCATAATTTTTCTAGTTAGAGCTTGTTCATAGCTTTCCAATGGTATAAGGAAAGCCTAGATCCAAGTAGTAAGGAATGTGCTATGAATTTTTGAAGTTAGAAGGTAGATAGGTGGGTTGGAAGGGTCGGTTGAATCGACCTCACACTTCCAACCCTCATAACTTTTGCATTTCTTATCCGATTAGAGTGATTTTTAGATCATTGGAAAGATAATTTGGTGCACTAAGTATAAATATTATGCTTAGGATTAAATTACAGGGCAAAATAACACTTTATATTTTAATTGTTAACTAAGGTACGCTTACTACCAAACTAGTTACAAAGAAGGAGGCAAGGTCGACGCTCGGAAAGTGGAGCAAGGAAGGAGGTAGCGGCTCGGCCTACATCAAGCCCAAATCAACCGAGGAAAATTGAGGTAAATTAACTAATCTTAAGCCTTCCATTTAGGATTGGAGGGAGCACGGCTAAGGTACGCATTTCTAAACCCACTCACCTATCTCGTAAGGTCAAGTGGCTTGACCACTTGACCGCCAAGGGAGTACCCAATTCCATTGTTTTCGGGGCCCTTGGTATGTTTTGTGGTAGTAGCTTCATTTATTAGCAAGTTTCGTGTGTGGTAAGTCGGATTAATCACCGGCACGACCACTCTGAATGTTGTTGGTGGAAAGGTGGGGTTAATGACCCGCGAATCCACTATTATGTTGTTGGCCCCATAGATTGGGAGTAATGGCCCCAATTTATGAAGATTGCGCAACAGGTTGAACCTACAGGTCGCCCGTCACCCTGGTCCCATTGAGTTGCATTTCGTGGTCTATCCAGTGTAAACACATTTAACAATGAAAACATACAAAATAAATCGTAAACCCTTGTTGGCAAGAGACCCGAGGTAAGGGGTGATGCCTAATATGTTAATGTAGTGAGTTAGGACGTGCAAACAAAAGTAAGTAATTAAGAAGGAATTTGTGTGAAGGGTGGGACTTAGGCCAAGTTCCCCCGCTTAGAAAACTAAATAGAACTAAATAAAGAAATAGGAAGAATTGAATGGTCCATCAAATTGTCGTTATTCCGTTCGTTGAGTTAGGGTGGTATGAGTCACACCCGGTTGGGCGTATCAGAACCATCCCAATTCACAAATTAGGATTGCCTTGGTTTCAAGGCTGGTGCATCTGCGCGTAGAATAGGTTGTAGGTTAAGGTTAGAACTAGATATGAAATTGGTTAGTGGAGTTTAAAGCCACACTAATAAAAAACTAAGGCCTAACCTCCGGAGGTACTACGACGCATATTTAATCTCCCTTAAAAATCTAACTACTCACGTTTGTGGGAACCCACAAACACCAAAAGTTCCGGATTGGCGGGTTTTTGTGCCAAATCCGGATATTTCCGGGTGACCTTAGTATCGTCCAGGGATTCTGTGAAGTGTAGGAGGTCTAAAATTCTCCGTACCTGCTTATTTCTTCTTCCTTAGCCAAATTTCCGGAAATCCTAATTTCCGGATATTTGGTCTTTGGGGACATTCTTAGCCTTTTTCCGGAGGGTACCTCTCCGGATGTTATTTCTAGGTCCTCTTTATAATACTTACCCACCCCTTTACGTCTACTCTCTAGAATAATTGGTTCCTTCCGGTGAAGACGTCCTTGATAAGGTTAGAATCCGGAAACTCCCTCACAACCAATCCGGATTGATCAGGTCCGTCCTGGCAGGTCACGCAGAGAGATCTGGATTGTTTCTTGGGACCAAAGTGGCCAGAGGAGTCCGGATTCCAACCGGAGATCTAACTCGACGGGATGAGTAGGTGATCCGTACCACTTTCCGGATTACCCCGTCCAAAGACTGTGAGACCTCTTCAGAAGGTCGGATGGCGTAAGTCCGGCACCTTCCGGATCTTGCCCAGTCCTAACGACGGCTATCTCACATGGACGTTACCCAGGCATTCGGAACAATGAGGATCTCTTCCTACTGCACTCCGGAGGTGGCCTCCTATCGGAATCCTTACTGATCCGGACCTCTCCTTCTCCGTCCGACGGATCTGTCCGGCTACCTTTACCTTGGATTCTACTCAATCTGAGATAACTAGGCGATCCGTACCACTAATCCGGGCAGGTCCGTCTAAGGACGGTGGGACCTCTTCAGAAGATCAGATTGGCGTAAGTCCGGATTCCTTCCGGATCTCACCCAATCTTCCCAGCGGCTATCCCACCTAGACGTTACCCAACCTACCGGATTAGTGAGGTTTCCCTCCCACTACACTCAGAGAGGATCTACAAGGCGGTAACCGGATCTGATCCGGGTCTCCTCTCTCATGTCCTATCCGGAACTCCTATCCTTCATGCCCTCCCTTTCTCTTCCACTAACGATCTTCGGGTCATTCACACACACAGCAATCAAGAGAAGTCAAGGGGTGAGAAGCAAAGACATTTATTCGGGGTAGGAGTAACCACAATACAACAATGGAGAAGGAACCCCCCCCAAGCTCCTTATTCAGCCTTAAGTAGAGGCTCAAAAATCCCTAAACTGAGGGCGGCGGCCCAAGCGGCCGCCGCTCAAGAAAACCCTAACTACTCCCGGTCTCCCGGATTTCTCGGATCCAGATCCGGGTTTTCCGCTGACACTATCAAAGGAAAATTTTATTAATCGTCTTCAAAAACTCCTAAGTCCTACCTGCCTACCTCCCTTCTGCCCAATCAATCTAGCCACTCCCCTAATTAAGAAGACCGGTGCTTCTTCGGAGCCGATCCCTCCTTGGAGTGACTCCCTAATCCGCTGACGGCGGATGAGCCCCCGGCCAGCGACGCCTTCTGCAGCCGCGTGAGCATCCTCCTCATGTTCGGAGACGGAGCAACCTCGTCCTCCGAATCCGCTGCCCTCTCGGTCCGTGGGGTAGCGGTCCCTGGTGTCCCGGAGACTGTCCCTGGGGTTCCGGAAGCTGTCCCCATCCGGATGCTTCGGACTGGAGAAGGATCGCTTCCGGTGCCCTGCTCCGGATTCCGTCCACCCGAGAGTGAAGTCGTCCGCGGATCCCTGTTGGAGGCCGCTCTCGAGTGTGGCGGAGGAAATGGACTCACCACTTGGCAGTCCCGTGGAGACGATGGCGAGGCGTGGGTCATAGGAGCCTTACCCCTACTCGGAGTGGCCTCCCGATCGGAAGTCTGGTGCCGGATCGGCGTCCGAGCCCTATCCGGAGTCCGGGACCTATCCGAGTTCCGCGGAACAGGGGACTGGCCCCTTCCGGATCGGACCGACCCGGTGCTCTTCCGCCTCACCTGGGGAGAACGGACCCTTTCCGGAGCCCCTCCAGAACTACCAGGCCGAGAGCCGCCTCCTTGCTGGCTGGGTCCTGCTGAGGCCGGCGGATTCTGAACCAGGGCTACTTCACCAACCACCTCGTAGAGGGTCCCGGTTGGTGACCCTGGCGGACCCGGATAGAGCACTCTCCGCGGTGTTCCGCTTGGCGGGACCACCCTCTGGATTTCCGCCAGGAGATCCTTCATCGTCCGTGAGTACTTCACGAGGATGGGGAGGGTCTGCCTGGCGGAAGCCGGTTCTCCTGACTCCATCATCCGGTCGTAGAGATGTGCCTTGTTCACGATCTCCGCCGGATGACCCACCAGCTCCCGGATCCGGCTGAAGAGCACTGCCTGCTCCGCATGATACTTCCGGATCTCCTCACTCTTCTGACTCAGCTCCTGGGTCATAGCCGCTACCTGTGCGGTGAGGTGGGCGTTCTCCGTCTTGGCCTGCTCCAGCTCCTTCCGGTCCGCCCTCTTTGCCAATTCCCGGAGAATGTTTCCGGGTCCGCAGTCGTCCAAAGCATGGTTCGCCCCCTTGACGATGTGCTCCAGTCGGTAGTACTGGGTCTTGAGGTCCTCCATCCCCTCCTGGAACCGCTTGAATGGATTCTCCGGGAAGTCCCAAGCGGATAGGTCCACATTTCGCCATGGGGTCTCCCGGCTGGGTCCGGCTTCCGGATGTTGGTGCGGGGGAGGGGGAGAGAGTGGCCTCGAGACGGTTGGTGGCGGGTTTCCGGGTGACGAGGGAGGTGCTTCCGGAAGAATAGGGTCGCTGGAGGTCTCCGTCTCGACGTCTCCGACTTCCGGGAGCAGCTTGTAGGTGACCTCATCCGCCGCTATTGTGAGCAGGTCCTCCTCCTCAGCCGTGATGCAGTCGAAATGCTGGTAGAGGTGCAAAATGAAGGGGGAGAGGAAGGAGGGTTTCCGGCCAATATGGGGGAGGGCCCGTCCGACTATCTCCTGGATGATCAGGCCCCAATTCACCGGCCGGACTCCGGACATTGCACCAAACAGCGTGTTAGCCATGGTGAGGCTAATCCGCTTCGGCTTGTCCGGATTGAGAATGGGCAGGAGAAACTCTAGCACTCTCCGCTCCCTAATATTCCGGCAGTTCCCTGGGTGAAACCCGTCCTTTGGATCCACGTCCCCTCTGAATTTCCCGGCGAACAGGCCGTCGCGGCGGCCGGCCCACCCCTCCGTGATTCCCCTGGGAAACCCGTAGACCCTGTTCCACGTATCCGGAGTCCAATGTTCCGGATCCCTCCTCTTTGTGCCTAGCCACTGATTTCCCCTCTCGAATTTAAACTCGCGGAGGGTATCTTCCGCTCTGAGATTCCAGGGTTTGGAGAGCAATCCCGCACAACCCATGACCCTGAGATCCTCCGCGAGCTCCTGCAGCTCTCTATCCTCCCTCGGAATTGCAGGGGTGAGGGCTTTCAGCGGAATCGGGATGGGTTCCCGCTGATCCTCTTCCCGTACTTCCGGCATTTTCCTCTCCTCTCACCCTTTCTGGCTTGCAACCTCTCCCTCTCTCTTCCGGAGTCCTTCTCTTCCGTCTAAGTGCCACAAAGTCCCGGCAAGCCCACTGCCGGTGACTGAAAAGTGCTGAGTCCCAGCAATCCAACTGCTGGCGGCTCGAAAGAAGGAACACCTCACCACTCGTTCTCTCAACAGGTTGCCTTTTTCCAGAAAAGAGTGTGAGGGAGAAGGAAGGGACCCTTAAATCTCCTTCCTCCCTCTTCCTTCCCCTGTTACCGTTCGGTTTAACGGAAAACGGTTACCAACCGTTTTCCGGCGGTTCCCACCAACGGTTTTACTAACATTTTCACCAACGGCTCTCTTTTCCCCCAACCGCCATAAGGCCCGTTGTAACCGCCACTTCCGGGCCGTTGGGTAATCTTGGCGCGTCCGTCACTTGGTTTGGACCATGATTGCATGGTCCGCCCATCCTATTTGACGGACCGGTCATAGTACTTATTTAGAGTCGTTTTACCGCACAAGGCGGGGTTAGACTACTCTATTTCCTAGTACCATTAATTTTGTCCTAATAGACCCTATTATCCTCAGATAAGCAAGGTAAAATACGGAAATTGAATCTGTATTTCCGTATTTCCGTATTTCCGTCGAATTTGGACTCCCACAGGTCGATCGACCCAAACTGCTGTTACATTTGTTATTCCATGAGATGTTGTCTAACATGAATTGTTGGCTACGTGTGCAGGACTTCAAATATCAGATGATCAATAAATTCTCCTCGATAGACAATGCTAGCCACAAGCAAAAAATATATAACGAGTTGCGAGGAGAAATATATTTGATCACCGCGTCCGACTCCGTGTGGGGAAAATGGAGGAGTGTTTTTGAAAAACACGAGACGGGGGGCCTTATGGACCCCGACACCGGCATGCTCTTCAACCAGACTACGCGCTTCAAGCAAATGAAGCCTCTGGTGAGGGAGTTCTTCAGAGCGCTTCAAGGTCTTTCCGAGACAGAGATGGGAAAAACGGCGTCCCACATCCTACACGTGGAGACGACGGCGAAGAGATGATGGGTCCACCCCAAGATCGTCTTCACCAAACCCAAGATCTTCGTCCCTTCATGCTACACCATGAAGGAATGGACGGAGAACAAGAAGAAGAAGACGACCATCGTCCAAGAGCTGCACAAGCTGGTGCCCGAGAAGAAGCTCATCGTGGACGGAGAGGTCGACGAGGCGCACTGGAGGGCCTTCAAAGCCGAATATAAGTTCACTAGTGCGTCCATGGCGGCACTCATGAGGGAGGCGGGAGACGACTTCCTCAGATCCAAGCTCGTGAAGGGGGGGAGGAACCGGGTGCTTCCCGAACACTCAGCGCGGGCCTTCTCCAACTTCATAAAGGAGAAGAAGATCGTCAGTTTCGAAGGCGATGCGCAATTCAACATGGTCACCGTCGAGCCTCTCAGGATCCAAGGTTGGCCGGGCTCTGAGTCCAGGAAGGCGATCAGGACTAAAGCCGGGGACCGCTTCCCCTTCGGAATGATAGACTTCAGGAATATCCCTGGAGCCTCATTCGAGGGGACTATGAGCACCCCTTTTTACGATGCTTTCTTGTCGAAGTTCGTGGACTACGCCAGCCCCAAATTCAGGGAGGTCGACGTCTGGCTCTGGATTGTCGAGGACAGGAGGGCAGAGCAGGTTTACGAGATCGTGCGCAAATTGCAGCCGGAGTATGCCGTCTCGAAATCTCACTACGTTGCTGCACCGGCGGAGGGGGTGTACAGCACGTTGAAAGACAAGAAGACGAAGATAGTCAACGTGTTGTGCTTGTACTTCGTGTACAAAGTTGATCTACTTAAGGTGCCCAACCATCCTATAGCCAGGATGGAAAAGCTCTTCCAAGTCCAAGAAGGGTTGGGTACCAGCAGGAGTTTGTATGACGAGGCGAAGTACGCCAACTACCCCGCGGATGAGCTGCACATGGAGTTCTACCTGCGGATGATGAGGACCCTCACCAAGAGAGGGGACTGCATCTTCAACGTTTTCGGGGGATCCAAACCGATTTTTGCAGCAATGGTAAGCAAAGAACCATGAAAGCCCTATACGGACGGTTTGGGTCGAGCGATCCAAACTATGTTTGCCCCTAGTTTGGGTCGAGCGACCCAAACTGGGTATGCCCATAGTTTGGGTCGAGCGACCCAAACTGGGTATGCCCATAGTTTGGGTCAAGCGACCCAAACTGTGCATGCCCTAGATTGGGTCGCTCGACCCAAACTAACTATTCTTATTTTATTTTGGATGTCATTTTTCCTTACTCTTCATTAGTTTATACTAATACTATTGATTTGGATTGTGCAGATGTCTGGGTTGAACATCTACTCCTATGTGGAGGATGCCGATGTTCAATTTTACAGGACCCAGAAGGCACTGGCCAAGAAAATGGACATCCTTGACTGGATACCCGGATCCTACGTTGAAGAGATAGTCGAGGGGGGTGAGAATCCTTTGGATATGGCGAGGCGAATCAACCCGGGTGAATTCGCCATGCGTGCCCCCGTTCAATTGCCAGAGCCGCTCATCGGGTTGCATCCGGGCAATCCGTCGATGGGAGCAGGTGGCGAGGTTGGGGAGGAGGAGGAGGAGGAAGCAGAGAAAGTGGAGGGGGAGGTGGAGGAAGGGGCAACAGGATTCACTCAAGAATCCGAGGCCCCTCAGCGGAAGAAGGCCATGCGGGCTGCCACGCCGCAAAGCAGGCTGGTGCCCGCGTTGACGGTGGACGACGCGAAGGACATGTACTCGAGGGACGCGACGGCCACCTTCAGGGAGCGGAGAAGGATGAAGGGGCAGAAGCTGTACGGGGACTATGCGGTGGAGGAGACAATCGCAATAAGCTCAGAGGACGAGGACGACATGGAACTCGCCAAGAGGCTGAGGTCGGATCCTGCCTCCCCCAGAGCGTTCGCCGGAAATGTGAGGGTGAAACCGGAGGTCCTCACCGTGGAGGAGGCGAACGCAAAAATGCTCCGAGACGAGGAGCAGCGTGTGCGACTGCAGAGGGCTGCCGCCGAGGAACCCTCGGTCCGCAACGAAGTCGCGGAGTTGAGGGCTCTCCTGTTGGAGCAGGAGCGGCAAAGGGCGATGGCCCAAACTCCGTCCCAAGCGGAGCTCATCACGCAAGTGATCCAGGGCATGCTGGCGCAGGGATTGGTGATGGCTCCCCCGAGTTCATTCCCGCACTTGCCCGCAGGCTTCCCGCCACAGGATATCGCCCCGCGGCCCACGCTGCAGCATTCCTTCAGCTTCGCGCAGTTGCTGCAGCCGCACGCCCGCCCTTACGCGCCCGTCTAGCAGGTGGACGACCCCAACCTTTGGCGCGTCGCCGGAGCGTCCAGCTCGTTGGCGCCCCCGCCGCTCCGGCCTCCCATCCTCTCACCCCCACAACACCAGCGGGACGACCCCCACATGTTTGGGTCGTCCGACCCAAACAGTGCCCACGTTGCAGCGTCCCAGAGCGACGCTCGCCAAGCAGCAGGGTTTGGGTCGGCCGACCCAAACCCCGTCCCCGACCAGACCCCGGTGGACGAGGGCATGTTAGACGTTGAAGCACTAGTAGAAAATTTTGCGTCCGGATCAACAAAAAAGTGTTGGTCGCGGTTGTTACTTAGGACGCGTTGACCTGGACACTCTGTAACACGGTTTTGTTGATCTGTTCTGTTGATCTGGTCATCAAAAGTTTATCAACAAAAATAAAAATAAAAATCAATTTTTTTACTTTCCGGATTTTCCGGAAAATTTTATTTTTTACGGCCTGGATGTTCGGGCAAAAAAAATTAATTTCAGACTACTACCACAGCACAAACTACGTCCCCATCAACTCCAACATACTCGCCTAGGCTTGCTAGGCTAGGCTAGAGGTCATAGTTGCGGGCCAAGGGATTGGAACCCCCAACCTTGGGCTTCCCACTTGGTGGTTCTAACCACCAAGTCAACACACTTTCTTGATATAAAGGGAGTGCTTTAAACCCTTTTATAGTGCACCCTCCATAAATGTTACACCTATAAGTGTAAACCCTCTCTAAATGTTAACTTTCTTCTACTCCCCACATATTGCACACTATAAATGTTAAACGTGTTAATTGTTAACAAAATGGTACTCCCTTCTTTGTAAATTTAACTTTATAAATGTTAACAAATGAAATACAACCATGAGGTGGATGATAAAGACTACACATTCAATTACCAAAGAACCATTGATTCATACTTCACCCATGATTTGTAAACTTGATATTGAAATAAAGTTTTAATTGGGTTTGCAATTTTATGAATGGTATTCTCTCACAAGCACTCTTCACAATTGCTTATATTTATAAATGTTAAGATTTGTATATTGCTCAAAAAAATAATTTTATGATTGTTAGATGTTAACACCTTTATAAATGTTAACTTTGATCCACTCCCGGAGGTTAACATTTATAGAGGGTAGATTGTATGTGAGGAACACTTCAAACCTATTTACAATATATTTTGATATATACTATTTAAATAAATTCTTAGTATATACGTATATCCTAAAATAGATTATTTATGTATATTATGAAATATACTATTTATGTATTTTTTGACACATACTATTTACGTATATTTTGACATGTTCTATATACATATATTCTGAAATGTAGTATTTACATATATTCTAAAATATAATATTAACATATCTTCAAAAATATACTAAAAATAATATATTGCAAGTTATACTATAAATAATGTATTTCAGAATACACTATTTATAGTATAATATATCATATCATATTTTTAATATATTGCAGATTGTACTATTTATAGTATATTTTAAACTATACTATTTTAAGTATATTACAGATTATACTATTTATACTATGTTATGTAATATACTATTTATACTTTATTATGTAATATACTATTTATAATATAATCTGTAATATACTATTTATAGTATACCCTGCACTATATTATTTATAGTATAATCTGCAATATATTATTTACAGTATTTAGTAGTATTCAAGATTCCAAAAGATTTCAAAATACTCGAAATTTTTTCCAAAAGGATAATGGAATATTCTAAAGATTCTAATTTTGTGTGAGTTTTGTTGATTTGGCCATTGTACTACTCGAATCAACAAAAAGTAGGCACCAAACTGTTGGTTTTGGCAAGAAGTTACAAATTCAGTGAAATAGGTCATTGCAGTGCCCAAATCAACACAAATCTGTTGATTTTCAGTTGATTTGGTCATGATTTTCTAGTAGTGAAGGCCCGCAAGGGCCTGGTGATACCTCTACTCCTAACCCAGTCGATGAACCAATGCATGATGCGCATGCGGAGGTTGGGTTGGGACAAAGGCCTGACAGTCAGCCTTTGCAGGAGCAGGTTGCGGCTGACGTCGTCGTCGGAGGCGGCGGTGACAGAGGTGGGGCAGCGCAGGCGATGCCGGCATCAACGTCGTCAAGGCACGACCAAGGTGAGGTAATGCACTGACCCCACTCAATTTGGGTCGGTCGACCCAAACTCCATGGGTCTTTGTCTTCTTGCCTTGGTCGTGTCCCCTAGCTACCCTAAACTCACACACACGTCGCCCCCCCGGCACTCGCGCCCTTCGCCACATCCCCCCGACCATTCGTTCGTCCACCTACCCCGGCTTGCGACGAAGTCTTCATCACGGCGGCCCGTCTCTTCAAATTTTCTTAGACTTAGAAGTAGGCTAGTTTGAACGCATCGTTCAACGCGGCTCCCCCCAATCAAAATGTACATAGAGCATTGTATACAATACAATCACCATTTTTGACTCCTATATACTTGTATATTGTGTTTGAATGTATTTTGTATGCTCTTGTCTCTCTTGTATCCCTTGTTGCACCCCCTCCAAAATGAATCAATTGGTTTTGTGTTTGCACCAAGAACATTCGTTTCCTTAATGCTTCGTTTGGACATAGCATGACATAAGTCGCCCACCGTTTTCTCTCGATCGTATCCGCAGGGCTCGGAGCATAGCGTAGCGGCTCCCCGACGCTCTTCTCCAAGGAGCGCAGAGGGCAGCACGGCGGCCCCCCCGGTTTTACCCGCCCCGCCCCCGCTGCCGAAGAAACGATTCCTGGTGTTAGACCTGAACGGTGTCCTCGTGCAGTGCGTTCATTGCCCTAGGGCCCCCACAGTGCCCTTTTGCAAGCCCGAGGACGCTAATTACGACGGGCCGCCCACGTTCATAAAAAGCAAGCTAGTTCACCTCCGCCCGTGGCTTCGGACCTTCCTCCAGATCGCCCAACAACGATGGTGGGTGGTCGTGTGGAGCTCCATGACGACCGAGAACACCAATGCGGTCGTGGAGTTCATCTTCAAGGGCATCGAACCCCCCTGCATGGTCCTAGCACAGGAAGCCTGTAGAATATTGTACACACAGGACGGCAAAGTCGTCAAAAAACCAAACAACCCCGCTTCCCCCCAATACCTCAAGGTCTTGAAGCCCATTTTTTGGGACCAGCGACCGTCCTTGATAGGCGTCCCCTACGACGTCCGCCCCACCCGCGAGAACACGCTCATGGTGGACGACAGCGCCGCAAAGAACATGTTGAACCCGACGGCCAACTTCATAGTGTGCCCTACGTGGACGGTCGAGAAGGTCCGGGACCGATTTTTGTTAGACCTTAGTAAATACCTCCAGGCGCTCTGGGGAAGCGGACTTCCCGTAAACAATTTTGTTAGGAATAATCCCATAGGCGAGAGATACTTGGATCCACGAGACCATTTGTACAGAGAGTTGTTATCTCACGCGAAATTTAACAAGCTCATTTGAGACAGTACGTGTGTTTGTATGTGTGTGTGTGTATATGCGCCTGCCCATTTTGTGTAATTTACGCTTCATATGTATCTTGATTTTCACGCGCTCTATCTCCCCCCTTTTCCTTGGGTTTTGTTTTGTTCCAATTTTGACTCCAGCGTTTGGAGCCCTCTATTGACGTCGTCAGCGAGTCAGACTTGGGGAGCTTCTTCTACGAGACCGTTTACGACGCCGCGTCAACCATCGACTACTCCAAGGAGCCTCTTGACGCCGGCGTCGTCGATAGCCCCCCACCCAAGCAAATCTTCCGGCGATCTGCGTCCCCGTCACCGCTCAAAGGCATAAATCGCAAATGCGTCCGGACATCCCCCTCTCGGCCCGGCGGCAGTAGTACACCTCAACGGCGGCTGCGGATGGACGCTCGGCCTACGAAGAGTGGAACCCTTCCTATTCCTTTGCGGGATGCCTTGCCCCTCCTCGCCAACTCCGACGGGAACGCCCCCGGTGACAAGGTGAACCCCCCCCAACCCCCCCAAAAAGCATGGTTATCCGCGCATTACAATCATTTTGCACTTAAAAAATGAACGTGTGACACGTTTGGGTCTTCCTCCCTAAACTAACACATGTGTTCTTGCGTTGACGCGTTGCAGGTTGCTCCCACCCGTAAACCTATGCGGTCTAGTGCGTCCATCGAGTTGGAGCGTTTCTACTCCATGACCAGAAATGCAAGACAGTCCACTTCATCGTATTCGAATTCTTCGTCGTATAATTCGGGCGGCCGACGGAATACAAAATGTGTTATTGATGGCGTTCACCCCAAGAATGGCTATAGTCGCGGGGCGGAGATTTTCAGGAATGTTGAAGCAATGCGAGCAAAAGAAGCTGCAGCAAAAGAAAAAAAAGCAAAAGAAAAAGAGGTAGTATCCGAGGCTAGATAGGCCATAGTAGGCGTAGGGTTTTGGGCCATAGGCAAGAACATTTTGGGTCGCACTATCCAATGCATGTGTGGTGTTAGCATGATATGCATTTTACATGCCACACTTTGTATGTTTTTTTTTGCAATAATACAAGTTAGACATGATTTCCCCTTCCATATGGTCTAAGGTTTGGATTGCCCTACCTAAACCATCACAAATATGAGTTTGGAATATTTTGTATGCAATATTATATTGGTTAACATATTAACCCTTCAATAAGATCTATGGTTTGGATTGCCCTACCTAAACCATATTCATACAAGCTCTAATATTTTGTGTGCAATAATATGAATGTTTTAAGGTTTCCCCTTAAATGTGGTCTAAGATTTGGATTGCCCACCCTAAACCATCAAAAATATGAGTTATTTATGGGGTTCTTGGTCTAAACACCTGCTTCAAAGTGTTCGCATCTTACAACTTTCTCCAATATGTGTTCCATTTATCCTTGTTCTTATTTATGTGAATGTCTCAAAATGCCCAAAAAGTCTCAATTTAACGAATATAGTGTTCACTGCCTGCTCCGCATGGTACTTCCGGATCTCCTCGCTCTTCTGGCTTTGCTCCTGAGTCATGGCCGCTACCTGTGCGGTGAGGTGGGCGTTCTCCGTCTTGGCCTGCTCCAGCTCCTTCCGGTCCGCCCTCTTTGCCAATTCCCGGAGAATGTTTCCGGGTCCGCAGTCGTCCAGAGCATGGTTCGCCCCCCTGACGATGTGCTCCAGCCGGTAATACTGGGTTTTGAGGTCCTCCATCCCCCCCTGGAACCGTTTGAAAGGATTCTCCGGAAAGTCCCAAGCGGATAGATCGACATTCCGCCATGGGGTCTCCCGGTTGGGTCCGGCTTCCGGATGTTGGTGAGGGGGAGGAGGAGAGAGTGGCCTCGAGACGGTTGGCAGCGGGCTTCCGGGTGACGAGGGAGGTGCTTCCGGAAGAATAGGGTCACTGGAGGTCTCCGTCTCGACGTCTTCGGCTTCCGGAAGTAGCTTGTAGGTGACCTCGTCCGCCGCTATTGTGAGCAGGTCCTCCTCCTCAGCCGTGATGCAGTCGAAATGCTGGTAGAGATGCAAAATGAAGGGGGAGAGGAAGGAGGGTTTCCGGCCAATATGGGGGAGGGCCCGCCCCACTATCTCCTGGATAATCAGCCCCCAGTTCACAGGCCGGACTCCGGACATGGCACCAAACAGCGTGTTAGCCATGGTAAGGCTAATCCGCTTCGGCTTGTCCGGGTTCAGGATAGGCAGGAGGAATTCCAACACCCTCCTCTCTCTCAGGTTCCGGCAGTTCCCGGGGTGGAAGCCGTCCTTCGGATCCGCGTCCCCTCTAAATTTTCCGGCGAACAAGCCGTCGCGGCGGCCGGCCCATCCTTCTATAATCCCCCGAGGAAACCCGTAGACCCTGTTCCAAATATCCGGAGTCCAGTGTTCCGGATCTCTCCTCTTTGTCCCTAGCCACTGATTT
This sequence comes from Polytrichum commune, assembly GCA_950295325.1. Classification (NCBI taxonomy): domain Eukaryota; kingdom Viridiplantae; phylum Streptophyta; class Polytrichopsida; order Polytrichales; family Polytrichaceae; genus Polytrichum; species Polytrichum commune. The sequence goes on from OX485807.1 coordinate 7,065,589, forward strand.
CCTCTCTCAAACTTAAACTCTCGGAGAGTATCTTCAGCTCGGAGGTTCCAGGGTTTGGCTAGCAACCCCGCGCAGCCCATAACCCGGAGATCCTCCGCGAGCTCCTGTAGCTCCCTATCCTCCCTCGGAATTGCAGGGATGAGGGCTTTGAGCGGAACCAGGATAGGTTCCCTCTGATCCTCTTCCCGTGCTTCCGGCATTTTCCTCTTCCCTCAGTTTCCGGCTTGACCACGGAAACTCCCTCTCTCCCGGATCCCTTCCCTTCCGTCTAATTGCCACAGAGTCCCGGCAAGCCCACTGCCGGTGACTGAAAAGTGCAGAGTCCCAGCAATCCCACTGCTGGCGGCTCGAAAGAATTAACACCTCACCACTCGTTCTCTCAACAGGTTGCCTTTTTCAGAAAAAAATAGGAGGGAGAAAGAAGGGACCCTTAAATATCCTTCCTCCCTCTTCCTTCCCCTGTTACCGTTTGGTTTAACGGAAAACGGTTACCAACCGTTTTCCGGCGGTTCTCACCAACGGTTTTACTAACATTTTTACCAACGGCTTTCTTTTCCCCCAACCGTCATAAGGCCCGTTATAACCGCCACTTCCGGGCCGTTGGGTAATCTTGGCGCGTCCGTTACTTGGTCCGGACCAATGGTTTGGACCATGATTACATGGTCCGCCCATCCTATTTGACGGACCGGTCATAGTACTTATTTAAAGTCGTTTTATCGCACGAGGTGGGGTTAGAATACTCTATTTCCTAGTACAATTAATTTTGTCCTAAGAGACCCTATTATCTTCAGATAAGCAAGGTAAAATACGGAAATGGAATCCGTATTTCCGTATTTCCGTCTTTCCGTCGAATTTGGACTCCCACGTTACCCCACTCCCAAATGTGAGAGTCCCCGCGAACATCCAAATTGAACCGTGCTTGGATTAAGACATACCCTGCCTAGGCTCTGGTTCCGGGCGGGTATCTTCCTCGTCCTCTGTTGAGACGTCCGGTCGGTACCTCTTCACTCGGGACCCGTTCACACGGGTCTCCAGCCAATTACCTTGCAGGTCCTCGAGCTGGAGCGACCCGTTCTCGAATAACTCCGTTACTCGGTAGGGCCCATCCACCGAGTATGCAGTTTACCCGGAAACCGTTCATGCCGGTTGTCGTAGAGTAGTACCAACCCGCCCTTCCGGATCCCGTGGCTCCAGGGGAGTTTGGCGTCGAATTTCTCCTTCCGGTCAGCCTGGACGGATATAGTATGTGGGAGTCCAAATTCGACGGAAAGACGGAAATACGGAAATACGGGTTCCATTCCGTATATTTTCGTGCTTATCTCAAAAGTAATAGGGTCTTTTAGGTTAAAATTAATTGTACTAGGAAATAGAGTATTCTAACCCCGCCTTGTGCGATAAAACGACTTTAAATAAGTACTATGACCGGTCCGTCAAATAGGATGGGCGGACCATGTAATCATGGTCCAAACCATTGGTCCGGACCAAGTAACGGACGCGCCAAGATTACCCAACGGCCCGGAAGTGGCGGTTATAACGGGTCTTATGACGGTTGAGGGGAAAAAAACCGTTGGTAAAAATGTTACTAAAACCGTTGGTGAGAACCGCCGGAAAACGGTTGGTAACCGTTTTCCGTTAAACCAAACGGTAACAGGGGAAGGAAGAGGGAGGAAGGATATTTAAGGGTCCCTTCCTTCTCCCTCCCACTTTTTTCTGAAAAAGGCAACCTGTTGAGAGAACGAGTGGTGAGGTGTTAATTCTTTCGAGCCGCCAGCAGTGGGATTGCTGGGACTCTGCACTTTTCAGTCACCGGCAGTGGGCTTGCCGGGACTCTGTGGCAATTAGACAGAAGGGAAGGAATCCGGAAGAGAGGGAATTTCCGTGGTTGAGCCGGAAACTGAGAGAAGAGGAAAATGCCGTAAGCACGGTGTCGCGCACCTCTCCATGAGGAGTGGCCGAAACACCATGGGCACAAGGGGGACCCCGGAGTGACACCCGGGACTTGTGGCGCCATTGGTGAGAGGTCCCAAGTGATCCTAGTGTGGGTGAGGGCCCTGGGCGTTGGGAACGCCTCCCACCCACGGAGACTAGGAGGCACAAGGGTAAGGCCATGAGTTATGCGTAGCTCATGGCGTGGTGATTCTAGAATGCTCAAGAACACCTCAATCGGAGGTGTGAGCTAGGAGTTATGGCCATTTGAGTGGGGCGCTGTCCCGGGACAGCGCCCTGGTACAGCAGTGCCTGGGAGTGATTCCCGGGACTGCCAAGGTTCAAACAGGCATAACTTCCTCAAGACTTGCCCGAATGGGGCAAGTGAGGAGTCCATTGGCATCTACGTGAAGCGTAGATGAAGATGGAGTGGTTGGTTGTTATGATCAGACATCGTACAAGGATGTTATGATGGTCTGAAGCTGCTGGGGGGTTCTAGGCCCAGCAGCTAAAGGAAAATGTCCACTTGGCCCCAACTCTTGGTAGAGAGACAAGAGGTTGGTTGACGGTGGGGTAGGGGCCCCGCGTGAAGTCCTAGAGGCTTATATGGGTGAGGTGGTGTGGCCTCACCCACCCGAGGCCGAACGGCAAGGCCTCCATGGGCATTGGCCTATTGTGAGGCCATAGTTGCCTAGTATGCTTCGGGTTGTTGTAGTGTTGCTCCGGCAACGCGATGATCAACATAGGATTGGACTTCCATGGATGGAAGTCCACATTGGGGAAATGGGTTACCGATTAAGGGGTGAGTCCCGAAAGCAAAGTAGGAGGGTTGGTTCCCTCCTATGAACTATTGGTCCGGGGTAAGAGGAGCTATCCATTAGCATGGCGGAATGTGAATGGTTAGCGCTCGTAACCTTTGCTAGAAACGAAAATTGGCAAGATTGTTAAGGGACCTAGCAAGGGTTGCGACACACGGGAAGAGGATCAGAGGGAACCTATCCCGGTTCCGCTCAAAGGCCTCATCCCTGCAATTCCGAGGGAGGATAGGGAGCTACAGGAGTTCGCGGAGGATCTCCGGGTTATGGGCTGTGCGGGGTTGCTAGCCAAACCCTGGAACCTCCGAGCCGAAGATACCCTCCGAGAGTTTAAGTTTGAGAGAGGAAATCAGTGGCTATGGACAAAGAGGAGAGATCCGGAACACTGGACTCCGGACATTTGGAACAGGGTCTACGGGTTTCCTCGGGGGATTACAGAAGGATGGGCCGGCCGCCGCGACGGCTTGTTCGCCGGAAAATTTAGAGGGGACGCGGATCCGAAGGACGGCTTCCACCCCGGGAACTGCCGGAACCTGAGAGAGAGGAGGGTGTTGGAATTCCTACCTATCCTTAACCCGGACAAGCCGAAGCGGATTAGCTTTACCATGGCGAACACGCTGTTCGGTGCCATGTCCTGTCGCGACCCTTGCTAGTTTTTCTCCACTTAGCTCAATCGCTTTCCAACTCTAGCAAGTGTCCCGAGCGCTAACCTGCACATTCCACGCACATGCATGGTTAGCTCCCAAAACCGCGGACCTTCAATCCCATATTTGGTCACCAAACCCTCCTACACATGCATTCGGGACTCTTTCCCCTTAGTAGGTAACCCATCACTAAGGTGGACTTCCATCCATGGAAGTCCACTCCCTACTTGGTCATAGTGTTGCTAGGACAACACTACAACCACCCGGAGCACATTGCCAAGTATGCTCCGGGGGGGTCGGTCGGCAAAGCCGCCTCACCCATATAAGCCTCTAGGACTTTTGGCGGGTGTGAGGCCAAACCCCCCACCCTTAAGCGTCCGTAGTCCGAGTAGTGGGTTTGGGCTCACATTCCTCCGCGGTATTGGATTTGGACTTGGATGAGTCCATAGTGCAAGGTTCACCCTTCAAGTGGTCTTGGATTTAACTGGAATTTCACTTTTAACAACTCAATGTACGATTTCAATACGTATGTGGAGAATGCACAAGTTAACTATGTTATTTTAACCTCCTTATGCTCGGGTGCTATTTTGTCTTTGTTTGCTTCTAACGTCCATCCGGCTGCTTTAGCTACACAAGCCCTTAAGGATATCCCTCTCCTAAATGGAGTCCGTGCCGTTGACTCTATACTACCACTTGAACTATCACTTGTGTATTCCGTATCGCTACTATAAGAGGTCTCACTTGGTGTCTCCATACCGTACATAAGCCTTTAAGTATTAAGAAATACTTATGTGACTTATGTCAATCTCTCCCTCGCACCTTTGGTCTTTGCTTCCTTTGTCTTGCCATCGCGAGAGTGCTCCACATTCTCCATTAAGTTGTGCACGTGGTTTATTTTTAAAGAGAGGATGCAAGTGTAAAAAAAAACACTATTCTCTATAGTCAATCTCAAATACATTTACTTGTAAAAGCCACACATAACACTAACTAGCATAATGTAACTAACTACTTGTCTATGAGCTAATTAGGTAGGCTATCTACTAAGCTCCTTCATGAACCCATCTCTTTACTTTCTAATTACATAAACCCAGCTCCTTCATGAACCCACAACTTTGTAGTTGTAATCCCCAACTACCTCACTAATTATTCAAGCCCTTAACTAATCTTCCTACCTAATTTCCCTAATTCTACTAACAACCCCTTTCTAATCACACAATTCTTCTCTAATCCTAAAATCCTAAAATCCTAGAGAGGAGAGGGGGAGAGAGAATTTCCTAACTTCACTAAGACTAACTAATCCACACAAGTATATTTTTGCACTCATCACAACATCAAGTGCTCAACTCTTAAACATGGAACTTGCAACCACGTGTATTCAAAACATGAACTTTAAGTACCACAAATTGGAATCATGAATTAACTTTAAAATCCTTCACGTCAACACTAATTCTACCAAGAGGTCAAGCCCTCTTCAAGGCTAACAAGCCTTGGCTCTCGAACTAAAAACTAAGCACACACATGTGCTCCAATATGGCTTCCCACACCCACACTTATAACTCGTGGGGTGCCTTGGAGCACAAAGGAAAGAGAGGATGAGTGAGGGAAGAATGAGGGATTATATAGTAAGCTTGAGGGGGTGAGCACCCTCAAGGCTCACGATAAGCCCTTGAGATTTCCTCCTACTTAGTAGGCGCCAATCCTATCTTCTAAGCCTTCCTCCCTCAAATGATCAACAAGGATCCTAATTCGAACATTTAACTAGCCTTGGCTTTCTACCTACCACACTTTACCAAACTTGGGATGCTTCAACCCAAACTTAGCCTCCTTCGCTTTCCGCCGCCATAACTTTCTCCCCTTACTTTCCCAAATCGTCGCTCACCACTTAATTCAAACCACGATGCTTAACTCGTGATTTGATTGGTGCTTTGAGAATTTGCTTATCCTCCACCTTGCATTCTTCCTTGGGCCTTCCCCATTAAGTGGCCATGATGAGGTGGTCCACTTGTGCGCTCCATGTGATCCTCCATTCATCCCAATTCGAATGCACTTGCCTCTTGAGTCACTTTGGTTGTCTCCATCCATTTGTACTAGCCTACTCACTAACTACTCAATCCAAGTTCTCCTTACCTATCCTCATTCGCTCAAATCCTTCCGAAGGTAAAAACACAATAACAACTCACATCCTAGCCTCTTACAACATGGTACTTCTAAGACTAACATTTCACTCTTTTTATATTTTTGTGAAGTAACATGCTACTTCAAAGTGCATCAACTAACGTTTCAAGGGTCTAAGACTAAATGTGGGCACCCTTTTGGGCTCACAGCGGGGCCCCTCCCCCACCGTCAACATCCCTTTTGTCTCTCTACCAAGAGTTGGGGCCAAGTAGACATTTTCCCTTAGCCGCTGGGTCTAGAAGCCTCCCTGCAGCTTCAGACCTTCATAACTTCCACGTGCGGTCTCTGAATCTAACAACCAACCACTCTATCGTCATCTACATTTCACGTAGATCCCTATGGACACCTCACTTGCCCTATTCGGGCAAGTATTGAGGAAGTTATGCCTGTTTAAACCTTTGCAGTCCCGGGAGCCACTCCCAGGCCCCTGCTGTTCCAGGCCGCTGTCCCGGGACAGCATCCCACTCAAAGTGCCATATCTCCTAGCTCACACCTCACATTGAGGTGTTCTTTAGCATTCTAGAATCGGGACGCCATAAGCTACTCATAGCTTATGGCCTTACCCTCATGACTCCTAGTCTTTGTGGGTGGGAGGCGTTCTAAACGCCCGGGGCCTCACCCACATTAGGATCACTTGGTCCCTCTCACCAATGGCGTCACAAGTCCCGGGTGTCACTCCGGGGTCCCCCTTGTGCCCATGGTGTTGCGGGCACTCCTCATGGAGAGGTGCGCGACATGTCCGGAGTCCGGCCTCTGAACTGGGGGCGAATTATCCAAGAAGTAGTGGGGCGGGCCCTCCCCCATATTGGCCGGAAACCCTCCTTCCTCTCCCCCTTCATTTTGCATCTCTACCAGCATTTTGACTGCATCACGGCCGAGGAGGAGGACCTGCTCACAATAGCGGCGGACGAGGTCACCTACAAGCTGCTTCCGAAAGCCGAAGACGTCGAGACGGAGACCTCCAGCGACCTTATTCTTCCGGAAGCACCTCCCTCGTCACCCGGAAGCCCGCTGCCAACCGTCTCGAGGCCACTCTCTCCTCCTCCCCCTCACCAACATCCGGAAGTCGGACCCAACCGTGTCGCAACCCTTGCTAGCCCCCCTTGACAATCTTGCCGATTTTCAATTCTAGCAAAGGTTACGAGCGCTAACCATTCGCATTCCGCCATGCTAATGGTTAGCTCCTCCTACCCCGGACCTTATAGTTCATAGGAGGGAACCAACCCTCCTACTTTGCTTTCGGGACTCACCCCTTAATCGGTAACTCATTTCTTGGATGTGGACTTCCATCCATGGAAGTCCAATCCCATGTTGATCATCGCATTGCCGGAGCAACACTACAACAACCCGAACCATACTAGGCAACTATGGCCTCACAATGGGCCAATGCCCATGGAGGCCTTGCCGTTCGGCCTCGGGTGGGTGAGGCCACACCACCTCACCCATATAAGCCTCTAGGACTTCACGCGGGGCCCCTACCCCACCGTCAACCAACCTCTTGTCTCTCTACCAAGAGTTGGGGCCAAGTGGACATTTTCCTTTAGCTGCTGGGCCTAGAACCCCCCCAGCAGCTTCAGACCATCATAACTTCCTTGTATGATGTCTGATCATAACAACCAACCACTTCATGTTCATCTACGCTTCACGTAGATGCCGATGGACTCCTCAATTGCTCCATTTGAGCAAGTCTTGAGGAAGTTATGCCTATTTGAACCTTGGCAGTCCCGGGAATCACTCCCAGGCACTGCTGTACCAGGGCGCTGTCCCGGGACAGCGCCCCACTCAAATGGCCATAACTCCTAGCTCACACCTCCGATTGAGGTGTTCTTGAGCTTTCTAGAATCACCACGCCATGAGCTACGCATAACTCATGGCCTTACCCTTGTGCCTCCTAGTCTTCGTGGGTGGGAGGCGTTCCCAACGCCCAGGGCCCTCACCCACACTAGGATCACTTGGGCCCTCTCACCAACGGCGCCACAAGTCCCGGGTGTCACTCCGGGGTCCCCCTTGTGCCCATGGTGTTTCGGGCACTCCTCATGGAGAGGTGCGCGACACTCACCCCCACCAAACGGAGTCGATGCCCTCATCGACTATACTCGTAGTCGGCACACCAATTCTCAAGTTGCCATCCTCTATGGTGCGGCATTGTGTTTTCCTTAGGGCGCGACCCCCACAATGCATCTTCAAATTTGGCATAGTCCCAAAGGTGTCGTTCCTAGGTGGTCCGTTAGCGACCTTGGATCTCTCATCCAAGGACCTAACCTACACTAGACCCACCTACTTTGGGACTCACTTGGGTTGCCCCTCCTTTGGGGCCTCCCCCGTTAGGCTCCACTAGCCTAACGTGACACATCTAGGCGAGACCTCAACGCTTCCACTAAGTTGTCTCGGTTGCAACTCCGAGATGGCTTTCCATTGTTAAGCCACGCCTCGATCGCACGGGGGTGATGCCAAGTCCCGCCCGACTCGGTTCCCACTTTGCTCTTTCGAGACATGGGTTCATGACTCCCATGCGCCAACTTTCGTTAGCTCGCGGGTAGCACTTTTATGAGCACGCGCCATCACCTTGTCCCCGCCCGGACAAGCCCATGGCTAAGAAGTTTTTTGGTTTTATCCAAGGCCCCTCCTAGCCATGGCCCCAATTACTCGGCTTACCCAACCTAGTTTGGCATATCTATTCCCCCTCTTCCACTAACCAAGCACAAGTACAAGACTAGGACCTCATCTCGTACTTTTCTCTTTGCACCACTAAAGTTTGGACTTTATTCCCTCAAGCCAAAGAACAAGTTCATGTTGTGGAGCAATTAGCCTCGAAGCTAAGTGTGCTACTAGCGTCTCTCCCCCACTAAAGGAGATTGATGTCCTCATCAATGCCTACGCTTCATTTTATTGGAATGTCTAGCCTTAGTTTCTTCAAAGTGCTTTACCAATTCCTTGGCGTTCATCATGTCTCTTGCCGCGACCCAAACGGCTTCTTTCTCATGGTATCCTCACCATTTCACCAAGTACTCCTTTGTACATTTTTTTTCATTTTCACTTGGGCTTCCTACACTTGAGGATGCCCTCTTACCTCATGTTCCAAATGACCTCCACAAGGTCGGGACGTGGCCTAATCACTTGCTTGTGATCGGGCCACAAGGTGTCGTCCTAAAATGACTTTCGTAATGAGACATGAAATGTCCGATGCACTTTGATGTCCGGCGGTAATTCCAACTTATACATGTCCTTGAACACTTGTTCCACAATGGAAAACGAAGCTCCAATTTTGGACATGAACTTTTGGAGCGAGGCCTTCCGGCTAAGTGAAGTTGTTCACATTCAACAACACCTTTTGGCCCACCTCATTCTCCACTTCGCGTCTTCCGGCATTTACTAGCACTCCGTAGCACCTTCGGGCTTTCTCCACCAACAACTTGGTCATCTCCAAGACTTGTTTACCATCCTTGGCCAAGTCCTCACCATCTTGGTTAAACTCTAGTGTTGAATGTGCCCCCTCGAGAGCTAGGTTAATAGGTTGGAGCGCATCCACTCCATAAGCCACCACCAAAGACCACCCCTTGGTAGCCAAGTGCGTGGCTACATTGCAATTACACTCCGCTCGACCCACATAGTCCGCCCAATCTCCTTGGTCCGCCCCCACCAAATTCCTCAAGTATTGCTTCAAGTCTCCATTCACACGCTTTGTTTTCCCATCCATTTGGGAATACACGGCCGTGCTAAACCTTAGTTTCAATACAACCTCCTTAGAGAAATGCATTGAAAATGCACTTGTGAACTTTGGATCTTGATCCCACACAATCACTCTTGGCAACCCGTGGTGCCTCAACCATCCTTTGAGAAAAGGCTATGCGGTCTCCAACGCGGTGGCGGTTCCCACAATCGGCACCATGTGTGCCAACTTGGCAAACCGCTCTACCATTAACAAGATGGCATCATACCCATGTGACTCCGGCAAACTTGTGATCAAGTCCATGCACATACTATGCCATGGCGCCGACGGGATAGGCAACGGTTGCAAGAAACCGCCTTGCTTTTGGTAAGAGGCTCGGTTCACTTTGCACTTTGATTCAAGCCTTCACAAAGTGGGCTATATCTTCCTTTATGCACCGCCAATGGTACCTCCATGACACCATTCTATGGCGGTTTTTTCTTTCTCCTCTAAGGCCGGCAATAGGACTATCAAATTCCTCCTTCAAAACCGATAGCCTCAACTTGCCTTGTGGCACATACACCCAACTTTGCTTGCACTTGAACAATCCGTCCACCAACTTAACCTCTTTGAGCACCTTGCTCTTGCGAAGTTCACCTAAAAGTTTTTGTGCTTTTGGGGTAGTTAATTTACCCCTCCCGTATCTTGCATCACAAGTTTCCTTCGCCGGCACACATTAGCCACAAGGTTTGGATGGTTCTCATTGCTTGGAACTCATCCGGTCTACTTAGCGCATCCGGCACCACATTTCCACGGTCCGGTTTGTGGATCAAATCCACCTTCATAAGCGCCAAACTATCATGCCACCGCAATGACTTGGCGCTCACTTGCGCTTGAATGTTAAAATTCTTTTAGGACACATTGTCCATGTAGACCTTTGCTTTGTGCAACCCCAAATAGTGTTGCCACATCTTCAAGCAATGCACTACGGCAAAGAAATTCTTTGGCATGAGTTGGTTGTCTTCTTTGACAACCATCGAGCTTCATGCTCCCATATGCAATGGCCATCCAATTACACATAATCCACCATTGGCAAAGCCACTCACCCCCGTATGCACCTCAAAAGGTTTGTCAAGCTCCGCGAACTTGAGCACGGGCGTCTAAAAACACTTGCTTTCAAGCTCCCTAAAGACTTGGTGGCAAGGCTCATCCCACTCTTGGGATAGCCATTTCTTTCACAAGTCGGATAAGGTCGGATAACCATCAAGCTTAACGCTCTCATATGCAATGGCCATCCATCTTACATTAACCATCCGCCAATGGCAAAGTCACTCGCCACCCCGTATTCACCTCAAAAGGTTTGTCAGGCTCCGCGAACTTGAAAACGGGTGGCAAAGACGACTTTGTATTAAGCTCCCCAAAGACTTTGGGGGCAAGGCTCATCCCACTCTTAAGATAGCCATTTCTTTCACAAGTCGCACAAGGTTTAACAACCTTTAAGCTTAATGCTCCCATATGCAATGGGCATCCATCTTGGATCAACATCCGCCAATGGTAAAGTCATTCGCCCCCGTATGCATCTCAAAAGGTTTGTCATATTTCGCAAACTTGAGCACGGGCGGCGAAAAGAGCTTGCTCTTAAGCTCCTCAAAAACTTGGTAACAAGGCTCATCCCACTCTTGGGATAGCCATTTCTTGCACAAGTTGGACAAGGTCGGACAACCATCGAGCTTCATGCTCTTATATACAATGGCCATCCATTTTACCTCAACATCCACCAATGCTAAAGTCACTCGCCCCCGTATGCACCTCAAAAGGTTTGTCAAAGTCCGCGAACTTAAGCACGGGCGGCGAAGAGAACTTGTTTTTGAGCCCCCCAAAGGCTTGGTGACAAGGCTCATCCCACTCTTGCGATAGCCATTTTCCTCAATAAGTTGAATAAGGTCCTAGCAACCTTAGAAAACTCTCGAATGAAGTTGTGGTACTAATTGGCTAGGCCAACAAATGACCTAAGCCATTTTTGAATGAAGGGCCAATTATCCTTTTGGATTGCCTTGACATTCTTCATGTTCGTCCACCAACTTCCTTTGTCACCACATACCTTAAGAACTCAATCTCTCGTTGAGCAAAGTTATTTTTCATTCCTTGGCGGTAATTTTTTTTGGGCAACACATTGGTGAATACATCCTTGTATTTCACCAACATCACACCAATGTTGTTTAGGGGAGGCCCATCTTTCCTAGCCTCCCCATACGTTCCTTGGAGTTGCTCCAATTGAACCACGACCATTATGTTTTCTATTTTTCATTTGGTCCATTAAGACCAAATTCAACTTAGATCCTCCTACCACAGGAGTCCTTGTCAATTTGAACTTCAATTCTTTGCCATTATGACACATCATAATGCACCGCAAGCACACCGGCTTGCACCTCACATCTATCATGTGAGTTTCAAAGAAGGCGGCCTTCACAATGACATGCATTTCATCTATTTCACTTGGTGTGAAATTTTGACAAAAATCCAATGTCCCACATTGAAAGGTTACATGCATCGTGGCCTCCTTTGTCTCATGCGGTTTGCCCTTTTCAAACCGCACCTTGGTGGGCTTGCCCGCTCTATCAATCGGCAAGCCCCAACTCCCTTGTGAGTTTTGGGCTCAAGAAGGCATGGCTTGCCTCTTTGTCAACCCATTAGACGTTTGTCCCATTCATTTGAGCCTCAAGGTATAAAATACTTCGCCTTGGCTAAAGGTTACTAGCCTTGGCCACAAAGCCATCGTCTAACATTTGGTCCTCGGCAACACCATGAATTTGGCTTGGTCCGCAAGGCCAACTTTTAACACTCCGTCCGTGGCACAAATATAATCTAGCTTGGTACCACCAAGCCACCTTCTCACATTCCGTCCGCGGCACGAGCTAGCATGATTTGCCTTGGTATAATGGGCCAAACTACTTGCGCTCATTTCCTTGGGACATCTTTCGGCTAAACCCACTTTCTGGTGATGTGCCGCCCAACTTCTTTTTAGGACCATCGGCTTCAATGCTCTTCAAATCTTTATAATTCGCACTACGTCCTCAAGAAGCTTTGGGGTCTTGAACATGGTTTTCACCACCCGCTTTTGAAACCCACCTAAACCGATGCATTTCTTAGAAAGCTCGTCCATCCTAGATGTACCCTTCATTTGGGTGTGAAATTCGCACATATACACCTTAAGAGACCCCGCGTGCCTCATGTGCCCCAAGTTCATTTCAACATCACCACCTTCTAAGCATTTCGAATTGGAATTTCAATCCAACATTAATGCCCTCCAAGGTTTTGGGTGCATTTGGTATTCTAGCCCCCGAATACTTTTTGAGGTTTGCGGGAGCCTTTTCAAAGCACTCCCTCCATTTTCCTCACCGAATCCACCCTCATGCCCACCATTGTCATTAGAATCAATGGTATGGTCAAAATCCACTTGCACATGATCTTTCTTCCAATTTGAGCCTCACAACCTTTTGGAAACCCCGGGTCACCATCATAACCCGCTTATATGATAGCCATGCTTCCCTCAAAGTGCTAGCTCAAATATTGGAACCCTGCTCTGATACCAAGTGTCGCAACCCTTGCTAGCCCCCCTTGACAATCTTGCCAATTTTCAATTCTAGCAAAGGTTACGAGCGCTAACCATTCGCATTCCGCCATGCTAATGGTTAGCTCCTCCTACCCCGGACCTTATAGTTCATAGGAGGGAACCAACCCTCCTACTTTGCTTTCGGGACTCACCCCTTAATCGGTAACTCATTTCTTGGATGTGGACTTCCATCCATGGAAGTCCAATCCCATGTTGATCATCGCATTGCCGGAGCAACACTACAACAACCCGAACCATACTAGGCAACTATGGCCTCACAATGGGCCAATGCCCATGGAGGCCTTGCCGTTCGGCCTCGGGTGGGTGAGGCCACACCACCTCACCCATATAAGCCTCTAGGACTTCACGCGGGGCCCCTACCCCACCGTCAACCAACCTCTTGTCTCTCTACCAAGAGTTGGGGCCAAGTGGACATTTTCCTTTAGCTGCTGGGCCTAGAACCCCCCCAGCAGCTTCAGACCATCATAACTTCCTTGTATGATGTCTGATCATAACAACCAACCACTCCATGTTCATCTACGCTTCACGTAGATGCCGATGGACTCCTCAATTGCTCCATTTGAGCAAGTCTTGAGGAAGTTATGCCTATTTGAACATTGGCAGTCCCGGGAATCACTCCCAGGCACTGCTGTACCAGGGCGCTGTCCCGGGACAGCGCCCCACTCAAATGGCCATAACTCCTAGCTCACACCTCCGATTGAGGTGTTCTTGAGCTTTCTAGAATCACCACGCCATGAGCTACGCATAACTCATGGCCTTACCCTTGTGCCTCCTAGTCTTCGTGGGTGGGAGGCGTTCCCAACGCCCGGGGCCCTCACCCACACTAGGATCACTTGGGCCCTCTCACCAACGGCGCCACAAGTCCCGGGTGTCACTCCGGGGTCCCCCTTGTGCCCATGGTGTTTCGGCCACTCCTCATGGAGAGGTGCGCGACAAACCGGGAGACCCCATGGCGAAACGTGGATCTATCCGCTTGGGACTTTCCGGAGAATCCTTTCAAACGGTTCCAGGAGGGGATGGAGGACCTCAAGACCCAGTATTACCGGCTGGAGCACATCGTCAGGGGGGCGAACCATGCTCTGGACGACTGCGGACCCGGAAACATTCTCCGGGAGTTGGCAAAGAGGGCAGACCGGAAGGAGCTGGAGCAGGCCAAGACGGAGAACGCCCACCTCACCGCACAGGTAGCGGCCATGACTCAGGAGCAAAGCCAGAAGAGCGAGGAGATCCGGAAGTACCATGCGGAGCAGGCAGTGTTCTTCAGCCGGATCCGGGAGCTGGTGGGTCATCCGGCGGAGATCGTCAACAAGGCGCATCTCTACGGCCGGATGATGGAGTCCGGAGATCCCGCTTCCGCCAGGCAGACCCTCCCCATCCTCGTGAAGTATTCACGGACGATGAAGGATCTCATGGCGGAAATCCAGAGGGTGGTCCCGCCAAGCGGAACACCGCGGAGGGTGCTCTATCCGGGTCCGCCAGGGTCACCAACCGGAACCCTCTACGAGGTGGTTGGTGAAGTAGCCCTGGTTCAGAATCCGCCGTCCTCTGCAGGACCCAGCCAGCAGGGAGGCGGCTCTCGACCTGGTAGTTCTGGAGGGGCTCCGGAAAGGGTCCGTTCTCCCCAGGTGAGGCGGAAGAGCACCGGGTCGGTCCGATCCGGAAGGGGCCAGTCCCCTGTTCCGCGGAACTCGGATAGGTCCCGGACTGCGGATAGGGCTAGGACGCCGATCCGGCACCAGACTTCCGATCGGGAGGCAACTCCGAGTAGGGGCAAGGCTCCTATGACCCACGCCTCGTCATCGTCTCCACGGGACTGCCAAATGGTGAGTCCCTTTCCTCCGCCACCCTCAAGGGCGGCCTCCAATAGGGATCCGCGGACGGCTTCCCTCTCGGGCGGATGGAATCCGGAGCAGGGCACCGGAAGCGATCCTTCTCCAGTCCGAAGCATCCGGATGGGGACAGCTTCCGGAACCCCAGGGACAGTCTCCGGAACACCAGGGACCGCTACCCCACGGACCGAGAGGGCAGCGGATTCGGAGGACGAGGTTGCTCCGTCTCCGAACATGAGGAGGATGTCACGCGGCTGCAGAAGGCATCGCCGGCAGGGGGCTCATCCGCCGTCAGCGGGTTAGGGAGTCACTCAAAGGAAGGATCGGCTCCGAAGAAGCACCGGTCTTCTTAGTTAGGAGAGTAGCTAGATTAGTTAGGCAGAATAGAGATAGGCTGTCGTGCACCTCTCCATGAGGAGTGTCCGAAACACCATGGGCACAAGGGGGACCCCGGAGTGACACCCGGGATTTGTGGCGCCGTTGGTGAGAGGGGCCAAGTGATCCTAGTGTGGGTGAGGGCCCCGGGCGTTGGGAACGCCTCCCACCCACGAAGATTAGGAGGCACAAGGGTAAGGCCATGAGTTATGCGTAGCTCATGGCGTGGTGATTCTAGAAAGCTCAAGAACACCTCAATCGGAGGTGTGAGCTAGGAGTTATGGCCATTTGAGTGGGGCGCTGTCCCGGGACAGCGCCCTGGTACAGCAGTGCCCGGGAGTGATTCCCGGGACTGCCAAGCTTCAAACAGGCATAACTTCCTCAAGACTTGCTCAAATGGAGCAAGTGAGGAGTCCATTGGCATCTACGTGACGCGTAGATGAAGATGGAGTGGTTGGTTGTTATGATCAGACATCATACAAGGAAGTTATGATGGTCTGAAGCTGCTGGGGGGGTTCTAGGCCCAGCAGCTAAAGGAAAATGTCCACTTGGCCCCAACTCTTGGTAGAGAGACAAGAGGTTGGTTGACGGTGGGGTAGGGGCCCCGCGTGAAGTCCTAGAGGCTTATATGGGTGAGGTGGTGTGGCCTCACCCACCCGAGGCCGAACGGCACGGCCTCCATGGGCATTGGCCCATTGTGAGGCCATAGTTGCCTAGTATGGTTCGGGTTGTTGTAGTGTTGCTCCGGCAACGCGATGATCAACATAGGATTGGACTTCCATGGATGGAAGTCCACATTGGGGAAATGGGTTACCGATTAAGGGGTGCGTGAGTCCCGAAAGCAAAGTAGGAGGGTTGGTTCCCTCCTATGAACTATTGGTCCGGGGTAAGAGGAGCTATCCATTAGCATGGCGGAATGCGAAGGGTTAGCGACTCGTAACCTTTGCTAGAATTGAAAATTGGCAAGATTATTAAGGGACCTAGCAAGGGTTGCGACACTTGGTATCAGAGCAGGGTTCCAATATTTGAGCTAGCACTTTGAGGGAAGCATGGCTATCATATAAGCGGGTTATGATGGTGACCTGGGGTTTCCAAAAGGTTGTGAGGCTCAAATTGGAACAAAGATCATGTGTAAATGGAATTTGACCATACCATTGGTTCTAATGACAATGGTGGGCATGAGGGTGGATTCGGTGAGGAAAATGGAGGAGTGCTTTGAAAAGGCTCCTGCAAACCTCGAAAAGTATTCGGGGGCTATGTGAGCCCAAAAGGGTGCCCACATTTAGTCTTAGACCCTTGAAACGTTAGTTGATGCACTTTGAAGTAGCATGTTACTTCACAAAAATATAAAAAGAGTGAAATGTTAGTCTTAGAAGTACCATGTTGTAAGAGGCTAGGATGTGAGTTGTTATTGTGTTTTTACCTTCGGAAGGATTTGAGCGAATGAGGATAGGTAAGGAGAACTTGGATTGAGTAGTTAGTGAGTAGGCTAGTACAAATGGATGGAGACAACCAAAGTGACTCAAGAGGCAAGTGCATTCGAATTGGGATGAATGGAGGATCACATGGAGCGCACAAGTGGACCACCTCATCATGGCCACTTAATGGGGAAGGCCCAAGGAAGAATGCAAGGTGGAGGATAAGCAAATTCTCAAAGCACCAATCAAATCACGAGTTAAGCATCGTGGTTTGAATTAAGTGGTGAGCGACGATTTGGGAAAGTAAGGGGAGAAAGTTATGGCGGCGGAAAGCGAAGGAGGCTAAGTTTGGGTTGAAGCATCCCAAGTTTGGTAAAGTGTGGTAGGTAGAAAGCCAAGGCTAGTTAAATGTTCGAATTAGGATCCTTGTTGATCATTTGAGGGAGGAAGGCTTAGAAGATAGGATTGGCGCCTACTAAGTAGGAGGAAATCTCAAGGGCTTATCGTGAGCCTTGAGGGTGCTCACCCCCTCAAGCTTACTATATAATCCCTCATTCTTCCCTCACTCATCCTCTCTTTCCTTTGTGCTCCAAGGCACCCCACGAGTTATAAGTGTGGGTGTGGGAAGCCATATTGGAGCACATGTGTGTGCTTAGTTTTTAGTTCGAGAGCCAAGGCTTGTTAGCCTTGAAGAGGGCTTGACCTCTTGGTAGAATTAGTGTTGACGTGAAGGATTTTAAAGTTAATTCATGATTCCAATTTGTGGTACTTAAAGTTCATGTTTTGAATACACGTGGTTGCAAGTTCCATGTTTAAGAGTTGAGCACTTGATGTTGTGATGAGTGCAAAAATATACTTGTGTGGATTAGTTAGTCTTAGTGAAGTTAGGAAATTCTCTCTCCCCCTCTCCTCTCTAGGATTTTAGGATTTTAGGATTAGAGAAGAATTGTGTGATTAGAAAGGGGTTGTTAGTAGAATTAGGGAAATTAGGTAGGAAGATTAGTTAAGGGCTTGAATAATTAGTGAGGTAGTTGGGGATTACAACTACAAAGTTGTGGGTTCATGAAGGAGCTGGGTTTATGAAGGAGCTGGGTTTGTTTAGTTAGAAAGTAAAGAGCTGGGTTTATGAAGGACCTGGGTTTGTTTAGTTAGAAGCTAAGGAGCTGGGTTCATGAAGGAGCTGGGTTTATGAAGGAGCTGGGTTTGTTTAGTTAGAAGCTAAGAAGCTGGGTTTATGAAGGAGCTAGGTTTATGTAATTAGAAAGTAAAGAGATGGGTTCATGAAGGAGCTTAGTAGATAGCCTACCTAATTAGCTCATAGACAAGTAGTTAGTTACATTATGCTAGTTAGTGTTATGTGTGGCTTTCACAAGTAAATGTATTTGAGATTGACTATAGAGAATAGTGTTTTTTTTAACACTTGCATCCTCTCTTTAAAAATAAACCACGTGCACAACTTTATGGAGAATGTGGAGCACTCTCGCGATGGCAAGACAAAGGAAGCAAAGACCAAAGTTAAATCCAAGACCACTTGAAGGGTGAACCTTGCACTATGGACTCATCCAAGTCCAAATCCAATACCGCGGAGGAATGTGAGCCCAAACCCACTACTCGGACTACGGACGCTTAAGGGTGGGGGGTTTGGTCTCACAGGCTAGAATACCGAATGCACCCAAAACCTTGGAGGGCATTAATGTTGGATTGAAATTCCAATTCGAAATGCTTAGAAGGTGGTGATGTTAAAATGAACTTGGGGCACATGAGGCACGCGGGGTCTCTTAAGGCGTATATGTGCGAATTTCACACCCAAATGAATGGTACATCTAGGATGGACGAGCTTTCTAAAAAAAAATGCATCGTTTTAGGTGGGTTTCAAAAGCGGGTGGTGAAAACCATGTTCAAGACCCCAAAGCTTCTTGAGGACGTAGTGCAAATCATAAAGATTTGAAGAGCATTGAAGCCGATGGTCCTAAGAAGAAGTTGGGCGGCACATCACCACAAAGTGGGTTTAGCCGAAAGAGGTCCCAAGGAAATGAGCGCAAGTAGTTTGGCCCATTATACCAAGGCAAATCATGCTAGCTCGTGCCGTGGACGAAATGTGAGAAGGTGGTTTGGTGGTACCAAGCTAGATCATATTTGTGCCACGGACGGAGTGTTAAAAGTTGGCCTTGCGGACCAAGCCAAACTCATGGTGTTGCTGAGGACCAAATGTTAGACGATGGTTTTATGGCCAAGGCTAGTAGCCTTAAGCCAAGGCCAACTATTTTATATCTTGAGGCTCAAATGAATGGGACAAACGTCTAATGGGTTGACAAAGAGGCAAGCCATGCCTTCTTGAGCCCAAAACTCATAAGGGAGTTGGGGCTTGCCGATTGGTAGAGCGGGCAAGCCCACCAAGGTGCGGTTTGGAAAGGGCAAACCGCATGAGACAAAGGAGGCCGCGATGTATGTAACCTTTCAATGTGGGACATTGGATTTTTGTCAAAATTTCACACCAAGTGAAATAGATGAAATGCATGTCATTGTGAAGGCCGCCTTCTTTGAAACTCACATGATAGATGTGAGGTGCAAGCCGGTGTGCTTGCGGTGCATTATGATGTGTCATAATGGCAAAGAATTGAAGTTCAAATTAACAATGACTCCTATGGTAGGAGGACCTAAGTTGAATTTGGTCTTAATGGACCGAATTAAAAAAAAAGGAAACATAATGGTCGTGGTTCAATTGGAGCAACTCCAAGGAACGTATGGGGAGGCTAGGAAAGATGGGCCTCCCCCAAACAACATTGGTGTGATGTTGGTGAAATACAAGGATGTATTCACCAATGTGTTGCCCAAAAAAAAAAATTACCGCCAAGAAATGAAAAATAACTTTGCTCAACGAGAGATTGAGCTCTTGAGGTATGTGGTGATAAATGAAGTTGGTGGACGAACATGAAGAATGTCAAGGCAATCCAAAAGGAGAATTGGCCCTTCATTCAAAAATGGCTTAGGTCATTTGTTGGCCTAGCCAATTAGTACCACAACTTCATTCGAGAGTTTTCTAAGGTTGTTAGGACCTTATTCAACTTATTGAGGAAAATGGCTATCCCAAGAGTGGGATGAGCCTTGTCACCAAGCCTTTGGGGGGCTCAAAAACAAGTTCTCTTCGCCGCCCGTGCTTAAGTTCGCGGACTTTGACAAACCTTTTGAGGTGCATACGGGGGCGAGTGACTTTAGCATTGGCGGATGTTGAGGCAAAATGGATGGCCATTGCATATAAGAGCATGAATCTCGATGGTTGTCCGACCTTGTCCAACTTATGCAAGAAATGGCTATCCCAAAAGTGGGATGAGCTTTGCCACCAAGTCTTTAAGGAGCTTAAGACCAAGTTTTCTTCGCCGCCCGTGCTCAAGTTTGCGAAATTTGACAAACCTTTTGAGGTGCATACGGGGGCGAGTAACTTTACCATTGGCGGATGTTGATCCAAGATGGATGCCCATTGCATATGGGAGCATTAAGCTTAAAGGTTGTCAAACCTTGTGCGACTTGTGAAAGAAATGGCTATCCCAAGAGTGGGATGAGCCTTGCCACCAAGTCTTTGAGAAGCTTAAGAGCAAGTTCTCTTCGCCGCCCGTGCTCAAGTTCGCGGAGTTTGACAAACCTTTTGAGGTGCATACGGGGGCGAGTGACTTTGCCATTGGCGGATGTTGAGGCAAGATGGATGGCCATGGCATATGAGAGCATGAAGCTCGATGGTTGTCCCACCTTGTGCGACTTGTGGAAGAAATGGCTATCCCAAGAGTGGGATGATGTTTGTCATGAGTCTTTGGGGAGCTTAACACCAAGTTCTCTTCGCCGCCCGTGCTCAAGTTCGCAGAGCTTGACAAACCTTTCGAGGTGCATACGGGGGTGAGTGCCTTTGCCAATGGTGGATTATGTGTAAGATGGATGGCCATAGCATATGGGAGCATAAAGCTCGATGGTTGTCAAAGAAGACAACCAACTCATGACAAAGAACTTCTTTGCCGTAGTGCATTGCTTGAAGATGTGGCGACATTATATGGGGTTGCACAAAGCAAAGGTCTACATGGACAATGTGTCCTAAAAGTATTTTGACATACAAGCGTAAGTGAACGCCAAATCATTGCGGAGGCATGATAGTTTGGCGCTTATATAGGTGGATTTGATCCACAAACCGGACCGTGGAAATGTGGTGCCGGATGCGCGAAGTAGACCGGAAGAGTTCCAAGCAATGAGAACCATCCAAACCTTGTGGCTAATGTGTGCCGGCAAAGGAAACTTGTGATGCAAGATACGGGAGGGGTAAATTAACTACCCCAAAGCACAAAAGCTTTTAGGTGAGCTTCGCAAGAGCAAGGTGCTCAAAGAGGTTAAGTTGGTGGACGGATTGTTCAAGTGCAAGCAAAGTCGGGTATATGTGCCACAAGGCAAGTTGAGGCTATCGGTTTTGAAGGAGGAATTTGATAGTCCTATTACCGGCCATAGAGGAGAAAGAAAAAGCCGCCATAGAATGGTGTCAAAGAGGTACCATTGGCGGTGCATAAAGGAAGATATAGCCCACTTTGTGAAGGCTTGAATCAAAGTGCCAAGTGAACCGAGCCTCTTACCAAAAGCAAGGCGGCTTCTTCCAACCGTTGCCTATCCCGTTGGCGCCATGGCATGGTATGTGCATGGACTTGATCACAAGTTTGCCGGAGTCACACGGGTATGATGCCATCTTGTTGATGGTAGAGCGGTTTGCCAAGTGGGCACACATGGTGCCGATTGTGGGAACCGCCACCGCGTTGGAGACCGCATAGCCTTTTCTCAAAGGATGGTTGAGGCACCACGGGTTGCCGAGAGTGATTGTGTGGGATCAAGATCCAAAGTTCACAAGTGCATTTTCAATGCATTTTTCTAAGGAGGTCGGAATGAAACTAAGGTTTAGCACGGCCTTATATTCCCAAATGGATGGGAAAGCGGAGCGTGTGAATGGAGTCTTGAAGCAATACTTGAGGAACTTGGTGGGGGCGGACCAAGGAGATTGAGCGGACTATGTGGGTCGAGCGGAGTGTAATTGCAATGTAGCCACGCACTTGGCTACCAAGGGGTGGTCTTTGGTGGTGGCTTATGGAGTGGATGCGCTCCAACCTATTAACCTAGCTCTCGAGGAGGCACATTCAACACTAGAGTTCAACCAACATTGTCGCGCACCTCTCCATGAGGAGTGCCCGAAACACCATGGGCACAAGGGGGACCCCGGAGTGACACCCGGGACTTGTGGCGCCGTTGGTGAGAGGGCCCAAGTGATCCTAGTGTGGGTGAGGGCCCCGGGCGTTGGGAACGCCTCCCACCCACGAAGATTAGGAGGCACAAGGGTAAGGCCATGAGTTATGCGTAGCTCATGGCGTGGTGATTCTAGAAAGCTCAAGAACACCTCAATCGGAGGTGTGAGCTAGGAGTTATGGCCATTTGAGTGGGGCGCTGTCCCGGGACAGCGCCCTGGTACAGCAGTGCCCGGGAGTGATTCCCGGGACTGCCAAGCTTCAAACAGGCATAACTTCCTCAAGACTTGCTCAAATGGAGCAAGTGAGGAGTCCATTGGCATCTACGTGAAGCGTAGATGAAGATGGAGTGGTTGGTTGTTATGATCAGACATCATACAAGGAAGTTATGATGGTCTGAAGCTGCTGGGGGGGTTCTAGGCCCAGCAGCTAAAGGAAAATGTCCACTTGGCCCCAACTCTTGGTAGAGAGACAAGAGGTTGGTTGACGGTGGGGTAGGGGCCCCGCGTGAAGTCCTAGAGGCTTATATGGGTGAGGTGGTGTGGCCTCACCCACCCGAGGCCGAACGGCAAGGCCTCCATGGGCTTTGGCCTATTGTGAGGCCATAGTTGCCTAGTATGGTTCGGGTTGTTGTAGTGTTGCTCCGGCAATGCGATGATCAACATAGGATTGGACTTCCATGAATGGAAGTCCACATTGGGGAAATGGGTTACCGATTAAGGGGTGAGTCCCGAAAGCAAAGTAGGAGGGTTGGTTCCCTCCTATGAACTATTGGTCCGGGGTAAGAGGAGCTATCCATTAGCATGGCGGAATGCGAAGGGTTAGCGACTCGTAACCTTTGCTAGAATTGAAAATTGGCAAGATTATTAAGGGACCTAGCAAGGGTTGCGACATTTGGTATCAGAGCAGGGTTCCAAGTTTTGAGCTCGCACTTTGAGGGAAACATGGCTATCAAAAATGCGGGTTATGATGGTGAGCCCGGGGTTTCCAAAAGGTTGTGAGGCTCAAATTGGAACAAGGATCATGTGCAAGTGGAATTTGACCATACCATTGGTTCAAATGACAATGGTGGGCATGAGGGTGGATTTGGTAAGGAAAATGGAGGAGTGCTTTGAAAAGGGCTCCCGCAAACCTCAAAAAACATTTGGGGCCTAGAATACCGAAAGCACCCAAAACCTTGGAGGGCATTAATGTTGGATTGAAATTCCAATTCGAAATGCTTCGAAGGTATTGATGTTGGAATGAATTTGGTGCTAATGAGGCACCCGGGGCCTCTTAAGGCCTATGTGCGCTATTCAAACGCACAAATGAAGGATACACCTAAAACGGACGAGCTTTCTAAGAAATGCATCCTTTTAGGTGGGGTTTTAAAAGCGGGTGGTGGATGCCTTGTTTAAGTCCCCAAGGCTTCTTGAGGACACGGTGGGGACCATCAAGTTTGCAAGAGCATTGAAGACAATGGTCCCAAAGAGAAGTTCGACGGCGCATCACCACAAGTGGCTTTAGCCAAAGTAGGTCCCAAAGAAATGAGTGCAAATTGTTTGGTCCATTTTACTTAAGCAAAACATGTTGGTGCCGCGGACGGAATGTTGAAAGGTGGCTTTATGCTTCCAAAGCAAATCATACTTGTGCCACGGACGGAATGTTGGGAGGTGGGTTTGTCCTACCAAGGCAATTCATGTTCGTGCCGCGGACGGAGTGTGGGAAGGTGGCTTTGTACTACCAAGGCAAAACATGTTTGTTTTGCGGACAAATTATTAGAAATTGGTTTTGTGGCACCAAACCAATTTGTCCCGCGGACGAAATGTTTAAAGTTGGCTTTGCGGACCAAGCCAAGCCAAGTTGCCGAGGACCAAATGTTGGACGATGGCTTTGTGGCCAAGGCTAGTAGCCTTAAGCCAAGGCCAACTATTTTGTACCTTGAGGCTCAAATAAATGGGAGGCTTGTCTCATGGGTTGACAAAGAGTTACGGCATTCTTTCATGACCCCAAAGCTCACAAGGGAGTTGGGGTTTGCCGATTGGTAGAGTGGTGAAGCCCACCAAGGTGCGGTTTGGAAAGGGCGAACCGCATGAGACAAAGGAGGCCGCGATGCATGTAACCTTTCAATGTGGGACATTGGAATTTTGTCAAAATTTCACACCATGTGAAATAGATGAAATGCATGTCATTGTGAAGGCCGCCTTCTTTGAAACTCACATGATAGATGTGAGGCGCAAGCCGGTGTGCTTGCCGTGCATTATGATGTGTCATAATGGCAAAGAATTGAGGTTCAAATTGACAAGGACTCCTATGGTAGGAGGACCCAAGTTGAATTTGGTCTTAATGAACCAAATGAAATATGGTAAACATAATGGTCGTGGTTCAATTGAAGCAACTCCAAGGAACTCATGGGGAGGCTAGGAAAGATGGGCCTCCCCCAAACCATACTTGTGGGATGTTGGTGAGATACAAGGATGCATTCACCAATGTGTTGCTCAAAATGTTACCACCAAGAAGTGAATTGCAACTTTGTTCAAGAAGAAATTGAGTTCTTGAGGCATGTGGTGACAAAGGAAGTTGGTGGACAAACATGAAGAATTTCAAGGCAATCCAAGAGGAGAATTGGTCCTTGACTCAAAAAAAGAAGCTTAGGTCATTGGTTGGCCTAGCCAACTACTACCACCACTTCATTCTAGATTTGTTTTAAGGTTGCTAGGGCCTTACTCGACTTATGGAGGAAATGGCTATTCCAAGAGTGGGACGAGCCTTGTCACCAAGCCCTTGGGAAGCTCAAGAGCAAGTTCCCTTCACAAGATGTGATTAAGTTTCCGGGTTTTCATAAGCATTTTGAGGTGCACATGGAGACGAAGGACTTTATCATTGGCGGATGTTGATCCAAGATGGATGACCATTGCTTATGAGAGCATTAAGCTCCATGGTTGTCGAACCTTGTCCGGCTTGTGCAAGAAATGGCTATCCCAAGAGTGGGATGAGCCGTGCCACCAAGCCATTGAGGAGCTTAAGACGAAGTTCTCTTCGCCGCCCGTGCTCAAGTTCGCGGAGTTTGACATACCTTTTGAGGTGCATACGGGGGCGAGAGACTTTATTTGGCGGATGTGGATGTAAAAAAAAAAAGATGGCCATTGCATATGGGAGCATGAAGCTCGATGGTTGTAAGACCTTGTCCGACTTGTGAAAGAAATGGCTATCCCAAGAGTGGGACTAGCCTTGTCACCAAGTCTTTGGGGAGCTTAAGAGCAAGTTCTCTTCACCGCCCGTGCTCAAGTTCATGGAGTTTGACAAACCTTTTGAGGTGCATACGGGGGCGAGTAACTTTGCCAATGATGGATTGTTAATGTAAGATGGATGGCCTTTGCATATGGGGGCTTGAGGCTCGATGGTTGTCAAAGAAGACAACCAACTCATGACAAAGAACTTCTTTGTCGTAGTGCATTGCTTGAAGATGTGGCCACATTATTTGGGGTCGCACAAAGCAAAGGTCTACATGGACAATGTGTCCTAAAAGTATTTTAACGTATACAAGCACAAGTGAGCGCCAAGTCATTGCGGTGGCATGATAGTTTGGCGCTTATGAAGGTGGATTTGATCCACAAACCGGACCATGGAAATGTGGTGCCGGATGCGCTAAGTAGACCGGATGAGTTCCAAGCAATGAGAACCATCCAAACCTTGTGACTAATGTGTGCCGGCGAAGGAAACTTGTGATGCAAGATACGGGAGGGGTAAATTAACTACCCCGAGGCACAAAAGCTTTTAGGTGAGCTTCGCAAGAGCAAGGTGCTCAAAGAGGTTAAGTTGGTGGACGGATTGTTCAAGTGTAAGCAAAGTCGGGTGTATGTGCCTCAAGGCAAGTTGAGGCTATCGGTTTTGAAGGAAAAATGTGATAGTCCTATTGCCGGCCATAGAGGAGAAAGAAAAAACCGCCATAGAATGGTGTCATGGAGGTACCATTGGCGGTGCATAAAGGAAGATATAACCCACTTTGTGAAGGCGTGAATAAAGTGCCAAGTGAACCGAGCCTCTTACCAAAAGCAAGGCGGTTTCTTGCAACCGTTGCCTATCCCGTCGGCGCCATGGCATAGTATGTGCATGGACTTGATCACAAGTTTGCCGGAGTCACATGGGTATGATGCCATCTTGTTGATGGTAGAGCGGTTTGCCAAGTTGGCACACATGGTGCCAATTGTGGGAACCGCCACCGCGTTGGAGACCGCATAGCCTTTTCTCAAAGGATGGTTGAGGCACCACGGGTTGCCAAGAGTGATTGTGTGGGATCAAGATCCAAAGTTCACAAGTGCATTTTCAATGCATTTCTCTAAGGAGGTCGGAATGAAACTAAGGTTTAGCACGGCCTTGCATTCCCAAATGAATGGGAAAGCGGAGCATGTGAATGGAGTCTTGAAGCAATACTTGAGGAACTTGGTGGGGGCGGACCAAGGAGATTGGGCGGACTATGTGGGTTGAGCGGAGTGTAATTGCAATGTAGCCACGCACTTGGCTACCAAGGGGTGGTCTTTCGTGGTGGCTTATGGAGTGGATGCGCTCCAACCTATTAACCTAGCTCTCGAGGGGGCACATTCAACACTAGAGTTCAACCAAGATGGTGAGGACTTGGCCAAGGATGGTAAACAAGTCTTGGAGATGACCAAGTTGTTGGTGGAGAAAGCCCGAAGGCGCTACAGAGTGCAAATCAATGCCGGAAGACGCGAAGTGGAGAATGAGGTGGGCCAATAAGGTGTTGTTGAATGTGGACAACTTCACCTTGCCCAAAGGCCTTACTTCAAAAGTTCATGTCCAAAATTGGAGCTTCGTTTTCCATTGTGGAACAAGTGTTCAAGGACATGTATAAGTTGGAATTACCGCCGGAGATCAAAGTGCATCCGACATTTCATGTCTCATTACGAAAGTCATTTTAGGACGACACCTTGTGGCCCAATCACAAGCAAGTGATTAGGCCACCTCCCGACCTTGTGGAGGTCATTTGGAACATGAGGTAGGAGGGCACCCTCAAGTGTAGGAAGCCCAAGTGAAAATGAAAAAAATGTACAAAAGAGTACTTGGTGAAATGGTGAGGATACCATGAAAAAGAAACCGCTTGGGTGGCGGCAAGAGACATGGTGAACACCAATGAATAGGTGAAGCACTTTGAAGAAACTAAGGCTAAGGATTCCAATAAAATGAAGCGTAGGCATTGATGAGGACATCAATCTCCTTTAGTGGGGGAGAGACGCTAGTAGCACACTTACCTTCGAGGTTAATTATGCCACAACATGAACTTGTTCTTTGGCTTGAGGGAATAAAGTCCAAACTTTAGTGGTGCAAAGAGAAAAGTATGAGATGAGGTCCTAGTCTTGTACTTGTGCTTGGTTAATGGAAGAGGGGGAATAGATATGCCAAACTAGGTTGGGTAAGCTGAGTAATTGGGGGCCATGGCTTGGAGGGGCCTTGGATAAAACCAAGAAACTTCTTAGTTGTGGGCTTGTCCGGGCGGGGGCAAGGTGATGGCGCGTGCTCATAAAAGTGCTACCCGCGAGCGAACGAGAGTTGGCGCATGGGAGTCATGAACCCATGTCTCGAAAGAGCAAAGTGGGAACCGAGTCGGGCGGGACTTGGCATCACCCCCGTGCGATCGAGGCGTGGCTTAACAATGGAAAGCCATCTCGGAGTTGCAACCGAGACAACTTAGTGGAAGCGTTGAGGTCTCGCCTAGATGTGTCACGTTAGGCTAGTGGAGCCTAACGGGGGAGGCCCCAAAGGAGGGGCAACCCATGTGAGTCCCGAAGTAGGTGGGTCTAGTATAGGTTAGGTCTTTGGATGAGAGATCCAAAGTCGCTAACGGACCACCTAGGAAGGACACCTTTGGGACTATGCCAAATTTGAAGATGCATTGTGGGGGTCGCGCCCTAAGGTAAACACAATGCCGCACCATAGAGGATGGCAACTTGAGAATTGGTGTGCCGACTACGAGTATAGTCGATGAGGGCATCGACTCCGTTTGGTGGGGGTGAGTGTCGTGCACCTCTCCATGAGGAGTGTCCGAAACACCATGGGCACAAGGGGGACCCCGGAGTGACACCCGGGATTTGTGGCGCCGTTGGTGAGAGGGCCCAAGTGATCCTAGTGTGGGTGAGGGCCCCGGGCGTTGGGAACGCCTCCCACCCACGAAGATTAGGAGGCACAAGGGTAAGGCCATGAGTTATGCGTAGCTCATGGCGTGGTGATTCTAGAAAGCTCAAGAACACCTCAATCGGAGGTGTGAGCTAGGAGTTATGGCCATTTGAGTGGGGCGCTGTCCCGGGACAGCGCCCTGGTACAGCAGTGCCCGGGAGTGATTCCCGGGACTGCCAAGCTTCAAACAGGCATAACTTCCTCAAGACTTGCTCAAATGGAGCAAGTGAGGAGTCCATTGGCATCTACGTGAAGCGTAGATGAAGATGGAGTGGTTGGTTGTTATGATCAGACATCATACAAGGAAGTTATGATGGTCTGAAGCTGCTGGGGGGGTTCTAGGCCCAGCAGCTAAAGGAAAATGTCCACTTGGCCCCAACTCTTGGTAGAGAGACAAGAGGTTGGTTGACGGTGGGGTAGGGGCCCCGCGTGAAGTCCTAGAGGCTTATATGGGTGAGGTGGTGTGGCCTCACCCACCCGAGGCCGAACGGCACGGCCTCCATGGGCATTGGCCCATTGTGAGGCCATAGTTGCCTAGTATGGTTCGGGTTGTTGTAGTGTTGCTCCGGCAACGCGATGATCAACATAGGATTGGACTTCCATGGATGGAAGTCCACATTGGGGAAATGGGTTACCGATTAAGGGGTGCGTGAGTCCCGAAAGCAAAGTAGGAGGGTTGGTTCCCTCCTATGAACTATTGGTCCGGGGTAAGAGGAGCTATCCATTAGCATGGCGGAATGCGAAGGGTTAGCGACTCGTAACCTTTGCTAGAATTGAAAATTGGCAAGATTATTAAGGGACCTAGCAAGGGTTGCGACATAGGCAGGTAGGACTTAGGAGTTTTTGAAGACGAGTAATAAAATTTTCCCTTGGAAGTGTCAGCGGAAAACCCGGATCTAGATCCGGGAAATCCGGGAGGCCGCGTGTGGTTAGGGTTTTCCTTGAGCGGCGGCCGCTTGGGCCGCCGCCCTCAGTTTAGGGATTTTTGAGCCTCTACTTAAGGCTGAATAAGGAACTTGAAAAGGGTTCCTTCTCCATTGTTGTATTGCGATTACTCCTATTCTGAATAAATGCCTTTGCTTCTCACTCCTTGACTTCTCTTGATTGATGTTTGTGTGAATGATCCCGAGATTGTTAGCGGAGGAGAGAGAGAGAGAATATGAGGGATAGGAGTTCCGGATAGGACATGGGAGAGGGGACCCGGATTGGATCCGGTTATTGCCTTGTAGATCCTCTCTGGGTGTAGTGGGAGGGTGTCGCAACCCTTGCTAGGTCCCTTAACAATCTTGCCAATTTTCGTTTCTAGCAAAGGTTAGGAGCGCTAACCCTTCGCATTCCGCCATGCTAATGGATACCTCCTCTTACCCCGGACCAATAGTTCATAGGAGGGAACCAACCCTCCTACTTTGCTTTCAGGACTCACCCCTTAATCGGTAACCCATTCCTAGATGTGGACTTCCATCCATGGAAGTCCAATCCCTTGTTGATCATCGCATTGCCGGAGCAACACTACAACAACCCGAACCATACTAGGCAACTATGGCCTCACAATGGGCCAATGCCACCTCACCCATATAAGCTTCTAGGACTCTACACGGAGCCCCTACCCCACCGCCAACCAACCTCTTGTCTCTCTACCAAGAGTTGGGGCCAAGTGGACATTTTCCCTTAGCGGCTGGGCCTAGAACCCCCCCCCAGCAGCTTCAGACCATCATAACTTCCTTGTATGATGTCTGATCATAACAACCAACCACTCCATCCTCATCTACGCTTCATGTAGATGCCGATGGACTCCTCACTTGCCCCATTCGGACAAGTATTGAGGACGTTATGCCTGTTTGAACCTTGGCAGTCCCGGGAATCACTCCCAGGCACTGCTGTACCAGGGCGCTGTCCCGGGACAGCGCCCCACTCAAATGGCCATAACTCCTAGCTCACACCTCCGATTGAGGTGTTCTTGAGCATTCTAGAATCACCACGCCATGACCTACGCATAGCTCATGGCCTCACCCTCATGCCTCCTAGTCTTCGTGGGTGGGAGGCGTTCCCAACGCCCGGGGCCCTCACCCACACTAGGATCACTTGGGCCCTCTCAACAACGGCGCCACAAGTCCCGGGTGTCACTCCGGGGTCCCCCTTGTGCCCATGGTGTTTCGGCCACTCCTCATGGAGAGGTGCGCGACAGAGGGAAACCTCACTAATCGGGCAGGTTGAGTAACGTCTAGGTGGGATAGCCGCTGGTCAGGTTGGGTGAGATCCGGAAGGGATCCGGACTTACGCCAACCTGATCTTCTGAAGAGGTCGCACCGCCCTTAGACGGACCAATCCGGATGGTGGTACGGATCGCCCAGTTAGCCCAGATTGAGTAGAATCCAGGGTAGAGGTAGCCGGATAGATCCGTCGGAAGGAGAAGGGAAGGTCCGGATCCGTAAGGGTTCCGGGTTGGAGGCCACCTCCGGAGTGTAGTAGGAAGAGATCCTCATTGTTCCGGATGTTTAGGTAACGTCCCGGTGAGACAGCCGTGGGGAGGATTAGGCAAAGGTCCGGAAGGGTTCCGGACTGATCTGATCTTCTGAAGGGGTCTCATCACCGGTGGACGGGACAATCCGGATAGTGGTACGGGTCACCCACTCATCCCGTCGAGTCAGACCTCCGGTCGGAATCCGGACTTTTCTGGTCACTGTGGTCCCTAGATACAATCCGGATCTCTCTGCGTGACCTGCCAGGACGGATCTGATCAATCCGGATTGGTTGTGAGGGAGTTTCCGGATTCTAATCTTATCAAGGACGTCTTCACCGGAAGAAACCACCTATTCTAGAGGGTAGGCGTAGAGGGGTGAGTAAGCATTATAATTAGGACCTAGAGGTACAATCCGGAAAGGCACTCTCCGGAAAAAGGCTAAGAGTGTCCATAAAAACCAAAAGTCCGGAAACTAGGGTTTCCGGAAACTTGGCTGAGGAAAAGGAAATAAGTAGGTACGGAGGGTTCTAGACCTCCTACACTTAACAGAATCCCTGGACGATACTAGGGTCATCCGGACAAACCCGGATTAGGCACTTAAAACATGCCAATCCGGATATTTTGGTGTTCGCGTGTTCCCACATAGTACGCTCGAGGGCTTCCGCGCGGGCCTCCTCCAAGTCCTGGATGGCCATCATCCGGTATCCTGGGTCTTCCGTCCGGGTCCCCTCTCGGTACGCCATGACCCGTAAGGTCTCTATTTCCAATTCCACTCCATGAATAACCCCCTGCCCAAATACAAGAAAGAATGGACTCTTACCCGTAGTCCGCTTTTCCGAGGTGTTGTATGCATGCACGGCGGAAGGTAACTTCTGGTCCCAATCCGTCTTGTGGGCGGATACCATTTTATTTAAAAAAATTCCGACTATGCCGTTGGCCCGTTCCGTCAGTCCATTTGCCTTTGGATTGTATGGCGTCGTCTTCCGGTGTTTGATGGAGTAGCGGGAGGTGATGTTGAAAATCACATCGTTTAGGAAATGTTTTCCCCTATCGCTCACTAATTCCAGCGGATGGCCGAACCGCATCATGATTTCTTCGAACAGAAATGATGCCGCCGTGATGGTGTCATTCTTTACGGTGGCCCTTGCCTCCACCCATTTGGTCGCATAATCCGTGGCGAGGATTATGTATCTCCGCTTCCGGGCACTCATGGGATCTATGGGACCGATAAAATCAATTCCCCATTTTTCAAAGGGTGCGAGCGGGATGATCGGTGTTAGCGGCCAATGGTTCCGGAACGACGGAGCACCCGTCCTTTGGCACTGATCGCACCTCCCTACAAAGGCCTTTACATCCCTGTTAGCATACGGCCACTAGTATCCGGCTTTCCGGATCCGGTGGATGGTGGTGACGGCTGCGAAGTGTCCTCCCGACGGGCCGGAATGGAGAGCCCTCACGACCTTCCCCTGTTCCGGCTTCTCCAAGCACCGCCGGAGCTAGTCGTCCGGACCCATCCGGAAAAGGGTTCCCTTAATTAAGGTGAAGGGGGCCACCTTGGTCTGAAAGACCATCTTCTCTTCCCTCGACAATCCTGGAGGGTAGGTTTTCGCCGTTAAGTACTTGAGGACGTCCTCGTACACGGAAGGTTCCTCCCCGGAGAGGTGGAATACGGGAACATCGTCCGGAAACTCATCCGGAAATGAGGTTTCTATGGTGGAGGCCGCTTCCGGTCCTCTCTGCCGGGACAAGTAGTCTGCATTGGAGTTGGCTTTCCCGGATTTGACTACTACCTCGTAGTCGAATTCCTGGAGTATGAGGATCCAGTGGGCTATTGTCGCAACCCTTGCTAGCCCCCCTTGACAATCTTGCCAATTTTCAATTCTAGCAAAGGTTACGAGCGCTAACCATTCGCATTCCGCCATGCTAATGGTTAGCTCCTCCTACCCCGGACCTTATAGTTCATAAGAGGGAACCAACCCTCCTACTTTATTTTCGGGACTCACCCCTTAAGCGGTAACCCATTCCTAGATGTGGACTTCCATCCATGGAAGTCCAATCTTATGTTGATCATCGCGTTGCCGGAGCAACACTACAACAACCCGAACCATACTAGGCAACTATGGCTTCACAATGGGCCAATGCCCATGGAGGCCGTGCCGTTTGGCCTCGGGTGGGTGAGGCCACACCACCTCACCCATATAAGCCTCTAGGACTCTACACGGGGCCCCTACCCCACCGTCAACCAACCTCTTGTCTCTCTACCAAGAGTTGGGGCCAAGTGGACATTTTCCTTTAGCTGCTGGGCCTAGAACCCCCCCCAGCAGCTTCAGACCATCATAACTTCCTTGTATGATGTCTGATCATAACAACCAACCACTCCATCTTCATCTACGCTCCACGTAGATGCCGATGGACTCCTCACTTGCCCCATTTGGCCAAGTCTAGAGGAAGTTATGCCTGCTTGAACCTTGGCAGTCCCGGGAATCACTCCCAGGCACTGCTGTACCAGGGCGCTGTCCCGGGACAGCGCCCCACTCAAATGGCCATAACTCCTAGCTCACACCTCCGATTGAGGTGTTCTTGAGCATTCTAGAATCACCACGCCATGAGCTACCCATAGCTCATGGCCTTACCCTTGTGCCTCCTAGTCTCCGTGGGTGGGAGGCGTTCCCAACGCCCGGGGCCCTCACCCACACTAGGATCACTTGGGCCCTCTCACCAACGGCGCCACAAGTCCCGGGTGTCACTCCGGGGTCCCCCTTGTGCCCATGGTGTTTCGGCCACTCCTCATGGAGAGGTGCGCGACAGCTATCCTTTCGGATAAGTCCGGCTTATTAACCAGGTACTTCAAGGAGTTGTGGTCGGTGTGGAATACGATCTAGTATCCTAAGAGGTAGTGCCGGAACTTCCTACACGCGTATACCACCGCTAAGGCCTCTCTTTCCGTGGTGGTGTAGTTCCGCTCCGCCGGGCTCATTTGTTGGCTGGCGTAATAAATGGGGCCTTCCCTCCGGCCCTCTTGGTATTGCCATAGTATGGCTCCAAGGCACCATCCGGAAGCATCCAAGGTTACATGGAACTCCCGTCCCCAATCCGGCGGGGTAAGAATGGGTGTCGTGGTCAAGGCCCTCTTGAGTTGCTCGAAAACTTGCTGCCGTCTATCCGTCCAGACGAAGTCCGTTTCCCGCTTTAGGAGCTCAGTCAAGGTCGTAGCTACCTTAGCATAGGAGGCTATAAACCTCCGGTAGTACCCCACGCACCCAAGGAATCCCCGGACTTCTCGGACCGTCGTGGGGGCTATGAGAGCCAAAATGTCGCAACCCTTGCTAGGTCCCTTAACAATCTTGCCAATTTTCGTTTCTAGCAAAGGTTACGAGCGCTAACCATTCGCATTCCGCCATGCTAATGGATAGCTCCTCTTACCCCGGACCAATAGTTCATAGGAGGGAACCAACCCTCCTACTTTGCTTTCGGGACTCACCCCTTAATTGGTAGCCCATTTCCCCAATGTGGACTTCCATCCATGGAAGTCCAATCCTATGTTGATCATCGCGTTGCCGGAGCAACACTACAACAACCCGAAGCATACTAGGCAACTATGGCCTCACAATAGGCCAAAGCCCATGGAGGCCTTGCCGTTCGGCCTCGGGTGGGTGAGGCCACACCACCTCACCCATATAAGCCTCTAGGACTCTACACGGAGCCCCTACCCCACCGCCAACCAACCTCTTGTCTCTCTACCAAGAGTTGGGGCCAAGTGGACATTTTCCCTTAGCTGCTGGGCCTAGAACCCCCCCAGCAGCTTCAGACCATCATAACTTCCTTGTATGATGTCTGATCATAACAACCAACCACTCCATCCTCATCTACGCTTCACGTAGATGCCGATGGACTCCTCGCTTGCCCCATTCGGGCAAGTCTTCACGAAGTTATGCGTGTTTGAACCTTGGCAGTCCCGGGAATCACTCCCAGGCACTGCTGTACCAGGGCGCTGTCCCGGGACAGCGCCCCACTCAAATGGCCATAACTCCTAGCTCACACCTCCGATTGAGGTGTTCTTGAGCTTTCTAGAATCACCACGCCATGAGCTACGCATAGCTCATGGCCTTACCCTTGTGCCTCCTAGTCTTCGTGGGTGGGAGGCGTTCCCAACGCCCGGGGCCCTCACCCACACTAGGATCACTTGGGCCCTCTCACCAACGGCGCCACATGTCCCGGGTGTCACTCCGGGGTCCCCCTTGTGCCCATGGTGTTTCGGGCACTCCTCATGGAGAGGTGCGCGACACTCACCCCCACCAAACGGAGTCGATGCCCTCATCGACTATACTCGTAGTCGGCACACCAATTCTCAAGTTGCCATCCTCTATGGTGCGGCATTGTGTTTACCTTAGGGCGCGACCCCCACAATGCATCTTCAAATTTGGCATAGTCCCAAAGGTGTCGTTCCTAGGTGGTCCGTTAGCGACCTTGGATCTCTCCTCCAAGGACCTAACCTACACTAGACCCACCTACTTTGGGACTCACTTGGGTTGCCCCTCCTTTGGGGCCTCCCCCGTTAGGCTCCACTAGCCTAACGTGACACATCTAGGCGAGACCTCAACGCTTCCACTAAGTTGTCTCGGTTGCAACTCCGAGATGGCTTTCCATTGTTAAGCCACGCCTCGATCGCACGGGGGTGATGCCAAGTCCCGCCCGACTCGGTTCCCACTTTGCTCTTTCGAGACATGGGTTCATGACTCCCATGCGCCAACTCTCGTTAGCTCGCGGGTAGCACTTTTATGAGCACGCGCCATCACCTTGTCCCCGCCCGGACAAGCCCACAATTAAGAAGTTTCTTGGTTTTATCCAAGGCCCCTCCAAGCCATGGCCCCCAATTACTCGGCTTACCCAACCTAGTTTGGCATGTCTATTCCCCCTCTTCCATTAACCAAGCACAAGTACAAGACTAGGACCTCATCTCATACTTTTCTCTTTGCACCACTAAAGTTTGGATTTTATTCCCTCAAGCCAAAGAACAAGTTCATGTCGTGGAGCAATTAACCTCGAAGCTAAGTGTGCTACTAGCGTCTCTCCCCCACTAAAGGAGATTGATGTCCTCATCAATGCCTACGCTTCATTTTATTGGAATCCTTAGCCTTAGTTTCTTCAAAGTGCTTCACCAATTCATTGGTGTTGACCATGTCTCTTGCCGCCACCCAAGCGGTTTCTTTCTCATGGTATCCTCACCATTTCACCAAGTACTCATTTGTACATTTTTTTTCATTTTCACTTGGGCTTCCTACACTTGAGGATGCCCTCCTACCTCATGTTCCAAGTGACCTCCACAAGGTCGGGACGTGGCCTAATCACTTGCTTGTGATCGGGCCACAAGGTGTCGTCCTAAAATGACTTTCGTAATGAGACATGAAATGTCGGATGCACTTTGATGTCCGGCGGTAATTCCAACTTATACATGTCCTTGAACACTTGTTGCACAATGGAAAACGAAGTTCCAATTTTGGACATGAACTTTTGAAGTAAGGCCTTTGGGCAAGGTGAAGTTGTCCACATTCAACAACACCTTATTGGCCCACCTCATACTCCACTTCGCGTCTTCCGGCATTGATTTGCACTCCGTAGCACCTTCGGGCTTTCTCCACCAACAACTTGGTCATCTCCAAGATTTGTTTACCATCCTTGGCCAAGTCCTCACCATCTTGGTTGAACTCTAGTGTTGAATGTGCCCCCTCGAGAGCTAGGTTAATAGGTTGGAGCGCATCCACTCCATAAGCCACCACCAAAGACCACCCCTTGGTAGCCAAGTGCGTGGCTACATTGCAATTACACTCCGCTCGACCCACATAGTCCGCCCAATCTCCTTGGTCCGCCCCCACCAAGTTCCTCAAGTATTGCTTCAAGACTCCATTCACACGCTCCGTTTTCCCAAATATTTGGGAATGCAAGGCCGTGCTAAACCTTAGTTTCATTGCGACCTCCTTAGAGAAATGCATTGAAAATGCACTTGTGAACTTTGAATCTTGATCCCACACAATCACTCTTGGCAACCCGTGGTGCCTCAACCATCCTTTGAGAAAAGGCTATGCGGTCTCCAACGCGGTGGCGGTTCCCACAATCAGCACCATGTGTGCCAACTTGGCAAACCGCTCTACCATCAACAAGATGGCATCATACCCATGTGACTCCGGCAAACTTGTGATCAAGTCCATGCACATACTATGCCATGGCGCCGACGGGATAAGCAACGGTTGCAAGAAACCGCCTTGCTTTTGGTAAGAGGCTCGGTTCACTTGGCACTTTATTCACGCCTTCACAAAGTGGGTTATATCCTCCTTTATGCACCGCCAATGGTACCTCCATGACACCATTCTATGGCGGTTTTTTCTTTCTCCTCTATGGCCGGCAATAGGACTATCACATTTTTCCTTCAAAACCGATAGCCTCAACTTGCCTTGAGGCACATACACCCGACTTTGCTTGCACTTGAACAATCCGTCCACCAACTTAACCTCTTTGAGCACCTTGCTCTTGCGAAGCTCACCTAAAAGCTTTTGTGCCTCGGGGTAGTTAATTTACCCCTCCCGTATCTTGCATCACAAGTTTCCTTCGCCGGCACACATTAGCCACAAGGTTTGGATGGTTCTCATTGCTTGGAACTCATCCGGTCTACTTAGCGCATCCGGCACCACATTTCCATGGTCCGGTTTGTGGATCAAATCCACCTTCATAAGCGCCAAACTATCATGCCACCGCAATGACTTGGCGCTCACTTGCGCTTGTATATGTTAAAATACTTTTAGGACACATTGTCCATGTAGACCTTTGCTTTGTGCGACCCCAAATAGTGTCGCCACATCTTCAAGCAATGCACTACGGCAAAGAAGTTCTTTGTCATGAGTTGGTTGCCTTCTTTGACAACCATCGAGCCTCAAGCCCCCATATGCAAAGGCCATCCATCTTACATTAACAATCCGCCATTGGCAAAGTCATTCACCCCCGTATGCACCTCAAAAGGTATGTCAAGCTCCGCGAACTTGAGCACGGGCGGCGAAGAGAACTTGCTCTTAAGCTCCCCAAAGACTTGGTGACAAGGCTAGTCCCACTCTTGGGATAGCCATTTCTTTCACAAGTCGGACAACCATTGAGCTTCATGCTCCCATATGCAATGGCCATCCATCTTACATTAACAATCCGCCATTGGCAAAGTCATTCACCCCCGTATGCACCTCAAAAGGTTTGTCAAGCTCCGCGAACTTGAGCACGGGCGTCAAAGACAATTTTGTATTAAGCTCCCCAAAGACTTTGGGGCAAGGCTCATCCCACTCTTGAGATAGCCATTTCTTTCATAGGTCGCACAAGGTTTG
Source organism: Polytrichum commune (assembly GCA_950295325.1). NCBI lineage: Eukaryota > Viridiplantae > Streptophyta > Polytrichopsida > Polytrichales > Polytrichaceae > Polytrichum > Polytrichum commune. The sequence continues at coordinate 7,103,311 of OX485807.1, forward strand.
ACAACCTTTAAGCTTAATACTCTCATAAGCAATGGTCATCCATCTTGGATCAACATCCGCCAATGATAAAGTCCTTCGTCTCCATGTGCACCTCAAAATGCTTATGAAAACCCGGAAACTTAACCACATCTTGTGAAGGGAACTTGCTCTTGAGCTTCCCAAAGGCTTGGTGACAAGGCTCATCCCACTCTTGGGATAGCCATTTTTTCAACAAATTGACTAAGGTCCTAGCAACCTTAGAAAAACCTCGAATGAAGTGGTGGTAGTAGTTGGCTAGGCCAACAAATGACCTAAGCCATTTTCTTGAGTCAAGGACCAATTCTCCTTTTGGATGGCCTTGATATTCTTCATGTTTGTCACCAACTTCCTTTGTCACCACATACCTCTAGAACTCAATATGTTGTTGAGCAAAGTTATTTTCATTTCTTGGCGGTAACTTTTGGGCAATACATTGATGAATACATCATTGTATCTCCCCAACATCCCACCAAAGTGGTTTAGGGGAGGCCCATCTTTCCTAGCCTCCCCATAAGTTCTATCGAGTTGCTCCAATTGAACCACGACTATTATGCTTTCTATTTTTCATTTGGTCCATTAAGACCAAATTCAACTTAGATCCTCCTACCATAGGAGTCCTTGTCAATTTGAACTTCAATTCTTTGCCATTATGACACATCATAATGCACCGCAAGCACACCGGCTTGCACCTCACATCTATCATGTGAGTTTCAAAGTAGGCGGCCTTCACAATGACATGCATTTCATCTATTTCACTTGGTGTGAAATTTTGACAAAAATCCAATGTCCCACATTGAAAGGTTACATGCATCGCGGCCTCCTTTGTCTCATGCGGTTTGCCCTTTCCAAACCGCACCTTGGTGGGCTTGCCCGCTCTACCAATCGGCAAGCCCCAACTCCCTTATGAGTTTTGGGCTCAAGAAGGCATGGCTTGCCTCTTTGTCAACCCATTAGACGTTTGTCCCATTCATTTGAGCCTCAAGATATAAAATAGTTGGCCTTGGCTTAAGGCTACTAGCCTTGGCCACAATGCCATCGTCTTACATTTGGTCCTCGGCAACTTGGCTTGGCTTGGTCCGCAAAGCCAACTTTAAACATTTCGTCCGCGGGACAAATTGGTTTGGTGCCACAAAACCAATTTCTAATAGTTTGTCCGCAAAACAAACATGTTTTGCCTTGGTAGCACAAAGCCACCTTCCCACACTCCGTCCGCGACACGAACATGAATTGCCTTGGTAGGACAAACCCACCTCCCAACATTCCGTCCGCGGCACAAGTATGATTTGCTTTGGAAGCATAAAGCCACCTTTCAACATTCCGTCCGCGGCACCAACATGTTTTGCCTAAGTAAAATGGACCAAACAATTTGCACTCATTTCTTTGGGACCTACTTTGGCTAAAGCCACTTGTGGTGATGCGCCGCCAAACTTCTCTTTGGGACCATCGGCTTCAATGCTCTTGCAAACTTGATGGTCCCCACCATGTCCTCAAGAAGCCTTAGGGACTTAAACAAGGCATCCACCACCCGCTTTTAAAACCCCACCTAAAGGATGCATTTCTTAGAAAGCTCGTCCGTTTTAGGTGTATCCTTCATTTGTGCGTTTGAATAGCGCACATAGGCCTTAAGAGGCCCCGGGTGCCTCATTAGCACCAAATTCATTCCAACATCAATACCTTCCAAGCATTTCGAATTGGAATTTCAATCCAACATTAATGCCCTCCAAGGTTTTGGGTGCATTCGGTATTCTAGCCCCCGAATACTTTTCGAGGTTTGCGGGAGCCTTTTCAAAGCATTCCTCCATTTTCCTCACCGAATCCACCCTCATGCCCACCATTGTCATTAGAATCAATGGTATGGTCAAAATCCACTTGCACATGATCCTTGTTCCAATTTGAGCCTCACAACCTTTTGGAAACCCCGGGCTCACCATCATAACCCGCATTTTTGATAGCCATGTCTCCCTCAAAGTGCTAGCTCAAATATTGGAACCTTGCTCTGATACCAAGTGTCGCAACCCTTGCTAGGTCCCTTAACAATCTTGCCAATTTTCGTTTCTAGCAAAGGTTACGAGCGCTAACCATTCGCATTCCGCCATGCTAATGGATAGCTCCTCTTACCCCGGACCAATAGTTCATAGGAGGGAACCAACCCTCCTACTTTGCTTTCGGGACTCACCCCTTAATTGGTAGCCCATTTCCCCAATGTGGACTTCCATCCATGGAAGTCCAATCCTATGTTGATCATCGCGTTGCCGGAGCAACACTACAACAACCCGAAGCATACTAGGCAACTATGGCCTCACAATAGGCCAAAGCCCATGGAGGCCTTGCCGTTCGGCCTCGGGTGGGTGAGGCCACACCACCTCACCCATATAAGCCTCTAGGACTCTACACGGAGCCCCTACCCCACCGCCAACCAACCTCTTGTCTCTCTACCAAGAGTTGGGGCCAAGTGGACATTTTCCCTTAGCTGCTGGGCCTAGAACCCCCCCAGCAGCTTCAGACCATCATAACTTCCTTGTATGATGTCTGATCATAACAACCAACCACTCCATCCTCATCTACGCTTCACGTAGATGCCGATGGACTCCTCGCTTGCCCCATTCGGGCAAGTCTTCACGAAGTTATGCGTGTTTGAACCTTGGCAGTCCCGGGAATCACTCCCAGGCACTGCTGTACCAGGGCGCTGTCCCGGGACAGCGCCCCACTCAAATGGCCATAACTCCTAGCTCACACCTCCGATTGAGGTGTTCTTGAGCTTTCTAGAATCACCACGCCATGAGCTACGCATAGCTCATGGCCTTACCCTTGTGCCTCCTAGTCTTCGTGGGTGGGAGGCGTTCCCAACGCCCGGGGCCCTCACCCACACTAGGATCACTTGGGCCCTCTCACCAACGGCGCCACATGTCCCGGGTGTCACTCCGGGGTCCCCCTTGTGCCCATGGTGTTTCAGGCACTCCTCATGGAGAGGTGCGCGACACAAAATGGCTCTGATTTTGTCCGAATCTACTTGCAAACCCTGTTTGCTAACCACATGTCCCAGTAGGACTCCGGATTCCATTCCTAGGAAGCACTTGCCCGGGTGTAACTTTAATCCGGTTTCTCGGCATCTTTGGAAAGTCCTCCGGAGGAACTGGTGGTGTTCCGTCCGTAGGCTGAAAACTGCGAAGTCATCTATAAATACCTCTAGAAAGTGTCTTAAAAAATCCTTGAAGATATCCATCATGAGTCTCTGGAACGTACCGGGAGCGTTGCACAATCCGAAGGGCATCCGGTTGAAGGCGAACGTCCCCCACTCGGTGGTGAATGTTGTTTTGAGCTGGTCGCCCTTCCGGATGACGACCTGGTTGTATCCGGAAAACCCGTCTAAGAAGCTGTAACACTCGTGTCCGGATACATGGTCCAGTATAATATCCGTGAAGGGTAGCGGCAAGTAGTCCTTCTTAGTGGCAGCGTTCAGCTTCCGGAAGTCTTGGCAAACCCGGATTTTCACCTTTCCGTCCGCTCCCACCTTTTTGGGCACCACGACTATGGGAGATAATCATTCGGAGTTGCACACCGGATAGATGAATCCGGCTTTCAGCAGACTATCGATTTCCTCCCTCACCATCAGCGAGTACTTCGGATTCAGTCTGTCGCGCACCTCTCCATGAGGAGTGCCCGAAACACCATGGGCACAAGGGGGACCCCGGAGTGACACCCGGGACTTGTGGCGCCATTGGTGAGAGGGCCCAAGTGATCCTAGTGTGGGTGAGGGCCCCGGGCGTTGGGAACGCCTCCCACCCACAAAGACTAGGAGGCATGAGGGTGAGGCCATGAGCTATGCGTAGCTCATGGCGTGGTGATTCTAGAATGCTCAAGATCACCTCAATCGGAGGTGTGAGCTAGGAGTTATGGCCATTTGAGTGGGGCGCTGTCCCGGGACAGCGCCCTGGTACAGCAGTGCCTGGGAGGGATTCCCGGGACTGCCAAGGTTCAAACAGGCATAACTTCCTCAAGACTTGCTCGAATGGAGCAAGTGAGGAGTCCATCGGCATCTACGTGAAGCGTAGATGAGGATGGAGTGGTTGGTTGTTCTGATCAGACATCATACAAGGAAGTTATGATGGTCTGAAGCTGCTGGGGGGGTTCTAGGCCCAGCAGCTAAGGGAAAATGTCCACTTGGCCCCAACTCTTGGTAGAGAGACAAGAGGTTGGTTGGCGGTGGGGTAGGGGCTCCGTGTAGAGTCCTAGAGGCTTATATGGGTGAGGTGGTGTGGCCTCACCCACCCGAGGCCGAACGGCACGGCCTCCATGGGCATTGGCCCATTGTGAGGCCATAGTTGCCTAGTATGGTTCGGGTTGTTGTAGTGTTGCTCCGGCAACGCGATGATCAACATAGGATTGGACTTCCATGGATGGAAGTCCACATTGGGGAAATGGGTTACCGATTAAGGGGTGAGCCCCGAAAGCAAAGTAGGAGGGTTGGTTCCCTCCTATGAACTATTGGTCCGGGGTAAAAGGAGCTATCCATTAGCATGGCGGAATGCGAAGGGTTAGCGCTCGTAACCTTTCCTAGAAACGAAAATTGGCAAGATTATTAAGGGACCTAGCAAGGGTTGCGACACAGTCGGTATTGCCTTTGTCGGACAGGGGCGGATCCGTCCATGAGGTCGATGCGATGTTGTCCTAATTCCGGGGGGATTCCTTGCAAGTCTTCCGGACTCCATGCGAATATGTCCGAGTAGTCTCTTAGGAGTGCCACGTAGCTCGCTCGTTCCTCCGGGCCCATCGACTTCCTCATCAGGAAGGTCCGTCCGGAAGCTACCTCGACTTTCTCGTAGTTGGAGGGGTCGACAACGTTCTTGATTTTATCCGGTATCTGCTCCTCGCCGTCCTCCCGGAAAGTACTCCAACGTAACCCGGCATTCTCCGTCTTCACCCCTACTGGGGGTAGCTTTCCGTCGGCTAGTTGATCTCGTATCCATTCGGCCGTCAGTGGTACACTGATCTCACCTAGGGAGCGGTCTTCCAGTCCGGCCTCGGAAGTTTCTGCCCTTCTGTCGCAACCCTTGCTAGCCCCCCTTGACAATCTTGCCAATTTTCAATTCTAGCAAAGGTTACGAGCGCTAACCATTCGCATTCCGCCATGCTAATGGTTAGCTCCTCCTACCCCGGACCTTATAGTTCATAGGAGGGAACCAACCCTCCTACTTTGCTTTCGGGACTCACCCCTTAATCGGTAACCCATTTCTTGGATGTGGACTTCCAGCCATGGAAGTCCAATCTTATGTTGATCATCGCGTTGCCGGAGCAACACTACAACAACCCGAAGCATACTAGGCAACTATGGCCTCACAATAGGCCAAAGCCCATGGAGGCCTTGCCGTTCGGCCTCGGGTGGGTGAGGCCACACCACCTCACCCATATAAGCCTCTAGGACTCTATGCGGGGCCCCTACCCCACCGTCAACCAACCTCTTGTCTCTCTACCAAGAGTTGGGGCCAAGTGGACATTCTCCTTTAGCTGCTGGGCCTAGAACCCCCCTAGCAGCTTCAGACCATCATAACTTCCTTGTATAATGTCTGATCATAACAACCAACCACTCTATCTTCATCTACGCTTCACGTAGATGCCGATGGAGTCCTCACTTGCCGCATTCGGTCAAGTCTTGAGGAAGTTATGCCTGTTTGAACCTTGGCAGTCCCGGGAATCACTCCCAGGCACTGCTGTACCAGGCGCTGTCCCGGGACAGCGCCCCACTCAAATGGCCATAACTCCTAGCTCACACCTCCGATTGAGGTGTTCTTGAGCATTCTAGAATCACCACGCCATGAGCTACGCATAGCTTATGGCCTTACCCTTGTGCCTCCTAGTCTCCGTGGGTGGGAGGCGTTCCCAACGCCCGGGGCCCTCACCAACAATAGGATCACTTGGGCCCTCTCACCAACGGCGCCACAAGTCCCGGGTGTCACTCCGGGGTCCCCCTTGTGCCCATGGTGTTTCGGCCACTCCTCATGGAAAGGTGCGCGACACTCACCCCCACCAAACGGAGTCGATGCCCTCATCGACTATACTTGTAGTCGACACACCAATTCTCAAGTTGCCATCCTCTATGGTGCGGCATTGTGTTTACCTTAGGGCGCGACCCCCACAATGCATCTTCAAATTTGGCATAGTCCCAAAGGTGTCGTTCCTAGGTGGTCCGTTAGCGACCTTGGATCTCTCCTCCAAGGACCTAACCTATACTAGACCCACCTACTTTGGGACCCACTTGGGATGCCCCTCCTTTGGGGCCTCCCCCGTTAGGCTCCACTAGCCTAACGTGACACATCTAGGCGAGACCTCAACGCTTCCACTAAGTTGTCTCGGTTGCAACTCCGAGATGGCTTTCCATTGTTAAGCCACGCCTCGAAAAAACGGGGGTGATGCCAAGTCCCGCCCGACTCGGTTCCCACTTTTCTCTCTCGAGACATGGGTTCATGACTCCCATGCGCCAACTCTCGTTAGCTCGCGGGTAGCACTTTTATGAGCACGCGCCATCACCTTGTCCCCGCCCGGACAAGCTCACAACTAAGAAGTTTCTTGGTTTTATCCAAGGCCCCTCCAAGCCATGGCTGTCGCGCACCTCTCCATGAGGAGTGCCCGAAACACCATGGGCACAAGGGGGACCCCGGAGTGACACCCGGGACTTGTGGCGCCATTGGTGAGAGGGCCCAAGTGATGCTAGTGTGGGTGAGGGCCCCGGGCGTTGGGAACGCCTCCCACCCACGGAGACTAGGAGGCACAAGGGTAAGGCCATGAGCTATGCGTAGCTCATGGCGTGGTGATTCTAGAATGCTCAAGATCACCTCAATCGGAGGTGTGAGCTAGGAGTTATGGCCATTTGAGTGGGGTGCTGTCCCGGGACAGCGCCCTGGTACAGCAGTGCCTGGGAGTGATTCCCGGGACTGCCAAGGTTCAAACAGGCATAACTTCCTCAACACTTGCCCGAATGGGGCAAGTGAGGAGTCCATCGGCATCTACGTGAAGCGTAGATGAGGATGGAGGGGTTGGTTGTTATGATCAGACATCATACAAGGAAGTTATGATGGTCTGAAGCTGCTGGGGGGGTTCTAGGCCCAACAGCTAAGGGAAAATGTCCACTTGGCCCCAACTCTTGGTAGAGAGACAAGAGGTTGGTTGGCGGTGGGATAGGGGCTCCGTGTAGAGTCCTAGAGGCTTATATGGGTGAGGTGGTGTGGCCTCACCCACCCGAGGCCGAACGGCAAGGCCTCCATGGGCATTGGCCCATTGTGAGGCCATAGTTGCCTAGTATGGTTCGGGTTGTTGTAGTGTTGCTCCGGCAACGCGATGATCAACATAAGATTGGACTTCCATGGATGGAAGTCAACATCTAAGGAGTGGTTACCGATTAAAGGGGTGAGTCCCGAAATCAAAGTAGGAGGGTTGGTTCCCCTCCTATGAACTAATGGTCCGGGGTTAGAGGAGCTAACCATTAGCATGGCGGTATGCGAAGGGTTAGCGACTCGTAACCTTTGCTAGAATTGAAAATTGGCAAGATGGTCAAGGGGGGGCTAGCAAGGGTTGCGACACTTGGTATCAGAGCAGGTTTCCAATATCTGAGCTAGCACTTTGAGGGAAGCATGGCTATCAAATAAGCGGGTTATGATGGTGGCCCGGGGTTTCCAAAAGGTTGTGAGGCTCAAATTGGAACAAGGATCATGTGCAAATGGAGTTTGACCATACCATTGATTTTAATGGTAATGGTGGGCATGAGGGTGGATTCGGTGAGGAAAATGGAGGTGTCCTTTGAAAAGGGCTCCCGCAAACCTCAAATAGTATTTGGGGCCAAGAATACCGAATGCACCCAAAACCTTGGAGGGTATTAATGTTGGATTGAAATTTCAATTCGAGATGCTTCGAAGGTTCGGATGTTGAAATGAACTTGGTGCTAATGAGGCACCCGGGGCCTCTTAAGGCCTATGTGCGCTATTCAAACGCACAAATGAAGGATACACGTAAAACGGACGAGCTTTCTAAGAAATGCATCGTTTTAGGTGGGGTTTTAAAAGCGGGTGGTGGATGCCTTGTTTAAGTCCCCAAGGCTTCTTGAGGACATGGTGGGGATCATCAAGTTTGCAAGATCATTGAATCCGATGGTCCCGAAGAAAAGTTTGGCGGCGCATCACCACAAGTGGCTTTAGCCAAAGTTGGTCCCAAAGAAATGAGTGCAAATTGTTTGGTTCATTTTACTTAGGCAAAATATGTTGGTGCCGCTAACGGAATGTTGAAAGGTGGCTTTATGCTTCCAAGGCAAATCATACTCATGCCGTGGACGGAATGTTGGAAGGTGGGTTTGTCCTACCAAGGCAATTCATGTTCGTGCAGCATACGGAGTGTGGGAAGGTGGCTTTGTGCTATCAAGGGAAAACATGTTTGTTTTGTGGACAAATTATTGGAAATTGCTTTTGTGGCACTAAACCAATTCGTCCCATGGACGAAATGTTAAAAGTTGGTTTTGCGGACCGAGCCAAAACATATTGTTGCGGTGGACGGAGAATTAGATGGTGGCTTTGTGGCCAAGGCTAGTAGCCTTAAGCCAAGGCCAAGTCATGTATACCTTGAGGCTCAAATGAATGGGAGATATGTCTCATGAGTTGTCAAAGAGGCAACGGACTCTTTCATGAGCCGAAAGCTCACAAGGGAGTTGGGGCTTGCCGATTGATAGAGTGGGCGAGCCCACCAAGGTGCAGTTTGAAAATGGCGAACCGCATGAGACAAAGGAGGCCGCGATGCATGTAACCTTTCAATGTGGGACATTGGATTTTTGTCAAAATTTCACACCATGTGAAATAGATGAAATGCATGTCATTGTGAAGGCTGCCTTCTTTGAAACTCACATGATAGATGTGAGGTGCAAGCCGGTGTGCTTGCGGTGCATTTGTGATGTGCCATGATGGCAAAGAATTGAACTACAAATTGACAAGGACTCCTATGGTAGGAGGACCCAAGTTGAATTTGGTCTCAATGGACCAAATAAAAAAATGGTAAACATAATGGTCGTGGTTCAATTGGAGCAATTCCAAGGAACTCATGGGGAGGCTAGGAAAGATGGGCCTCCCCCAAACCATACTTGTGGGATGTTGGTGAGATACAAGGATGTATTCACCAATGTGTTGCTCAAAATGTTACCGCCAAGGAGTGAATTGTAACTTTGCTCAAGAATAAATTGAGTTCTTGAGGCATGTAGTGACAAAGGAAGTTGGTGGATAAACATGAAGAATTTCAAGGCAATCCAAGAGGAGAATTGGCCCTTGACTCAAAAAGGCTTAGGTCATTGGTTGGCCTAGCCAACTACTACCACCACTTCATTCGAGGTTTTTCTAAGATTGCTAGGACCTTAGTCAATTTGTTGAAAAAATGGCTATTCCAAGAGTGGGATGAGCCTTGTCACCAAGCCTTTGGGAAGCTCAAGAGCAAGTTCCCTTCACAAGATGTGGTTAAGTTTCCGGGTTTTCATAAGCATTTTGAGGTGCACATGAAGACGAAGGACTTCACCATTGGCGGATGTTCATCCAAGATGGATGACCATTGCTTATGAGAGCATTAAGCTCCATGGTTGTCGAACCTTGTCCGGCTTGTGCAAGAAATGGCTATCCCAAGAGTGGGATGAGCCGTGCCACCAAGCCATTGGGGAGCTTAAGAGCAAGTTGTCTTTGCCGCCCGTGCTCAAGCTTGCGGAGTTTGCCAAACCTTTTGAGGTGCATACGGGGGCGAGTGACTTTGCCATTGGCGGATGGTTAACGTAAGATGGATGGCCATTGCATATGAGAGCGTTAAGCTTGATGGTTATCCGACCTTATCCGACTTGTGGAAGGATTAGCTATCCCAAGAGTGGGATGAGCCTTGCCACCAAGTCTTTGGTGAGCTTAAGAGCAAGTGTTCTTAGACGCCCGTGCTCAAGTTCGCGGAGCTTGACAAACCTTTTGAGGTGCATACGGGGGTGAGTGCCTTTGCCAATGGTGGATTATGTGTAATTGGATGGCCATTGCATATGGGAGCATAAAGCTCGATGGTTGTCAAAGAAGACAACCAACTCATGACAAAGAACTTCTTTGCCGTAGTGCATTGCTTGAAGATGTGGCGACATTATATGGGGTCGCACAAAGCAAAGGTCTACATGGACAATGTGTCCTAAAAGTATTTTGACATACAAGCGTAAGTGAACGCCAAATCATTGCGGAGGCATGATAGTTTGGCGCTTATGAAGGTGGATTTGATCCACAAACCGGACCGTGGAAATGTGGTGCCGGATGCGCGAAGTAGACCGGAAGAGTTCCAAGCAATGAGAACCATCCAAACCTTGTGGCTAATGTGTGCCGGCAAAGGAAACTTGTGATGCAAGATACGGGAGGGGTAAATTAACTACCCCAAAGCACAAAAGCTTTTAGGTGAGCTTCGCAAGAGCAAGGTGCTCAAAGAGGTTAAGTTGGTGGACGGATTGTTCAAGTGCAAACAAAGTCGGGTATATGTGCCACAAGGCAAGTTGAAGCTATTGGTTTTGAAGGAGGAATATGATAGTCCTATTGCCGGCCTTAGAGGAGAAAGAAAAAACCGCCATAGAATGGTGTCAAAGAGGTACCATTGGCGGTGCATAACAGGAAGATATAGCCCACTTTGTGAAGGCTTGAATCAAAGTGCCAAGTGAACCGAGCCTCTTACCAAAGCAAGGCGGCTTCTTGCAACCGTTGCCTATCCCGTCGGCGCCATGACATAGTATGTGCATGGACTTGATCACAAGTTTGCCGGAGTCACATGGGTATGATGCCATCTTGTTGATGGTAGAGCGGTTTGCCAAGTTGGCACACATGGTGCCGATTGTGGGAGCCGCCACCGCGTTGAAGACCGCATAGCCTTTTCTCAAAGGATGGTTGAGGCACCACGGGTTGCCAAGAGTGATTGTGTGGGATCAAGATCCAAAGTTCACAAGTGCATTTTCAATGCATTTCTCTAAGGAGGTCGGAATGAAACTAAGGTTTAGCACGGCCTCGCATTCCCAAATGGATGGGAAAACGGAGCGTGTGAATGGAGTCTTGAAGCAATACTTGAGGAACTTGGTGGGGGCGGACCAAGGAGATTGGGCGGACTATGTGGGTCGAGCGGAGTGTAATTGCAATGTAGCCACGCACTTGGCTACCAAAGGGTGGTCTTTCGTGGTGGCTTATGGAGTGGATGCGCTCCAACCTATTAACCTAACTCTCGAGGGGGCACATTCAACACTAGAGTTCAACCAAGATGGTGGGGACTTGGCCAAGAATGTAAACAAGTCTTGGAGATGACCAAGTTGTTGGTGGAGAAAGCCCGAATGTGCTACGAAGTGCAAGTCAATGCCGGAAGACGCGAAGTGGAGAATGAGGTGGGCCAAAAGATGTTGTTGAATGTGAACAACTTCACTTAGCCGGAAGGCCTCACTCCAAAGGTCATGTCCAAAATTGGAGCTTCATTTCCCATTGTGGAACAAGTGTTCAAGGACATGTATAAGTTGGAATTACCGCCCGAGATCAAAGTGCATCCAACATTTCATGTCTCAATCCTAAAGCCATTTAAGGACGACACCTTGTGGCCCAATTACAAGCAAGTGATTAGGCCACGTCCCGACCTTGTGGACATTATTTGGAACATGAGGTATGTGAACCCTTTGAGTGGTCCACCACTCTGCGGGATCACTTTTAGTTAGAATGTTAGCGTTAAAAGTTAGAATTGATAGGGAATTTAGGGAAAATTAGTTCATTTAGCATTTAGCCTAGAAGAAGGAAGGTCAAAATGAAACTAAGTAGTGCTAGAAGATAGCAAAGTAGAAAAAATGTGCTAGCTAGTAAAAACAACTAGCTAAGCAAATATTAGTAGATGCTAGTTATTAATCAATTGTTAGTAGATGCTAGCTAAGCAAGTGTTAGTTTATTAGTTAGTGTGAGGCACACAAGACTATTGGAGGTGTTTTACGTAAGAAGATAAAATCGGCGTGAAGAATTTTAAAGACAAAAAAGAAAGAGAGCAAGGGGGATACTTGCCCACTTGCTCCCTTGCCAACTCGATGGCGGAAAAATTAGAAAGATTTCTAAAGGTTTTTTGTCGGAGCCACCTCGGCGAGAGGGTGGCAACCTCAACCGGGAAAACCCCCGAGCCAAAATTTCGGGAAAGGGTTTGAAAAATGGATCCGGTGGAGGAGGGGTCCAACCCTTTTGTGAGAGGGTTTAAAAACCCCTCCTTCCACCTTGTAGCTCTCTCTCTTTTTCTAGTTTTTGGGCGAAGCCCTGCTTCAATGTAGTTAGGAAAAAATCCTTTAGCATGTATTCTCAATGGTCTAAAAGAAAGGCTTGAGAACCTCCTCTACTTTCTCTCTCCTAGTTAGGTTGTGTGTTTATTAACACACCAACAAAATTATTCCTTCTTTTGTAGAGGGAGGTTGGATGGTAGAGTTTTGAATAGAGGCATTATAGACCTCATCTGCCAATGCCCAGAAGGCTTAGTTCAAAAGCTAGAACAAGATACTTATCATTTTTCTCTTAGAGAGATTTCATATAGCTATCCATAGCCGTTTCCCATTTGTGATTTGGTTGAGATGACAATTAGTTATGGATTTTCAAAGATGGAGTAGAAAAACTGGGTGGTCTTGTGGGTAGCGGCTGCTGGATCAGACCTGCGAGCCCAATAGGAATTTTAATTCCAAGAAATTATATTTTTCCCAAGTAGAACTTTTGTGTAGCTTTCCAAAATGGCTTAGAACATTTGATTTGAGCATGATTTGAATTAGATATGAATTGTGCAAGATGGGACACATAGTTTGAGAACTTTTGGTTGACTGCTGCATTACAGAGGACCTGCTGGGTTCACTTCGGCTTACCTTTCTAATCACATATTTTTATCAAATACATCTTTTTAATATCTCTCCAGGGTCATATAGAACGTTTGATTTGACTAAAATTTGAATTAGATATGAATTGTTGAAGGCGAGATACATAGTTTAAGCCTTCTTGATTGACTGCTGTGTTACAAGGAGTCCGCTGAATTTCTATTAGCTTAACCTGCTGATGTCATAATTTTCCTAGTTAGAGCTTGTTCATAGCTTTTCAATGGTATAAGGAAAGCCTAGATCCAAGTAGTAAGGAATGTGCTATGAATTTTTGAAGTTAGAAGGTAGATAGGTGGGTTGGAAGGGTCGGTTGAATCGACCTCACACTTCCAACCCTCATAACTTTTGCATTTCTTATCCGATTAGAGTGATTTTTAGATCATTGGAAAGATAATTTGGTGCACTAAGTATAAATATTATGCTTAGGATTAAATTACAGGGCAGAATAACACTTTATATTTTAATTGTTAACTAAGGTACGCTTACTACCAAACTAGTTACAAAGAAGGAGGCAAGGTCGACGCTCGGAAAGTGGAGCAAGGAAAGAGGTAGCGGCTCGGCCTACATCAAGCCCAAATCAACCGAGGAAAATTGAGGTAAATTAACTAACCTTAAGCCTTCCATTTAGGATTGGAGGGAGCACGGCTAAGGTACGCATTTCTAAACCCACTCACCTATCTCGTAAGGTCAAGTGGCTTGACCACTTGACCGCCAAGGGAGTACCCAATTCCATTGTTTTCGGGGCCCTTGGTATGTTTTGTAGTAGTAGCTTCATTTATTAGCAAGTTTCGTGTGTGGTAAGTCGGATTAATCACCGACACGACCACTCTGAATGTTGTTGGTGGAAAGGTGGGGTGAATGACCCGCGAATCCACTATTATGTTGTTGGCCCCCTAGATTGGGAGTAATGGCCCCAATTTATGAAGATTGCGCAACAGGTTGAACCTACAGGTCGCCCGTCACCCTGGTCCCATTGAGTTGCATTTCGTGGTCTATCCAGTGTAAACACATTTAACAATCAAAACATACAAAATAAATCGTAAACCCTTGTTGGCAAAATACCCGAGGTAAGGGGTGATGCCTAATATGTTAATGTAGTAAGTTCGGACGTGCAAACAAAAGTAAGTAATTAAGAAGGAATTTGTGTGAAGGGTGGGACTTAGGCCAAGTTCCCCCGCTTAGAAAACTAAATAGAAATAAATAAAGAAATAGGAAGAATTGAATGGTCCATCAAATTGTCGTTATTCCGTTCGTTGAGTTAGGGTGGTATGAGTCACACCCGGTTGGGTGTATCAGAACCATCCCAATTCACAAATTAGGATTGCTTTGGTTTCAAGGCTGGTGCATCTGCGCGTAGAATAGGTTGTAGGTTAAGGTTAGAACTAGATATGAAATTGGTTAGTGGACTTTAAAGCCACACTAGTAAAAAACTAAGGCCTAACCTCCGGAGGTACTACGACGCATATTTAATCTCCCTTAAAAATCTAACTACTCACGTTATACACCTATCATCCGGGTTCGGCTTGGGCGCCTGCAAATGCAGGCCACCTTCACCGAAGGGCTTGTGTGATACTTTTAGGCTCCCTCGAAAGGGGGTGGCCCAAAAGTACCACAAGGTAGGAGGGCATCCTCAAGTGTAGGAAACCCAAGTGAAAAGGAAAAAAAATGTACAAAGGAGTACTTGGTGAAATGGTGTAGATACCATGAAAAAGAAGCCGTTTGGGTAGCGGCAAGAGACATGGTAACCACCAATGAATTGGTGAAGCACTTTGAAGAAACTAAGGCTAAGGATTCCAATAAAATGAAGCGTAGGCATTGATGAGGACATCAATCTCCTTTAGTGGGGCAGAGACGCTAGTAGCACACTTACCTTCGAGGTTAATTGCTCCACAACATGAACTTGTTCTTTGGCTTGAGGGAATAAAGTCCAAACTTTAGTGGTGCAAAGATAAAAGTATGAGATGAGGTCCTAGTCTTGTACTTGTGCTTGGTTAGTGGAAGAGGGGGAATAGACATGCCAAACTAGGTTGGGTAAGCCGAGTAATTGGGGGCCATGGCTTGGAAGGGCCTTGGATAAAACCAAGAAACTTCTTAGCCGTGGGCTTGTCCGGGCGGGGACAAGGTGATGGCGCGTGCTCATAAAAGTGCTACCCGCGAGCTAACGAGAGTTGGCGCATGGGAGTCATGAACCCATGTCTCGAAAGAGCAAAGTGGGAACCGAGTCGGGCGGGACTTGGCATCACCCCCGTGCGATCGAGGCGTGGCTTAACAATGGAAAGCCATCTCGGAGTTGCAACCGAGACAACTTAGTGGAAGCGTTGAGGTCTCGCCTAGATGTGTCATGTTAGGCTAGTGGAGCCTAACGGGGGAGGCCCCAAAGGAGGGGCAAATCAAGTGAGTCCCAAAGTAGGTGGGTCTAGTATAGGTTAGGTCCTTGGAGGAGTTCCAAGGTCGCTAACGGAACACCTAGTAACGACACCTTTGGGACTATGCCAAATTTGAAGATGCATTGTGGGGGTCGCGCCCTAAGGTAAACACAATGCCGCACCATAGAGGATGGCAACTTGAGAATTGGTGTGCCGACTACGAGTATAGTCGATGAGGGCATCGACTCCGTTTGGTGGGGGTGAGTGTCGCGCACCTCTCCATGAGGAGTGCCCGAAACACCATGGGCACAAGGGGGACCCCGGAGTGACACCCGGGACTTGTGGCGCCATTGGTGAGAGGGCCCAAGTGATCCTAGTGTGGGTGAGGGCCCCGGGCGTTGGGAACGCCTCCCACCCACGGAGACTAGGAGGCACAAGGGTAAGGCCATGAGCTATGCGTAGCTCATGGCGTGGTGATTCTAGAATGCTCAAGATCACCTCAATCGGAGGTGTGAGCTAGGAGTTATGGCCATTTGAGTGGGGCGCTGTCCCGGGACAGCGCCCTGGTACAGCAGTGCCTGGGAGTGATTCCCGGGACTGCCAAGGTTCAAACACGCATAACTTCGTGAAGACTTGCCCGAATGGGGCAAGCGAGGAGTCCATCGGCATCTACGTGAAGCGTAGATGAGGATGGAGTGGTTGGTTGTTATGATCAGTCATCATACAAGGAAGTTATGATGGTCTGAAGCTGCTAGGGGGATTCTAGGCCCAGCAGCTAAGGGAAAATGTCCACTTGGCCCCAACTCTTGGTAGAGAGACAAGAGGTTGGTTGGCGGTGGGATAGGGGCTCCGTGTAGAGTCCTAGAGGCTTATATGGGTGAGGTGGTGTGGCCTCACCCACCCGAGGCCGAACGGCAAGGCCTCCATGGGCATTGGCCCATTGTGAGGCCATAGTTGCCTAGTATGGTTCGGGTTGTTGTAGTGTTGCTCCGGCAACGCGATGATCAACATAAGAT
Organism: Polytrichum commune; assembly: GCA_950295325.1. Classification (NCBI taxonomy): domain Eukaryota; kingdom Viridiplantae; phylum Streptophyta; class Polytrichopsida; order Polytrichales; family Polytrichaceae; genus Polytrichum; species Polytrichum commune. The sequence goes on from OX485807.1 coordinate 7,119,606, forward strand.
TGGACTTCCATGGATGGAAGTCAACATCTAAGGAGTGGTTACCGATTAAAGGGGTGAGTCCCGAAATCAAAGTAGGAGGGTTGGTTCCCCTCCTATGAACTAATGGTCCGGGGTTAGAGGAGCTAACCATTGGCATGGCGGTATGCGAAGGGTTAGCGACTCGTAACCTTTGCTAGAATTGAAAATTGGCAAGATGGTCAAGGGGGGGCTAGCAAGGGTTGCGACAATGGCCCCCAATTACTCGGCTTACCCAACCTAGTTTGGCATATCTATTCCCCCTCTTCCATTAACCAAGCACAAGTACAAGACTAGGACCTCATCTCATACTTTTTTCTTTGCACCACTAAAGTTTGGACTTTATTCCCTCAAGCCAAAGAACAAGTTCATGTTGTGGAGCGATTAGCCTCGAAGCTAAGTGTGCTACTAGCGTCTCTCCCCCACTAAAGGAGATTGATGTCCTCATCAATGCCTACGCTTCATTTTATTGGAATCCTTAGCCTTAGTTTCTTCAAAGTGCTTCACCAATGCATTGGTGTTCACCATGTCTCTTGCCGCCACCCAAGCGGTTTCTTTCTCATGGTATCCTCACCATTTCACCAAGTACTCCTTTGTACATTTTCTTTCATTTTCACTTGGGCTTCCTACATTTGAGGATGCCCTCCTACCTCATGTTCCAAATGACCTCCACATGGTCGGAAGGTGGCCTACTCACTTGTTTGTGATCGGGCCGCAAGGTGTATTCCGTAAATGGCTTTAGTAATGAGACATAAAATGTTAGATGCACTTTGATCTCGGGCGGTAATTCCAACTTATATATGTCCTTGAACACTTGTTCCACAATGGGAAACGGAGCTCCAATTTTGGACATGAACTTTGGAGTAAGGCTTTCCCCAAGGTAAAGTTGTCCACATTCAACAACACCTTATTGGCCCACCTCATACTTCACTTCGCGTCTTCCGGCATTGACTTGCACTTCGTAGCACCTTCGGGCTTTCTCCACCAACAACTTGGTCATCTCCAAGACTTGTTTACCATCCTTGGCCAAGTCCTCACCATCTTGGTTGAACTCTAGTGTTGAATGTGCCCCCTCGAGAGCTAGGTTAATAGGTTGGAGCGCATCCACTCCATAAGCCACCACCAAAGACCACCCCTTGGTAGCCAAGTGCGTGGCTACATTGCAATTACACTCCGCTCGACCCACATAGTCCGCCCAATCTCTTTGGTCCGCCCCCACCAAGTTCCTCAAGTATTGCTTCAAGACTCCATTCACATGCTCCGCTTTCCCATTCATTTGGGAATGCAAGGCCGTGCTAAACCTTAGTTTCATTCCGACCTCCTTAGAGCAATGCATTGAAAATGCACTTGTGAACTTTGGATCTTGATCCCACACAATCACTCTTGGCAACCCGTGGTGCCTCAACCATCCTTTGAGAAAAGGCTATGCGGTCTCCAACGCGGTGGTGGTTCCCACAATCGGCACCATGTGTGCCAACTTGGCAAACCATTCTACCATCAACAAGATGGCATCATACCCATGTGATTCCGGCAAACTTGTGATCAAGTCCATGCACATACTATGTCATGGCGCCGACGGGATAAGCACGGTTGCAAGAAACCGCCTTGCTTTTGGTAAGAGGCTCGGTTCACTTGGCACTTTGATTCAAGCCTTCACAAAGTGGGCTATATCTTCCTTTATACACCGCCAATGGTACCTCTTTGACACCATTCTATGGTGGCTTTTTCTTTCTCCTCTATGCCCGGCAATAGGACTATCATATTCCTCCTTCAAAACCGATAGCCTCAACTTGCCTTGTGGCACATATACCCGACTTTGTTTGCACTTGAACAATCCGTCCACCAACTTAACCTCTTTGAGCACCTTGCTCTTGCGAAGCTCACCTAAAAGTTTTTGTGCTTTGGGGTAGTTAATTTACCCCTCCCGTATCTTGCATCACAAGTTTCCTTCGCCGGCACACATTAGCCACAAGGTTTGGATGGTTTTCATTGCTTGGAACTCTTCCGGTCTACTTCGCGCATCCGGCACCACATTTCCACGGTCCGGTTTGTGGATCAAATCCACCTTCATAAGCGCCAAACTATCATGCCACCGCAATGACTTGGCGTTCACTTGCGCTTAAATGTCAAAATTCTTTTAGGACACATTGTCCATATAGACCTTTGCTTTGTGCGACCCCAAATAGTGTCGCCACATCTTCAAGCAATGCTGTCGCGCACCTCTCCATGAGGAGTGGCCGAAACACCATGGGCACAAGGGGGACCCCGGAGTGACACCCGGGACTTGTGGCGCCGTTGGTGAGAGGGCCCAAGTGATCCTAGTGTGGGTGAGGGCCCCGGGCGTTGGGAACGCCTCCCACCCACGAAGATTAGGAGGCACAAGGGTAAGGCCATGAGTTATGCGTAGCTCATGGCGTGGTGATTCTAGAAAGCTCAAGAACACCTCAATCGGAGGTGTGAGCTAGGAGTTATGGCCATTTGAGTGGGGCGCTGTCCCGGGACAGCGCCCTGGTACAGCAGTGCCTGGGAGGGATTCCCGGGACTGCCAAGGTTCAAACAGGCATAACTTCCTCAAGACTTGCTCAAATGGGGCAAGTGAGGAGTCCACCGGCATCTACGTGAAGCGTAGATGAGGATGGAGTGGTTGGTTGTTATGATCAGACATCATACAAGGAAGTTAGGATGGTCTGAAGCTGCTAGGGGGTTCTAGGCCCAGCAGCTAAAGGAAAATGTCCACTTGGCCCCAACTCTTGGTAGAGAGACAAGAGGTTGGTTGACGGTGGGGTAGGGGCCCCGCGTGAAGTCCTAGAGGCTTATATGGGTGAGGTGGTGTGGCCTCACCCACCCGAGGCCGAACGACACGGCCTCCATGGGCATTGGCCCATTGTGAGGCCATAGTTGCCTAGTATGGTTCGGGTTGTTGTAGTGTTGCTCTGGCAACGCGATGATCAACATAGGATTGGACTTCCATGGATGGAAGTCCACATCCAAGAAATGAGTTACCGATTAAGGGGTGAGTCCCGAAAGCAAAGTAGGAGGGTTGGTTCCCTCCTATGAACTATAAGGTCCGGGGTAGGAGGAGCTAACCATTAGCATGGCGGAATGCGAATGGTTAGCGCTCGTAACCTTTGCTAGAATTGAAAATTGGCAAGATTGTCAAGGGGGGCTAGCAAGGGTTGCGACAGTCGGGGTGATGCGGAGTCGGATAACTCCCTTCTTATTTCCTCACTGACGTCTTCCGGAATCCGCCGTGGGTCTACCCCACTTCCGGTGTTTGCCCTGGGGAGGGATTTCGAAACTTCCGGAGTGGGGGATTTGTCACTGGAGTCCGGATCTACAACTATGTTTTTCTTACCACTTCTATGCCTATTTTTTTTTTTTTTTTCCCGCTACTGGTTTCTTCGGGACGGTTCTTGGTGGAGCTACGCAAGGTGACCCGGAAGACGGATCCTTCGGCTTCCTCGGTCATCTCCACCTCATCTCGTCATTTTTCCGGATTCTCTATTCCGGCCGTGTGGCCGTAGTTAAGCCCCGTCTGCTCTCGTGGTGGGACTTCTACTGATTTGAATACCGGTCTCACCTGCGCCGGCTTTTGGCACTGGGGAGCGGAATGCCCATATTCTTGGCAATTCTGACATGGAAGCATCCGCGGCGCCCCCTGTCCTTGTCTAAGGAATGGGCAGCTAGTGGCATAATGTTCCGGACTTCCGCAGTTGAAGCAGTATCCGTGTGGCCGGTTTGGGTAGCGCGGCTGCATGCCCGGCCCGGGGTTGAAGCCGGATTGCACCATCCGGGCTCCCGTCTGAGTCCTTCCGAAGGGGACGGGGGCTCGTCCTCTTCCGTACGTGGACTGGACTTGGTAAACCGGGGGGTGCCCTCTTCCTCTTCTTCCTCGTCCGGATACATGTAGTACACTTCCTCCTTCGGCTGAACGTACTGAATCCGCTTCTGTAGAGGCCGGGTGCATTCCGGAGGGAAGTGTCCGGCCTCACCACACCGGGCACACCACACGTTGGCTTGGCTGGTGGGCACAGTCCTTCTGGGTTTCCGGTTTTCCGCTAGATTGACTTGGATGGCTGCTAGGGTGTCCTGTATATTCTTCATCATCCTTTGAGAGTCGTCCTCTTCCACCTTGACATTTATTAGCTCTTTCCCCTTCCGGTCTTTGACGATTCCGGAATGCCGGTTCCGGGCTTTGGAACTACTGGCGGCCTCCTCTGCAGAACTAGAGGACTCGGAGATCGTAGCCTTGGATTTACTGCTGGAGCTAGATTCGGAGGGAGAGCTGAACTTCCGCTTCCTCCGGTGATGCTTCCTTCCCTTCTCCTCCGCTCGTCTAAGGGACTTCCGGAGAGATTGCGCCGAGTTCTCGTAGTTTTGCGCTGCCTCCATCGCTTCCCTGAGAGTGGCCGGTCTGGTCTGCCAGATCTGGAAGCCCATCCTTTCTGGAAACCTTGCCACGTACCATTCCACCTGCACTGTCGCGCACCTCTCCATGAGGAGTGCCCGCAACACCATGGGCACAAGGGGGACCCCGGAGTGACACCCGGGACTTGTGACGCCATTGGTAAGAGGGACCAAGTGATCCTAATGTGGGTGAGGGCCCCGGGCGTTTAGAACGCCTCCCACCCACAAAGACTAGGAGTCATGAGGGTAAAGCCATAAGCTATGAGTAGCTTATGGCGTCCCGATTCTAGAATGCTAAAGAACACCTCAATCTGAGGTGTGAGCTAGGAGATATGGCACTTTGAGTGGGATGCTGTCCCGGGATAGCGCCCTGGAACAGCAGGGGCCTGGGAGTGACTCCCGGGACTGCAAAGGTTTAAACAGGCATAACTTCCTCAATACTTGCCCAAATAGGGCAAGTGAGGTGTCCATAGGGATCTACGTGAAATGTAGATGACGATAGAGTGGTTGGTTGTTAGATTCAGAGACCGCACGTGGAAGTTATGAAGGTCTGAAGCTGCAGGGAGGCTTCTAGACCCAGCGGCTAAGGGAAGATGTCTACTTGGCCCCAACTCTTGGTAGAGAGACAAAAGGGATGTTGACGGTGGGGGAGGGGCCCCGCCAAAAGTCCTAGAGGCTTATATGGGTGAGGCGGCTTTGCCGACCGACCCCCCCGGAGCATACTTGGCAATGTGCTCCGGGTGGTTGTAGTGTTGTCCTAGCAACACTATGACCAAGTAGGGAGTGGACTTCCATGGATGGAAGTCCACCTTAGCGATGGGTTACCTACTAAGGGGCAAGAGTCCCGAATGCATGTGTAGGAGGGTTTGGTGACCAAATATGGGATTGAAGGTCCGCGGTTTTGGGAGCTAACCATGCATGTGCGTGGGATGTGCAGGTTAGCGCTCGGGACACTTGCTAGAGTTGGAAAGCGATTGAGCTAAGTGGAGAAAAACTAGCAAGGGTCGCGACATGCACACTCTGGGCGATCCCAGTCGTTAGTTTTTGGATCAGAGCCTTCACCCTCTGACCGTACTTCCGGACTGATTCCGTTGGCTTCTTGTCCATCCGGCTCAGCCGTCCCAGAGCTTTTGCCTCACCTCCCGCCTCTCGGAAGGTCTTCAGGAATAGCTGGATGAAATCCACCCAGTCATCCTGTCGCAACCCTTGCTAGCCCCCCTTGACAATCTTTCGAATTTTCAATTCTAGCAAAGGTTACGAGCGCTAACCATTCGCATTCCGCCATGCTAATGATTAGCTCCTCCTACCCCGGACCTTATAGTTCATAGGAGGGAACCAACCCTCCTACTTTGCTTTCGGGACTCACCCCTTAATCGGTAACCCATTCCTAGATGTGGACTTCCATCCATAGAAGTCCAATCCCATGTTGATCATCGCATTGCCGGAGCAACACTACAACAACCCGAAGCATACTAGGCAATTATGGCCTCACAATGGGCCAATGCCCATGGAGGCCTTGCCGTTCGGCCTCGGGTGGGTGAGGCCACACCACCTCACCCATATAAGCCTCTAGGACTCTACGCGGGGCCCCTACCCCACCGTCAACCAACCTCTTGTCTCTCTACCAAGAGTTGGGGCCAAGTGGACATTTTCCCTTAGCCGCTGGGCCTAAAACCCCCCAGCAGCTTCAGACCATCATAACTTCCTTGTATGATGTCTGATTCCAGCAACCAACCACTCCATCTTCATCTACGCTTCACGTAGATGCCGATGGACTCCTCACTTGCCCCATTCGGGCAAGTGGTGAGGAAGTTATGCCTGTTTGAACCTTGGCAGTCCCGGGAATCACTCCCAGGCACTCCTGCACCAGGGCGCTGTCCCGGGACAGCGCCCCACTCAAATGGCCATAACTCCTACCTCACACCTCGGATTGAGGTGTTCTTGAGCATTCTAGAATCACCACGCCATGAGCTACCCATAGCTCATGGCCTTACCCTTGTGCCTCCTAGTCTTCGTGGATGGGAGGCGTTCCCAACGCCCGGGGACCTCACCCACACTAGGATCACTTGGGCCCTCTCACCAACGGCGCCACAAGTCCCGGGTGTCACTCCGGGGTCCCCCTTGTGCCCATGGTGTTTCGGGCACTCCTCATGGAGAGGTGCGCGACACTCACCCCCACCAAACGGAGTCGATGCCCTCATCGACTATACTCGTAGTCGGCACACCAATTCTCAAGTTGCCATCCTCTATGGTGCGGCATTGTGTTTACCTTAGGGCGCGACCCCCACAATGCTTCTTCAAATTTGGCATAGTCCCAAAGGTGTCGTTCCTAGGTGGTCCGTTAGCGACCTTGGATCTCTCATCCAAGGACCTAACCTATACTAGACCCACCTACTTTGGGACTCACTTGGGTTGCCCCTCCTTTGGGGCCTCCCCCGTTAGGCTCCACTAGCCTAACGTGACACATCTAGGCGAGACCTCAACGCTTCCACTAAGTTGTCTCGGTTGCAACTCCGAGATGGCTTTCCATTGTTAAGCCACACCTCGATCGCACGGGGGTGATGCCAAGTCCCGCCCGACTCGGTTCCCACTTTGCTCTTTCGAGACATGGGTTCATGACTCCCATGCGCCAACTTTCGTTAGCTCGCGGGTAGCACTTTTATGAGCACGCGCCATCACCTTGTCCCCGCCCGGACAAGCCCACGGCTAAGAAGTTTTTTGGTTTTATCCAAGGCCCCTCCTAGCCATGGCCCCAATTACTCGGCTTACCCAACCTAGTTTGGCATATCTATTCCCCCTCTTCCATTAACCAAGCACAAGTACAAGACTAGGACCTCATCTCGTACTTTTCTCTTTGCACCACTAAAGTTTGGACTTTATTCCCTCAAGCCAAAGAACAAGTTCATGTTGTGGAGCAATTAGCCTCGAAGCTAAGTGTGCTACTAGCGTCTCTCCCCCACTAAAGGAGATTGATGTCCTCATCAATGCCTACGCTTCATTTTATTGGAATGTCTAGCCTTAGTTTCTTCAAAGTGCTTTACCAATTCCTTGGCGTTCATCATGTCTCTTGCCGCCACCCAAGCGGTTTCTTTCTCATGGTATCCTCACCATTTCACCAAGTACTCTTTTGTACATTTTCTTTCATTTTCACTTGGGCTTCCTACACTTGAGGATGCCCTCTTACCTCATGTTCCAAATGACCTCCACAAGGTCGGGAGGTGGCCTAATCACTTGCTTGTGTTCGGGCCACAAGGTGTCGTCCTAAAATGACTTTCGTAATGAGACATGAAATGTCGGATGCACTTTGATCTCGGGCGGTAATTCCAACTTATACATGTCGTTGAACACTTGTTCCACAATGGAAAACGAAGCTCCAATTTTGGACATGAACTTTCGGAGTAAGGCCTTTGGGCAAGGTGAAGTTGTCCACATTCAACAACACCTTATTGGCCCACCTCATACTCCACTTCGCGTCTTCTGGCATTGATTTGCACTCCGTAGCACCTTCGGGCTTTCTCCACCAACAACTTGGTCATCTCCAAGACTTGTTTACCATCCTTGGCCAAGTCCTCACCATCTTGGTTGAACTCTAGTGTTGAATGTGCCCCCTCGAGAGCTAGGTTAATAGGTTGGAGCGCATCCACTCCATAAGCCACCACGAAAGACCACCCCTTGGTAGCCAAGTGCGTGGCTACATTGCAATTACACTCCGCTCGACCCACATAGTCCGCCCAATCTCTTTGGTCCGCCCCCACCAAGTTCCTCAAGTATTGCTTCAAGACTCCATTCACACCCTCCGCTTTCCCATTCATTTGGGAATGCAAGGCCGTGCTAAACCTTAGTTTCATTCCGACCTCCTTAGAGAAATGCATTGAAAATGCACTTGTGAACTTTGGATCTTGATCCCACACAATCACTCTTGGCAACCCGTGGTGCCTCAACCATCCTTTGAGAAAAGGCTATGCGGTCTCCAACGCGGTGGCGGTTCCCACAATCGGCACCATGTGTGCCAACTTGGCAAACCGCTATACCATCAACAAGATGGCATCATACCCATGTGACTCCGGCAAACTTGCCATCAAGTCCATGCACATACTATGCCATGGCGCCGACGGAATAGGCACGGTTGCAAGAAACCGCCTTGCTTTTAGTAAGAGGCTCGGTTCACTTGGCACTTTATTCACGCCTTCACAAAGTGGGTTATATCCTCCGTTATGCACCGCCAATGGTATCTCTTTGACACCATTCTATGGTGGTTTTATTTTTCTCCTCTATGGCCGGCAATAGGACTATCACATTCCTCCTTCAAAACCGATATCCTCAACTTGCCTTGTGGCACATACACCCAACTTTGCTTGCACTTGAACAATCCGTCCACCAACTTAACCTCTTTAAGCTCACCTAAAAGCTTTTGTGCTTTGGGGTAGTTAATTTACCCCTCCCGTATCTTGCATCACAAGTTTCCTTCGCCGGCACACATTAGCCACAATGTTTGGATGGTTCTCATTGCTTGGAACTCTTCCCGTCTACTTAGCGCATCCGGCACCACATTTCCACGGTCCGGTTTGTGGACCAAATCCACCTTCATAAGCGCCAAGCTATCATGCCAACGCAATGATTTGGCGCTCACTTGCGCTTGTATGTCAAAATACTTTTAGGACACATTGTCCTTGTAGACCTTTACTTTGTGCGACCCCAACTAGTGTCGCCACATCTTCAAGCAATACACTACGCAAAGAAGTTCTTTGTCATGAGTTGGTTGTCTTCTTTGACAACCATCGAGCTTCATGCTCGCATATGCAATGGCCATCCATCTTACACATAATCCACCATTGGCAAAATCATTCACCCCCGTATGCACCTCAAAAGGTTTGTCAACCTCCGCGAACTTGAGCACGGGCGTCTAAGAGAACTTGCTCTCAAGCTCCCCAAAGACTTGGTGGCAAGGCTCCTCCCACTCTTGGGATAGCCAATTCTTCCACAAGTCGGATAAGGTCGGATAACCATCAAGCTTAACGCTCTCATATGCAATGGCCAGCCATCTTACGTTAACCATCCGCCAATGGCAAAGTCACTCGCCCCTCAAAAGGTTTGTTAAAGTCCGCGAACTTAAGCACGGGCGGCGAAGAGAACTTGGTCTTAAGCTCCTTAAAGACTTGGTGGCAAGGCTCATCCCACTTTTGGGATAGCCATGTCTTGCATAAGTTGGACAAGGTCGGACAACCATCGAGCTTCATGCTCTTATATGCAATGGCCATCCATTTTGCCTCAACATCCGCCAATGCTAAAGTCACTCGCCCCCGTATGCACCTCAAAAGGTTTGTCAAAGTCCGCGAACTTAAGCACGGGCGGCGAAGAGAACTTGTTTTTGAGCCCCCCAAAGGCTTGGTGACAATGCCCATCCCACTCTTGGGATAGCCATTTTCCTCAATAAGTTGAATAAAATCCTAGCAACCTTAGAAAACTCTCGAATGAAGTTGTGGTACTAATTGGCTAGGCCAACAAATGACCTAAGCCCTTTTGAATCAAGGGCCAATTCTCCTTTTGGATTGCCTTCACATTCTTCATGTTCGTCCACCAACTTCATTTATCACCACATACCTCAAGAGCTCAATCTCTCGTTGAGCAAAGTTATTTTTCACTTCTTGGCGGTAATTTTTTTTTTTGGGCAACACATTGGTGAATACATCCTTATATTTCACCAACATCACACCAATGTTGTTTGGGGGAGGCCCATCTTTCCTAGCCTCCCCATACGTTCCTTGGAGTTGCTCCAATTGAACCACGACCATTATGTTTTCTTTTCTTTTTTTATTCAGTCCATTAAGACCAAATTCGACTTAGGTCCTCCTACCATAGGAGTCATTGTTAATTTGAACTTCAATTCTTTGCCATTATGACACATCATAATGCACCGCAAGCACACCGGCTTGCACCTCACATCTATCATGTGAGTTTCAAAGAAGGCGGCCTTCACAATGACATGCATTTCATCTATTTCACTTGGTGTGAAATTTTGACAAAAATCCAATGTCCCACATTGAAAGGTTACATGCATCGCGGCCTCCTTTGTCTCATGCGGATCGCCCTTTCCAAACTGCACCTTGGTGGGCTTGCCCGCTCTACCAATCGGCAAGCCCCAACTCCCTTATGAGTTTTGGGCTCAAGAAGAAGTGGTAGCCTCTTTATCAATACATGAGACATTTCTCCCATTCATTTGAGCCTCAAGGTACAAAAGACTTGGCCTCGGCTTAAGGCTACTAGCCTTGGCCACAATGCCATCGTCTTACATTCGGTTCGCGGCACAAGTATTATTTGGCGGGGTACCTATCTCCCCTCAACGTCCATTGTTGTAACGCACTGCCAAATTGCTTAATGGGGTCATCGGCCTTGATGCTCATGGCTATTTTGATGATCCCCACCACAACCTCAATAAACTTTGGAAATTTGAACTTGGTATTCACCACCCGCTTTTGAAACCCACCTAAAACGATGCATTTCTTAGAAAGCTCGTTCATCTAAGATGTACAATTCATTTGGGTGTGAAATGCGTGCATATACGCCTTAAGAGGCCCGGACGCCTCATTTCCACCAAATTCATTCCAACATCAATACCTTCCAAGCATTTGGAATTGGAATTTCAATCCAACATTAATGCCCTCCAAGGTTTTGGGTGCATTCGGTATTCTAGGCCCCAAATGTTTTTTTTGAGGTGTGCGGGAGCCCTTTCAAAGGACACCTCCATTTTCCTCACCGAATCCACCCTCATTGTCGCGCACCTCTCCATGAGGAGTGCCCGAAACACCATGGGCACAAGGGGGACCCCGGAGTGACACCCGGGACTTGTGGCGCCGTTGGTGAGAGGGCCCAAGTGATCCTAGTGTGGGTGAGGGCCCCGGGCGTTGGGAACGCCTCCCACCCACAAAGACTAGGAGGCATGAGGGTGAGGCCATGAGCTATGCGTAGCTCATGGCGTGGTGATTCTAGAATGCTCAAGATCACCTCAATCGGAGGTGTGAGCTAGGAGTTATGGCCATTTGAGTGGGGCGCTGTCCCGGGACAGCGCCCTGGTACAGCAGTGCCTGGGAGTGATTCCCGGGACTGCCAAGGTTCAAACAGGCATTACTTCCTCAATACTTGCCCGAACGGGGCAAGTGAGGAGTCCATCGGCATCTACGTGAAGCGTAGATGAAGATGGAGTGGTTGGTTGTTGGAATCAGACATCATACAAGGAAGTTATGATGGTCTGAAGCTGATGGGGGCTTCTAGGCCCAGCGGCTAAGGGAAAGTGTCCACTTGGCCCCAACTCTTGGTGGAGAGACAAGAGGTTGGTTGACGGTGGGGTAGGGGCCCCGCGTGAAGTCCTAGAGGCTTATATGGGTGAGGTGGTGTGGCCTCACCCACCCGAGGCCGAACGGCAAGGCCTCCATGGGCATTGGCCCATTGTGAGGCCATAGTTGCCTAGTATGGTTCGGGTTGTTGTAGTGTTGCTCCGGCAACGCGATGATCAACATAGGATTGGACTTCCATGGATGGAAGTCCACATTGGGGAAATGGGTTACCGATTAAGGGGTGAGTCCCGAAAGCAAAGTAGGAGGGTTGGTTCCCTCCTATGAACTATTGGTCCGGGGTAAGAGGAGCTAACCATTAGCATGGCGGAATGCGAAGGGTTAGCGACTCGTAACCTTTGCTAGAATTGAAAATTGGCAAGATTATTAAGGGACCTAGCAAGGGTTGCGACACGTGGTATCAGAGCAGGGTTCCAAGTTTTGAGCTCGCACTTTGAGGGAAACATGGCTATCAAAAATGCGGGTAATGATGGTGAGCCCGGGGTTTCCAAAAGGTTGTGAGGCTCAAATTGGAACAAGGATCATGTGCAAGTGGAATTTGACCATACCATTGGTTCTAATGACAATGGTGGGCATGAGGGTGGATTTGGTAAGGAAAATGGAGGAGTGCTTTGAAAAGGGCTCCCGCAAACCTCAAAAAACATTTGGGGCCTAGAATACCGAAAGCACCCAAAACCTTGGAGGGTATTAATGTTGGATTGAAATTCAATTCGAGATGCTTCGAAGGTTCGGATGTTGAAATGAACTTGGTGCTAATTAGGCACCCATGGCCTCTTAAGGCCTATGTGCGCTATTCAAACGCACAAATGAAGGATACACCTAAAACGGACGAGCTTTTTAAGAAATGCATCCTTTTAGGTGGGGTTTTAAAAGCGGGTGGTGGATGCCTTGTTTAAGTCCCCAAGGCTTCTTGAGGACATGGTGGGGACCATCAAGTTTGCAAGAGCATTGAAGCCGATGGTCCCAAAGAGAAGTTTGGCGGCGCATCACCACAAGTGGCTTTAGCCAAAGTAGGTCCCAAAGAAATGAGTGCAAATTGTTTGGTCCATTTTACTTAGGCAAAACATGTTGGTGCCGCAGACGGAATGTTGAAAGGTGGCTTTATGCTTCCAAAGCAAATCATACTTGTGCCGCGGACGGAATGTTGGGAGGTGGGTTTGTCCTACCAAGGCAATTCATGTTCGTGCCGCGGACGGAGTGTGGGAAGGTGGCTTTGTGCTACCAAGGCAAAACATGTTTGTTTTGCGGACAAACTATTAGAAATTGGTTTTGTGGCACCAAACCAATTTGTCCCGCGGACGAAATGTTTGAAGTTGGCTTTGCGGACCAAGCCAAGCCAAGTTGCCGAGGACCAAATGTAAGACGATGGCATTGTGGCCAAGGCTAGTAGCCTTAAGCCGAGGCCAAGTATTTTGTACCTTGAGGCTCAAATGAATGGGAGGCTTGTCTCATGGGTTGACAAAGAATTAAGGCATTCTTTCATGACCCCAAAGCTCACAAGGGAGTTGGGGTTTGCCGATTGGTAGAGTGGTGAAGCCCACCAAGGTGTGGTTTGGAAAGGGCGAACCGCATGAGACAAAGGAGGCCGCGATGCATGTAACCTTTCAATGTGGGACATTGGAATTTTGTCAAAATTTCACACCATGTGAAATAGATGAAATGCATGTCATTGTGAAGGCCGCCTTCTTTGAAACTCACATGATAGATGTGAGGTGCAAGCCGGTGTGCTTGCGGTGCATTATGATGTGTCATAATGGCAAAGAATTGAAGTTCAAATTGACAAGGACTCCTATGGTAGGAGGACCCAAGTTGAATTTGGTATTAATGGACCAAATGAAATATGGTAAACATAATGGTTGTGGTTCAATTGAAGCAACTCCAAGGAACTCATGGGGAGGCTAGGAAAGATGGGCCTCCCCCAAACCATACTTGTGGGATGTTGGTGAGATACAAGGATGTATTCACCAATGTGTTGCTCAAAATGTTACCGCCAAGAAGTGAATTGCAACTTTGCTCAAGAAGAAATTGAGTTCTTGAGGCATGTGGTGACAAAGGAAGTTGGTGGACAAACATGAAGAATTTCAAGGCAATCCAAGAGGAGAATTGGTCCTTGACTCAAAAAAAAAGAGCTTAGGTCATTGGTTGGCCTAGCCGACTACTACCACCACTTCATTCTAGATTTGTTTTAAGATTGCTAGGGCCTTACTCGACTTATTGAGGAAATGGCTATTCCAAGAGTGGGATGAGCCTTGTCACCAAGCCCTTGGGAAGCTCAAGAGCAAGTTCCCTTCACAAGATGTGGTTAAGTTTCCGGGTTTTCATAAGCATTTTGAGGTGCACATGGAGACGAAGGACTTTATCATTGGCGGATGTTGATCCAAGATGGATGACCATTGCTTATGAGAGCATTAAGCTCCATGGTTGTCGAACCTTGTCCGGCTTGTGCAAGAAATGGCTATCCCAAGAGTGGGATGAGCCGTGCCACCAAGCCATTGAGGAGCTTAAGACGAAGTTCTCTTTGCCGCCCGTGCTCAAGTTCGCGGAGTTTGACATACCTTTTGAGGTGCATACGGGGGCGAGAGATTTTATTTGGCGGATGTGGATGTAAAAAAAAAAATGGCCATTGCATATGGGAACATGAAGCTCGATGGTTGTAAGACCTTGTCCGACTTGTGAAAGAAATGGCTATCCCAAGAGTGGGACTAGCCTTGTCACCAAGTCTTTGGGGAGCTTAAGAGCAAGTCCTCTTCACCGCCCGTGCTCAAGTTCATGGAGTTTGACAAACCTTTTGAGGTGCATACGGGGGCGAGTAACTTTGCCAATTATGGATTATGTGTAAGATGGATGGCCATTGCATATGCGAGCATGAAGCTCGATGGTTGTCAAAGAAGACAACCAACTCATGACAAAGAACTTCTTTGCGGTAGTGCATTACTTGAAGATGTGGCGACACTAGTTGGGGTCGTACAAAGTAAAGGTCTACAAGGACAATGTGTCCTAAAAGTATTTTGACATACAAGCGCAAGTGAGCGCCAAATCATTGCGTTGGCATGATAGTTTGGCGCTTATGAAGGTGGATTTGGTCCACAAACCGGACCATGGAAATGTGGTGCCGGATGCGCTAAGTAGACCGGATGAGTTCCAAGCAATGAGAACCATCCAAACCTTGTGGCTAATGTGTGCCGGCGAAGGAAACTTGTGATGCAAGATACGGGAGGGGTAAATTAACTACCCCGAGGCACAAAAGCTTTTAGGTGAGCTTCGCAAGAGCAAGGTGCTCAAAGAGGCTAAGTTGGTGGACGGATTGTTCAAGTGTAAGCAAAGTCGGGTGTATGTGCCTCAAGGCAAGTTGAGGCTATCGGTTTTGAAGGAAAAATGTGATAGTCCTATTGCCGGCCATAGAGGAGAAAGAAAAAACCGCCATAGAATGGTGTCATGGAGGTACCATTGGCGGTGCATAAAGGAGGATATAACCCACTTTGTGAAGGCGTGAATAAAGTGCCAAGAGAACCGAGCCTCTTACCAAAAGCAAGGCGGTTTCTTGCAACCGTTGCCTATCCCGTCGGCGCCATGGCATAGTATGTGCATGGACTTGATCACAAGTTTGCCGGAGTCACATGGGTATGATGCCATCTTGTTGATGGTAGAGCGGTTTGCCAAGTTGGCACACATGGTGCCGATTGTGGGAACCGCCACCGCGTTGGAGACCGCATAGCCTTTTCTCAAAGGATGGTTGAGGCACCACGGGTTGCCAAGAGTGATTGTGTGGGATCAAGATCCAAAGTTCACAAGTGCATTTTCAATGCATTTCTCTAAGGAGGTTGTATTGAAACTAAGGTTTAGCACGGCCATGTATTCCCAAATGGATGGGAAAACAAAGCGTGTGAATGGAGACTTGAAGCAATACTTGAGGAACTTGGTGGGGGCGGACCAAGGAGATTGGGCGGACTATGTGGGTCGAGCGGAGTGTAATTGCAATGTAGCCACGCACTTGGCTACCAAGGGGTGGTCTTTGGTGGTGGCTTATGGAGTGGATGCGCTCCAACCTATTAACCTAGCTCTCGAGGGGGCACATTCAACACTAGAGGTTAACCAAGATGGTGAGGACTTGGCCAAGGATGGTAAACAAGTCTTGGAGATGACCAAGTTGTTGGTGGAGAAAGCCCGAAGGTGCTACGGAGTGCTAGTAAATGCCGGAAGACGCGAAGTGGAGAATGAGGTGGGCCATAAGGTGTTGTTGAATGTGAACAACTTCACTTAGCCGGAAGGCCTCGCTCCAAAAGTTCATGTCCAAAATTGGAGCTTCATTTTCCATTGTGGAACAAGTGTTCAAGGACATGTATAAGTTGGAATTACCGCCGGATATCAAAGTGCATCCGACATTTCATGTCTCATTACGAAAGTCATTTTAGCA
This sequence comes from Polytrichum commune, assembly GCA_950295325.1. NCBI lineage: Eukaryota > Viridiplantae > Streptophyta > Polytrichopsida > Polytrichales > Polytrichaceae > Polytrichum > Polytrichum commune. The sequence goes on from OX485807.1 coordinate 7,135,791, forward strand.
CGACACCTTGTGGCCCGATCACAAGCAAGTGATTAGGCCACGTCCCGACCTTGTGGAGGTCATTTGGAACATGAGGTAAGAGGGCATCCTCAAGTGTAGGAAGCCCAAGTGAAAATGAAAGAAAATGTACAAAGGAGTACTTGGTGAAATGGTGAGGATACCATGAGAAAGAAGCCGTTTGGGTCGCGGCAAGAGACATGATGAACGGCAAGGAATTGGTAAAGCACTTTGAAGAAACTAAGGCTAAGGATTCCAATAAAATGAAGCGTAGGCATTGATGAGGACATCAATCTCCTTTAGTGGGGGAGAGACGCTAGTAGCACACTTAGCTTCGAGGCTAATTGCTCCACAACATGAACTTGTTCTTTGGCTTGAGGGAATAAAGTCCAAACTTTAGTGGTGCAAAGAGAAAAGTATGAGATGAGGTCCTAGTCTTGTACTTGTGCTTGGTTAATGGAAGAGGGGGAATAGATATGCCAAACTAAGTTGGGTAAGCCGAGTAATTGGGGGCCATGGCTTGGAGGGGCCTTGGATAAAACCAAGAAACTTCTTAATTGTGGGCTTGTCCGGGCGGGGACAAGGTGATGGCGCGTGCTCATAAAAGTGCTACCCGCGAGCTAACGAGAGTTGGCGCATGGGAGTCATGAACCCATGTCTCGAAAGAGCAAAGTGGGAACCAAGTCGGGCGGGACTTGGCATCACCCCCGTGCGATCGAGGCGTGGCTTAACAATGGAAAGCCATCTCGGAGTTGCAACCGAGACAACTTAGTGGAAGCGTTGAGGTCTCGCCTAGATGTGTCACGTTAGGCTAGTGGAGCCTAACGGGGGAGGCCCCAAAGGAGGGGCAACCCAAGTGAGTCCCAAAGTAGGTGGGTCTAGTATAGGTTAGGTCCTTGGAGGAGAGATCCAAGGTCGCTAACGGACCACCTAGGAACGACACCTTTGGGACTATGCCAAATTTGAAGGTGCATTGTGGGGGTCGCGCCCTAAGGTAAACACAATGCCGCACCATAGAGGATGGCAACTTGAGAATTGGTGTGCCGACTACGAGTATAGTCGATGAGGGCATCGACTCCGTTTGGTGGGGGTGAGTGTCGCGCACCTCTCCATGAGGAGTGCCCGAAACACCATGGGCACAAGGGGGACCCCGGAGTGACACCCGGGACTTGTGGCGCCGTTGGTGAGAGGGCCCAAGTGATCCTAGTGTGGGTGAGGGCCCCGGGCGTTGGGAACGCCTCCCACCCACAAAGACTAGGAGGCATGAGGGTGAGGCCATGAGCTATGCGTAGCTCATGGCGTGGTGATTCTAGAATGCTCAAGATCACCTCAATCGGAGGTGTGAGCTAGGAGTTATGGCCATTTGAGTGGGGCGCTGTCCCGGGACAGCGCCCTGGTACAGCAGTGCCTGGGAGTGATTCCCGGGACTGCCAAGGTTCAAACAGGCATTACTTCCTCAATACTTGCCCGAACGGGGCAAGTGAGGAGTCCATCGGCATCTACGTGAAGCGTAGATGAAGATGGAGTGGTTGGTTGTTGGAATCAGACATCATACAAGGAAGTTATGATGGTCTGAAGCTGATGGGGGCTTCTAGGCCCAGCGGCTAAGGGAAAGTGTCCACTTGGCCCCAACTCTTGGTGGAGAGACAAGAGGTTGGTTGACGGTGGGGTAGGGGCCCCGCGTGAAGTCCTAGAGGCTTATATGGGTGAGGTGGTGTGGCCTCACCCACCCGAGGCCGAACGGCAAGGCCTCCATGGGCATTGGCCCATTGTGAGGCCATAGTTGCCTAGTATGGTTCGGGTTGTTGTAGTGTTGCTCCGGCAACGCGATGATCAACATAGGATTGGACTTCCATGGATGGAAGTCCACATTGGGGAAATGGGTTACCGATTAAGGGGTGAGTCCCGAAAGCAAAGTAGGAGGGTTGGTTCCCTCCTATGAACTATTGGTCCGGGGTAAGAGGAGCTAACCATTAGCATGGCGGAATGCGAAGGGTTAGCGACTCGTAACCTTTGCTAGAATTGAAAATTGGCAAGATTATTAAGGGACCTAGCAAGGGTTGCGACACTCATGCCCACCATTACCATTAAAATCAATGGTATGGTCAAACTCCATTCGCACATGATCCTTGTTCCAATTTGAGCCTCACAACCTTTTGGAAACCCCGGGCTCACCATCACAACTTGTATTTTTGATAGCCATGTTTCCCTCAAAGTGTGAGCTCATAATTTGGAACCCTGCTCTGATACCACGTGTCGCAACCCTTGCTAGCCCCCCTTGACAATCTTTCGAATTTTCAATTCTAGCAAAGGTTACGAGCGCTAACCATTCGCATTCCGCCATGCTAATGATTAGCTCCTCCTACCCCGGACCTTATAGTTCATAGGAGGGAACCAACCCTCCTACTTTGCTTTCGGGACTCACCCCTTAATCGGTAACCCATTCCTAGATGTGGACTTCCATCCATAGAAGTCCAATCCCATGTTGATCATCGCATTGCCGGAGCAACGCTACAACAACCCGAAGCATACTAGGCAACTATGGCCTCACAATAGGCCAAAACCCATGGAGGCCGTGCCGTTCGGCCTCGGGTGGGTGAGGCCACACCACCTCACCCATATAAGCCTCTAGGACTTCACGCGGGGCCCCTACCCCACCGTCAACCAACCTCTTGTCTCTCTACCAAGAGTTGGGGCCAAGTGGACATTCTCCTTTAGCTGCTGGGCCTAGAACTCCCCAGCAGCTTCAGACCATCATAACTTCCTTGTATGATGTCTGATCATAACAACCAACCACTCTATCTTCATCTACGCTTCACGTAGATGCCGATGGACTCCTCACTTGCCCCATTCGGGCAAGTCTTGAGGAAGTTATGCCTGTTTGAACCTTGGCAGTCCCGGGAATCACTCCCAGGCACTGCTGCACCAGGGCGCTGTCCCGGGACAGCGCCCCACTCAAATGGCCAGAACTCCTACCTCACACCTCCGATTGAGGTGTTCTTGAGCATTCTAAAATCACCACGCCATGAGCTACGCATAGCTTATGGCCTTACCCTTGTGCCTCCTAGTCTCCGTGGGTGGGAGGCGTTCCCAACGCCCGGGGCCTTCACCTACACTAGGATCACTTGGGCCCTCTCACCAATGGCGCCACAAGTCCCGGGTGTCACTCCGGTGTCCCCCTTGTGCCCATGGTGTTTTGGGCACTCCTCATGGAGAGGTGCGTGACACTCACCCCCACCAAACGGAGTCGATGCCCTCATCGACTATACTCGTAGTCGGCACACCAATTCTCAAGTTGCCATCCTCTATGGTGCGGCATTGTGTTTACCTTAGGGCGCGACCCCCACAATGCATCTTCAAATTTGGCATCGTCCCAAAGGTGTCGTTCCTAGGTGGTCCGTTAGTGACCTTGGATCTCTCATCCAAGGACCTAACCTATACTAGACCCACCTACTTTGGGACTCACTTGGGTTGCCCCTGCTTTGGGGCCTCCCCCGTTAGGCTCCACTAGCCTAACGTGACACATCTAGGCGAGACCTCAACGCTTCCACTAAGTTGTCTCGGTTGCAACTCCGAGATGGCTTTCCATTGTTAAGCCACGCCTCGATCGCACGGGGGTGATGCCAAGTCCCGCCCGACTCGGTTCCCACTTTGCTCTTTCGAGACATGGGTTCATGACTCCCATGCGCCAACTCTCGTTAGCTCGCGGGTAGCACTTTTATGAGCACGCGCCATCACCTTGTCCCCGCCCGGACAAGCCCACAACTAAGAAGTTTCTTGGTTTTATCCAAGGCCCCTCCAAGCCATGGCCCCCAATTACTCGGCTTACCCAACCTAATTTGGCATATTTATTCCCCCTCTTCCATTAACCAAGCACAAGTACAAGACTAGGACCTCATCTCATACTTTTCTCTTTGCACCACTAAAGTTTGGACTTTATTCCCTCAAGCCAAAGAACAAGTTCATGTTGTGGAGTAATTAACCTCGAAGCTAAGTGTGCTACTAGCGTCTCTCCCCCACTAAAGGATATTGATGTCCTCATCAATGCCTACGCTTCATTTTATTGGAATCCTTAGCCTTAGTTTCTTCAAAGTGCTTCACCAATTCATTGGTGTTCACCATGTCTCTTGCCGCCACCCAAACGGTTTTTTTTCTCATGGTATCCTCACCATTTCACCAAGTACTCCTTTGTACATTTTCTTTCATTTTCACTTGGGTTTCCTACACTTGAGGATGCCCTCCTACCTCATGTTCCAAATGACATCCACAAGGTCGGGACGTGGCCTAATCACTTGCTTGTGTTCGGGCCACAAGGTGTCGTCCTAAAATGACTTTCGTAATGAGACATGAAATGTCGGATGCACTTTGATCTCGGGAGGTAATTCCAACTTATAGATGTCCTTGAACACTTGTTCCACAATGGGAAACGGAGTTCCAATTTTGGACATGAACTTTGGAGTGAGGCCTTCCGGCTAAGTGAAGTTGTTCACATTCAACAACACCTTTTGGCCCACCTCATTCTCCACTTCGCATCTTCCGGCATTGACTTGCACTCCGTAGCACCTTCGGGCTTTCTCCACCAACAACTTAGTCATCTCCAAGACTTGTTTACCATCCTTGGCCAAGTCCTCACCATCTAGGTTGAACTCTAGTGTTAAATGTGCCCCCTCAAGAGCTAGGTTAATAGGTTGGAGCGCATCCACTCCATAAGCCACCACGAAAGACCACCCCTTGGTAGCCAAGTGCGTGGCTACATTGCAATTACACTCCGCTCGACCCACATAGTCCGCCCAATCTCCTTGGTCCGCCCCCACTAAGTTCCTCAAGTATTGCTTCAAGACTCCATTCACACCCTCCGCTTTCCCATCCATTTGGGAATGCAAGGCCGTGCTAAACCTTAGTTTCATTCCGACCTCCTTAGAGAAATGCCCCCGGGTGACAAGGTGAACCCCCCCCAACCCCCCCAAAAAGCATGGTTATCCGCGCATTACAATCATTTTGCACTTAAAAAATGAACGTGTGACACGTTTGGGTCTTCCTCCCTAAACTAACACATGTGTTCTTGCGTTGACGCGTTGCAGGTTGCTCCCACCCGTAAACCTATGCGGTCTAGTGCGTCCATCGAGTTGGAGCGTTTCTACTCCATGACCAGAAATGCAAGACAGTCCACTTCATCGTATTCGAATTCTTCGTCGTATAATTCGGGCGGCCGACGGAATACAAAATGTGTTATTGATGGCGTTCACCCCAAGAATGGCTATAGTCGCGGGGCGGAGATTTTCAGGAATGTTGAAGCAATGCGAGCAAAAGAAGCTGCAGCAAAAGAAAAAAAAGCAAAAGAAAAAGAGGTAGTATCCGAGGCTAGATAGGCCATAGTAGGCGTAGGGTTTTGGGCCATAGGCAAGAACATTTTGGGTCGCACTATCCAATGCATGTGTGGTGTTAGCATGATATGCATTTTACATGCCACACTTTGTATGTTTTTTTTTGCAATAATACAAGTTAGACATGATTTCCCCTTCCATATGGTCTAAGGTTTGGATTGCCCTACCTAAACCATCACAAATATGAGTTTGGAATATTTTGTATGCAATATTATATTGGTTAACATATTAACCCTTCAATAAGATCTATGGTTTGGATTGCCCTACCTAAACCATATTCATACAAGCTCTAATATTTTGTGTGCAATAATATGAATGTTTTAAGGTTTCCCCTTAAATGTGGTCTAAGATTTGGATTGCCCACCCTAAACCATCAAAAATATGAGTTATTTATGGGGTTCTTGGTCTAAACACCTGCTTCAAAGTGTTCGCATCTTACAACTTTCTCCAATATGTGTTCCATTTATCCTTGTTCTTATTTATGTGAATGTCTCAAAATGCCCAAAAAGTCTCAATTTAACGAATATAGTGTTCACTGCCTGCTCCGCATGGTACTTCCGGATCTCCTCGCTCTTCTGGCTTTGCTCCTGAGTCATGGCCGCTACCTGTGCGGTGAGGTGGGCGTTCTCCGTCTTGGCCTGCTCCAGCTCCTTCCGGTCCGCCCTCTTTGCCAATTCCCGGAGAATGTTTCCGGGTCCGCAGTCGTCCAGAGCATGGTTCGCCCCCCTGACGATGTGCTCCAGCCGGTAATACTGGGTTTTGAGGTCCTCCATCCCCCCCTGGAACCGTTTGAAAGGATTCTCCGGAAAGTCCCAAGCGGATAGATCGACATTCCGCCATGGGGTCTCCCGGTTGGGTCCGGCTTCCGGATGTTGGTGAGGGGGAGGAGGAGAGAGTGGCCTCGAGACGGTTGGCAGCGGGCTTCCGGGTGACGAGGGAGGTGCTTCCGGAAGAATAGGGTCACTGGAGGTCTCCGTCTCGACGTCTTCGGCTTCCGGAAGTAGCTTGTAGGTGACCTCGTCCGCCGCTATTGTGAGCAGGTCCTCCTCCTCAGCCGTGATGCAGTCGAAATGCTGGTAGAGATGCAAAATGAAGGGGGAGAGGAAGGAGGGTTTCCGGCCAATATGGGGGAGGGCCCGCCCCACTATCTCCTGGATAATCAGCCCCCAGTTCACAGGCCGGACTCCGGACATGGCACCAAACAGCGTGTTAGCCATGGTAAGGCTAATCCGCTTCGGCTTGTCCGGGTTCAGGATAGGCAGGAGGAATTCCAACACCCTCCTCTCTCTCAGGTTCCGGCAGTTCCCGGGGTGGAAGCCGTCCTTCGGATCCGCGTCCCCTCTAAATTTTCCGGCGAACAAGCCGTCGCGGCGGCCGGCCCATCCTTCTATAATCCCCCGAGGAAACCCGTAGACCCTGTTCCAAATATCCGGAGTCCAGTGTTCCGGATCTCTCCTCTTTGTCCCTAGCCACTGATTTCCTCTCTCAAACTTAAACTCTCGGAGAGTATCTTCAGCTCGGAGGTTCCAGGGTTTGGCTAGCAACCCCGCGCAGCCCATAACCCGGAGATCCTCCGCGAGCTCCTGTAGCTCCCTATCCTCCCTCGGAATTGCAGGGATGAGGGCTTTGAGCGGAACCGGGATAGGTTCCCTCTGATCCTCTTCCCGTGCTTCCGGCATTTTCCTCTTCCCTCAGTTTCCGGCTTGACCACGGAAACTCCCTCTCTCCCGGATCCCTTCCCTTCCGTCTAATTGCCACAGAGTCCCGGCAAGCCCACTGCCGGTGACTGAAAAGTGCAGAGTCCCAGCAATCCCACTGCTGGCGGCTCGAAAGAATTAACACCTCACCACTCGTTCTCTCAACAGGTTGCCTTTTTCAGAAAAAAATAGGAGGGAGAAAGAAGGGACCCTTAAATATCCTTCCTCCCTCTTCCTTCCCCTGTTGCCGTTTGGTTTAACGGAAAACGGTTACCAACCGTTTTCCGGCGGTTCTCACCAACGGTTTTACTAACATTTTTACCAACGGCTTTCTTTTCCCCCAACCGTCATAAGGCCCGTTATAACCGCCACTTCCGGGCCGTTGGGTAATCTTGGCGCGTCCGTTACTTGGTCCGGACCAATGGTTTGGACCATGATTACATGGTCCGCCCATCCTATTTGACGGACCGGTCATAGTACTTATTTAAAGTCGTTTTATCGCACGAGGTGGGGTTAGTGTGGGAGCCCACTTTTTCGCCGGAATACGGAAATATGGAAATACTGATCCAAATTCCGTATTTTACCATGCTAACCTAGGGGTAATCAGGTTTATGTGAGTGTTTTAGCCGTATTAGGAATAATGGGTTTTTGAACTCCGCCTTACACGATAAAATGGTTAAAACTGATACTTTGGCCGGACCGGAATTTAACCTAGAAATGCCGTTGGGAAACTGTCCGGATGAGGGAAATCCGGATGAGAGAAATCCGGATGGATTGAGTGTTTGAGCCCGCATCAAAATGCCAGAGGCACGGGAAGAGGATGAATTTGAGCAAGTGTCGGGCCTAGTCAACCAACCAGAACCCCGAAACCCCATGATTCCGGATTGGAGTCAGTTTCCGGATCCCAGTCAAATTCCGGATCCCGGGAGCAAACTAGGCCTTCAGTGGCTAGGGCCTTCAGCAACCAAGGAGACTCTTTTGCCCCCGGAGGAGGAGCTTCCGCCATCAACGGATTACCAAGTCAAACCAAAAGTGGAAAGGCGGCGAAAAAACACCACACCACTTGAATTAGACTTAGGCATGCAGCTGTAGGTAGATCAGAATTAGGACAGCAGGTTTAGGTAGATCAAACTTAGGCGAGCATGCAATTCAAATTTTGTGTCAGCGGATCAAGATCCGGGAATTCCGGATCTTCCAAGAAATCCGGAAAGTCCGAAGTTCCGGATTTCTCGCAGTTAGGGTTTTCCAGGGCGGCCGCCTGGGCCGCCACCCTTAGTTAGGGATCACAGCCTCTACTTAAGGCTGAATAAGGAGCTTGAGGGGTGTTCCTTCTCCATTGTTGTATTGTGTTGCTCCCTACTCAATAAAACTCTAGATCTTCACCTATTCTCATTTGTTTCGTGCACAGACGGATTGGGAGGTTGTTGTACGCTAGAAGTAAGGAAGGAGTAGGAAGTCCGAATAGGACAAAGGAGAGGAAACCCGGATTAGATCCGGTTGCAAGCCTAGGGATCCTTTTTGAGTGTAGTGGGAAGGAAACCTCACCATTCCGGATGTTTGGGTAACGTCCGGGTGGGATAGCCGCTGGTAGGACTGGGTAAAATCCGGAAGGGATCCGGATTTACGCCATCCGATCTTCTGAGAGGTCTCACCGCCCTCGGACGGAACAATCCGGAAAGTGGTACGGATCGCCCAGTTATCTCAGATTTAGTAGAGCCCCAGGCAGTTGTATACCGGATCCGTCCGCCGGAAGGGGAGACCCGGATCAGATCACTAGTCATTACCTTCTGGAACCTTTCCGGGTGTAGTGGGAGGGAAACCTCATTTTTCCAACTAGTCGGGAAACGTCTAGGTGGGATAGCCGCTGGGAGGATTGGGTGAAGTCCGGGAGGGATCCGGATTTCATGCCATCCGAGCTTCTGAAGAGGTCCCACCGCCTTTAGACGGACCAATCCGGAAAATGGTACGGATCGCCTAGTTAGCCCGGATTCAGTAGAGCCAAAGGTAGTACTAGCCGGATGAGATCCGGAGAAGTACAGGAGTAAGTTAGGATTCCGGATGAGGGGATACAGATCCGGAGGAAGGGGGAAGGTGTCGCAACCCTTGCTAGGTCCCTTAACAATCTTGCCAATTTTCGTTTCTAGCAAAGGTTACGAGCGCTAACCCTTCGCATTCCGCCATGCTAATGGATAGCTCCTCTTACCCCGGACCAATAGTTCATAGGAGGGGAACCAACCCTCCTACTTTGCTTTCGGGACTCACCCCTTAATCGGTAACCCATTTCCCCAATGTGGACTTCCATCCATGGAAGTCCAATCCCATGTTGATCATCGCGTTGCCGGAGCAACACTACAACATCCCGAACCATACTAGGCAACTATGGCCTCACATTGGGCCAATGCCCATGGAGGCCGTGCCGTTCGGCCTCGGGTGGGTGAGGCCACACCACCTCACCCATATAAGCCTCTAGGACTTCACGCGGGGCCCCTACCCCACCGTCAACCAACCTCTTGTCTCTCTACCAAGAGTTGGGGCCAAGTGGACATTTTCCTTTAGCTGCTGGGCCTAGAACCCCCCCAGCAGCTTCAGACCATCATAACTTCCTTGTATGATGTCTGATCATAACAACCAACCACTCCATGTTCATCTACGCTTCACGAAGATGCCGATGGACTCCTCACTTGCTCCATTTGAGCAAGTGTTGAGGAAGTTATGCCTGTTTGAACCTTGGCAGTCCCGGGAATCACTCCCAGGCACTGCTGTACCAGGGCGCTGTCCCGGGACAGCGCCCCACTCAAATGGCCATAACTCCTAGCTCACACCTCCGATTGAGGTGTTCTTGAGCATTCTAGAATCACCACGCCATGAGCTACGCATAACTCATGGCCTTACCCTTGTGCCTCCTAATCTTCGTGGGTGGGAGGCGTTCCCAACGCCCGGGGCCCTCACCCACACTAGGATCACTTGGGCCCTCTCACCAACGGCGCCACAAGTCCCGGGTGTCACTCCGGGGTCCCCCTTGTGCCCATGGTGTTTCGGGCACTCCTCATGGAGAGGTGCGCGACACTCACCCCCACCAAACGGAGTCGATGCCCTCATCGACTATACTCGTAGTCGGCACACCAATTCTCAAGTTGCCATCCTCTATGGTGCGGCATTGTGTTTACCTTAGGGCGCGACCCCCACAATGCATCTTCAAATTTGGCATAGTCCCAAAGGTGTCGTTCCTAGGTGGTCCGTTAGCGACCTTGGATCTCTCATCCAAGGACCTAACCTATAGTAGACCCACCTACTTTGGGACTCACTTGGGTTGCCCCCCCTTTGGGGCCTCCCCCGTTAGGCTCCACTAGCCTAACGTGACACATCTAGGCGAGACCTCAACGCTTCCACTAAGTTGTCTCGGTTGCAACTCCGAGATGGCTTTCCATTGTTAAGCCACGCCTCGATCGCACGGGGGTGATGCCAAGTCCCGCCCGACTCGGTTCCCACTTTGCTCTTTCGAGACATGGGTTCATGACTCCCATGCGCCAACTTTCGTTAGCTCGCGGGTAGCACTTTTATGAGCACGCGCCATCACCTTGTCCCCGCCCGGACAAGCCCACGGCTAAGAAGTTTTTTGGTTTTATCCAAGGCCCCTCCTAGCCATGGCCCCCAATTACTCGGCTTACCCAACCTAGTTTGGCATATCTATTCCCCCTCTTCCACTAACCAAGCACAAGTACAAGACTAGGACCTCATCTCGTACTTTCCTCTTTGCACCACTAAAGTTTGGACTTTATTCCCTCAAGCCAAAGAACAAGTTCATGTTGTGGAGCAATTAGCCTCGAAGCTAAGTGTGCTACTAGCGTCTCTCCCCCACTAAAGGAGATTGATGTCCTCATCAATGCCTACGCTTCATTTTATTGGAATCCTTAGCCTTAGTTTCTTCAAAGTGCTTTACCAATTCCTTGGCGTTCATCATGTCTCTTGCCGCCACCCAAACGGCTTCTTTCTCATGGTATCCTCACCATTTCACCAAGTACTCCTTTGTACATTTTCTTTCATTTTCACTTGGGCTTCCTACACTTGAGGATGCCCTCTTACCTCATGTTCCAAATGACCTCCACAAGGTCGGGACGTGGCCTAATCACTTACTTGTGATCGGGCCACAAGGTGTCGTCCTAAAATGACTTTCGTAATGAGACATGAAATGTCGGATGCACTTTGATGTCCGGCGGTAATTCCAACTTATACATGTCCTTGAACACTTGTTCCACAATGGAAAACAAAGCTCGAATTTTGGACATGAACTTTTGGAGCGAGGCCTTCCGGCTAAGTGAAGTTGTTCACATTCAACAACACCTTTTGGCCCACCTCATTCTCCACTTCGCGTCTTCCGGCATTGATTTGCACTCCGTAGCACCTTCGGGCTTTCTCCACCAACAACTTGGTCATCTCCAAGACTTGTTCACGCTTCTTGGCCAAGTCCTCACCATCTTGGTTGAACTCTAGTGTTGAATGTGCCCCCTCGAGAGCTAGGTTAATAGGTTGGAGCGCATCCACTCCATAAGCCACCACCAAAGACCACCCCTTGGTAGCCAAGTGCGTGGCTACATTTCAATTACACTCCGCTCGACCCACATAGTCCGCCCAATCTCCTTGGTCCGCCCCCACCAAGTTCCTCAAGTATTGCTTCAAGACTCCATTCACATGCTCCGCTTTCCCATCCATTTGGGAATGCAAGGCCGTGCTAAACCTTAGTTTCATTCCGACCTCCTTAGAGAAATGCATTGAAAATGCACTTGTGAACTTTGGATCTTGATCCCACACAATCACTTTTGGCAACCCGTGGTGCCTCAACCATCCTTTGAGAAAAGGCTATGCGGTCTCCAACGCGGTGGCGGTTCCCACAATCGGCACCATGTGTGCCCACTTGGCAAACCGCTCTACCATCAACAAGATGGCATCATACCCATGTGACTCCGGCAAACTTGTGATCAAGTCCATGCACATACCATGCCATGGCGCCAACGGGATAGGCAACGGTTGCAAGAAGCCGCCTTGCTTTTGGTAAGAGGCTCGGTTCACTTGGCACTTTGATTCAAGCCTTCACAAAGTGGGCTATATCTTCCTTTATGCACCGCCAATGGTACCTCTTTAACACCATTCTATGGCGGCTTTTTCTTTCTTCTCTATGGCCGGCAATAGGACTATCATATTCCTCCTTCAAAACCGATAGCCTCAACTTGCCTTGTGGCACATACACCCGACTTTGTTTGCACTTGAACAATCCGTCCACCAACTTAACCTCTTTGAGCACCTTGCTCTTGCGAAGCTCACCTAAAAGCTTTTGTGCTTTGGGGTAGTTAATTTACCCCTCCCGTATCTTGCATCACAAGTTTCCTTTGCCGGCACACATTAGCCACAAGGTTTGGATGGTTCTCATTGCTTGGAACTCTTCCGGTCTAGTTCGCGCATCCGGCACCACATTTCCACAGTCCGGTTTGTGGATCAAATCCACCTTCATAAGCGCCAAACTATCATGCCTCCGCAATGACTTGGCGTTCACTTACGCTTGTATGTCAAAATACTTTTAGGACACATTGTCCATGTAGACCTTTGCTTTGTGCGACCCCATATAATGTCGCCACATCTTCAAGCAATGCACTACGGCAAAGAAGTTCTTTGTCATGAGTTGGTTGTCTTCTTTGACAACCATCGAGCTTTATGCTCCCATATGCAATGGCCATCCATCTTACACATAATCCACCATTGGCAAAGGCACTCACCCCGGTATGCACCTCAAAAGGTTTGTCAAGCTCCGCGAACTTGAGCACGGGCGGCGAAGAGAACTTGGTGTTAAGCTCCCCAAAGACTCGTGACAAACATCATCCCACTCTTGGGATAGCCATTTCTTCCACAAGTCGCACAAGGTGGGACAACCATCGAGCTTCATGCTCTCATATGCCATGGCCATCCATCTTGCCTCAACATCCGCCAATGGTAAAGTCACTCGCCCCCGTATGCACCTCAAAAGGTTTGTCAAACTCCGCGAACTTGAGCACGGGCGGCGAAGAGAACTTGGTCTTAAGCTCCTCAAAGACTTGGTGGGAAGGCTCATCCCACTCTTGGGATAGCCATTTCTTGCACAAGTTGGACGAGGTCGGACAACCATCGAGCTTCATGCTCTTATATGCAATGGCCATCCATCTTGCCTCAACATCCGCCAATGGTAAAGTCACTCGCCCCCGTATGCACCTCAAAAGGTTTGTCAAAGTCCGCGAACTTAAGCACGGGCGGCGAAGAGAACTTGTTTTTGAGCCCCCCAAAGGCTTGGTGACAAGGCTCATCCCACTCTTGGGATAGCCATTTTCCTCAATAAGTTGAATAAGGTCCTAGCAACCTTAGAAAACTCTTGAATGAAGTTGTGGTACTAATTGGCTAGGCCAACAAATGACCTAAGCCATTTTTGAATGAAGGGCCAATTGTCCTTTTGGATTGCCTTGACATTCTTCATGTTCGTCCACCAACTTCATTTATCACCACATACCTCAAGAGCTCAATCTCTCGTTGAGCAAAGTGATTTTTCACTTCTTGGCGGTAATTTTTTTTTGGGCAACACATTGGTGAATACATCCTTGTATTTCACCAACATCACACCAATGTTGTTTGGGGGAGGCCCATCTTTCCTAGCCTCCCCATACGTTCCTTGGAGTTCCTCCAATTAAACCACGACCATTATATTTTCTTTTTTTCATTTGGTCCATTAAGACCAAATTCAACTTAGGTCCTCCTACCATAGGAGTCCTTGTCAATTTGAACTTCAATTCTTTGCCATTCATAATGCACCGCAAGCACACCGGCTTGTACCTCACATCTATCATGTGAGTTTCAAAGAAGGCGGCCTTCACAATGACATGCATTTTATCTATTTCACTTGGTGTGAAATTTTGACAAAAATCCAATGTCCCACATTGCAAGGTTACATGCATCGCGGCCTCCTTTGTCTCATGCGGTTTGCCCTTTCCAAACCGCACCTTGGTGGGCTTGCCCGCTCTACCAATCGGCAAGCCCCAACTCCCTTATGAGTTTTGGGCTCAAGAAGGCATGGCTTGCCTCTTTGTCAACCCATTAGACATTTGTCCCATTCATTTGAGCCTCAAGATATAAAATAGTTGGCCTTGGCTTAAGGCTACTAGCCTTGGCCACAAAACCATCGTCTAACATTTGGTCCTCGGCAACACCATGAGTTTGGCTTGGTCCGCAAGGCCAACTTTTAACACTCCGTCCGTGGCACAAATATGATCTAGCTTGGTACCACCAAACCACCTTCTCACATTTTGTCCACGGCACGAGCTAGCATGATTTGCCTTGGTATAATGGGCCAAACTACTTGCGCTCATTTCCTTGGGCCTCTTTCGGCTAAACCCACTTTGTGGTGATGTGCCGTCCAACTTCTTCTTAGGAACATCGGCTTCAATGCTCTTCAAATCCTTATGATTCGCACTACGTCCTCAAGATGCTTTGGGGTCTTGAACATGGTTTTCACCACCCGCTTTTGAAACCCACCTAAAACGATGCATTTCTTAGAAAGCTCGTCCATCCTAGATGTACCATTCATTTGGGTGTGAAATTCGCACATATACGCCTTAAGAGACCCCGCGTGCCTCATGTGCCCCAAGTTCATTTCAACATCACCACCTTCTAAGCATTTTAAATTGAAATTTCAATCCAACATTAATGCCCTCCAAGGTTTTGGGTGCATTCGGTATTCTAGGCCCCAAATGTTTTTTGAGGCGTGCGGGAGCCCTTTCAAAGGACTCCACCATTTTCCTTACCGAATCCACCATCATGCCCACCATTGTCATTAGAACCAATGGTATGGTCAAATTCCATTTACACATGATCTTTGTTCCAATTTGAGCCTCACAACCTTTTGGAAACCCCGGGTCACCATCACAACCCGCTTATTTGATAGCCATGCTTCCCTCAAAGTGCTAGCTCAAAAATTGGAAACGTGCTCTGATACCAAGTGTCGCAACCCTTGCTAGGTCCCTTAACAATCTTGCCAATTTTCGTTTCTAGCAAAGGTTACGAGCGCTAACCCTTCGCATTCCGCCATGCTAATGGATAGCTCCTCTTACCCCGGACCAATAGTTCATAGGAGGGGAACCAACCCTCCTACTTTGCTTTCGGGACTCACCCCTTAATCGGTAACCCATTTCCCCAATGTGGACTTCCATCCATGGAAGTCCAATCCCATGTTGATCATCGCGTTGCCGGAGCAACACTACAACATCCCGAACCATACTAGGCAACTATGGCCTCACATTGGGCCAATGCCCATGGAGGCCGTGCCGTTCGGCCTCGGGTGGGTGAGGCCACACCACCTCACCCATATAAGCCTCTAGGACTTCACGCGGGGCCCCTACCCCACCGTCAACCAACCTCTTGTCTCTCTACCAAGAGTTGGGGCCAAGTGGACATTTTCCTTTAGCTGCTGGGCCTAGAACCCCCCCAGCAGCTTCAGACCATCATAACTTCCTTGTATGATGTCTGATCATAACAACCAACCACTCCATGTTCATCTACGCTTCACGAAGATGCCGATGGACTCCTCACTTGCTCCATTTGAGCAAGTGTTGAGGAAGTTATGCCTGTTTGAACCTTGGCAGTCCCGGGAATCACTCCCAGGCACTGCTGTACCAGGGCGCTGTCCCGGGACAGCGCCCCACTCAAATGGCCATAACTCCTAGCTCACACCTCCGATTGAGGTGTTCTTGAGCATTCTAGAATCACCACGCCATGAGCTACGCATAACTCATGGCCTTACCCTTGTGCCTCCTAATCTTCGTGGGTGGGAGGCGTTCCCAACGCCCGGGGCCCTCACCCACACTAGGATCACTTGGGCCCTCTCACCAACGGCGCCACAAGTCCCGGGTGTCACTCCGGGGTCCCCCTTGTGCCCATGGTGTTTCGGGCACTCCTCATGGAGAGGTGCGCGACAGAAGGAGACACCATCGATCCGGATATCCGAGTAGCGTAGAGACAAGATATTCCGGAACGTGGTACGGATCACTCTTTCACTCTGTTGAGCTTACCCCCCTTGGTGGAATCCGGCACCCCCCTGTCGTTGTAGTCCTAGGAGGTAATCCGGACTCCCTGTGTGACCTGCCAATCCGGACCTGATCAATCCGGCTTGGTTGTGAGGGAAGATCCGGACCCCCCTCTAGAGAAGGACGTCTTCACCGGAAAATACCCATCATTAAAGGAGGATAGAACGTAGTACAAAGATATTTTAGGGAGGAAACAATCCGTCTGTGTCGCAACCCTTGCTAGCCCTCCTTGACCATCTTGCCAATTTTCATTTCCTAGCAAAGGTTACGAGCGCTAACCATTCGCATACCGCCATGCTAATGGTTAGCTCCTCTCACCCCGGACCTTATAGTTCATAGGAGGGGAACCAACCCTCCTACTTTGCTTTCGGGACTCACCCCTTCAATCGCTAACCAACCCCTTTAATCGGTAACCAATCCTTAGATGTGGACTTCCATCCATGGAAGTCCAATCTTATGTTGATCATCGTGTTGCCGGAGCAACACTACAACAACCCGAACCATACTAGGCAACTATGGCCTCACATTAGGCCAATGCCAATGGAGGCCGTGCCGTTCGGCCTCGGGTGGGTGAGGCCACACCACCTCACCCATATAAGCCTCTAGGACTTCACGCGGGGCCCCTACCCCACCGTCAACCAACCTCATGTCTCTTTACCAAGAGTTGGGGCCAAGTGGACATTTTCCCTTAGCCGCTGGGCCTAAAAGCCCCCACAGCTTCAGACCATCATAACTTCCTTGTATGATGTCTGATCATAACAACCAACCACTCCATCTTCATCTACGCTTCACGTAGATGCCGATGGACTCCTCACTTGCCCCATTCGGGCAAGTGGTGAGGACGTTATGCCTGTTTGAACCTTGGCAGTCCCGGGAATCACTCCCAGGCACTGCTGTACCAGGGCGCTGTCCCGGGACAGCGCCCCACTCAAATGGCCATAACTCCTACCTCACACCTCCGATTGAGGTGTTCTTGAGCTTTCTAGAATCACCACGCCATGAGCTACGCATAGCTCATGGCCTTACCCTTGTGCCTCCCAGTCTTCGTGGATGGGAGGCGTTCCCAACGCCCGGGGACCTCACCCACACTAGGATCACTTGGGCCCTCTCACCAACGGCGCCACAAGTCCCGGGTGTCACTCCGGGGTCCCCCTTGTGCCCATGGTGTTTCGGGCACTCCTCATGGAGAGGTGCGCGACACTCACCCCCACCAAACGGAGTCGATGCCCTCATCGACTATACTCGTAGTCGGCACACCAATTCTCAAGTTGCCATCCTCTATGGTGCGGCATTGTGTTTACCTTAGGGCGCGACCCCCACAATGCATCTTCAAATTTGGCATCGTCCCAAAGGTGTCGTTCCTAGGTTGTCGCGCACCTCTCCATGAGGAGTGGCCGAAACACCATGGGCACAAGGGGGACCCCGGAGTGACACCCGGGACTTGTGGCGCCGTTGGTGAGAGGGCCCAAGTGATCCTAGTGTGGGTGAGGGCCCCGGGCGTTGGGAACGCCTCCCACCCACAAAGACTAGGAGGCATGAGGGTGAGGCCATCAGCTATGCGTAGCTCATGGCGTGGTGATTCTAGAATGCTCAAGATCACCTCAATCGGAGGTGTGAGCTAGGAGTTATGGCCATTTGAGTGGGGTGCTGTCCCGGGACAGGGCCCTGGTACAGCAGTGCCTGGGAGTGATTCCCGGGACTGCCAAGGTTCAAACAGGCATAACTTCCTCAAGACTTGCCCGAATGGGGCACGTGAGGAGTCCATCGGCATCTACGTGAAGCGTAGATGAGGATGGAGTGGTTGGTTGTTATGATCAGACATCATACAAGGAAGTTATGATGGTCTGAAGCTGCTGGGGGGGTTCTAGGCCCAGCAGCTAAGGGAAAATGTCCACTTGGCCCCAACTCTTGGTAGAGAGACAAGAGGTTGGTTGGCGGTGGGGTAGGGGCTCCGTGTAGAGTCCTAGAGGCTTATATGGGTGAGGTGGTGTGGCCTCACCCACCCGAGGCCGAACGGCACGGCCTCCATGGGCATTGGCCCATTGTGAGGACATAGTTGCCTAGTATGGTTCGGGTTGTTGTAGTGTTGCTCCGGCAACGCGATGATCAACATAGGATTGGACTTCCATGGATGGAAGTCCACATTGGGGAAATGGGCTACCGATTAAGGGGTGAGTCCCGAAAGCAAAGTAGGAGGGTTGGTTCCCTCCTATGAACTATTGGTCCGGGGTAAGAGGAGCTATCCATTAGCATGGCGGAATGCGAAGGGTTAGCGACTCGTAACCTTTGCTAGAATTGAAAATTGGCAAGATTATTAAGGGACCTAGCAAGGGTTGCGACACTTGGTATCAGAGCAGGGTTCCAATATTTGAGCTAGCACTTTGAGGGAGACATGGCTATTAAACCTGAGGGTTATTATGGTGAGCCGGGGTTTCCAAAAGGTTGTGAGGTTCAAATTGGAACAAAGATCATGTGTAAATGGAATTTGACCATACCATTAGTTCTCATGACAATGGTGGGCATGAGGGTGGATTCAGTAAGGAAAATGGTGGAGTCCTTTGAAAGGGCTCCCGCACACCTCAAAAAAACATTTGGGGCCTAGAATACCGAATGCACCCAAAACCTTGGAGGGCATTAATGTTGGATTGAAATTCCAATTTGAAATGCTTAGAAGGTGGTGATGTTGAAATGAACTTGGGGCACATGAGGCACGCGGGGTCTCTTAAGGTGTATATGTGCGAATTTCACACCCAAATGAATGGTACATCTAGGATGGATGAGCTTTCTAAAAAATGCATCGTTTTAGGTGGGTTTCAAAAGCGGGTAGTGAAAACCATGTTCAGGACCCCAAAGCTTCTTGAGGACGTAGTGCGAATCATAAAGATTTGAAGAGCATTGAAGCCGATGGTCCTAAGAAGAAGTTGGGCGGCACATCACCACAAAGTGGGTTTAGCCGAAAGAGGTCCCAAGGAAATGAGTGCAAGTAGTTTGGCCCATTATACCAAGGCAAATCATGCTAGCTCGTGCCGCGGACGGAATGTGAGAAGGTGGCTTGGTGGTACCAAGCTAGATCATATTTGTGCCACGGACGGAGTGTTAAAAGTTGGCCTTGCGGACCAAGCCAAACTCATGGTGTTGCCGAGGACCGAATGTAAGACGATGGCATTGTGGCCAAGGCTAGTAGCCTTTAGCCAAGGCCAAATCTTTTGTACCTTGAGGCTCAAATGAATGGGAGAAATGTCTCATGGGTTGACAAAGAGGCAAGCCATTTCTTCTTGAGCCCAAAACTCACAAGGGAGTTGGGGCTTGCCGATTGATAGAGCGGGCAAGTCCACCAAGGTGCGGTTTGGACAGGGCGAATCGCATGAGACAAAGGAGGCCGCGATGCATGTAACCTTTCAATGTGGGACATTGGATTTTTGTCAAAATTTCTCATCATGTGAAATAGATGAAATGCATGTCATTGTGAAGGCCGCCTTCTTTGAAACTCACATGATAGATGTGAGGTGCAAGCCGGTGTGCTTGCGGTGCATTATGATGTGTCATAATGGCAAAGAATTGAAGTTCAAATTAACAATGACTCCTATGGTAGGAGGACCTAAGTTGAATTTGGTCTTAATGGACCGAATAAAAAAAACAAAAAAAAAACATAATAGTCGTGGTTCAATTGGAGCAACTCCAAGGAACGTATGGGGAGGCTAGGAAAGATGGGCCTCCCCCAAACAACATTGGTGTGATGTTGGTGAAATACAAGGATGTATTCACCAATGTGTTGCCCAAAAAAAAATTACCGCCAAGAAGTGAAAAATCACTTTGCTCAACGAGAGATTGAGCTCTTGAGGTATGTGGTGATAAATGAAGTTGGTGGACGAACATGAAGAATGTGAAGGCAATCCAAAAGGAGAATTGGCCCTTGATTCAAAAGGGCTTAGGTCATTTGTTGGCCTAGCCAATTAGTACCACAACTTCATTCGAGAGTTTTCTAAGGTTGCTAGGACCTTATTCAACTTATTGAGGAAAATGGCTATCCCAAGAGTGGGATGAGCCTTGTCACCAAGCCTTTGGGGGGCTCAAAAACAAGTTATCTTCGCCGCCCGTGCTTAAGTTCGCGGACTTTGACAAACCTTTTGAGGTGCATACGGGGGCGAGTGACTTTAGCATTGGCGGATGTTGAGGCAAAATGGATGGCCATTGCATATAAGAGCATGAATCTCGATGGTTGTCCGACCTTGTCCAACTTATGCAAGAAATGGCTATCCCAAAAGTGGGACGAGCTTTGCCACCAAGTCTTTAAGGAGCTTAAGACCAAGTTTTCTTCGCCGCCCGTGCTCAAGTTTGCGAAATTTGACAAACCTTTTGAGGTGCATACGGGGGCGAGTAACTTTACCATTGGCGGATGTTGATCCAAGATGGATGCCCATTGCATATGGGAGCATTAAGCTTAAAGGTTGTCAAACCTTGTGCGACTTGTGAAAGAAATGGCTATCCCAAGAGTGGGATGAGCCTTGCCACCAAGTCTTTGAGAAGCTTAAGAGCAAGTTCTCTTCGCCGCCCGTGCTCAAGTTCGCGGACTTTGACAAACCTTTTGAGGTGCATACGGGGGCGAGTGACTTTACCATTGGCGGATGTTGAGGCAAGATGGATGGCCATGGCATATGAGAGCATGAAGCTCGATGGTTGTCCCACCTTGTGCGACTTGTGGAAGAAATGGCTATCCCAAGAGTGGGATGATGTTTGTCACGAGTCTTTGGGGAGCTTAACACCAAGTTCTCTTTGCCGCCCGTGCTCAAGTTCGCGGAGTTTGACAAACCTTTCGAGGTGCATACGGGGGTGAGTGCCTTTGCCAATGGTGGATTATGTGTAAGATGGATGGCCATTGCATATGGGAGCATAAAGCTCGATGGTTGTCAAAGAAGACAACCAACTCATGACAAAGAACTTCTTTGCCGTAGTGCATTGCTTGAAGATGTGGCGACATTATATGGGGTCGCACAAAGCAAAGGTCTACATGGACAATGTGTCCTAAAAGTATTTTGACATACAAACGTAAGTGAACGCCAAGTCATTGCGGTGCCATGATAGTTTGGCGCTTATGAAGGTGGATTTGATCCACAAACCGGACCGTGGAAATGTGGTGCCGGATGCGCGAAGTAGACCGGAAGAGTTCCAAGCAATGAGAACCATCCAAACTTTGTGGCTAATGTGTGCCGGCGAAGGAAACTTGTGATGCAAGATACGGGAGGGGTAAATTCACTACCCCAAAGCACAAAAGCTTTTAGGTGAGCTTCACAAGAGCAAGGTGCTCAAAGAGGTTAAGTTGGTGGACGGATTGTTCAAGTGCAAGCAAAGTTGGGTATATGTGCCACAAGGCAAGTTGAGGCTATCGGTTTTGAAGAAGGAATATGATAGCCACATTGCCGGCCTTAGAGGAGAAAGAAAAAACCGCCATAGAATGGTGTCTTGGAGGTACCATTGGCGGTGCATAAAGGAGGATATATGTCGCGCACCTCTCCATGAGGAGTGCCCGAAACACCATGGGCACAAGGGGGACCCCGGAGTGACACCCGGGACTTGTGGCGCCGTTGGTGAGAGGGCCCAAGTGATCCTAGTGTGGGTGAGGGCCCCGGGCGTTGGGAACGCCTCCCACCCACAAAGACTAGGAGGCATGAGGGTGAGGCCATCAGCTATGCGTAGCTCATGGCGTGGTGATTCTAGAATGCTCAAGATCACCTCAATCGGAGGTGTGAGCTAGGAGTTATGGCCATTTGAGTGGGGTGCTGTCCCGGGACAGCGCCCTGGTACAGCAGTGCCTGGGAGTGATTCCCGGGACTGCCAAGGTTCAAACAGGCATAACTTCCTCAAGACTTGCCCGAATGGGGCAAGCGAGGAGTCCATCGGCACCAACGTGAAGCGTAGATGAGGATGGAGTGGTTGGTTGTTATGATCAGACATCATACAAGGAAGTTATGATGGTCTGAAGCTGCTGGGGGGGTTCTAGGCCCAGCAGCTAAGGGAAAATGTCCACTTGGCCCCAACTCTTGGTAGAGAGACAAGAGGTTGGTTGGCGGTGGGGTAGGGGCTCCGTGTAGAGTCCTAGAGGCTTATATGGGTGAGGTGGTGTGGCCTCACCCACCCGAGGCCGAACGGCAAGGCCTCCATGGGCATTGGCCCATTGTGAGGCCATAGTTGCCTAGTATGGTTCGGGTTGTTGTAGTGTTGCTCCGGCAACGCGATGATCAACATAGGATTGGACTTCCATGGATGGAAGTCCACATTGGGGAAATGGGTTACCGATTAAGGGGTGAGTCCCGAAAGCAAAGTAGGAGGGTTGGTTCCCTCCTATGAACTATTGGTCCGGGGTAAGAGGAGCTAACCATTAGCATGGCGGTATGCGAAGGGTTAGCGACTCGTAACCTTTGCTAGAAACGAAAATTGGCAAGATTATTAAGGGCCCTAGCAAGGGTTGCGACAATATAGCCCACTTTGTGAAGGTTTGGATGAAGTGCCAAGTGAACCGAGCCTCTAACCAAAACTAAGGTGGTTTCTTGCAACCGTTGCCTATCCCGTCGGCGCCATGGCATGGTATGTGCATGGACTTGATCACAAGTTTGCCGGAGTCACATGGGTATGATGCCATCTTGTTGATGGTAGAGCGGTTTGCCAAGTGGGCACACATGGTGCCGATTGTGGGAACCCCCACCGCGTTGGAGACCGCATAGCCTTTTCTCAAAGGATGGTTGAGGCACCACGGGTTGCCAAGAGTGATTGTGTGGGATCAAGATCCAAAGTTCACAAGTGCATTTTCAATGCATTTCTCTAAGGAGGTCGGAATGAAACTAAGGTTTAGCACGACCTTGCATTCCCAAATGAATGGGAAATCGGAGCGTGTGAATGGAGTCTTGAAGCAATACTTGAGGAACTTGGTGGGGGCGGACCAAGGAGATTGGGCGGACTATGTGGGTCGAGCGGAGTGTAATTGCAATGTAGCCACGCACTTGGCTACCAAGGGGTGGTCTTTGGTGGTGGCTTATGGAGTGGATGCGCTCCAACCTATTAACCTAGCTCTCGAGGGGGCACATTCAACACTAGAGTTCAACCAAGATGACGAGGACTTGGCCAAGAAGCGTGAACAAGTCTTGGAGATGACCAAGTTGTTGGTGGAGAAAGCCCGAAGGTGCTACGGAGTGCGAATCAATGCCGGAAGACGCGAAGTGGAGTATGAGGTGGGCCAATAAGGTGTTGTTGAATGTGGACAACTTCACCTTGCCCAAAGGCCTTACTCCAAAAGTTCATGTCCAAAATTGGAGCTTCATTTTCCATTGTGGAACAAGTGTTCAAGGACATGTATAAGTTGGAATTACCGCCCGAGATCAAAGTGCATCCGACATTTCATGTCTCATTACGAAAGTCATTTTAGGACGACACCTTGTGGCCCGATCACAAGCAAGTGATTAGGCCACCTCCCGACCTTGTGGACGTCATTTGGAACATGAGGTAAGAGGGCATCCTCAAGTGTAGAAAGCCCAAGTGAAAATGAAAGAAAAAGTACAAAGGAATACTTGGTGAAATGGTGAGGATACCATGAGAAAGAAACCGCTTGGGTGGCGGCAAGAGACATGGTGAACACCAATGAATTGGTGAAGCACTTTGAAGAAACTAAGGCTAAGGATTCCAATAAAATGAAGCATAGGCATTGATGAGGACATCAATCTCCTTTAGTGGGGGAGAGACGCTAGTAGCACACTTAGCTTCGAGGTTAATTACTCCACAACATGCACTTGTTCTTTGGCTTGAGGGAATAAAGTCCAAACTTTAGTGGTGCAAAGAGAAAAGTATGAGATGAGGTCCTAGTCTTGTACTTGTGCTTGGTTAATGGAAGAGGGGGAATAGATATGCCAAACTAGGTTGGGTAAGCCGAGTAATTGGGGGCCATGGCTTGGAGGGGCCTTGGATAAAACCAAGAAACTTCTTAGTTGTGGGCTTGTCCGGGCGGGGACAAGGTGATGGCGCGTGCTCATAAAAGTGCTACCCGCGAGCTAACAAGAGTTGGCGCATGGGAGTCATGAACCCATGTCTCGAAAGAGCAAAGTGGGAACCGAGTCGGGCGGGACTTGGCATCACCCCCGTGCGATCGAGGCGTGGCTTAACAATGGAAAGCCATCTCGGAGTTGCAACCGAGACAACTTAGTGGAAGCGTTGAGGTCTCGCCTAGATGTGTCACGTTAGGCTAGTGGAGCCTAACGGGGGAGGCCCCAAAGGAGGGGCAACCCAAGTGAGTCCCAAAGTAGGTGTGTCGCAACCCTTGCTAGGTCCCTTAACAATCTTGCCAATTTTCGTTTCTAGCAAAGGTTACGAGTGGCTAACCCTTCGCATACCGCCATGCTAATGGTTAGCTCCTCTAACCCCGGACCAATAGTTCATAGGTGGGAACAACCCTCCTACTTTGCTTTCGGGACTCACCCCTTAATCGGTAACCCATTTCCCCAATGTGGACTTCCATCCATGGAAGTCCAATCCTATGTTGATCATCGCGTTGCCGGAGCAACACTACAACAACCCGAACCATACTAGGCAACTATGGCCTCACAATAGGCCAAAGCCCATGGAGGCCTTGCCGTTCGGCCTCGGGTGGGTGAGGCCACACCACCTCACCCATATAAGCCTCTAGGACTTCACGCGGGGCCCCTACCCCACCGTCAACCAACCTCTTGTCTCTCTACCAAGAGTTGGGGCCAAGTGGACATTTTCCCTTAGCTGCTGGGCCTAGAACCCCCCCCAGCAGCTTCAGACCATCATAACTTCCTTGTATGATGTCTGATCATAACAACCAACCACTCCATCTTCATCTACGCTTCACGTAGATGCCGATGGACTCCTCGTTTGCCCCATTCGGGCAAGTATTGAGGAAGTTATGCCTGTTTGAACCTTTGCAGTCCCGGGAATCACTCCCAGGCACTGCTGTACCAGGGCGCTGTCCCGGGACAGCACCCCACTCAAATGGCCATAACTCCTAGCTCACACCTCCGATTGAGGTGATCTTGAGCATTCTAGAATCACCACGCCATGAGCTACGCATAGCTCATGGCCTCACCCTCATGCCTCCTAGTCTTTGTGGGTGGGAGGCGTTCCCAACGCCCGGGGCCCTCACCCACACTAGGATCACTTGGGCCCTCTCACCAACGGCGCCACAAGTCCCGGGTGTCACTCCGGGGTCCCCCTTGTGCCCATGGTGTTTCGGGCACTCCTCATGGAGAGGTGCGCGACACTCACCCCCACCAAACGGAGTCGATGCCCTCATCGACTATACTCGTAGTCGGCACACCAATTCTCAAGTTGCCATCCTCTATGGTGCGGCATTGTGTTTACCTTAGGGCGCGACCCCCACAATGCATCTTCAAATTTGGCATAGTCCCAAAGGTGTCCTTCCTAGGTGGTCCGTTAGCGACTTTGGATCTCTCATCCAAAGACCTAACCTATACTAGACCCACCTACTTCGGGACTCACATGGGTTGCCCCTCCTTTGGGGCCTCCCCCGTTAGGCTCCACTAGCCTAACGTGACACATCTAGGCGAGACCTCAACGCTTCCACTAAGTTGTCTCGGTTGCAACTCCGAGATGGCTTTCCATTGTTAAGCCACGCCTCGATCGCACGGGGGTGATGCCAAGTCCCGCCCGACTCGGTTCCCACTTTGCTCTTTCGAGACATGGGTTCATGACTCCCATGCGCCAACTCTCGTTCGCTCGCGGGTAGCACTTTTATGAGCACGCGCCATCACCTTGTCCCCGCCCGGACAAGCCCACAACTAAGAAGTTTCTTGGTTTTATCCAAGGCCCCTCCAAGCCATGGCCCCCAATTACTCGGCTTACCCAACCTAGTTTGGCATATCTATTCCCCCTCTTCCATTAACCAAGCACAAGTACAAGACTAGGACCTCATCTCATACTTTTCTCTTTGCACCACTAAAGTTTGGACTTTATTCCCTCAAGCCAAAGAACAAGTTAATGTTGTGGAGCAATTAGCCTCGAAGCTAAGTGTGCTACTAGCGTCTCTCCCCCACTAAAGGAGATTGATGTCCTCATCAATGCCTACGCTTCATTTTATTGGAATGTCTAGCCTTAGTTTCTTCAAAGTGCTTTACCAATTCCTTGGCGTTCATCATGTCTCTTGCCGCTACCCAAACGGCTTCTTTCTCATGGTATCCTCACCATTTCACCAAGTACTCCTTTGTTCATTTCCTTTCTTTTTCACTTGGGCTTCCTACACTTGAGGATGCCCTCCTACCTCATGTTCCAAATGACATCCACAAGGTCGGGAGGTGGCCTAATCACTTGCTTGTAATTGGGCCACAAGGTGTCGTCCTTAAATGGCTTTAGGAATGAGACATGAAATGTTGGATGCACTTTGATCTCGGGCGGTAATTCCAACTTATACATGTCCTTGAACACTTGTTCCACAATGGGAAATGAAGCTCCAACTTTGGACATGACCTTTGGAGTGAGGCCTTCCGGCTAAGTGAAGCTGTTCACATTCAACAACATCTTTTGGCCCACCTCATTCTCCACTTCGCGTCTTCTGGCATTGACTTGCACTTCGTAGCACATTCGGGTTTTCTCCACCAACAACTTGGTCATCTCCAAGACTTGTTCACGCTTCTTGGCCAAGTCCTCACCATCTTGGTTGAACTCTAGTGTTGAATGTGCCCCCTCGAGAGCTAGGTTAATAGGTTGGAGCGCATCCACTCCATAAGCCACCACCAAAGACCACCCCTTCGTAGCCAAGTGCGTGGCTACATTGCAATTTTACTCCGCTCGACCCACATAGTCCACCCAATCTCCTTGGTCCGCCCCCACCAAGTTCCTCAAGTATTGCTTCAAGACTCCATTCACACGCTCCGTTTTCCATCCATTTGGGAATGCAAGGCCGTGCTAAACCTTAGTTTCCTTCCGACCTCCTTAGAGAAATGCATTGAAAATGCACTTGTGAACTTTGGATCTTGATCCCACACAATCACTCTTGGCAACCCGTGGTGCCTCAACCATCCTTTGAGAAAAGGCTATGCGGTCTCCAACGCGGTGGCGGTTCCCACAATCGGCACCATGTGTGCCAACTTGGCAAACCACTCTACCATCAATAAGATGGCATCATACCCATGTGACTCCGGCAAACTTGTGATCAAGTCCATGCACATACCATGCCATGGCGCCAACGGGATAGGCAACGGTTGCAAGAAGCCGCCTTGCTTTTGGTAAGAGGCTCGGTTCACTTTGCACTTTGATTCAAGCCTTCACAAAGTGGGCTATATCTTCCTTTATGCACCGCCAATGGTACCTCTTTGACACCATTCTATGGCGGCTTTTTCTTTCTCCTCTATGGCCGGCAATAGGACTATCATATTCCTCCTTCAAAACCGATAGCCTCAACTTGCCTTGTGGCACATATACCCGACTTTGTTTGCACTTGAACAATCCGTCCACCAACTTAACCTCTTTGAGCACGTTGCTCTTGCGAAGCTCACCTAAAAACTTTTGTGCTTTGGGGTAGTTAATTTACCCCTCCCGTATCTTGCATCACAAGTTTCCTTTGCCGGCACACATTAGCCACAAGGTTTGGATGGTTCTCATTGCTTGGAACTCTTCCGGTCTACTTTGCGCATCCGGCACCACATTTCCACGGTCCGGTTTGTGGATCAAAACCACCTTCATAAGCGCCAAAATATCATGCCACCGCAATGACTTGGCGCTCACTTGCGCTAGAATGTCAAAATACTTTTAGGACACATTGTCCTTGTAGACCTTTACTTTGTGCGACCCAAACTAGTGTCGCCACATCTTCAAGCAATACACTACGCAAAGAAGTTCTTTGTTATGAGTTGGTTGTCTTCTTTGACAACCATCGAGCTACATGCTCGCATATGCAATGGCCATCCATCTTACACATAATCCACCATTGGCAGAATCATTCACCCCCATATGCACCTCAAAAGGTTTGTCAAGCTCCGTGAACTTGAGCACGGGCGGCGAAGAGAACTTGGTCTTAAGCTCCCCAAAGACTCGTGACAAACATCATCCCACTCTTGGGATAGCCATTTTTTCCACAAGTCGAACCATCGAGCTTCATGCTCTCGTATGCAATGGCCATCCATCTTGCATCAACATCCGCCAATGGTAAAGTCCTCGCCCCCCGTATGCACCTCAAAAGGTTTTTTCAAGCTCCGCGAACTTGAACACGGGTGGTAAAGAGGAACTTGGTCTTAAACTCCTCAAAGACTTGGTGGCAAGGCTCATCCCACTCTTGGGATAGCCATTTCTTGCACAAGACGGACAAGGTTCGACAACCATGGAGCTTAATGCTCTCATAAGCAATGGTCATCCATCTTGGATCAACATCCGCCAATGGTAAAGTCCTTCGTCTCCATGTGCACCTTAAAATGCTTATGAAAACCCGGAAATTTAACCACATCTTGTGAAGGGAACTTGCTCTTGAGCCTCTCCAAAGGCTTGATGACAAGGCTCATCCCACTCTTGGGATAGCCATTTCCTCAATAAGTTGACTAACGTCCTAGCAACCTTAAAACAAATCTAGAATGAAGTGGTGTAGTAGTTGGTTAGGCCAACCAATGACCTAAGCCCTTTTCAAGTCAAGGGCCAATTCTCCTCTTGGATTGCCTTGACATTCTTCATGTTCGTCCACCAACTTCCTTTGTCACCACATACCTCAAGAACTCAATCTCTCATTGAGCAAAGTTATTTTTCATTCCTTGGCGGTAACTTTTTGGGCAACACATTGGTGAATACATCCTTGTATCTCACCAACATCCCACCAATGTGATTTGGAGGAGGCCCATCTTTCCTAGCCTCTCCATACATTCCTTGGAGTTGCTCCAATGGAACCACGACCATTATAATTTCTATTTTTCAGTTGGTCCATTAAGACCAAATTCAACTTGGGTCCTCCTACCATAGGAGTCCTTGTCAATTTGAACTTCAATTCTTTGCCATTATGCCACATCATAAT
The DNA here is from genome assembly GCA_950295325.1 of Polytrichum commune. Taxonomy (NCBI): domain Eukaryota; kingdom Viridiplantae; phylum Streptophyta; class Polytrichopsida; order Polytrichales; family Polytrichaceae; genus Polytrichum; species Polytrichum commune. Next base: position 7,164,979 of record OX485807.1, read on the forward strand.
GCACCGCAAGCTCACCGGCTTGCACCTCATATCTATCATGTGAGTTTCAAAGTAGGCGGCCTTCACAATGACATGCATTTCATCTATTTCACATGGTGTGAAATTTTGACAAAAATCCAATGTCCCACATTGAAAGGTTATCGCGGCCTCCTTTGTCTCATGCGGTTCGCCCTTTCCAAACCGCACCTTGGTGGGCTTGTTTTCTCTATCAATCGGCAAGCCCCAACTCCCTTGTGAATTTTGGGCTCAAGGAGTGGTAGCCTCTTTGTCAACCCATGAGACATTTCTCCCATTCATTGAGCCTCAAGGTACAAAAGATTTGGCCTTGGCTTAAGGCTACTAGCCTTGGCCACAATGCCATCGTCTTACATTCCGTCCTCGGCAACTTGGCTTGGCTTGGTCCGCAAAGCCAACTTTAAACATATCGTCCGCGGAACAAATTGGTTTGGTGCCACAAAACCAATTTCTAATAGTTTGTCCGCAAAACAAACATGTTTTGCCTTGGTAGTACAAAGCCACCTTCCCACACTCCGTCCGCGGCACGAACATGAATTGCCTTGGTAGGACAAACCCACCTCCCAACATTCCGTCCGCGGCAGAAGTATGATTTGCTTTGGAAGCATAAAGCCACCTTTCAACATTCCGTCCGCGGCACCAACATGTTTTGCCTAAGTAAAATGGACCAAACAATTTGCACTCATTTCTTTGGGACCTAATTTGGCTAAAGCCACTTGTGGTGATGCGCCGCCAAACTTCTCTTTGGGACCATCGGCTTCAATGCTCTTGCAAATTTGATGGTCCCCACCATGTCCTCAAGAAGCCTTGGGTACTTAAACAAGGCATCCACCACCCGCTTTTAAAACCCCACCTAAAAGGATGCATTTCTTAGAAAGCTCGTCCATTTCAGGTGTATCCTTCATTTGTGCGTTTGAATAGCGCACATAGGCCTTAAGAAGCCCCGGGTGCCTCATTAACACCAAATTCATTCCAACATCAATACCTTCCAAGCATTTCGAATTGGAATTTCAATCCAACATTAATGCTGTCGCAACCCTTGCTAGCCCCCCTTGACAATCTTGCCAATTTTCAATTCTAGCAAAGGTTACGAGCGCTAACCATTTGCATTCCGCCATGCTAATGGTTAGCTCCTCCTACCCCGGACCTTATAGTTCATAGGAGGGAACCAACCCTCCTACTTTGCTTTCGGGACTCACCCCTTAATCGGTAACTCATTTCTTGGATGTGGACTTCCATCCATGGAAGTCCAATCCTATGTTGATCATCGCGTTGCCGGAGCAACACTACAACAACCCGAAGCATACTAGGCAACTATGGCCTCACAATAGGCCAAAGCCCATGGAGGCCTTGCCGTTCGGCCTCGGGTGGGTGAGGCCACACCACCTCACCCATATAAGCCTCTAGGACTCTACGCGGGGCCCCTACCCCACCGTCAACCAACCTCTTGTCTCTCTACCAAGAGTTGGGGCCAAGTGGACATTTTCCCTTAGCCGCTGGGCCTAGAAGCCCCCAGCAGCTTCAGACCATCATAACTTCCTTGTATGATGTTTGATCATAACAACCAACCACTCTATCTTCATCTACGCTTCACGTAGATGCCGATGGACTCCTCACTTGCCCCATTCGGGCAAGTATTGAGGAAGTTATGCCTGTGTGAACCTTGGCAGTCCCGGGAATCACTCCCAGGCACTGCTGTACCAGGGCGCTGTCCCGGGACAGCGCCGCACTCAAATGGCCATAACTCCTAGCTCACACCTCCGATTGAGGTGTTCTTGAGCATTCTAGAATCACCACGCCATGAGCTACGCATAGCTCATGGCCTTACCCTTGTGCCTCCTAGTCTCCGTGGGTGGGAGGCGTTCCCAACGCCCGGGGCCCTCACCCACACTAGGATCACTTGGGCCCTCTCACCAACGGCGCCACAAGTCCCGGGTGTCACTCCGGGGTCCCCCTTGTGCCCATGGTGTTTCGGGCACTCCTCATGGAGAGGTGCGCGACACTCACCCCCACCAAACGGAGTCGATGCCCTCATCGACTATACTCGTAGTCGGTACACCAATTCTCAAGTTGCCATCCTCTATGGTGCGGCATTGTGTTTACCTTAGGGCGCGACCCCCACAATGCTTCTTCAAATTTGGCATAGTCCCAAAGGTGTCGTTCCTAGGTGGTCCGTTAGCGACCTTGGATCTCTCATCCAAGGACCTAACCTACACTAGACCCACCTACTTTGGGACTCACTTGGGTTGCCCCTCCTTTGGGGCCTCCCCCGTTAGGCTCCACTAGCCTAACGTGACACATCTAGGCGAGACCTCAACGCTTCCACTAAGTTGTCTCGGTTGCAACTCCGAGATGGCTTTCCATTGTTAAGCCACGCCTCGATCGCACGGGGGTGATGCCAAGTCCCGCCCGACTCGGTTCCCACTTTGCTCTTTCGAGACATGGGTTCATGACTCCCATGCGCCAACTCTCGTTAGCTCGCGGGTAGCACTTTTATGAGCACGCGCCATCACCTTGTCCCCGCCCGGACAAGCCCACAATTAAGAAGTTTCTTGGTTTTATCCAAGGCCCCTCCAAGCCATGGCCCCCAATTACTCGGCTTACCCAACCTAGTTTGGCATGTCTATTCCCCCTCTTCCATTAACCAAGCACAAGTACAAGACTAGGACCTCATCTCATACTTTTCTCTTTGCACCACTAAAGTTTGGATTTTATTCCCTCAAGCCAAAGAACAAGTTCATGTCGTGGAGCAATTAACCTCGAAGCTAAGTGTGCTACTAGCGTCTCTCCCCCACTAAAGGAGATTGATGTCCTCATCAATGCCTACGCTTCATTTTATTGGAATCCTTAGCCTTAGTTTCTTCAAAGTGCTTCACCAATTCATTGGTGTTGACCATGTCTCTTGCCGCCACCCAAGCGGTTTCTTTCTCATGGTATCCTCACCATTTCACCAAGTACTCATTTGTACATTTTTTTTTCATTTTCACTTGGGCTTCCTACACTTGAGGATGCCCTCCTACCTCATGTTCCAAGTGACCTCCACAAGGTCGGGACGTGGCCTAATCACTTGCTTGTGATCGGGCCACAAGGTGTCGTCCTAAAATGACTTTCGTAATGAGACATGAAATGTCGGATGCACTTTGATGTCCGGCGGTAATTCCAACTTATACATGTCCTTGAACACTTGTTGCACAATGGAAAACGAAGTTCCAATTTTGGACATGAACTTTTGAAGTAAGGCCTTTGGGCAAGGTGAAGTTGTCCACATTCAACAACACCTTATTGGCCCACCTCATACTCCACTTCGCGTCTTCCGGCATTGATTTGCACTCCGTAGCACCTTCGGGCTTTCTCCACCAACAACTTGGTCATCTCCAAGATTTGTTTACCATCCTTGGCCAAGTCCTCAGCATCTTGGTTGAACTCTAGTGTTGAATGTGCCCCCTCGAGAGCTAGGTTAATAGGTTGGAGCGCATCCACTCCATAAGCCACCACCAAAGACCACCCCTTGGTAGCCAAGTGCGTGGCTACATTGCAATTACACTCCGCTCGACCCACATAGTCCGCCCAATCTCCTTGGTCCGCCCCCACCAAGTTCCTCAAGTATTGCTTCAAGACTCCATTCACACGCTCCGTTTTCCCAAATATTTGGGAATGCAAGGCCGTGCTAAACCTTAGTTTCATTGCGACCTCCTTAGAGAAATGCATTGAAAATGCACTTGTGAACTTTGAATCTTGATCCCACACAATCACTCTTGGCAACCCGTGGTGCCTCAACCATCCTTTGAGAAAAGGCTATGCGGTCTCCAACGCGGTGGCGGTTCCCACAATCAGCACCATGTGTGCCAACTTGGCAAACCGCTCTACCATCAACAAGATGGCATCATACCCATGTGACTCCGGCAAACTTGTGATCAAGTCCATGCACATACTATGCCATGGCGCCGACGGGATAAGCAACGGTTGCAAGAAACCGCCTTGCTTTTGGTAAGAGGCTCGGTTCACTTGGCACTTTATTCACGCCTTCACAAAGTGGGTTATATCCTCCTTTATGCACCGCCAATGGAACCTCCATGACACCATTCTATGGCGGTTTTTTCTTTCTCCTCTATGGCCGGCAATAGGACTATCACATTTTTCCTTCAAAACCGATAGCCTCAACTTGCCTTGAGGCACATACACCCGACTTTGCTTGCACTTGAACAATCCGTCCACCAACTTAACCTCTTTGAGCACCTTGCTCTTGCGAAGCTCACCTAAAAGCTTTTGTGCCTCGGGGTAGTTAATTTACCCCTCCCGTATCTTGCATCACAAGTTTCCTTCGCCGGCACACATTAGCCACAAGGTTTGGATGGTTCTCATTGCTTGGAACTCATCCGGTCTACTTAGCGCATCCGGCACCACATTTCCATGGTCCGGTTTGTGGATCAAATCCACCTTCATAAGCGCCAAACTATCATGCCACCGCAATGACTTGGCGCTCACTTGCGCTTGTATATGTTAAAATACTTTTAGGACACATTGTCCATGTAGACCTTTGCTTTGTGCGACCCCAAATAGTGTCGCCACATCTTCAAGCAATGCACTACGGCAAAGAAGTTCTTTGTCATGAGTTGGTTGCCTTCTTTGACAACCATCGAGCCTCAAGCCCCCATATGCAAAGGCCATCCATCTTACATTAACAATCCGCCATTGGCAAAGTCATTCACCCCCGTATGCACCTCAAAAGGTATGTCAAGCTCCGCGAACTTGAGCACGGGCGGCGAAGAGAACTTGCTCTTAAGCTCCCCAAAGACTTGGTGACAAGGCTAGTCCCACTCTTGGGATAGTCATTTCTTTCACAAGTCGGACAAGGTCTTACAACCATCGAGCTTCATGCTCCCATATGCAATGGCATCCATCTTGGATCAACATCCGCCAATGGTAAAGTTACTCGCCCCCGTATGCACCTCAACATGCTCATGAAAACCCGGAAATTTAACCACATCTTGTGAAGAGAACTTACTCTTGAGCTCCCCAGAGGCTTGGTGACAAGGCTCATCCCACTCTTGGGATAGCCATTTTTTCCAACATGTTGACTAAGGTTCTAGCAACCTTAGAAAAACCATGAATGAAGTGGTGGTAGTAGTTGGCTAGGCCAACAAATGACCTAAGCCCTTTTCTTGAGTCAAGGGCCAATTCTCTTTTTGGATTGCCTTGACATTCTTCATGTTCGTCCACCAACTTCCTTTGTCACCACATACCTCAAGAACTCAATCTCTCGTTGAGCAAAGTTATTTTTCACTTCTTGGCGGTAACTTTTTTTTTGAGCAACACATTGGTGAATACATCCTTGTATCTCACCAACATCCCACCAATGTGGTTTAGAGGAGGCCCACGTTTCCTAGCCTCCCCATAAGTTCCTTGGAGTTGCTCCAATTGAACCACAACCATTATGTTTTCCATTTTTCATTTGGTCCATTAAGACCAAATTCAACTTGGGTCCTCCTACCATAGGAGTCCTTGTCAATTTGAACTTCAATTCTTTGCCATTATGACACATCATAATGCACCGCAAGCTCACCGGCTTGCACCTCACATCTATCATGTGAGTTTCAAAGTAGGCGGCCTTCACAATGACATGCATTTCATCTATTTCACATGGTGTGAAATTTTGACAAAAATCCAATGTCCCACATTGAAAGGTTACATGCATCGCGGCCTCCTTTGTCTCATGCGGTTCGCCCTTTCCAAACCGCACCTTGGTGGGCTTGCCCGCTCTATCAATCGGCAAGCCCCAACTTCCTTGTGAGTTTTGGGCTCAAGAAGGAGTGGTAGCCTCTTTGTCAACACATGAGACATTTCTCCCATTCATTGAGCCTCAAGGTACAAAAGATTTGGCCTTGGCTTAAGGCTACTAGCCTTGGCCACAATGCCATCGTCTTACATTCGGTCCTCGGCAACTTGGCTTGGCTTGGTCCGCAAAGCCAACTTTAAACATTTCGTCCGCGGGATAAATTGGTTCGGTGCCACAAAACCAATTTCTAATAGTTTGTCCGCAAAACAAACATGTTTTGCCTTGGTAGCACAAAGCCACCTTCCCACATTCCGTCCGCGGCACGAACATGAATTGCCTTGGAAGGACAAACCCACCTCCCAATATTCCGTCCGCGGCACAAGTATGATTTGCTTTGGAAGCATGAAGCCACCTTTCAACATTTCGTCCGCGGCACCAACATGTTTTGCCTAAGTAAAATGGACCAAACAATTTGCACTCATTTCTTTGGGACCTACTTTGGCTAAAGCCACTTGTGGTGATGCGCCGCCGAACTTCTCTTTGGGACCATCGGCTTCAATGCTCTTGCAAACTTGATGGTCCCCACCATGTCCTCAAGAAACCTTAGGGACTTAAACAAGGCATCCACCACCCACTTTTAAAACCCCACCTAAAAGGATACATTTCTTAGAAAGGTCATCCGTTTTAGGTGTATCCTTCATTTGTGCGTTTGAATAGCGCATATAGGCCTTAAGAGGCCCCGGGTGCCTCATTAGCACCAAATTCATTCCAACATCAATACCTTCCAAGCATTTCGAATTGGAATTTCAATCCAACGTTAATGCCCTCCAAGGTTTTCGGTGCATTCGGTATTCTAGGCCCCAAATGTTTTTTTGAGGTGTGCGGGAGCCCTTTCAAAGGACTCCACCAATTTCCTTACCGAATCCACCATCATGCCCACCATTGTCATTAGAACCAATGGTATGGTCAAATTCCCTTTACACATGATCTTTGTTCCAATTTGAGCCTCACAACCTTTTGGAAACCCCGGGCTAACCATAATAACCCTCACGTTTGATAGCCATGTCTCCCTCAAAGTGCTAGCTCAAATATTGGAACCTTGCTCTGATACCAAGTGTCGCAACCCTTGCTAGCCCCCCTTGACAATCTTGCCAATTTTCAATTCTAGCAAAGGTTACGAGCGCTAACCATTTGCATTCCGCCATGCTAATGGTTAGCTCCTCCTACCCCGGACCTTATAGTTCATAGGAGGGAACCAACCCTCCTACTTTGCTTTCGGGACTCACCCCTTAATCGGTAACTCATTTCTTGGATGTGGACTTCCATCCATGGAAGTCCAATCCTATGTTGATCATCGCGTTGCCGGAGCAACACTACAACAACCCGAAGCATACTAGGCAACTATGGCCTCACAATAGGCCAAAGCCCATGGAGGCCTTGCCGTTCGGCCTCGGGTGGGTGAGGCCACACCACCTCACCCATATAAGCCTCTAGGACTCTACGCGGGGCCCCTACCCCACCGTCAACCAACCTCTTGTCTCTCTACCAAGAGTTGGGGCCAAGTGGACATTTTCCCTTAGCCGCTGGGCCTAGAAGCCCCCAGCAGCTTCAGACCATCATAACTTCCTTGTATGATGTTTGATCATAACAACCAACCACTCTATCTTCATCTACGCTTCACGTAGATGCCGATGGACTCCTCACTTGCCCCATTCGGGCAAGTATTGAGGAAGTTATGCCTGTGTGAACCTTGGCAGTCCCGGGAATCACTCCCAGGCACTGCTGTACCAGGGCGCTGTCCCGGGACAGCGCCCCACTCAAATGGCCATAACTCCTAGCTCACACCTCCGATTGAGGTGTTCTTGAGCATTCTAGAATCACCACGCCATGAGCTACGCATAGCTCATGGCCTTACCCTTGTGCCTCCTAGTCTCCGTGGGTGGGAGGCGTTCCCAACGCCCGGGGCCCTCACCCACACTAGGATCACTTGGGCCCTCTCACCAACGGCGCCACAAGTCCCGGGTGTCACTCCGGGGTCCCCCTTGTGCCCATGGTGTTTCGGGCACTCCTCATGGAGAGGTGCGCGACAAATGCCCTCCAAGGTTTTGGGTCCTTTCGGTATTCTAGGCCCCAAATGTTTTTTTGAGGTTTGAGGGAGCCCTTTTCAAAGCACTCCTCCATTTTCCTTACCAAATTCACCCTCATGCCCACCATTGTCATTAAAACCAATGGTATGGTCAAATTCCACTTGCACATGATCCTTGTTCCAATTTGAGCCTCACAACCTTTTGGAAACCCCGGGCTCACCATCATAACCCGCATTTTTGATAGCCATGTTTCCCTCAAAGTGCGAGCTCAAAACTTGGAACCCTGCTCTGATACCAAGTGTCGCAACCCTTGCTAGGTCCCTTAACAATCTTGCCAATTTTCGTTTCTAGCAAAGGTTACGAGTGGCTAACCCTTCGCATACCGCCATGCTAATGGTTAGCTCCTCTAACCCCGGACCAATAGTTCATAGGTGGGAACAACCCTCCTACTTTGCTTTCGGGACTCACCCCTTAATCGGTAACGCATTTCCCCAATGTGGACTTCCATCCATGGAAGTCCAATCCTATGTTGATCATCGCGTTGCCGGAGCAACACTACAACAACCCGAACCATACTAGGCAGCTATGGCCTCACAATAGGCCAAAGCCCATGGAGGCCTTGCCGTTCGGCCTCGGGTGGGTGAGGCCACACCACCTCACCCATATAAGCCTCTAGGACTTCACGCGGGGCCCCTACCCCACCGTCAACCAACCTCTTGTCTCTCTACCAAGAGTTGGGGCCAAGTGGACATTTTCCCTTAGCTGCTGGGCCTAGAACCCCCCCCAGCAGCTTCAGACCATCATAACTTCCTTGTATGATGTCTGATCATAACAACCAACCACTCCATCTTCATCTACGCTTCACGTAGATGCCGATGGACTCCTCGTTTGCCCCATTCGGGCAAGTATTGAGGAAGTTATGCCTGTTTGAACCTTTGCAGTCCCGGGAATCACTCCCAGGCACTGCTGTACCAGGGCGCTGTCCCGGGACAGCACCCCACTCAAATGGCCATAACTCCTAGCTCACACCTCCGATTGAGGTGTTCTTGAGCATTCTAGAATCACCACGCCATGAGCTACGCATAGCTCATGGCCTCACCCTCATGCCTCCTAGTCTTTGTGGGTGGGAGGCGTTCCCAACGCCCGGGGCCCTCACCCACACTAGGATCACTTGGGCCCTCTCACCAACGGCGCCACAAGTCCCGGGTGTCACTCCGGGGTCCCCCTTGTGCCCATGGTGTTTCGGCCACTCCTCATGGAGAGGTGCGCGACAAGGTGGGTCTAGTATAGGTTAGGTCCTTGGATGAGAGATCCAAGGTCGCTAACGGACCACCTAGGAACGACACCTTTGGGACCATGCCAAATTTGCAGATGCATTGTGGGGGTCGCGCCCTAAGGTAAACACAATGCCGCACCATAGAGGATGGCAACTTGAGAATTGGTGTGCCGACTACGAGTATAGTCGATGAGGGCATCGACTCCGTTTGGTGGGGGTGAGTGTCGCGCACCTCTCCATGAGGAGTGCCCGAAACACCATGGGCACAAGGGGGACCCCGGAGTGACACCCGGGACTTGTGGCGCCGTTGGTGAGAGGGCCCAAGTGATCCTAGTGTGGGTGAGGGCCCCGGGCGTTGGGAACGCCTCCCACCCACAAAGACTAGGAGGCATGAGGGTGAGGCCATCAGCTATGCGTAGCTCATGGCGTGGTGATTCTAGAATGCTCAAGATCACCTCAATCGGAGGTGTGAGCTAGGAGTTATGGCCATTTGAGTGGGGTGCTGTCCCGGGACAGGGCCCTGGTACAGCAGTGCCTGGGAGTGATTCCCGGGACTGCCAAGGTTCAAACAGGCATAACTTCCTCAAGACTTGCCCGAATGGGGCACATGAGGAGTCCATCGGCATCTACGTGAAGCGTAGATGAGGATGGAGTGGTTGGTTGTTATGATCAGACATCATACAAGGAAGTTATGATGGTCTGAAGCTGCTGGGGGGGTTCTAGGCCCAGCAGCTAAGGGAAAATGTCCACTTGGCCCCAACTCTTGGTAGAGAGACAAGAGGTTGGTTGGCGGTGGGGTAGGGGCTCCGTGTAGAGTCCTAGAGGCTTATATGGGTGAGGTGGTGTGGCCTCACCCACCCGAGGCCGAACGGCACGGCCTCCATGGGCATTGGCCCATTGTGAGGACATAGTTGCCTAGTATGGTTCGGGTTGTTGTAGTGTTGCTCCGGCAACGCGATGATCAACATAGGATTGGACTTCCATGGATGGAAGTCCACATTGGGGAAATGGGCTACCGATTAAGGGGTGAGTCCCGAAAGCAAAGTAGGAGGGTTGGTTCCCTCCTATGAACTATTGGTCCGGGGTAAGAGGAGCTATCCATTAGCATGGCGGAATGCGAAGGGTTAGCGACTCGTAACCTTTGCTAGAATTGAAAATTGGCAAGATTATTAAGGGACCTAGCAAGGGTTGCGACATAGGTGGTCCGTTAGCGACCTTGGATCTCTCATCCAAGGACCTAACCTACACTAGACCCACCTACTTTGGGACTCACTTGGGTTGCCCCTCCTTTGGGGCCTCCCCCGTTAGGCTCCACTAGCCTAACGTGACACATCTAGGCGAGACCTCAACGCTTCCACTAAGTTGTCTCGGTTGCAACTCGAAGATGGCTTTCCATTGTTAAGCCACGCCTCGATCGCACGGGGGTGATGCCAAGTCCCGCCCGACTCGGTTCCCACTTTGCTCTTTCGAGACATGGGTTCATGACTCCCATGCGCCAACTTTCGTTAGCTCGCGGGTAGCACTTTTATGAGCACGCGCCATCACCTTGTCCCCGCCCGGACAAGCCCACAACTAAGAAGTTTCTTGGTTTTATCCAAGGCCCCTCCAAGCCATGGCCCCCAATTACTCGGCTTACCCAACCTAGTTTGGCATATCTATTCCCCCTCTTCCATTAACCAAGCACAAGTACAAGACTAGGACCTCATCTCATACTTTTATCTTTGCACCACTAAAGTTTGGACTTTATTCCCTCAAGCCAAAGAACAAGTTCATGTTGTGGAGCAATTAGCCTCGAAGCTAAGTGTGCTACTAGCGTCTCTCCCCCACTAAAGGAGATTGATGTCCTCATCAATGCCTACGCTTCATTTTATTGCAATGGCCATCGATTTTGCCTCAACATCCGCCAATGGTAAAGTCACTCGCCCCCATATGCACCTCAAAAGGATAGTCAAGCTACGCGAACTTGAGCACGGGCGGCGAAGAAAACTTCCACTTAAGCTCCCCAAACGCTTTGTGCCAAGGTTCATCCCACTCTTGGGATAACCATTTCTTGCACAAGCCAGACAAGGTTCGACAACCATGGAGCTTAATGCTCCCACAAGCAATGGTCATCCATCTTGGATCAACATCCACCAATGGTAAAATCCTTCGCCTCCATGTGCACCTCAAAATGCTTATGAAAACCCGGAAACTAACCACATCTTGTGAAGAGAACTTGCTCTTGAGCTCCCCAAAGGCTTGGTGACAAGGCTCATCCCACTCTTGGGATAGCCATTTCCCTCAATAAGTTGAATAAGGTCCTAGCAACCTTCAAAAACTCTCGAATGAAGTGGTGGTGGTAGTTGGCTAGGCCAACAAATGACCTAAGCCCTTTTTGAATCAAGGGCCAATTCTCCTTTTGGATTGCCTTCACATTCTTCATGTTCGTCCACCAACTTCCTTTGTCACCACACACCTCAAGAACTCAATCTCTCGTTGAGCAAAGTTCTTTTTCACTCCTTGGCGGTAACTTTTTGGGCAACACATTGGTGAATACATCCTTGTATTTCACCAACATCCCACCAATGTGGTTTGGGGGAGGCCCATCTTTCCTAGCCTCCCCATACGTTCCTTGGAGTTGCTCCAATTGAACCACGACCATTATGTTTTCTATTTTTCATTTGGTCTATTAACACCAAATTCAACTCGGGTCGTCCTACCATAGGAGTTCTTGTCAATTTGAACTTCAATTCTTTGCCATTATGACACATCATAATGCACCGCAAGCACACCGGCTTGCACCTCACATCTATCATGTGAGTTTCAAAGTAGGCGGCCTTCACAATGACATGCATTTCATCTATTTCACATGGTGTGAAATTTTGACAAAAATCCAATGTCCCACATTGAAAGGTTACATGCATCGCGAACTCCTTCGTTTCATGCGGTTTGCCCTTTCCAAACCGCACCTTGGTGGGCTTGCCCGCTCTATCAATTGGCAAGCCCCAACTCCCTTGTGAGCTTTGGGCTCATGAAAGAGTCCGTTGCCTCTTTGTCAATACATGAGACATTTGTCCCATTCATTTGAGCCTCAAGGTACAAAAGACTTGGCCTCGGCTTAAGGCTACTAGCCTTGGCCACAATGCCATCGTCTTACATTTGGTCCTCCGCAACTTGGCTTGGCTTGGTCCGCAAAGCCAACTTCAAACATTTCGTGCGCGGGACAAATTGGTTTGGTGCCACAAAACCAATTTCTAATCATTTGTCCGCAAAACAAACATGTTTTGCCTTGGTAGCACAAAGCCACCTTCCCACACTCCGTCCGTGGCACAAACATGAATTGCCTTGGTAGGACAAACCCACCTCCCAACATTCCGTCCGCGGCACAAGTATGATTTGCTTTGGAAGCATAAAGCCACCTTTCAACATTCTGTCCGCGGCACCAACATGTTTTGCCTAAGTAAAATGGACCAAACAATTTGCACTCATTTCTTTGGGACCTACTTTTGCTAAAGCCACTTGTGGTGATGCGCCGCCAAACTTCTCTTTGGGACCATCGGCTTCAATGCTCTTGCAAATTTGATGGTCCCCACCATGTTCTCAAGAAGCCTTGGGGACTTAAACAAGGCATCCACCACCCGCTTTTAAAACCCCACCTAAAAGGATGCATTCCTTAGAAAGCTCGTCCGTTTTAGGTGTATCCTTCATTTGTGCGTTTGAATAGCGCACATAGGCCTTAAGAGGCCCCGGGTGCCTCATTAGCATCAAGTTCATTTCAACATCCGAACCTTCGAAGCATCTCGAATTGAAATTTCAATCCAACATTAATACCCTCCAAGGTTTTGGGTGCATTCGGTATTCTAGGCCCCAAATCTTTTTTTGAGGTTTGAGGGAGCCCTTTTCAAAGCACTCCTCCATTTTCCTTACCAAATCCACCCTCATGCCCACCATTGTCATTAGAACCAATGGTATGGTCAAATTCCACTTGCACATGATCCTTGTTCCAATTTGAGCCTCACAACCTTTTGGAAACCCCGGGCTCACCATCATAACCCGCATTTTTGATAGCCATGTTTCCCTCAAAGTGCGAGCTCAAAACTTGGAACCCTGCTCTGATACCAAGTGTCGCAACCCTTGCTAGCCCTCCTTGACCATCTTGCCAATTTTCATTTCCTAGCAAAGGTTACGAGCGCTAACCATTCGCATACCGCCATGCTAATGGTTAGCTCCTCTCACCCCGGACCTTATAGTTCATAGGAGGGGAACCAACCCTCCTACTTTGCTTTCGGGACTCACCCCTTCAATCGCTAACCAACCCCTTTAATCGGTAACCAATCCTTAGATGTGGACTTCCATCCATGGAAGTCCAATCTTATGTTGATCATCGTGTTGCCGGAGCAACACTACAACAACCCGAACCATACTAGGCAACTATGGCCTCACATTAGGCCAATGCCAATGGAGGCCGTGCCGTTCGGCCTCGGGTGGGTGAGGCCACACCACCTCACCCATATAAGCCTCTAGAACTCTACGCGGGGCCCCTACCCCACCGTCAACCAACCTCTTGTCTCGTTACCAAGAGTTGGGGCCAAGTGGACATTTTCCCTTAGCCGCTGGGCCTAGAAGCCCCCACAGCTTCAGACCATCATAACTTCCTTGTATGATGTCTGATTCCAGCAACCAACCACTCCATCTTCATCTACGCTTCACGTAGATGCCGATGGACTCCTCACTTGCCCCATTCGGGCAAGTGGTGAGGACGTTATGCCTGTTTGAACCTTGGCAGTCCCGGGAATCACTCCCAGGCACTGCTGTACCAGGGCGCTGTCCCGGGACAGCGCCCCACTCAAATGGCCATAACTCCTACCTCACACCTCCGATTGAGGTGTTCTTGAGCTTTCTAGAATCACCACGCCATGAGCTACGCATAGCTCATGGCCTTACCCTTGTGCCTCCTAGTCTTCGTGGATGGGAGGCGTTCCCAACGCCCGGGGACCTCACCCACACTAGGATCACTTGGGCCCTCTCACCAACGGCGCCACAAGTCCCGGGTGTCACTCCGGGGTCCCCCTTGTGCCCATGGTGTTTCGGGCACTCCTCATGGAGAGGTGCGCGACAGTCTGGGACTTAGGAGTCAAATCCGGAAGAGGAAGTTCTGGATACAGGAGGACTTCAAAAAGGACGGAAACTAGGATTTCCGGAAAATATAAAAGAAGAGGGGAAACAAACAGTTCCGGAAAGTCTCCACCTCCTACACTTCACAGAATCCCTGGACGATACTAAGGTCACCCGGAAATATCCGGATTTGGCACAAAAACCCGCCAATCCGGAACTTTTGGTGTTTGTGGGTTCCCACAGTTAGAATACTCTATTTCCTAGTACAATTAATTTTGTCCTAAGAGACCCTATTATCTTCAGATAAGCAAGGTAAAATACGGAAATGGAATCCGTATTTCCGTATTTCCGTCTTTCCGTCGAATTTGGACTCCCAGAGCCCACATGTGGTGATTAACTCTTCGAAACCAATTTTAGTTTGACTTTGAGGTGTTATGATTATTCACAAAACATAAAAAGGGTGAAGTGTGGTGTGGATTTAAGTTTAGGCATTAGAATGTGTTATGTAGTTATTTCAAGGTTGGATTTCAATAAGAGGATGCCTTGATTATGTGAGTAAGGGGTAAGGTGAGGCAAGGTGAGCTCCACGAGTTAAATGCCCACTTTTGGATCCACCTTGTTGGTTTAGGAAGGAGGAAGTTTGGTGGATGGGGATTAGTCCCTACTTTGGAGGAGAGGGTTAAAGGATTGTGATTGGAGGTGTTAATCCTCTCACCCTATCCTCACCTCTCTCTCTCTCTCTCTCTCTCCCTCTCTCCCTCTCTCCCTCTTTGCTACTTAAGGTGTTTTTTCTCTCATTTACTTCTCTCTCTATCAAGTGCTCTCATGAGAGCGAGCTCTTAAGAGCTTGAGCCACGTGTGTGGGTTTATTAGTTTTAGTAAAGTGAAGGAGTTAAGCTCTCTCTCAAGTGCTCTCAAGAGAGCGAGCTCTTAAAGAGCTTGAGCCACGTGTGTGGATTGATTAGTTTTTTAGTGAAATTAATAAGTTAGTCTCTCTCTCAATGCCTCCCAACTGAGTGAGCTCTTAGAGCTTGAGATTGCCTAGGAGGATTAGGTAGTTGTTAGTGAAGTTAGTGTGGTAGATTAGTTCATTAGTTAAGGAGAAAAGAAAAAAGAAGAAGAAGAGATTAAAGAACATTTGATTAGGGGATAAGGTGGTTGTGCTTAAAGGCAGCTAAGTATTGTTACAGGCTCAGCTGGTCGAAGGCATCAAAAGGCAGTCTAAGTGCTGTTACCAGGCTCAGCTGGTCGAAGGCATCAGATTGCAGCTAAGTGTTGTTACCGGCTCAGCTGGTCGAAGGCATCAGATTGCAGCTAAGTGTTGTTACCAGGCTCAGCTGGTCGAAGGCATCAAATTGCAGCTAGGTGCTGTTACCAGGCTCAGCTGGTCGAAGGCATCAGATTGCAGCTAGGTGTTGTTACTAGGCTCAGCTGGTCGAAGGCATCAGATTGCAGCTTGGTGTTGTTACCGGCTCAGCTGGTCGAAGGCATCATATTGCAACTAAGTGCTGTTACCAGGCTCAGCTGGTCGAACTGATACAGACTGCGGCTAAGCTGCTTAGTGGCAAACCATCATTAGGAAGTTTAGGGGTTAGTAAGGCTGAGCCCAATTAGTGGGTGCTAGCACATTAAGAACTTAATCACATTAAGCCATTTTAGTGGTGGCTAAGTAGTTAGATTCATTTAGGCTAGTTGGTGCCACGTGTGGGTTTGTAAGAGTGTGTTAACCATTGAGAAAAGTGTTTTTCAACACTTGCACCTCTTGGTCAAAATAACTCACTTGCATTATTAATGGAGACTGTGGAAGATTCTTGCAATGGCAAGAAAAAAGAAGTGAAGATTAAACGAGCAAGGGGAATGTCCCTAAGGGCATGTGTGGCTAAAGCCGCGGGTTGGACTCTTGAGAAAGCCAACTCTACCACAAGCCAAGAGGCTAACATTAATAAAGCACAATGAGTTGAAACGACCTGTGAACGTGAAGATTACCTTGCACATGGTTCAAGGTTGTAGGAGATACATGTGATTCTCAAAGCCATCACCCGGACTAGGACGCTTAAGGGTGGTGGGTTTGGCCTCACACCAAGCGGCAATATGGTTCGGCTAGCTAAACAAATTCAGAGGAGTCGAAAGGGCAGGCTATTGGATCGAACACGCAAGGCGCAACTCTGACCTCAGAGCTCGGTGTGAGCCCAAAATGGTGCCCACATGTGCCATTAACCCTTTGAAACCATTAGGAGTTGGATTTTGATGTTTCATGATTGTTCTCAAAAATATAAAAAGAGTGAGGCTTGGTGTGAAGTTATGTTTAAGCCTTAGGCTTATTTTGCGTAGTTGATTAAAAGCGTAGTGGTATTAGGGAAGTGCTTTGGTTAGGTGAGTGGAGTTTGAGAAAGCAAAGGGAAGGGTCTTGGGTTTAAATGTTTGAATTGGGTTCTACCTTGTTGGTTTAGGGGTTGAAGGGTTAGCGGAGAGGATGAGGTCCTACTAAGGGGGAGAAGGTTTAAGGGGTTGTGATTGGATGCCCTATCTCTCCTCTTCCTCCCTTATCCTCTCCTCTCCTTAAGTTCCTTTTCTTAACCTTTTCTTCTCTCTTCTTCAAAATCTATCTCTATCTCTCTCTCTCTCCCTCCCCTCTCTAGGATTTTGAGTTCTTAGAATTAGAGAAAAAATGTGTGATTAGAAATGGGTTGTTAGTGTAATTAGGGGAATTAGGCAGGAAGATTAGGTAAGGGCTTGAATAATTAGTAAGGTAGTTGGGGATTACCACTACAAGGCTGCTACAAGGCTTCTGTTACTGGGAGCTGCTGGCACTGGGCCGAGCCGAGGGTGGACTGCAGCTACAAGGCTTCTATTACTGGGAGCTACTGGCACTGCGCCGAGCCGAGGGTGGACTGCAACTACAAGGCTTTTGTTACTGGGAGCTCATGGCACTGCGCCGAGCCGAGGGTGGACTGCAGCTACAAGGCTTCTGTTACTGGGAGCTACTGGCACTGCACCGAGCCGAGGGTGGACTGCAGCTACAAGGCTTCTGTTACTGGGAGCTGTTGGCACTGGGCCGAGCCGAGGGTGGACTGCAGCTACAAGGCTTCTGTTACTGGGAGCTCCTGGCACTGCGCCAAGCCGAGGGTGGACTGCAGCTACAAGGCTTCTGTTACTGGGAGCTGCTGACACTGGGCCGAGAGCTAATCCGAAGCCAAACTTATTAGAGGCCAAGTTAATTAAGGGCCATCCTAATTAGGGGTTAGGCTTGTGACAAGCCTTGGGCTTAATTAGAAACTTGGGCTAGTCGTGCTAAGACTAAATTAGTTTATTAGCAAACTAAGGGAACAAGAGGCATTAGATAGTGGGTGAAAGGGGTGAACTTGGATGGGAGAATTGTTGAGCTTTTAATAGAGTGTGTAGGTTTGTGATAATTGAAAATAGTGTTTGTCAACGCTTGTACCCACACTAGGAAATAAACTGAGTACACGAGTTGATGGAAAGTGTGAAGGATTCTCGCAATGTTGAGACAAGGAAAATCAAGACTAAAGGGGCGAGAGGAATATCCTTAAGGGCATGTGTAGCTAAGGCCGCGGGTTGGACTCTTGAGAAGGCCCACGCTACATCTAGTCAAGAGGCTAGCATTAATAAAGCATCATGACTTTAAACAATGTGGGTGTCCCCGGATACGGAAGTTACATTTCATACTACTACAAGTTTTAGTAGACTGCATGTGATTCTCAAAACCATCACCCGGACTAGGACGCTTAAGGGTGGTGGGTTTGGCCTCACACTCGAAGGCTCGGCCGACTGTGGGAGGGTACCATCCTGGAGGGCTCCTGGGCCGAACGCTGCTGGAATGGTTGACTGGGTGACTGAACTACCGGGTTGATTAAATAGATTAAGAAGGAGGGTTAGCATAAGAACAAGGGGATTAGGCTTAGGCTGGCTAGGCAAGCCAAGCAACCTAATGCTAAGCTTGATTTGGTGTGTGGAGGTTATTGAGAATCAACCACTTAACTTGTGGTGGCAATAGTTAGGATAGAAGGAGTGTTCTTGAACACTCACCCTTTGTGGTTGAATAAAGAGTTTTGGTTTTCATAGTTCAATTAAAGAATTATTGAGGGTGCCAATTCCATGGGTATAAGGACAACTGAAATGTATGTGAGCTTCAGGCAATCCCCCGGACCACGACGCTTAAGGGTGAGTGTTTTGGCTGACAGATTATAAGGCGAAGCACAACAAATTCCCTTCAACGTACAATGACATGGTTGTTTTTCTAAGTGAGGTACATATCCAGCTTAATTCCCATTCAATTCAGCTAGCCTGCCCCTATTGACCAATTCATTCTCTACTAAACGCTCTGGTTTTTTTGAAAAAAAGGTTGGAGCATCCAGGGAATTCTTCTTGTCAGGCAAGGTGTTGCAGAAGGGTGTAGTGGACCTCATTATTGCAGAGTATCCTTATAAATGAAAATTTGAGGATAATATTATGACATCAAGAAATACAATAGTAAACAAATGTTCCTACAAGTATACATAATAATTCTCTCAAATTATGTGGAGAAAATATTTTAACAGACCTTGTGAGGCCAAACCCACCACCCTTAGGCGTCCTAGTCCGGGTGATGGCTTTGAGAATCACACTCAATTCCTAATACCATAATGTGAATTGCTATATGGCTCTCATGTCCAAGGCACTAACTTCATCTTAACTCACTTGCTTTATTATTGTGAGCATCGTTGCTCGTAGTGGAATTCGATTTCTCAAGGGTCCAACCCGCAGCCTTGGCCACACATGCCCTTAAAGAGATCCCTCTAGACTTCTTGATTTTTACTTCCTTTATCTTGTCCTTGCTAGGATCCTCCACAGTCTCCATTAATTGTGCATGTAATATATTCCAACCAAAAAGTACGAGTGTTTAAAAACACTTGCCTCAATGGGTAACCATCAACACATTTTAAAAGTCCCACACACTTCTACTTTCCTAATAAATCCAACTCTACCTAAAAACCAAGATGGCATGCAAGAATCTAGTATGGTCTAGCAATCCCAAAAGGGATTATCCTAACTACAACCCCCCTAGTAGCCTAACTTATTAGATCTAACGAACTAACTTAAGCCCAGCCGAATTACATTCCAGCAGCTGAGTTGCTTAGCTTCAAGCCCAGCCGAAGTACCTTCCAGCAGTCTGCTCCTTAACCTTAGGCCCCAGCCGAATTACATTCCAGCAGTCAGCTGCTTAGCTTTAAGCCCAGCCGAATTACCTTCCAGCAGCTGAGCTGCTTAGCTTTAAGCCCAGCCGAAGTCCCTTCCAGCAGTCAGCTTCTTAACCTTAGGCCCCAGCCGAAGTACCTTCCAGCAGTCGCTCCTTAACCTTAGGCCCCAGCCAAATTATATTCCAGCAGTCAGCTGCTTAGCTTTAAGCCCAGCCGAATTACCTTCCAGCAGTCAGCTGCTTAGCTTTAAGCCCAGCCGAATTACCTTCCAGCAGCTGAGTTGCTTAGCTTTAAGCCCAGCCGAAGTCCCTTCCAGCAGTCGCTCCTTAACCTTAGGCCCCAGCCAAATTACATTCCAGCAGTCAGCTGCTTAGCTTTAAGCCCAACCGAATTACATTCCAGCAGTCAGCTGCTTAGCTTTAGGCCCCAGCCGAAGTACCTTCCAGCAGTCAGCTGCTTAGCTCTAAGCCCAGCCGAATTACATTCCAGCAGTCAGCTGCTTAGCTTTAGGCCCCAGCCGAAGTACCTTCCAGCAGTTAGCTCCTTAACCTTATAGTCTTGGCTGCCCTTAATACAACCCCTCTCATCCACTAATCAAGGTCTTCTAAATTCTTCTTCTCTTTTCTTTCTTTTGCTTCTAAGTCATGAGCTAATCTAACACACTACTTTAACTAACTACCACCTAATCACTACATGCAAACTTAAGCTCTAGAGCTCCCTCACTTGGGAGGCCTTGAGAGAGAGAGCTTAACTAATTAACTTCACTAAAAACTAATGTCACACACACGTGGCTCAAGCTCTTTAGAGCTTGCTCCCTTGAGAGCGCTTGATGGAGAGAGTTGTAAATGAGAGAGAAAACACCTTACGTAGCAAAGAGGGAGAGAGGGAGAGAGGGAGAGAGAGGTGAGGATAGGGTGAGAGGATTAGCACCTCCAATCACAATCCTTTAACCCTCTCCTCCAAACTAGGGACTAATCCCCATCCACCAAGCTTCCTTCTTCCTAAACTAACAAAGTGGATCCAAAAGTGGGCATTTAACCCACGGAGCTCACCTTGCCTCACCTTACCCTTTACTCACATAATCAAGGCATCCTCTTATTGAAATCAAACCTTGAAATAACTACACAACACATTCTAATGCCTAAACTTAAATCCACACCACACTTCACTCTTTTTATGTTTTGTGAATAGTCATAACACCTCAAAGTCAAACTAAAATTGGTTTTGAAGAGTTAATCACCACATGTGGGCACCATTTTGGGCTCACAGACCTCCTTCGTGTTTATTTCAAATAGTAAATGTTTTTAATTTACAGTAATATTTGCTATAGTACACGTGTTTGGATATTGTCTTGGTGACATCATGCTGATGTAAGCCCTAATTTTGTAATTTATTAAAATATTTCTATGTTTCAAAATTCTATAAATGTTATGAATAAGGAAATGTTGCCCTATTTCCATGGTAATAGAGTACCTAAACCTTAAACATTTCTAAAAATATTTTTATATTTTCAGTAAATCCCACGGTTATACGTGCATTTTTCCTCTCAATTCATGTCTCAAATTGAGTTCTCCGCTCTCCGCTCTCCGCTCGCATACTAACTTTCCCCGTTTCCAAAGAGGAGAAGGCATACCTTGTCTCCATTGCAGATATTCCGCAATGCACTTGCCCAAACTTTGCAAAAATGTTGTCTTTGGCAGTGGGGAAGAGGGGTCAGTGGGTTTCATGCAAGCATTTGTATTATGTGTGCAGGTATTTGTGCAAGGTTGACTACGCCACTGACAAAATCATTCATGCACCGACATTTAGCTACAATGAGGTGATGCGTCTTCTTGAGCTCGCAGGTGTTGCAGAAAAGGCATAGTGGCATAGGGGTGAAGGGCATGGACGCAATTATTCGTCATTTTTGCATATATAGAAATATATGTGTATATCCATATGAAATGTACGTAGTGCAAACTGTAGATCTAACTACATAGTTGTTTGCCACAATAAAGTTCTAGACATTTCAATAAAGTGCCTATCACCGTGGATCGGAAAACTTCCTAAACTTCCTAAATTCTTCCGAGGCTTCACATTCCCACATGTAGAATTTCTTCAAACATGTCAAAACCCCTAGTCCCTCCCGGATCATCTTCAAGGATTTGCATCCATGAAAATCCAATTCCTCCAATGACACAAGAGTGGACACTCCGGACGGAAATTCTTCCAAGGCCTCGCATTCCCACATACCAAGTTTCTTCAAACATGTCAAACCCCCTAGTCCCTCGGGGATCATCTTCAAGGATTTGCATCCATTAAAATACAATACCTCCAATGACACAAGAGTGCACAATCCAGACGGAAATTCTTCCAAGGCCTCACATTCCCACATGTAGAGTTTCTTCAAACATGTCAAACCCCCTAGTCCCTCGGGGATCATCTTCAAGGATTTGCATCCATGAAAATTCAATTCCTCCAATGACACAAGAGTGCACACTCCCGACGGAAATTCTTCCAAGGCTTCACATTCCCACATGTAGAGTTTCTTCAAACATGTCAAACCCCCTAGTCCCTCCGGGATCATCTTCAAGGATTTGCATCCATGAAAATCCAATTCCTCCAATGCCACAAGAGTGCACACTCCGGACGGAAATTCTTCCAAGGCCTCACATTTCCACATACCAAGTTTCTTCAAACATGTCAAACCCCCTAATCCCTTGGGGATCATCTTCAAGGATTTGCATCCATTAAAATACAATTTTTCCAATGACACAAGAGTGCACACTCCGGACGGAAATTCTTCCAAGGCCTCGCATTCCCACATACCAAGTTTCTTCAAACATGTCAAACCCCCTAGTCCCTCCGGGATCATCTTCAAGGATTTGCATCCATTAAAATCCAATTCCTCCAATGACACAAGAGTGCACACTCCGGACGGAAATTCTTCCAAGGCCTCGCATTTCCACATACCAAGTTTCTTCAAACATGTCAAACCCCCTAGTCCCTCGGGGATCATCTTCAAGGATTTGCATCCATTAAAATACAATACCTCCAATGACACAAGAGTGCACAATCCAGACGGAAATTCTTCCAAGGCCTCACATTCCCACATGTAGAGTTTTTTCAAACATGTCAAACCCCCTAGTCCCTCGGGGATCATCTTCAAGGATTTGCATCCACGAAAATACAATTCCTCCAATGCCACAAGAGTGCACACTCCGGACGGAAATTCTTCCAAGGCCTCACATTCCGACATGTCAAGTTTCTTCAAACATGTCAAACCCCCTAGTCCCTCCGGGATCATCTTCAAGGATTTCCATCCATTAAAATACAATACCTCCAATGACACAAGAGTGCACACTCCGGACGGAAATTCTTCCAAGGCCTCGCATTCCCACATGTAGAGTTTCTTCAAACATGTCAAACCCCCTAGTCCTTTTGGGATCATCTTCAAGGATTTGCATCCACGAAAATTCAATTCCTCCAATGACACAAGAGTGCACACTCCGGACGGAAATTCTTCCAAGGCCTCGCATTTCGACATACGAAGTCTCTTCAAGCAGGTCAAAC
Source organism: Polytrichum commune (assembly GCA_950295325.1). Lineage (NCBI taxonomy): Eukaryota > Viridiplantae > Streptophyta > Polytrichopsida > Polytrichales > Polytrichaceae > Polytrichum > Polytrichum commune. Next base: position 7,187,977 of record OX485807.1, read on the forward strand.
CCCCTAGTCCCTCGGGGATTATCTTCAAGGATTTGCATCCATGAAAATCCAATTCCTCCAATGACACAAGAGTGCACACTCCGGACGGAAATTTTTCCAAGGCCTCGCATTTCCACATACCAAGTTTCTTCAAACATGTCAAACCCCCTAGTCCCTCGGGGATCATCTTCAAGGATTTGCATCCATGAAAATCCAATTCCTCCAATGACACAAGAGTGCACACTCCGGACGGAAATTCTTCCAAGGCCTCACATTTCCACATACCAAGTTTCTTCAAACATGTCAAACCCCCTAATCCCTTGGGGATCATCTTCAAGGATTTGCATCCATTAAAATACAATTCCTCCAATGACACAAGAGTGGACACTCCGGACGGAAATTCTTCCAAGGCCTCGCATTCCCACATACCAAGTTTCTTCAAACATGTCAAACCCCCTAGTCCCTCCGGGATCATCTTCAAGGATTTGCATCCATGAAAATCCAATTCCTCCAATGACACAAGAGTGCACACTCCCGACGGAAATTCTTGCAAGGCCTCGCATTCCCACATACCAAGTTTCTTCAAACATGTCAAACCCCCTAATCCCTCTGGGATCATCTTCAATGATTTGCATTGTGTTATGTATAATGCCTCCAAAGACACTATTCTTTGAAGTCCATTTGGAAACCTATCCAATGTTTCACAACCTATAAATTTAAGTTCTTTGAGTATTGTAAAATGGAGAACATCAAATGGAAGAGATTTTGAAATATGGTTGTTGAATATTTCAAGGACACTTAATTTTTTCAAATGATTTTTGGCAATTTTTTGTATATCATTGTTGAATCTATCTTGCATTGCCAAAAAATTATCACATTCCGTATTGAAATGGATCCTTAACCTTTTGAGTTTGGTTGTTCTAATGAGGATAGAAAAAAGAAGGTACACATCCTCGCAATTTTGAACGCTTAACAATCGTAGATCTTGCAGTTGTATAGTTGTTGTAAATGTCAACCCTTTCTCAATATTTGTAAATGACATGCCTTCCATCAATCTTGTATCCTGCATGAAAACCAAATATTAGACAATGGAACATTTATTTTCAAATCTTACTTTTTCTAAGTTATGGTTACAATTCTAAATTCAAGTCATAACTTCATAATGATTTTGTAAAAACATCCATTTGTGTGCCACATACCTTTTGATTACAATAATCGATGAATGTGGATGAAGAAAAATCCCATATTCGAGAGCCTTGGTGTTCTTTTTCCACAATCATACGACCCATATCCCGCAATTGATCATGCATATCCAAACCACCATATTCGTCAACTTTTAGCAATGATTTGTCTTGTAGCCTTTCAAAACTTTGCTCTATAATGCTTTTATCATCATCATCAAAGCATCTCAGTATAGTCTCTTTTGTAGATTGCAAGCCACCAATCCATGAGTCTTTGCAAAAGAAACAAGATATATCCAAGAACATGTTCTTTTCCCTTTCATTGAGCTCATCAAAACTTGTGCGTAATGTATTCCAAATTCTACGATCTTCACTTCCATCATGCCTTGCCCTCAACAATCTTTGCAATTTTCGCTCCCATATTCTCAAACGTTTTTCCCCATTTAAGGAACTACCCATCACCTCCAAACTCAACGGGAGTCCATCACAAGCGTTCACAATTTTCTTCACTACATATGTCAAGTATGGCAAGCATGGTTGGTTGGTTGGTTGTAAAACTTGCATGCATTGAAAATAATTCCAAAGATTGTTGCCCATCAAGGGTTTTCACATCCACTTTACCAACCACGTGTACATATGCTTCCAAGGACTTCCATTCACGAGAAGTGGCAATGAGTTTACTTCCATCGCCATCTTGAAATTTATGATTGCCCAATAGTTCATTGAGTTGGTTTGCCTCACCAACATTGTCCACAAGAATAAGGATTTTTTGTGTGCTTTGTAATTGGGTCAAAATCTCTCGTCCTTCCTTTAATGTTTTGGTTTCGGGTAGCACTTTCACATTTTGTAGGTTGTATTTCACTACAAAAGTACAACTTTCATCTTTGAAGGCATTTACAAAGACTGTCGCATCATATTGGTGGGAGATGTGATCACTTAGAGCAGCCGCAAATGTTGATTTGGCGATTCCACCCATGCCCACAAACCCCACACTTCCAACACGTTGGAGTAGCTTTTCCAATTTTAGCATCTTTTCTTTGAGGCCAATCAATTTGAAATCCTCCTTCACGTTGTATCCCCCCTACAAAATGTCAATATACCAAGTTAATTCATTGCTATTGAACAAATCATATAAGTTACATGAGGTCTTACATTGTATTCCACTGTTAAATCTATGATATTATGATTGGTCAAGATTCATCCAACTTTCTTTGCAAATAAATATTGACAAAGTGGTATTCACCTCATGTCGCATTTGATTTGATGATGTGTCTTTTGATTGCTCTTCAATTTTTGATAATGAGGTGGTATTACCAAGCTTCAAACCGAAAAGAAATGTGGGCTCATTGAATTGGTCGGGATCTACAACATCATGGAAAGTCTCGAGGATTGCATCATTCTTTAATTTTCTTAGAGTCTTATGAATATCAAGGAATGTTGGCCTTTTTGAAGGTTCCCGGGACCAACATATATGTATCAATGATTTCAATCCTTCCGAGCAGGCTTGAGGGAGCTCGGGTCTTTCACCATTCAAGATAGAATTCTTGTAATCACAAAGACGATAATCATTAAAATTTCTCTTTCTTAAAAGGATCTCAGAGCACATCATGCCAAAACTAAAGACGTCTGTTTTGAATGCATCTACCTTTGAACTTCTTTCAAGAACCTCAGGTGCCATATACCCACAAGTTCCATATATACTCTCACCAATGGGCACCTTTGAAAAGCTTGTCACTTCAATTTTGGATATACCAAAATCAACTAGCTTCACATGCACATGTTTCACACTAGTTGAATCATTCAAAGTTAGGACAACATTATCAAGCTTCAAGTCACGATGGGCAACTTCCATATCGTGAAGGTAGCACAATCCGCTTGCGATTTGCAACATAATATCAATTATATTTTCTTCATTGAACGAAGTTTGTTGATTTAAGAAACATAACAAGTCCATTGTTCCTCGCTCGGTGACAATTTCAAACATTTTCTTTTTTTTGCCTTGAATGTTCTTCCTCATGAAGCCACAATAACACAACTTGATGTTCGGATGATCCCTAGGAAAGCCACAACAAAACAACTTGATGATGTTCGGATGATTCAATCCTCCCAAAATACTTGCTTCTTTCCAAATCATTTTTTCATTTTGAATCATTTCGTCATGGTCTAGGCCATTGACTTCGATGACCTTTGTGACAGTTTCAAATTCTAACCATCTTGTGCGGTATACACTTCCTGATGCACCTCCACCCAAAGGAGCACGTCGCCTTCCATATTCAGGGCAAGGGTAGTCATGAGGAAACATGATGCTATCCAATTCACCACCTTCTGCCCTTTGAAGACCCTTTACTCGTCCCATTAGGTACCGTACAAGAGTGCAATCTTTGCAACTTGCAGTTCTGCACATTTCCAAGTGCTTTGAAAACCTTTCAAACATTGAATTATGGTCCTCTTCAACTTCATCAGTGCACGTTGGAAAAAATGTTGTAGAGCTTTCAATCTTCGAAATTTTAGTTTTTCGACTAGGAAAAATATGAGAAATTGCGTTGCACATTGTGTGGAAAGAACACTCAAAGTCCTCAAGAAGTTCCCTGAAGGTCTCTTTGTTATTGAGTTGCTTCACAACAACTCCACACCAATCATCAATGCAACATTCTTCTATCACACCCCTTGCCTTGTTCACAACGAGGAGCATGTCTTCCTCCACTCGGCGAAAGACATTCCCATGTGAACCATGGGCAATTGTTTCAATTGCTTGCACACCCTTGCGGAAGTTGTCCAACAAATTTTTGCATTGTCGTCTATTCAAAACTTCTTCTGGAAATGATAGATTGGGAAAATTTGCAAACTCCATTGGTACTCGTAGAAAGTTCGTCATTTCCAACACTGGTGATTTCTTGTTTCCATAAAATTGTTGTCATAAAAAATACTAGTTGCTCAAAATGAGTAGTGTACACCTTCAAGCACAATCATATTGAAATGCAAAAGTAAGGGTTATGATTGATTTTAAAGATACAAGTTTCCAATATACAAAGCTATCAATGTATTACTAGCAACCTCAAATCATGTTTCCATTACTTCATTAAAATAAAGATTGACATGATTATAGAAACCACCAAGGGATTGGGAGACCAAACTCCAGTCTCAAGGTTTTCTTAATGTAATTTTTGGTGTTGAGAATTGTTTTTATTAGATTTCTTCTTCCTAAAGCTTGTATACAAAAGTTCTATATAAGTACCCAAGGTACGACATACATATATGAAGTATTATTATATTTAAATCTCATTTCCTACTTACAACTAGTTAACAATTATGTGGATGCACGCTCAATGAACATTTTTACAATGTTTGTCATGAACTCAATCACATGGTTTATATTGTATATGAGAAAACAAGGAACTTGTTAAGCTTAGGACACTTTCAAAGCATTAAAACATCAAACAACTCAGGGATGTGGCAAAATCTAAACATGACAAAGTGAAAAACCCTACGACTTGTCTAAAGCGAATAATTTCCCCTTGTACACTCGATCTTTGGAGTCCCATGTTCACCATGGAAATGCTAATGGTCAAAGGTCCTTATAAAGTGGGCATTAAGCATGTTCGAGCTTAGAAACAAATGTAGATTTTGTAGCTTAATTCCTTCGAACACCCAAATAGGTTAACTTCAAGACATTGTTGATTTGCATGTTATGAATCATTTCATATATGACTATTGAAATTCAATGTTTATGAACACTTGTACATGATCATCATTGAATCAACTAAAGCCATTTCGAAATGCATTGATGTAACTACAAGTTTGTTTGACGCAACTTGGCAAAGCAAAGCAACACTCTCTTCACACATCCATCATGACAATTATTTCATTGAAGCATCATAAAGACAAATTACACATCATGCATACTACTTCAGGTCAAGCAATATGCGTCAAGAAGGAATGCTCCCTACATCCCACAATCTACATATGTATTACACATACAAAAAATGAACCTTGTACAAGCCACATGAAGACTACCTTCAAAACACCAAATCAAAAGTTTTAGGTTGGTCTCTTAATGAGTTTTCATAACATGAAATAACCTAGAAAAACAATAAGTAGCAAGTCCTCATATACCCATCACAACTAGGATGAGAACAATACATGCACAAAAGGTCACTCTAGGTAGAATATAATAAAGTATAATTCTATGCCTTTGACTAGGACAAAGTAATGCAAAGTAATGCTTAGAATGGGACTTTGTGTACTAGGTAGCAAAAGTTATAATAACAAAGTCAAACACACATGGTGATCCAATGAAGGGGCTACACCAAAGTCAACATTGTGCTACAACCAAGAAGGATAACCCCCAAATATGGCTTACAATTAGTTGTAGCCATGTTAAGGGGTCCATTACGTAGTTTGTTAAGCCATATATAGATGAATACTTGACTAATTTGGGATCTCTAGTATTGACTCCACATTAAATTTGTTCCAAAAAGGAAAAAATTGAGGTGTATGGGATTCTAAAATTTCAACCTCAATTCATAAGGCTACCACAAATTCTTGGCTCCAATACATGGCACAATTTCAAAAACATGAACCAACTAATACATGACGCAATAAGACCACTCTCAAAACATCACATCACACAAACTCAAAATCTTTATATAAACTTGATCATACCCACAAGAACCACTCTATAGGGATGTTTAAACAATTTTCCACTCAGAGCATGCACATTTTTCCATCTTGAGGTAGTGTATTGATGCACACCTTGGAGAAAATTGATACCTCTCCGACGTTTACAACACCACCAAAACATGTCCACTACTATATCGACCTCATAATCCAAACTTTGTATATTCAACAAAGATAAAACCAATCATTAAATAAAACATAAAATTTAACCCAATACTATACTACCTTTGTCACCCATCTCTCCAAGAGGACTGCCTCCAACACCATGGGCACAACAAGGATCCCGAAGTGAGACCCGGGACTTGTGACGCGATAAGTGAGAGGGCCCAAGTGGTCCTAATGTGGGTGAGGGCCCTGGGCGTTGGAAACGCCTCTCACCCATGGAAACTAGAAGTCACGAGGATAAGGCCATGAGCATTGAATAATTTATGGCGTCCGGATTTTTAAATGTTCAAGAACTCCCCAATTGGAGGTGTCAGCTAGTAGATATGGCAATTTGAGTGGGACACCTAGGGACAACGCCATGGAACTGCAATGACTTGGGAGTGGCGTCTGAGACTGCCAAGGTTAGAATAGCCATGACTTCTGCAATAGTTGACCAGATGGGGTTGAAGAAGGGTCTATCGGCATCTATGCGAAGAGTAGATGCCGATGCAGTGGTCACTTGATAAAATCAAACATCACACAAATAGTTATGGAGGTTTGAAACTACTAGGGGATTCCAAGTCCGGTGGCTAAGGGAAAATGTTTACTTCGTCCCGAGTCTTTAGAGAGAGACAAAAAAATTACTTGATAGTGGGGTAGGGGCCCTGCCCAAAGTTCTAGAAGCTTATATGAGTGAGGCAGTGTACTCAACCAATCCCACCCGAGGCAAAAAAGCATAGCCCAGGGGCATTGGCCCAACGTGGGTGCATTGTTGCCAAGTATGCCTTAGGTTGTTGTAGTGTTATTCCGGCAAGGCAATGATCAACTCAAGATTAGACTTCCATGAATGGAAGTCCATAACTAACCATTGGCTATATACTTAGGAGAGAGGTCGGAATGCATATGTAGGAGGCTTGGTTTATGAGCTTGGAGATCCAAGGTATGGGGAGTTAACCATGAACGTATGTGGGATGTGCAGGTTAGCGCTCATGACACTTGCTAGAGTTGCGAGGCGGTGAAGATAAATTAAGGGACACTAGCAAGAGTTGCAACAACCTCTCAATATTATAATGACATTAGTCCAAATTTTGAACAATTTTGCAACACTTTCGGGATTTTTGAAATGTCTCCCAAATGGCCATCCCTTCAATAAGTTCCAATGGATTTTGAAAAACAATTTCATTATAAACATGACCATGTTCTATTTTTTGAAAGATACAAGTAATTAGTTATTGAATCCTAGAAATAGTTTACAAAAAAAAATGATGACAACATATCATGGTGTTAAATCGAGATGTTAAGTAACAGATGCAGACACAAAGATACAAAGATGCATGCCTCATACTACAAAACACTAACGCACCATGACATAGTGTTGAGCTAGTACAAGCAACCCAACGCAACTCTAATATCCACACACTCTATGTCGAACAATATACGAAATCCATTCTCTGTAGGTTGGAAGGGCGGCAAGCCTCTTCCACAACAAAGATGGAAGGGAGCCTCTTGCCACAAGAAAGGGAGGAGGCGAAAGAAAGGGGCTAAGTTGGTCTCCTAATGAAGCTCAACCTAAAAATTTTCATAATCTAAGTTAGTGTGCCTAATGGTTGCAAGACTAGGCACTTGTGGATAATGGTGTTGTCAACACCTGACAGGTTGGTAGGTCATATTGATATCCCTCTTATTTGTATAGTTATTGGTGTCACTTTGTTGAATTGGTGAATCATCTAAATGGGGAAACCAACGATCAGTAAGTTAGTGAAAGAGGAAAACAATCACTTAACTTAGTGATTGTCGGTCCAATCTGCCAATGCAGAAAGAAAAAAAATTTAGAGCATCTTAGCACTCACAACCGAAGTTCATGTGGGCCCCAGTGGCATGTCTAAAAAAGACAAGTTGGCAACCCAACGCTTAGTCCATCAACAACATAGCAATTTAAACAAACAAAATGAACATGAACATGATAACAACATACAAATGAACATGATAAAATCAGGAGAATTACCACTAAACTAACCTTCTATAATTTTTGTATTCTAACTCTGATTTTGAAACTTGAAATGACTATTTGCTTTCTAAGGTCACCTGATCCTCACAATTCTAAGAAATAGCATGACATCCAAGAAATAGCACCGCATTTTAAGTAACGACAAGAAACTAAAATACACAATACAATTCCCTAGTTATGGCCTTTGAGACAGTGAGAATTTGGTGGTCATTCTTAATTGGATGCCTATACTTGAATGGCATATGAGAAGGCTTGTAGTGAAGATTGGACACCAATCAAATGTCAATTTCAGGCATCGTCAAGGTTTTGGGGACATGCACCATCTTAAGCCCCTTGCAGTTGATGGGGTCAAGTCCTATGTACCATACATCATGCCGTCATCTAACATGGTTAATGTTCTATTTAGAATTATATTATCTGACATGTGGCATGTCACATGTCAGACCCAACACTTTGGCTAACTTAAGTAAATTGTGCACAAATTTGCTGGAGCAAAATGCAATTTATCGTTATTACAATAAAATATGTATTTTTAATAAATGGCCACTAGGCACAATTTTCTATTGTTTTGGTAACTTTTGGTATTTGGTCATGTGCATTGGACTCTGCCATCTAGACATTTGGTAAGATCCATCTACTAGTAACAAATACAAGTCTAAACTTATTTACCATCAGATTGGAACAAATTCTTATGCATGGCATATCAATACAGTAGTGGTTGCAAACTAGAGATTGCATTGTATGTTACCTAGAATCGAGTATATGCTACTCAAAACATCCACCTACTTCAATAAATTAGATGTATGGCCACAAGCCAAACATACACCTATGCACCAGCTCCACATCAAAAACCTTTGTTGCTCATTACACAATAAAAAAACACATAAAAACAAACATTTTGTCTCTACATGGTTTTGAGGGCTTATATGGCTAAAACATGTGAACGAATATCTTCAACTCTTCAACTCCTTTTCAATAGTGTGTGTTCTCTATCTATGAAGTAAAGCTCCTTCAAATGTATGCAGCACACAAAAACCTTGAGTACATAAATCTAACTATCAATATGCTAGTGGAAGGAATGAGGAGCATGTGTTGCAAAGGCTTACTTGGATGAGGCGGAGTTCGGAGTGGCAAAAATGCTGAAGGAGGATAATCCACTTTAAGTGACAACTTGAGCAAGCATTGCTTCCTTGTAGCATCAAGCATAAATCCAAACATGTTCATTAATACTCCCTTGGGCTACTCTCGTTTATGATCGAATTTTTTAGGTTCCACCATCCCATAGCTTGAACTTCAAAACCCTGCCGCCAAGCTTGTTAAAGGACCATCAATTTCGGAGGTTAGGCAAGTCAATGGCACTTGCTCTCTCTTAACTTTCTTTTTCTCTCTATATATCCAACTTTCTGCAAATTTCGTCAAACTTGCACCATTGCAATCGCCAAAATTTGTTCTAGCATTCTACCACTTCAAGTCACCTTCTGGGTTGCAGATCACCGAATCATGTGGAAAAAAATATGCACGTGAATCCCAACAATGTCCCTCCTTCCCTTCACTTGAATCTCCATAAACTAAGATCTCCGTAATTCTTTTGCAAATGAAGGCTGCACAAAAATTCAATCTTTGCTACACCCCTAACCACACATACACTTCGGCAAGGAAAAGTTGTTGAAAGATGAAGAGGATTTGCAAGAAAAAAAAGACATTTCCTTTGCCTTGCACTCAACCACTGCCACTCTCCTCCCCCCTAAACGTGGATTAGAGCTCGTGTCCATACTACTCAAGAAACTTCGAAAGAGGCAGTGTGAGCATATACACCTCTCTATCTCTCTCTCTCTCCCTTCATCTCCAAACCCCTCTCAGACCCACAGGGCAGGCTGACACCTCTCTCCCTCTCTCTCGCTGTGCTCCAAACCCTCCCACACCCACAGGACAAGCTGAAACCTGTGTCTCTCTCTCTCTCTCTCGCTCTGTGCTCCGAACCCTCCCAGATCCACACGGCAGGCTGAAATCTCTTTCTCTTTCTCTCTCTCTCCCTCTCTTTCCTCTCTCTCGCTGTGCTTCGAACCTTCCCAGACCCACAGGGCAGGCTGGCAGCTCTGAACATGCGAGGTGCGTGGGGGAATCATTGACTCCTGGGAGAGACGACCCGAAACTTGGGAACTACAGCAACTTGGACTTGTCTGTCTGTACATGTGCCCGGGAAGTGTTTGGGCATAGTTGGTCAAGAATCAAGATCCTAGTCATTCTAAATCCAGCCGGTTAGAGCATCCTCAGTCGGTCTAGGTAAAGCTCACTGCAAACCAAGACCTATCTTGCTTAAAATTGCTCAAAATTTAGAGGGAGTGCACCAAATCTGCTTAAAAATGGACAGATCCTCCCACACTCCCTCTAAATGTCAAAAATTTGGAGGGAGTGTGGGAGGATCTTTCCATTTTAAAGCAAGATTTGGTGCACTCCCTCTAAATTTTGAAAATGTGATGTTTTCAATGAGGGATTTCACCTACGTCAAATTTTTACAATTCTTTTTTCTTGAGAAATATCTCACGTTTATTTAGGTGTGCTTCTAATGATGGTAATTTCAGTTTCTAATTTTAGGTCAGTCAAAAGATAGGTCTTGGTTTGCAGTGAGCTTTACCTAGACCGACTGAGGATGCTCTTACATGTTTGACATCTTTTCCGGTGTTGCTTCATTCATCTGAGGTGGTATATTCTATAGGTTCCTATGAAATGATCGGTAATTCTCCTGCAGGAAGTCTCCAACTTCAACCGGCTCATCTGTAACTAACGCCGGTTCTTCCCGAGCAGTGGTCTGTAGTATGTTTGGGATGGATCATCATGCGACATATGATAATTTACTCTGACTTGGTCTACTTTATGCAACCTTCAACAGGATTTGGGCAAACCAACCCATACACTCGTTCCTTGTTGGATGACTCAACCCTTGCCTCCAAGGAACCAGTGTACGGGTTGGTTCGCCCCAACCCTTCAACAGGATGAACGGGAGAACCGACCACTATACCGTTTATGGTATTTAGTGTCACTTACACTTGTTTGCAAAGGGCCTAAACCAGATTCCCAAAGGTCTCAAAGTGTCACGCCCGCAAATTGCCAATATGATTCCATTCGTGGTAGTGCAATGTCCATTCCACTATCCTAGTAGTGCAAGTCCCAAATCCCACTCAAATTAATAAGTCCCAACGTGGAGGTAAAATTGGTAAACTTTTGAGCACTAAGATTCCTTACAACCAAGGCTAGACACCCGCCTCTTTGAGTTGGCCCCTACCACTAACTTACTACCCGAGGTGAAAACATAGGCAACCCTATTATAGCATGTATAATAAATATTTGGACAATTTAACTCCAAAATCAACATCGGAGGTCCCAAATTTGTGTAGGAGGAACCATTTGAGTTGAATAAACCACAAACCTATCCAAGAGGGCTCGATTTTTCAGTAGACTTCTTTTATCTTGGTAATAATGGTACGGTGCAACTCAAAGAGGTGGGCATCTAACCCTAGCTAGTCCGTTGCCTCACCCATGCAAATCATCCAAAATTTTATTTGATTCAGCTTAATAAATACATGACAAATACAACAACATTAAGATCACGTGAATCAAAGCATATCTAATATTTATGGAATTGTTCAAACACACAAACCTCATTTCACTCTTCCGAGTCACATAGGGCCACCCAAAATGGATAATGTTGATTGTTGATAGTTTATTTCCTTCAACCAATGAGCTACGGTTTTAGTTCTTATAATAACAAAATTATCTATATCTATAAAATTATTTATATTTATATGTACATACACATACACACACACACACACACACAATTTGGCACTCTACAGCAAAGATGTGTGGGTGTTGATGTAGTCACCATTCTAAAGTTCCAAAATGATCAGTCATTGACAATAGCATGTTGAGGGGAGATTTTGGGGATGGCATGGGGCATTGTTTCATATGCACATGTGCAATATGGAGAGATGGCATGTGTCCAAACTACTACACCTACTTAGCGTTCATGTCAAAGTATCTAGTTACCCACTTTGGGGTTCAGTAGGTGTCAGAATTAATGGAACTGGACACTTGTACCTTAGATTATGCAACAACCATCCCTTGAGTTAATACTTGAGCGTGGATACTACTACTATCTTCGAAAAACAAAATGGGATCATTGTCGTTAGAGCAAGACACATCTAAACAGTTTAGAGTTTAATTTTTTTGACAAAGTAAACACTCACACATATCTTGTAATGACAAATTTAGAGGTACCCACTCCCATTTAAACTCTTCCGCACCTTTAAATATGAAACTTAATAGAGGGGAGAGTTTCACCACCTTGATAAGTGTAGTTGGTTTTTTGACTAGGAACAAAACCCAGGGGTCACACATTCCAGGAAGACTCAAAAGGTGACTTATATGTCGTCTAGGTGTCACAGATAAGATTTATTGGGGAAAATATACGATTATCTCAATCCATTTAAGGTTAGGATTAACAATTAGATTGGGGACGAGGGAAAAAATTAAAACAACTCTCCAAAGCAGTACATGCAATTGTGGCGGTCTCTCACCTCACTCTAGGAACCCGGTCAATTGTCTGGCAGTGAGTTCCTTTTAGTTTGGACCAAGTGCGGTGCACAATCATAGGCATAGCCATCGACCATAGTCTGGCATGAGTAACCCATTTCCGTCTGATCACCAAAGCCACGGGCACTTTGGAGTAGTCAATAGTCTCTTGTTAATTAATTCTCTTTTAGTGTAACTTGAAAGGTCCGTTTAGTAATTCTTTATGAGTTAATTTCCTTCGAAAGGCATACGTTCCCGAGTACGTACCAGGTCGCCATGGATTAAAACTGTTGGCCAGCCTTTCACCCTTTCGCAGTCAATGGCCTTGGTGACGGCACCGTGTCCTTTCCTGCCAAAGGTTAAAATAACAAACGACAAGCATTCTCTTATGGTAAAGACTATAGACTCCACAATCTTCAAAAGTATAAGTTAACACATAGAGTAAATGGTCAAATCATTCACCGTATTCAATCAGTAACATCTCTTCAAGTACGCTCTCGGAAGGATTATTATGACACAGGTGAACAAGTGGTAATCCACTGTAAATTCTCTCTCTCTCAGAATCAGGTGACTCATAATGAAGTTACTTATGAAACAATCATAGAGCTCACAATATTACAGAAAATCCAATCTCCTTCAAAGGATGCTGGTTTCTTCAGGCCATAGCCCTGCAAATCTCTTGCACTGAGTACGACAATAATCTTAAGGTCTATAATTATATCAGAATCATGACAGAGGAGAATTCCTCATTCCCCTTCTCAGATAAATTCATGACCTTACTCTCAATGTTCCATTCATACTCATGATCATTAATTAATCCGAGAAGGTGTTGCTTCGAAATTCCTGGTTGTAACATTTATTAATCCACAATCACACCAATCAGAATTACCAATCTGATTTAGTAATGGCCATAGTAGTTCTCTTCAAGATGAGGTGTTAGACATACTTGGCATAATGTGCTACTAAATCAGACCATTGACTGTCAGTGCACAGACGTAAATTTATCAGCAATCTCAGAGTTTCTGACTCTGATTGGTTTTGCTTAATCATTTCAATCACAAAGAAACATACACACAGGTTGTCAAATGAGTGATTCTCCAATACATTCACCTTGCAGTCACCCAAATTGCTCTTTAATTACTAATAATTACTCATGCATATAATCGATTCTTAAAGACTTGCTTCCAAAATAATGCATTCCAATTTTGGGCTATCCCAGCCTATTCCTTTCTTTTCTTCCTAGCCTCTTATAGGCACCAGCCTTATGGGCTGCGACTCCCCCTATCGGACCATAGTCTTTCCAATTCACCTTTCTTCAAATCCCCTAGACTATGGCCCTGTCCTGACACACCAAAATGAGATAATTAGTTATGTTTTACCTCTATTTACACTTCTCTTCCCTTTAGCTGTGAAAAAACAAAAAATTTAGTTCCACAATAAGGATCCATTTATTAATATCTCATGATTATTGGCCAACTATAATCTTTGCTCTAACTCCTTCTATGTAGGCCCTTGTATGTTGTATAATAAAAGTTTTGATCATGGGACCCACAACTCCAAATATTCATATAGGATGAATTTTGTGTGGGCATGATACTCTTGCCCCCAAAAGGTTCCCCTCCCTCCAAGCTTGAGACCTCATTCCTTATGGGCCCTCGCTTTCCCCTCCGTGAGTCTCTTAACTCCTAAAAGACCATATAGTGGGCAAGTTTTTTTCCGAGTGACTTTGTTTGTTGTGAGCTCAAGCTCTTCACTATGCAATTTTATTTATCTTAAATCAATTATACTTGAATAATTTTTTTTTTGTTAAGATGGCAGGGAATGCACATAATGTTTTAGACATAAAGGAAAAAACGTCACAAATTACTTAAAGATTACCTTACATGCATGTTAATTTTGTACATGATTAATTATATCCATGAATGCCTAGATTCTCAAGTGCCACTTGTCATGTTGTCATTGGTTACGAGAGATTGCACGTCCCATGTGGCACCTTGAAAATTAGATATGTTTTCACACATATAAAGATATAACATAAAGTACATCCATACATTTGACAACTTAGTTTTACATCTTGACATGCCAAGAGATCATGCATCATATTTCAATCATGAATATTCCATACCAAGGTATGTAATGATAAAATGACATCCCAAGGCTTAAAAGAAGTTGTGCTCAACATACTTGACCGTATTTGCATGCCAAATTAAACTTAACCCTTCCATGGAAGAAAGTCGTTAGAAGAATAAAGATATACTTTTGTTAAGGGTATTCTTTCAAGAAACCATCGAAGATGAAGTTAGCAACAACAAAACTTCATTATCATGGTCTCATTTATCAGGTTGAACATGCTCATACTTTTTCATCAGTTTATCTAAAATAATATGCAAATTGAACGAAGGCCAAAGAAATTGTTGAGCCCAATTTGCATGCATGGAATTACCCAATTGAGTCATTTGAGACATTAAAATGTACAATCATTGTCATCAACAATTCAAAATATCCAATGGAAACAATTGGTACGAAAATTATAATGAAGAAAAAAACAGAATATAGCATGCAAATACGATCAAGTGCATTGAGAATACATTGTTTCAAAGCCTCGGGATACAATTTTAGTATATAAAATCTAGGTGTAAATGTTTTATGATCAAAATCCAATACATTGTTCCTTGGCATGTGGACATTTGAAATTTAAAGTATGGATGTCATCTTCAAGTAATTTGTAATTTGTAATTTGTAATAAAAAAAATCCTTTATGTGAGAACAATATATGCCAACATTTCCTTCCATCTTAAGAAGAAGAAGAAGGATGATATTTATTTATTTTTAAAAAGAAAAAGAAAACATGTTGTAAAGAGCATGAGCTCACATCAAGTTGGAGGCAAGATTGTAATTAAAAAAACAAACAAACATAACATTACTCAACACCCCTTGTTTGTTTAGTGGGCCCTTGGAATATAACAATTGGATGCTCGAAAAACTAAGCATGAGATTTAGCTTTATGAGCATCCGATTATTATATTCCAAGGGCCCACTAAACAAACAATAAATGTTGAGTAACGTTATGAACTTGGCCATACTTCTTGAAAACAACATAAGAGGCTCATGGAGGGAAAGGCGAGGGCCCCATCATGAATGAGGTCCCAACTTCTGTAGGAAGGGAAGTAGCATCCAAGAGATTTTTGGCCATTATCTGTCAAAATCCTAGTGTGTTCTATGTCCAACCAACTACACTCTAACCTCCTTAGTATCGTGTGTGTGGCAACCAAAGTGCATGTGATATTGAGGAGGTATGCAATGTTAACATGGGTGTGTGATAATAAACAATTAGTGTGGCATGTGACACTATGATAAAACACAAAGTCAACAATGCAATAATGATAATAATGACAATGATGACAATGTGGTGTGTGTGAGCTTGTGGTTTGTATTCTTTGGGGGATTATTTTAATGTCAAGATCTATGACATATGAGAGGGAATTGTAACAACAAGGAGGGAGATTTAAGTTGAGAACATCCGTTCACTAGGGTTTCAAGATATAAGAGAGGGAGTGATTATAGAGGGCGACACTATGGAGGTTAGGGTGTACACATTCTAGTCTTTCATTTTTCTTTATCTATTGAGGAATATTTCATAGATTCCTTTGAAGTGATGGGTAATTTTCTTGAAGTCTTGAACTTCAACTAGTTATTTCTCAAACTTAACATGTTCATCTATAAGTGTGTACATTGTTTGTCTAATTACAATAATCTCCCGCTTAAGTACACACTTTGAACTAGAGCCGTTGGTGCGCACTTAGTTGGTAGGTGTGTACTTTAGTCATATAGATTTCTAGACCCTCTTATTCGATGAATCGCAACAAGAAACGGATGAAACTTGAGGCAACCCGATTGATAGAAGCCCAACGATGTGAAATCATTGTAAAGTTGAGCAAGCCGAATGTGTTGAGCAAGCGGGTGTTGGGGCGGGAGCATGAAGTTAGTAAAGGTACCATCCAGAAAGTTATGGAAACAATGCAAATTGAAGAACCACCTATCGATGACGAAATCCAACCTATCAAGACATTTCTTGAATCTAAAAGTGCTACCGATTTCAAAGGCTTTGAAGCATCATTGTCCTTGACATCGACAACCAATTGCTTTGCCCCAATGTTCAAACAAAAGCTAGACATATGTATGATGAACTGTGACGATCGTTTGAGACGTTTCAGCGAAACATTAACAAATTGAGAATGAATGTAAAGGTAAAAATTTCATGCATTCATGGCAAATGACTCTGCATGACATGTTCGAACAAATAAAGTATAAACCTTGATTTTTGTAAAAAAAAATTGCGCACTTAACCGGGATACATACTTAAATAGGTGCGTACTTAAACGGGACATTATTGTAGTGTCGGTTACCCGGGTACGCAACTCCCGTATTATATGGTCGTGATTATAATCACTTATAATGCGTTTCAGTCCAATATTGAGTGATACAATTTGTTTTAATGTAGGAAACCCTTGTAGCCCTTCTAACAAGGAATCCACAAACGTAATTATATATAGGAAATGAATATATTTTGAAGCATATAATTGCATTAAAAACCTAATTATATGATTTTTTTAATACAGGTACCATAGGTCAAACTACCCAACTTTTTGGATTTTTTAATAAAATTTTAACATTGTGAATGAATTATAATTATAATGGGAGGCTTAATAAATATGCAACCCAACTTTTTTTTCATCTCATTTTATTTAATTTGGTCTTCACCCAACTTTTTTATCATTTTAATTTGATATAATTTGATATAATTTTTACAAAAGCCGTCCTCTAAGCTGTTTTAAGTACGATGCCCCCTGCGTATAATATGGGAGTTGCGTACCCGGGGTTGGTTACCATTTGAAGTTACGTATTGCTATAACAATTTTACTAAGAGTATCATTTTCTACCAACTAAATCATACGATATTCTTTGGTGTGCATACTAAATACACTAAACCTGATATTTAGTGTCATATGGCATTTAATGTGACTATGGTAACTTTTCGGATGACACTTCTCACAAATAACTGAAAAAATGCTATCCTAGAGAATGGATGAGTTCATCCTCTGGCCAAAACCCTACCTACTCTTGTCAGCAACTTGTGATGAAATATTGTCATGGATGAAAAATATTTTGTAAGTGACATTAACTGCAACACTGTAAATCTATAATCTCCCATTTATTTATTTATTTTTATTTTACAAAGAATGACAATTAATGTTGGGTCAATATTTAGTGGTGGTGAAACTATACCGCGGTTTACAGTTCGTATTGAGCAAGACAATTAGCATTGGTGACACTAAATATCATATTTAGTATACTCACGTTATTAGGGTGAAAAGTAATATTCTCAATGAAAAAATTTATTAGGACGTAAATCCCAATGGTAACCCACACTAATCAAACAAAACAGTGTCGTAGTCAATTTTCCCCGTCCAATGATGGGAAGTCCAATTCCTATATTTTATTAGATATTTTCAACTCATTTCTTTGGATTCTCAACAAAGTTTGGCCATTCAAGGTCACTACACACTATGGCTGAAGGTCGAGAGGCCGTCGATGTCCACCAATGAAATTGCAAGAAACCAAGAATTTGGTCTCTCGACCCTTCACACTAAAGGCCAAAGTCCAAAGGCCGTTGCTCTCCAAAATGCTTGCATGGCCGTACTTTTTGACCAAGGCCATGGACTCTCAAAGGAAGTTTGGATTGGACAAGTACCACATTAGTAAATGTCAGTAACGGGTGCAATTCCCCCTGCCACGCGAAAGACGGACTGCTAGGTGGCACAAACACCACACTCCCCACACTCACGCAAACAAGCCCACCAGAGTCTAAAACACTTAGCATTAAAACTTTGCACCAAACAAATCTCAGACTAACCAATCCTTTTGTGTACTGGTTCTATCTGTTACTGGTTTCTTGTGACTATAGTATCTACTCTCGAAAGGGGGAAGTATCACGGGGGGATCACACCCCCTTACATTTTGTAACCACGTGCGATAATGGGGTATTTAATGGGGGGATATTTATGCACCTCTCAATATTTTTTCCCTCCCTATATGTAGATATAAAGCTACTTTGACGTATTTTTTAACACCCTATATTTATTTGTAATTGTTTAGAAAGGCTAATTTTTGGCATCATAATTTTTTTATAAATCGTACAAGTACCAAATAGTAGACGGAATACTATAGCATTGCAAAGTTGACTATGTGAGCAACAAACGTTCCATAGCATCCATCTTGTTATTTAATCGGTTTCAATTAGTTTTACCAATGCTAAACCGTTCAAAATGCCGTTCAAAACACAATCAATAACACTTGGATATTATTTAAAAGGTTACCAATAAACATGGAGATAACAAAATGTACAAGCTAACATAGACAAGTTGTAAAAACGGATAGAACAAAACAAGAAACACAATTAATTATCACAAAACATGATTTTTTGCACAACTATGTACTCCAAAAACAAAAGATTGCATTCAAATGAAAAAAAGTTAAATACACAAATTGAAAACATTTACTTCAATTGTGTTCACAAACACATTCAACCTTGTACCAAATATTTACAATGTGAAGGGTTAGGATATAACTATGCACCCTCCAATACATGTCAATATCCTCTACAATGTCATGATAAGACTAAAAATTTTGGAGAGATTTGCTTAACACCAATGATGATGAATAACTAAAACTAATTGATGGCATGAGGCGGGTAACCTTTGAAGTTTCCAACCACTCCACCAAGTCTTCCTCCAAGGCAGAGTGCAAGACAAAGCGCAATCCTCTACGTCTACCACGGTGATGTTGCCAAATGTTGTAACGTATCATTGATCATCTACAAAAGATTGTTGTAGCAAAAATATAATCAATAGAATGTTGGCATATTGGACACTACTAACATTACTATGATTACATAATGGAGTTTGTAATTTTATGTTTGAAATCTTCGAAAGAAACCTATAATTCTAGGGTTGAAAATGATCATATGAAAAAAGTTGGCTCACATTTCCGAAATGATCCCAATATCGGTCTTTCTAGAACCCAATTCCAACCTCATGAACTTTTCTTAATATCTTTTTCATTTGAGTAATCTTCTAGTTTCCACGACATTCGTTCCAGTTCGATGACAAAATTGGCCTCTCATGGAATGACACTGCAATCTCATGTAGGACCTCGTCCTCTGACTACGAAACCACATGTTACACAAAATCCGAATGACACATTTCATCAAAATGTACACATTTTTACAACTATTGGTAGCGACATCTGAACAAACCACTTCAGGTAGATGTCTCAAACAACAAGATACAAGTACATAATAACCTGGAAGACATCTCATCTTTCTACGCTCACATTCAGGTTTTGTAACTCTTCATCTTTCTACATCTCACATTTAGGAGGGCGTTGGAAATCAATAGCATGTTGTCAAAAAACAGACAGTGGAAGGGAAAAATCAAGGAGTTGGAGTTTGAAATCAATTCTTACCGCATGCAAGCGGAGCAAGCTGAATCTTTGGCGCTCATGAAACACCTTGTGTGAACGTTATGAAGCAAAGAAGAAAACTCCAAAAAATGTGTTTTACCTACCGCCTATGCGCCACAATTCACCAACGCAAGACCTCCTACCCGAACGCTTCACCGCCTTCATGCCACTGTGCTTGCCCAACCCTAAGTAAGCCAAGGGCCATTGAGAAGTCACAACATTCCTTCCCCAAAAAAAATCCACAACATTTCCCTCCATACTAACGCGTTTCATTCAAATTTGGACAAAATTTACACAATTCTTCATCCAAGTAGTCAAACCCATAATTATTCTATTGATCCTACTACACACATTTGGGGGGATCCAATATCTAATACCCTATTTTTTTCTACTGATTACTAAAATGGAGGAATTATTCACCACCCTATTTTACAAATAATCATGTAGAGGACATATTTCCAATGCTATGGTAGATCTAACGAATTTGTAAAATTTACCCTCGATGAATTAAATTGACCCTATTTTTTATCTCACGTGGTTTCTAAAATTTCAATAGTCACCTCCCCGTGGGAAGTATTTCTTTACCTCTATTCCTTTGTCCAGTGGACATAGGTCTGGGGGTGGAATGAACAGACACTTCATTCACGTCGGCCTCCTAACGGAGACCGAAGTTTCTTCTTCTTCTTCTTCTTCTTCTTCTTCTTCTTCTTCTTCCTGGGTTGGACAAGAATGGAAACCTAGACTATGGTCGAAAGGCCGTCGATTTCTTTTCATAATTTAAAAAAAATAAAATTGACAAGATATTGGTTGTTAGATTGGAGGGGTTGTTTTGGGCATGAATAAAGTGGGTGGATGCTCCTTTTTAAGTTTGGACATTGGATTTGGCCATTGGAGGCTTCACACTATGGCTATCATGTCGAGAGGCCGTGAGGCCGTGAGAATTCATGGCCAAAGGTTTAGACTTTGGACTTGGCCTTTGGAGGCTTCACATTATGCCGAGAGGCCGTCAATGTCCACCAATTAAATTGCAAAAAACCAAGAATTCGGTCTCTTGACCCTTCACAGTAAAGGCCAAAGTCCAAAGGCCATTGCTCTCCAAAATGCTTACATGGGAGTACTTTTTGGCCAAGGTGATGGACTCTCGTAGGAAGTTTGGGTTGGACAGGAATGGAAACCCAAAGTATGGTCGAAAGGTCATCGATTTTTTTTCATAAAAGAAATCAAAAAAATTGACAAGATCTTGGCCGTTAGATTGGAGGGGTTGTTTTGGGTAGGGAATAAAGTGGGTGGATGCTCCTTCTTAAGTTTGGACATTGGGCTTGGCCTTTGGAGGCTTCACATTATACCCGGTCGTAGGCTCCAATTCCTATACGTTATTGGCTATTATTTCCAGCCCATTTCTTTGGACTCTCAACAAAGTTTGGCCATTCAATCCCACGGCCTCTCGACTTGGACGCCCATAAGGTAGAGGGTGCTAAAACCAACACCATCCCACCCAAAACCAACACCTATAAACGCCTCCCAATCACCAACACTCTACTACCTCAAAGCATTCCCCATAGTGTAGGAGTGTATGGGCCCACGGAGTGACGCCACCAGTGGCACCACCTCATAGCGACCTCCACTACCTTCATGTAGGGTAGGTAACGGGCTCCACTCTATCTCGGGTTGGTTCAAGGTGGGTTTAAGGTGGCTTGTCAATGCCTATTCTAGCCATTTTATACACTACAAGGGGGGAGGGGAGGGGGTTATAGTCATTCTATTCACAAAGTCACGGAGGTAGGCCCACAAAGCGCAAAGGAGGTTGGTGCCCGGGATGCAAGGTGATGGTTTTGCAAGGAAACTAGGTGGGATCATGGAGGCTTTGTGCACTGTTACTAGTTGGTATTTGATCCAGCTTGGGTCTAGTACCCAACTATGTTGTGTTGGTCTAGGCAATGAAAGTGGAGGTCTTTATCATATCCTAGGTTGTCATACACATGGCCTATATATTGGTTTAAGAAAGCTAGAGCTTTTGACTTTGAATATTCATCAAATAACTAATTGAGGCTAAAAAAATTCTTTCTTTCTTTATACCTATGTTTAGAACAAAGACATATATATATAATTCAACCATGTAGCCATATTTATGTGCAATAGCTTAAACTGTTGGTTTGAGCACCCTCTACCTTAGTGTGAATCGGCCCTTACAGGGTCTATGGCGGAATCATTGACTCCCGGAAACGGATGAGCAGACATTTGGGGATTACAGTAACTTACACTCCGTTCGTGTTTACCATCTTATCACTATACACTATGTTTGGGGTGGCCAGGATATCACACCACGCATAATAATATAAATATCTAATTGAGGCTAAAAATATTATTTCTTTCTTTATACCTATGTTTAGAAAAGGATTATATATATATACATATATATTATATTATATCAACCATGTAGCCATATTTATTTGCAATAGCTTAGGGCCACTCACACACAAGGCTGAAGGCCCTTGACCATGGCAATGTAAGAGCTCTCATTGGTCGAAAAGGCGGAGACTGTCCAAGTTCACTTCACACTAGGAGGTGAAGGCGTAAAGGCCCAAAGAAAAGTTCGTGGATGAAAAATCTACATGGAGTCCTACATGGCTGGTTGTGGATAAGGGTGCATGGTCTACTAAAATTTGCGTCAGACCCACCTCCAAGAGGTGGGCTTGACGCAAATTTTGGGAGACTGTGACTTTTTTAATATATTTTTCCAGCATGACATATTTCAGGACAAACTGCATGGCAGATTCCAAGACATATTCCAAGACAAACAAACACCACCAAGTAATTATCTTAAATTGACAAACTTGGAGACATATTATATTAAACCAAATCCTCCCCTCTATTTCCGCCAACAAAATATGCAATGGTCCCGCAACATGGTTCATTCTCACTTCACACTATGCTTGAGGGCCCAAGACTACATGAAAGGGCTTTCCCAACACCCATGGTACGGCTTTTGGATGACAGTCAAGGGTCCTCACGATTACAAGGTCATGGCTCTTGGCTCATGTGTGAAGTGGCCCTTAAAGTGTTGGTTTGAGCACCCTCTACCTTAGTGTGAATCGGCCCTTACAGGGTCTGTGGCGGAATCATTGACGCCCGGAAACCGATGAGCAGACATTTGGGGACTACAGTAACTGACACTCGGTTCGTGCTTATCATCTTGTCACTATGTACTATGTTTGGGGTGGCCGGGATATCACGCCACGCATAATAATATAAATAGTGTGACTTGGTCTAAGTTATTCATTCTGCAATAATGACATAAAATCAAATAAAAGAAGATGAACGTTACACTAAAATATTGTATTTAGTATCGTATGGTATATATATTGACACTAAGTCATTGACGCCCGGGAAAGATGACCAGACTTTTGGGAGCTACAGTAACTTAGCCTCGGTAACTTAGCCTCGGTTCGTGCTTATCATCTTGTCACCATGGTAACTATTCCAACGATATTTCCTATGAATAATTTTACAAGTATTGACGTCCGAACTTACTTTTAGTTCATCCAAATGCTAGTTACAGGAACAAGAGTCTCGTGTATTCGGCATCCGGAACATTTCTATAATGAAATACTGTCATGGATGATTGAAGTTTGGATGGAGAATCACTTACTAAGTGATGATAAGAACAACATTGTAAATCTATAATGCCCAAAATTTTCTACAAGGAATGACAAATAAATGTTAGGTTCACATTTAGTGTTGGTGACACTACACAGGCGTTTACAATTAGTATTGAGCAAGGCGATTAGAATTGGTGACACTACATTAACTATTCATTGCAATTTTCTTTGAAACTACATTGTTTATGGTATTTAGTGTCACGTACATTGTTTGTGAAGGGCCTAAACTAGATACATAGAGGTCTCAAAGTGTCACGCGCGCTCTTTGTCAATATGACTCTAGTCGTCAACATAAGTAACTTCTTTAAGTGAAAGAATATCTACATTATGATCTTTGGATGACAAGTTAGAGTAGCATATTGAGACTTTAGATGATAGTCTTGTGTTGTAATATGCAAGGGGAAGTTATTTTTTAGCGTACAAATGGCAAGTATTATGTGTTTATGTTTCACTATGCAAGAGGAAGATATTTTTGAGCATATTGATGCTAAGTGTCATTTGTGTAGACTTCAAGTCAACTCGTAGACCATTGTGTAACATGAGCATGCACTTCATAACACTAATGAACATACCCATGCCAAGATATTAGTAAGTGCACTTGAATGTCAAGTGTCATGACGTGGCACTTATGGTGGCGTTGTTAATCATCAATGTAACCTAGCATATGCCTCAAAGTAGGGTAAGTGACACTATTATGTGTGGGATGTTAAATACCATAAACATTGTAACATGGATGGGAGCATGTTCTTCCCTATGTTAATCATGTTTTACCAAGCTTCAAGGTAGGGTTACTTCCGTGCGGAGGGTGGGCTCCATAGTTCATACAATCTCTAATTAAATTTGGGGGCATGGATTTGTTCTAAGGGTGGATTGATTGGGGGTTGCTTATTGTCCATTTTCCATTTGTTTAGTACTAAGCATGTAAGGTCTTGGATGGCTACGTGGTGTATGTGTTTCATGAGTTTTTGTACATCAATGAGGGGTATTTTGAGATTTTTGTATAGTTGGAATGAGTGCTCGTGAATGACCCCTCTTGCTCCCATTGTTATAGTAACAAAGGGGTTTACTTGCCAGGCCTTGAGTTGTTGGATGAACAAGTTCATATTTATTGAGTTTTAAAAAAAATAAAAATTTTGTGTACCCCATCCGTGTTGGGAATTGTCATGACAATTGGTGAAATCATTGAATTATATTGTGATGGTTGGTGATGGCGTGAGTGAGGTATGGGTGTTGTTGGGGGCTCCGAGTACACATAGGATGTCTGGCCTTAGTTTGGCCCCATGTGTGCATGTAGGGATATATTTCCAATGCTATGGTAGATCTAACAAAAGTATAAATTGTACCCTTAATGAATTAAATTTATCTTTTTCATTATCTCACATGGTTTTCTAAAATTCCGATAGTTACCTCCCCTAGTCATTAGGTCCATGAGATTAAAAATTAAATAAAATGTTCAAGTTATAACTAGGTTAGTTTTTTTGCCATGAGTCATTAAGTGAGGGAGCATATATATGATCCAAAAAATACAAATTAGTGTTTGAATTAAAAGACATAATCACCATGGAAATTATAGAATCCAAATCAATCCATTTCCAATCACTTTGGTCAAATCTCAATTTCAATTGATAGAGTGCCTTATTAAACCATGACAACATAACCATGTAAGTGGGTAAGGTTACTTTTTGTTTGCCCACTTGAGATGATCTATTTTGCATGTCAATGGTTTGTCTACATGGTCCCTATTTGTTCCCATTGGTCCTAAACCTCCTCCTGATTTTTTGAACCCATCCAATCCACCATGTTCTGAACTCTAGTACTTGTAGAATACTAGTTGGTTTCCTTTGTATCCGTCGAATTGCAATAGTAAGTGTGGATAACTATGTGTTGCGTTGTAAAAAAAATCCTACAATCTGAACCAAATCCAAGCATTATAGAAAAAGTAGTAGAAGATGTTGCTATATATATGATCATCAACATTGTTAAAATAAAATGAATTACGAACATGGATGAGCCATTCTTTTGAGAGAAAGGGATTTCTATTCAACTGAGATACCAAAGTTGATTTGTAAATTGTGTGTCCTTTGTAAGTTACGATTGGATATATATATTGGGAGATGAGGCTTGGGATGTCATCTCGACCTCCATAGAGGCTAGCATTTCCGCCACGACTTGGCAGGTTTCTTCCTCCAACATGGTCAAGTCTTCCACCCCGTCTCCGTCAAAGTCACCTTCCAACTCGTCCGAGTTGTTGGAACTACTGTTGCCCAACACAACTTCAACAATTGGGGTTGCATCCAAAGCTTTACGTAAAACTCTAAGTCCCCATCTTTACCTAAGACTATCTTTTAAGACTTCATATAAGTCATATGCTTAGGGTCCTCTTTGTCAACAACCTATGAAGTAAAAAACCATCATTTTTTATGGCATTGACCAGATGGTGCCATATTGAGTACTCGTAACATGGCTCGGACTTCCATCATCCCATTTTCCAAAACCAACACTACATCTTCGTCTGAGGAAATCAAGGTATAGTTTCCCAAATCAACCCTACTTTTATGTGCCTCCAATGGGTGCAAGTGCTCTTATACATTTTCCATTTTATTATGGACCCTTCTAAATTGTAGACCGTTTTCACTATATTCAATTCATGACAACCTATTCAATGTGTTGGCAATGCCCACCAATTCATGAAAAATTTACGTACGCTCCATGCCAACCATATCCCCAATCTTGGAGAAAACAATCTTGCAACTATCACTTCCAGTCAAGTGAAGTGGGACATGTGAATGTGAATATTTATCATGGAAATAACATACAAGTAACACCACAAAATTACAAACAATTTGGATATCAATGAAATATTGTTGGTTGATCAATTTTTTGGCAACTATGAACTTGCAAGCCAAGCCCCTTACTGAATAATTCCCATACACAAATCACAACTTGCAAAGATGAAAAAAAAAGCCCCTTAAAAAACAACATTAGATGTGATCGGACATCCAAACAAAGAGATAGAAAGATATTTTTATAGTTAGCACAAATCTCCAAATATTTTTCCATCCCACATGTATGTTCTTAATGTACTTTAGATAATGAATGAAGACATGTAAGCCATATTGCACCTTGCCTTGGCATAGACGTTGGGCCGACGCCCAATTATGGCAGTCTTTACTTGTAGTGTCTTCAAGCTTCAACCCATGTTGATCTTCGCTAACCTTATTATAAACCATACTCAAGTGTTCTAGAAGTGCTACGTCACCTCTATGCTGAAGAACTCTCACTGGTGAGTCTAGGAGATTAAATAATTTCTTGTCATTGTATATGAAATCTTGATGATGAAGACCTTTTACATCATCAGCTGCATCTAGGCTTGCTGTAGAAAACCAGTTGGGCCACTCCACTTGTAGCCGTGTTCCCTCCATAGCCTTCTAGTCTTCCAACATCAATTGACGTCTTCTACTGCCATCACTTGCATGCCCCACAATTGGACCTACAATATTTTTGCATTTGTCTTGCATAAAGTTGACAATGTCTCTAGATTGTTTCATAGCGATGTCGACATTAGAGATGCTGATAAAACCTTTGTGTGATGATAATCCAAAGCACATCTTCAAGAGGGTTGGCATGGAAAGAAAAATGTGAGCATATGTACTAAGTATTGTATTCATTTGACGTCGTAACGATTCTCCCAACAAGCCAAGTTGCATAAACCAAGATACTCAAGTAATTGACAAAAAATACCTAAGTAGAGGCATTAACTATGCTACAACTCCTCTTCACCTAGCGAACAACAAAAGAAAAGAGGCAAAATTCAGATTGGAAATTAGTGTTAAAAACCAGTGAGGGTATGTCATCATCGACAATATCGAGTCTCCTTCCTCGAGCTACATTTTTCTTTCTTATGGCAAGGACACTCTGAGTCTGGAAGTAAGTTTGCGCTACTTACCTGCTCACAACCTATCCCTCAATGCTCCGCAGAAACAAGTTGAAGCACACAAATAACAAAAAAAGGAGTTACGGCAGCTTCACTCAAAAGAAGTACGTACATGTAATTAGTTGACAAGGCTTTGTAATCTATCCGTGATTTAATGCAGAAAGTGGTTATGTCCTTGTGAGTCTGACTGGATTTGAAGTG
Organism: Polytrichum commune; assembly: GCA_950295325.1. Lineage (NCBI taxonomy): Eukaryota > Viridiplantae > Streptophyta > Polytrichopsida > Polytrichales > Polytrichaceae > Polytrichum > Polytrichum commune. Next base: position 7,215,853 of record OX485807.1, read on the forward strand.
CCCACAGGAGAGGAGAAGAAAAAGCAGAGATGCGAGTAGTAGGAACATCTATTACTGAAGGTTCGGCGAGACCTTTTGATCACCAACCCAGACACCGGTTAGATCATCAATCCAAAATGAGAATTTCAATATATGAGAATGTCCATAGTAAACTCTCTTAAAGATGTGTTCTGCATCATCATCACACAAAGGTTTTATCAACATCTCTAATGTCGGTATCGCTATGAAACAATCCAGAGACATTGGCAACTTTATACTCCTAAGTTTCGATGATTCACAAATGACTTCTCATATCAATACTTTCGAATTGCTTTGTATCATCGTCACACACAGGTTTATCAAAATTCTTCAATGTCGATAATATTTTTCATCCAAAGGTGATTGTTTCAACAAATCTATCCACAAGTTCACATACATTTTGCCTATTTCTCATCCAATGCCATTAATGGTAGATGATTTATGTTGAACCTATATATTAAAAACAATTGAACTTTATTTTATTTATTCTACTTTACATTTTAATAATAATAAAATACCACAACTTAAACCACACCGTACATTATATATAATTCCCAAATTCACATTTAGAGACGCTATTATCTTATTAAATGTAAAAATTATGTGTCTTGAATAAAATCCATCCTATATTTTTCTCACACATGATTTTCTAAATTTTTGCCAATGCCTTCCCCTCTCCCCCTCTCCCCCTGTCAGCCCTAAACCCTCACCCTTAATGCGTCCTAGTCCGGGTGAGAGCCAAGGTCGACATGCACCTAATTCTCCTGGCTCTTATGACCTCAGTGAGTCACACCCCCCAAATGCAAGGCCCTCACACATGCTACAACTTCACTTTAAAGATCACAAGGTAATCAATGTTTAAGAACACTCTAACACCTTGTGATCGGTCAATCCGTGCATTATTCTCTTAAATCACAAAGGAACACATCAACTAATACACTCACTACTTCCACTCTAATGTTGTCTTATTTATCCTAAGGAAAACACTAATGCTACCACTCAAATCCCCTTTTCTCTAATCTACCTACTATATTGGAAGAGGGTGGCATATACCCTAGTAAACATTGCCCTTCTCCTTAGCTACAGCCTAATTGCTAAACTTCAGTCTTGGAAATGGGCCCGGAAATCAACGCTGTCCACTGTCAATGTAAGCCCGTCATTTGCCCGTCATGCTCCCGTCAACACCCTTCACTGTGACAGATGGCCCCTTCATGGCAACCAGTGACTTGCCTTGAGTTACAGTACCCATACGCTCTCTCCTACGATCCCCTTCATTGCATTCAATAGCTTGTCACCACTTCAGCCTCCTTCTGCCCTCGATTTCTCCCCTCATTGGCCATTCACCGATCATTCCTCACTCTCTTTCCGAGGCAGAACCCTCCTTCTGCAGCCTAAGCAACTTCCGAATCCTCACCAGGCTGCCCAATTCATCCCCCTTTTGCCACTCTGCAAGCGCACTGGATTCCTCCGAAATCCACTGATCTGCACTTGAGATTATTACCCAATTAGCTATTGTCGATTTACTCCTTCCCTCCTTCAGTGAAACCTCCTTCTCACCCTTGTGACAATCTCATTCCGAACTGTGAGCCCAATACGGTGCCCACATGTGTTTTTAACCCTAAAAATCATTTAAGTGTTGGTTTGATCTTTGTTTTCAATTATACAAAAAAACATAAAAAGAGTGAAGCTTAGTATTTTATTAGAATTAAGTTAAGAAGGGGACATTAGTTCTTGTTGCCGTAGAAGGATAAGCAAAAGCTAGTGGGTACCGTAGTACCATAGCTGGTTCGTTCAAAAATAATTCTAAAAATAAAAACGTAAAAATTATGAAATTATGAAGACATAAAAACGAAAATAAAATAAAATAAATTTTGCAATCTTTTGGTGTTTCTAAGCCATTTAAGGTCATTTTTACTGATTTTTTTGCTAAAAATGAAAATTTAGAAATTCAGTTTTTTGAGAGGCGAACCTTATTTTTTCAAAATAAATAAATATTCGTTCGCCAGGGGACGAACCAGCTATTGTGTTACGGTAGTTAGGATTTGGTTAGGAAGGTTGATTTGTTCACGACCAAGGCTTGTAAAGCCATCAATCAAATTGACCAAAGAAGGAAGGCAAACTGTTCGAATTAGGCAGGGGATTCCAAACAACCTAGAGAATCTCGGATCCAGCCCCTCGGACGGGACGGTTGGGTTTCAGGCCGCCGTTGTTCCGCTAGCTGGCTCGGGGTGCTTGGGCGGGATCTCTGCGGCCGGAGGGATGGACGAGAGGTTGCAAACTAACTCTGAAGCGGCTCGCCGAAATGAGGATGGGCTGGTTATGGCTAAGGTGGGAAGTGGGCAGGAGCGACTGGGAGGCAACGGATTCAAGGGTGGAATGAGCAAAGACGGAAGTGCGGAGCTCAAGAACTCGAGAGGGGTAGCTGGCTTCGGCATTCGAGTTGAATCTCTAGTTGGGGGTAGAGGCGGCATTGCACCAAGGATCATCTCATGAAATGAGGGCAGATCAACACGGGGAGGTGACTATTGAAATTTTAGAAACCACGTGAGATAAAAAATAGGGTCAATTCATCGAGAGTAAATTTTACAAATTCGTTAGATCTACCATAGCATTGGAAATATGTCATGTACATGATTATTTGTAAAATAGGGTGGTGAATAATTCCTCCATTTTAGTAATCAGTAGAAAAAAATAGGGTATTAGATATTGGATCCCCCCAAATGTGTGTAGTAGGATCAATAAAATAATTATGGGTTTGACTACTTAGATGAAGAATTGTGTAATTTTTGTCCAAATTTGAATGAAACGCGTTAGTATGGAGGGAAATGTTGTGGATTTTTTTTGGAGAAGGAATGTTGTGACTTCTCAATGGCCCTTGGCTTGCTTAGGGTTGGGCAAACACAGTGGCGTGAAGGCGGTGAAGCGTTCGGGTAGGAGGTCTTGTGTTGGTGAAGTGTGGCGCATAGGCTGTAGGTAAGACACATTTTTTGGAGTTTTCTTCTTTACTTCATAACGTTCATACAAGGTGTTTCATGAGCGCCAAAGATTCAGCTAGCGCCGCTTGCATGCGGTAATAATTGATTTCAAACTCCAACTCCTTGATTTTTCCCTTTCATTGTCCATTTTTTGACGACATGCTATTGATTTCCGACGTCCTCCTAAATGTGAGATGTAGAAAGATGAAGAGTTACAAAACCTGAATGTGAGCGTAGAAAGATGAGATGCTTTCCAGGTTATTCTATACTTGTATCTTGTTGTTTGAGACATCTACCTCAAGTGGAATGTTCTGATGTCGCTATCAATAGCTGTAAAAATGTGTACGTTTTGATGAGATGTGTCATTCGGATTTTGCGTAACATGTGGTTTCGTAGTCAGAGGACGAGGTCCTACTGGAGATTGCAGTGTCATTCCATGAGAGGCCAATTTTGTCATTGAACTGGAACTAATGTCGTGGAAACTAGGAGATTACTCAGATGAAAAAGAGATTAAGAAAAGTTCGTGAGGTTGGAATTGGGTTCTAGAAAGGCCGATATTGGGATCATCTCGGAAATGTGAGCCAACTTTTTTCATACGATCATTTCCAACCCTAGAATTATAGGTTTCTTTCGAAGATTTCAAACATAAAATTTCAAACTCCATTATGTAATCATAGTAATGTTAGTAGTGTCCAATATGCCAACATTCTATTGATTATACTTTTGCTACAACAATCTTTTGTAGATGATCGATGATGCGCTACAACATTTGGCAACGTCACCGTGGTAGACGTAGAGGATTGCGCTTTGCCTTGCACTCTGCCTTGGAGGAAGACTTGGTGGAGTGGTTGGAGACTTCAAAGGTTATCCACCTCATGCCATCAATTAGTTTTAGTTATTTGTCATCATTGGTATTAAACAAATCTCTTTAAAAAATTTAGTCTTATCATGACATTATAAAAGATATTGACATGTGTTGGAGGGTGCATAGTTATATCCTAATCCTTCACATTGTAAATATTTGGTACAAGGTTGAATGTGTTTGTGAACACAATTGAAGTAAATGTTTTCAATTTGTGTATTTAACTTTTTTTCATTTGAATGCAATCTTTTCTTTTTGGAGTACGTAGTTGTGCAAAAAATCATGTTTTGTGATAATTGATTGTGTTTCTTGTTTTGTTCTATCTGTTTTCATAACTTGTTTATGTTAGCTTGTACATTTTGTTATCTCCATGTTTATTGGTAACCTTTTAAATAATATCCAAGTGTTATTGATTGTGTTTTGAACGGTATTTTGAACGGTTTAGGGTGTTAAAAATTACAAATAAATATAGGGTGTTAAAAAATACGTCAAAATAGCTTTATATCTACATATAGGGAGGGAAAAAATATTGAGAGGTGCATAAATATCCCCCCATTAAATACCCCATTATTGCACGTGGTTACAAAATGTAAGGGAGTGTGATCCCCCCGTGCAGATCAAACGGAACTCCACCATTGCAGCATTGGCAACCACATGTGAAAAGGGCTGGTAATGGGCATGTCGACGTCAAAATTGAGCCGAGAGCGCTCGAGGTGAGGAATCATATGCTTTGGTTGCACTTGGAATCAACTGGGAAGGGTCAGAATTCTCCCTCGAAGGAAGGATGCGGGAGAGTGCCAGTGAATTCAACGTTATGTGCCAAGGCAGCGGAGCAATTGAAGGTGCCAACTGAACGCTTAATAGGTGGCGTCTAAGGAGGCAGCAGACAGGGTTGCTGGAACACCAAACCCCCTCCTCAGTGTGCGGGCAGGGAGATCCTGAGGGTAGGCAACAACGGGGAGGAGAAGGACTAAGCCGGTGGATTCAGCCGACCCTGTGAAGGGCGTTGACGGGCACCTCGGGGGATGGAACAACGTAGATTGTAGAGCGACTGCTGGAGACTGAGGCTCAAGGCTGTTGCTTTTAGGGGCCTGGCAGATGGTACCCATTAGCTGAAGTGGTTAGGAGGTGGATTAGGCTAGGGTAAATGGGGGTTAGGGAGGATTGAAGATATTAGCCTTGAGTGAGGTGGTGGGTCTTAGCTTAAAACCACTTAGGGCTCGTGGCTTAACATCTTGTAGGATTTGGTTGGTGTGATGTGGAAAAGAGTGAGTTAGTGAGAGTAGGAACTTAGGTTAGTAAGAGCATTTCTTAATGCTTGTACCTTGTCTTATTGAATTAAAGTTGTGAGTTGTGGGACACCGGTGGGATCCCCACACATGTCAAAGTATGTTGAACATTGAGCAGTGAGTGTTGGCTACAAACTCCCATCTGGACTATGACGCATAAGGGTGGGAGTTTGTGACTGACACAAACCCACCTCTAGGCTGCTGGAATCGCCCAGTTACATTACCACAATATTGAATTCGATTCACTTCTAAAACCAAGTTAAAATCAGAGTCAGACTTGGCAATCTGTCTCATTGTTTAGCCCCCTTTCTCTTCTTCATTCCAGCACGTCCCTTCCCAGTAGCCATCATAGTCCCAAACCTCATGCTGAATTGCGAAAAACGGTTGCTGGATCCCAGCTCCGCCGCAAGGAAGAGAGTCGCAACTTCCTTTCCCAGTAAAACCAACACCGAACCTTCCATTCTCAAGAAAACCCAGCCTCACCTCGGCATTCCTCCCCACTTACAGATCGGTGAAGCCTTCTTGGGCTCAGCCGCCATCCCTTCCTCCGCCTCTGCTCTTCATTCCACAACCCAAGAGAGAGCCAAAGTCTCCACACTCGCCGAAACAGAGGCCTCCCCTGTTGCCGATCCGAGATTCCAGTGAAACCCAATCTACCTAACGGCCTTAGGCCTAAGACAAACCCTGGAACTGCCTAAAACGAACACCTCCGAGCCCCCTTCAAGACACATAAACCCCAACACTAGGTCCTATTGGCTAACACTAAGGTTAAACCTCCTAATCTCACTTCAAACTAATTCCCTAGTTCCGTTACCCACAAAACCACAACTAACTCTCTTACACTTAATTTAAATCAAACTAAAAACTTGCACTCTTTTTATGTTTTATCAATAATGAAAACTCACCACTCCTAAGTTCTAATCACTCCTAATTCTAAAACACATATGAGCACCTGACTTTGGGCTCATACCCCCCCCCCTCTTGGTGCCAAAAGGCTCTAGGAATACCCTTATATACTTCAAAATGAGTATTTACCAGGGTTGTCTATCGCGACGTCATGACGGGGTCGTGCCGTCATGATGCGTCGTGTCGGGTCGGACCCCTCCGTCACGACACAATAGGCTCCTCGTAGGGTCAAACTAGGGTCAACCTAGTAGGGTGGGTAAAATACTTACCTTCTTGCCAAGGTGGCGTCCTATGTGGCAAAAAATGCCAACGTGGATGTGCATATTTCCCTTGGCATGTAAACCATTTTGCCATTGTGTTTACCATTTTGTTAAAATCAAAGTAATAAAATATTACTAAGGAGGGTGTAGGTCGGACGGGGGAGAGGGTCGGACGGGGGGAACGGGTGGGGAGCGCGGGCGGACGTGTGGGAACGCGGGGGAACATGGGGTCGGATGGGGGTGAGGGTCGGGCGGGGGGAAGGGTCGGACGGGGTGGGGAGGGGTCGGACGGGGGGGAGGACGGGGAGGAGGACGGGAAGGTAAGTGGGAACGGGGGGGGGGGGGGGGGCGGACGGGGGGGAACGCGGGGAGCGTGTGGGAACGTGGGGAGCGGGGGATGGGAGCGGGTTTAGGAGGTTTGGATAGGACGGGATGGATGGGAACAGGGGAGGGGAACGGGAGGGAGGACGGGGGGTCGGACGGGAAAAGGGAGGACGGGAAAAGGTCGGACGGGGGGGTCGGACGGGAGGGAACATAGGGAACGGGTTAGGGACATGTTAATGGGCTAAGGGAGCGGGGTTAGGGTACGGGGAACGGGGGCGGACGGGAGGGCGGACGGGAGCTAGTAATTTTATTCCCCACTTTACCTCTACTTTGCTGACATGTCATCACACGTGGACATCGTAACTCCTACGTGTCCGCAATGGGGTAATGTAAATACACAAAAAATTCGGTAAAATTCAAGTCCGGCAGGATAAAGACATCATCCGTCATAATGTCGTGACGGATACGTGTCGTGTCGGGATTACCCTCCGTCACGACACAATAGACAACCTTGGATGGTAACCTTAGAATAAATAATTGCACTAGCTTCTATAAACTATTTTGCAAATTTAGATACCTATGAATTACATCCGGTGGATGAAAAAGTCTTCAACAACTTTATTGATGAATGCTAGGGTTTTGCATTACATGTATGATAGGGGTTGATTGTCATTCAAAAACGTATTTGTATACTTACATTAATGACTATACATAAATGTATTTTTTCTAATTTATACATATTTTCACTTATATTTTTTATTGTGGAATTTATATGTTTATTGCTGGATTTTCCAAAAAAAAACTTGTATAATGGGGTTTTTTGGAGTAAATTTCAAATGCATGTGATTCTTGGTTTCATGAGAAGTGCACCCCCAGGGCTCTTGATGGTTTGGAAAATGGCCTTTTAGGAGATCGTATTGAGAAAGGGAATAGTATTGATGTCAACATGAGAGGGTTTTGCTTGCTCATGCTCTAGAGGTTGTCACTATGGGAGATTGTCACTATGGGAACCAACATCATGAATGTTCAGCGCAATCAAAGTCCAATGTCTACATGGATGGGCTTCACAATAGACTCAGATTACATTGAGTGGGAAAGACAAATCAGTATGCAAGGAGGCCTCTTTCAAACTCCGAAATCAATTGAATGGTCGGCAAGGGTGGAAAGTACTATGTATTGCTGAATTTTAGGCATGAATGGGGTTTCCGTCTTGATGGAAATTTACCATTGACAAGATACTATTGGAAAAGTGCAAGCCTTCTATGCTTGCAACACCGTGAGGCAATCGTTGACACAAGGGAGGTTTGATTCCATTTTGCATTGCTTGCATTGTGTGAACAACGCAATCATCACAGATGTGAAAGGCAATCCCCTATATGACAAAATGGGGAAAGTGAGGTGGTTGCTAGAAGTGGTTGTTGCAAAGTAGTTGTATAGTTGCGAGAAATTTTGTGAATCATGGACAAGATCATGATGGCATATAGTGGTGAATTTTGCTTCATGAATCAATACATGAAATATGAACCAACAAGATACAAAATCAAAATTTGGACAACTGTTGTAGCATTGGCTAAGATAAGTCAAGATTAGATTACTTTAGCTAAGAATTAGTCTAGACTAAGATGTTAGTTGCACTAGTCTAACTGAGAAACCTAAGAAAGTTCTAATATTAGAAGAGAAAATACTTTCATTTAAATTTGCAATAATCTGCAACTCTAGTGGTGTTTATGTAACACAAACAACCCAACCATGGAACTTAAGAGCAAAGAACATGAGGAACAATGATATCCGCATATCCCATTCTCTCCACTTTTATAGCCCCCCTATGCCTCAAAGAGTTAGAGTTTTCTACATCTTAGCTTAGTTGCTTTTTAAAGTTAACATAAATATAACTAGAGCTAAAGGGACAATTACTACTTGAGTGAACTTACGTAAAAGTATTGTGGTTGTGACTTAAGTGCAAGGCCACCCATGGAGCAAATGTGAAAATGGATAAAAATGCATTTTTGAGGGCCATAAGAGGCCAGTACCCCATGGGACAAATGTCCCCCAAGTATTCCAAATTAATTGAAACTCGTATAATATGTAAAATATATGTATCACACACTACCATGCATCTCTCTAACATTGTTTGGCATACAAGAATATGTAGAATATTACATGACATTACCAACCACTTATCATCAATTCACACACTACCAAGGCACAAGCTCTTATGTCTAAACTTAAAATGTCTTCACATAATGCTTAAAGTGTCAAAATACAATTTCGTGTCCATGTGACAAAACTTTTGGATATTGTAAACAAGGTGCCCAAATCACCTATGTCATATAAAATCAACTATTAGGGACATGTAGTAAACATGGGAGGGGTTGCAATGTGAAGAAACAGGCCACTAGGACTAAAGGCCCACATTGGTGGGAGGGGAAGGCTCACAAATTCTACTTAATTTTAACAAGAGTAAATTTAACAAAAGAAAGCAATTATAACCTAGGTACTCAATACATGTTAAACTCATCTGATATAGTTATAATTAAATCAAAGGCCATCCACAACAAACAAAACATGGCTTAATATTGTGAATCACCACAAAATCCAACAAATCCTCAAATAAAAACCAATTCTACTTCTCACATCCACCCTATGCCACCCAATTGTGCAATTTCTATCCCTTCAAGGCTGACCCAATTGCTCCAAGCATATGTGAAGACAAAACTTACAATCCATGCCCACATGCAAATAACACAAAAATTGAATCCATGCAGGAAACGTGTGACTAAAAAGAGTGTGGAAAAGAAATGATGACGTGGTCGTGCTACATGACTTTATTCCTAGTGAGCTTAATTTGCATCCAAATAAACATAGTTGCATAATTAGTGACCATCAAAACTCACTTCAAGGATTGTATCATAATCACCAGACCTTACATGATGCCATTGATAACTAGAGCCATGTGTCATAACATATGGGGTGAAGGGAATACTCAACCAAGGTGAAGAGTGGAAACTTTACCTTATCACACAATATTGAACCTAACACCTACAACATGGATTAGAGTGATTGGCTGCCACTTCTTCCCAAACTTACGTGATACATATATCTAACAATAGAAGAAATGAATGAAAAAAAAAGTTAGAAAAGAGAGTGAATCAACACCCTGGAAAAATCAGAATACTCATTTGAACACAATAATTGTAGGTAAAGATATGTATGGAAGACCTCATGCTACAAGAGAATCATGTGGAGAAAATATTGCAAGCAACCATATTGGAAGGGTGGAATTCACCATATTGATCTTAACCCTTAAATGCTCATGCGACCTAAAATGGGTTGTCACCTAATATTACGATGGGGTTTGCGACCCACTAGGTGGCAATCTACATGGATGGAAGGTATCTATTGGTGTAGGGTGGTGCCCACTGCCATGTGGGCCAAAATAACATGTAAAGACCTCATACTCCAAGAGCATGTAGGATTTTTTGTTAGGTTGGCATTGTTTGTTTTGGGAGGCAATTTCATGTATTGCCTGAATGTAGGAGCCAAGTATAAGAGCCAAATTTAAGAGCCAACATCTTTCACATGTGATGCCCAATTTTGGTGGGGGATTTTCCCCTTAGAACAAGGTGACGGTTGTGCACAACTTGACTGGATTGATTTGAAAAGACAAAAATTGAGTGCACATGTTGCTTGCTCCAAAATAACCTCATGTGGCTCCTCCAAGTTTGAGGGTGATGGACTTCATCTAAATTTTCTCAAAAACCCCAATTTCTTGGGAGTAGCTCATTTGTCATCCACATAACATATCATCAAAAAGTTTCCAACTTTTTAAAATTTGTGTCATGATGACCAAAATGGTCATGAAACAAAATATTCAAAAAAATTCTTTGGTTGCCCCTCGGCATGGCTTACATGTCTCCCCGATATAAAAAATGAGATTTAATTGACCTCACATTTTTGATGTGATAATATATGGTAGTCTAGTTCACATCCATATGCTTGGATTTCAAAAAAACAGAGTTTGTTTTGCTACATAACATAAATCTTCAACATTGGTGTTGGAACTGCCCGAAAATGGAATTTGAAGGCTCAAGTGTTTAGGGGTTAATTTCCCTCCTATGAGAGCATAAATCTGATGCCTCAAATCCATGCACATCATCAACACTTTAACAAACAAGAAAGCGTCATGTATACACACCTCAAATCAATACACAACCTCACTAGGCCTTCTTGAGTAGAATGGTTTTGAGCTAATTTTGACTTCAGCAGAGTGGGCTCAAGACACTCACTTCCACCATATCCCACTCTGCATCAGAACTCCAAAACAATGCAATGTATCTATATGGAGCTCAAGAATTGAGCATTGTAAAATCAATCTTGGGTGAAGGGAACAAGCTATCTGCTACTTGCCAGTCAAGTCAGTGAATTACGCACCATGCCTCATGCTTCTTTAGTATCTAAAACACGCACCATGCCTCATGCTTCTTTAGTATCTAAAACATGCACCTTGCCTCATGCCAATTCCAAAATACCAAACCCTAGACTTGTCAGCCAAAATCTAGAACAAAAATCCCATCAGTGACTCACGACCCCATTAGAACATGGAAGAATTTACCAAGACCAGGAATTGGTTTCCCTAGCTAAAGAATTTTCAGTTCCGTTATGTTCCATAAGTGAGCATAATTTTTAATTTCACAATGTGGTCGGAACTTCATCAATATAGAATCTCAAATTGCACCATGTTAAGAATCTCGCATCTCGCATCCTAATTCATTACATTACCTCCACTTTGTGCATTCCTATATTTATATGAACATATTGAGCTCCCTCTTGAAACTAAAACACTGACGAAGTTAAAAAATGATGATGTGGGAAAGTAAACCCCAACCTAAGAGCAAACCCTAATCCATATGATGAATGAGGGAGAGTGAATGACAACAATTGCACTCACAACAACTAAAGAATGTGGAAATTTGTGCAAACGTCCACAAATCAATGATTCAGCCCAACACTGTAGAGTGTTCTAAGGGATCTGAACAACACAAATGCAACACAAATGGCGCTCACAAGAAATACCCACAACAATACTAGTAAGTTGTAGCAAACAATTTCACACTCAATTAAGGCATTGACATAAATAATTCATGTTATGTCATCACATGATGCATCTTCAAAGATTGTCAATTTCCTTTTAGAGGAGAATGTAACATGTTGTGTATCTTGCCTCTTATTGAAATATGTAGTTCCTTTCTGGGTAATAACTTGGTCTCCAACCCCAAAACACTCTTCTCTTTGAACCCTTAACACCCACTTTCCTTGTGTACCCCAAACATGAGACACTAAAATGGTAGAATCAAACACATATGATTAAACAAACAGTAATTGGAATGCAGGGCCGCAATTGTGGGTACCTAACACAAATACAATCCAACTACACACAAATTGAATTGAGTGAAAGGCCATCCACAACAACCAAAACATGGCTTGGAATTTTGATCACCACAAACCCAACAAATAAGGTTGGAACGTGTGATTACAACTCTCAAAATTGTTGGTCTTACTCCCACTAAGTTGTTACGTACCTTTTCTCACTTGGAGACAAACACAGTACCTATTAGCTGCACGTGGATTGCATCTAGATATAAAAGTCACGCATTGTGCATAGAAAACCGCAAATTGGTAATAGACTAATCAACATAGTAGAAATGTCGATTGTCAATTGTGGCAATTCAAGAAATCCGATATCATATATAACAGAAAAGCATAATATGTAAGTCGTAGTCCAAGTTTCTCAGAGGACATTGTAGCATGAGATGAGAATGTGTAAGTGGTCGCATTTGAAGATCTCAGTGGACATTGTAATTAACAGAAAACCAGAGTGTGTAAGACTTAACTTAATTGGAGATTATCAATCCAAGAATGAATTGCACACCTCTGAGAATCCAATCATACAACTCATGCATCCAAAATGAAGTCAACTTGAAGCTCAATGCCAATTGATGTAAACATATTATTGTGCATCTATGCTCAAATTCCAGTGGCCAAATGGCCCAACTCCTCCGATGGCGAGGGCTATGTATGTGTGTTCTAGCCTTCACATGCAAAATTCAGTTCTGCAATGCGACACTCCAAAGGCAAGGGTAGGGTTTATGCCCCCGGGATCAAACTTGCTCAAATTTGCACCAAAGCAGAAGCCATAACTTCCTACGGACGCATCACAATATTAGATATCCAACAAGAGAAAATGGTCCGGGATGTGAAGCAAAATTGTGCATGCATGCGATAAGATTGGTCAAAGAAGAGCTCCAGAGCTCCTTCTTTCGTCGATGTTCTTCGACAATCATGCTATGGCTTCCCCTCTTTGGACACAATTTTTTTCTGGATGTATTGCAGCCTTGTTCTTGTGGATCTTGAATCCGGCCAGTGAGAAATATGGGCATCAATGGACGGCCCTATCAGGACAGGTGACATGGTCGCACTACATGATGTTATTCCTGTAACGCTATGAGAGCCCTCCCCTTCAAGAGGTGTTACATTTTACCCCTATTCACTTCTCTTCAAAGTGATAAAGTACTTTATCCAAAAGAAATAAACCAGTTACCACTTGTTTGTTAGTTTAGGTTATAGTGCACCCCCTCTTTCCATGTATAGGTGTGAAAGAAAATTATGTAGAATTTCAAGCTCAAATCTATGCCACAGAAAGATGGCTTTAAGTTTCGTGGTATGAATCTACTTGAAAGCCACATTGGTGGGCCTCTTTATGACCCTTGAAAACATCTTGTCATCCAGTTTTCACCCAGTTGGCAAACTCCTCCGTGCTTGCTCCATAGGGTACATACCCTCACTCTTACATCTATTTGTACAAGTTTAGGCCGTATCACGCAACCTCGTTAGCATCATATGATAAAATTGTCTATCAGAAATATTTCCCTCTTCCAACACATATCATTTTCCTCCCCATTTTTGGGGATTTATGCCAGGCAATAGTGCCCGGAAATTTTCACATGCTACTCCTTTGCTATGTCACTTGTCTTTTTGCCAGATGAAATTTCTGAATTTGAAACTGAACCAAAAAATTCGCTGGTAAGTCGTCAAGGCCACACGATTGCCTTGCCTCTAATGTGGTTGCTCCTTGACTAGAACAGTTCTCCCTCTGGAAAACCTCCGGTCATAAGGTAAGGTTCTTAGTGTCTATCTCAACAATTCAAGCTTCACCATCTGAATATGTAAGCGAGCCTTGTCATGTACCACTCACACATAGGCTTCCAATTTGGAAGTGTGACCACACAATGCCCACGTACCCTAAATTCAATTACTTGTCTTAAACAAACAAGCATATTTGAGTGGTGGTGGTTAGGTGTGGATTTAAGAACGTACACAAAAGAACAAGTGTTAAAAAGAGATTGGACTATGTGCTCAAAGTATACTGACCTATGGGATGGATTTAGGCAGGGGGTGGAATTAGCCTCCTCTACCTCAAAGTGGCAACAATTGCTATTTTGGTCATATCTTTGGTGGAGACCAATGTCCAGGGAGATTTTTGGGCATATTTGGTCAAGATCCTAGTGTTTCTAAGTTCAACCAATTACATGTGATGACCTTTCGGGGTTTTATCAATTTGAGGTATGTTCTATAGATTCTTCTAAGATGATTGGTACTTTTTCTTGAGTCTTGAACTTCAAACGGTTGTTTCTCAAACTTAACCAATCCAACTGTAACTAGCGGATCAATTTTCCATGTTCATTGATGGAGAGTTAGGTTCAACACTCCTCCTTATATACCTACTAGCTCGGACTCATGCCGTCCCGGCCCGTTGCACCCATGCGTATGAATTAATATCCCAGATAAACCCAACCCCCATCTCTTACACGATTCACCTATGCAACCATAGGCCCATACCCATGCTTACACGTCCCCCAAGACCCCCCCCCACCACGCCCCACTTTTAGAAAGAAAAAATGATTTTTTAATTAAGTTATCTGACTTTATCCTATTGCCCATGCCATGCCCACCACCATAGTTTCATGCTTGCCACCTCCCCTAGATTCCCCCACCTTTCAACATTTCTTTTTCATCTGTCTTCCAATTCAAGTTTGGATTGGGGAATCTTTTGAACATGTGGCCCTTCTTCTTCGGAGAGGTAGTTTAACATGTATAATGGTTTCCCCAATCACCACCACACCTACCTTCCCTCTTGTATATAGATTTGGTGATGAGTTTGCTTCCAAGTTGCAACACTTAAAAGGATAAACACCATGGCCAACCTATCTTGTTAAAATTTGATGAAGGACATTTGCAAATTGCAATAAATTGCAATAAATCGCCAAATGTTGAAGTTGGTATAGTTTTGACTTTGTGCACTGCTAGCACATAACATTAAGTAGGGTCCATAGGACCACTTGTAGGGTCCAAATTGGAAATCCCGCTTTAAAGTGGGCCTTCCAAATGGCCCTAGGGACTTTATATTGTAAGGGCCACTCAACGGGCCACTTTGTCTTAAATGAATTATGCCCTTTCTTGAACTAAAGTCATAAAGTCATAAAGTCATAAATGACTATATGACGGAAGTTGGGTGAAGTGGCCCGTAGATGCGAAGTGGCTCTCCATAAACCCTCGACCCATTTTTTTGCCGGCGGGCCACTTTTTTCCCTCCAAAACGCCGCCATGTCACCCGCCACGCAAGCTTTAGGAGAAGTGGGCCGACTCTCAATATAAAGCCCTCGGGGCCATATTAGGGGCCATTTGGGCAATCTAAGCACTCTCATTGGTTGATGCCTAGGGTTTGGAAACGGCCCCTAGAAATGGCCCCTAATATAAAGCGGCCCTAAGTAGCAATGCTAAGAGGGTACCCTTTGAGTACCCGCAAATTTACCTCAACAAGAAGGGAAAAGCTTGCAAAGCAAGGGTGAATGAATGGATAATTAATCAAATATAGAAGCTTCAAAAAGGTATCAAAGAGGTTTCCAATGCGGGTGTCGGGAGACTCTTCCAAAAAGTGCAACTACCTTTTTGACCTCACCAACTTTCCCGTTGCTTTATAGCTATTTAAATTTGTTTAGATCATAATTTAGCCTAGATTTGAACCTTTATCACCACTTAGCATTAGTTTTGTCCTAGAAACCGACATAATTAATACTAAGCATTGAAAGTAACTACCCAAATAGATAATAGCCTAAGTAAAACTCAAACTTAGTGTTACATTTGCTCTTGAAAGAGCATCTTTCAAGAAGGTCAATTCGGGCTTGCTACTTAATGTTATGGCAATTGAAATGATAAAGTCTTGGTTTTATTGGACCAACAAAATTTGGTCGAAGTCAAGTTTTGATTTGACATGGGATTGATGCATGCTTACAATGTCAGGTGTAGTGTCCACGGAGATTTTTTAGCATATAGCCATCCATCATCTACATTCATACATAAACAAATAGCACCAAGGAAAACAAAAAAAACACACACACACACCACCACCACCACCACCACCACCAACAACAACCAAATCAAAATTCTCATACGTTGACAAATGGCTATCCAACAATTTAATAAGCCACAATATCTAACCTTTCATGGATAGCCAAAGATATCTACAAAGCACAAATATCACAAACTCTAAAATTTTGATACGCCCAATATATGGATAACCATAGTAAAATTATCTTTTGGCCACAATACACCCAAACCAAATTGCACATTATGTCCAAACAATACAACTTAGACCATCCCCACCAGATCGGGTACACGCCAAATAGAGTATATAATATTTTATACCTTTGGGGAGCCCTCCATCTTGGGCGGGGTAGCACATCTTGAGTCAAAGCTCACCAAAGCCTAGGCATACCCCCGGTATAAATAGGAAGCAATCAATAAGACAACGACACCTATTATCTAACATGGGATAAAGTAGGATATCGGAGTATCTGATATTAAAGAAATCTCTTGGCGGGCCGGAGGAGGGCCGTTATATGAACCATTTATGGCGGGGGAGAGTCTTCAATATACCCGGGCCGGTTCTAAATTATGGGGGACCGGACATTGGTGGGGCTCAGTTTATGCCGGTACCGCCCCCTAAGAATCCGGGATGCCCCATTTTTGGCGTTGGCATGCCCCATGCCCGGTCTGGTGGGGACGCTCTTACACATGGGCACACTTGCTATCCACATGCACAAACCAACACGTAAAAGCCCTTCAAATAGCAAGACACAACAAAGCAATCCACCAAATGTCCACATGCTACAATCCAACAAACACGCTCGCTATTACACAAGGGTATATGCAAGATCCCACAATGCACAAGCCTAAGAAATAACAAACCTTGAATGGTTGCTAAAATGCACATGTGCCACCGCCACATGCACACATGGGGCCAAACTAAGGCCGGATATCCTATGTGTACTCGGAGCCCCCAACAACACCCATACCTCACTCACCCCATCACCAACCATCACAATATAATTCATTGATTTCACCAATTGTCATGACAATTCCCAACACAGAGGGGGTACACAAAAATAATTATAAAAAAAAACTCAATAAATATGAACTCGTTCATCCAACAACTCTACATCTGGCAAGTAAACCCCTTTGTCACTATAACAATGGGAGTAAGAGGGGTCATTCACGAGCACTCATTCCAACTATACAAAAATCTCAAAATACCCCTCATTGATGTACAAAAACTCATGAAACACATACACCACGTAGCCATCCAAGACCTTACATGCTTAGTACTAAACAAATGGAAAATGGACAATAACCAACCCCCAATCAATCCACCCTTAAAACAAATCCATGCCCCCAAATATAATTAGAGGTTGTATGAACTATGGAGCCCACCCTCCGCACGGAAGTAACCCTACCTTGAAGCTTGGTAAAACATGATTAACATAGGGAAGAACATGCTCCCATCCATGTTACAATCTCGGGGGGGGGGGGGGGGGGGGCAGTGTGTTAAAAAGTTATAGGTGCGAACAACCACTATTTTATAGGGGGGTATTACTTTCAATTTTTTTTTTTTTTCACATGCTATCATTATGTAAATTTCTACTTTGGGTTAATAGAAAAATGGCTTGCATTACTTATAATTCCAAATTACCTATTATTCCATATCCTATAGTACTTTAAAGATGTCCAGTGCCATTTTTGATACCCTATATTACTCTTAAGTCCATTTATAATTTTTAGCCCCCATGTTTTTAAAATACCCTATCATTTGTTCGCACGTATATTGCTACTCCAACCAATGACTACCCCCCCCCCCCGAGGTTACAATGTTTATGGTATTTAACATCCCACACATAATAGTGTCACTTACCCTACTTTGAGGCATATGCTAGGTTACATTGATGATTAACAACGCCATCATAAGTGCCACGTCATGACACTTGACATTCAAGCGCACTTACTAATATCTTGGCATGGGTATGTTCATTAGTGTTATGAAGTGCATGCTCATGTTACACAATGGTCTACGAGTTGACTTAAAGTCTACACAAATGACACTTAGCATCAATATGCTCAAAAATATATTCCTCTTGCATAGTGAAACATAAACACATAATGCTTGCCATTTGTACGCTAAAAAATAACTTCCCCTTGCATATTACAACACAAGACTATCATCTAAAGTCTCAATATGCTACTCTAACTTGTCATCCAAAGATAATAATGTAGATATTCTTCCACTTAAAGAAGTTACTTATGTTGACGACTAGAGTCATATTGACAAAGAGCGCGCGTGACACTTTGAACACTATATTAAACATTTCAGGACTTTGGCGTCAATATGGGACTTCTGGAGTGTCCATTGAGATCGCATTGGGAACGCATTGGGAACACATTGGGAACAAATCCTATGTTGTGTAGCAGTGACCCCTAATGGACTCCCAGTTGATTGCAACACTACTTTGACCGGTTCAAATGAGTGGGTGAGTGGAGGCTACAGCCTTGTACTCGAAAGAAAAGAATTGGTAACCCATACACCAAGTTTGTAGAACAATTACTGTTTGAATTGAGATCTTTATTCCTGAAGCATATGTCGAATGCCTCATTCTTAGGCGTCTACATACATGTTTGGCTATATATATGTCCCCACCGATATGTGGCTAAAGGGGACGCATTATCAACTATAGTATTTAATACATGTTGTGGCTTCTACAGGTCGCTCAATTGTAGTCCTGCCTCGTCAAGCGATACGATTATTTCCACGGTCACCCAATCCAGCCCGCAAAAGTCGAACTGCCCTTGAATTAGGGCCTTGAGATTCGATGAGTGAAATTTGGTAGTCCCGTGTAGCAGCGGGGTGCACGATGGCCAAAGTTCCGCATGGAGGTGTTGAAGCATCTGCGAGGGTGCACATACTAGTGTCAACGCCCTCCACATGGTTAATGGTGGAAGGGAGCTTCGTCATGGCGGGTTGAGGGGCATAAGTCTTCCCAAGTGATGCCAATCCAGCACGTAGAAGACGAACACCTCTTGAGTCAGGGCCTTGCGATTCGATTAGCGCAATTTGGTACTCGCGGGTAGGGGTGGGGCGCATAATGGATAATGTATGGGCGGGTTGTGGTCCGTCATCCATTGGGGGGAGCATATTTAGGTCAACATCCTGCAGGCCGACATAGGCAAAAAACATTCTCCAACTTATTGCCCCACAAATACCACCAACATTCATATACATGCACATACATTCCACGCCAAATGTTGGAGATTAGATAGAGATTGAAAAGGAGATTTGCAAAATATTTATTTGGGTAAGAACATTCCCAGGTGAACAAAATGAGCTATATTTACCAGACTCTGTCCTTCAGGGGTTGCTTCAGTGAGGGGTGACACACTTTGAGAGTTAGCGACCCGGATAGCTTCTACGCCCACGTGGGCGAGTGAGAAGGGATGGCAGGCCAGTACTACGTTGTGTTCATGCCGCGGGGTGAGACACACGAATGCCGATCGCTTGGAAGTGGATGGTGTGTATCCAGCAGGAGGAAACTGAACAAAGCATATAATACACAATGTTACATGCCATACAATTCATGAACCTTACATGCCCTAACCTAAACCCTACATGCTAACTATCTTGGGACAGCAGTTATAGGGTGCAAGTCGGGTCGATTGGAGTGCTTGTTGGCCATCATAAGTGACTCCCTGACTGGATCGTTATGCGGGACCGGCTGTTGCCCAAATCTATGTGTGATCACAAAATCGCGTACGTCGCTCATTGTCGAATTGAACATACGTTGGAAGTAGGGGAGAAGAACTGCTCTCATATCCGCAGTTGCCTGTTTGTTGGTGGTGAAGGAATCGGGAAACAATACATTCCCGGGAGGATTACAAGCACCTTTGTAGGGGCTGTCATCCACAAGAACAGTGTTCTCAATAGTGGCAGTAACACGTCCGGAATCAAGAGATACAGGCGGCCACCAAAATGTTTTGTTTAAACTCTTGAAGAACAATATTGATTCTGGCTTTAGGGGGTTCCTGATCTCATTGTCCCAGATGTCTTTGAATGTGATGCAATCCTCCTGGCCAAGAACTATTGCAGGTCTTGACATCCCATTGAATAAAAACTCCACCACGAGGTCCACAGTGGACTTTTTCATAGATGACCATATGCAAACATAGAACATTTGGGTCATTCTCTCCCAAAAGTGCTTGTAACCCAGTCTAGGTAGGACAGCTTTGGGACCAACAATCGCCGGACCCTTGTCTGGCGCACGATCTTGCACCATCCATGTGGGTAAAGCGGAACGGCCGCGAGGAATACAATGACAAAATATGCCATTCAAATCGAACACCAGAATGAACCTTCGGTCGGGTACAGCAGCTAGCGCCTGGCGACAGGAATCCACTGTCAACTTCTCCTGCTTTACTCGAATTACATATAATGTTGCAACTAATGAAAATTGTGGAACTTCATATATTCAATAACTTACATTCATATATTCATTAACTTACATTCATATATGCAATAGGTGCATATATTGATATGGGGGTTTATAATGAACTAAATATTAAAAGTTATTATGAACTGGGAAACCAATACCTCGAAAGTTATGGGATTGAATTCCCAGCGATCCGATGGTCCTACTGAAGGGTCTTGAGGGTCCCTAGAAATAAGTCTTTTAGCACACGCTATTCCCATCTCCCTCGTGAAAACTTGAGAGATGTTCCTATCGTACGTTGGGTAGTTGTCAGCGTAAACAAAAAGTTTATCATAAACAACGTGTGGGTTGAAGGGCGCATCCACAGTCGTTTGCGCACTTTGTCCACCCTGAACCCAAAACTACGCGGAGATGAATGTTTGGGACACAAATAAACCGGGTATATTGAAAAGAAAATCCAGTGGACCAAGTGAAATTTTATTGAGAAGGGGAAACGAAGCTTACACAAACTAAGTGCCATGAGAAGGGGAAACGATGCTTACACAAACTGGGAGAGCTGGCCGCACACGCAGCTCTGGGCAAGTGACCTCGGAACGGCTGGCGTGCATAGCCCGCCAAGCCTCAAATGGACGTTCGGCTATTTTTGTATTGTCAGGGGGAAAGTCGGGGAACCTGTTGTCGCGTGGCCAACGTTCCACGACTTTCTTGACATGATGTGGGCCGGCAGAAGATGAAGGCTCTGTTGGATCGACGACAGCGGGCTTCGTTGCATCAACGACAGCATGCTCCTCACAATGTGGAGCCTCGGGTTGGCAAGGGCCTGCAGAAGAGGAAGGCTCCGTTGGCTCCACGGTAGCAGTACAGTAACAAGGTGGTGATATTGGTTGTTGCAGGCCTGCAGATGATGACCCGGGCTCTGAATGTTCGATGACAGCCTGCTTCAGAGCAAGAGGTTTGATGGCAGCAATGTGGACCGCTGTGGGTGAAGGCGACTTGACCACATCATCGTCACTACCTATGGGCAAGAGGGGTGAACGATCCCCTTTGTCCAAAGGGGTGACGACAAGCGTTGGACTTCGACATGTAGTGGCAATGGGGGCTTGCATGGGGCCAACTATAAGTGAGGTGTCCTCTTCGGCTGCACCCGTTTGCGGGACTGCTGCACATGGTGATTCTGGCCGTGTGAAATCAACGATTTGCAAACCAGCCTGTGAATTGAACATGCATTGTTAATGACAGCCATTGCAGACAATGTATAGACGAAACACATTTCATTGAATGTAAAATGTACATCTTCCAAATACCCAGTACATGGTGAGTTTGGCTACAACTAAAATGTCCTAAAGGTTTTTAAGTCCAATGCTCTAGTCAGCCTTGGATTGCGATCTACAAACGGCTTCCTATTCTCCAAGTGGTTTGATTATGATGCGCGGCCTCCAACCTGGATCAAACATCCCGGCGGAGATTCAGTGACTAGCATGTTTAAAAACAATTGGAAAAGCGAGAATAGGTCAAGGATATTTACCTCATCTTCAACAAGCTGGGAATCATGTGAAGGCCCCTCCAGGCATCCGGCATCTGCAGGTGAACTTTCCACTTCGTTCTTCTCGGCCGATTTCTCAGCAACCTCCGGTTGATCCAAATGAGCTGGCTTTACTTGAGGAAGGACATCTTGGGAAGGGTCAGTACCAATGGGGACAAAAACAACCTCCGCATTTGCTGGTACAGTGGCCGGAGTAGGAATTGGCGTGGGCACGACTTGAGAGGGTGGCATGGCCTGGGCCATGGCATCCTTGAACAAGCTCGTTAGTAAGCCTGGTAAATTTTTATTCAAAATGCCCATCATGAGAGGTTCCAAAACAGCCGTCGTAAGTGGGGGCTCCACGGGCTTACCATGGCGGCGTTTATGCCTATCCTTAGTTGAGGACCGACTTCGTGAGCGAGAGGACTTCCTATGTGGAATGTCCATGGCACCACTAGGACCAACATCGGCAGTACTGGGTCTGAGGGGATTCTGTGGAATGTCCATGGACCCACTAGCACCAACTTCGGCGGTATTGGGTCTCTGTGGACTACGTGCAGCAGGCTGTGGAGGTTGGTAGGTGTCGGGAATAGAACGAGGGGACTCCAAAACCACATCGACATCTTCGACCTCCTCTTCGACATCCTGGGCCTCTTGGATATCCTGATCCTCAAGGGCATCCTGATCCTCTTCTTCGACATCCTGGTCCTCATCTTGGTGTTCTTCATCCTCCTGGTCCTCATCCTCCTGGTCTTCATCGTCAGCTAGGTCTTGGTCATCGCGGTCTTCGTCATCGAAGTCAAGTTGCTTCGCTCGTAGCGGCGAAGCACCGAGATCGCAGGCAGTCGACATATGCTCTTCCAACGGAGTCAAACCGCCAGGGGCATCATCGTCCGAGTGATGGGACGTGTGGGGGGATTCGCCATGGCGCTCGACGTCGGTATCCCGTTCACTTGGAGGCTCCACAGACTCGTCATCTTCATCGTCAGGAAGATCTTCCACATCGGAGGGGTTTCGGTCAATGTCCATGGCCTCGATCGGTTCGCGATCTTCGACATCCTCCTGTGTAGCAACCATACAATGTCAACTATCATCTCATATAAAGAGGAAGTGAGAAAACGATGATTTTCATAAACACAAGAAAGTAATTCATTAGCAATACTTACCAAAAGCAAGGGTGGATCTGGGTTGAGGTCAGGGTGAATGTGGCCATCGTGGGCTTGGTACTCATCTTCATCTTCGGCTTGTTCAGCGAAATCCTTCAGCTTAAGTACGCGAACACGTTGAATCAACGCGTCCAGAATATGCAAGAATGCCGAATCCATGTAGGAAAAGACGTTGTAATCGTGCATCTGGAAAATCAATGAGGTTAGATAAATGGAAGAGGGAAGAGGTGAAAGGGAACGAATTGAGATAGTTCAGATAGGTAGAACTCACCAACGCTGCAGCAACTGGTTTCAAGCCCCCAAATAGATTGAGAACCATGCCTCCGGCGGAACCCATGTACTCCAAGAACTTAATATAGACCTCCATTCTGAGCTCCCCTCGATTCACTTCATATGTTAACTCAGACCAATCCTTGGGTTTTACTTTGTATCGGCGCGAATCCGGGGCTAGCATTGGACATGCAATTACCTTCCACCTGGGAAATTTATCTGGGACAATGAGGTGGTCGATGTAGAGGGCAGGGGTTTGCCTCTTTCCAACTATTTCTTTGGGGTCGGCTATCTCCTCTGCAGGACAAGGGAAATAGAACGATGGGACGATCACAAACGTGTTGGGATGTATGCGCATAAGCGACGACATGAATACGAGCGAGGCATCATGGCTACGCAAGTCGGAGATAATCATCCAAGCTGGAACAGATTTCACCCCTGGTGTCCATTCCGGAGAGCACAAGTATTTAACCAAGGACTCCACAACTTCAGGAGGGATTGGTTCATCTACACATCCAGGGATGAACCTGAAGTCCAGAAACCCCGCGGCAATGGTGTTTCCCTCAATCCACTCAACATCACTGGAATCTTGTTTGGGAATCACCAATCGTTTCTTAATGGCATTATGTGACACCCACCGCGTGATCACTTGCCCTGTGCATTCGTTGAAATCTGTTTGCAGCCAGTCGCGAAGCAATCGGTCTAAAGCCGGTTGTACCGGTAAGGACTTGTTGTTAGTCGCCCTCTTCCTGTTCAACCACTCTGAAGTCGCAACCTGGTAGAGCTTTACCCATTTCGGCTTTGTAACTCCATGCTCCCGTTTGAATTTTGTCCATACGTCGCGATCCAGGAACCCATTCCCCTCATCATCCTTCTTCCACAAGCCAACTTTATTGGGATCCCGCTTATCCAACTCCTGCAGCAAGATATTCTTCCACTTGCGGAAATTGCACCATGACTTCAGTGTCAAGACATTGCTGTTCTTGCAAGGCCTGAGAGTGACACTAGGAACGTCGTCCTCTCCCCTCCCTTCTAAAAGCCGTCTCGCTGCCAGGTGAAAGTCTGGCTTTGTGAGTCCTGACATACTCTTGAATGTCTCCCTTGTAAGGGGTTTAGTCACGAAAGGTTTCTCCACGAAGGGTGTTCCTGCCTTGGACTTCTCGTGGCGAGCTCGCAATTTTTGTTGAGCCTCCACATGATCCTCCAGGTATGTGCGTCCTGGCTTGTCCGGGTTGATAAATAAGCCCTTCTCGTGCGACATGAACACTTTCTTCCACAATCTTGATGTTTCCTCAGGGGCCATAATTAACGTGAGTTCCGCTTTAAGATCGTTATGCGTGATCCCTCTTGCGATTGCGGTGAATGATGCCTCCATGCTGGTAGTAAAGTTCTGCACATCATAGATATAGGATACATTGGTTTAGGATACAATGGTTTACAATGCCTGCATGATCAACACTTTAGGTGCGCCTCACCACTTTCACTCGATCGAGTGAAAGTGGTGTGAGGCCATGTCAACACTTTAGGTGCGCCTCACCACTTTCACTCGATCGAGTGAAAGTGGTGTGAGGCCATGTCAACACTTTAGGTGCGCCTCACCACTTTCACTCGATCGAGTGAAAGTGGTGTGAGGTCATGTCAACACTTGAGAGGTCTGATGAATTAAGGGAGCAGAGTAACATACCTTCCAAGCCAATGTTTTCTCAGGGTCCTGTGTAGCCTCAGAGGCGTTCGCACGCTGCTTTTCGGGCTTGTTCAACTTCACCCAAACCCTGCGACAATACAGAATTTGTGTAGTCCATGTCGGTGTGAACTTGTTGAACGAGTTCGAATTGTTCAATGTATATGAAAGCCTGACGGTCATGCTCGGATCCTCTGTCCACACAATTGTGCAGGGCCACACCTTTAACTTCTCCTTGAGCTTCGGATCGGTATCTCGATGAGCAATTATTTCCGTAGATGCGGCTACAGTATGTTGCCCATTGATTATGGCGAATTGCATGTTCTTGATGTCATCCCATGTCATGCCTTCTCGCCATGTCTCACCTTTCTTGAACTTCGGCATCAAACACAGATTGTGCTGAGGCCAAGCAGGCGGGGTTTGGATAAGGTAGTTCTTCATGAGGTTCACCCCACTTGGATCCAAAGGCCGCGTAACTTGATAAGCTTTTGCGCCCTTCATTTGTTTGATGGGTACACGGAATATCGATTCTGCGCCGAATGGATAAATGTGCCCAAAAAGTTGCAAAAACTTCTTCCTATCCAGAGCAGCTTCCTCAAGGCTGGGTTGTTGACCTTGCGATATAACTCGACCCTTCTCCGCTTGAGTCAAGACCAGTGGGGTTTCCTCATGCATAACAACGTCGGGCTTCATTTTCTTTTGCTTTTATTTCTTCTCGGGTGACAAAGCCCTCTTTGCTTTCTTTTTCCTTCCACTCCCGGCATCCCCAGCATCCCTCTCCGTGTTCTGAGAATCTGTAGAAACGTGGGGCACCACCTCGTGAGGCTTCCTTCTCTCCGTCTCCAGTGATGCGGTTAGCTCTTCAGGTTTTTTCCCCTTCTTTGCCTTCGGCTGTTGTCCAATAGAGCTGCCACCTTCATCGGCCTTGGATTTCAGTATAACCTCGGCTTGCTTCTTCTTTTGCTGCCTTGATTCTTCCCGTGTAGCTGCCTCTCTACTGTTGATGTCTTCCAGTGTCTCCAACACAAAGTTTATGGCTCTTTTGGATATTCCAGATGACATCACCTTCTCTATCTCTTCCTTCTCCTTCGAAGGGAATGAGGCCATGGACTCATAAAATGGCACCAAGAGAAATGTATGCTTCTTGCAATCAATTGATAAAATTCTCTCTTCCACCCCCTCCATAACCGAAACCTCTAGCCTGTCCCTCGCTCCCACATGAGCGATGGTAATTGGATTTCCAGGGTTCGGAATCCAACTATTGTTTACCTTGTACGTAAATATAAGCTCGTACCCTGAAGATTTGTTTCTCTTGTTAATGGCCAGCGACCACTTCTGCAAATGAGAGTCTCTAATTACCCATTGAGCAGTTGGTCCTGTTTGTTTGACTCCAACTATATCTGTCCAGAAAACAACTTTGTCCATGCCTCCTGCAATGGTATGTGAAATAAGTTAATCTTCAAACCACATTAATGCATCACTCAACTCAACATTAATGCTTTCACTCGATCGAGTGAAAGTGAGCCATGGTTGTCCATGGCACAAGCAGGCAGTCAGCACGCGAGCGCTGGTCCACTTTCACTCGATCGAGTGAAAGTGGCCAGTGGCCAGCCATGGCTCTCAGGCAGCCAGCACGCCAGCGCTGGGCCACTTTCACTCGATCGAGTGAAAGTGGCCAGTGGCCAGCCATGGCTCTCAGGCAGCCAGCACGCCAGCGCTGGGCCACTTTCACTCGATCGAGTGAAAGTGGCCATTGGCCAGCCATGGCTCTCAGGCAGCCAGCACGCCAGCGCTGGGCCACTTTCACTCGATCGAGTGAAAGTGGCCATTGGCCAGCCATGGCTCTCAGGCAGCCAGCACGCCAGCGCTGGGCCACTTTCACTCGATCGAGTGAAAGTGGCCAGTGGCCAGCCATGGCTCTCAGGCAGCCAGCACGCCAGCGCTGGGCCACTTTCACTCGATCGAGTGAAAGTGGCCCAGCGCCTCCAACCCTGAAGAGTGTCCGTACAGTCAGGTGTGAACGGGGATATTTCCCACCACTATATCTTGAAATATACTTCGACTGTAAACTTCTTATTTCTATGTCTTTGACATTCAATGCAAGCCGGGAAGTGTACCTGATGTGTGAAGAGTATGGATGTATATTTGCTACTCAGTCTCTGCTTGCACGACCTTCACTTGGAATCAACAATAAGAGCAGGAGTGGGGATTTTACATAAGTTCTGATTACTGTAGAAACCAATACCATGTCTTGCTACATGGATCAAGATGGAGGTTATTTAATATTGTGTACAGGAATATGGCTAATCTGAATGCTTATGCTGCAAGGATTCAGGGGCCTGGATTGAAAAAGAAAAACCAGAATGTGATTAGGTTCCAGTTGTAAATACCTCAAAAAGTGAGCATATCGAAGGAAAATTCAAGATGCCGATTGCACTGAACAAATTTAGGATGCTGGGGGTGAAGATTTCAATGAAGCATAGCAAACAAACAATGTGGAACACAAAAATTGACTTAATACACTTGGAGGCTCCAGGTGCATACTCTTTAGAAATCAAGAGTATCAGGGTGAACATCCCGAATCCATGGAGATGGAACAAACAAAAGAAGATTTCTTAATAAGAATTCAGGGTGCCTAATGTATAGAAAAACGTCAAGCAAAATGCATTCAATGAAATAAACATAACCAGGATGCTCTTTGTGATATACTGAGTGGATCCCAGGTGTGGATGGCACTTCAGGAGGGTGGAGGAATGTGCGAAAAGGGAGATATGATGCAGATTGTGAATTGAAAAAAGGAAGATGCAGATTGTTGAGCAATGTGCATACTAGAGGCAGAGCTCAACCACATTGGAGTGAACCAGGTGCATACTACAAGATATCAACCAGATTGGAGTGAACCAGGTGCATACTACAAGATATCAACCAGATTTCAATGAAACAAGGTGCATACTAGAAGAGATCAACCGGATGGCAGTGAAGCAAGGTGCAAGGTGCATACTAGATCAGCAATTTCAATGAAGCAAGGAGCATAGACGAAGGCAAATGCATAATACACTTGGAGCCGGGTGCGGAGAGGGAGAGGGTGCACAATGTTGCAACGGAAGAACCAAGAGGAGAAAACACTAGGATCGAAGAGGAGAAAACACAATGAAAGTGTTGAGCGGGGGAGGTCATTCTGGACCCAAGATTGGGAACGGCCACGTCCCTTCGCCCAAGTGCCGATGGTCAGGATTGTGCCGTCAATAATGGACGGCCCAGATCCTAGACGCCGGACCATGATGGGCGGAC
Organism: Polytrichum commune; assembly: GCA_950295325.1. Taxonomy (NCBI): domain Eukaryota; kingdom Viridiplantae; phylum Streptophyta; class Polytrichopsida; order Polytrichales; family Polytrichaceae; genus Polytrichum; species Polytrichum commune. Next base: position 7,244,285 of record OX485807.1, read on the forward strand.
GAGTAGGCTAGGGTGTAGTTTCACCCGTTCTCATTAAGGAGGGTGTGGGTTAGTAGGAAGGGTACTTCCTACTAACTGTAGAGGGTATTGATTGCAAACTGTATGATGTTAGTTGGTGCTTTCACTTATGATTCACTTAACTTACCAAATGAGCTTTCGTCCAAATGGCTTGATTCCATCACAATGGTTCAATTTAGATATGATACGGCCACCGCCACCGCTTGGCTGGTACATAAACCGAAACCCCTATATTTGAATGGTATGGGGTTCAGTGAGGATCAAAGAGCAAACATCAAGAAGACACGTTTAAAAGAGTGTACTATGTATTGAAACGTTGATAATCTCTACTCTCAAAAACGATTCAGTTGAATGGACCTATATATATGCAGCTCAAAAATTATACATATACACATACATATTCATATACATATATATTTCACCACATGTAAGAAGGTACTACACCGTTTATGATGTTTAGTGTCAAGTGCACAATTTGCGAAGGGCCTAAACTAGATGCCGGCGGGGTCTCAAAGTGTCAAGGCTAGCCTACTAATTGCCCATATGATACAATTCATCAACATAAGTAACATGTTTAAGCAAAAATATTAATTGAAAAATCTACATTATGACAGTGAGAGTAGCACATTGGAATACTTTGGACGACAATTTAGCGCTCCCTTGTAGTCCAAATATTTCTTTTCTGAGCAATTTTGTCTTGAAATCATCATCAAAACCTTGAGTTTAATTTCCGAGTGAAAAATAAGGTGGGGTGATCAAACCTAAAAAGTTTAATTTGTTTACTAGGCCCTGCATTCAATAAGTATTGTTACATTGTTTATGGTGTTTAGTGTCAGGGAATAAATTTGAAGGGTTGCTTGTATTTCATAAGGAAGGGTAACTTAAAATTTTCCCTTTCAAAATGAAGGGTTAGCTCAAAAATTGCCCTTCATGTATGTATTGAAATTTTTGTTCAAAGTGCACATTATCATGTTTATCATTTAAGCGATGTTCAATACTATTATAATATAAGTGAGACCAAACTTAAAGAACACACATGGTGAAAAGATAGAATAATAATTTCAATAATGAAACATTGATGTTTGAGTATATTGAAACGGTACTGACATTTCAACATATTGGTACAGTCTAACCTTGATAATATCACAGCATCCGTTTCACCATAAAGTGTGATATAAGCATTGAAGGTGTCATATTTGATAATGTCACATTCTGAAGATTTGTGCATAATGTGATATTATCAAAAAAAATAGGTAGACAATCAAAATAAAATTTCAATGTAAAAAAAGAAAATAACAAATACAAGACTTCAATGTTTTTACATGTAAACTCTAATTCAAAATTGTGAATAACAGCAAGAGCACATCATAATCTGTCATTGAGACCAGGTAAAGACCTCTCACTAGAGACAAAGGAGCTTCTAATGTCACATTGTTTTAGTGATGTTTATTGTCCAACACCAATTCTAATGAGTTTGTTATGGATTTTTTCCATTCCTAACAACTCCTGGGTGTTGAAAATCTGAAAACCTTGGCTAACCATAAAATTCAAAACATCTTTAGCATATTTTTGTGCATGATCGCTTAGCTATACTACTTTAGACTCGTCATCACAGTGACTGCTATCAACAATCAATGGGTCTTCTTCCATGGAATCACTAGCTTCCAATGTAGCAACAACAACAAAAACAACAACACAACGAATAACACCTGCACTGCAAACCAATTGAACTAATTTAGCTTAAGTCGACACTTACTCTGTACCTAGACCAGCTCACCTAACCGTAGAACTTAACTAACATCCCAAATTACTTCACACAAGCCGAAACCCTCATACACATATTAGGTGAACACATGTGACGGAAGGTGGGATGCATATTAGAGGCCGAGAAGTCTTGCAGACCTTGGACAACTAACCAACTAATTCAACTATCAGTTAACTAGTTGCCTTTCGTAACTATAGTTGTTTGTGATTTGACCTGCCAAAAAATGTAGTTAACTATAGTTGTTTTGATTTTGGTATGCCAAAAAATCTAGTTAACTATAGTTATATCTAGTTAACTAAAGTTGGGCACAACCTGTAGTGTAGTACCATGACAGATCATAGCATCTATATATTTTCCTTCTCTTTTATTCAAAATTTAAATTTGGGACTTGATTCCAGTTGTGATCCGCACTCAATCAACACCCAATGAGCATCATCATGATGACTTCATTATGTCTAAGTTACTTAGAGTATAATGGGTTCTAGTCCTTCTTGGGATGGGCCTTCATGGGTGACAAACATAAGGTCTATTATAGAAGTTATGTAATATACGTTAATTCAAAAATGAAATAACTTGTTGGTTGACTCCTTACATTTTTTGGAACTCTCAAGTTGTAGTTGGTTGAATTTTTTTCTAGTTAACTATAGTTGTTTTTTAATATGGTCTTAAATATTTCTAGTTAACTATAGTTGTTCTTCAAATTGGTTTGAAAATTTCCTAGTTAACTATAGTTGTTTTCTAATGTCTTGAAAAAACTCTAGTTAACTCTAGTTATTTTGGCAGTTGTTTAAGGTCTGAAGTCTTGACAGTGCCGTCCCATACAACACCTTTGAGCGCCGTGTATAGACAACACCGTTCAAAGTTGGTGCACATGGGCGGCTCATGACCATGTGAATAGCATTGCATTATCACAGGGGGCGGCTCATGACCCTTTTGGCTATTACAATCTGTCCATCCAACCATCACATACAATCCATCCATAATTGATATTATAACGTTCACACTACGGATTTTGGAGTATTTTGGAGTATTTTGGATGTATTTTGGAGTAGTTTGGATGTATTTTGGATTTTGGATAGTGGCATTGTCTAGGATGATAGGGATAATAACAAGGGAGTTTTACACTAAGAAAATCGGTTTCAAACTTTAAGGTGTTCTATTACCAAGGGTGACATTATCAAGGTTAATAGAATGTATCAATGATAATCTCGAGGACAACAAGAAAGCAGTAGTAGAAAGATGTAAGAAATTCACAATCTAAATCACTCTTGAAATCTTCTATCCTTCACGGACATTTATAGAGGGACCGGTGGCCTGTAGTAGGATCTTTAAATATATCTAGATTTCCCCTAAATTTAAGTTAAGGTACATATTATACCTATAACCGATAACTTAAGAATTTCAGCATAGCATATCTTCGGTTATCAAGAAGGAGTTAATTTTTCTGCGTAGGAAAATAATGTCCATGATGAATGTCGAGCTTTTTTTCAAAATTGATTAAGTAAAGTTAGAATTACTACAAATTTTGCAAACATGAAAGTTGGTTAGAGTCCATAACCAACATATAGCTTCACCCATGACCGACAACAACTATTTCGACAACTTCCCCTCCACGAAGTCATATGGTCCTCACGTTTATAATATAAAAACATCGACTTCTGCTAATTTAAGCCATGCGCGTTCATGCATAGGTCTACTTGTCGGTGATGGGTGCGTTATCGGTTATGGGTGTCTATACCTTAGGCCTACGCGACGGTGTAAGGATGTCGTGTGTTCATTGTACTACGCATAAGTTAACTTGGGTTGAACTTCTTTATTGCAAGGTGGTAAACTTTAAGGTTGTCTGTTGGTTATAATAACATAACAGATGTTATGTTATTGTTGTGTTGATTATAACATATGGTGAAAGTGGGTGTCGCAAGGGTTAGCCCTCCATCCGATATTAATATTGTGCACTTTCATAAGCCTACTAGTAGGCAATCTGCTGGCAAGTATTCGAGACCTTCTACCACTAAATAATAGTGGCAACTACAACGCCACTAACTACACTAAGTGGTGAATAGTGGTGCGCAATAAACAATCCTCTCAGAACCTAGTTAACTATAGTGGTGCTTGATCACTAACCTATTAATGATTAGTTAACTATAGTGGTGCATGATTGCTGACCTTTAAGGTTTAGTTCACGATGATATTATTTGTGCATGATCATTGACCTATTAATGATTAGTTAACTATAGTGGTGCATATATGTCCCAACCCACTCTAGTGATATTTAGTGTTAGATACACAAAATACGAACGCATACACTAAATATTAGTAACCCTAGATGAAAGTAAGTAACATTCATTGTGAACTCAAACACTAAACTTGGACTATGGTAAGTCACATGCCCAAATTTAGTGTTAGTAAGGATGTGAAAATTTCTTAACAAAGATAAGAGAAGGTGCATGGTCGTAGGGAGGGTGGTGGCGCATTTATGTCTAACACTAGTTATACGACTAGTGTCATACCAAATGTGTAAACTTCTTATGGGTATAATAATTATGCTTTGACAAGTTTACTCTCATCCATCAACATGTGGAACACTTGACTCCCCAATGCATAGGTTTGTGGCCTTCGTCACGATGATATGATTCATTCAACGTCGGCTAGATATTAAACTCATTGTCTAGGGGTAACGTTTAGAACTTGGGGTTCAGGCATAGAGTTTTAGTTTTTAGAGTGCATGTTTAGGATGGAGGGTTGAGGCTTGTAGGTTGAATTGTAAGCATATTTATGCCAATATGTTTGAAATGTCACTATGTTACTTGACCCAAGATTGATCACTAGTTTAAATGGTGAAAGGTTAGTGACCATAACGTTACCCCATTTTTCAAAACACCACATTGGAGCTTCAAATGACCGTTCCATTCGTAATGGCCACCCTTGCATTTTGCACATAACTGAGCTCATTGGATTTCAAAAGCAGATTGGAGCCCACTAAATAACTTAACCCATAAACCCCAAACCCTAAACCCTAAACCCTAAAAAGTTCACAATTATTGCGCACTGGAGTGGGAGTGACAACACAACAATCAGTGACAACTTCAAATGTTTGACAATGTATGCCATATTTGCCAACCACCATTATATTAATTTCATGTAGTTTTCCAATCTAGTGCACGCCATATACTACTAGGCAGTTGTGTTGTCCAAAATTAATGCATAATCCAAATATACTCAAATCCATGTTTCCATCAATTGAGGTAGCTCTTGGTTTGCTCTAACTCTAACTTAAGTTTGGATTCAATTTGTCTCTTAGACTAGTAGCTCAAATAAATGCCAATGAATCTACCTACACCAATATTGGCAATTAGGTAGTCTTGCACTAATCTATTGGCATGTCACATTACTTGATTATTTATTACCAATACAACAAAATACACAAATTTTGTATGGACTTTAATTGTGATAGGAATGAACCAAAAAACTTAATATAAGGTTTTTGATCCGAGTTTGACCTATGGAAAGTTGCTTGCGTAAAGAGGCGATGTAAGAGGCAACACAACTTTACCCATTTGCGAAGGCAACCTAATTACACGTACTAAGGTTATGAGTGTGGATGGAAGGAAAGTGGAGAGGTCATAAAGGGGAGATCCAATGGGTGAACTCCCAATTACGAACAATATAGGCACTTTCAACAATTGACTCCGACCATTGCAAGAGCAACTGCTTGGGCGTGAACTTTTGAAGACATGATGTGAAGATATGTGACACGTGGCATGCTCACAGGAATTTGCGGGAATGGCCAGTGTTGTAACTGCTTCCTACAGGGTCCAAGCCATGCATTTATTTGGATGCATTATTGCCACGAAGACACTTGGACACATGGTGATTAAGGTTTGAGGGCCTTATGTTCGCGCTTCTTAATTAAACACCTATATTTGTCACTAACGCAGATCAATTGTCCAAGAGTTGTATGCTTGTAATACGTGCAGTTATGAGGGAACACTAAATGAACACGTGTTAGGATGAGATTAACTTACGACGTGCTCAAATGTAGACAACGCTTTAAATTGACTAGTTTGATCAGCTGATTCAAATCATTTTAGAGTTCTTAGACTATGACTTAGCTATTGGACCTAACAAAATAATGTAAAAAGTGTGACCAATGGTGGAAGCAACCGATTCAGACATAGCACTTAATATGAATATCAAATATATTTGGGATTGGTTTTGTATCATGGTAGCCCATTCATTATTTGCTTCAAATGCAAACCAAAGTGGTACTTCGAGTATAGGGTTTAGGGTTTAGGGTTTAGGGTTTAAGTAGGCTGATGGGCCTCCAGAGGCTACTCAATCTTCACTAATATTAACCCACACATGCACTTTTCACCTTTCATTTAGGGTATTGGACTAATTGTTAAATAGGGTAGAAGGGTCTAGGGTCAATTCGAGACGGCATCCTCAGATGAAGTTGGAGGCGCAAATTTCAAATTCTTCCAATTTAATTTATGAATTGTTGAACCCCATAAGCCCAATGGGGTTACTATAATGGGGTTAATAAGCCCCTTCCTAATTTGCTTCTATTGGGAAGTTACTAACCTCTGTTGGGAAGTTACTAATCTCTATTGGGAAGTTACTAACCTCTATTGGGAAGTTACTAGTAACCTCTATTGGGAAGTTGGGAAGTTACTAATCTCTATTGGGAAGTTACTAACCTCTATTGGGAAGTTATTAAGACATTATGTCAATGTTGAGAGATGTGCAAAGCACATTGTAATTGGAAATTGGACCCACCCACATAATAATTAATTTTGGATTAATATTGAAATAGTTAATATGAATTTCGGAAGGAGAACTCATCGGGGTGCCATAAACCACTCCGATAGCATTGGGAGCATGGCAATTTATCTGCAATACTACAAGCATACATAGATACGTTGGGATGAGGGCCGATGATTTAATTGTAATTGTTATGACATGTTGGGGACATCCATTTCTTTTCAAGAGATTCAAGGTCTAGGGGTGCAAATATCTTCAACCTTGAAGCCGGTGCACAAATGTAGGTTGCAACGACAATGAGCGCTTGTGAGTACCTCAACGTTGTACGCGCCTCAATAGCAGGGTGTGATGCCACAAGTGCGATGGAAGTGGTGGGCTGAGGGTACCTGTTGATAGGACCACATTCTGGCGTGTTTTCATCTCATCAATCAAACTTGGATCCAAAGGCGTACCAGCGGGTAGTACGCGCTCATAGTAGTGATGCCCAAGAGTGGGCGATGTGCTAACTATCATTACAGGATTGGGGGTGGACCGGATTGGCTTAAACACATCATGCCGAAAATAATGCAAAACAATCCCACTAACACAATTGTATCAAGGTGCATGTAAAAACCCACCCAAAGGCATCAAAAGCCGTCCGCATACGGATCTGTGACGGCCTAAAACGAAAGGGAGGGAACCTTCAAAATTGGATTAGGGCACTATTCTCCCACCAATTCTGCTACACCCGACTATATAAGCCTGGAAGGAGCACACTCGAACCCTCTTTTGTCGCCCTTTGTGCCAGGGAGCACAACACCACAACATTCTTCTTTCTATCCCTTCCAGGGATCAATTTCACACAAGGTTCGGTCCTACACAACAAGAAACACCTGATCGAAGAGGCGCTGTTCAATGTGCCGTTCCATATGCATGGAGCATTGCAGCGGCACCATATTTGCGGGGCCCTGTACCCATCCCTGCAGTCCGTACAGTACGGCCCGAACAACCGGCGCTGGGAGGCCCAACACTTTCACTCGATCGAGTGAAAGTGGTGGGCCTGCAATCGACTCGCCAGCCCACTTTCACTCGATCGAGTGAAAGTTTTGTGGCGCGGCGCTGGCAGGCCCACCACTTTCACTCGATCGAGTGAAAGTGGGCTGGCGAGTCGATTGCATGGGGATGAACATGTGATTGTTTGGGGATGAGGATGTGATTAGTTTCTGGGGAGAGGATGTGATTGTTTGGTGATCGACGTTTTTATTATCGACACAAATAATATGTATAGAGGGAGGTAGGTGTTAATCGGGTGGATTAGATTGGGTAACATCTATTTATGACCGGATTTTCTGAGAAAAGAAAAGGCATGAAGGGCCCAATATGTCGTGTATGTGGCGCGGGCATGCATCCCACTTTCACTCGATCGAGTGAAAGTGGGATGCATGCCCGCGCCACATACACGACATATTGTAACAGGTGATATAGGTGATATCTAGTGAGGTCACAAGGCAGATAATACAGGATGAAGTTTTCGTTCTTTAGGATATCTACAGTTGTGTTTTTAGTTTAAACGTTTGGTGATTGCGAGTACAAGCACTAATATGATTCAATAGCGAATGGTACGTGAAGCTATATCAGGCCTAAGTTGTAACACTGACCGTGCAAGTGTTCTTGTGCAGATTGGCCGAGCACATGGATGCGGAATCTACCACAGAGGTGGTTTTCTAAACTAAGATGTTTCACATTGTTTGTTGGAATATGTTTTACTAATGAAGTGTTTGTGCAGGGGTCATCCCTTTCCGACGCAATATTCTCGGAAGATGAAACTGTTCCGGTTGAAGATATTGACCCGAATTGCAGTGGACTTCGTAGGGATGATTGGGTGAACAAGCCTGTTATGCTTGTGAATGAACATGGACACAATATGGCAAAAGGAATTTGCCGTAATGTAAACCCAATTGACTGCGTGGAAGACAAATGTTTGGGACCTGATCACGTTGGTGTACTAATAATGGAGCCTATTCATGGCATGATGGACATGGGGGCCATGTTTGCTTTGAGGGCGTGGCCAATCTCTCGTGTTTTCCACGGTGGTTGCACTCTGGCACATCATCTCCTTGTTAGTGGCCACAGATTACGGGCACAAACCAAGTCGCTGGAGAAGCGAAGGAAGGACGGGAAGAGAGCGTATGAAACATCCAGGATACCAGAGCGTCGTAAGCCAACGAAAAAATCCCAAATACTAACCAATGCAAGCATACAACAACTATCTGCAGTTTTGTGTTGTGATCGCGAGTGCCTTAGATTCTTTCCTAGAGATGAGGCTCTCGCTCTTCGAACTGAATTTTATGATTGCTCCACAAGGATGAGGCATGCAAAACGTCTTGAGGTCCACGGACAAGTACATCCACTTCCGGGGGGGCATACGAATGTGGTAACACTTAGTGGACGTGATATTTGCCTAATCGCATGGAGGCACATATTTGTGATTTCAAAAACCGCGTTCTACAGAAATCGACAAGAGTTCAATTGTGGGGTGCGACCACGAGACCATGGGAACTTGAACACCAAACGGTATCGTGTGTCCACTCAGCAAGCCACTGCCACTCTTTCCAACCTCTTAGAGGACAAAGCGGACATGATGCCTCATAAATCCCGCACTTTGCCTAATGGTACTCGAGTAGTGGAGATGGTCTTGCCTCGCGGCACAAAATGGAAGAAATTTTTAGTTACAATCAACCAGGTTAGTAGGCTCCCGATGTTCCACTTAGTCCATTTTCAATGTGTTGTTAGTGATTGCCTCAATCCAGGTGTTCTCATTTCTGTGGCTGTCTAAATGTTGTATGTGGTATGATATTCAGGTGAATGACAAATGTGGGTTGCAACCAATCTCTCTTTCGACTCTGAGCCAAATAAGACAGAATTATTTTAAGCACTACGTGACAAAAAGAGCAGGGGACAATTTTGCTCGCTGTGGGAAATGCGATTCACTTATGGCTATTATTCTTCAACATGTTAAAGGTTCTGCCGCACACACCGGGTTTTCCAAGCAGTTGGAGAAGCACCAGGCACAGCAAGAATCCGCTCGTAATGCTTACCGTTGTATGAGAGCGTTGTCCATTGAGCATCCGCGCAAGGTTTTGACCATCATTCACGACAAAATGGACCATGGCAAAACTGCATCTCCATGCTTTGCTAACAAGAACAAAGACACTGATATGTTCACGAAACTACCACTTTCCGTGACAGGCATGATGGCTCATGGCCATGGAGATGAGAGATATGCTCATTATGCATTGGATTTGTATCCTGGTGATTGCAACCATACTGTGGGCTCATTTGCGAGGCTTCTTCGCGATTTGGAACAGCCCCCGGCTTCATCATCTCGCATGTTATTCCATGGTGCGGGTCGGTCACCGCTTTATCGTGCTGTTCTTCATGGGAGTGATGTATGTTTGTCAGGATTACGACCTCCACCTAGTGAGCCTATTCCAGCTGTCTCGCTTCCACCCGTTTTGCATGTTCAACTCGATAATTGTTGGAAGGACAACAAGTGTAGATATGTGAAGGCATTTTGGTCCATGCTCACGGCCAAAGGTATATTCACAGAGGTCCACGTGTCTTACCTTTTAGTTGGTCATACACATGACGACATTGACGCTTCATTTGGTAGATGGAGTATGGACTTGCGTGAACATGATTACCCCACTATCCCCTTGCTCATGAAATCATACATGGACATGGAGAAGGTCCCTATCATCCCACATATGATAGAGGAGCTTCCAGATTGGAGGGCTTTTGTTAGTGAGTACATTCCTGATGGCCAAGACAAACTCATTGGCCATACGAAAGCCCAACAATTCAAATTTGTTGTACGGGATGATGGTTGGCCCGTCATGCATTACAAGGTGCTTAGTACGCATGATGAATGGTTGCCCAAGGATGGCATATTGATGTGGAAATCCAACATAAAGTGGGAGCCAGTTTTCCCACCTGGGGAACCTTACCCTGCTAAACCTCGAGAAATGGCAAAACTGGACGATGTTCTTGTTGGGTTGCAAGGGTTTGTTGACTACTGGCAATCTATATGTGACCATGACATGACTGGAGCATATAGGGGCTCACAAACACATCTTTTACAATACTGGACTGGGGTACTGGAGGCATTACGGGCACCCCTCACAAATGTGTACACTGCAGGATTGGCACTCCAGGAGGGATTCTGGCCATCCTCCCGAATCGAAAGGGACGCACATCCTTTCATGAGTACTGGTGAACTTCGTGAGGAACACGAACCAGATGACCATTATGTGGGCCCCTCTAACCTTCGACCTGCACCGGCTTTCCGCATTGCCGACAACGTGCATGAGGGGCATTTCCTCATTCTTCGACCCCAAGATCAAGATATTGATAGACCCATTTGGGTGTGCCGAGCTTTGTGTCCACCAAACTTGAACGTCACTGGGGACCATCCCCGTCAGATTCTGGTACAATGGTTCACTCCCACTTCAACTGCTAGAGACATAACAAAGAAATACCATGGTTGGGACTCCAACACGAACTTCAAGTGGAAAGCCGATTCGAAATATTCCATCCCCGACTGGCAACCAATTGACTGCATCTTGGCAGCATGGCCTCTACCTGCACATGAAGATGTTGAGCCCCTTAAGATTACTATTCCACCAGAGCAGATTGAATTTGCCAAAGACAACCTTCGCCGTTGTTCTGCGCAAGAGCGCGGAGGGATGGCGGTTGAGGAGGACGTTGATGTGCCGAGTGCGCGACGAGTAGGTCGTGGACGTGGAAATGTAGGGGGTGGACATGGAACTCGAGGTCGTGGCCGTGCAACTGGTAGACGGGGAGCTCGGGGCAACCCTTCCTCGTAATGCGAGACTGGAAAACCCACATCGTAGTCGTCACACAATGATTCATGATTAGATGTGATTTCCTTGACAATGTGAGACACCACATCAAATACTCCAATGATTGGTACTAATTTTTTTGGGGTGGTTCCTCGATGGGAGACCATCATGGCTCCTCTCGGACATGTGGGTGCAATTTTTGTTGATTTCAACACTATGCAGCTAAATGGAACCCCATTGTGGGCACGGTGTACCCGTGCAACTCTTAATGGAAACCACCAGCATTATAGAGGGTGGGTTCATTTATCTAATGTGAAGTGTTGTAATTTGAACTTTGAAGTATGTAATGCAAGGTCTATCCTTTGTATTTGGATGTGGGTTTGGGTTTACTTGTATTAATGAGCCCTCGGTCTGTCACTGTGCACACCACAAACACCCCTTCTATCACGTTTGCAAACCACACTACCCTGCCGCGACCACACACCGTTCCCATGTAGCCACAAAATGTCTTCTTGTTCCCCCGTTCCACAGTGCGCACATACGTTCCCATAGAGCGTTCCCGCGTTCCCATAGAACGTTCCCAACGTTCCCATATATCGTTCCCATGTTCCCATAGAGCGTTTATGCGTTCGCTTTAACGTTCCCATACATAGGTTCCCACGTGCGCATCTGGCATTCACATGGTCTAAATTCATTGTTCCCACGTTCCCACAAGCTAGTTGCATGTTCCTGGGAGCAATAAATATGTTCCCATGTCCCCAAAATGTAAAAAAATCTTCACTTTGGGACTCCCGAAAGTCCCGAAATGTTTAATATAGTGTTTTTGAGACCTCTATGTATCTAGTTTAGGCCCTTCACAAACAATGTACATGACACTAAATACCATAAACAATGTAGTTTCAAAGAAAACTGCAATCAATAGTTAATGTAGTGTCACCAATTCTAATCGCCTTGCTCAATACTGATTGTAAATGCCCGTGTAGTGTCACCAACACTAAATGTGAACCTAACATTTATTTGTCATTCCTTGTAGAAAATTTTGGGCATTATAAATTTACAATGTTGTTCTTATCATCACTTAGTAAGTGATTCTCCATCTAAATTTCAATCATCCATGACAGTGTGTCATTATAAAAATGTTCCGGATGCCAAATACACCAAGCTCTGTTCCTGTAACTAGCATTTGGATGAACTAAAAGTAAGTTGGGATGTCAATACTTGTAAAATTATTCATAGGAAATATCGTTGGAATAGTTACCACGGTGACATAAAATACCATATGACACGGTGACAAGATGATAAGCACGAACCGAGGCTAAGTTGCTGTAGCTCCCAAAAGTCTGGTCATCTTTCCCGGGCGTCAATGACTTAGTGTCAATATATACACCATACGACACTAAATACAATATTTTAGTGTAACGTTCATCTTCATTTATTTGATTTTATGTCATTATTGCAGAATGAATAACTTAAACCAAGTCACACTATTTATATTATTATGCTTGGCGTGATATCCCGGCCACCCCAAACATAGTTTATAGTGACAAGATGATAAGCACGAACGAGTGTAAGTTACTGTAGTCCCCAAATGTCTGGTCATCGGTTTCCGGGAGTCAATGATTCCGCCACAGACCCTGTAAGAGCATCCTCAGTCGGTCTAGGTAAAGCTCACTGCAAACCAAAACCTATCTTTTGACTGACCTAAAATTAGAAACTGAAATTACCATCATTAGAAGCACACCTAAATAAACGTGAGATATTTCTCAAGAAAAAAGAATTGTAAAAATTTGACGTAGGTGAAATCCCTCGTTGAAAACACCACATTTTCAAAATTTAGAGGGAGTGCACCAAATCTTGCTTAAAAATGGAAAGATCCTCCCACACTCCCTCCAAATTTTTGACATTTAGAGGGAGTGTGGGAGGATCTGTCCATTTTTAAGCAAGATTTGGTGCACTCCCTCTAAATTTTGAGCATTTTAAGCAAGATAGGTCTTGGTTTGCAGTGAGCTTTACCTAGACCGACTGAGGATGCTGTAAGGGCCGATTCACACTAAGGTAGAGGGTGCTCAAACCAACACTTTAAGCTATTGCACATAAATATGGCTACATGGTTGAGATTTATATATATATATATGTCTTTTTCTAAACATAGGTATAAAGAAAGAAAGAATATTTCTAGCCTCAATTAGATATTTGATGAATATTCAAAGTCAAAAGCACTAGCTTTCTTAAACCAATATATAGGCCCTGTGTATGACAACCTTGGATATGATGAGGACCTCCACTTTCATTGCCTAGACCAACACAACATAGTTGGGTACTAGACCCAATCTAAATCAAATACCAACTTGTAACAGTGCACAAAGCCTTCGTGATCCCACCTAGTTTGCTTGCAAAACCATCACCTTGCATCCCGGGCACCAACCCCTTTTGTGCTTTGTGGGCCTACCTCCGTGACTTTGTGAATAGAATGGCTATAACCCCCTCCCCTCCCCCCTTGTAGTGTATAAAATGGCTAGAATAGGCATTGACAAGCCACCCTAAACCCACCTTGAACCAACCCGAGATAGAGTGGAGCCCGTTACCTACCCTACATGAAGGTAGTGGAGGTCGCTATGAGGTGGTGCCACTGGTAGCGTCACTCCTTGGGCCCATACACTCCTACACTATGGGGAATGCTTTGAGGTAGTAGAGTGTTGGTGATTGGGAGGCGTTTATAGGTGTTGGGTTTGGGTGGGGTGGTGTTGGTTTTAGCACCCTCTACCTTATGGGCGTCCAAGTCGAGAGGCCATGGGATTGAATGGCCAAACTTTGTTGAGAGTCCAAAGAAATGGGCTGGAAATAGCCAATAACATATAGGAATTGGAGCCTACGGCCGGGTATAATGTGAAGCCTCCAAAGGCCAAGCCCAAAGTTTAAATCTTTGCTCATGAATTCCCATGGCCTCTCGACATGACAGCCATAGTGTGAAGTCTCAAAAGGCCAAGCCCAATGTCCAAACTTAAAAAGGAGCATCCACCCACTTTATTCCCTGGCCAAAACAACCCCTCCAATCTAACGGCCAAGATCTTGTCAAATTTTTTGATTTCTTTTATGAAAAAAAACCGATGACATTTCGACCATACTTTGGGTTTCCATTCTTGTCCAACGCAAACTTCCTTCGAGAGTCCATCACCTTGGCCAAAAAGTACTCCCATGTAAGCATTTTGGAGAGCAATGGCCTTTGGACTTTGGCCTTTACTGTGAAGGGTCAAGAGACCGAATTCTTGGTTTTTTGCAATTTGATTGGTGGACATCGACGGCCTCTCGACCTTTCGCCAAAGTGTGAAGCGGCCTTGAATGGCCAAACTTTGTTGAGAGTCCAAAGCAATGAGTTGAAAATATCCAATAAAATATAGGAATTGGACTTCCCATTTTTGAACGGGGAGAACTGACTACTACACTATTTTGTTTGATTAGTGTGGGTTACCATTGGGATTTATGTCCTGCTAAAACATTTTATTGAGAATATTACTTTTCACCCAAATAACGTGAGTATACTAAATATGGTATTTAGTGTCACCAATGTTAATTGTCTTGCTCAATACTAACTGTAAACCGCGGTATAGTGTCACCACCACTAAATGTTGACCCAACATTATTTGTCATTTTTTGTTAAAAAAAAGTGATTATTGATTTACATTGTTGCAGTTAATGTCACTTACCAAGTGTTTTTTCATCCATGACAATATTTCATTACAAGTTGCTGACAAGAGTAGGTAGGGTTTTGGCCAGAAGATGAACTCATCCATTATCTAGGAAAGGATTTGTTCAATTGTTCGTGAGAAGTGTCATCCGAAAAGTTACCATAGTCACATTAAATGCCATATGACACTAAATATCACGTTTAGTGTAGTTAGTATGCACACCAAAGAATATGGTATGATTTAGTTGGTAGAAAATGATACTCTTAGTAAAATTGTTATAGCAATACGTAACTTCAAATGGTAACCGACACTACATTAATCTCATGTTTAAGTACTCACCCATTTAAGTACGCATCCCGGTTAAGTGCGCAATTTTTTTGACAAAAATCAGGGTTTATACTCTATTTGTTTGAACATGTCATGTAGAGTCATTTGCCATGAATGCATGAATTTTTTTCGCTTTACATTCATTCTCAATTTGTTAATGTTTCGCTGAAACGTCTCAAACGATCGGCACAATTCATCATACATATGTCTAGCTTTTGTTTGAACATTGGAGCAAAGCAATTGGTTGCCGATGTCAAGGACAATGATGCTTCAAAGCCTTTGAAATCGGTAGCACTTTCAGATTCAACAAATGTCTTGATAGGTTGGATTTCATCATCGATAGGTGGTTCTTCAATTTGCATCATTTCCATAACTTTCCAGATGGTACCTTTACTAACTTCATGCTCCCGCCCCAGCACCCGCTTGCTCAGCACATTCGGCTTTCTCAACTTTACAATGATTTCACATCGTTGGGCTTCGGTCAAGCGGGTTGCCTCAAGTTTCATCCGTTTCTTGTTGCGATTCATCGAATAAGAGGGTCTAGAAAGCTATATGAGTAAAGTACGCACCTACCAACTAAGTGTGCACCAACGGCTTCAGTTCAAAGTGAGTACTTAAGCGGGAGATTACTATAATTGGACAAACAATGTACACAATTATAGATGAACATGTTCAGTTTGAGAAATAACTACACTAAATATGATATTTAGTGTTAGATACACTAAATACGAACACTACACTAAATATCACTAACCCTATGAGAGTAAGTAACATTAAATGTAAATTCAAACACTAAATATCATCTGTGTTAATGTGTGAAAGTTACATGCACGAATTTAGTGTTTAGTAGGAAAGAGGTGGCAACAAGGAAGGCGGCGGCGGCGCATTTATGTCTAACACTAATTAACAAAGAATTGAAAATTAGTGTTGACAAAGTAGGGTGGTAAAACACTAATTCTAATCAAACACTAAATATCATGTTTAGTGTAGTTGAAGTTCAAGACTTCAAGAAAACTACCCATCACTTCAAAGGAATCTATGAAATATTCCTCAATCAATAAAGAAAAACGAAAGACTAGAACGTGTACACCCTAACATCCATAGTGTTGCCCTCTATAATCACTCCCTCTCTTATATATTGAAACCTGTGAGCCCAAAATGGTGCCCACATGTGGTGATTAACTCTTCGAAACCAATTTTAGTTTGACTTTGATGTGTTATGATTATTCACAAAACATAAAAAGAGTGAAGTGTGGTGTGGATTTAACTTTAGGCATTAGGTGGTGTTGTGTGATTATTTCAAGGTTTGATTTCAATAAGAATGTGCCTTGATAATGTGAGTAGGGGGTAAGGTGAAGCAAGGTGAGCTCCGCGGGTTAAATGCCCACTTTTGGATCCACCTTGTTAGTTTAGGAAGAAGGAAGCTTGGTGGATGGGGATTAGTCCCTACTTTAGAGGTGAAGGTTAAGGGATTGTGATTGGAGGTGCTAATCCTCTCACCCTATCCTCACCTCTCTCTCCCTCTCTCCCTCTCTCCATCTCTCCCTCTTTGCTACTTAAGGTGTTTTCTCTCTCATTTACCACTCTCTCCATCAAGCGCTCTCAAGGGAGCAAGTCCTTAAGAGCTTGAGCCACGTGTGTAGGTTATTAGTTTTGGTGAAGTTAATTAGTTAAGCTCTATCTCTCACTCTCACACTTGGGGTAAGCTCTTAGGATTAGACATAATGTTAGGGATTAGGTAGTTAAACATTTAGAATTAGGAGGTTGGGATTGGTTGGTTAGTTGAAAGATTATCTTGAGTTTAGTGGAAGTCTTAATTAGTGGTGTGGGGTGGCTAGTTTAATAGTTAGACAAGCAGTTGGGAGCTGGTTTACCCAGACTGGGCTACATTCGGCAGCAGAGCTGCAAGCAGCTGGGAGTTGGTTTACCCCAGACTGGGCTACATTCGGCAGCAGAGCTGCAATCAGTTGGGAGCTGGTTTACCCCAACTGGGCTACATTCGGCAGCAGAGCTGCAAGCAGCTGGGAGCTGGTTACCTAGACTGGTTACTTTCGGCAGCAGAGCTGCAAGCAGCCGGGAGGGCTTGGTTATTAACACATACACATGAAGCTACAGTGGGTAGCTAATTAGTGGAAGTAAGCAAGGTGGCATTTACTCATTAACTAATGGGTACCAGTTGTAAGTAAGATAGCCTAGTAGGTAGACAACTTAATTAGCTCATAGATAAGTAGCTAGTCACATTAGGCTTGCTTGGCATGTGTGGCCTTCACTAGCAAAGTGTACTTACTATTGGTTATAGAGAATAGCGTTTTTCAACGCTTGCATCCTCTATATTAAATAAATCAAGTGCACAAGTGATGGAGAATGTTAACAACTCTAGCGATGGCCAGACAAAGGAAGTCAAGACTAAGGGTGCAAGGGGAATTTCCTTGAGGGCATGTGTGGCCAAAGCCGCGGGTTGGACTCTTGAGAAATCAAACTCTACCATAAGCCAAGAGGCTAACATTAATAAAGCACGGTGAATTAAGATGACATGAATGCCTTGGGATGTGAAGGGAGCATTTTCAATACACAAACAATACATGTGATTCTCAAAACCATCACCCGGACTAGGACGCTTAAGGGTGGTGGGTTTGGCCTCACAAAACCCTAGGGAACGGATATTTTCAATTTAAATCTCCCTCCTTGTTGTTACAATTCCCTCTCATATGTCATAGATCTTGACATTAAAATAATCCCCCAAATAATACAAACCACAAGCTCACACACACCACATTGTCATCGTTGTCATTATTGTCATTATTGCATTTTTGACTTTGTGTTTTATCATAGTGGCACATGCCACACTAATTCTTTATTATCACGCACCCATGTTAACATTGCATACCTCCTCAATATCACATGCACTTTGGTTGCCACACACACGATACTAAGGAGGTTAGAGTGTAGTTGGTTGGACATAGAAACACTAGGATTTTGACAGATAATGGCCAAAAATCTCTTGGACACTGCTTCCCTTCCTACAGAGCTTGGGACCACATTCATGATGGGGTCCTCGCCTTCCCCTCCATGAGCCTCTTATGTTGTTTTCAAGAAGTAAGGCCAAGTCCATAACATTACTCAACATTTATTGTTTGTTCAGTGGGCCCTCGGAATATAATAATCGGATGCTCATAAAGCTAATTAGTCTCATGCTCAGTTTTTCGAGCATCCAACTGTTATATTCCAAGGGCCCACTGAACAAACAAGGGGTGTTGAGTAATGTTATGTTTGTTTGTTTTTTTATTTACAATCTTGCCTCCAACTTGATGTGAACTCATGCTCTTTACAACATGTTTTCTTTTTCTTTTTAAAAATAAATAAATATCATTCTTCTTCTTCTTCTTCTTAAGATGGAAGGAAATGTTGGCATATATTGTTCTCACATAAAGGTTTATTTTTTTATTTAAATTACAAATTACTTGAAGGTGACATCCATACATCAAATTTCAAATGTCCACATGCCAAGGAACAATGTATTGGATTTTGATCATAAACAATTTACACCTAGATTTTATATACTAACATTGTATCCCGAGGCTTTGAAACAATGTATTCTCAATGCACTTGATCGTATTTGAATGCTATATTATGTTTTTTTCTTCATTATAATTTTCGTACCAATTGTTTCCATTGGATATTTTGAATTATTGATGACAATGATTGTACATTTTAATGTCTCAAACGACTCAATTGGGCAATTCCATGCATGTAAATTGGGCTCAACAATTTCTTTGGCCTTCGTTCAATTTGCATATTATTCTAGATAAACTGATGAAAAAGTACGAGCATGTTCAACCTTATAAATGAGACCATGATAATGAAGTTTTGTTTTTGCTAACTTCATCTTCGATGGTTACTTAGAAGAATACCCTTAACAAAAGTATATCTTTATTCTTCTAACGACTTTCTTCCATGGAAGGGTTAATTTGGCATGCAAACACAATCAAGTATGTTGAGCATAACTTCTTTTGAGCCTTGGGATGTCATTGTATTATTACATACCTTGGTATGGAATATTCATGATCGAAATACGATGCATGATCTCTTGGCATGTCAAGATGTAAAACTAAGTTGTCAAATGTATGGATGTACTTTACATTATATCTTTATATGTGTGAAAACATATCTAATTTTCAAGGTGCCACATGGGACGTGCAATCTCTCGTAACCAATGACAACATGACAAGTGGCACTTGAGAATCTAGGCATTCATGGATATAATTAATCATGTACAAAATTAACATGCATGTAAGGTAATCTTCAAGTAATTTGTGATGTTTTTTCCTTTATGTGTAAAAACATTATGTGCATTCCCTGCCATCTTAACAAAAAAAAGTATTCAAGTATAATTCATTTAAGATAAATAAAATCGCATAGTGAAGAGCTTGAGCTCACAACAAACAAAGTCATGAGGAAAAAAGCTTGCCCACTATATGGTCCTTTAGGAGTTAAGAGACTCACAGAGGGGAAGGCAAGGGCCGATAAGGAATGAGGTCTCAAGCTTGGTGGGAGGGGAACCTTTTGGGGGCAAGAGTATCATGCCCACACAAAATTCATCCTATATGAATATTTGGAGTTGTGGGTCCCATGATCAAAACTATTATTATACAACATACAAGGGCCTACATAGAAGGAGTTAGAGCAAAGATTAAAGTTGACCAATAATCATGAGATATTAATAGATGGATCCTTATCAAGGTGGTGAAACTCTCCCCTCTATTAAGTTTCATATTTAAAGGTGCGGAAGAGTTTAAATGGGAGTGGGTACCTCTAAATTGGTCATAACAAGATATGTGTGAGTGTTTACTTTGTTAAAAAAATTAAACTCTAAACTATTTAGATGTGTCTTGCTCTAACGACAATGATCCAATTTTGTTTTTGAAGATAGTAGTACTATCCACGCTCAAGTATTAACTCAAGGGATGGTTTTTGCATAATCTAAGGTAGAAGTGTCCAGTTCCATTAATTCCGACACCTATTGAACCCCAAAGTGGGTAACTAGATACTTTGACATGAACGCTAACTAGGTGAAATAGTTTGGACACATGCCATCTCTCCATATTGCACATGCGCATATGAAACAATGTCCCAGGCCATCCCCAAAATCTCCCCTCAACATGCTATTGTCAATGACAAATCATTTTGAAAGTTTAGAATGCTAACTACATCAACACCCACACACCCTTGCTGTAGACTGCCAAATTGTGTGTGTGTGTGTGTGTACATATAAATATAAATAATTTTATAGATATAGATAATTTTGTTATTATAAGAACTAAAACCGTAGCTCATTGGTTGAAGGAAATAAACTATCAACAATCAACATTATCCATTTTGGGTGGCCCTATGTGACTAGGAAGAGTGAAATGAGGTTTGTGTGTTTGAACAATTCCATAAATATTAGATATGCTATGATTCACGTGATCTTAATGTTGTTGTATTTGTCATGTATTTATTAAGCTAAATCAAATAAAATTTTGGATGATTTGCATGGGTGAGGCAAGGGACTAGCTAGGGTTAGATGCCCACCTCTTTGAGTTGCACCGTACCATTATTACCAAGATAAAAGAAGTCTACTGAAAAATGGAGCCCTCTTGGATAGGTTTGTGGTTTATTCAACTCAAATGGTTCCTCCTAGACAAATTTGGGACCTCCGATGTTGATTTTGGAGTGTCCAAATATTTATTATACATGCTATAATAGGGTTGCCTATGTTTTCACCTCGGGTAGTCAGTTAGTGGTAGGTGCCAACTCAAAGAGGCGGGTGTCTAGCCTTGGTTGTAAGGGATCTTAGTGCTCAAAAGTTTACCAATTTTACCTCCACGTTGGGACTTATTAATTTGAGTGGGATTTGGGACTTGCACTACTAGGATAGTGGAATGGACATTGCACTACCACGAATGGAATCATATTGGCAATTTGCGGGCGTGACACTTTGAGACCTCTGGGAATCTGGTTTAGGCTCTTCGCAAACAAGTGTAAGTGACACTAAATACCATAAACGGTATAGTGGTCGGTTCTCCCGTTCATCTTGTTGAAGGGCTCGGGCGAACTAACCCGTACACAGGTTCCTTGAAGGCAAGGGTTTAGTCATCCAACAAGGAACGAGTGTATGGGTTGGTTTGCCCAAATCATGTTGAAGGTTGCATAAAGTACCCCAAGTCACAGTAAATTATCATATGTCGCATGATGATCCATCCCAAACATATATACTACAGACCACTGCTCGGGAAGAACCGGCGTTAGTTACAGATGAGCCGGTTGAAGTTGGAGACTTCCTGCAGGAGAATTACCGATCATTTCAGAGGAATCTATAGAATATACCCCCTCAGATGAATGAAGCAACCCCGGAAAAGATGTCAAACATGTAACCGGCTGGATTTAGAATGACTAGGATCTTCACCAACTACTGTATGCCCAAAAACTTCCCGGGCACATGTACAGACAGACAAGTGCAAGTTGCTGTAGTTCCCAAGTGTCGGGTCGTCTCTCCCGGGAGTCAATGATTCCCCCACGCACCTCGCACGTTGAGAGCTGCCAGCCTGCCCTGTGGGTCTGGCAAGGTTCGGAGCACAGCGAGAGAGAGGGAGAGAGAGGGAAAGAAAGAAAGAGAAAGAGATTTCAGCCTGCCGTGTGGGTGTGGGAGGGTTCGGAGCAGAGAGAGAGAGAGAGGTTTCCGCTTGTCCTGTGGGTGTGGGAGGGTTTGGAGCAGAGAGAGAGAGATGTCAGCCTGCCCTGTGGGTCTGAGAGGGGTTTGGAGATGAAGGGAGAGAGAGAGAGATAGAGAGGTGTATGTGCTCACACTCCCTCTTTCGAAGTTTCTTGAGTAGTATGGACACGAGCTCTGATCCACGTTTAGGGGGGAGGAAAGTGGCAGTGGTTTGAGTGCAGGGCAAAGGAAATGTCTTTTTTTCCTTGCAAATCCTCTTCATCTTTCAACATCTTTTCGTTGCCGAAGTGTATGTGTGGATAGGGTTGTAGCAAAGACTGCATTTTTGTGCAGCCTTCATTTGCAAAAGAATTACGGAGATCTTAGTTTATGGAGATTCAAGTGAAGGGAAGGAGGGACATTGTTGGGATTCACGTGCATATTTTTTTCCACATGATTCGGTGATCTGCAACCCAGAAGGTGACTTGAAGTGGTAGAATCCAGAAAGTTGGATAGAGAGAGAGAGAGAAAGAAAGTTAGAGAGAGCAAGCGCCATTGACTTGCCTAACCTGCGAAATTGATGGTCCTTTAACAAGCTTGGCGCCAAGATTTTGAAGTTCAAGCTATGGGATGGTGGAACCTGAAAAATTTGATCATAAACGAGAGCAACCCAAGGGAATATTGATGAACATGTTTGGATTTATGCTTGATGCTACAAGGAAGCAATACTTGCTTAAGTTGTCACTAAAAGTGGATTGTCCTCCACCATTTTTGCCTTTCCCAACTCCACCTCATCCAAGTAAGCCCTTGCAACACATGCTCCTCATTCCTTCCACTAGCATATTGATAATTGGATTTATGTACTCAAGGCTTTTATGTGTTGCATACATTTTGAAGGAGCTTTACTTAATAGATAGAGAACACTGTTGAAAAGAAGTTGAAGAGTTGAAGATATTCATTCACATGTTTTTACCAGATAAGCCGTCAAAACCATGTAGCGACAAAATGTTTGTTTTTATGTGCTTTTTTATTGTGTCATGAGCAACAAAGGTTTTTGATGTGGAGCTAGTGCATAGGTGTGTGTTTGACTTGTGGCCATACATCTGATTTATTGAAGTAGGTGGATGTCTTGAGTAGCATATACTCGATTCTAGGTAACATATAATGCAATCTCTAGTCTGCGACCACTACTGTAGTGATATGCCATGCATAAGAATGTGTTCCAATTTGATGGTAAATAAGTTTAGATTTGTATTTGTTACTAGTAGATGGATCCTACCAAATGTCTAGATGGCAAAGTCCAATGCACATGACCAAATACCAAAAGTTACCAAAATAATAGAACATTGTGCCTAGTGGCCATTTATTGAAAATACATATTTTATTATAATAACAAAAAATTGCATTTTGCTACAACAAATTTGCGCACAATTTACTTAAGTTAGTCAAAGTGTTGGATCTGACATGTTACATGTCACATGTCAAATAATATAATTCTAAATAGAATATTAACCATGTTAGATGACGGCATGATGTATGGTACATAGGATTTGACCTCATCAACTGCAAGGGGCTTAAGATGGTACATCCCCCCCAAAACCTTGACAATGCCTGAAATTGACATTTGATTGGTGTCCAATTTTCACTACAAGCCTTGTCATATACCATTCTGGTTTCTTGTTATTACTTAAATTGTGGTGCTATTTCTTGGATGTCATGCTATTTCATAGAGTTGTGAGGATCTGGTGACCTTAGAATGCAAATAGTCATTTTAAGTTTCAAAATTTGAGTTGAATACAAAAATTATAGAAGGTTAGTTTAGTGGTAATTCTCCTAATTTTATCATGTTCATCTATATGTTGTTATCATGTTCATGTTCATTTTGTTTGTTTAAATTGCTATGTTGTTGATGGACTAAGCGTTGGGTTGCCAACTTGTCTTTTTTAGACACGTCACTGGGGCCCACATGAACTTCGGTTGTGAGAGTACTAAGATGCTCTAAATTTTTTTTGTCTGCATTGGTAGATTGGACTGACAATCACTAAGTTAAGTGATTTGTTTTCCTCTTTCACTAACTTATTCATCGTTGGCTCTCGCATTTAGATGATTCACCAATTCAACAAAGTGACACCAATAACTATACAAATAAGAGGGATATCAATATGACCCACCAACCTCCGGGTGGGAGTCAAATGACAATACCATTATCCATGAGTGCCTAGTCTTGCAACCATTAGGCACACTAACTTAGATTATGAAAACTTTCAGGTTGAGCTTCAACAGTAGACCAACTTAACTCCTTGCTTTCGCCTCCTCCCTTTCTTGTGGCAAGAGGCTCCCTTCCATCTTTGTTGTGGAAGAGGCTTGCCGCCCTTCCAACGTATAGAGAATGGAGTTCGTATATTGTTCGACATAGAGTGTGTCAATGTTACAGTTGCGTTAGGTTGCTTGTACCAACTCAACACTATGTCATGGTGCGCTAGTGTTTTGTAGTATGAGACATGCATCTTTGTATCTTCGTGTCTGCATCTATTACTTAACATCTCAATTTAACACCATGATATGTTGTCATCATTTTTCTTTTGTAAACTATTTTTAGGATTGAGTAACTATTTATAATGAAATTGTTTTTCAAAATCCATTGGAACT
This sequence comes from Polytrichum commune, assembly GCA_950295325.1. NCBI lineage: Eukaryota > Viridiplantae > Streptophyta > Polytrichopsida > Polytrichales > Polytrichaceae > Polytrichum > Polytrichum commune. Next base: position 7,269,026 of record OX485807.1, read on the forward strand.
TATCGAGGGAATGGCCATTTGGTAGACACTTCAAAAATCCCGAAAGTGTTGCAAAATTGTTCAAAATTTGGACTAAAGTCATTAGAATATTGAGAGGTTGTCGCAACTCTTGCTAGTGTCCCTTAATTTAACTTCACCACCTTAAAATATTGAGTTGATCATTGCCTTGCCGGAACAACACTACAACAACCTAAGGCATATTTGGCAACTATGCCCCCATGTTGGGCCAATGCCCGTGGGCCATGTCTTTTTGCCTCAGGTGGGATCGGTTGATAACATTGCCTTACTCATATAAGCTTCTAGAACTTTGGGCAGGGCCCCTACCTCACTATCAAGTATTTTTTGTCTCTCTCTAAAGACTTGGGATGAAGTAGACTATTCCCTTAGCCACCGGGCTTGGAATCCCCCAGTAGCTTCAAACCTCCATAACTATTTGTGTGATGTTTGATTCTATCAAGCGACCACTGCATGGGCATCTACTCTTCGCGTAGATGCCGATAGACCCTTCTCCAGCCCCATTTGGGCAAATCTTGCGGAAATCATGGTTGTTCTAACCTTGGCAGTCTCAGACGCCACTCCCAAGTCATTGCAGTCCCATGGCGTTGTCCCTAGGTGTCCCACTCAAATTGCCATATCTCCTTGTTGAGACCTCCGATTGGAGAGTTCTTGAACATTTTAAAATCCGGACGCCATAGATTATTCAATGCTCATGGCCTTACCCTCGTGACTTCTAGTTTCCGTGGGTGAGAGGCATTTCCAACGCCCGGGGCCCTCACCCACATTAGGACCACTTGGGCCCTCTCACTTATGGTGTCACAAGTCCCGGGTGTCACTCCGGGATCCTTGTTGTGCCCATGGTGTTGGAGGGAGTCCTCTTGGAGAGGTGGGTGATAGAGGTAGTACAATATTGAGTTAAATTTTATGTTTTATTTAGTGATTGGTTTTGTCTTTGTTGAATATACAAAGTTTGAATTATGAGGTCGATACAGTAGTGGACATGTTTTGGTGGTGTTGTAAAGTATCAAATTTTCTCCCAGGTGTGCATCAATACACTACCTCAAGATGGAAAAATGTGCATGCTCCGAGTGGAAAATTGTTTAAACCTCCCTATAGAGTGGTTCTTGTGGGTATGATCAAGTTTATATAAAGATTTTGAGTTTGTTGATGTGATGTTTTGAGAGTGGTCTTATTGCGTCATGTATTAATTGGTTCATATTTTTGAAATTGTGGCATGTATTGGAGCCAAGAATTTGTGGTAGCCTTATGAATTGAGGTTGAAATTTTAGGATCTCATATACCTCAATTTTTTTCCTTTTTTGAACAAATTTAACCTGTAGTCTATACTAGAGATCTCAAATTAATCAAGTATTCATCTATACATGGCTTAACAGACTACATAATGGACCCCTTAACATGGCTACAACTAATTGTAAGCCATACTTGGGGATTATCCTTATTGGTTGTAGCACAATGTTGACTTTGGTGTAGCCCCTTCATTGGATCACCATGTGTCTTTGATTTTGTTATTATAAAATTTTCTACCTAGTACACAAAGTCCCATTCTATGCATTTTTTGCATTACTTTGTCCTAGTCAAAGGCATAGAATTATACTTTATTATATTCTACCTAGAGTGACCTTCTATGCATGTATTGTTCTCATCCTAGTTGTGATGGGTATATGAGGACTTGCTACGTACTTATTGTTTTTCTAGGTTATTTCATGTTATGAAAACTCATTAAGAGACCAACCTAAAACTTTTCATTTGATGTTTTGAAGGTAGTCTTCATGTGGCTTGTACAAGGTTCATGTTTTGTATGTGTAATACATATGTAGATTGTGGGATGTAGGGAGCATTCCTTCTTGACGCATATTGCTTGACATGAAGTAGTATGCATGATGTGTAATTTGTCTTTATGATGCTTCAATGAAATAACTGTCATGATGGATGTGTGAAGAGAGTGTTGCTTTGCTTTGCCAAGTTGGGTCAGAAAAACTTGTAGTTACACCAATGCATTTTGAAATGGCTTTAGCTGATTCAATGATGATCATGTACAAGTATTCATAAACATTGAGTTTCAATAGTCAAATATGAAATGATTCATAACATACAAATCAACAATGTCTTGAAGTTAACCTATTTGGGTGTCCAAAGGAATTAAGCTACAAAATCTACATTTGTTGCTATGCTTAATGCTTAATGCCCACTTTATAAGGACCTTTGACCATTAGCATTTCCATGGTGAACATGGGACTCCAAAGATCGAGCGTACAAGGGGAAGTTATTCGCTTTAGACAAGTCGCATGGTTTTTCACTTTGTCACGTTTAGATTTTGCCATGTCCCTCAGTTGTTTGATGTTTTAATGCTTTGAGAGTGTCCTTAACAAGTTCCTTGTTATCTCATATACAATATAAGCCATGTGATTGAGTTCATGACAAACATTGTAAAAATGTTCATTGAGCTTGCATCCATATAATTGTTAACTAGTTGTAAGTATGAAATGAGATTTATATATAATAATACTTCATATATGTATGTCGTACCTTGGGTACTTATAGAACTTTTGTATACAAGCTTAAGGAAGAAGAAATCTAATAAAAACAATTCTCTACACCAAAAATTATATTAAGAAAACCTTGAGACTAGAGTTTGGTCTACCAATCCCTTGATGGTTTCTATAATCATGTCAATCTTTATTTTAATGAAGTAATGGAAACATGATTTGAGGTTGCTAGTAGTATATTGATAGCTTTGTATATTGGAATCTAGTATCTTTTAAAATCAATTGTAACCCTTACTTTTGCATTTCAATATGATTGTGCTTGAAGGTGTATACTACTCATTTTGAGCAACTAGTATTTTTTATGACAACAATTTTATGGAAACAAGAAATCACCGGTGTTGGAAATGACGAACTTTCTACGAGTACCAATGGAGTTTGCAAATTTTCCCAATCTATCATTTCCAGAAGAAGTTTTGAATAGACGACAATGCAAAAATTTGTTGGACAACTTCCGCAAGGGTGTACATGCAATTGAAACAATTGCCCATGGTTCACATGGGAATGTCTTTCGTCGAATGGAGGAAGACATGCTTTTTGTTGTGAACAAGGCAAAGGGTGTGATAGAAGAATGTTGCAATGATGATTGGTGTCGAGTTGTCGTGAAGCAAATGAATAACAAAGAGACCTTCAGGGAACTTCTCGAGGACTTTGAGTGTTCTTTCCACACAATGTGCAATGCAATTTCTCATATTTTTCCTAGTCGAAAAACTGAAGTTTTGAAGATTGAAAGCTCTACAACATTTTTTCCAACGTGCATTGATGAAGTTGAAGAGGACCATAATTCAATGGTTGAAAGGTTTTCAAAGCACTTGAATATGTGCAAAACTGCAAGTTGCAAAGATTGCACTCTTGTAGGGTACCTAATGGAACTAGTAAAGGGTCTTCAAAGGGCAGAAGGTGGTGAATTGGATAGCATCATTTTTCCTCCTAACTACCCTTGCCCTAAATATGGAAGGCAACGTGCTCCTCTGGGTGGAGGTGCATCAGGAAGTGTATATTGCACAAGATGGTTAGAATTTGATACTGTCACAAAGGTCATCGAAGTCAATGGCCTAGACCATGAAGAAATGATTCAAAATGAAAAAATGGTTTGGAATGAAGCAAGTATTTTGGGAGGATTGAATCATCCGAACATCATCAAGTTTTTTTGTTGTGGCTTTACTAGGGATCATCCGAACATCAAGTTGTGTTATTGTGGCTTCATGAGGAAAAACATTCAAGGCAAAAAAAAGAAAATGTTTGAAATTGTCACCGAGCAAGGAACAATGGACTTGTTATGTTTCTTAAATCAACAAACTTCGTTCAATGAAGAAAATATGATTGATATTATGTTGCAAATCGCAAGCGGAATGTCCTACCTTCACGATATGGAAGTTGCCCATCGTGACTTGAAGCCTGATAATGTTGTCCTAACTTTAAATGATTCAACTAGTGTGGAACATGTGCATGTGAAGCTAGTTGATTTTGGTATATCCAAAATTGAAGTGACAAGCTTTTCAAAGGTGCCCACTGGTGAGAATATTTATGGAACTTGTGGGTATATGGCACCTGAGGTTCTTGAAAGAAGTTCAAAGGTAGATGCATTCAAAACAGACGTCTTTAGTTTTGGCATGATGTGCTCTGAGATCCTTTTAAGAAAGAGAAATTTCAATGATTATCGTCTTCGTGATTACAAGGATTCTATCTTGAATGGTGAAAGACCCGAGCTCCCTCAAGCATGTTCGGAAGGATTGAAATCATTGATACATATATGTTGGTCCCGGGAACCTTCAAAAAGGCCAACATTCCTTGATATTCATAAGACTCTAAGAAAATTAAAGAATGATGCAATCCTCAAGACTTTCCATGATGTTGTAGCTCCCAAGCAATTCAATGAGCCCACATTTCTTTTCGGTTTGAAGCTTGGTAATACCACCTCATTATCAAAAATTGAAGAGCAATCAAAAGACACATCATCATATCAAATGCGACATGAGGTGAATACCACTTTGTCAATATTTATTTGCAAAGAAAGTTGTATGAATCTTGACCAATCATAATATCATAGATTTAACAGTGGAATACAATGTAAGACCTCATGTAACTTATATGATTTGTTCAATAGCAATGAATTAACTTGGTATATTGACATTTTGTAGGGGGGACACAACATGAAGGAGGATTTCAAATTGATTGGCCTCAAAGAAAAGATTCCAATATTGGAAAAATCACTCCAACGTGTTGGAAGTGTGGGGTTTGTGGGCATGGGTGGAATTGGCAAGTCAACATTTGCGGCTGCTCTAAGTGATCACATCTCCCACCAATATGATGCGACGGTCTTTGTAAATGCCTTCAAAGATGAAAGTTGTACTTTTGTAGTGAAATACAACCTACAAAATGTGAAAGTGCTACCTGAAACCAAAACATTAAAGGAAGGACGAGAGATTTTGACCCAATTACAAAGCACACAAAAAATCCTTATTCTTGTGGACAATGTTGGTGAGGCAAACCAACTCAATGAACTATTGGGCAATCATAAATTTCAAGATGGCGATGGAAGTAAACTCATTGCCACTTCTCGTGAATGGAAGTCCTTGGAAGCATATGTACATGTGGTTGGTAAAGTGGATGTGAAAACCCTTGATGGGCAACAATCGTTGGAATTATTTTCAATGCATGCAAATTTTACAACCAACCAACCATGCTTGCCATACTTGACATATGTAGTGAAGAAAATTGTGAGCGCTTGTGATGGACTCCCGTTGAGTTTGGAGGTGATGGGTAGTTCCTTAAATGGGGAAAAACGTTTGAGAATATGGGAGCGAAGATTGCAAAGATTGTTGAGGGCAAGGCATGATGGAAGTGAAGATCGTAGAATTTGGAATACATTACGCACAAGTTTTGATGAGCTCAATGAAAGGGAAAAGAACATGTTCTTGGATATATCTTGTTTCTTTTGCAAAGACTCATGGATTGGTGGCTTGCAATCTACAAAAGAGACTATACTTAGATGCTTTGATGATGATGATAAAAGCATCATAGATCAAAGTTTTGAAAGGCTACAAGACAAATCATTGCTAAAAGTTGACGAATATGGTGGTTTGGATATGCATGATCAATTGCAGGATATGGGTCGTATGATTGTGGAAAAAGAATATCAAGGCTCTCGAATATGGGATTTTTCTTCATCCACATTCATTGATTATTGTAATCGAAAGGTATGTGGCACACAAATGGATGGTTTTACAAAATCATTATGAAGTTATGACTTGAATTTAGAATTGTAACCATAACTTAGAAAAACTAAGATTTGAAAATAAATGTTCCATTGTCTAATATTTGGTTTTCATGCAGGATACAAGATTGATTGAAGGCATTTCATTTACAAATATTGAGAAAGTATTGACATTTACAACAACTATACAACTGCAAGGTCTACGATTGTTAAGCGTTCAAAATTGCGAGGATGTGTACCTTCTTTTTTCTATCCTCATTAGAACAACCAAACTCAAAAGGTTAAGGATCCATTTTAATACGGAATGTGATAATTTTTGGGCAATGCAAGAGAGATTCAACAATAATATTAAAAAAATTGCCAAAAATCATTTGAAAAAGTTAAGTGTCCTTGAAATATTCAACGGCCATATTTCAAAATCTCTTCCATTTGATGTTCTCCATTTTACAACACTCAAAGAACTTAAATTTATGGGTTGTGAAACATTGGATAGGTTTCCAAATGGACTTCAAAAAATAGTATCCTTGGAGGACTTATACATAACACGATGCAAGTCATTGAAGATGATCCCGGAGGGATTAGGAGGTTTGACATGCTTGAAGAAACTTGGTATGTGGGAATGCGAGGCCTTGGAAGAATTTCCGTCCGGAGTGTGCACTCTTGTGGCATTGGAAGAATTGGATTTTCGTGGATGCAAATCCTTGAAGATGATCCGAGAGGGACTAGGGGGTTTGACATGTTTGAAGAAACTTGACATGTGGGAATGCGAGGCCTTGGAAGCATTTCCGTCCGGAGTGTGCACTCTTCTAGCATTGGAGGAATTGAATTTTTGTGGATGCAAATCCTTGAAGATGATCCCAGAGGGACTAGGAGGTTTGACATGTTTGAAGAAACTTGGTATGTGGAAATGCGAGGCCTTGGAAGAATTTCCGTCCGGAGTGTGCACTCTTGTGGCATTGGAGCAATTGAATTTTCGTGGATGCAAATTGTTGAAGATGATCCCGGACGGCCTAGGGGGTTTGACATGTTTGAAGAAACTTGCTATGTCAAAATGCGAGGCCTTGGAAGAATTTCCGTTCGGAGTATGCACTCTTGTGGCATTGGAGGAATTGAGATTTCATGAATGCAAATCCTTGAAGATGATCCCGGAGGGACTAGGGGGTTTGACCTGCTTGAAGAGACTTCGTATGTCGAAATGCGAGGCCTTGGAAGAATTTCCGTCCGGAGTGTGCACTCTTGTGGCATTGGAGGAATTGAATTTTCGTGGATGCAAATCCTTGAAGATGATCCCAAAAGGACTAGGGGGTTTGACATGTTTGAAGAAACTCTACATGTGGGAATGCGAGGCCTTGGAAGAATTTCCGTCCGGAGTGTGCACTCTTATGGCATTGGAGGAATTGAAATTTAATGGATGCAAATCCTTGAAGATGATCCCGGAGGGACTAGGGGGTTTGACATGTTTGAAGAAACTCTACATGTGGGAATGCGAGGCCTTGGAAGAATTTCCGTCCGGAGTGTGCACTCTTATGGCATTGGAGGAATTGAAATTTAATGGATGCAAATCCTTGAAGATGATCCCGGAGGGACTAGGGGGTTTGACATGTTTGAAGAAACTCTACATGTGGGAATGCGAGGCCTTGGAAGAATTTCCGTCCGGAGTGTGCACTCTTGTGGCATTGGAGGAATTGGCATTTTATGAATGCAAATCCTTGAAAATGATCCCCAAGGGATTAGGGGGTTTGACATGTTTGAAGAAACTTGGTATGTCGAAATGCGAGGCCTTGGAAGAATTTCCGTCCGGAGTGTGCACTCTTGTGTCATTGGAGGAATTGGATTTTCATGGATGCAAATCCTTGAAAATGATCCCGGAGGGACTAGGAGGTTTGACATGTTTGAAGAAACTCTACATGTGGGAATGCGAGGCCTTGGAAGAATTTCCGTCCGGAGTGTGCACTCTTATGGCATTGGAGGAATTGAAATTTTATGGATGCAAATCCTTGAAGATGATCCCGGAGGGACTAGGGGGTTTGACATGTTTGAAGAAACTTGACATGTGGGAATGCGAGGCCTTGGAAGAATTTCCGTCCGGAGTGTGCACTCTTCTAGCATTGGAGGAATTGAATTTTGGTGGATGCAAATCCTTGAAGATGATCCAAGAGGGACTAGGAGGTTTGACATGTTTGAAGAAACTTGGTATGTGGAAATGCGAGGCCTTGGAAGAATTTCCGTCCGGAGTGTGCACTCTTGTGGCATTGGAGCAATTGAATTATCGTGGATGCAAATTGTTGAAGATGATCCCGGACGGCTTAGGGGGTTTGACATGTTTGAAGAAACTTGCTATGTCAAAATGCGAGGCCTTGGAAGAATTTCCGTTCGGAGTATGCACTCTTGTGGCATTGGAGGAATTGAAATTTAATGGATGCAAATCCTTGAAGATGATCCCGGAGGGACTAGGGGGTTTGACCTGCTTGAAGAGACTTTGTATGTCGAAATGCGAGGCCTTGGAAGAATTTCCGTCCGGAGTGTGCACTCTTGTGGCATTGGAGGAATTGAATTTTCGTGGATGCAAATCCTTGAAGATGATCCCGGACGGCCTAGGGGGTTTGACATGTTTGAAGAAACTTGCTATGTCAAAATGATAGGCCTTGGAAGAATTTCCGTCCGGAGTGTGCACTCTTGTGGCATTGGAGGAATTGAATTTTCGTGGATGCAAATCCTTAAAGATGATCCCGGAGGGACTAGGGGGTTTGACATGTTTGAAGAAACTTGACATGTGGAAATGCGAGGCCTTGGAAGAATTTCCGTCCGGAGTGTGCACTCTTGTGGCATTGGAGGAATTGAATTTTCGTGGTTGCAAATCCTTGAAGATGATCCCAAAAGGACTAGGGGGTTTGACACGTTTGAAGAAATTCTACATGTGGGAATGCGAGGCCTTGGAAGAATTTCCGTCCGGAGTGTGCACTCTTGTGTCATTGGAGGAATTGAGTTTTTATAGATGCAAATCGTTGAAGATGATCCCGGAGGGATTAAGGGGTTTCACATGTTTGAAGAAACTTGACATGTGGGAATGTAAGGCCTTGGAAGAATTTCTGTCCGGAGTGTGCACTCTTGTGGCATTAGAGGAATTGAATTTTCGTGGATGCAAATCCTTGAAGATGATCCCGGAGGGACTAGGGGGTTTGACATGTTTGAAGAAACTTGGTATGTGGGAATGCGAGGCCTTGGAAGAATTTACGTGCGGAGTGTGCACTCTTGTGGTATTGGAGGAATTGAATTTTTATGGATGCAAATCCTTGAAAATGATCCGGAGGGACTAGGGGGTTTGACATGTTTGAAGAAACTCTACATGTGGGAATGCGAGGCCTCGGAAGAATTTCCATGAGGAATAAGCACGCTCGTGGCATTGGAGGAATTGGCATTTAATGGATGCAAATCCTTTAGGAAGATCCCGGAAGGATTAAAGGGTTCGGGTCGTTTGTAGAATTGTATATGAGGGAGCACAAGGCCTTGGAAGAATTTCCATCTGGAGTTTGAATGCTTGTGGTGTTGGAAGAACTGGTAGGTTGTTAATGTGAATCTTTGATGAAGAGCTCCAAAGGATCAATGGGTTTGGCACATTTGAAGAAACTCTATATGTTGGAATGCGAGGCCTTGGAGGAATGTCCATCTGGAGTGTGGACGCTTGTGGCGTTGAATGAATTGGTAGATTGTTAATGTGAATCTTTGATGAAGAGCTCCAAAGGATCAATAGGTTTGGCACATTCGAAGAAACTTTGTATTTGGGAATGCAAGGCATTGGAAGAATTTCCATCCTGATTGCGCATGCTCATGGTGTTTGAAGATGTGTATTTTGATGAATGCAATATGTGAAGAAGAGTCATGAAGAATTAAAGGGTTTGATATGTTTGAAGAAACTCTACCGATGGGAATTGTAGGCCTTGGAAGAATATCTATCCGGATTTATACTGTTGATTCCAATAGATGAAGATGTCTCTTCACCAAATGTGCCCTTGAACCTTAGTTGCATGTGTGTGTGTGTGTGTGTGTGTGTGTGTGTGTGTGTGTGCATCATATTTTATTTCTTTAATGTTAATGACTACTTATTTGAGTTTTCAATTTTGTCATAGTTAGTTATTTTGCCATCATAGTCTCCACACTCATAGTTGAATGATGATGGCCAATAATAATGTTTTGGAGCAAGAGGCAATAGCAATGTCAAGTACATAAATCTTGGAATTGCTCTACATGGAACATTATACTATATTTTTCCTTTAGATGTTATTATTATTGCAACATTAATGGAATATAATTTAAAAGTCATTTACTTTGGTGAAAGGTACCTCAAATGATTAGCTTGGTAATGGAGAAAACCCATGATGATGAATCTATATCAAGACTTGTGTGGAGTCATCAATCAAAGTGGCTTCATCATGATTTGAGTGTGTTTATTGGACATTAATTACAAGCCTAACTCAAGACATCCATTTGATAATTGATTGCTCCCAAAACCTCAATTGAAATAGTTGTGGGGCAAAGTTGTACCTTAATCCAACAACCCCAGGGCTGACACTCCCTAAAAATTAGAAACTACGTGTGGGCAAAGATAGGGTCTCTTTAAATGATTGTATCAAATAAATTGACGTGGTTTCAAAATATAATGGGCCTTGCACAATATGTGACTTTGCGTTCAAAATAGATTGTGAAGGTTGTTATAATTTCCATGAAATAAAGTTTATATTATTTCTAAGATAGCATGGTAATAGAAAATTGCAAAAGGGTTATAGTGTAAACTTTCCCCCATTGCGCCCAGAGTGGATGAAAATTTATTGATATAGGAAAAAATGGTTGAAGAATGTCGGATGACGGGTTTAGGTAAGCAACGTTGAGGTCATGGCATTGTATTATGAGAGTTTGGTGTATGCGAATGGTGAGATTGGTTTACAATCCTCAAAATTCCTTGCTTCCAAGCCTAGAAGCAAGATCATTGTAAACTCTTCTCATTTTTGAGGTGGATTTTCCTCAATTTAACGTCTATTATGTCTTCACGTTTTAGATTTTAGATTTTAGATTTCAAGCTTCTCTATTTCTTATGTTTCTCTATCTCCTTGTGATTAGTTCTTATTTATGGTGCTTAGGCTCAATTTTGGGACGCCTTCTCCGAATCCTGGTCGGCCTCAACATCCTTTGAAACCTCACCAATTTCGTTCCAAGTCTCTATAGTTGAACCAAAATCCTAAGTTTTCCAAAGTGGTATTTGGATCCACCTCCAAGTTTTTGTTCTTGCCGTCCTTCTCAAGCTTAGATCTTAAACAAAATTTGTAGAAGAAACTTCTACAAATGTTATCTCTTTGTTTTTTTTGTCTTGTTACTGGTACCTTTTGTCTTATATCTCCATATATTTCCACTTTGAAAATGTTTGGCACCCTTCATATATTAATGTGCATTGGGTTGCAAAAAATGGGATTTACGCTTTCAAGGTTGTGAACAACCCCATGATTTAGTGAAGGTGCATCAAAGCAAGTCTTTACCAGTGTTGTGGTTATTGTGACAACATGTACGTATTTAACATGAATATTAATAATGGTATCTCTCACATAGTTCAACCTTAGTGGCAATCCAAATTGCTTTGTTTTCTTTAATGGCATTATGTAGCTTCAAGTAGAGTATTTGAAACCTCCTTCAAGTATAGTTTGTCATCGGCGGAACTTGACTTTTGGAATAATTGTATTTGTGGAGGGTATATTCTCTAGTTGGAAAAGATGGAAATGACACCTTGACTATGTGGGAAATTGATTATTGGAGAGCAACCAGGTGTCTATGTTCTGGACACCCTTGGTGTGTGTTTGTTTCAAATATTGATAATATTAAGGTTGGGCTAAAGTGTGCATTATCTAGTAAGTTATCTGCCATGTTGTTGATGATTTCTTTGATCCACCACAACCTATTATATAATATCTTTAATTTGATTAAGTTTTTGTGTTTGCTTTCATAGAACGTGCTTCTAATTCTATATGACTTGTTTGTGTAGTTGAGTTGCATTGCATTTGACACCTTTGTTGGAGGGGGTCATTCAATTGTTGAATCATGGATTGGGAGCAGATGTTGCACTTTAATAAAGACGACATTTCATCTCCAGAAACCCTTTCCTATGCTTCTTTTAACTATGTGTCTACAAACACACATTTTTGCTTTGTTTTGTTGACATCTACAAACTATATGTTATAACAGTTCGGTATTGGCACATTTGTTTTTTTGTTCACTGTTTAAGCTTGTGATGGTAATCTTTCCACATGAATAACAATTTTGTAGGATTTCCATCACTCAGCTTGGGGATGTCATTGGTTTATGCTTCCACAAAAAATGCAATTTTTTTGTCCTCTAGAGTGCATATGAATTTTGTGGCTTTATGAAATTGCTTTGAGGCTAAATTGCATTGTAATGAAGTATTAGCTATGCCTTTTGAGATAGTTTTTAAAATAAGCCAAAGTTTGGCTTTGGTAAGACAACCAACTAGAATTGACCATGTGTGGAGGACAATCATAGAGCATTAGACTCTTCCAATTGGCCACTTGTTGATTTATAATAAACATGTGGTATAAGAAAATTACTAATTGCACATATAGGTACAACAAAATGGTCAAATATCAAATTGTGCATATTTTGAAGTACCTAGATGTATAATACAATAAAAATTTGGTACAATATTTGATTTATAATAAATAAATGCACAAGTAGAAAATTACCTAATTGAATGGGTCATTTAATTGCTTTGTGAGCAAGATAATATCCCCAAACAATTATACCGTCATCACATGTGGTCCTATTGTTAAGGTGGAATTTAGGACTATGTTTTAAGAACATGACCTTGGTAAACCAACCTATAAAATCCATACTAGTTGGCCATAGATTGTGAGAATGGCTGGAAATGGCATTTTAATGGTTGACATCAAATATAGCCTTAGTACAACTAGTTGCTAAAGTTGGCACTAGTTGATTTATCTTAAACTGTTTTATTACTGAACACTATGTTTAATAGTGGTAAATATGTGGCCTTAGTAATTAATTGGCTTGGAAATTACTTGTAGGTCCGAAGTCATTATAACGACATTGTGGGTTTTTTACTAGTAGACTGCTTTTATGTCATTATGTGCTAGCTAGTCATGACATGGACAAAGGGCAAAAACACGTCAAAACAACTAGTTATAATATTTTGTCAGGGTGTCAATCTACGAAGTTGAATTGTTTAGTAAATACCAGGGTTGTCTATTGTGTCGTGACAGAGGGTAATCCCGACATAATGTCGTGCCGTCACGACACGTATCCGTCACGACATTATGATGGATGATGTCTTTATCCTGCCGGACTTGAATTTTACCGAATTTTTTGTGTATTTACATTACCCCATTGCGGACACGTAGGAGTTACGATGTCCACGTGTGATGACATGTCAGCAAAGTAGAGGTAAAGTGGGGAATAAAATTACTAGCTCCCGTCCGCCCTCCCGTCCGCCCCCGTTCCCCGTACCCTAACCCCGCTCCCTTAGCCCATTAACATGTCCCTAACCCGTTCCCTATGTTCCCTCCCGTCCGACCCCCCCGTCCGACCTTTTCCCGTCCTCCCTTTTCCCGTCCGACCCCCCGTCCTCCCTCCCGTTCCCCTCCCCTGTTCCCATCCATCCCGTCCTATCCAAACCTCCTAAACCTGCTCCCATCCCCCGCTCCCCACGTTCCCACACGCTCCCCGCATTCCCCCCCGTCCGCCCCCCCCCCCCCCCCGTTCCCACTTACCTTCCCGTCCTCCCTCCCCGTCCTCCCCCCCGTCTGACCCCTCCCCACCCCGTCCGACCCTTCCCCCCCCCCCCCCCCCCCCCCCCCCCCCCCCCCCCGTCCGACCCTTCCCCCCGCCCGACCCTCACCCCCATCCGACCCCATGTTCCCCCGCGTTCCCACACGTCCGCCCACGCTCCCCACCCGTTCCCCCCGTCCGACCTACACCCTCCTTAGTAATATTTTATTACTTTGATTTTAACAAAATGGTAAACACAATGGCAAAATGGTTTACATGCCAAGGGAAATATGCACATCCACGTTGGCATTTTTTGCCACATAGGACGCCACCTTGGCAAGAAGGTAAGTATTTTACCCACCCTACTAGGTTGACCCTAGTTTGACCCTACGAGGAGCCTATTGTGTCGTGACGGAGGGGTCCGACCCGGCACGACGCATCATGACGGCACGACCCCGTCATGACGTCGCGATAGACAACCCTGTTACCATCAAATGATCTGCATGTATGTTCACTCATTGTTGGTTCCCTTTTGGAACCAACATAAGCCAATATTCATGTTTGATGAACGGCTATCGTAATTCAAGTCAATTGGATCCCTATTTCCACCCCAAGGGCCCAAGGGGTGGACTCTGCATACCACGTACAAACTAACGTGAGTGTAAGAAGAAGTAATATTTGAGGCATTAGCGTACATAATATACACAACGGAGAGAAATTATTTTCTCTATTGTATAAGTTGCGGAACTAAACTAAGTGTAAAGCACATTTACCTACATTGCTCGGTTAGAGAATCAGAAAGCGTGGGAATACACTAATTTAAATTCACTAACTACACTAAAAATGATATTTAGTGTCATATGGTATTTATTGTCACTATGGTAACTTTTCAGATGGCACTTGTTATGAATAACTGAACAAATACTGTCATGGATGATGGGTGAGTTCATTATTGGCCTTCTCTTTGTGAGCAACTACCTTCTCTTTGTGAGCAACTTGTAATGGATGATAGAAATTTGGACGAAAAACCACTTGGTAAGTGAAAGTATTGCAACTCTGTAAATCTGTAATCCCCAAGAATATTTACAAGGAATAACAAATAACAGCAAATAATATTGGGTTAACATTTAGTGTTGGTGACACTAACCCACGGTTTACAATTGGTATCGTCAAGACAATTAGTAATGGTGACACTAAATATCATACTTAGTGTACTTATGAGCAGGAATATGGTAATTCGAATCAACTAGCTACTACTTTAATGACATGGCAATGCATCTGTCACTGAATGGTCACATAGACCCTCCTATGAGTGTCCAGCTGGCAATTCAGTGGATACTAATACTTATTGAATCTTTTGAACATACAACACAGCTTGAATCAAATAGGTTTTGAAAAATGTGAATTATAGAATTTAGCGTGGGCCACAGTAATTTTGCAATGAATTTTAGCACTATGTAATGAACCAGCAGTAGCTCACTTCTCATGCAAAACTGTAGCACTTGAAACATTTACAAAACACTCGGATGATTATATTCTCCATCTGTACATCAAACTTACTTGTATAAACAAGTTTCAGTTCTGAAACCAGAAAGCATGCAGAGCTAGACAATCTTTACATTTTCTTCTTCTGCATCTTCTGTGCCTCTACTTTCTTTGCCATGGTCTCAAAAATACTACCATCAAACATACCACGAATCAACTCCTTGGAAACAAATCCCTCCCTATCTTTCAGCAACAAGTAGGTGATACCCCACTCCAGTTTTTCGGCAGTCCTGTTTTTCAAAACATCAATCTGGTTCAGGAACTTGACCTTGACACAAAATCAGGTTTGCTGTATGTGCATCAAGACTGCAATTGAACATGTAAATATCAAAAGATTAACGGGTAGGCACATGCTCACTTACCAACCGAATGGGTCGTACGCATTGCGATTAGCATTGGTCATTGCATACAATTCATTGAAATGAAGTCGTGATTTGTCAGTCTTAGCATACTTGCTGAAGAGCTCCTCAAACTTTTGAGGCACAAACCTGTTGCAATGACATTTTAGTATAAAGACATGATTGAACATGCACGTTGTAGTTGATTTCAAACATCCTGGAGGATAAAGTGATAGTGGCAACCAAAACAAATGAAAAATTACAGATGAGAACAAAGAATGGTGAATGTATTCGTTCAATATAATTCCATGACCAGAATCTAAACAACACAGTAAACTTCTGAAAGCTCTTACTACATGCTCTATCAAGTGAAAAATGTTACCTCCCCTCCGTATCGTACACTTCAGAGTCACTGCCATGTTTTGCTTTGTGAATATTCTTTATGTAAATTGGAAACATGAGACTCGGAATCCAAGTCTGCACACAAAAAGTACACACCTTCCACTTGTCAAAAAGATAAAACACACTTGCAGCCAAAGCAAAATCATCTGGAATGAATAATATTCAACATTCAGCTCAGTGATCTTTTTTGAGACCATACTAAATTTACATCAGAATCAATGTAGAGCAAATGCATGCTCATGCCCGCCAAGTTCTTGCTTCTTGAATAGTACAATGACAAGGAATTACACAAGGCAAAACATGAAGCTTGCCCTCTAACCAGTCACCTCACCTCCAGGGTAGAATAGCTAAATGCTCCATTGATGATAACCATGGCAAGGAAACTGATGAGCAAGTTAAACCCAATAGCGCGAAATCCTGCAATCACATAATAAATCATCCCACCTTGCCTGTAAGGCTACTGAAATACAATAAAATCATCCAAAAGACTCTAGACATTCTAAAAATTAGCATTCATCTAATGTAACCTCTACAAAGGTTCACCAGACACCGTCTCTGGTGGTGACCCTGACCCTAAGAGAAGCTTTACAACACACTCACATGCCAAATCAAGTAGTCGATCATGCTATCACAAGTCTATTCAATAATTATCAACAATGTCCCACATTTGCTAAGAAATCATCATATACCTTGGAAGGTCTCCCATGGGTAGATAATTCCATCCTTGTTAATATCAAAGAACGCAATGTGCTGCTGGAGCACTGAGTAGCCATTGTTCTTGTAACCTGGGGTTCCATGGGGATGGTCACCGTCCACAGCCTCCAATGCTCGTGGTACGTCTGCATTCATTGACATCACACCAATTTTAATTTGAAGTAGAATTAAATTTACCATCATAGTTGCAGGATCATGATATAAATTATATCCATATTTTCAACAAAAATTCACTTTGGCATACATTCTATGACATACAGTCATGGAGACGACATGCTTGCACAAAGTGGCAAACCAGGTTTTGCAAATATGCACTACTGCAGTCTTGGCTCATAGCAACAGCGCATGAACAAATGTATGACAAATGTACAAATGTCCGTTTTTACAGCGGTTTGGAAAAAAAAAAAGGTTTCTAAATATTGGTATATTTACACAAAACATGCGGTTCACTTGAGCAAAAGACATTATAGCGCGCTAAATGTGTTGCAAATGCCCCTAGGTTTGTAACGCCCATCACCGATGACTTTTGAGGGGTTTTGCAATGAATAGATTTGCATGTATTTCTGGCCACAATCATGCAGCAGTAATATATCGTCGCCCTTGCAATGTCCTTGGATTAACTTAGCTCACATCCAGACATGTCCAGCAATTCGATAACGTTCAACCAATTGTCAAGAAATCCAAATGCGTATCCAGAGACGGAGAATCAGCAAGACATACGTGAACTTACACTTCGCGGATCCAAAACAGAGTCGCATGTATGACTACACCCAACATGCATGTACGTTTTTGCATCAATCATGCAAAAAGTTTCTCATCGATCTTGCAATGTCCCGTTGGATTGGCTTAGCTCATATGCAGACATGTCTAGCAATACGACAACACTCAACCGAAGGTATGCAGAAACAGAGAATTAACAAAATACACGTGAACTTATAATATTTCTCGGATCGAGTACATAGTTCCAGGTATGAATAAACCCAACATCACCCAACGTGCATAAATATTTTTGCAACAACCACGCAACAGTAGTTTCTCATCTTGCTTACAATGTCCTTGGATTAACTTGGCTCATGAGCAGACATGTCCAAAAATTCTGAAATATAACGGAACCACTTGTCAAAAACCCCAAATGGGTATCCAGAGAAACTAGAGAAGAGGAGGACACATGTGAACTTTTCTTACAATCAGGAGATCATCAAGTAACACAGTTCCATGTATAAATCACATGATAATTATCCAGCAAGCATGCAGAGAGACCGAACATTCATCATATTTCCCCCCATTTACTCTCCACAACATTAACCAGATGGAAGAGGAGATTGGAAGGAGATAAGTATAATGATGCATACGAGGCTTGGGGATGCCGAGGCCGCCGGCGCTTACAATCCGCTCATACGTAACTGGCGCCTTGGGCGCCACTGTCTGCAAACTCTCTCTCCCCTGCCCCGTCTCCGCCTGCACACTCGCCATCTCTCTCTCTCTCTCTCTCTCTCTCTCTCTCTCTCTCTCTCAATGACAGCGGTTCAGTAGTAAGCAAGCACACACTCCGTCAATTTCACAGAGCTGAGCAAATTTTATCTCCCAAAGTTCGTGGTGAAGACGAATGATGAAGGTGGGAAAAGTCTTTTTAAGAAACGCGGGGGGGGCGATTGGTGGAGTGGTGACTGCATGCAATGGTTAACGTTGCCAATCCCGTAGCCAGCGCATGATGATCGCATGGATGCGGCTCCCGAGTGCGAGCCGGAGCTCGCCGTGTGGCGGCTACCCAGGAGCGGCACTTGGACACTTTGTGAGCTTCTGTTATGGCCGAGTCAGGTTGGTAAGTTCTTGTTGTCCATTCAGGTGTCGTTCCTACTGGAGTGCTAGTTGTGGTCCCAGATCGGTGTTCATCCAAATGTGGGACGTTCTCATCCAGACCCAATGTTCTGGTCATTTATAAACAGCGATTGCATTAGGTGACCGGTATGAACCGGATGAATGACTCAGTTGCTTTCGCAGTTTGTCATCCACCTCTTCACGCCGGTCCCCGACTCGTCGCTCATCCAAGTGGAGGGCACCTCCAACAACTGAACCTTAAGGCGGGACACCATTGTCCCATAATTCACATGTTAAACCTTGAAGCCTGTGTCGACGTCAAAAATGGTCAATTGAAGGCGATCAAAGCGACATTGAGATTATCTCAACATCTTGTACATGCTATGATGTTTGAAGTTGGTTTTTATTGTCAATCACTCACAACCACAAAACCAATCATCAAGGAGGCTCTGATTTATTTGGGCCACCGGTGTCCTACCATAACGTTCAATTATCTTGCGTTTCCTATCCACACAGATGATGTTTCGTCATAGATTGTGTTTACATTCACGAACAAATCGATTATGACCAATAACCAACTCCATGAGGTGGATGACTCGTCATTTTTGCAACTCGTCATCCACTCTTCTCTCAACGGTTATCTAATTGGTGGTAGTTTCGGACCCACCACCTTTTGGCATTCACACACAAGATATAATTTAAGGGACAAAGAGAATTTGATTTGATGCCAAATTTAAATTCAATAATCGTATTAGTGTGTGTTAGAAAATGGCACGGATTACTCTAATTAGCATGGTTCACTCTGATTGTTTAATCGGAGTGGGATAGCGTGGGTCAAAGACCCTAGGTCTTCCCCTCAAACTTCCTCGAGACTTGTGGCCAACACCTTACATAAAATAAAATAATCACTTTATATCAAAAGTAACATAAATTGAAACATTCACCCACATCTATTCCTAGAAAAGAATTTGATGTGGCCCATGCTAATTTTGACTAAGGATTTGGCATGGGTTGAAAATTACCGTGGCCCACACTAGCTCTCAATATGAGAAATTAGTGTGGGCACTAGAGATAATTGTGGCCAACAATACTAATAGGACTATTTAATGTAGCTTTAAAGATCTCAAATCAGTCTTGTCCAAGTTGTTTGAGATCAATAACAACAAACAAATAGGGGGTCATGTTTTCACATTGGATGGATGAGAGAGGTATGTTCATCTACAATAATTCCGTCTCTCCCTCTCGGGGCACTTTAGACCAAGAGTGTGCTAACACAATTGTTGGTTTGGTATATAGGTGAATTGGGGGAGGGCAAACCAACCCATGCAGTGGTTCCTTGTTGGATGACTGCAACCCTGCCTCCAAGGAACCAATGTACAGGTTGTTTCACCCCAACCGGTGAATTGTAGGGCATAGTATCAATAATTGTGTGAAATAACTTACCCATGGGTATCAAAATTGTAATACTATTTGATGGGTATGTCAAATTGAGAATTTTTTCCCATACCTGATTTATAATGTTGTTCAATACCATTCTTAACCATACCAAAATAGTGCTTGGTATCAATAATCAACATCAATAATGGTATTAAATATGAAGGTGAGCCCTTGGGGGTTGCACCTTTCATAACACGTATGAGTTAACCTTTAATTCAGCCAAGGTTTTGGTTGGGAGTTGGTTGTTTTGCATGTCAAAATGTCCATATTTGTTAAGTTTTGTTGCATGTGTTGGAGTCATTGTGGAGGTTTGTTTGAACTACATTCTATATTCATTCCTTGAGGGTCAAACTCATTAAAAATATATACTTATTGTATGAAAAGTTTTGTGAGAGAGAGAATCATTGTATAGGAGTGTACGTCTCATTCATCCAACATAAAACCATGAAATAATATGCACATGAAAGGTTACTTTTTTAACGTCGATTTGACATTAAAATTAGCTTCAAAAACCCCAAATTATAGTTTACTCAAGGTCATTTTGAAATGAATCGGCAACAAACCTATAGAGGTCCAAGTTTTAATGTTGGATGGATGAGAGGTACGCTTGTATGTGATAATTCCCTCTCACCAAATTTTGTATGCAAAACAACCAACTCCGTGACCAAAACTCTGGTTGAATTACAGGATAACTCCAATCCATGTGAACATTTGAAGAATGCACTTTCCATGGCTTTCGGTTTTTGGTGACTGGGGATTGTGTGGCCTTGAGGCAGTATTGTGCAACAAAGTGGTGAAGTAAGGAAAGTGAGGAAAGTGAAGAAAGGTTCTCTTCGGAAAGGAAGAGGACGAGGGTATGGGAGCCTTAAACCCTAAACCCTAGCCCTAATGCCTAATGCTCTGTTTTCGTCATCGACATTTTGCAAATTCTTGTCGCTATCGCCACCATGCCTCCTTGTGC
This sequence comes from Polytrichum commune, assembly GCA_950295325.1. Taxonomy (NCBI): domain Eukaryota; kingdom Viridiplantae; phylum Streptophyta; class Polytrichopsida; order Polytrichales; family Polytrichaceae; genus Polytrichum; species Polytrichum commune. The sequence goes on from OX485807.1 coordinate 7,289,804, forward strand.
GCTCTTGCAACCCTGCCACTTACGCCTCTCCACGCTCTCCAATCTCTTCTCTTGTAAGTTTGGTCCACATTTTCCTCCTCACCTTTGCTTGTTGTCCTCTGTGGAGGATGTGAACTTAAAATTGTGCCTCACGGTGTTGGATTTTGTGTTGAATTCTGTGCACTAAGTTGTGAATGACAATTTGAATTACAAGTTTCATCTTAACAATGTTTATGTAGTTTGCGTTTGGAAATCTTCCTCTGAAATCTTGAAAATTCTCTCAAGAATGTGGAGTTTTCTGTGGGAACTTTTCTGTGGTGTTTCTCCTTTGTGGTGTATTCAGAATTTGAAAGCTACTGCAGGAAGATTCAGGAAACTTCTAAATTTAGGAGAAATGTTTTGGATATGATTTAGTGCCTGAAGGCATCTGTATGTTTCAAGCTCTGCATTTTGCTGTACAACATTGTATAGTGTAAAGAAACTGCCTGATTTGCCATTCGATGGTTGTATCGGCCGACATTGCACTGTATCGTCAGCAGAACATGAATACGGTTTTCGTTAAAAGCCTTCATTCTATTCATTTACATGGCTCAAAATACAATCCACAACTAATGATGGAATAAATTATAGTTGCAAATACACCAATCATCCTCTGAACATGTTGAATGGCTCTCTTTCAGGTGCAAGAGCTGCAGATCGTCAATGCCTCCTTTACAAGCAGTCAGTGGGCTATAGAAAATTAAGGTCTCATTCCTGTAAGGCCAATAATTGTGGGAGGTACTCTGAAAGAATAAGGTTGAGTGTACTGCGTAACAGCCAATTAGTGGCTCCGATTCCGAATGCCCAACCATTACATACTAGAAATGTTTCTGTTCGAGCTTCCGGAAGTGATGATGAACCGAATGGGACCGAATTGGACCCGCAAGGGGCTGGTGATAAGCTTGTGCTTTGCATCTCCCAGGATGCTGAGGTATGTGTTTCAATATAGTTGCGTGAGCAAGCACTTCAATGTGTTACCTTTCTCCTATATTATCATCACTGATGGTGAGACCACAATATTATGGCTGTTCATCCAGTGCAAGTGGCTCAAATAGTTCATTGAGGCCCCCTTTACAGTAGGGAAGTTGAGAGCTTGAAGGAGATTTGTCATTGGCAGGGAGCTCTTATGCATGCTTGTTCACTCAAATCCACTTTACACTTGAGCTTTTTACCGGGCTTATAATGCTTAGATGGCGCCTTGATGAATTCATTTGGAACGACGACGATAAGCTCTCGGTCAAAGATTATAACCTAACTCATGTCGAGAGCGAGAGCTCTCGTTCAGTGGGCCCCGAGCCAATGGGCTTTTTAGCATTCTTTGGTTTGTCACGAATGCTCTTTTATTTAGTATCCTTCCCCCTTTGAATTCTCACTCTGAGCAGGGCCATTTTACATTCCCCTAAACTATTGCGAGCTTGAATATTGATCAAAAGCTTTGGATGAAAGCTTGTGAACTCCAAGTATGAAACTTTTGAATATTGCAAGTTCGAGCTCTCAACTTGAGTTCTAGTGTAGAATGGGCCCGCGTCTTGAGTTGGCCCAAAGAGGGATTCTCTTGGTCTTGAGGTCTTCATGTTGAGGAGTTTAAGCTCATGTTACGTTAAATGAATTGTTCTCCAAAAGTATTTTGGCACAGTGGGCTTTATTTTCAGACTCTGTTTTGCATTAGATAAGTAGGTTAATTTCCTCGTATGGGAGGCAATAGTCACAAGCGTTGCTGACTATTTGTACATCAGCTCAGTGGCCAGATGGCTTCATCGTGCATTATGTACCACTAGTTAACATGACCTGATGTGTCCAAGACTCATCATAACCACAAGAACCAATTCTTCTGGCCATTGTAGATGAGAATGAAGATTGTAACAGAGATACGTATAGCTCAATGTAGGATTTTCTTGCTTTGAAAATTCAGCAAGTATGTGGCCTGTGGTTTTGGTCCCGGCTCACGCAGTTTGATGCTTATATGATGGTAACATAGGTTTCAGTACTCAGCCTTGTGGCCACAGAGGTTGTGCGGGAAGCCCAACAACGGCATAAGGCTGCCCCTACGGTGTGTTCCAGAGTTACCCTACACTCACCATTGTCATCAAATACTGTTGTCAAATACTGTTGTCAATGTATTTGTCTGTGTTTTTGTTCATATAATTGCAAATTTCTGCAAGTGCATTCAAGTAATCTAGACACAGAGAGATGGTCGCGTACAGAAATGTATTATTTTCCCTTGGTCTCAGCTCAAATGTTCCTATAGGATCAGCATCTCTTGTATCTCTACCTCTTTCTGTGTTTGTTTCTTATTGTCTATGTGTATATAGTATAGGGTATATGGTTCTGAACTGGTTGCTCCACATGAAGCATTATATGTGTTGCAAAGTGCTCGACGTCATCTCGAGATACTCAATCTGTGGTTGTGGGAGGGAAGGCAATTGCAGCACTGGGACGTTCATTAATGGGGACTCTTCTTCTGGGAGCCCTCAAAGGTGATGCAGAAACTGTACAGGTATGGCAAGGGTAAAACCTCTCCTTGCAAAGTTCCACTTTAGACATTAATCTGAAAAGTTTGGGATCTCCTGTGACTCACCTGCTTTCACATCCTTTTATCTTGTTAAATGAAAAGCTACAAAGATAAGTGGCCTAAAATAGGCACCTTCAGCTCTGCACTTCTTCTTCTAGGGTATTAAACATGTGATTAGTACGAGATGATCAGCAAATTCAAATTGAGGCCATAGCCATTTTCCTCATTATTTTTGGAGCTCATGTGAATATTATGAATCTTATTTATTATGAAAGTGAAGAGTCTCTTTCTTTCTAAATGGTCTTATACGTCTCCCCAATTATGTTGACCGTTGAACCTAGTATAGCTAACAAATTCTGAGCATGCAGTCCAATCTGTATAAATGTGTTTTTTTTAAACGTCCACTCTTAGATCCATATCTAACCACATATCACTGAAATATAAGTGCTCAATGAAGATAAGCAACTGAATTAGGCTCACTTACTTTAGAGGATGAATTGTGGTCAGATATGATTCAAGAAGCACAAACACACAGAATGATTATGATGTGGTTTTTTTTAGGCTTATATGGATTTATGTTGCAGGTGACCTTTTTAGGAGATGGTCCATTAGGACAAATGACATCAATATCGTCAGCCGGTAGTTTCGTAAAAGGGTTTGTTGGTAATCCTCTGTGCCAGCCACCCTTGAAGGACAATGGCAGAGTATGATTTACTTGACCATATTTTTATCATCTTGTCATTGATCAATATTACTGGAGGAATTTGATTCTGTATCCTGGCAGGAACTTTCTGGTCCATTCAAATAAGTTCATTTCATTTGCAAACAAACACATATCTAAGACCAAGACATTATCTTTGACTCCCTATATTATTCTCAACAATTTTACGTATGTCAATTGTGTGTATAGCATGCATGCCTGTTGTTTTGTTTTGATTGAAATCAAACTCTATTAAATCTTGCTTCTATCTATTGCTTCTTGCAGCTGGATGTTGGATCAGCTGTTGGATCTGGTGTGCTCAGTGTAGTGCGAAATCATACTGAATGGAAGCAACCTTATACGTAAGTTCCTCCTCCAACCAAAATACTTGACAATGATGTGAACTTGATTGTGCAGATCATATATTGTATGTAAGCTAGTTCTCCTTAATAACTATTTAGAAACAATAGTTTGAAACAGGGGTTGAATTCATCATTGCCATATGTACTGATGAATATATGTAGTGTAAGACAGATGTTGCAAGCATGAGAGGTATAATGCAAGAGTCGCTTTTGTTGTAAGTCATTGACATTCACTTTATTCATCAACATGGTGATGACCTACAGAGGAACAATACCTATTTATTCTGGTGAAGTTGCTGAAGACATTGCACACTATCTAGCAGATAGTGAGCAGGTAAGCCTCTTCTAAGTTGACTTCGTTGCAGAATTTCCTTGTTCAGAACACACAAGATGATTAAGTATCCTCCAATGTTTGATATAAAAATTAGAGTCACCAACTCAAGATGAAGGTTGAACAATCTGGGGACGATTTGGCTATGATTAATCGTACTAAAAGTTTTTCATTAGGTCATCAATGCAAGCTTTGTTCTCAATAATTTTTATGCTTATATGCAAAAAAAATTATGTGTTGATGCAAATCTTGTATGGAGTCTAAAGGGAAAAGATACTCTTGTCATGTCCTTGTGATACACTCACCTCTATCTCAGAAGTGCTTGTAAGTTTGCCTCTGTCATGGTTTGTGTGCTTGTAAGTTTTTTCCACAGAATTAACTAAAACTACCCAATTGTACTTCAGATGAACACTGCTTTGGGACTAGGTGTGGCATTTGACCGAGCATCAGGAATCAGGTTTGCAGGAGGATTTTTAGTGCAGGTAAACCTTGTCCTCGTGTGTCATACTTGGAACATTCATAAAAATGGTGTTTGGAAGCTTTGTTTCCTACTGAAGTGTGAGTGTCCATGATGTATGACTACTTACATAATGTGTGCAATTTTTATGCAGGTGCTGCCATTTTGCTCAGAGGAGACAGTAGCTAAGCTGGAAGAAAACATCTTGAAAATGCAACCTATTTCAGAAGCACCAAGTGATCTGAAGGCGTCAGACATAGTGGAAGCATTACTTGATGGGATTGGAGTGGGGGATTACAATGAAACGGTACATCTATTTTCCAGACTGCTTTAAGGATGTTGCTTTTATGTTTATGAGGAACAGCTGATGGTTGCAAAACATGTCCCGAAATACACTCAATATGGCTAAGAGTATTTGTTGCATTCAAGTTAAGATTGTTTGTGCTTTCAAACAAGAAAATCTCCTTTACTGGAAAATATTAAGAAATACTAAATCTTAGGGCCACTTTACACTATGTCCAAGAGCTGTGACCATCAACTGATTGCTATTTTGTTCCCATCCTATTGTTGTAGACTGTTCTACACATTAAGTTATAATAAATCAAGGGCTCTGAGAGTTTGAAATGTCATGATCTCCTGGTTTTGTGTTAGACCCAGTCTTTGAGGTGAACTTGATGCAAAAGCCGGTAGATCATGAATTTTTATCATTGCATGCCATATAGGAGGACTTCATGTAGGTGTTACATCCATTCAAACTTCCTTGGTCCCTTGGGCCTTCAAGCTCTAGTGTAAAGTGCCTTTAGTACTTGCTTTGTGGGCGCAGACATGAAGTGCAGTTAGATAGGCGTGTATTGTAAGAGCTTGTATCATTTACAGACTTAAAGAGTAATCATTCCAAGTTCCGCCAAATATATTGAATTAGAACCCTGGAAAGGAGGATATGTTGCAAAATGTGACGGATCACTAATTTTTGAGTACATATGTGAGTTGGGTTTTGCAGGTAGTTCCCAGGTATGGTCCATGTGGAGTAGAGCAGCTTAAGCCACGAATGATGCGTGCAATTGCCTCATTGGGGCAGTCAGATGTCCAGAAGATTCTGGAAGAACAAGGTCAGTGATTAAAGTGACCTTCCTGTTTTCTCTTTTTTGATTTGCCTTGAGAACCTCTGGAGTCGCAAAAACTGGCCAGGTTTATTCAGTTGGAGCTGCTCACACCAGCTTTGTAGGCCCCCTTTACACTAGAGGTGAAGTTGAGAGCTTGAACTTGCAATGAACTTGTAGGCCCCCATTTCATGATTTTGATAGTTGGAGTTGACAAGCTTGCATCCAAAGCTCAAATTATTGAGAGCTTGAATTCACCAATCCTCTTGAAACCTCTCAATACTTTGACCAAGTGTAGTGTGGCCATGCTCAAAGTGAGATATCAAGGGAGCAATGTTACTAAACAAAGGAGCATTCATGACAACCCAAAGAATGTTTGGAAGCCCCGTGGCTTGGGGCCCACAAATTGAGGGGTCAAACTCTTGACATTTTTAATCTACCTTATGGAGGTAGCTTAAGATTTTGACTGAGAGCTTGTTGTAGTTGTCTCACCGGGCACCATCTAAGCGTTGTAAGCCCAGTAAAAAGTTGAAGCTCTGAAGTTGAAAGTTGAAGTGGAAAGTGGACTTGAGTGAGCAACCGTTCATAAATGGCTCCTTCATGCTAATGAGAAGGCTCGTTTCTTCAAGCTCTCAATCTCTATAGTGTGAAGGAGGGCCTCAATCTTTGTGCCTTTTTAAAAGTGCAACCCAGATAATGAAATATAATCCATCCATTCAATCAGAAGTTTTGTTATCTTGGCTCTAATTTCAAAATAATTTCGACTTTTACTTCCAACTCTGATCCTGGTTAGGAAGTCACCTTCCCCTTGGGTAGTCATGGTATGTGTGTTGTCAACAGTTTGACAATCGATTGGAGAAATAACAATGTGATTTGCATTTTGATCTCCATAGTCTTTTAATGCTAACGAAATCTTCATTTCTCACCAGCTGTAATTTGTGTCTGCAGGTTCTGTAGAAGTTAGGTGTGAATTTTGTTGTGACGTGGTTCAGTTTCGAGAGGCGGACTTGGAACAGGTTTTGCAGTCAACAACCTAGGCACTCATTCATTTACCATTTTTAGTGTAGAGATCCTTTCTTATCAAGAAATAATTGGACAGCTTTATGTAATTATGAATCACATCATTGTCTCACTAAAGTTCTTCACTTCTCTAATGGATATGTTGACATTGAACTGAAGATGTATTGTTGCACAAAGAACTTGCATGGAGATTGTCTCTTAGGTTACACTGATATGGTATGTACTGTGGGCCACACTTTTGAGCCTATTTCCACTGATAATACTGTGCATGCAAACTATTTATGAACCTACAATTTTTAACAGCAGAGATCCACGTTTTAGGTTACATGATTCCCATCGGAATGAAGATGGTGTGCAAGTGAAAGACTTCCAACCTAGTGGAAGGAGGTGGGTATATCAGGTAGGCATGACAAGCAAACTACAGTTGCACACTATTTTTCTATTGTGATAGTGTATACTCATGGTTATATTGTGGTGCAAATCCAAAGAGCATAAACTCACTTTGTAAGAAAACATTTAGAATTGACATGGAGGTTTTTCTCGAAAGAAAATGCAGCTTATCTCAATAGTCACTATGTCCAAACAACTGAGAGTTATGAGGTGATCTTGGTGTCTTTGGAAAGAGCACGAGAAGCTACAAGTTAGATTGTTTGGCAGTGGAAAAAGACCAAGATTTGAAGGAGATATCATACATTGTTTCTTGGACCTCTAATATTATAGTGTAGGTTGGTAAATAGTGTGCACCCAAAGTATTTTCTCCAATGAGGTTTTTTGTAGGTACCTTGTTAATGATGGGCCCACAATATTTACCATAATTAACATAGTTGTTTTGAGTTCTTGAAACCCCTTTGCAATATGACCCCAAGATAATCAATGTCAACCCTCACCGACCTACACCAACCAATTATTGTGAGGGGAGAACTATTGTAGGATCGACAGAAGTATTGTAGGCGACAAGAACTTACAAAATTTAATGAAGTTCAATGTGTCTATTGAATCTTAATACTATATCATGAATTTTTAGGTGAAGGGAGAAAAGTTTAATAGGGGAAAGAGGGACCTCACAAGACAAGTATGGGAAAACCCCACAAGACAAACATGGGGACAAAGAAGGGACACTTTAAAAGGGGGGCTTTGCAAGCTATATGCAATAGATAGCATGGTGGTGAGGTTGTCTCCCCATTGTTCCCCGTCTTTCCGGAAAGGTGGGGAGTCATGTGTCATGTGTACGGGTGTAAAGGGCCTAAACAACATGGGTCCATCCTAGTTCATTTATGAAATCTATCAAGTAACTACCTAGTTCATGTTGGTGCAACATGTTGGTGCAGGTTGATATGGCCCGTGTGAGATTGGTGTGGGTTGGTGTGGCCTTGGGGAAATAAATTGCATCTCCAACTTCCAACCTTATTTTTAGTGATTTTGTTTATCCTAATCCTCGTTTGATTGGGAGTTGATGGTCATGCACATTGTTTAGGCTCTCGAAATTGTCAAGTGGTCCTAAAAGTGGTTTGTTCAACATGATGGGTGGTCATGTTTGTCATGATTTGGGCGAACCAACCCATACCCTCATTCCTTGTTGGATGCCTTAACCCTTGCCTCCAAGGAACCAATGTACGGGTTGGTTCACCCGGCCTATTTGTCATGGAATATGGTTGCAATATTTTCACCCCTTCAACACTGCCAAACCTTGTATAATAATGAAATTTCAAGTACCATGTAACTTATAATTGAAGTTCTTACAAGACCACACAAGTTACAACATTGTGATGCTACAAATACCATCTTATGACACTAAATGGTTATGTTATGGTTATAACAAGCCTAAGTTAAAGTTACAACTATAATGGATTATAATGAATAATGTGTTACCTAATTAGTGTCGATGACAAATCACATCATGTTTAAACTCATTGCTTGACAATGCCATTACACAATTATAATACATTACAAATACCATGACATCTAATATATTTATTTGGCAGGTACATTAATTCCATGAGGGGTGCACTCAATGTTGGTTCCTTTCACCTATACCTAAGCTTATATTGCAATGTGCAACTTTCTTATAGCAGATTTAGTTGAATGGATTATCGTATAAACAAATCAGCACAAGTAAGAAATTGGGGATCATGTATCTTACATTTGGAAAATAACACACTATATATGTACATAGATATTTCACAATAAGAATAAGAACGTATACTTATAACATGACATCGCAAGTTAAATATAATGTTGAGCTGGCATGCATGAAACCCAGCATGTAGAGCGTGCTTTTGCCATATCAAGCACTTCCAATTACTAATGTTGGAATCCAAACCTTGGCGTCCGTTAGTTAGTGCACATCTTCATCCATCTCACATCCTTCATTCTTCATCCTTCTGCTTGGGAAGCGACAAGCATTGGAGAGTTGTAGGCTTGTAGCTACTGTAGGAAGCCAGCTATGGAACCCTAGGATGCAAATCCCCACGCCTCGAGGCGATGGCAGATCACCGATAGAATTGGAAGCTCGATTTGGCATCCTGTCGGACGCTCTTCACGTGATTCCAGTCCAATTCGAATGGTGTAGGATGGTGGTGTAACGACGGAGATGAGATGGAGGAGGACAGGGAGCGAGCTGAGCTCTTGCGGGAGATTTCGGAGCTTCTGCTGTCCGGGGGTTACTTCAGAGCTCAAATCTCAACTCTCTCCCCCTTTGATATGCTCACCGGGGGATTGGCCTGGTCGATTACAGCCAGCAACGTGGACGTGGATTTCGATGTGCTTTATGATGACGATGCAACCCTTGGCTACAAGATGTAAGAACCTGCCTCTATCCTCTGCGTTTGTAGCTACAGGGAAGGACATGGAAACATCAGACGATCTTTTCTTTTTCTGTACGCAAACAGAGTCGGTTGAAGCGTAATGACATGAATTGATTTCTAAAGAATTGGAAAGGATGAAGACTGTTTGAAGGAAGATCACATCTTATACATCCAAACGTTCTACGATCTTTTCTCTAAGGTACAGGAATTGCTTGAGGCGTAATGGCATGAAATTGGATTCGGAAGAATTGAAAAGGATTGAGAATTTTTGAAGGAAGATTACATATTGTATGCCTTTTGTGAAACTGTATAAATAGTAAATTTCAGCGCTTGTCTATTGTATCCGGTACGTGTTGCCGTCCATAGATCAAATCACGGGGGAAGCTTTATAACAGATTCTTGGATTATCTATCATAATATGTCAAGCTTATCAGCAGCTTCGAGCACATTGTCTCGATTACCGTTTCTTAGGTGTGAGAGCTCTGGTGTGCAGAAAGGTAGGGGAGGCTATTGAGGAAGCTTTACAACGCATGGGGTGTCCTTACCCTCTCCAGGCACATCAGATCCAGGGGCTCGATTACCCCGCTGTTCTTTTGGTGGTGCAATGGCTAGTGAAAAGGGTGTTAGCGACCAGAGAAGAATCTGGAGACCAGGTATGTAAGGTTTAAGGTTTTTAAGGGTCTAAGGTTTAAGCAGTTTCTTCTGAATGGAGGTTTCGGTGGCGGAAATGTACTGCGGTGATGGTACTGGTGCTGTTTCCTGCTTGGGAGGATCTGTTTTCCATCCTTTAGGTTTCCTTGTGAAAGATAGGCTTGTACAAGAGATAATGGAGGGCAATGACAATCAAGGCGAGGGATCTGATAGTAGAGGTTGTGATTCAATTGCAGTTAAGAAAATACTCATTGTGGAAGTTTCAACAACATTATGCGCTCCCTGGAGAAGTTCCTGCCGTTGGTGAGCTGTCAACAAGACAGTTTGATTCTGAATTGCATCTACAGGCCAAGTATGTCTTCATCACTTGCATACTACTCAAACAAACATTTCTATGTGATATTTGCAGATCCTACTCAAATTTTGACATAACCTCCGCTGATGATTGGTGTGATCAAAATTTGAGAGATGTTACTTTGGATTTCAAACACTCTTTTTGTTCACACAAAATCACAATCTTGAGATGATCTGTCTTTCTGGACCTTCCGAACCAACCATGGTGGAAAAGAATTGGTGTACTTGGTATTTGATTGTTCACCATCTTGCAGATCAAAGTCTCAGTTGCCCTTGTTTAGCACATTGTGGTAATTCAAGGGGCAAATCTTGACTATGGTGGTAAATGCAACTTTTGGAATTTCTTAGACCCCCTAATTTGCCTAGTAATATTCTGAGATTGGCGTCTGAGGCTCTGGGATTGAAGAAACACACTTGCTTTCGGAAGACTAATTTATGAAATTATTTGGATTTCTTTGAATATCTCTTGAAATTCATGAACTTCCCTCCCTTTTCATCCAAAAATTTAAAATTTATTTTGGCGCACACTTTGTCTAACAAGCAAATCATATAATCATCCAATAAAGCATGCACCTTCCTTAATATATAGTTTGTATACTTCATTCATCTCTCTGGGCTCTAGTTGTAGACCTTGTGTAGTCTATCATTCTTGAACCTGAAATCTCTATCATTATACAGTTGTTGATTAGTGTTGCTTGTGGTGTATGCAGTGATGGCTTGGCTGACCTCCAGCTTGAGGATGCCAATAATCTTGGTGGAAAAGTTCAAGAGAGTGAACCAATCTCAATTGAGCAACAGGCATAGTCTAACTTCCCTCTTGTCATTGATCCAATTTATGTGGTTTCTTTTTTTCAGGTGTCCTCCCATGTCTGTAGTGGAGATCTCTGTGACCAATTGCAATTGTAGCTTTCCAGAACCAGTATATCTTGATAATTTACCTTACTGGTATATCTTGTCAGTTTGTTATTGGTAAGCTGGGTTTGTTGTTTGATTTGTTGCTCTGGGCAAGTAGGGTATGACTACTTGTCACTGGAAAGATTCTCTTACAACATTCTTCTTCACTTGAGTTCTCTTTTGATTATCCAAGTTGTAAGAAACATGGACACTGTATTTCTGATATGATGCAGACTGCAGCCCTTGAGAAGCAGGTAGAGTTCCAGAAAGCCAGGCTGGAATCTTTGCAATCGCAAAGAGATTCTGCTCTGGAAGCTGCTGAACAAGTGAACCAGTTGGTTAAGAAAGAGGTGCCTCTTGCTTTCCTGTGCAGGGTTGTTTGGCCTTACATGTTACCTCAAAGAGGAGGATTGGATTTTGTATAGCTCTTTGAAATATCCATGTGCATAACCTTTTTCTCTGTTTTTAAAGCAGCTTCAATGGTATCATCAAATTGATCACATTATTCTACTAAATCACTATCAACCAGAGATGCTAATCTGTTTCTGTTCAAAAGCTTGATATATCATTGAGTTTAGCTTGACAAGTGTGCTGGGTGCACATGGCCCCCTTTTAGGAAGGCAGGAGGAGCGTTGGGCAGAGATTGTTGCAGAGAGAGCAGAGCTACAGCAAGCTGTGAATGCCGCCGGTGCGGGGTCACTGGTCCAGGATTTGATAACCTTGTTGGATCAATCTATGGTATGTCAAAAGAGATCTATCTGGTCCTTAGATCCACACCTAACCACAAACCACTTAACTGTTAGTGCCTGATTAAGATAAACAACCGATAGAGCTGCTTACCTTGTTCATTAATGTTACACCTCCTGCTCAGGCTGCCAGCTTATTTGTCAGTTACACTAACTGCAAATTTCTATAGTGACTTAATGTAGTCAAGTTCACTGAGCAATCTTGAGCAAATACTTTCACATTGGTTTTAAATGCTCTCGTTCATTCTTGTGTATCCCTTCTAATGAGGCTTGTTGTCAGAATTTTGAACGTGTGGAAGCTGAGTTTCGATCAAGTTGCAAAAAGAGAAGGGCAGAGCTCATAGCTCGGATCAAGCAACTTCAAGATCCAGCTCAGTCTCTTGAACAGGACATAGAACAACGAGCAGAAGTTGAGGCTATGTATGAGGCTGAATCTCAAAAACTGAGATCTGCTCGAAAAGTAAGAACTCTTCGTCTCTCACAGGTTGCTGGAACCAGGCTTAAATCAACCTAGTCTGTTGAATTGTTTGCCTTCTATTACATCAATGGTTTTGGGCTGCTATAGAAAATTTCGAAATAATGCCCCAAGTGTTTCCTTTTACCAATGTTTCTGCTGCCCTGAAGGGGTGTTTGTTGAAGACTCTCATCAATTTGAAAAGTAGTGAGACCTTTAATCTAACTCCATCTGCCTAATTCTTTGGTGTTTGCAGGAGCTGGCTGAAAAATGCCGAGAAGTTGCTTTGTTGCAGAGGCAGGTGGATGATGTTCCTGCTCAGTCTGAGCTTATCCAGTAAGTCTGATTGAACACTGATGTATGATTCACCTTGTGTGCTTGTCAACAGTTACATCCTTTGGGGGTCATGCTGAATCTAGTGTTGACATAGAAGGTTTTTGTGCTGCTATTTTTGATGTTGTTTGGTCAATAACTGTCTTGTTACATTGATGTAGAAATAATATATGCAACTGGCAAGGAACTCCTCATGAGCCATGCTAAAAAATTTGATGCTTGTAAGGATGTCAGAGACTTCAACTTTTTTGTATCCTTAAAATGTGAGCCTGTGTGGTTACGTGCAGGTATGAGCGTCGATTTGTAGAGCTTTATCTGCATATACAGGTCTGTTTCACTCCACATTCATCTTGTTTTGAAACTGTCAGAAAATGTTTGATGCTATGCTTAATTTCTGTTTCGTGCATGTATGTGCTTATGGTATACATGTAAGGTGGTATCATAAGCATTCTTTCAAATTCCACTTGGTGGGCCCAAAGGACACACTTAACCTAGTTGTTTTAATTTGGTTGAAGAATTGAGGTATTTTCTTTCTTATGTTTGGATGCAAACATTGACTGTTTTGTTGGTACATCACAGAGGAAGCTAAGGGAAACAAGAAAATATTTTGCAACATATAACGCGCTTGCTGAGGCTCATGAACTTACTATGAAAGAGACCTCTCTACTGAACTCCATTCATTCTCAGGTTTGTGCATTCCAGAAAATAAGAAGGTTACTGAGGGTGTTCTATTTCTTCTTTACAACATAGTGCTGCAATGTAGTTTATACATGTGATATAAGGGTCTGGACCAACATGAGATTGACACATGGCAGAATTTGAAGGGAGAATAATAATTTTTGTCAGAATATAGAGCCTGGATGTTACTCTGCTACCCTGCTACTGTGTTTGAAGTAACATACTATGTAGTTTGTTCAAGGGTGGTATCTGAATTATGTCGTCATCTATATTTTAATTTAGTGACTATTTGTTTTGTAAATTTTTGCAACCCCATTGAAAGTCACGTGGGAACTAGATGGGTGTTCTAGGGGTAGTTTCTGGCTTGTTCTTATATAACTGACCTGAATGAAAATGATAAATTTTCTGCATCTCAGTTTGAGGCAGCTATGATGACCACCGGGGGGCGTGTGAAATTTGTGGATTCGATGGATGGCATTGTGAAGGGTGTAAAGCAGGTAAGATTTCCACAATTTCATTCACTGCTATTTATTTACTAGAACTTTGAGGACCTAAAGGACCAAGGAAGCTTGAATGGACGAAAAACCTACATTAAGTTCTACATGGCATGCAATGGATTATGTTTCATGGTCTACTGAATTTTATGTCAAGCCAACCCCAAAGAGGTGGGTCCAACACAAAACCAGGAGACCATGACACTTCAAAATCTCACAACCCTTGATTGTAGAAGGGCCTGCATGAATAGGGTGGTAATGAATTAGCATTGGGTTCAGAGCCCAGTTACATATGTCCTTGCACTGCACTTGGAAATTTGGGATTGGGTTTTGTGTGGTCATGGGCCTTCATGGTACGACCTTCGGAGGCGATTTAGGGGCCTTCACAATTTCATGGTCACGGCCCTTGGCCATAGTGTAAGATGGCCCTAAATTCCGCGAGTACCTTGTACCAGTAAAGCCATCTTCTTGGATTTCTGGTGCTACCTTTTGCAAAGCTTGCAGGTTTACTATGTTCACTGGGTTGTTGACACTGCACTAAATAGGCCTATTAGTCTGGGCCATCTTCTTTTTCAACCCACACCAGATCTATAGTTTTAAAATAATGTGGGCCACATTAACAAGGTGAATGTTATATTTTATAGTGTTTCTAGGAAATTGATTTGGGCGAATATTGTAATATATACTACTTTTGATGGAAGGTGACTATTTTCCTTATGTGAAGTGTTGATTGGAAGTCTCAAGGATGACTGAGGGCAAGACCCAGGGTCTTTGACCCATGTTATTTCGACTCCAACTAGACAATTAGAGTGGCCCACATCAAATGTTTCCACACGAATTTTCCACCTACACTAATAGGACTATTTAGTGTAGTTACCATGTCTAAGCTTAAGAGGTGTCTGCATGATCCTCTCTATGTTGTTTGGTGTCATACAGAAATTGGGGAAGATGGAGAAGCGGTTCCAAGCAGAGAAGGACACATACTCTATGTTGAAAGAGAAGCACGTGGCTTGTGTTGCTGCCCAACGGAACTATTTCTCTCTTCTCAAACTCTTCCAAGTAAGCTCTTCATTGACATCTTCAATTAGGCGGATCTCAAGAGAATATGGTAGTCCATGCAACCTTGGTGTATTCTTCAACCTCGGAAACAACAAAGTGGGTTAAATATATTTTCAATCTTCTAAAGTACATCAAGTATAACTTGAATCTAATACTTGTTGGGGGCTTGTATAAACTATTGGGTGGGCCGTAGGATGTATACTGGTGTCTTTAAGGGAACTTAATGCATGGCCAAACAAAGTAGCAATTCTTGCATTTACACCCAGTGTCCCACTGAGAAGTTGCTCACTTAGGATAGCTGTATATTAGGGTCCAGGCCTACGAAACTTGGGCGTCCGAAACACCCCTTCAATTGACCTTACTTTCAGACTCAAGGTTGGACCCCAGCTTAAAGACTTGTGTCTCAAACTAGGAATATTTTCAGGAGTGGAGACCGCCAAGATTTGACTCAAGATTAGTGTCGCTTCATTTTTCTATACCTTGGACCCAGACCCTAATGTAAACTCCTTGGGTCCAGAAATTTGCTCTCCACCAATAGGATCGCTCAATTCTGGAGTTTTTTTAATCTTGGACCTTAGTGTAAACCTCCTCGGGTCCATAAATTTGCTCTTGACCAATAGGATCCACTCGACTCTGGAGTTTCTTGGGTCTTGGGCCCTAGTGTGAAGCCCCTGGGGTCCAGAAATTTGCTCTCCACCAATGGGGTCGCTTGATTCTGGAGTTTCTTTGGTCTTGGACCCTAGTGTAAACCCACCCTCACATCATAGTATGACAATGATGAGTAGAGAAGGTGACGTTTGCCATGACTCTTGAGAGTGGGTAGCTCACATCCAACCTTGAATATTTGAGCAAACCTTATTTTTTCTCTGTTTCTGTGTCAGATGCTTATGGTTTTCCTCCTGGATTGCAGGAAGAATGTGCACGCAGTGAGAAATTGCGATCTGCACTGGAGCCGTTTGCTACCAAGGACATCCCTTCGTCTCCACTGGCACTGGCACTGACACCGACACTGGAACCTTTAGAACTGGAACCTCGGCAACAGTCTTTTGTACCACCACTGTGAATGACTGACCGCATGCATGCAACGTTAATTGTTTTATAGTCCTTTAGGAGATCATCCCTTCAGTGTATGATCATTTGTGCACTCTCTGTTTGTGGGAACTTGCAATAAAAGAAAAAGCCCTTTACAGATGCTTAAGTCTCCATTGTGTTTGTTGCTTTTTCAAGGGAGGGACAGTAATGGTGTCTGCTAGAATCTGACAACAGGATTGGTCAATGCACCAAAGAACAGTTTCAGAATGAAATGACTACCACTGAGACATAAGTGGCTTTTATCTCTTTAGTGGTCAAGCTGCCTACCTTCATTTGACAAATGATCAGGTTAAATGTAAAGACAGATCTGCCCCACACGGTAGAGATGACGGAGTGCACCTTTGGGAAACTGTTCAATTCATGTGAGTGGGGTAGGCTTTAGTCTGCTCCAAGATGGGAGACCTCTCATCTTTCCAGGATGTCAATCTCGAGTAGCAACATCTTTGACATAACTAGTGATCATTGAACTAATATGGCCTACTTCCTTGCATGAGGCAGGAAGGTGGAACACCTTGAAATTGTTGAGAATTTTATTTTACAATCTGGAAGCTTCCAAGCAGACACTCCTCTTTAGTAGACCTTGAGAGTGAGAAGTTTATAAAAGGCTATATAAGAACTTGGAAAATTGAATCAGAGGAAGTATATAGTTCTTCTGGAGCACTTTTCTGGGATGTGATGCATCCTCTCTGATATTACAGGCTAAACGCAATTAGGTGCATCCAGGATGTGGAGGTTAGGTAATGTAGCTCATAGATGGTTTTTTTGTGAACTGAATCGTTGTCCTATGCCCAATCCACTAAAACTTGACTGTGTCAGTAAAATGATGCACAGCTGGACCTTTTTGAGGTTGTGTGGGACTGTACAAGGTCAAACTGCATCCCTGTGAAATTGCAGATTTGGACTTGCACCATTTGTGCAAATCTGTTTCAAGCAGATTCGGATTTTGACAAAGCTGCTAATCCTTGACATCGGCAACGCCTCCTTTTGTGATCTGGAAGATGTGAGATCAAGTTAAGGGCAACAGTGTAAGGGCAGCGATAATATCAATATCAAATTCAATTTAGCGACCATGGAGAACCGACCCCGGGTGACGTGGGTGCAAAAGCAGATAAATTTTCCGGAAAGAAATATAGAAGTACGAGGATATAGCTTCGTCGTCTGGCAAATTCGGTGCATCGAACACTTTGCAGATTCGCTGTTCAGCCTTCCCCTTCCTCAGCATCAATCGGACTGTCGAGGCGTGGGCTAATACATGACCGCCGGCAGGCTTCTTCGGGTCAGCCACGAACGTTCCTCCTCCAGGATCAGCTATGACTGAATAACGTCAACATGACAAAACATTAAAAAAATTGTGGCCACTCCATAAATATGTGTACAAAGGCTACATACAAAAGCCAACCTTGGAACATCTTTGCCCACCTAAACGATGGTTTCTCGTATTATCCTGTGTTCTCTGGTAACAACTCCGAGACATGAGTGCAAAAGAATTAGCTAGAATTGACATGGATGTGACAACTACTTCCCTTGTTAACGCTAACGATGAAGAACGACTTCATCCGAGTACAAAACTCAGGTGTATAAAAGTACAACTGACCGTGGTTCGTCATGAAGACTGCAACATTGAACTCCTCAGCCATTTTAACCAGCTTTGAAAGCATTTGAGCCAGTTTTTGCTGTAGTACAGCCAACAGATCCAGATCCAGACCAAACACAAAGTTGGCACGAAAAAATCCACAACATAAGGAGATCGTACATCTTTAAGATAGAGGACATAGCCGACGGTACTATGTCATGATGTACTAAGCATTCCGTCTAGCAATGTAACAAGTTCAACAAATTATTTTAAGTAAATGCTTCAAAAATGAACTGAAAAGAATTGGAGTTATAAACATTCCTCCTGATTTAAGGCACTTTTGAAGAATAACCCTCAGAACTACATGATATGCCAAGATTTTTGTAAGGCTGCAATCACTGCGAAGAGGTAAATTACCTGCCGATCAGCCAGCTCTCCACGTCCAGTGAAGTCTACTCGGAAAAGAGCCATGATCGAATCAACGATCTGTTTCATGGCGTGTTATAATTACAATTTCGTAACTAATTTTCGAAGTGCCTACCACTGGTTCTAACTTTGGCGTCATTGAATGTAGAATCTACAGATGTACAGGATGCAATTCCTGCTATACTAGTTTTTCTAGAAATCGTTATTCGATTGTTCAAGCCATTTTCTGACAGGGAATGCGGCACTCCTAGATGAGAATGGCTGCAAGCATGCCGAAGCTGGTGGATGCCAGTGTAAGTTTCCTGAGCTTACTAGAAATTTAGAACACTTCAGAAAAAAAATATAGATTCTTTTGAGGGCAGGAAGTTTGGAAGATACCGCAAGAGAGCACTTACAACTAATCGGAACGGTTCTTCGGCCATCCTGCAGGACAGACCGCCGAGCAATGTGAACTGGTGCTCATGAGTGTACGCGCGAGCATATACAATCTGCCACAATTGCCACGACAGAGTTTAATCCGCTACAAAATCATAAGATGGAAGAATCCTATCTGAAGGACACTAGTTAAAGTGGACAGTCTTCCTAATTTTCATAATGGCGATGTTCTATATCATAGAATTCTTGCACAAAATAAGTTACCAGAGATCATCATCTAAAATATAGCGATAAAATATAGCGGTACAATTTCTCCATCTGCAACGCAATTTTAGAAATGAATAGGCTCGCTCATTCTTCTTCTCTGGGACTTACATTGTCGAGTACAGCAGTGTAATCAAGTCCAAAACGCTCCGCAATCGGAAGGAGGCGGTCAGGTCGGCTGTGTCATGTGATTAATTCTTACTTCTCTTTTACTTAGAATCCAACCATGGTAAGTCGACATGCAAATGATAACTTAATGCTTGCAGCGGCATAATGAAGTGATAATAGGTTGCAGGTTGAAGCGACTCGATGAGCAGAATTGTCACCGTTCAATAACTTGAAGAATATATAACTAGTGCATTTTGAATGAGTTAATGTCACCTTACTGCGCACTATAATTTCAACTCTGCGACAATTTAAGCGTCCGCTGAGAGAAAGTATCGTGTTTGTCACATTATAGTGCAGAGTAAGGTGACATCAACTTAGTCAAAGCGATTAGTTGTACAAGACAATTTCTATTCACGGGTGAGGAAATTTATCCTTGGCAGACTTACAATGTTCCTTCAGTGTCAATGTATGCCACTTTCCCGTTTCCCCCTCCCATACTGAAAGGAAGCTGCTGTGTGTGAGTCCAACATTAGTAACTGATGCTGTAAATGTAGAACGGGTCAAATCGCTCACATCATCGAAAGAAATGCACAAGAGTGGAAGGGAGAGGAAAGGAGAATATAGTGTCAACGATGAACTCTTTTTCAGATTCCAACATGCGTGGTAAAGGTTTGCATAATCAATGTGAAGCGGATCCGATAAAGAACTATCGGATTATTCGACAGGACTATTCGTCAAAGGAATTAATAAAAGAACCTGCGTTGATACGCAAAGTGTATGCGCCAACTGAGTCTTTCCGGTCCTGCATCACCAATCCAGAACCTGTTAATTTTGTGTCAAGGTTCACACGATTTACACAATCGATTTCTAGTAGCAATACGTCAAGAGTAACCAACCTGAACTCGCCAAACACCTCTGTGAGTGACATGGTTTCAACACCGCCTTCACGGAAAACAACGAGTCATGTTAGCGATGTTATGTTTCGAATGGAAGAAAGCGATGTAAATTGCTTAGGAGAAGATCAATCTTAAACTTTATAGGAAATATAGAAGTTGAAGTAAATCGCTTAGGAGAAGATTGATCTTAAACTAGGAGTCGGAGACTCTGTAGAATAATTTAAACCTCCAAGAAGCACGTCGAGCGCCTGACATCCGGTTGTGATGCGTACAACTGTCTTTCGCTGTAAGTGCAAACACAAAACCGCCTCAATCTTTGTGACGAAGAGTACATAACGATAATTAAAGAATCGCTATATATTTAAATTCGAGTATTTACAGATGCTTTTACTACAGTCTAGATTTAGAGCTCAGAAGTGCTTCATCGCGTCTTACTTTTAGAAGGAGATCGCTTCCTGTGCAATATCCAGTTCGCTGCGAGCAATTTCGTTAGTCAGAGACAGTTTTATGAAAATAATAAACAAAAATGTGCGCAGTGCAATTCTTCACTCAGACTGATGAATGTTCAACAGGACGATCGATTTAGCTTTCTTAATGGACTCTGAAACTAAGAGTAGGCTTGTAAATTTGTTACCACAATTCTTCCTGCAGCATCCCATATCTTTTCAACTTTTGCGTCTGACAAGCCCTTTATGTTCGACAAAGCCTGCAAATAACATATGTATTTGTCAACTATGGTTAGCTGTAAGTGCAAGGATTGCTCACCGGAAAATCAAGAAATCTAAAAAATCCTTATGTTTCCTTGTCGAAAGAGAATAGCCGAATCTGGAAAGGTTCAGGAGATCTGCCTTTTTGGTGTTCATCATCAAGCCATTGCAGGTGAAGATGCCAGCATCTTGTAACTTCTTGAGATCTCCCGCGTTGATTCCTTGCGCAATCACTGTGCAACAAAATAGAAGCAGGTTATGAGTAACTGGGCTTGGAATGGTTGTAGATCATGACACAAGGTTAGGATTTAAACGGAAATAGATGTAAAAAGTAAATTTCTCAATGAACGCCACAAGCAGTGAGTTGAAAGTCCTCCTGTGAGCAACAGTCGGCAGGATAAACTAAGTCCAGTAAATTTTGTCGACTACATCCTGACTAGAACAAGATATTATAAATCTGACGTTTGTCAATGACGTCGAAATGTTCCTCTTCCTCTGCATCGAGGTCAACACGGTCCTCGTCTTTCTCCCTGCAGGACAAAGAGAACATATTAAACATATTACAGATGACTATTTACTATAACATTATGACTCCATGTATTCCATGAGTATCTACACATTTCAACAGATATTACTTCAAATTTTATGATAAAAAAGCTGACAAACATATTTGAATTCGCAGGATGCTCGTTGGACACGAAATAATTTTGGAATCCCCAAGCATAATCCAAGCGAGAACTGTTTAAAGATCTCAGCAACAGAGCTATATGGAGGAGTTCCAGCGTACATTTGATAACTTGTTTTCGACATGAAAATGAGATCCTTCTGCTGGTCGCTCTGATTCTAAACCGTGGAAGAAGAGTCTCAGCAGACACATTTCAGACCGAATGCCCACGACGACAGCCTCTACATGGCTTTGGTGCAAAGATTGTCTGTACAGATATGTTCATCCATTTAATTTCATCCGACAATTTTCATCTAGATTTAAAGTTATCTTCCCTCTCCTTCACACAAACAACTCACAATGAGTGTGTCAGGACTCTACAAAAAGGAACCACCAATATATAGAAGGATAATTATTTTTCAACCCATACAACCAACACAAACCATAAGGATTTCTAAGAAGATTAACAACCTCTAGTAGGCCTTTCATAAGAAATACCATAAGTCGCACGTGTTTGGTGGGCCATCGTACCATAAGCGAGATGTTCTCAAATAGGTATTTGAGATGCCCAACGTCATTTATTTTCAATTGAAATTTCCAAAGTATGTTATTCAAATTTGTATTGATCTAAATCATTTGCTAAGACATGTGGAGAAATCTTTAGGGAATGTGGGGAATAATTAAGCAAGATACTCAAATTCATGTAGCACAATCAAGTAGTACCTACTACGCAAGGAAAATTACACTCTAATCTCCATAACATCACGCTTGTGGCAACCAAAGTGCACATGATATTAAGGAGTATTGTAGTCTTAACATGGATGCGTGGTAAAAGTGAACTAGTGTAGCATGTGACATTATGGAATAACACAAAGTCAACACTGCAATAATGACAATGATTACAACGTGATGCATACAAGCATGTAGTTTGAATTCTTTGGTGATTTATTTTAATGTCAAAACCCATGATATATGGGAGAAAAACATGACACTATGGAGCAAGATTTAGACTAAGAAAATTTGTTTCCTAGGGTTTTGGGATATATTTGTTCATTATACACTCTAAACTCCGTAATACCAACATCCTTAATGGCACTCCTCTTATCACATTGTAGAATGTTGTGTTGATGTCAGAAAGACATAATGATAATCATGTGCACGTGATGTTAACATTGAAAAGGCACATCAAATGTCCATTGCAACATCAAATCTTGTCAATTTTAGACTTCAAATGTCACATTTTCATTGCATTATCAATTTGCATGCAAATCCAAATCACTATTCATCCACATTTTGAAACAACAAAGCATCCACCTTTCAAAACAAAGGATAATGCAATATCATCTATGATACTTAAGGCAAGAATCTAAATATACAATGTTCCATTGGTAGTAAGACTTCTTCACTATAAAATGCTGACAACTTTAATAATATAATTAATGGTGTTGTTCGCTTTTTCAATTTGTTTATATATGACCTCAGGGACCTTCCCACATTGCCCATTATGAAAAAGAAACCACTATTTAGTAGGATAATTTGTCAACCATGGGACCTTCCACAACTTGTTTCGATTGTTTAAACTAGTATTTAAGAAACTTAAGCCGAAAGGCCCATTCACAACCCTCTTTCAATGCATGTCAAATGCAAAATCGCCCTTTAAAACACTTTTTTTCAGAGCCTTTAACATAGTTATGCACAGGTCCTTCACAAGAGTGTCACAGTGAAGACCAACAAATAAAAGTGTCCTTCACAATTTCATCATGACATAATGAGAGTAAATTGTCGCATTCAAGGGTATCTAAATGTAGTCATTTATTTATAGAGTAGGCTACAGTCCACCCTCGATAAATGTTACACTTATAAACGTTAACTCATTATATTTGTTAACAAAATCGTACTCCCCTCATATTGCTAACTAGAATGTTAACTATGTTAAATGTTAACAATAATTTACTCCCCTCTTTGTTAATTTGCCACTTATAAATGTTAACCTACGAAATACATCCAATACTGTGTGATGACATCCATTACATTGACTCACAACCTTTCAAAGTGGCAAAAGCCACCAAATTTGACTTTTGTGATCAAATTATTCATCTAGACTATATTGATTCTTATTTTGTTTCATAAAAATAAAATATTTATTTGATACACATATTTTATATATGATAATTTTGCAAAACTCTCCCTCCATAATTGTAATGAATTTATATTTGTTAAGCATTCAAAAAGCTCTCTTTATAACTGTTACAATGTTAACTCACTATAAATGTTAGGAAAATTTTACTCCAGAGGGTGGACTGTAGTACTTTGTAGCTTGGAAAACAGGTTCAAGAATCTGCAGATATTCTGGCTGGATTGACTCAGATGATGGCCAACCGGTCGTATAAGTGGAGGAAACGCCATCCTATTCATCCACATCAAGGTTCTTTGAAGGTATCAAATATTTGTCATCGATGCACAACATTGCTTGTTGTCAAATAAATCTCAAGAGTATTTAGAAGAAATTCATTTGGAGCTAATAAACTCTCTGTATTTTTATGCTCCTGACAAAGCAAATAGCAACCATTCTTCCGGTGATCAACAAAATTTCAGCAATTTTCAGCAGCCGAAAAGTGAACCTCCTCATAGTGATTTGGCATGTTGCATTGAACCCAAAAATTCCAATCTAATTAGATCACTTTGCCACAGATTAGCTCAGCAATCAAGAAGATCTTGTTCAAACATCAAAATCCATACATCTCTACATGGTGAGAATTGCAATCCTCAGCTAACAGCTAATTTGATCGTACTTTGAATGACAGATTCTAGACTGGCCTCATCGCTAATCGTAGAAGATTAATGAAAAAACAAAATTTCACAAACTCTCACGCTGATGACCTGTGTACCTGTAATATAGCAAATCAAAATATGTGCCTGGAATTCCACATGAGGTCCACATGTCGAGAGGATAATATTTGAATCCTGGAGGCAGTATTTTAGTATAGTTTGTTCCGCAAGGATGACAAGGGGGCACTCGCTGGTGATGGACAAATAAGAACCAACTATGTAAAATGAAAAGAGAAAGAAAACGCATGCCAGTAGATGTGTAGAATACAGTTCTGCTTTTTGCTGACAAGTGGCATTGTCGAAGTAGCTCCACCTTTATTTTTTCCCATTCAACACATGTTTGAAAAGAAGATGAATGGGTTTGTCACCGGACTAGAAAGAGAATCAATACAAGGATTGCCATCGCCAGAATCACCAAGATCAAACATGTCTGTCAATGTCCACACAACCCAGACTGATTAGTCAGTGACTTCATATAAGCTTGAGAGCAGAGAAAAAAACCAGGCAAGGGCCTTGGTAATATCAACAGTATCAGATTCAATGATCTTGTGGTGCAAGACCTCCCACTAGAGGCTCAACCCTCAGGAAGATCTCCATTTAGGATTCCTCTATATGTTTTCAGGATACAAGGTCAAAGGGGCTCAATGTACGACCTATATACAAAATAATTACAAGCCCTCACCAAATCTTGAAATCCTAAAAAATTAATATTTATGGGTTCAAAAGTTTAGTCAATCCATTATCCTTTTTCCAGGGGAAAAAAAAAATGTACTTATTATACTGATGATCAAACTGCAAAGTATGTATTTGCATCCAAGGGCACACAACCTATTTGTTTCAACCCTAATCTTCAATAACACTACGGTATTCAACCAATTTAAAAAGTGCACTGGAAGAATTAAATTAGCTTTAGATAAGGCCCAATTTACATATGTTGAGATTAGCTTATAAGGGAAGTATGTAGCTCAAATACACATTTTTGTATAGTGGCAGGGGGGAGGGTTTACAATGGTTGTCCCGGACTTTTGGCTTGTGGCTGCCTTCACAAGCTGTCGATTAGCCTGTTCAGTTGCAGCTTCAGCACCCGAGACATTAGAGTCAATGTCATCTGCTTCCACAAACACAATACAATGAACTCACAAATAAGTCAGGCAGCTCAAAACAAAAGCTCTAAAGTCCATGCAAAACTTAAAAGAACTATAGGAGTAATTCTAACAAATCAGTTTGGTTGCACCACGTACCAATCATGTAACCTTGTTCATGCACAAGAACAGCCAAATCCTTGAAAATCTCATTTACTTCACCAATTTGTGTATGGATTTCTCGAATTCCTTGCTCTCTCTCCTCAATCACCGCCTCATTGTAGACTGTTTCATTCTCTAACTGGATAAATTCCTGTCTGCACACATACATGACATTTTCCATGAGGAGCCACGATAGATAGGCACAACCCAGAAATTATACCAAAGTAAGATTGTTAGCCCTCATTGTTAGCAACAGTGAGTACTGATTACCTAGGTGGTGCACATGCTAGAGTCTGTTCCCATCTTAAAATGGTATTCCCAACAAATGTTGGTTACTTTGATGTTCATTTTGCATCGCTTAGCTTCTTTCACTGCTGTGAGGAACACCTTAACAAACATCTGCTATGTAATAAGAGCACTTGCAATTGTGCCCAAACAATGCGAAAGATTGAAAAGCTCCAGAATTTGAAGTTCTTAGATAATTGTCCTTACTGCCTTTGAGAGGCGTAGGCTGATCGTTGCTCCTGGCTCTCCTCTGGCACCAACTTTGAATCAGCCAAATTTTGGCTGCACACACTCAAGCACATTATATAAGTCTCCAAGAAAAAGATGTAACCTTTTGTTAAAAACAATATGGACATGGATACCTGCATGGTTTGAATAGGACCAGCCACCACGAACATTTCCACTTGAGAACAACAGAATTGGATATCTATGTCTTCATTAGATATTTGCAGCCAAATGTCAACTACATGGTGCAACTTCGACCTACATGAATCAGACACCAGCATACTAATGCAGTTACACTATGGTACTTGAGTGAATATATTGAATTACAAAAGAGATGAATAGTATACCTGGTAGGTGCTGCAGCTGCTGGGACAAACGGAGCATACATTTTTTCCCGTTCTTGGGAAATTTTTTGAGCATTTTGAAACTCTACCAGCACTGATTGGAAATCCTTGGCAAGCTTTGCATCACTCACTTTCTTGGTGGCCTGTGATACAAAAATGTTCCTCAGAAACTATGCTATTTGTTACTAATTAATTCAAATTATGGAAAACCAGAACATTGAAAAGAATCCAACAAGCAATAAATATCTTGAAAATTGATCCTAAGACCTAATGTCATCCAATCTATCAAAATCTCTTCAGAAGAAAGTTCGAGGTTGAAGAGGACTCACATTGGCAGGTTTATTGTGGTCATGGTCACTGGCTGCCTTCAGCTTTGACCCTGTCTCCTTTGCGAGTTGCCCTATTTGCTGCCGTGTCTTGTGCCTGTAAGATAATAGAATATATTGCATACCGCCCAATAAAAAACATGTTCTTGCAACCACTTGCGTTTCAAATCACTTGTGATTAGATTGCTCCTTCAATTCCTAGATAAACCAAGACCAACAATCCGACCATCCCACGTTATGTACCAGTCACAGGTCTGGTACTTGACGTGAACACCTCTTGTGAAATACTGAAGGTTCAATAAGAAACTCATGGTAGTGTATGGCTTCACAAATAAACATTAACCAGCCTGTCAGTCCCGGGAAACATTGCAACCTGACCTAATAAAGTTGGAAGCACTTATTAATCCGTGCTTCAGCTAGGTTACTACATCCTCACCCAGTCCAACGGTGAAACAGGTGCCTCAAAACCTTCAAGAACAACTACCACAACACAACAAGCAATGTATGAATCCCTTTCCCCTTCTAAAGCCCTCTTTGCACTACAGCTCAAGTTGAGAGCTCAAAGAAAGGAGCCTCTCGTTGGCAAAAAGCAGCCTCTTATGCATGCTTGTTCACTCAAATCCACTATATGCTTGAGCTTTTAACTTAAGAGCTTCAACTTTTTACCGGGCCTACAATCCTTCGATGGCCCCTTGATGGATCCCATGCGGAACAACTACAACAAGATCTTGCTCAATTTTACAAGCTCTCAGTCAAGAACCCTAAGGATTGTCAAGAGCTTAAGCTCTCATTTTATGGGCCCGAAGCTAAAGGGCTCTCAAGCATTCTTTGGCTTGTCGTGGATGCTCCTTGGTATATCACATCGAGAATAGCCACTTTACACTTGCTGAGACTACTGAGAGCTTAAAGATCAATGAAGCTCTCAATTTTTTGAGCATTGGATGAAAGCTTGTCATCTTCAAGTATCAAACTTCCGAAACCTATTGCAAGTCCAAGATCTCAGCTTGACCTTTACTGTAAAGGGGCTTAGATAGAAACAAGGAATCTAGGTTTGCACAATCAAATTCGGTGTCAAGGAGGCTTACAGCTTTTCTCGCAGAGCAGGGGTGTCTTTGGCAGTGCCAAGGGAACCAACAAGGCGCTTGAAGCTGGAAACCGCAGTGTTAATCTGGAACACTCCCAATGCAAGTTCTTGTGTGGAGTCTTGCGGTCGGCGGCGACCCTGAGGAACACCGCCAGCCTCCAGATCCAAGAAACTCATTGCTCCTCACTGCTTCTCTCCTTGTTTTCAAAAGGTTTTCACCTTGTTTTCAAAGATCGCCAGTCACTCCCTCTTCAAATGTTCGGCGTTGCACACTTTATTAGCAACAGGTGCACTTCTTCCAAGAAGATATTGTTCTGCTCCCTCTTCTTTTCATAAACGCATGTGTAGGCGTAGGACACACTTGCACATAACCATCATCTGTACAGGCTCCGTAACAAGCTGCAAATCCCCTGCTCTCCAAACCACACAGCCTTGCCATGCAATCCCTTCACTCTTCTCCAATTTTTACAAATCAACATAGCCCTGCAATAACAACAACGAGGCGCTCTTATCCCGTAAGGTAGATGATGTTAAAACCAACACCCTAAAATCTTGCACAATAGGTACATCTAATTCAGAGAGTGTCCACCACCGTATCATCAGGCTCCCGTGTTCGATTTGAGTCATCTACTAATATATTTTGAACCCATATAGCTTTTGCACATGAAATTCAAATAAGACATTCTGGGTGCATTCGAAATCCCTGTCCGTCGCTAAGAAGAATCATTTGAATTTTTTTGAATCTAATGATGATATCCATGCTCAGCGCGCTTAGAGTGACGTTTTTAGCTCCATCTACCTAGTCAAAATCCAGTCGAAGGCGTCGAATTCTTCTCGAAAACTCTGGGGCGCTATTCCAACCTCCTGTGTATGTTCATAGAGAAATCGGACAATATCTTCACATGAGGCCACACACATTATTTACACGATCATCCATCTTGCAATCGCAAAGTTAACCAGAGGAACCCTAATCTTCCACTTCAAAACGATGACAAGATCATCGAACCAACTGTACAACAAAGATCTCCGAATTCGACAACACTAACCCTTTCCAACCGGGATAATCGAAAATCGGATCCTCAAACGATGATCCGCATCCCAAACCTGTAAAGAACACATCCATGCATCCCAGTCCCTTTTTTGCCGGCTACTAGTAGCCACTTTGCTACGGTGGAGTGAATTGATTCCCACACATATTTAAAAAATTGGACTTTTGCCTTGTAAGGTGCCACCTGCACTCTTTGTGGACATGCATGAGGTGGTGCCAACTAGCTTCACATGGGTGGGTGGAGTCGTTTAAAAACCGGGACTTGTCTAACCTTCATTATTAGGAGTAGCCAGTGCGTTTCATTATGAGCAGTGGATGGAGCCCATCTTCCCATCCAAGGGCTCATGTCACCTAGGATTTAGTTGGGTCAGGTGATATAGTCGACACACCGGGGGTCCACCCAGCCAACCCAGCCGATGCGGGCCACCTTGCGGAGCTAGTGTTGCCCATCTAGGGCGGATGGGACAAGTTCCCATCCAGCACCAGCTCACCAACGTGATCAGGCCAGATAACGGCATCCCATGCACCATGATAGCTACTCAAGCTCCCTGGTGGGCCCATTGGTTGAAAGTGCATGAAAAAAGTTTCAACATGTAAAGTAGGCTTTCCTCTTAGAAAAACATACACAAGGAATAAAAAAGTCATGTTTCAACACCTTTCTTTGCCAGGGCTCTAAGGGGTTCATGGTGTCTATGTAAACTCATTCATTGTGAAGATGAAAACGCGAAGAATCATATTTTAGCTTGTAATTAATTATTTTAAGACGAGTTGACTCCTAAAGTAGAGTAAGAGACCAAATTAATCTAGAGGAGTCAAATTGGAATGAATTGGCCCTCAGTCTTGTAAAGGAATTTTTTTTACTAGAACCCCTTCATCCATGATGGAATCGATGAGGTTACATGAAGTAGGGCTCAGATTCATGACTTTTATATGCAACCTTAAATATTTATCTTTTCCCAATTAATTTGTGTGTTGGAGCAGAGAGCCTCGTGTTCACCTCAAGCTTCCAACATGTGGAGTTTGAACATAGGGTAATCACATTAGGGCCCAAGACCTAAACTCCTAAAGTCAACCAATCCTATTGGTTGACAGCAACCCTTTTTTTTTAGGCGAAAAATTGCCAGAAAATGATAAATTAAAGGACACGGTGGCACCTGTGTGTTAATAATTGGGAGGGAATGATGAGGAAATCGCCAAATAACATCCATCATCAGCCCTCATTAGGCCAAATCCCCGCAGCTGTAGCATGATTGCTAGCCAGTTGCCACCCACCAAATCCGATTCCATGTAAAAGTCCCTCGCCACCTCCCGCCACGAAAACGTCCATGTCTTGCCGCCTTCCATCCCCTTATTTCAGCTCCCTCACCCCTTACCGTTACTGTACTCTTTAGGGCTCGCCAACATCCTCCGCGTTCATCGCAGTCCGTCGCTCTCCTTCACTCGCCTTCTTCGACTTTCATCACTCCCTGTCCTTGCCATTTACTTCCCTTAGATTGATTGCGCGTCGCCAACTCTAAACTCCTAATGCTACTTCTTCACTTTGCTTCAATGTCTCACCCCTTGCACATCACATCATCTTGAAACCCCGCTACAATTTCGTTTGTGAATTGAATTGTTGAACAATCAGTGTTTGTGAATTGAATTGTTGCAATGGAGTGGGCTTTGGATTGCGCTGCAATGGACATTGTTGTTTTTTCTGTAGGGTCAGTATATAGTGTCGACACTGAATTCTTTGATGCACAACCAATGCTTTGTATGCTTACATGTGTTCTTGTTCATTTCTGTGTTTGCACATTGTGGCTGTGGATTTACTTGCATGAATTGGGTTTACTTGCATCAATTCAAGGTTTAGGGTTAGGCTGTGGGCCAATTGGGTTTACTTCCATCAGACAGGGAGGTCCACATTGTGGTTGTGAGTTCACCTGTGGGTTTTGGGTTTTGGGTTTTGGGTTTTGTGGATCCGTGGGTTTTGGGTTTTGGGTTTTTGGTTGTGCGTAGATTGTTGCATACCCTTGGTCGAAGGGGAGATGATCGCGGCCGAGGGAGGTGATCGCGGCTTACACTTCGTCGAAGGGGAGGTGATCGCAGCATACACTTCGTCGAAGGGGAGGTGATCGCGGCATACGGACGGTCGAAGGAGAGGTAACCAGCTTCGAGGGAGGTGATCGCGTCAGCCGAAGGAGGTGGATCGTTGCGGCCGTGGGAGGTCATCATGGACGGTCCTACAGAGACTCCTCTTGCAAGAACCAATGCGTCTTCGCACCCACGGAAGAAACAGTGCACCGAGGCGAAGCGTGCAAGTGCGCTTAGCGCAAAAGCGGAGAGAGGCAGGGTGAAGAACCTGCATCGCCAAAACACGATGCTTTATTATGCATCGTCCCGCAACCAGGCTTCTGCGAGGCCCTTGGAGGTTGGTGGCGTGCCGCTCCCGAGCTCTGCACTCGGATTTGCTGGGAGCAACGGCTCCGCACCTGGGCAGACGGCACCTGCTGCAATCCCTGCCGTGGAGGTACCTGTGGGGGACTCCGCCGCTGTTGCAGGGAGTCCAGCTTCCGAATCTGATGCTCGCCACCACGAAGGATACGGACGGCATGCGGACTGCATCGTCATTTCGAGCACATCAGAGGATGGGGGTGCGGAGATGACCAACGATCTCCAAGAGGTAAGTGTCTCTGATGATGATTATGATGAGGATCTTGATAGTATAGCACCTAAGAAAAAACCGAAAAAAAATTATGACCTCACCCGAAAATTTCAATTGGAGTGGGCGTGTAAGCTTCCCTGGGCAGAGGGAATTTTAACTAACAATGGTAGACTTCACATGGTGAAGTGCACAGTGTGCTCTACCATGGAGAAGTCGGATAGACTGATGCAACCCAAGTGGGATACCCTAAAGAAACACGAGGGTAGGCGCAAGGCAACCAGAAACATGCCTGCATATAATGTAAAAAAAGGTGAGTGGTATATGGCTAAAGACTCTAAGCACAAGAAGAATATGGCACTGTTCAATGCTAGGGCTCCTGATACTGTGTTGCAGCAGCTGAATCAATCGAACAGGCTAGAAAGGGAAAAAAAGAAGGTCCAATTCGCAACCCTGTTCCAAATTCTAAAAGATGGTCGTCCTATGCTGGAATACGAAAGTAGGGCAGCCCTGTATGAATTCCTAAATGTGCCAAATTTCCCTAGAATGCATTGGTCAGACAATTCTGGATGGACTATGGCTGAGTGCATGTATGCAGAAGTTAGGACAGCCATTTCTAGAGTCCTTGTGGGTGCTAATTATGTGGCACTCACCTGTGATGAAGTGAGTACCATTGACAATGGGTCATGGATTTCTATACATGCATATGTGGTTCAGAATTGGAGTCGTATTCCTTTTCTCATCTCACTTGAGAGGGTTGTTGAAGGAGGTGGCTCAAATAACCTAACACAGGTCATCATAGATGCCTTGACGGGTGCTGCAAAAATTGAGAGGCCTGCATTGTCCAAAACCTTGTTGTGCTTCGGGGCAGACGGTGTGAGCACTTTCCAAGGTGCAAAAACAGGCATCACTCAACAAATTCAGAGTAAGTATGCTCCATTCGCACTTGGTGTGCATTGCATGGCCCATCGTTGCAACCTGGCCTTCAAAACATTGTCTCAGCTCGACATCATGAACCGCATTGAGGGTTTGTTGAAAAGCTCTCATGCTTACTTCAAGCATTCGCCGAAGAGGCATTTGGAGTTTGTTAAATTGGCTGAACTCATGGAAACGATGGGGCTGAAACTTTTGAAAAATGTCAAGACAAGATGGGTCTCCCTAATTGAACCTTTAAGACGTATACTACAAGAATACAGGGTTCTTCTAGCAAAGATGAAGGCGGACAGTGTCTCCAAGGAGAAATTTGCTCAGGTAATCTGCTGTAATTTGCTGCTGGTTTAGATGCATTGTGGGTTCAGGTTAATTTGCATCTGCATTTGTATTTGTGGGTTCAGGTTAATTTGCATCTGCATTTGTATTTGTGGGTTCAGGTTAATTTGCATTTGTGGGTGCAGGTTAATTTGCATTTGCTGGTGGTTTATGTACATTGCTGGTTTTGATGCAAGTTAGGTTGGGTTCACTTGATGCTGGTTTTGATGCAAGTTAGCTAAGGGTTGTGGGACTGTGCTGCAGGATGTCCTGGACCTGCTCTGTGATCCGACCTGCCTATTGGGAATGGCAGCTCTGCTTCCACTAATCGAGGCCCTGGATTCGCTGATCACCTTCTCCCAGAAACGCGATGTATTCATCTGCGATTTCATTGGTGCTGTGAAGGTGTGTGAGGGGCAGTTGTATACTTTGTACAATTGCCACTCGCAAGCATTTACGACCGACGAATTCTTCGTGTTCAAGGGCATTGTGGAAGGCACCCATGCCCACATTCACACAAGATGGGTGCAGAATGATCCCGAGAATCCAAATATGTTTGATTTGAACTCTGATGCAGAGCACCTAGCATTTGTAGTGAATGGCAGCAACATGTATGCCAAACGTGCCAATGAGGAGACGGGCAGAATGGAGCCCATCACACGTGAAGCATTTGCTTCAATTGTAAATGACGTGAAGAAACAATGCTCAGGTTTCTACCCTAAACCCTTATGATATGTTTATGTCAATGTTTAGTCATTATATATTACCCTAAACCCTTTACTAACTTGGTTGCACATTGTGATCATGTGGCAGGGGCTGCCGCCTAGCTCATACAAGAGCTCCAACGCCGGTTCCCTGAACATGCAATTCTGGATGCACTCGGCATATGCTACCCACAATACTGGTTGCAGAAAGATGCAGAGATCACATTCTCGAAGCACCTTGACGTTCTGAAAAATTGGTATTGCAATACCAAGGTGCTTGGAAGTGGGGTTGACAAGGAAATCATACCTGGCATCCTTGACAGGTGGTCCTTGGATTCTCAGCAAGGGTACTTCAAGATTGCAATGAAGAGTAACGCCCCTGCTGCCATGGAACCTCCTTACGACCTCAATCCCGTCACACGAATATGGCGGACCATATCTGCCTCTAGGGTCCTTGCACATGGTTTTCCAGAATATCTTAAGCTTGTAGAAATCGCGTTGGTCCATGTCATTGGAAGTGTGGAAGACGAGCATGTATTCTCGTCCGTCTCTTTTTTGAAGAGCAAACTCTGCAACTCCCTTGACCCCCACCTTGGACTAGTAGTTGGCATGTATAGCCAAAATTTGTACACCTTGCAGAATTTTCCTTATGATGCTGTCTTCGACAGTTGGACCAATGCTGCACCTGTCAATGGCCGCTATGGCCTTTCTGCGTAGAATGCTCAAAAGCATGAATGAACTCAGATTGTGAAGCCACATAACTTGAAGCTCGAACTTCCACATTCTTGCAGAAGTTGCACTTGTTTTGTGCATTGCAGACCTTGTGTGCTAATTATGTGCAGGTTTTGTTGCAGATGGCTGCATGGAGAACTCCAGCCACATAAGTTTTGGGGTTGCATTATAATTGTTGGTGTATATAAATCTTATACTCATTTTAGCATCGGAGTGTGTGTTTGTGTGTTGTTTTGCAGGTTGATGGATGGAATTTTGCGATTTTGCCTCACTCCATCCCATTTATTAACACACACCGTATCGGCATGGCATCCCATTTTTTACATATTGTTGTATAAATTTGAACTCATTGCAGCATCGGAGTGTGTGTTTGTGTGTTGTTTTGCAGGTAGGGAAGACGTGAAGATTGATAGTGGAAGCCGCATTGCACTTCAACATATAGATTTAGAGGCCATATGAACATATGTTATAGCATTTACTCGCCATATGACCACTGAAATAACATGGAATTGCCATTTTACTAGGCATGAACTTCTAGGAAAAGCCAAAATACCTTAGTGCTGGGCAAATTGTCGCCCAAATTTTACTATATTTCAATAAAGATCATCGCCAACATTTTTCCATAATTTTCTCCATATTGTTTGTGCAAGTAGCCACATGTATGCAATTTTGTGAGCATTGTTGCCAAAAAAAAGCTTCAAATTCAACATAATCGCCACTATTGAAAAATGTAATGCTTGTTCTATAGCCAGATGATCAAGTTCAAAAAAAACAAAAAAAAAAGGCTGGTTGACAGAATTATTTTTTTGGACCCAAGAACTTCATGCTAGGGTCCGAGTTCAAAGTATGTAGGAATGATGTGACATTCCCACCAAAAAGAGAGACACTTGAATCTAATAAGGAAAATTGAATATGTTTTCAAAATTGGACAATTTAGTTAACTCGCTTCTCTTTATGAATCCTTTAATACACTTTTGATATATGCAACTTTCATGAGCTACATAGTGAACCATGGGTATATATTTGAATTTATTATATTGAAATATGATGAAGAAATATATATCAATTTTTGGTATATATATAAAATCAATTGATAAACAATGAAGAAATAAGATAGACATCTTTAAATTAGTATCATGATTATGTTCGTATTTGCAATTCTAATGCTCTAGAATCCTACTATGGTGATGAATTTTTGTTCTTTCTTGCTCAGCTAGGAATTAAGTGAGAATAGGCCAGGATATGACCCAAAATTATTATTTCAGCATGTATGAATAGACTATGGCCTTGAGATCATAAAGTAAGAATGAGGAAAGTTGTAAACCAATTTTTTGATTTAATCAATTCAATTTTTGAATTTGAAGATTTTTGTTGTTAGAGTCCTCATACTTAACCTTGAGTTAGGCAAAAAACACTCATATTAATACTAACTAATAAAAGGACTAGTAAGTGTTAAAAGGTACAAATAGATTGTGGACAAGAGGTTAGTGGATGGACTATAAATATGTGAAAAATGTGCGAGAAGGATTGGAATCTGACCATGGATAGGTGCAACCTTTAGGGTTGTCTCTCTTACCATAGATAAGGGGAGATCATAGTCAGGTGGGGGACGAGAAACTCAGGAAGGGTGGTGGAAGAATTGAAACTCCCTATCAGGAAGAGAGAAGACGATTATTTTGGTGATACATTTTGGTTAAGGATCATCGTCTATAATTTAAAGTTTTGGGTGTGAAGCCCTGATTGATCAAAGATGTTGTGTGTAATTTCCATGTGTTTGTGACAATTGTCTAACTGAAGTTCCCTATTCATATGCTCGAGAAGATAGTGAGTGTGTGTATCAAGTTGTTTATGTGCCATAGACTTGATGATGTGATCAGGGTGGGGAGCTTTGTGTTAAGACTATAGTCTTGTTGGATTAAATCTTTGTGATGAAGTAATATGACTAATGAAGAAATGAGAGATGGTTGAATGGAGACATCTTGAATTGTCCAAGCGAGTAATCTTAGGGCCGGTTTACACTACGGTGGAGAAGTCCACCGGTCATGAAAAAATGGGCGTTTCTTAATTGTGATTGGTCGAAAATGCAACTCTTGACCGGTGGGTGTTTACACTAGGTGAAGAAAACAATGGTGGTGAACTTTTCTCATGGATGATAAAATGACATGGCCACCTACATGGCGGCACTTTTTGGAGTTGGGCTTCTCCGGAGGAAGAGTTTCTTGTCCGGCCTCAAGAGGCCGGACAAGAAACTCGTCCTCCGGAGAAGCCCAACTCAATAAAAAATTAATTTTCAAAAACAGATCTGGACCGTAGATTTCAGATTTGGTTTTTTTCAAAACCTAAGGTGTTGGCAAGCAACTCTCTCTCTCTCTCTCTCTCTCTCTACTTTGTTTTTACTTTGCCATACATAAATTACTGAGCTCAGTAAACGTAAACTTTAAAGGGTAAGTACCCTAAGGTTAAAAGAGCTCTACCTAACCATTGTCCGCCATAGATTATGATCATTGCATCTACGGACAAGGTTGAAAACCTAATCGTATAATAAGAGCAAGGGCTTGAGAAAATACCCTTTCACTCAAAGGTAAAACTGCACTAGGCGTTTATCTTTAGTAAGCTCTGAGATTAGGGTAGAGGAAGTTAACTAGTGGGAGAGTCTAGCTAAGTGCTTCAATCCGACCCCACAAGAAACCTCAATGGCAAAGGAACAGGTAAAATACTCTTTTAGGAGTATGTGATGATGCAAAATCAATAGATGTACTGTTGTGTGATTGTGTGACATAGATAACAATTGGGTTCCGCTGTTATTCACCTCGTGTACGTAACTAATCCTCATTTCTTGTTGGTTGGTTGCATGGGCACAGGTGAGGCAGACCCTTCACAATTTTGAACGACATCCCTAGGTTTTGCTTATCTTTTTGGGTTCATACATGTAGTGCTCGTATGTTGTATGTATTCCATGATGAAGAAAGTGAATACTTACACATATATTGTTTATTGGGTTATATTTTGAAGTGCATCTGATGACAAAGGCTCTTTCGAGTTTTTGACTATAAGTTGTTTAGTACATACAAGGTTATTTCAAACAATGCAAGGGGTGTAGAGTTAGGTGAGTATGGACTACATACAATAGATGGTGCTAACCCATGAGTACACCATATGATAGAGTTACTAAGACATGCATGGTATTGAAATGAGGAGGGATCCCACCCACCCACCCGGTTTTTTGTTAAAAGTACAAAGATATGTATATGAATGGAATGGCCTCTGTATGGAGGATGTTTTCTGAATATGACTATGCTTGAATATAAGCTTAGTTCTTACCAAGAAATGCCCAGCTCTCTCTGCTGTAGTAGCTCCTTAGCGATCTTTTTTTGTGCAATTTTTTTTCGCAATAGTCTTAATTTTGTATCTTTCTTGCTCAACATGGGTCCAAGCAAATGACATAAATAAATAAAAAGTAGGCTTACTCACCCGTACACGATCTTTGAACATTTTTGCATTATATGATCCAAGAAGAAATTGTGACACATATCCACTTGGCCGGTCAAATTTCCACACCACCCTCTCCTTGCTCCCAAACAAAAAATATGCCATCATCATAATTGAAGCATTATGGTGATACATGATGGTTTTTTGTATCGCCATAGTTGAAACGATAAAATACTTCAAAACCATAAAGATCATAAGAGAGCACAAAATCTCTCTTCTTCGATTATCCATGATTGAAGATCAAAGATAAGAAGAGAGAAATTGATGAGGATGATTAAGAGGAGAGCATGTCTTAAATAATACCAAAGAGTAGTGCTTTGTCCAATGTGTATGGGTTTTCCCCTCTTCATTCTTAAACACCCAAGGGGACATTTATTTCCTACATGGGCCAAACTTGACAATTGGCAATTTGGCAATTTTCATTATCTTTTGAATAAAATTGAACATTATATTACACAATTCTTGTTGAAATCTTTTGATACAATGTGAATGTAGAGAATTATGGTTTTTTATCACAAAAAATCTTCACCATTAGGTGAACTTCTCTTCACCGGTGGACTTCTCCGGTGGACTTCTCCGCTAAACTTCTCTTCTAGGTGTTTAGACTTCAACCGGTCAAGACTCCTTAAGAAATATTTTATTGCCTTCAATTCTTCTCCGGCACATCCATCATTTGCCTCATATAACCATGTCTTGGCCAAGCATTCTTGACCGACCGGAGGCCTTCTCCACCGTAGTGTAAACCGGCCCTTAACTCCCATCATTTTGGACTCGGGTGTGTCGTGTAAAGAGAATATCTGATTCTCTTGGTGTTACTCATGATCAAATGTTCATGACCATTATTTGTATGAACTTGAGGGTATGAATCCATGTTCATGTGAAAGTGTCAATATTTTAAATGATCATGTGTTTGATCTAAATGTTCGAATCATGGTCGTGATTTACATAAAGAAAGTATGTAGGAATTAAGTAGCAAGTTGACAAGTCAATGAAGGGTGTGAATTCGGTGAGGGGATCAAAAGCTAATTAGGTGGTGGGATTGGCGATGGGTAATCGTTTGATTCTGCATTGAGTTTCTATAGGATCAAACGTTTCATTTCAATTGAGTGACCATTGTCTTGAGAAAAAGAATGTTATGTGTGGATGAAAATAATTATGCCATAGACTAGAATCAATCATACAAGGACCGTGACATATTATGAGCATTTGAATGCTTGTCCAATGGCTTAATTAGTTGAAGGAGAAAAAAAAAACAGTTGCTACGAGGTAACATTAAGTAAGACCATAATCTTCTCTGCGAATAACCAAATTGTGGAGCCTCGGGCGGTGGACTCTAGTCGAGGGAGAATTCATAGTCTGGGTCTAGAGCTCCACCTTAGAAGTTCATAATGACCATGCAATTTGGATAATTTGCATTGATCATCATAAAATATATCTAACGTAAAGTGGGAGTGAAAGAATAATAATTTTGGTACTCAATTTCTTTTAGTCATAAGACCTGGGAAGACTAGAGGTCAGGGAGAACCAACCGAACGGTGAAGACCTTGGCCTATGGGTAATTCACAACTTTTTATAAATAAAAACATCAATATGGCAATAATTGGAAGAGACCCGCTGAGCTTTGCACCGCCATGCCGATACCAATGTGAGGGGTTGGAAAGTGTGAAGAGTCAAGTCTTGAGGCCTGGACAAGTACCCTAGAAGAAAGGAAGATAACCAAAGCCAACAAAGTTGTCCCATATCAATGGGAAAACCATGAGTGACTCCACAAAATGAAGCTACAAAATGTCCATAAACAAGTGACACTTTACTGAGACTTGACAATTACACAAGTTTACAAGACTTTTGCCTACTACTTATTCCAATGACGGCACTCTGAGACACGTGTGAATTGGTTACAATACTTCAATCCTTCATACTAGAGACTAAGAAACCTCGTACTAGACCATAGCCTTTTGCAATTATTTATTTATACATACATACCTCATCAATCATGGAATTTTTTATGTGATATAAAGGTTTAAAATAAAAAAAGAACTTACTTTATAACTATGGAGATGATTTCAAATCAAAACTATTACAATCAAAACTTAATTATAAAAGGAATGTCGTAAAATCATAAGGGGAATTATTGCCATTGCTAAGAAATCAATGAACCGCATAAGAAATAATTAAATCCAACCAAGATAAAAGAGGAAGGAATCATGGCATAGGCAGGCATACTAACTTGTGGTGGCCTATAGCCTCTAGATATTTAGGGGTGTTATCCTTTAGTCGGTCCATGTAAGGACAATGGCCCCACTGCCTCATTAAAATTAAGATAAATTAATGAGCATCATTACCTGCAGTGTTGACACTACAATATTTCGCGATCCATTGAAATCATCAATTAATTAAGGAGAAATTATTGTTCAAACCAGGGCGCCCTTGCCCATGGTTATATGTGGTTACTCAAAAAACTATTGTTGAGTTGAGACACCCTGCATTGGAAAAACTCATGGTATAGCAAGTCGTGACTACTCAACTATGGCTAGATGTAAGGGAGAGGCTACACAATTCCATGTAATGCACTGAGTGACCTCAATAATCCCCTTCTTAATATCCTAAGTCCCTAAAATTCACATCAAACAAAGTTTCACCTAGGTTTGGTACCCCAATTTCAATCCAAAGTCATTATGACCTATCAATTAACCTAATAGTGACACTTAAAGTTCAATATGACACTTATTTACTCGTCCCTATGTGGTTTTGTTGATTGGAATCCAATCCAAAAACTTATCTACAAAAGCTATTGCTTGATGCAAAAAGATATGAACCATAATATCTACATGTATTTCAAAAAGTAAGTATGTATAGGGAATTCTAACAAGAGGAGCTCATAAGCTTTTTTTTAGCATCAAAATCTATTTGAAGCTTTTGTCTCTTTAGTTTTGGAGATTTAGTTGTGATAGCATGATCTTAGAATTTTATTTGAATCATGATTTGTTCCACGAGATTCTAATGAAGAAATGAGAGATGGTTGAATGAAGACATCTTGAATTGTCCAAGCGATAATCTTAACCCCCATCATTTTGGACTCGGGTGTGTCGTGTAAAGAGAGCATCTTCTTCTCTTGGTGTTACTCATGATCAAATGTTCATGACCATTATGTATATGAACTTGAGGGTATGAATCCATGTTCATGTGAAAGTGTCAAGATTGTAAATGATCATGTGTTTGATCTAAATGTCTGAACCATGGTCGTGATTTACATAAAGAAAGCATGTAGGAATTAAGTAGCAAGTTGACAAGTCAATGAAGGGTGTGAATTCTGTGAGGGGATCAAAAGTTATTTAGGTGGTGGGATTGTCGATGGGTAATCGTTTGATTCTGCATTGAATTTCTATAGGATCAAACGTTTCATTTCAATTGAGTGACCATTGTCTTGAGAAAAAGAATGTTATGTGTGGATGAAAATAATTATGCCATAGACTCGAATCAATCATACAAGGACCGTGACATATTATGAGCATTTGAATGCTTGTCCAATGGCTTAACTATTTGAAGGAGAAAAAAATCAGCTGCTACGAGGTAACATTAAGTGAGACCATAATCTTCTCTGCGAATAACCAAATTGTGGAGCCTTGGGCGGTGGACTCTAGTCGAGGGAGAATTCATAGTCTGGGGTCTGGAGCTCCACCTTAGAAGTTCAAAATGACCATCCGATTTTTATAATTTGCATTGATCATCATAAAATATATCTAACGTAAAGTGGGAGTGGAAGAATAATAATTTTGGTACTCAATTTCTTTTAATCATAAGACCCGAGAAGACTAGGATCAGGGAGAACCAGCTGAATGGTGAAGACCAAGGCCTATGGGTAATTCACAACTTTTCATAAATAAAAACATCAATATGGCCAAAATCGGAAGAGACATGCCGAGCTCTGCACCGCCATGCCGATACCAATGTGAGGGGTTGGAAAGTGTGAAGAATCAAGTCTTGAGGCCTGGACAAATACCCTAGAAGAAAGGAAGATAACCGAAGCCAATAAAGTTGTCCCATAACGATGGGAAAATACAATGACTGACTCCACAAAATGAAGCTGCAGAAAGTCCATAAACGAGTGACAATTTACTGAGACTTGACAATCACACGATTTTACAAGATTTTTGCCTACTACTTATTCCAATGGCTGCACTCTGAGACACATGTGAATTGGTTACAATACTTCAATCCTTCATACTAGAGACTAAGAAACCTCATACTAGACCATAGCCTTTTGTAATTATTTAATTATTTATACCTCATCAATCATGGAATTTTTTATGTGATATAAAGGTTTAAAATAAAAAATAACTTACTTTATAACTATGTAGATAATTTCAAATCAAAACCATTTCAGTCAAAACTTCATTATAAAAGGAATGTCGTAAAATTGTAAGGGGAATTATTGCCATTGCTTAGAAATCAATGAACCGCATAAGAAATAATTAAATCCAACCAAGATAAAAGAGGAAGGAATCATGGCATAGGCAGGCATACTAACTTGTGGTGGCCTATAGCCTCCAGATAATTAAAGGTGTTATCCTTTAGTCGGTCCAGGTAAGGACAATGGCCCCACTGCCTCATTAAAATTTAGATAAATTAATGAGTGCCATTACCTGCAAGGTTGACACTACAATATTTTATAATCCATTGAAACCATCAATTAATTAAGGAGAAATTATTGTTCAAACCAGGGCGCCCTTGCCCATGGTTATATGTGGTTACTCAAAAAACTATTGTTGAGCTGAGAGACCCTACATTGAAAAAACTCATGGTATAGCAAGTCGTGACTACTCGACTATGGCTAGATGTAAGGGAGAGACAACACAATTACATGTAATGCACTGAGTGGCCCCAATAATCCCCTTCTTAATATCCCAAGTCCCTAAAATTCACATAAAACAAAGCTTCACCTAGGTTTGGTACCCCAATTTCAATCCAAAGTCATTATGACCTATCAATTAACCTAATAGTGACACTTAAAGTTCAATATGACACTTATTTAGTCTTCCCTATGTGGTTTTGTTGATTGGAATCCAATCCAAAAACTTATCTACAAAAGCTATTGCTTGATGCAAAAAGATATGAACCAGAATATCTACATGTATTTTAAAAAG
The DNA here is from genome assembly GCA_950295325.1 of Polytrichum commune. NCBI lineage: Eukaryota > Viridiplantae > Streptophyta > Polytrichopsida > Polytrichales > Polytrichaceae > Polytrichum > Polytrichum commune. Next base: position 7,332,219 of record OX485807.1, read on the forward strand.
TAAGTATGTACAGGGAATTCTAACAAGAGGGGGCTCATAAGCTTTTTTTAGCATCAAAATCTATTTGAAGCTTTTGTCTCTTTAGTTTTGGAGATTTAGTTGTGATAGCATGATCTTAGAATTTTATTTGAATCATGATTTGTTCCACGAGATTCTTTGGCCTTGTTTGCAAACTACCTTTGTGTGTCCATACCTGTCGAAATTCTAATTTCGACTATGGTTTTTGTGATGATAGTTGACCATGAGATTCATGAGTGTTTGAATTATAGTCTAAGTTCTTTTGCATGCGGGGCTGATATTTTAAGTTGAGAGGAGGGAAGGTTAATTGTGGTGAAATTAAAGTTTTGGAGAAGTGTTTGGTTTTTCAAAGCACGTGATTTATCACAAGCATAATGTTTTCTGTTTGAAGCAAGTTGGTGAACTGTAAGACTATTCTTCTAGACTCTGATATTCTAAGTTATAAGGAATGTTAATGGATTCCTTAACTTTGAATATATACTAGCGCTTCTTGAGTGTTGACATTCTGTCAAGATATGACTCAAACAATGGTCTTTTTGAAGATGATTAGAGAGATTGGACCTTGTGTGTTTGAATTATAGACGAAAGGACGATATCCACATTTGTTGCTTAAAATGTGAGTAAGACCAAAGTCACACATTGGTATTGAAAGGTTGATAGAGATAGAGGGTGGAGTGATGAAATTAAAGGTTGATAGAAGATAGAGGGTGGAGACTTTTTGAACCTTTATTCTTGAATGTGGTGTCAACCAAATCCTAAATAACTAGAAACAACCCTAAATTGTCCTAATAAAACTTATTTGAGACACCAAGATGACCTAAAAATCACCTTTGAAGTCTTCTTAGAGTATTTATTTAAGTTTTATCTTATCCAAAATCTAAACTACACCTACCTACAATTCAAGCATTATATAAAATTTGACTAGACATTAGTCCAATTTTTTTTTCCTCCAAATATGAGTTGAGATGATTATGGTGTTGCTAGCAACGCGAATAATGGTGTTGCTTCATTTTCAAGTTAGTTTGATTCTATATGTAAGTTCAAAACAAAACATCACAAGAATTAAAGGGACCTTGAAGCATATTGCATTTTTTCAAAGGTGAGTGCGGGCATGGAATAACTGAACCAAACCTATGATTCATAGTGGGAATAATCATTGGCATAGGTATACTAGAATTATGGTGCACTTGTATTAGGTGAAGACTTAAGGAAGGTAGAGACAAGAGAAGAGAAGGGGGCTTGGGGTTCATGGCATCTATGTAAACTCGTTTATTGTGGATGAAGGAGCTCTATTATCTAGTAAAAACAAGTCCCTTACAAGGTTGAGGACTAGTTCATTATAACTGGAGTCCAATAAACTAATTCAGGGTCTTTAATGCCATTTCTAGAATCAAATGATCTAAAAAGAATCAATAATGAACTATGAAATGATTTGATGCCAAAAATAGATATTATATTTTGCGGATAGTGCCTTTTCACCTTCCTAATGGATGAGTTCTCGTAGATACTACAAATCCCTAGCCAAAAGGAGAGGTAGACCTTTTACTTGCAAAGATTTACCACTGAGGTCAGGGATGACCCACAACTCATTTGCTTTTTATCTTGGCTATAAAACAACAACAACAACAACAACAACAACAACAACATAGTATTCGTGAAAACGTCACAATCACCTGGGATGTTTTTTCTTCAAGGCATACTCAATTTCTAGTCTTTTGGACTGCACTTTAACTTTGGAAATTTTGTATTTTGAGATTAATCATAACATTAAGTAGCAACACTAGCGGGGTACCCTTTGAGTACTCACAAAACTACCTTAACAAGAAGGGGAAAACTTGCAAAGCAAGGGTGAAAGAATGGGCAATCAATAAAAAAAGAATAGCTTCAAAAAAATGTTGAAAAGGTTTCCAATGGGGGTTTCATAAGACCTTTCATAAGAGTACAACTACTTCTTTGACCCCACCAAATTTATCCATTGCTTTATGGCTATTTAGATTTGTTTAGATTCTAAATTAGCTTAGATTAAAACCTTTACTGCCACTCGGCATTAGTTTTGTCCTAAAAACTGACATAATCAATTCTTAGTAATGAAAGTAACTACCCAAGTAGATTAAAAATAACCTAGGAAGAACTCAAAGCTAAGAGCCAACATTTGCACTTTAATTAGAAACACAAAAATTCGGCATTTTATCTTGCAAGGAAATTAATACAATTTGTCAGTACAATACCATCAATCAATTCAACATGCACCAATTTGTCGCTACAATGAACAATTTTTAGATTTTAGCATATGTGGAGGTTTGATAACAAATAGAAATTACATGAGCACATTAGCAAATCCAAATGAGGAACACAAGAGCTGAGCTTTTTATTTTTAGAGGCAAGGTGAATGTCTTGTAAATTCTTTGAAAAGAAAAAGTCATTGATATCTTGTACCGGTATACATATTAAGGTCCGCTTCACACTATGGTTGTCCAAGTCGAGAGGCTGTGGGATTGAATGGCCAAACTTTGCCAAACTTTGTTGAGAGTCCAAAGAAATGGGCTGAAAATAGCCAATAAAATATAAGATCGGTGGGCATAGTGTGAAGCTTCCAAAGGCCAAGCCCAAAGTCCAAACCTTTGGCAATGAACTCCCATGGCCTCTCGACTTGGATGGCCATATAGTGTGAAGCCTTTAAAGGCCAAGCCCAAAGTCCAAAGAAAGAAGGAGCATCCCACTTTATTCCGTGCCCAAAACAACCCCTCCAATCTAACGGCCAAGATCTTGTCAATGATTGATTTTTTCATGAAAAAAAATCAACGGCCTCTCAACCATAGTTTGGGTTTCCATTCTTATCCAACACAAGCTTCCTTCGAGAGTCCGTTGCCTTGGTCAAAAAGTAGGCATTTAAAATTGCGACGGCCTTTGGACTTTGGCCTCTAGTGTGAAGGGTCGAGAGGCTGAATTCTTGGTTTCTTGCAATCCGATTGGTGGAAATCGATGGCCTCTCGACTTCGGCCATAGTGTGAAGCGGCCTAACATGTATGGTACTATTCACAGAACCCAACCAAATCTTAAGAATGAAGTGACCATTCTTATCAACAGAACAACATGCATTTCGAAAATGAAGTAGTACTGCACGCATCTAAATGCCATAATATATTATATATATATAAACCGTCTAACATCTTGTCCACCGTGCATACAGTATACATCCTCTAGTATATAGAAAATCCTAAAAACAAGTGAATTGAAAGTTGTCTTCACAAGTTCTCTGGCGATAGTCAAGTGAACAATAGAGATGGATATGTGTATGCATACATAGAGAGAGAGAGGTGACTTTACAAAACATTGTGTGTGTAGTATATTGCAGCGAATTGGTACTAATGGATAACTGCAGAATGTTGCCTCTATACACATAATTCACATAACTCAAATAATATAATAACCAACATGATGCTTTGAAATAGTGTCAATGATCTTTACGATCGTCTCGCTGCTATCCTATTGTCCAGTGTAAGTGTCCAGTTGGCAAGTCATATACATCAGGCTTCTATATATGCTTATTAAGCACGTCGAAACAACTTTGTCAAGCAATTAGCAGTTGCATGCATCTTCACCTGATGAGGATCAATCATTATTAAATGGTGAAGTCTTCATATTCATCCATGATGACGGCTAAGTGCGTCAAGTTCACCCCACGTCGGTGCCCAAATGGAATGAGCCTGATTTGTCTTTAGTCGATCAAGTGAGACCTGAAGCTTGTCCACAACCTTTAGGAGCTGAACCATCACTTCCTTGGGAACTGCTTCGAGTGGAACAACAATCTCCTCCGGCAACACCTCTTTCACAATATTCATCCATTTCTCCGCCATTGATGCTCGCTCGAGGAAATTCAACTCATTTCCTTGGTCCCTCAATAGTTCTTCACCTTGGGTCGATGTTGATTCATTCTGTTCATTAATGTCCACTACATCCGACACAGAAGTGGAACCCTCTGCTACTTCATGGCCCGTCTCGCTCTTTGCTCCACATTCAGTGGATTGTTGTTCTTCTTCATCATTCTTCTGCATGTTTCTCATGTCTGTTACAATATTCCTACATTTCTCCTCCATTGATGTTCGCTCGAGGATCTCATCTGTATCCTTCACTTCTTCACCTTGGGAGCTTGACGGTGAATATTCAATCTGTGAATTGATCATATTCTCCAGATCCTGCGCAGGAGTAGTAGAACCCTTGGCTACTTTATCAATGACCATGTCCTCCATGCCGGTACTCCCGCTCTCTGCTCCACATTCAGTAGACACTTCTTCTTTTTCATCATTCTTCTGCAAGTTTTTCATGTCTGTCACAATATTCCTGCATTTCTCCTCCATTGATGTTCGCTCGAGGATCTCATCTGTATCCTTCACTTCTTCACCTTGGGAGCTTGACGGTGAATATTCAATCTGTGAATTGATCATATTCTCCAGATCCTGCGCAGGAGTAGTAGAACCCTTGGCTACTTTATCAATGACCATGTCCTCCATGCCGGTACTCCCGCTCTCTGCTCCACATTCAGTAGACACTTCTTCTTTTTCATCATTCTTCTGCAAGTTTTTCATGTCTGTCACAATATTCCTGCATTTCTCTTCCATTGATGTTTGCTCGAGGATCTCACCTGTATCCTTCACTTCTTCACCTTGGGAGCTTGACGATGAATATTCAATCTGTGAATTGATCATATTCTCCAGATCATGCGCAGGAGTAGTAGAACCTTTGGCTACTTTATCAATGACCGTGTCCTCCAGGCCGGTACTCCCGCTCTCTGCTCCACATTCAGTAGACACTTCTTCTTTTTCATCATTCTTCTGCAAATTTCTCATGTCTGTCACAATATTCCTACATTTCTCCTCCATTGATGTTTGCTCGAGGATCTCATCTATTTCCTTAACTTCTTCACCTTGGGAGCTTGACGGTGAATATTCAATCTGTGAATTGATCATATTCTCCAGATCATGCGCAGGAGTAGTAGAACCTTTGGCTACTTTATCAATGACCATGTCCTTCATGTCGGTACTCCCACTCTCTGCTCCACATTCAGTAGACACTTCTTCTTCATCATTCTTCTGCAAGTTTTTCATGTCTGTCACAATATTCCTGCATTTCTCCTCCATTGATGTTCGCTCGAGGATCTCATCTGTTTCCTTCACTTCTTCACTTTGGAAGCTTGATGGTGAATATTCAATCTGTGAATTGATCATATTCTCCAGATCCTTCGTAGGAGTAGTAGAACCCTTGGCTACTTTATCAATGACCATGTCCTCCTTGTCGGTATTCCCACTCTCTGCTCCACATTCAGTAGACACTTCTTCTTCTTCTTCTTCATCATCATTCTCATGTGATGGATCATATTGGAACTTGTCACCGAAGATCAGTTCCCATGTGTACTCGTGACACCGCTCCAACACAATCGACATTGTCACCACTATTAGCACAACCACTGGAATTAGGAGCAAGAAGCTTGAATCCCACACATCAATATTCAAATCCATGGAATTCAACCCAAAGCAATATTTCAATGGCAAAGCCAGGTACTAGGGTGCAATTATATCTCCAGCAACATGATCGGATATAAAAAATCATACACAGATGCATCCCTGGCATATTTCATTAAACTCAACTGATTCAACAAGCTAGGGTGCATTATCTCTTAGTACCATGATGACGATGAGACACAATCTAGGCGAGGAAGAGGAAGATCACTTTCAATTTTAAAAAATGGATTCCCGCCCATGAGGGACTTGCCATGGATTCACATAGAATGGATTCCCCCATGACCGTTAAGTCGATCCTCCAATTCCAAGGTTGATTTGGCACGTCTTCATCCACATCCACGCGATTTCATCCAATGAAGTTATCACAACCAGTTGTGTTCAATCTTGCACAATAAGTACATAGCGATTTTTATCATGTGCACCATCTTGACATCATGCTCCTATGGGGCTCTCATGTTGGTTTTGGGTCATCTATGAACAATATCACAAACCTTCTAACTTTTGCAAATAAGGCGTTATTATCATTTTTGGTGTGTGTTGAATCAAGCATCCCCTATTTACGATCTTACAATGTAAAGGTACATGACTATTGCTATGAATCATTTACTGCTAGGCGAAAAGCCAACCAACAAATTAGGCAAGTTATAAAAGTAAGTGACTAAAATCACTCTGCTCCAACTTGCACCTACTTATACTCTTTAGGCACAGAAAATATGTATTTATTAGATAGATACACATAGCTTACAATAAAGTGTAAATATGTTTTTTTTTTCTATTGAATTGTGATGTGAATAAATTTGCTTGCTATGGTCAGTTACAATCTTTGAAGTTCCTATATCACTTTGAAGTCCCCTTTCAATTGCTAAATAATGAGGAACAGTTGAAATGTTATCAAACTACTAGTACTAGAAACAACCAACACTTGATTATAGTGGGGTCCAACCATGATAAGGTGTACTACTAAGGACTAAATAGAAAGGAATCCTCACATTTCATAAGGACTCATTTTTTTTTGGCAATAATACCGATTGAAATTTACATTTAACCATAGTTAATCAAATGTGACGGCAATTATATTTATAAGTGTGCTAAGTCTTGATTATAAACCTTAGTAAAGTTAAAAATAAAAGCACAATAATTATTTAAAGGAGTGTCAAGGACTATGAAATAAAAAAGGTATTGCGTGACACAAGTTTGGTACACCTTGTTGTGGTTCAACCTAATGACAATTAAATTATCACCCTCTATCAAGTTAATACCATTAAAGTTTAAACTTGGCACTGGGCCGGACTGTTCTTTTAGCATTATTCTTGTTCGAGAGAGAATTATTGCATAAAAATGTACCTCTCATTCATCCAAGCCAACAAGCCTTGAAATAGTATCATGATGGCATTCTAGACATTTATCATTATAGCAATTGAAAGAGTACTTCGACACACCATATATGATATGTCAAATTTGCAAACATCGTAAGGTCTGAAAGTTTTATTGTTAGATGATCCATAACCAATGACTCATCCAAGAGCAGAAAGGTTATCATAACTTATCATTATTTTTCATCCACAATGGCACAGTATCATTCATAATTCCCAGATTTTGTTTATGAGTTGCTCAGTTGTAATAGCAAACCCACTCTAGTAAGTGAATGACTCGTTGCTTATGGGCTCATCATTCACTCTCCTCTCCCTGGTTATCTAGTCCAAAACCAACATGGATACCTTATGTTAAGGTGGTGGACATTCTTATAATCATTATGTACTTATTGTGAGATTGAATGTAACTAGTTTGTGATGACTTGATTGGATGAAACCACGTGGATGTGGATGAAACCATGCCCAACAACCTTGGAATTGGAGGATCGACTCACCGATCACGGGGGAGTCCCATTCTATGTGAACCATGACAAGTCCCACAATGGCGGGATTCCTTTTAAAAAATAAAATAAGAAGTGATCTTCCGCTTCCTCGCCTAAATTGTATCTCATCATCATGGTGCTGGATATGTTGCACTCTAGCTTGTTGAATCAGTTTGAGTTGAATGAATGAATTAGCCAGGGGTGAATTTGTGCATAATTCTCTAGCTAGTTGTTCCTCTGCCTGACTTTATATCCGATCATGCTGCTGGAGATGTAATTGCACCCTAGTACCTGGCTGTGCTTTTGAATTATTGTTTTGGTTGAATTGCGTGGAAGTGAATTGTGTTGTGTTGAATTTAAGCTTCCTGACCGTAATTACAGTGGTTTGCGCTAGCTTAGTGCATGGTGGTGACAACGTCGATTGGGACGATGTGGTATTGGTTGTGTCATGGATGCGTCTGAAAATTAACGTCCTGCGCACATTGATCAGCTGAAGGTTCAGAAGGATTCGTGGCAGAAGAATGATGATGTTGGCATGCCAAGAGGTGCTAAACTCATGTCAAACCACTTCAGTTCCATGGTCGGGGTGAAGCAGCTAGACAAATGCGCCATTAGGGTGAAACGGCTTCGCAGGGCTGCGAATTGTCACGACCTGCAGTGTAAGAGCCACCAACGCAATACCCCACAAAGCATCAGTAACTAGACTAATCTTAATACTACACATTCGAAACATGAATCGCTGTCAAAATTATGTGTCACACGATATCAATACCCTGTGTCACTCCAGGTGAGGCAATAAAATGCACCTTTGAGCTAGCTGGTGGATCCACTTCAACACAATCATCGACAATCATGGGTCTTGATACACTTGGCTTCATGGGAGCCTTCTCGGGCCAACCAGATAGAAATTTGTCCCATAATATAATGTCTTTTGCATTTAACAATGAACAAACAGAATTGTGTTACAACATGCGCACTCATCAATTTGTTCTATTAACTCACAAGGTGCATGGGCTGACAACTTATCCGATTATCATTTTGGGGACGATTCGAACTACTACCCACATGGCGTTCGACAGGATCCTTTTCCAATCCGCCACCAAGGACGAGCAGAGCAAACGTGAATGTGACGGAGGCTGTGTTGTCTTATGTTGGGGTCCTGCCGGGAATTATTCAAGTGGTCTACAATAACACTGCAATAGTGCTTTTAAAGGGAAGTTGAGTTCCACCAAACACAAACGGGGAACGTGAGCATCAAGAGGGACGAGAGTGGATTTTGGATGGCCGACTTCAGGCGACTTCAACACGAAAAAATATTCAACCCGACATTGTTTCCCGTGCTTGTCAAACAAGTTCATTTCTTCCACGAAGACCCACGGGAGCCGGGAGGGAAGGTAGTGTTACAGTAAAAGAGAGCAGAAGTAGTCGTGTTGTTAATCCATCTGATTCAATCCTTGTTGGTGCTGGCGCAACACATGGGGAACTCGAGGCAGACAAGAACATCGGGAGGGCACGCTGTGAATATGATGAGAATTTAGAAGGTGCAACGGAAGTAGTAAGAGCCAAAGCAGCCGCAATCCCTAGAGTGAGGCGTGGTGAATGTGAGGGGGAGGGAGGCAGACGTCGTTGTTGGCCTTCGTATGTGTTACCATAAAACTTTTTTTAGCATGAAGATTAGGGTGTTTAGCTTGCTTCCCACCCGCTGCAACTATGGCCTTCTGCTGCCTATCTTCCGTAAGGGGCCCTAGGCTCTGCCAATTCGCCCACATTGGCCAATTTTGGACGTTTCATGTTGGAACCACTTTTGGCTATGTTGTCTTATGTTTTTGCATATCGGGCTATTCGAATATGAAATGTGTAACTTCGCAGTTTTATGTTGGTGCTTTAAGATTCAAAATTGGCAATGTATGGCTCAATCACAAGGCTTTTGCTTCAGTTGTTCCATTCATGAGCACAGAGTTGTTGTTTTTGTTTGTCAGCTCTGTTATTTTCCCCCCACAAAGTGATCCGACGCACAATATTTGAGAGTTGAGCTGACGTGGGAGAGCGTTTTCAGATGAGCCTAACCTAAGGTTTTACACTTAGTGCCAAGTACCCTATTCAAAATGCCTTTTCACAATGTACATTTAGCCCTTGTTAGCATGGGACTCATAAAGTCACACACGCGCACGCACACGCGAAAGTGACCAATGCAACTATCATTTCAACCATCCATGAGGTTATTGGCTTATCATCGCAACTTCATTGTGTTGAGTAACCAATATTTCACAGGGTTCTAGTTACATAGCCCTTGCTCTATTGAAATCTTCATTTGACCATGGTCACATACGCTAGTAGTGTAGGAACTTGGTGGTATAGATACATATCTAAGTATGAAGTCACTACTAGCATATGAGTCCTATGCAATCGTCCCACGTCAATGAAAGAAAAATGCAAATCTACCATTACGCTAGATTTGCAAATTTTCTAATAACATAGGATAATTTTCCAGTGATGTATCTCAATTGCCTAGGACTCATATGCTTGTAGTGAATGAAATGTACATCTTGGAATGAAAACCAATATAGGTCATCTATAATTTTCACATGTGAAGAATATTTAAGTTATTCACCTTGCCTCAAAAAAAAATACAAGTTCAGCTCATGCATGTTCCTCATTTGAATTTGCTCATGTGCTCATGTAATAATTTTTATTTTGCTATCAAACCTCTGCACATCATGCTGAAATCCAAAAATAGTCCATATTAAGCTGCTGACTGCTGTAAGTACAAATGTTGATGTTCCACTGACAAGCTCCTTGTATTATTATTTTATAATGCACGTCCTTGCATTATAAAATGCTGGATTTCTATATTTTGAAGTAAAGTAGGTTGTCTTGTTTGTGCGAAACATTTCAAAGCTCTCATGACATAATTCAGATGCTGGTACGAGTTCGTGGGTTTTGGGTTGAAAACATCATGTATCTCAACAAACACTCCATGAGTCACTGCAAGAGATGTTGGATATTAAATTGGACAAATTTTATTGTATGTTCAACCTAAAGTTGTTTGGACTCTTCAAAATTGAATGAGTCTTCTCTTGGAAAGGTCTTAATTGGTATTTCTGCTGTAATTGTGCATGTACATGCTATTCGAATGACACACAGTTGTTATAATTTCCAGGGGATTTACTGAATGGGCTTAAAGCTTTCTGTAAGTGGTGACAATTTGTCAATGTTGTATATACAATTATGAAGTTGTTATAAGTAACCTCTATCAAATGGTCCTTGAGAAATTATATCGGCGTGTATCATTTCCTTACTGAACTTCAAAATATGTCAATGACACATCAGTAGGCGCATTCTTACTACTTATGAGCACAAGTCGCACATTATACTTAGAAGGAGCTATCATTTATATCTGGGTATCATTTAGTGGATTTGTATATATAGGTTGGAGAATATTGGGGAAAAATGCAATCACGTGGAAGTTTTGGCATGTCAAGAACAGATTATTGAATGCTAAGAAACCCTAAATCTGGATTAACCCTAGCAGCTCTTCAAGTCGTTTCATTTGGGTATATATGGGTAAATAAGTTGTCATGAACCCCTGTCAAGCAGTCCTTCAGATATTATTATCGGAGAGCATCAGATCCTTCCTGAACTTGAAAACTTGTCAATTATACATCAGTAGTTGCATGATATAGAAGGAGCTATATATCCGAGTGCTTGAAGTGGTTGGCGTATGTAAGCTAAGCTTAAATTGGAACATGTTGGCAAGAAATACAACAAAGTGGAAGTTTTGCATATCAAGGAGAAGGGATGATATAATGTGTAGAAACCCTAAATCTGGAGTGACCCTAGCCGCAGCTCTTCAAGTCATTTCGTTATCTGGGTAAATCATTTGCTTGACATGGCGTGTTGATAAATTGAGCATATGAACAGGAAGGTGAACTTAAAACAGGGAAGGAAACTCAAATTGCTTGCGACAGATGGATAACCAGGGGACCACAGCCAAACCAAATGGCAAAGACAAAGCAATACCTGTGGGATCAGCGTCACAATGTGTTGGGAATAATTCAACGGGAAGCACACATGGTGATGATAAAGTTATGTCCAAAGTTGATGGTGGAAATCATGTTGTGTCACTTGACAAGGGCACCACCCCTCCAAATTCCGGGCAGCCAAGTCCTGGAGGAAATGCAGCTTCTCAAGTTGTTTCTGTCAATGTTACGGCCATTGACCACAGAAACACAAATATTCAATCCAAAGCAATTAATAACACTGCAACAGTTTCCAATGTAGTTATAACATCGTCCGATGTGACAGTTAAGTCTGTATCCATGTCCAATACTGATTTGAGTAGCCCTGATGCCCACAAGTAACCTTGGAGCAGGAATGGTTCGGGGAAGAATAAACCATGGGTTCACTGGGAACTAGAACTAAAACCATGAGGAACTAAAACTAAAACCCATTTCAGTGCTTACAGGCTCAAAAACGTTTGGCATACTGATAAAGGTAATTAACCCACAACAAGATACTACCTAAGTGGCTGGTTTTAATATGTTTGATTTTGCAAAAAGCTGATCATATAATAGAGTTATCCTTCAACTCAATGGGTTGAAGTTGTCTCGAGTTGGTCCTGTATGATTTTCCATTGGTTGTTATGCATACGGAATCAATATAAAAATTTCCATTTGTGGTGCATGCTTGGAGGTAGTGTGTGAACTTTAATGAAGAGCAACCTATTTTGGTTCATTGAGGGCCAAACTCATTTTAGCACCTCTTGGCATGCCAAGATGAGTTTGATCCTCAATATGCCAATATTAAATGTTCTTTGTTCAGACCTCCACACTACGTCCAAGCATGCATCGAAAACTTACCGAACATGGAAGGTATTGTATGCAAAACGACCAACTCCTGGGCAAAAGTCATGTTGAGTTAGAGGATAACTCTAATATGTTGATGAATAATCTATTTGATGAATCCTGTCAAGCTCTGATGACACTCTGAGCACATTCTTATCAACCATGTTACACTTTCCCCAATTCCAAAAAAATGCAGCACATAGGGCATTCTCTACTGTGTAGCTCACAAGCCAAATAGATTCTTGGAAACATTTTTTTGACATTCTGGGAAATTGTGTGAACTCAAAACTGTCCCAATCTGTTCTTTAATCCTGCCAATTTCCATTAAGGACAAGGTGATCTATATTATAGTGAATTCAACTGCTCTCTGAATATGTCGATATTTCCCATGGTTGAATTACTGGATTTGCAAAGCACATAGTTTTGTGACAAATTCTGCTCCAAATTCTGCAACTAAATTTCTACCAAGTTGTGGCATACAAAACAATGGAGATGAAAGTTATGAAGAGCACAAGTTCAGAGTTCATAATAATAGGTTTGGCCAAAGGTTGACTACATGCTGAAGAATCACACCAGCATATCCTAATATGGGCTGATGAATCTGGATTTCGTATTTCATAAATTTTGCTAGACAAATATTCTACCTTGGGGCACTCTGATCAACATTTTAAAGCCTGTTTCACGAAAATAAGTAGATTATTTGAATTGCATGCCCTTATGTTGTCTGAACAATATACCTGGTAAGACATAGAAACTCTCTGAACAGAATATGGGGGAAGACAAAAAAATCACAGGAGAATGAAGATGATGAAACTGTTTTTAGTATAAAGTCTATTCCTGATTTTAAACCCTTTTACAATGAATGAAATTGACCCGTTTTGGGCCTGTGGGCCGTCAAAGAGTTAATCCTAAAATTTCCTCAAAAGTTGTGTACTTTACGACCTCCTGATCTGTGCTGCGCAATCTAACTAACTGTCGTCTTCAGACCACCTTTGGGGACTCTTGCCCGTATATGAACTATGATACATTACACTAGAAGAAAATTTGGCCGTGTTTCGGTCTGTGATACATGAGGTTTCACAGGACCTTGAGGTCATCACCGCTGTTGGAAATTCAAGTATTTGATACCGAAAGCGAAAACGCTGGCAAAAACGACTGTGAACACCACTGGCATGGCGACGGCAGTTCCAATCATGTCATTCCTGAACCCAAATGTCTTTGTTACAAATTCTTTCACCATTTCAGGAGGCCCACCTCCTATTACATTGACAAGGGTTTCATCATCACCAAATTGTGTCGCAATCATCCCATACAGTGTCCATGCAACAGGACACGCCCAGTAATACCAAGTCCACCACTTGGGTATGTTCTGCAAGTCAAGGAAAACCAGTTTAATGGATCACCAGATTGACATTTCAATTTTCAGAATCAGAATTGAGATGCAAAAGATATAAGAGGTCAAACTAAAGATTCTCTTTCTTAGTAAGTGATCACATAGGCCCCTGGCCCTCCCAAATGTGTTAACAATTCAACCTAGAATGGTGCCTACATTTTGAGCACATAGTCCAATCTCATTGTAACACATGGTGACTTTTTGGTGTCCATTCTTAACCACTAACTTTGCCATATATCATTCAAATATAAATGTGCAACTAAAAAGAGTGGCCACATAAGGCACACATACCTTACATGCAATGTGTGTAAGTTTATGTCATTTTCATCATTGAGTTCATTTTGAAATGAAGAGGTGTACTTACAGGTTTGAAAATGAGAAAACCCGAGAAGAGGTTGAAGATGGAGTAGAAACCCGAGGCGACAATTGCGGCAATCTGGTGGTTTGGCGTGAGGGCAACAGCCATCATACCATAGTAGGTGAAGTAGAGGAGGCTGAAGCACATGATGAAAGTGTAATAGAAGAACTTTGCAGCTGTCCACTTGAGGTTTATCATTGAATATGTAATCAACGAGTACGTAACTCCTTGAACTAAGCAATATGGAAGTTCTATCAATACCTACAAAACCAAACCAAAACATCCCACCATAAGGTCACTCCTGAAGAGTATCATCCTGAACAAGGCACAAAACAGCAGTATAATAGATGAACTTGTAAACCAATAGTGTACGAAACTTCATACCAGAGCAATGGCGTATGGGAGGGCAGAGTACATTCCAGCTGCTCTTTCTCGATAGAATATTGTTCTTTCAATGGCAACAACGGGTTGGACAGTGGACGAGTTGTTCACCCCAATGAAGAGTACAGCTCCATACATGGATCCCAAAACACTGAACAAATTGACTTGCTCGGATCTGCAAATTAACCCAACCAACAACAAGCTTTGTTGTTCAGAATGTCCTCACTCAGTGGGCGGACTGAAATCAAGAGAATTGAATATTTCACGAGGATCTGAAAGCTTTTGGTAAGTTGCGCAAAGCTATATGCATGGTGAAAGTTACTAGGGTTGGTAAGGAATTTTTGAGTAATGACAGTAAGCAGACAGTATGTAAAGAACACTGAGCATCCTTGAGCATGTCTAAGGACGCTCTCTTTCTATTCTACCTTCAAGAATAAAATTCCAAGAATCAAGGTCCTTCACGACATGCATGAAATGCTGAGCAGAGTCAAATGGCATTAAGTTCTTATTAGTCAAGACCAGTCTCATTGTTGCGTATATTTGGACACAAAGCCTTCTTTCATCTACCAAGATTCAATTGAAGAGGTGTGTTCCCAATGGAACCATTCTTAGGTTAAACGGATTACCTAAGAATTCTTTCATTTTCAATAGAACCTAAATAGGTTACTTCAGAATAATATACATGAACTCCAGGGTGACCTAGATAACAAGAACTACAAAACGTTCCTACTCTTATAGGTTTACTGTAGTTCCGTGCCCTGTAAATTCGAGTAGGAAAAGACAAATTGCACCCCCTGGTGATGTAATTACTTACGTTTTTTGGCCAATATCCCAAAACATGGTACCAAACAGGAGAGCAGTCCCCAGGGTGAAGAAGTAACGGACACAATTGTAATCAGGGCTTCTCCAATAAGTGCACTTTGTCTTCCATAGGCACGCAACAATTTGCATCCAAAACGATTGCGCGTACTGTGTGGGAAAGTGGAGATCCTTTGCGCCTCGGACCGGTGTACTCAGAGTTTTGACCAGCTCCTTGTTTCGCCTGCAAGTTTATCCTTCAATGTGAATATTGTGCAAGAAAATACTTACAGTTGTATGAAAATTACCAGGAAGAGTAGAATAATCAGACTGCCAAATGCCCTCAACCCTCAACCCTAAACCACAATTGAAGAGCAATAGAAGAAAGACATCCGACTTCTAAAAGAAAATACATCTCTGTAACAAGCAGTCTAAACCATGCAGTAAATTAGAATATGCAATTAATCTTAATGAATAGTGGAAGAGCACCTGCAAAGTAAGGATTGCCTATAAATGTCTGCAAAGTCGGTGTGAAGTTGTGCCTCCATTGCTGGGCTGCTCACTTCCAGCATCCAAGTTGCTGGATTGTACCCTTCCTTAATCTTTGGTACTCCGGAAATCGCCTACAAAACAGAAACACAATGTTATGTCACATTAACTCGCAAATTACATTGAGACTATATGTGGTAGGTAGTTCAAGAAACCTTTTTCCCTGATTGTCCATCTGAACCGAATTCTGAGTTGTTTCAAGCCCAACTTTAATTGGGATGCTTAGTAGTTTGATAGGTCAGAAGATTGGCTAAGTTTACCTCGAAGTAATTTATTAGCATGTTCGAGTTCTGGCCCAATGGACCCATGTAAATCACTTGCCCTCCACGCTTCATCAACAACATCTGCAAGTAAAGCTATCTTTGATCAGTACCAAATGTAAAGAGTTCAATTGTTACAGATTCTAGTGAAGGAAGGATAATAATGCCTATATTTTGCCAACAGCACCAGCATGAAATATAGAGTGTCTTCGCCTGCAGGCTACAGCTTCAATTAAGAGGTGGACTATTTTTAACGGCCTTA
Organism: Polytrichum commune; assembly: GCA_950295325.1. Taxonomy (NCBI): domain Eukaryota; kingdom Viridiplantae; phylum Streptophyta; class Polytrichopsida; order Polytrichales; family Polytrichaceae; genus Polytrichum; species Polytrichum commune. The sequence goes on from OX485807.1 coordinate 7,348,456, forward strand.
ACCACAGAGGGCAATTTAATCGCCCGTTGCTCCGCCCCTACTAGGGTCAACGAGCCCCTTGGTCCTTAAGATAACCAGGTCACAATTGGATAAACCATAGCAAGAAATACTAGCATGGTTCAGTGGAGAACGAACCCACATTTTCACTCAAGGGTCATTTACACTAGGGGTGGTTGTGGTCAGGGTCATGGTCATGGTTGTGCTTTCCCTTCTTTGGTTCCATTTCCATGGAAAAGCCATAATAAATGCTAACCACAATCCCAATACTCCATGTGGTTAACCACCCTTAGGGTGGTTGTTCATGTTCATGTGGCATTACTAGAGACCTTCAAGGCCAAGGTCCAGGGAGAAAGTTGAGAAGGCAATCACTTTAACACTAATATCCAAGGCCAACAAGGATAATAATAATTTGATTTGTCCTCAAGTACAAGACCTAAACCAATGCTAGAGTGCGATTTAGAAGACCGACCTTACCATCAACCACAACCACAACCACAAGGATTTGGACAAAACAAGTGTGAATGAAAAACCATACTTAAGGTTGACTGTTGTGAGTAACCATAACAACAAGTACAACCACCTTTGTACTGGAAACAACTCTTCAAGCTATTGGCTTTATGCTTTTGATCCTAGTGTTGGAAACAATGGCCACAGTTTCTCATGAGAAAAGTACTACATCATTGCATTACAGTATGCAGCAGTAAAGGTATAAACTACAGACCAATATAGGGTGCCAAGTGGTTACCTCATCAAAAGCTTCAAAGATGTCAATGCTGGGTTGATGGATGGTACAGACAACCGTGCGCCCTGTATCGACCGTGTTCCTTACACAACGCATCACTATGGCTGCAGCACGGGCATCAAGCCCACTTGTGGGCTCATCCATGAAGATAATGGAAGGATTGGCTACCAATTCCACTGCAATTGTTAGTCTTTTTCTCTGTTCAGTTGACAGACCTGTCACTCCAGGCAAGCCCACCAGTGCATTTTCCAAAGACTTCAGCTCTACCAACTCCATCACCTCCTCCACAAATTGCTGTATTCAAAAGATACATACACAAGTTCAGTAACTGCTGTAATCTGCTGGCTGTATAGCTTGGAAAAATGACGGGTGGGGGGCACACATAACACTAGAGTCTGAGGACTGGTGACCACTGAAATTTAAGATCTCTATAGCTTCCTGAGACCATCCCACTTCACTTTAAACTAGAGCTTGAGGGCCTAAGGGACCATGGAAGATTGAACAGATGAAAAGCTCACATGGAGTCCTACATGGCATGCAATGGATTATTTTTCATGGTCTACCAGATTTTGCGTCAAGCTCACCTCAAAGGGGTGGGTCCAAAAAATTGGGAGACCATGACACTTCAAAATCTCCCAGCTCGTGATTTATTGTAACTTATTGTGTAGATAGGATGGATAGGATGGTAATGAAATAGCATTCAGTTGCACATGTCTTTACATTACAGTTGAAGGCCTGTGACTGCAAAAATTAAATTTCGAATCTCCATGGTATGGCCTTTGGATGAGTTCAAGGGTCCTCACGATTTCATGGCAAAGTGTAAAGTAGTGTAAAGTGCCCTGATAAACAGTGGAGTGGGTATAGGTTAATTTCCAACATACCATGCGGCTTTTGGAGTCTATTTCAGGAGATAGCCGTAACCACGCCGAGAACATGAGTGATTCCTTCACAGTGACCTGAGGAGAGTGGATGTCATTTTGCTCACAGTAGCCGGATATACGAGCAAATGTCTCTTGGACCTTAGGGAATCCAGCTATTCTTATATCACCTTCTATGTAGCCTCCAGTTTTCCTCCCTGCTAAGACATCCATTAATGTTGTTTTCCCAGCACCGCTCACACCGACCAATGCGGTCAAGACACCCGGACGGAAGGCACCTGTAACTCCACACAGCAGCTGAAGCCTTTCTTCTGGTACACCCTGGGCTTTCATAGCCTGCAAAAACATGCAAATTGCAAGGAGTGAAATTCTGTGATATTTTTAAGACCTGGGTATGCTAACTCATTTGCCTAAACGGGCAAGCTTATAGTGTGGCCCACTGTATACACTATCACACAGGAAAATAATGCGCAACCCTACTTACACTTGTCATGCCCTTGTCATATACCCACCTCCTTCCCTTATGTTGGAAGTCTTCCAAATGCTCACCATTTTCAATCCAATAGAAATATTGCGGCTTACAATGTGGACCTACGATGTTAAATGCCATGGTTAGGTATATAGTGTGCACCCACATATTATACCCAATGTTTTTTGTGTGGAAATGAGCAAATAGTGTGGCCCACAGTATATACCGTAGTTAGTGTAGCATATTCAGGATAAGCAGAACCGGGTGAAGCTAGATTCCACCTTCATGCATGTGGAATCAGCCCAATATTCTTGATGCAATGTCTTTGATTCCTCATCTAGGGTGACCCCATAAGGAGCTTAACAATGATAGTTCCAAGACACAAAGTTACTGAATATCACCTCGATGGAGGAGGTTAAGAAGGTGGACATACAGGTGGCATGTCGACATAGTATTTTATATCACTGAAAGAGATTGCAAGTGGCTTAAAAGGCAATATCATCCCACGTTTCGCCTCCTTTGCTGCAGGTGGCTGTGCCTCGTCACCCTGACCATATGAGATTTTCATAACGTGTTCTTGAATGTGATCACCATTTCGGCTGTCTCCTCCTACAACATGCAGGAAATATGAACATGAGTACTGGCAGGACGCACAACCTGCTAAGAAATATAGCCAAATTTTGAAGTGTTAAGATTCAGGGTTTAGGGTTAACCAGATTTGGAGCCCTCTACATGACAGAAGATGTTCCATTCACCATCTAATTTTTCATTTTTCTGTAAAAGACAAGAATATTCCAGGATTTTAAAGAAATTTACCATAAATATTGATCGAATCCTTAGACCTCCGGGATTTCCTCGACTTGTGCCGGGTTGAAACAACAATGGAGTCAACTCCTGTCAGGTTGGCCGTTTTTTGAGCAAGCTCCTCCTCTGTAATAACAGCCTGTGGCTTTCCCAATGCTGTGCAACCACAAAGGCAAACATTCAAAACAAGTTTTTTTTTTTTGTAACAAACAGCAAAAGTAATGTGTATTGACCACTTCGAAAGGTGAGATACAAAAACATAGGAACTCAATGAACGAGTGTAGCAGGGGTGAGATTGTACTGACGGTTAAGGTATGTGAGAGCTAAAGTATATATTGTGTTGAATAGGATCATGTAGCCGAAGAGTGCTGCGACTCCAAGCCAGTACCAAAATGCGTGCGGAAAAACACCGTTGTTGATCAACACTTTCTCCCCAAGTGTGTAAGTGCTGTTCTGAATTGGCTGTCAAAAAGGAGGAAGACATAAAAATATGTGAGGAACACTAAAAAGTTGTTATCCTAGATGTACGTTTACCATAAATGTTGATTGAATCCATATTTGATGGGTGAAATGGCTGTCAAGAAGGAGGCCATTTAAAATATCTGAATAACACTTTGAAGATGAACTACTTCAAAGCAGCATTATAACCTTAAACTGATAGTGTGTTATTCTTAGCTGTATGTTTTCCAGTCCTTCTATAATTTATTGGGTTCAGGACAAAACCAGAAGAATTAATTGTGCTTGCAAACAACATATTTCATGATGGGTGAAACAGATATAACTTACTGTTGCCCATCGAGGTGCGAGAAACTCGTTAACAGTGATGGCATTTTCTGCATATGCAAGTGGTGATCCCCAGTAACCCCATATCCACCATGACTTAATTTTCTGTCTTGGAATAATGAAGCCCCCAAGCATGACAATGATGAGTAAAGCTAAGGTCCCTCCTGTGTTGGCAACCACCTGTGTTCGACACAACCCCGCAATTGCCCGGAACATCGAGGACGACATCAAGTGCACCAGACACAGCAGTAAATATTGCCTGAAAAATCTGGACAAATGAAACCCGAGGGATGCACATAATCATATAACCACATCGATCACGATTTCACTTCAAACAGATATTGCTTGCTTTGTTGAAATGTGAATGCCATGAAGATGTATCCGCAACATTGCCTCAAACTAGGAAGGAGGTGAATTTAGACTCATACATGAATTTTGGATACTATGAAATTGTATACAAGTGGTTCTATTGGTGGGTCCTTTGATAGAAATGGCAAAATCTAGCCTCAGATGTGAACTACTTCCCTTGAAGTTGTGAAGATTTTGTTGCATTACACTGTACTATTGGAGAAAACTACATCTACAATCTTCGTTTTTACGACCACATTGCTTCTCATTATTTATATATATATAATAAGGGTTCCCATCGTAGACTTATGTGCATCCATGGCACAAACAATACTCTCATGTGCATTATTGTTTTTGGATAAATCTGTTGTGCCGATAAAGGTTTAGGGTCACAAACCTGCTAGCCTCGGGTGTCATGCCCATGCCATAGTAAGTGATGACAACGTAAATTCCGGTCTCCGCTAATGAGCTTGGAATACTCATCACAAGAGTTGGTAACGAGTAAGCCCAAGCAGGGTAGAAAAGAAGCTCTCTTTGCTTGTAGAACACGGGGAGGCGCATGATGGTCATCGAAAGCTCCGCGTATCCATTGAACATCACAATGACAACCCCAAAGAAAATTGCTCCCATGTACTTTGCACCGTCGGCTTCTGTTTCATGGTTCATTGTCGTGCGGAGAAATGTCGTCATGCCAATAAATCCTACAATTCCAATCTGCACATGAACCCATAGACAGCAAATGAATTTTACAATTTTGATGAATAAGTGATGATGGGTGCAGTGAAGGTTGTAGTGTAGTGTCGTATCACTGTGAGGGGTTTACAAGCAAGAGACAAACTGTGTTGGAAATTAATGAGGAGTGGGTGGGGGTCATGGTAACCCTTAAAAGGTCCAAGGGGTTTTAGATTACTTGATATTTTTTACTAAAAGTGTCAAAAGGCCGGACCAATTCTGAAATTATCCCCTTTATCATATTCATCATTTCAATCAGAGCAAAACAAACATGTAGAACTAATTATAAGGATATTTGAGCTCGTGTAAACGACCTAGAATCAAATACATTCCATGCATATCTAATCACCGTCGTCACATATGGCTCTATTTTCACTAGGCCCTAGTCTTAATAGGTAGTGCTAAATACGGATCCAATACATATTTTAATGCTTTTTTTCACAAATCATCATGTATCCCATATAAACACACCCCCAATACTTTACGGGTTAAGATTTACCTGGAAAGTTTTGAAAATATATACAAAAGAGTTTCGTTTCATGAGGAGGAATTCTTTGGCAAAGTTCGCCTTGAAGAGCTCAAAGTTGCTGACACCATAGCGCTCAAACGTCAAGGCTGCCTTGTGGGAGCGTTCTCTATCGTAGGCAATCGCGAGTTCCTCCGACATGTTGTGTCCGACATGGAATGTCTTGAACCTGTCAGCAAACTGCTTCACAGAAACATATCGGTAAGGTCGCAGCCTATTACTCCAGTATTGTTCTTGATCTTTTTTTGAAGTCACCTGCACCATATACATACACAAATTTTACGAAGGATTAGGTACTAAATAGCTGGAAGTACCACTTTTCTTGAAGAGCTTGAAAGAATTTGAAGTGGTGGCACTCTAGACTTGAATCAACGTACTTAGGTCCCCTTCGTACTAGAAGCTTGAGTTGAGAGATCAAACTTGCAATGGTTTGATACTTGGAGTTGACAAGCTTGTATCCAAAGCTCAAACTATTGAGACCTTCACCAGTCTTCAAGGTCTCACTAGTTTGAGTAAGTGTAAAGTGGCCATGCTCAAAGTAAGATGTCAAGAGGGGAGTTAAACTCAAACCAAGGAGCATTCATGACAAGCCAAAGAATGCTTGAAAGCCCGGCTTTGGGCTCACAAAAATGAGAGCTCAAAGTCTCGATGTACGTTCCTAAAGCTTGCAATTTTGACTGAGAGATTGTCAGAAATGATCGAGAGCTTGTTGTGTCATTCCACACGGGATCCACCAAGGAGCCATCTAAGCGTTGTAAGCCCGAGAAAAAGTTCATCCCTCAAGTTGAAAGCTTATGTATAAAGTGGACTTGAGTGAACAAGCACGAGTAAGAGGCTCCCTTCTGCCAATGAAAAGGCTTGTTTCTTTGAGATTTCAACCTCTGGTGTGAAGGGGGCCTTGGGATTTGCGATCAATTTTGCAAGGAAGAAATGTGGTCATTCTTGGGCTAGGTAAAGCTGCAAGCTCACCTCCTGCAGAAAATCCGCAATGCCTTTTCGATCAGGGCACTTGAACCCGCAGGTTTCAAAAAACTCGAGAACGTGCTCTCGTGGGCCTTGATATACAACTTGACCTTCAGAGAGCAGAACAACGTCATCGAAGAGCTCGAAAGTTTCAGGAGCTGGTTGTAGAAGGGACATCATGATGGTGGCGTCCATGACATGGCAGAACTGGGACAAGCATTTTACTATTTGGAATGTGGTGGAGCTGTCCAACCCCGTCGAGATTTCGTCCATGAATAATGCTTTCGTTGGCCCAACTATCATCTCACCTGCAAAAACACCCCAAAAATATCATCAACGAGGTTAATCTCAACTACCTATTTAACGTTCACATCAAAGAGTTCCGAATTTCTTGGATGAATTCAAAGAACTCAATTATTTTACAACTGCGGTCACGTGTCCATATAAACATAAATATCACATACCAGTTGTAACACGCTTCCTTTGGCCTCCAGAAATCCCACGATGCATATTATCACCGACCAATATGTTTGCGCACACGTCCAAGCCCAAAAGCTGCATGACATATACATATATATATGAACATCTTTTAAGGCACAGAAAAAATGATTTACTTTTAAAGCAATGCGATGCAAGGCACGTCACAAAACTGCACACATATCCGGTAGATGGGTCTTGCATGGTTACTTATTTCCGACTAGCCCACTTCGCCTAGGGCTTGAAACACACAATTATTAGCAAATCCAAATCGAGGCCGTAGCCACTTTCCTCATAATTTTAGGAGTTCATATTATTATCTTATTCACTATCAAAGTATATATCCGTGTGCTCATTAAATGGTCATATAGGTCCCCTCGATTATGTTCACTATTGAGCCTAGAATGGTTATCATACTTTGAGCACGCTATCTAATCTCTTCAAGACACATGTCTTTTTGGTATCCATTTTGGAGCCACACCAGACCACATACCACTCAAATATAGGTGTCCTAATAAGATAACTACCTTATCATGATGTTCATATTCGCAGCTAAAAGTGAGTTCGTGGTGTATTATGTAATTATCAAGTTAAAATTATACCTAGTGACAGTGTATAATGTAATGGTCTTATTCCACCAGAAGGTGGCAGTGCAGAGGCTCGTCATGTATGCTTGCCTTATAGGGCCAGCGGTTCTATCTATCCATCTATCTATCTAATGATCTTAATAATGTATGTGTTATTATTATGCAACAAATTGCTTCATAGTAGCATAATGTGTGGCACATGCTCCAAGAATTTTTTTTTAAAATCATGCAATATGACGCAGTAATGAGGATTTATTGATGTAATTTCAATATTTTATGGTTTCTAGATGATAATTTTGCCTCTGGAAGTTTGTGATGTGAATGTAACCTTCATGATGTAATCTGTGGAGAGGCTGCTCTGCATTCCTTCCACTGCTGTTGCCTGTACACCCAAAACACATTTTTTATACTTTCACCATATAATTCATTGCTCTTGACATGATGTTGCTCAGCATCATTTAACAAAGCATTTAAAAATTTCGATAGAATCAAGGACTCCCACAGGATAGTCCCACAAGGACTCCAGGGAATTGCAAGAATAGAGTCTAACCTTCATGTATACGTCCACATCTTTTTCAGGAAAGATACCAGCTTGTTTTTCTCGTTTCGCAAGCTCCGCCAGCATTTCTGCAACACCCACATTAGCACCAATTTATACATTTTATCAACCATGTCCAAGAGGGGGGTAGCCAACATTCCACTAGATAATGTAGTCCAACAAAAGATGGGATCTCATTCGAAGTAAAAATTATAAAAGTATTAGGAAAAATTAGAGCATTCAAAATTGATTTTGAGGATACAAGAGATATGCTCCAAGAATATTCATTAAATATGCAGAATATCCCATGAATATGCACATTACTCCATAGCCCCTTTGAAAATACTCCATTATGGCACTTGATTTCTTAGACTAAAGGGGATTTACCCCCCCTGGACCATGTTTATAATTGAAACTCATTTCAAACAATGGCTGATTTTTGTAATAACGTTTGAGAGGACTTACCGTATCGGGTCCCAACCCCCTGGCAACGTGCCGAGAAATCGAGGGTTTCCCGGACTGTCATTTCTCCCACATGGACATCTTGCTGGCTGATGTAAACAGATGTCTTTTGCGGCACAAACTCGTCAAGCGTGTGGCCATTGTATGCCACCTTCCCCTTTACCTGCTCCATATCAGGATGAAATTGCATCAATAAAATTTTACCTCATCATCCAATCATTTATTTAAACGGCCATTAACATGTGTAATTGTATGAAGGTTACCCCATGACTCAATGGTTGTCAAGAAAACCTCCAAATTGCAGAATCACTACTCTACTTACATGGAGACACAAGTCATGAGGGTAGGATTATTTCATAAATTCTACCTTTAGTTCTTTGTCGAGTTTCCCAGCCAGTGCAAGGAGTAGGGTACTTTTCCCTGAGCTCGGTGGCCCCAAAAGCAACGTCATTCTGCACAGATAACCATTTTTTCCTGTCAGAAATTTCTGAGGTGGGAAACAAAGATGATTTCAGGTATTACAAATGGTTGATAATGAGCACATAATTTTCGGTATATGTTGAGTTATCCCTTGCTCTCATAATTTTGCTAAATCTTATTTCTGCCCAGGGTTTCAGCAATTGGAACCCACATGACCTTCATTTTGAGAGTACCCAAAATCCAAGATGTAAAGTCAGTGGTAATTTCAGGAAGTAGAAAGAATCAATGGGGCTTAAAAAACTTACCGTGCAGGTTTCAAGATGCCACTGACATCATGGAGGATGTTAAGCACCATCTTCTTTGCAGGGTTTAAGCCCACACAGTCCAATACACCCTAAAAAAAATCCATCAACCAACACAGAACAGTTTTAATCCAATTTTATATAATTCGATAATTTTAAGTATAGTGAACCCTGTTGCTGCTGCAAGCCTTCCACTGCTTGTCTCCATTAACCTCTCTAATGGACTGAAGAGTGTGGATCGATGCAAGTATATAGACCCTCCAAAGCTTGACATTATGGAGAGCGCTTAATTACAATAGTATTTGCATTTTGGAAATTTTGGAAATTGGGAAATTGCCATGAATAATATACCTCCAGGAAGTTGATGGAGGCATTCAGGAGTGTGGGCAATGCACGGCTACCCAGAACGCACTTGGCATCGACAGTGAGATTCTCATATCGAACTTCAATTGTAGGGAGTTGAATCCCCACCCTGCCAATTAAAAGACGTCAAGTAAATTAAGGGTTTATTGACATGCTAAGTTGGAATTGTTCTCTCACATACCCCAGCCATCCTCCCACTTGCTAAAGTACAAAAAATAGGAAGAGGTCCTTGCACCCAGTAGTGAGGTTTCTTGAAAATCCCACGAATTGGCTGCCACCATTTTTTTGCATCGTAATTTCGACAGGGTTAGATCAACCCAACTGGGAGGGAAGAAAGATCTCTTCCTCCTTCAACAAACTTCCTTGCAGTGATTAAACTTTGTAACGCAAGTACAATCCTGGAGCGGGGAAAAAGTATTGCAGTCGATATTACCAAAAACAAAGTGCAACATTAAGCAATATATGTAATTTTTTTAGTGTACCACAACTTTTGGGATGGGCCATCTCTGCGAAGTTCAAAACCAGCAGATGAATTTCCCGCTAGCTTGTGGGTTGCAAACTCAAAAGCCCCGAAAGACGTTCACGTTTCCAAGCCCAAAAAGCATCATGACAGAACTGGACAAAACTATAGCAAATGCATCCCAACCCAAATCCAACGTCCCCCATGAAAATGTTCAAACCCAACTCCTTCCACAATATTTCTCTCTTTACAGCAAGTCAACCATTGCAATGCAACAAAAATCAACAGCCGACAACACACCAAAAAAAGAGAAAATAAATAAAAGCACAAGTTCCCCTGCCCAGATGTGTGAAAAGTTTTGTGCACCAAATCTTTTGGGATATCCATCTCTGCAAACTTCAGAACCAGAAGATGAACCTCGCCACTTGCCTGCAAATTGCAAAACCCCGAAAAGACTGTCCACGTTCTCAAACCCAAGAAGGATGAAATTTTTTCCTCGACCAGCCACAAAGCAGCCCCAAATCCAACATCCCCCATGAAAAAGACTGAACCCAACTCCTCTTTCGACAATCTTTCCTTCTGCCTTTATAGCAATTCCACTATTGCAATGCAACCAAAATCATAAGTTGGCACACCAAAAAAAAGCACATAAAGAAATTATGGGGCTTGCAAAACCCCAAAAAAGCCTTTGCCATTCCCAACCCAAGAAGCATGACAAAAACTTCTCAAGCAGCATCAAAACCAGCAGCCCCAACTCAATCCGGCATCCCGGGCCATTATAAAGTCCAACCCAACTCCTATTTCAACAATCTTTCTTTCTTAACAGCAATTCAACCATTGCAGTACAACTACAATCTTGGAGAACATAAAGAAGCACAAAATCACGCAATGTGTCCCTGCCGAAATGTTTGTAATTGTTTCTCCACCAAGTCTTTTAAGATAGCCATATCTGTAAACTTAAAAACCAGAAGGTGACCTTCCCCGCTTACTTGTAAATTGCAAAACACCAAAAACCCCGAGGAGACATCCACATTCCGAAACCCAAGAAGAATGACAAAACTGCACAAAACTACAGAAAATGATAAATCCAACATCTCCATTCCACAATCTTTCTTTAGTTATCTACAGTAATTCAAGCATTGCAATGCAACACGTCCTGGAGCGAGAAAAAAGAAGTAACTTTGCAGTCGACAACACACACACACACACAAAATAAAATAATAATAAGCAGATTCTTGAGCAATGTTCTCCTGCCGAAAGTTGTAATTTTTCATACACCAAATCTTTTGAGACAACATCTCTGCAACCCAGAAGATGAACTTCTGCATACTTGCAAATTGCAAAACCCCAAAACCCCCAAAAAAACTGTACAAAACTACAGCAAATCGAACATCCCCAAATCCAACATCCCCCATGAAAATGTTTAAATCCAATCCTCCTTCGACAATGTTTCTTTCATTCTTTCCTAATAGCAATTCAACCATTGCAATACAACTACAATCCTTGAGCACACAAAAAGCACTCCACGTCACACATAAAAAGCATAGATCAAGCAATGTTACCCTGCCGAAATGTGTGCAACTTATTCGTCCACCAAATCTTTTAGGATAGCCGTCTCTGCAAACTTCAGAGAGACAAGATGAACTTCCCTGCTTACTTTGCAAATTGCAAAACCCCCGAAACCCCCAAAAAACGCCCACGTTTCCAAACCCCAAGAAGCATTACAAAACTACAGAAAATCCAATATCTCCAACCCAATCCAATCCAACATCTCCCAAACTGAAATCTCCTTAACTCAACTGCTCCTTCAACAATCTTGTCTTCTTTCTTAAGAGAACCAATTACACCCCCCAACCCATTTGCAATCAGGCAGCCGATAGCTGCGTTTGGGTTTACCTGTCGATCCGGTTCCGGAGCTTGAGCAAGAACTTCTCGTTGTCCTCATCAGCAACCTTAAGCAAGCTATCGATGATTTGTTGTCTCTGCTCAAACCCAATGGTTCTCACATCCACCTCTTCATGCACCACTCGGCTGCCCAGATGTTTCTGCAAGATAGTGGTTCTCAGCCTATCATAGGTGGGAAGCTTCTCCAAGGCAGCCCACTTGAGAGCCTCCTCATCATCCTCCACATCATGGCTCAAATGATGCATCATCCCATGCTGCCTTGATGGCGTTCCCACCGTCACCCCGTTGTTGTTCCGTGAAAAAAACACCTCAGAGCCTATGCTGTATGATCGGTTTCGAGAGCCCCCGAGTGATGTTTTCCTGCTCCCCCATATGTCTATTCCCTCAAACGAGGCTGCTGAGCCTGCCATCACGGCCCTTTTTTTTTCCTCTCTCTCTCTCTCTCTCTTTCTATCACTCTACTCGAGAACTTCTTCGACAATATCTCTCTTTCTCTCTCTCACTTAGATGGCACCTTCGATCATCTATTTCTCTTATATAGTCCAAAAATCTCCCAACCCTCGAGATTGATGACTCTCCTTCCTTTGTTAATTACCTCCCACATGTCTCCCCTTCAATCTCCGAGTTTCTATGGGAATAGCTTTGAAACTGCAATGTCCAGGTTTGATCCTTAAGCTACAGCTTCACAATCTTCACCCGCGAGGATGATGACTTTTAACTCTCTTTTTTGTCACACATTTTCCCTGAAGCACATTAAATGATATTCTCCGTCGAGCTTCGTCTCCAAGCTTCAATAGGTTTGGAGGGTTTAAAACTGCAATGTCCTCCTGCTCGCAAAATGCAGCTTCGATCCTCACAGATTGTCAGTCTTCACCCTCGAGTTTGATGACTTCTTACCCTTTTTAATCTCACACATTTCCTCCTCAAGCACATTAATGTTAATCTTCTCCACCGGACTTCTTGAAGTGAAATGTCCTCCTGCTCGCTTAATGCAGCTACAACCAATCCTCACAGCTCAATTCTTTAAACTCTCTCGCTCTCTCTCTCCCCACCCACCGACACAGCTTCTCAGTCTTCTTCACCTCTCCGGAGATTTAGGAGTCTCCTTCCTTCCTTTCTTACCTCCCACATTTCTCCTCAACCACGTCATAAACTGTCATTCTGCACCATTAAACTTCGTCTCCAAGCTTCAACGGGGCGGCGTCTCCCAGCCTTCTGCAATAACCTCCTCCTGCTCTCCAATGCAGCTACAATCAATCGTCACAGCTCAATCTCTCTCTCTCTCACACACACCTGGAGCCTTAGTAGTACTCTCCTTTTTTTTTACCTCCCACATTTCTCCCGAACCACATTAAATGCCATCCTCCACCAAACTAACTATGACTTCAATGGGAGGAGCTCCTGCAACTTCGATCCTCGCCGCTCAATCATCTCTCTCTCTCTCTCTCTCTCTCTCTCTCTCTCTCTCTCTCTCTCTCTCTCTCTCTCTCTCTCTCTCTCTCTCTCTCTCTCTCTCTCTCTCCACCAATCCGCCCACACTCACACACACACACATACATGTACTTCTTCGACTCAATAATTTCCTTCAGACAGCTTGTAACCTCGACCCACACTTGTCAGCCACACTTGTCATTGTCCACTAAACTTCTCCACTCTCGGCGATGCACCCACATTCTATTAAATTTCTCCCCCCAACCCAAAATAACTTTAATTATAACCACACTCACCCTCGCCCCGCCCCGCCCCCTGCTGCAACTACCTAACTAATACAGTAGCTGAACCAACCTGCTGTAATGCAATCCGCCTTCTCCTTCTCCTCCTCCTCCAACATTAACATCAACATCAACAGTAGTGAATTGCAGGTGGAACATTAAGAAGCTCATAATAGGTGAACAATGACCATCATCAACATACTATCCTCCAGCTTCCCCCACTTCCACACAATGTTCTAGTAGTTCCCTCCACAGTCGAAGCTCCATGCAGTAGCCTGTCGTCTACGATCGTAGCCTCTGCAAACTTGCCCATCGTTTGCAGATCACAGACACAGAAAGACGGACAGGCAGGCAGGCAGGCAGGCAGACAGGCAGACAGACAGACGCTCGCTCACTCGCTCGCTCGCTCACTCACTCAAGTCTCACTCGATGGGAGACAGATTCTAGACCAGTCCTGAGCTGAGCTGAGCTGAGCTGAGCTGCGGAGCCGAGAACTACTCAGTCTTAGTTACTGCTGCAAGCCGAGTTCCCAAGAGTTGCATGCTTGGCAGCAAGCAGCTTCAGCTCCGTTTGGCTTTGCTTTGCTTAACTTACAATTTGCCTGAGGAGTCTGTGAAGACAGTGAAGACAGTGAAGAGGGGACGAGAGAGGAGAGAATGAGAAGACAAAGTGTAGAGTAGAGTAGAGTAGAGTAGAGTAAAGAGAGTGGAGAGGAAGAGGAAGAGAAACGGTGGAAAAAGGGTGCCGTATGTGTGTAGGGGAAGAATATTGTCGGAGGCAGGCAGTGGAGAGAGAGAGAGAGAGCTGGCTGCTGGAAGTCAGTCCAGTAAGCTTAGCTTTAGCTAGCACCCAATTTACATACTACACTATGTACACTGTTTTAGGTATTTTAGTGTCACATACACTATTTGCAAAGGGACTAAACTAGATGCCTCGAGGTCTCCGACTGTCACATCAGTTAATTGTCAATATAATAGTATTCATCAACATAGACACCTTTTTTAAGTGGAAATTTATGTACATTCTGACAGTCAGCGTAGCCTATTGGGATACTTGAGATGATGGTTTTGTGTTTAGTATGCATGAGGAAGATATTCTTGAGCACGAGTGTCAAGTGTCATTTGTGTGCATTTTAGTCAACTTGTAGACCGATGTGTCACAAAGGCATGCACTTCATAACACTACTGAACATGCTCATGTCAAGATATCAAGTAAGCGCACATGAACACCAAGTGTCATGACGTGACACTAATGGTGAAGTTGTTGATCATCAGTGTAACTTGTAACCTAACGTGTTCCTTAAAGAAGAGTGACTAACATTGTTATGCTTGGGACACTAAACACCATGCATGGTGTAGTGAATTAGCTACACTATTATGTGTAACTGGGTTGTCCCATGCTAGTTTATCCACAATCCACAGGATTTTGAATATTGGTTGCCACAATAGCAAAATACAAGAATTGTCTTTTTACTTTGGTTGCTATATGGTCCTATGGATGTATAAACAAATTTATAAGTTTTGTGATCTAATTTTGATGCAAGGTAAGTTGCAATGGTAACTATGCAACCTATTTGCAAAGGCAACCTAATTGCACATATTAGTGCATGTGGGTAATTTCACACATGTGAAAAACATTCCCTAGTTTTAGGGTAATTGTTATCAATGTTCACATGAATGGAGTTTTGTGACTCGCCCCACTCATGTGAAGGGTGAAAACGATGATTACTATCTTCTTGGCTTATGTTTAATAAAATCAATTTTAAAATCAAGGCCAAAGACCTCAACTTATCCTAGTGAGTTTAAATTAGGATGAATTAGTCACAAATTTCTAAGGGGAGCTTTGCTTTTGTTATTTACAAATTTCTTGAGGAGCCTCTAGAAACAATGAAGGGAAGAGAAGAAAAGGAGAAAAGGAGAAAAGGTCAAAAAAGGAAGTTGTATATGTTGAAGGGCAAGCAAAGGTGAGAGAGTTGTTTGATGGAAGTCAGTTTAGCAAGATTATAGCTAGCAATGAAACAACATATTACATTGGTGAATCAATTACATTATTTACGGTAACACGTGTGGGCATACTTATAGTGTGACTTAATATTTGATGCACTATAGTGTGGCCCACAATATACACCATCACACATTAAATTACATCGGAACCTTATACTTGAGGGAATCATTCTCACATCAATCCCTTCACATGTCCAAAATTTGATTTTCAATTATAACATTCAACAAAGCACATTTTGGGAAAACATTTATTTTCAATTTGGTTGAAATTTATGTCTGGAAAGAGAGTAAGTATTCTAATTTTGAATTCCAGACTGTCCAAGTAGGACGATATAAATTGAACCTCACTTTATTGGAAGTCTCTTAAATGCATATTTTTTCTCATCCAATTGAAATACTATGACCTACAACGTCGGTCTCTAATGGTATATATTGTGGGTTGGAAGTAATAGTGTGCACCCACGATATTTCCCCCAATGCTTTTAATGTTGGTTTCCTTGTGTATAGTGTGGCCCACCGCTTTACCATAAACACAATAGGGAGCAAGCATGGTCAAGGATACGGAAAAAATGCTCAATATACTAAAACCATCATTTTTTTGGTCAAGTGCCTAAAAGTAGTAGCAAAGTGTTGTTTAAATTTGATTTTTCTTCATGGCGCCCTCTTTTTATTGTATTAGGGAATCAAATATAAAATATCAAGATGAAATCTTCAAAACTTATCATTAAAAGTATTCCTCAAAAGGTAATGGCTAAACCTAATTTTGGACATAGATTTCATGACCTTAAATTTTTGGATTTTGGATTTTTTTTTCCATATTCCTTGAATTCATTATAAACTTGAGGGCACCGTTACAGAAATTTGTAGAAAGACATCAATTTTATGTAATTTTATCATATTTAGAGCAAATTTTAAACAATTACATGTTCGGTATATCTACTTGCACCATCTTTTAAAATATGTAAACTTTTCTTGGGAATCAATTTGTCAACATCAGTTGCTTGGCTTTGTAGATCAATGTGTTTTCAAATGTTTATGATTTTTTCCTTCAGAAAATTCAAAGTTAGTATATAGTTGTGAATCACTTCACTTCAACCTATGCATGGTAATGAAGTTGGGTACTTGAATGTGCTTGCGACCTATAGCTAGGTGAGTTCACACCCAAGGTTAATTTTTCCTAGCTTTTGAGTAGATTATGATACTGATGTTCAGATGGGTGGAGTTTCGTGACATTTCCCACCAAGGTGGAGGATGCAAACATTTGAATACTATTTTATTGACTTATGGTTGACCAAATTAATCCTTGAATTGGGGTCAAAGATCTCAAATTACTGTGGCAAATTTAATTTGGAATGAATTAGTCAAAAGTTTGTATGGGGCTTTGCTTTGGTTACTTACAATTTTCATGCAAAGTTTGTGGAGAAGAGAACAAGACAAAAAAATGACATAAGAGAAGAGGGGCAGAACCCATAAATGGGGGGAGAGGAAGCCATATAGGTTTTGTGGAGGGGACAATATTGCAAGAGGGAAGAGGAGAGAGAGTTGGTTGTTGGAAGTTAGTCTTGTACAGTTGGCTAGCACCGAATCTACATACTACATTGATGAAATACATATTAGGTGGGTTCAAACTTGTAGGTAACTTGTCATATCTTGAGCCCCTAAGAGACCATTTTTTATCTCTCCTTCACCTCTAAAGCCACTTGGGGGCCCAAGGGTAGCTCCAATGTGGTTGGATTCTTTTTTAAGTAGGGTAGGGTGAAGGCTTGAGGCTTAGTTGAGCTTACCACCATCACAATGACACTCATTATTCATTCTTAATGGCTCTTCAAAGTTGGGCACACCGCATTTTTAAAGTGTAGCAAGAGTGTAGCCAATATTAAAGGATATGACAAAAATGATGTTCTTTGATACATACAATTTTTTTTCCTTGTAACCATTCATGACATGCTATTCTTATGTACATCATGGTCGTGACAATAAATTCTCCTATAAAGGTCCAAATGATATCTATGAGGTATTTTAGGTGATTTCTATTTTATAATGCCCAAATAAAATATTGTAAGCTTCATTCTAAGCACCGACTATGTACATATGTGTATCAATATGGTATGAACAACTTTGTCTTGAAGAATTCTCTCTTTCATAAAGAGGAACACACTTTTTATAGTTGGTTTTAAATTTGCTCGAAAGCCTTAGGCATTAAGGGCTTAACTTCCTAGCCTTGGGGTAATTTTTGTTGATGTTCACCTAGGTAAAGTTTTGTGGCACCTAAGTTACCGAGGCGGAGGGGCAAACGCCAAATAATATTGTAGAGCTTGAGGAGTGTTATGGTTAATCAATTTGATTTCTAAATCACAGTCAAAGACCTCAAATGACTCTAATGAGCTTGATTTGGGATGCATTAGTCACAAACTTATAGGAGGCTTTGCTTTGGCTCTTGAGGAGTCTCTCGAGGCAATGAAGGGTGTGAGGCCAAACCCCCCACCCTTAAGCGTCCGTAGTCCGAGTAGTGGGTTTGGGCTCACATTCCTCCGCGGTATTGGATTTGGACTTGGATGAGTCCATAGTGCAAGGTTCACCCTTCAAGTGGTCTTGGATTTAACTGGAATTTCACTTTTAACAACTCAATGTACGATTTCAATACGTATGTGGAGAATGCACAAGTTAACTATGTTATTTTAACCTCCTTATGCTCGGGTGCTATTTTGTCTTTGTTTGCTTCTAACGTCCATCCGGCCGCTTTAGCTACACAAGCCCTTAAGGATATCCCTCTCCTAAATGGAGTCCGTGCCGTTGACTCTATACTACCACTTGAACTATCACTTGTGTATTCCGTATCGCTACTATAAGAGGTCTCACTTGGTGTCTCCATACTGTACATAAGCCTTTAAGTATTAAGAAATACTTATGTGACTTATGTCAATCTCTCCCTCGCTCCTTTGGTCTTTGCTTCCTTTGTCTTGCCATCGCGAGAGTGCTCCACATTCTCCATTAATTTGTGCACGTGGTTTATTTTTAAAGAGAGGATGCAAGTGTTAAAAAAAACACTATTCTCTATAGTCAATCTCAAATACATTTACTTGTGAAAGCCACACATAACACTAACTAGCATAATGTAACTAACTACTTGTCTATGAGCTAATTAGGTAGGCTATCTACTAAGCTCCTTCATGAACCCATCTCTTTACTTTCTAATTACATAAACCCAGCTCCTTCATAAACCCAGCTTCTTAGCTTCTAACTAAACAAACCCAGGTCCTTCATAAATCCAGCTCTTTACTTTCTAACTAAACAAACCCAGCTCCTTCATAAACCCAGCTCCTTCATGAACCCACAACTTTGTAGTTGTAATCCCCAACTACCTCACTAATTATTCAAGCCCTTAACTAATCTTCCTACCTAATTTCCCTAATTCTACTAACAACCCCTTTCTAATCACACAATTCTTCTCTAATCCTAAAATCCTAAAATCCTAGAGAGGAGAGGGGGAGAGAGAATTTCCTAACTTCACTAAGACTAACTAATCCACACAAGTATATTTTTGCACTCATCACAACATCAAGTGCTCAACTCTTAAACATGGAACTTGCAACCACGTGTATTCAAAACATGAACTTTAAGTACCACAAATTGGAATCATGAATTAACTTTAAAATCCTTCACGTCAACACTAATTCTACCAAGAGGTCAAGCCCTCTTCAAGGCTAACAAGCCTTGGCTCTCAAACTAAAAACTAAGCACACACATGTGCTCCAATATGGCTTCCCACACCCACACTTATAACTCGTGGGGTGCCTTGGAGCACAAAGGAAAGAGAGAGGATGAGTGAGGGAAGAATGAGGGATTATATAGTAAGCTTGAGGGGGTGAGCACCCTCAAGGCTCACGATAAGCCCTTGAGATTTCCTCCTACTTAGTAGGCGCCAATCCTATCTTCTAAGTCTTCCTCCCTCAAATGATCAACAAGGATCCTAATTCGAACATTTAACTAGCCTTGGCTTTCTACCTACCACACTTTACCAAACTTGGGATGCTTCAACCCAAACTTAGCCTCCTTCGCTTTCCGCCGCCATAACTTTCTCCCCTTACTTTCCCAAATCGTCGCTCACCACTTAATTCAAACCACGATGCTTAACTCGTGATTTGATTGGTGCTTTGAGAATTTGCTTATCCTCCACCTTGCATTCTTCCTTGGGCCTTCCCCATTAAGTGGCCATGATGAGGTGGTCCACTTGTGCGCTCCATGTGATCCTCCATTCATCCCAATTCGAATGCACTTGCCTCTTGAGTCACTTTGGTTGTCTCCATCCATTTGTACTAGCCTACTCACTAACTACTCAATCCAAGTTCTCCTTACCTATCCTCATTCACTCAAATCCTTCCGAAGGTAAAAACACAATAACAACTCACATCCTAGTCTCTTACAACATGGTACTTCTAAGACTAACATTTCACTCTTTTTATATTTTTGTGAAGTAACATGCTACTTCAAAGTGCATCAACTAACGTTTCAAGGGTCTAAGACTAAATGTGGGCACCCTTTTGGGCTCACAAAGGGAAGAGAAGAAAAGAAAGAATAGAGGAGTAGAAAATATAGAATAATTAAATCATAGTTGTGTAGGAGAAGAACATTGCCTAAGGGCAAAGGAGAGTTGATTTTTGGAAATTGGTTTAGTAAGCTTAGCTAGCAACAAAACTACATACCACTAATGAATTGGCTACGCAATTTACGCCTATTATTATGGTTTGAAAGTTAGCGTGGGTAGAAAATATCATGGCACACTATACTTATGTGTGGGTTGAAAATAAGGGTGGCTTATAGATTGATATAATAATCTAATCTAATAATTATAATTATAATATGAAGCTAATTTTTGAGAAAATATTACTATATTGTACTATATTGATATCATATAATATCAACCCATGGTATTTCATGTTTTGTAAGAAAAAATCATATTCCTCATTTTGAACATATGAAACAATGGGATCAAAAATGGCGTGGGTCAAGGAAAGTTGCATTGACCAAAAATATTGTGGTATAATTATAGTGAGGCACAATAATAGGTGTGGAGGGTGTAGCTAGGTGGGGTTCACACTTGTGGGTAACTTTGCCTAGCTTTGGAGTAAATTTTATTGATGTTCACCCAATTAGCATTTTGTGACACACGTCCTACTGAGGTGGAGGCATAAACGTTGATTATTATAGTACAACCCAAGGATTTTTAACTTATGTGCAAATTAGTCTGTGATTGAGACAAACCAGACCTCAAATTACTTTAATGAGTTAAATAGATTGGAAATTTTTCTTTTTCTTTTTGGCACAAATTAAAAAATCAATTACAAGAAAGGAACCAAAATACAACCACCTCAAGAGGACCGGCGCAAACCGAAGGGATAAATAAATTGGAATGAAGTAGTCTAAAATCTATAGAGGCTTTGCTTTAATTACTTACAATGCTTCTGAGAAGTATGTGGAGACAAGAACAAGAATAGAGAAGGAGAGAGGGTGAAAGGTGAAAACATGAAAACGTGAAATGAAATAGCATGTAGGCCAAAGGTCATAATTCTTAGTCGATTTGACATTGGAATTTGCTTCAATGACCTTGAATTTTTTGAGATGCATCGGCCACAACATTAGGGAACAAGTTTCCATAATGAAAGGGTTAGAGATACCTTCATATATGAGAATTCCATCTTTCCCCAAGGTGGAGGGTGCAAATGCTAATTATGACTATTGAGTCCGAGAACTATTATGTTGAATCAAAGTAGTTTCGACAAGGGGTGAAATATTACAACTTGCTATATTTAGTTTGAATTTAGATGCATTAATCACAAAACTATGAGGGGGGGTACTCTCCCCTCCCACCCCCTTGAACAACATGCATGTCAATATCAACTTATTTGCTACATCAACTTCATCACATACCAAAGCCTTCCCTAGAATTTGTATGGTTCCATAAATAGGGTGGGATGTGTGTTGGTATAATACCATACACATATTTTGACATCTAGATTCAACAATGAATTTATGGACAACAATGTTTTAAAAAAAAACAATTGAGACAAATGGTCAAAAGCCGTTGCCAAGAATTTGCAACAAACGGGAAAGACACACCCACTTAGAAGGAAGAAAAGCCCCTAAAATGTGTTATATTACCGTGTAATAGAATGCACAAACCCAAGAGTCACTTAGCCAAGGACAACCCCCAAACCACCCAAAAAACCCAAGAGATAGGGAAGAAGAAGAGAATAAAAGACAAAGAATGAGATAGTCAAATTCGGGCCACAAATTCCAAACCTATCTAATATGCTAGTTCCACTTAATCACCAACTGATCCCTCCTCCAAAGGACCCATGAGCCCTCCAAGTTTCATTTTGCAAGAGAGTCGTGGCCTGCTAAATGAATGATAAAGAATATCATACCTTGGGTAGGTTAAGTTTATTCTTTGCCTCCTTGACATTCATAGAAAATGAGCAAGATTTGAGAAAGATTTTGTCATTTATTTGGACCTCTGATACTATATAATGTGTGTTGGCACCCACAATATCATCCCCAATGTCTTTCATCTGAAATATTTCATTAATAGCATGGCCCTCATATTTTACCACAATTAGTGTAAGTTTTGTAGATAGAAAAATAAAATAATGACTAT
This sequence comes from Polytrichum commune, assembly GCA_950295325.1. Classification (NCBI taxonomy): domain Eukaryota; kingdom Viridiplantae; phylum Streptophyta; class Polytrichopsida; order Polytrichales; family Polytrichaceae; genus Polytrichum; species Polytrichum commune. The sequence goes on from OX485807.1 coordinate 7,370,585, forward strand.
GAGCATATTGATTTTATTTTACCAACATGGGGAACTAAGTTATCGTAATAAGGCTTTATTCATCTAAAGATATGGCATGACAATGTTAAGGATATTAAGGAATGTGGGTAGGTGAATAGTCGGCACCCATTCATTAATAGTCCCAATGTTTTTAGGGTGGAAATTGATAATGTGGTCCACAATATCTACCATAAATAATGTACATCATTTTTGGTAATTAGGACCACTCCCTGTTTGAAATTGCAAAATGAAATATTTTTTTACTTTTAATGTCATAAATGAAGTACATATAGGTAGTGCAAACGTTATAAAAAACATCTAAAAAAAATTACATTCTAAGTTATGTTAAATCTTTTTCTTCTTCTCAAGTGGTTGTTAGTTTGGAGGCTGGTGGGTTGGGGTCGCGATGGGATTTCGTTTCCCAACACCTACAATAGGAAAAGGGGGGGGGGTGCGATAAAAACATGCCTCCTATAAATTTGTTGCCAATTCATTATGCTTTAATTTCAGTAGATTAATTTGGAGTCATTAACATTGATTATGGTGTTGCTTTTACTATAAATATTAATGTGATTTATTTTATATATAAAACCCATGTGCTCTATGCCATGTAATCAACATTTTTGCCGTTCCCTTGGTTGGTGCTATGAAACATCAACAATGGCGGGTGCCTCGGTTCTCGGCTACAAAGTGGAGGAGTTGGTTTTGAAAAGCTAAGTCTAAGTCGTAAGTTAGTTTTGAAAAGCAGTGAGAAGTCGGACGACTTACTTGAGGATTGGAGGCGAATCCGTTGTTGTGTAAGTTGATTGCAGATGGATTGAAGAATCATCATTTGGTCCTTACATGGTACTACAAACCACCGGCTAATACGGGAGGTTAAGATCACCCACTAAGATGAACTGTCAAACCATTTGATTTCCTAACACCTACCAAGGGGGTAACAATAAAACCTGACCAACATGTATTGGTTGTTGATTCATCCCAATTTACGTTTATTAGACTAGTTCGGGGTCTTTTGAATTTATTTAGGGGTTAATTTTATTATTAATCAAAATAATGGGGCTCTACAATAGTATTTTCACCCTCCCCTCCCCCAATTTGCCTTCCCTTTCGGTAGGTGTTATGAGCATTCGTCCTACAGGGACTATAACCTGATCTTACCACTTAGTGTTTTGTTTATGATATTTAATTCCATAAGCCAAATATTCCCACTTACCCTACATTGAATTTTATCCAATGGTTACATTAATTGCCATGATGTTTATAATCAATGAATCGTTCATCGCTTTTGGACACCCATGGCTCCTTCAATGGTTGCAAAGTTATGTATGGCTTGTTATTGGTTGTGGAAGCAACTTGAGAATATCAAATTTGGTTCATAACACCTACCATGGGAGGTTCGACCAAAACATGCCGTTCCCAAGTTTGTTGTTAAATTGATCCCACTACCCCAATTTAGAAGTCTATTCAAATTTCAACAAAAACATTTGAGCTATACAATGGTTTTATGAATTTTCACCCTTCCCATGGTAGGTGTCATGAAACTTTCAGCCACTATGTAAGGGATTCATGTAATCTTACCATTGCTTTGTTTATGGCTTTAGTGTCACTAGCCAAACAATTATCACTATATTAAGGTATATGCAAATATTATATTGATTGCCATGATGCTTCCAATTAGTGAATCATCAGCCGGTTTTTTCCACTTTCAACTTATTCTTCAGTGATTGTGAGGTTAAAACTAGTGTTGGTTTTGTATAGGTGAATGCATGGTATCAATAAGTAAAATCAATAAGGGTATCAAAGAACCTACCGTGGGTAGAAATTTGTAACAACCTCTGAAACATTGATATTTGGTGAGTTTGTCGAGGTGAAAAACTCTTTGTATGCATAAGTTGGGGTCAATGCCGTTCTAAACCAAATTAATACTAGGGCAATTTTACCTAGATATGAAGATTCTTGCATGATACATATACCCAAATGGTATCAAAAACAAAAACTACCATAAAGACCCTTACCCTACTGGTATCAAAAAATGTGGAATTCATATGGATACACGAACCATAATATTTAAAAGAAAAGAATAAAAGGCAATACTAGTCCAACATTGGTGTATATACCTAACAATGTGTTATTGGTGGTGGGGAGTTTCTCAAGAGTACCTATATTGACAGATGGTTTGGCATATCAGCGGTTTCTTACACCCAAGATTTTCAAGGGTTATTTGCTTGCTTTTCTTATTTGAACACCTATATTTGATTGGTGTACAGTTTAGTGAGGATCAAACAACAAACATCGTGAAGACGCATGTTTAAAAAAAAAAAAAAAAGTGGACTACGTCTTCAAACCTGACTAACTACTCCACACTCAATTGTGAACACAATTGAGAGGACCTTTGTACTCAAATAAAGAGTCAACAAATATGCACTTCCGATAACCATAACTAAATGAGGGGAGATCCAACGGTTGTCGATGGCTCATCCAAGAGTTGCTAATGAACCATGCTTCGACGTCTAAATCCAGTCCGTAGAAGTCGGAGAACATGACAAAATGGACCGAATAACACCCATGATCTACCCACCTCACCTTCCGATGACCATAACTAAATCAAGGGAGATCCGATTTTCAATCCGATTGTTGTTGGAGCTTCGTCGTATATTTGCTAACGAAACATGGTGCGGTGTGTGCATGTAGTCGTTAGAGTCCGGAGAGCATGGGAAAGCGGACGGAACAACACCCACCGTCTAGCTTAGCTTAGCTTAGCTTGTGGGGAGTTCGAGAATACGGGTGGGAGCAAGATGACAAGGCTGGTGGCGATTGAATGAGGCTGCTTGATGGGCCTGGTGAGGTTCAACTACAAAGATTCAAGCCCGCCTGCCACATACTAGGCTTTGGGAGCTTTTGGACACACAAGGGCCGATGACTGGGTCGGTCGGTGGTCGATCGATTGATCGATCGGTATGTATGTAAGTATATATGTATAATATGATGGAAGAAGTTGTCTATATGTATGTTTGTGTGTGTGTACGTGTAGGTATATACGCTTATTGCTGCTGCTGTTGCTCCTGCAGGCCAAGGATTCAGGCCACAGATTCGTGCTGTCTACGTAAACCCATCCATTAGCAAGGTGAAAACGCAGCGAACTATTTTATGTATCGAAAACAACTACCGTTAGTATGTTTACGACTTCCGCACTACTGTAGTTAACCTATTTGTAGGAAAGCTGACTTTTTTGGAAGTTATATTTGAAAAGTTTCAAAAATTGATATGGGAAATTTTGATTTACCCATTACTTTTGGGATTGTCGAGTCTAAAAATATAAATTGTAATAATTGATCGTTTATATATATCCAAGATCCGGAAATGGCATTAGAGCCCCCGGATTAGTCTAATTGACTCCATTTAGAATGGATTGAATCTCAACCTTATAGGAGTTTTGTTTTGAATAGAGCCCCCTCTTAATGTGTTATATATTTTTATACACACACACACACACACATTTAGAAAGGGTTTCACTATATTACTAACAATTTGGTAATGGCTCACTAATGGATGTTAGGTGGATTAGGCCATACAACGGATGGACAGGCGCCAATTCCATATGATTCAACAAAAACACTATGCACGTAATTAAAGAACTATGTAGAGAATATGTTGAACAATTTGACATTTCTTGAGTGAGGTTAACTCTTATGACAATTCCAAATGCTAATCCAAAAACACTTAAGTCAATAGCATAGTTTTCCATCTCTAATGTTGTATCACAAATGAGTATTATTCATCATAAAAGTGTGATGACTGCCATACCAAGTTTTTGTGCCATTCATGTAAGTTTATTATGAAACTGTTGAGAAAAAGTGTTGATGGACAATTAACATTATAGAACTAGCATTAGAGGACCCCCAATTAATACAAGAGACGAAGTTGAGATTCATTAAATTAAACCTATAGGAGGCGTGTTTGCACTAAACTCCTCACATATTAGTGACACCAACCTTGACCCGTATATTAGTGTAGATGGTTCTTAATCGAAGAATGAACTTAAACTATACATCTAGATTTGAGTGGTACGTGATTAGGTGTGAATCTAAGAACCGACATCAAAAAGACATGTGTTTAAAGAGATTGGACTACATACTCAAAATAGGTTAACGATTCTAAGAGCAATAGTCAACAGAAACCGAGGAGACGTAGACGACCACTTAATGAGCAGGATAATCTCTCCTCAGCTTTGAGAATGAAATAAGATATTCAAACGAGCTCCAAGAGTTAATATGAAGTAAATGGCTGCTACAGGCACGGTTTCGATTTGCTAATCATCTTTGCATCAATTGTGTGTTTCATATCGTGCGAGAAGTCAAGGGTGCAGAGACAATAGCACACGTCTACCTTTCCTTAATTGGAGTACAAGGTAGTTTAAATTACAGCTTTCTGGCTGGCCAGCCGGCCGGCCGGCAGCCTAGCTATTCATCAGGCTGTGTGAAGCTAAGTATGTTCTGTTCTCATGATGCGTCGTCTTCATTCATGTCCCTTACTTACTATACAAACAACAAGATAAAACAACGGCCGTGACCCTTGGGCCAGCCACAACAGCACTGAGATTCTCTCTCACTAAAGCCGAGCACACATGCCATTAAGCGCATATTAAGCAGCAGCCCTATGGGTTTTATGATCTAGCAATGACGAAATCTGGAGCCTGGTAACTCCGCAATCGCAGGGCACACACACCCAAGCTTGGCCACAACCATGCATGCATGCATGTGTGTGTGTGTGTGTGTGTGTTTGTGTGTTTTTGTGTACCTTTCCCTTTCCTGTCCCACCATTGGCCTGCGGCTTGAAGAGAAGCTGGCATTTTGTTTCTAACAGGGGATAACGAGCCTTGTTTTGGGAGATTTGCAAATGTGGAGAGTGGATGGCCGATAGAGTTTTTGGATGTAGCCTACGTGGCTAAACTTAGATGTATGGAGAAGTGATGTTGGACGACGTTGCATTACTTTGTTTCACAAAATAGCTAAAGCATTGTAATATTCGAAGAAATAATATCCGGAAGAGGAACGAACATAAAGTAGAAACTTTGGGCAATATAGTATATGTAAAGATTTGGCTAAGGCTATTACGAAAGTAATGGATTTATGGCAAACAATCAAAAATAAATAAATGAAAATCTGGTGGGCCGGCAAGAGTTTCTGTAAGAGCGCACCGCAGCCATCATGAATGTTGAATTACATTTCCTAACATGACTCTTCAAGGTGGCTAGCACAAAGAAATAAAAGAAAAAAAGAAAAAAAACCAAGCAATTGGGATTGGCCATTCCCATCTATTACAAGTGAAGGGAGGTGCTACACTTGTAGTTTAGATATCCGATAGTAGTCTCATTGAGGTCCAATGCTTGTGGAACCCACACAACTGAAATTGTGTCAAGCCAGCATGAGAAGAGGTCTGTCATCTCTCTGAACAAATTATACTTCAAACATTTGCTAAGGTTCTCATATATCTCGTAGAGCTTGGTCTCGCAAATGTTGACAACTCCCAAATAGTCACACATAAATATGTTATTCTTTTGTGAGAATTTCACAAGATGGTGAACACTCTCAAGCAATTGGCAAAAGTAGGACAATGTGAGAGGAATTTTGGCATCAACTAGCATGTCAAAAGTTACCTTTTGCAAGTTCCCTCACATTGAAGGTGCCAAACATATCTATTGAATCCACATACATTTTGTGGACCAAGTCGCAATACTATGACATTACATGTAGTCTTGGTTTTTGTTATATGTTAAAACAAAACAACAAACAACTCAAGGTATTAAATATCAAGGAAGACTGATATAGTGTTTATAAGGATTATTGTCACATTGGTTTAAAGAATTCTACGACAATCTAAGATTCTTTCTTCCGAATCTCCATTTCGTAAGTTCATTACCTATTCTTTACCCTCTTAAGGTTCATTTGTGCATTTCTTAATCATGTATGAGTTTGTCCTATCTGGCAACTCCTATAATTTGATGACATGCTTCTATTTTGGTCATTAAGTTATTTTAAGCTTTGGCAATAGTCTTTGTATTGGCAATTGTCTTCTGTGTTGGCCATAGTCTTCCAAAGGAGTGTCATCCATTTGGGTTAGTAGTCTTTCCCCTAATTAGGGCAATCTTTAATTAAATCCAAATATAAAGAAAATTGCCATCTTCATTTCCTTTATCTTCATTATGTTCCAATTCAGAATTCAATTATCTTCATTGCCACACAACACACAAGGGCTTGCTCAATTTTTGCAATATCTCTAAAGCAAGCATCTACCTATCTACCTATCTATCTATCTATCTATCTATCTATATAGGGTATAGTCATTCTAACATAAGCTAATTAGCTTCATTGCCTAGCCTAGCCTAATTCAAATCATCACACAATCTTGTCTAAAATTGTATCAAAGTATGTTCTTTGTCGACTAGACTATTTGCCAACCAAATATCATCATTAATCCCAACTCTCCATTGGGTCTAGTCAATCCCTTACATGTCTTAGTCATCATAATCATAATGACATATAACAATATAATTATAACGACTCCACAATAGTTTCTTCACCAGAGTTCATCGCCTTTTTAATTGAAATCTTTCTCTCTCTTTCTCTCTCTCAAAACCCTCTCTTGAATCACCCTCCCATAGGTATTCAAATACGACTTTCCAACTATGCTTGTTGGCACTATTTAGATTGCTACCACATATTGCTCTTCGGTTGTATTATCTTCTAAATGCTCTGGTTCTGTCTCAAGAACTATGCATACGATTATTGTTAAAGGTGCAATGGCCCAAGGTATAGACATTACATGTACCAAGTAGTTCATAGCTTCTTTCTCTCTCTATCACTCATATCTTTGGCGCCATGCCTCTCTCTCTCATATTGTTGCTCTTGGATTTTTATTTGCCATGGCTATAGTCAAGATATTTCCTCCGAAGACCTTCTTTAATTAACATAGGTTGCAGCTCTTCAACTTTGATTCCACTTTGTTCCTTTCACATGTAAGACTATAGTCTCTTTCCAACTCCTTATCTATTGAGTGTCAACATTCTTATCTCTCATGCTTTATTCGATGACTTCTCTGACATTGCAATAACTCCAATCACTAGACTCATAAACAAGATCTTGCTTGCAACTTGTAGATTCATTCCAATCACAAACAACTGCACATTGAGTTCATCATCAGTCCTTCTAGCCAAAACTTCTCAATCACAACTCCATATATGGTGTTCATTCCCCTATCACAAGCGGCAATGTCACTTACTCTAATTTCTATTTACTTTTTAGCATCACATTAGACTCTACAACATTTTTGCCTATGACCTATCTTTGTATGGCTATGGCTTAGCATAGTTAACGAGAAGTGTCTTCATCCTCTTCTGATTGTCTTTTTATCCCATCAAAGGTTGCACGTAGTTACAACCTCCCAAAACTACCTTTCCAAACTATACCCTATTAACTTACTCTAAAATGTCTTTCATCTACTATTTCATCATCTACTAAGTATTTTCCTACTTACTAAAATGCTATGGCTTAAAAGAAATGTATTACATTACCATTTTTAAGGGTGATAACATACTTAACCATATAGTATTCACATTGCAAGTGATTTCTAGGCCTCAATGTGTATGACTCCAACAAGTCTAGTAAATTCCAAGTGCCTCTACGGAGAGTTTACAAAGTATTTGTACAATCAATGGCACAAATCCTCAATTTTTGTCATCATGGACACATGACTTAACGTACATATGGCCAAATTTGTGTGGTGGGACACACATACAAGGCCCCTTTTCATGTGGGGTGCCGCCATCTTTTGCAAAACCTTGGAGTCACCACAAATTAGCCACCTTACATCAAAGCATACCGACCCACATTAGAAACACGAGACACATAATATTTAAAGACCAAAAAATAAATCAAATTTAAAGGCCATGGACCAGCCACTACAAGAAAGACTCCCAAGAGCAAGTAGAACAAGACTAGGCACATCGAATTCAAGGAGCATTAACAAACAATTGAAGAGGAGCCGAAACAACCAAATTATTTACCAGGAAGACAAGGGCACTATCTTAAACCCCCATACACTACGAAGGCATCCACAATTGAGAGTAATAGTGTTGAGGCACTAGCGCCCTCACTTAGGCGTGCAAGGGATACCAAATGAGGAAATCTGTAGAAATTCTCAACTAAGTACTGGCGCAAACTAGTCGTGACCTCGTCGCAAATCATTGTGTTATAATTTTGTAGTTGCCAACACCTCCTTAGTTGAATTCATAACTTGGTTGTGGAGGTAATTGGCAATGAGCCCACCAACATTGTCTCCCCAATGTGTTGGTTTACTCAAGTGTGAAATCTTTAAGAAAGCCACCTTTCATACGCTCAAACTCCAACATGGGTTGGCCATGTTGGAGTGTGTGAAAAACCGTGGCAAACTCAACAATCATCTTGGCCTTGTCACCAATAATTGAATTCATGGCGGACCTATGAGAATAAGTGCAAGTGGTTAGAAGATTGTAGAGTTGGAGTGAAAACCAATAGCAAATTCAAAAAAACATTGGGAAATACAAACATAAATGACAAAAAATGTTGAAACGAAGAGAATAACCTATTAGCACATTGTCGGCATGTTAGGGCTCTGCATGTTGTAGATAGGAATTGCTTGAAGATGGTAGCACTTATAATATATGCGATACTAATATATTTCTTTCATACTTAGATTCGGCAGATACACCTTTGATTGGTGTTTGTGTACGTTTCAACAATAGAGTCTAGCGAATTCCCCCCCCCCCCTCCCCCAAATCCTCAAAATTGAAGCACTGAGCTACAATCATTGGGGTGACAAAGCCATGTCATATGAATTATTATGCATATTTTCATCCAAGTGTGTAAACATTTGATAAAAAAAATTTGGTGATTCCATCAATTTTTATGATGTTTAAGAAAAAAATTGGTAATTTCATTGGAGCTTTGTGTTTAAATTGAACTCAATTTATGGGATTGTATATCATGGCCTCAAGAATATCATTGGAATGATCGGGTACAAACAATAGTCTTATTCTCAAAATAATCTTGATGTTAGATTTGAATTAGATAAAAGAATTACTGGCAAAATAGGCTTGATGATTGTATAAAACAACTATAGTCTGATTAATAATTGTGATTTTTGAGATTGGAGATAGCAAGAGCAATGGTTCTTAGTTAATAAGATATCAAAGAATTGCAAACGTCATGTGGAGAATCTAGAATGTGTCATTGTAATATGCGAGTGATCACTTTGAGAATCAAATTGGATTAATTGATTAAGGGAGAAAGGTGTCAGCCGAGACTATTGCATGATTGCTTGGGGGGGGGGCAGTGTGTTAAAAAGTTAAGGATATAGGTGCAAACAACCACTATTTTATAGGGGGGTATTACTTTCAATTCTCTTCTTTTTTTCACATGCTATCATTATGTGATTTTCTACTTTGGGTAAATAGAAAAATTATTTGCATTACTTATAATTCCAAATTACTTATTATTCCATACCCTATAGTACTTTAAAGATGTCCAGTGCCATTTTTGATACCCTATATTACTCTTAAGTCCATTTATAATTTTTAGCCCCCATGTTTTTAAAATACCCTATCATTTGTTCGCACGTATATTGCTACTCCAACCAATGACTACCCCCCCCCCCCCCGAGCCTGATTGATGAGGGTTTGTGTAGCCCAAAGGTTGCTTTGCATTAGCCCTTTGATAATCCATGGTATACGAAAAGTTCTTTTGGATATTTTTTGACTTTACATGAGTAGGCTCAATTAAAAGAGACTTACAACATTAGTGAAAGAGCTAGTGAAATTGAAATGTACTTGTAAATGTTATTTATGATTTTGTTGTGACTAACAAGATAATATGAAAGAGGCAAATGAATCTTTGTGATGCAGAGTTCTCTTTATTAGGCCATAGTCTTTTTACATGTATCACCGAATCTATATAATATATCTATAAGGACATTGTATCTCAAAACAACCATATTAAGGAAAACCAAAATCTTGATAAATGAACCAAGACTATGGACTTTAACCTAAGCAATGGCATGGCCTATTGCCTTGTGTGATGGATATTTGTTACACACAACCGGTAAGGAGGTAAAGACAATTGCTTGGTGATATAATTAAATTAAGAATCAATTAAGGAAGATTGAAAACCTTGTGTGGGTGACTACATTGCCAATTCAAATGAATAATCAATGCAAGACTATTGACCACAACAAAGTGCCCTTGGCTTTGGGTAAAAAGACAAAAATGTGATACTTTATGCAAGACTATTGACAATGATTATGCCTATGATTGTGCATTGCACAAGGTCCAATTAAAATGAACTCACTACCATACTATTGCCAAGGTAAATAGTGTGAGATCAAATGACTATCACAAATGCATGATTTGGGGTTGAGAGACTTCTAAACCCTTATGCTTGAGTTTATGAATCACCCAAAATATTAAATAACTTGAAATGGACCTAACATTGTCCTAATAAAACTTATATGAGACACCTAGACAATATAAAGATCACCTTTTGAGTTTTCCCTAAGTACTTCCCTAAGTTTTGTTTTATCCAAAATCTAAACTACATCATCAAATTCAAATTCACTGGTAGATTCCAAGTCCAAACATACTTTGAAAGTGAAACAACATAAGGATCACCTTTTGAGTTTTCCCTAAGTACTTCCCTAAGTTTTGTTTTATCCAAAATCTAAACTACATCATCAAATTCAAATTCATTGGTAGATTCCAAGTCCAAACATACTTTGAAAGTGAAACAACATAAAGATCACCTTTTGAGTTTTCCCTAAGTATTTCCCTAAGTTTTGTTTTATCCAAAATCTAAACTACATCATCGAATTCAAATTCACTGGTAGATTCCAAGTCCAAACATACTTTGAAAGTGAGTGATCTTATTGGTTGAAAGCAATTTTTTAGACCCTAGAAATTTATAGTAGGGTATGGGTCAAGGAAGGAAAAAAACCCAACACTAATGTGACATCACGTTTACATCGAATCTCCTCCTAGTCTAAGCAACAAATTTTTTAAAGCTTGCCCCCCACCCCCCCCCCCCCCCCTTTGAGTTCAAATGTAAGGTCCCTTCAACCAGTGTTCAAGATTGAAGCCCTCATATGAGTTTCATTTTGAAGGGCTCTAAAATTTGAGCTCTTCGGTTGAAGGGCTAGTTCAAATTCAAGACGTCAATTCAGTAATATAGAAATAAAATATAAAAAACTCATATTAAACTTATGCATGATTTATATGGTGCATGCTTCCAATACAATGTGAAGAATTAAGAATCAACCATCTAACTCCACCTCTTCTAGTGATAATGCCCTACGCTTGTTGGTTCTTGTGCCAATTTTCCAAGATTCAAAAATACTATCCCAATCCATGAATTCAACTCCTAACCCATTTAGACTAACCCTCATTAAAGCATCTAGTGTGTCAAGGTTGAGTCTAGTTCTCCTTTCACTCTTAACCCAATTTTGCTTTGAAAAATCACGCTCACAAACAGCAATGCTAGTTGGGATCACAAGTATGGCTTGCCATAGCGACATCATAGTTGGCCAATTAATCGTGAACTCCCGGTCATTGCCACAAAAAACCCAAGCTTCTTGCATACTTCGGCGTTCACAAATGGAACATAACATCTCCACGAATTCTAACAATTCCGCATTGCATTGATTAACAAGGTCATCGCTCCAACGGAAATGTGTCACCAACCGGTTCAACCATTGTTCCGTTAATGTCCCTCTGTCCAATTCATCTACGGGATAGTGCTTCGGGCTAAAAAGCCGGGCCGCATTGAAAATGGACAAGTCAGGAAATCGATCATTGAGTGTATCGATGATCTTCTGCACATACTGCCTCCCCAACATGATGCATGCCTCCAATGAGCCTCCTACGTCACACTCGGGCATGGAATCATAATGCAAGATATGCATTTTTTCACACCCAAAACTATCAACATACAATATCTGCCCATTGGGTACCACCTCGCGGAGAAACTTTCCTAGGTGTTTGGTTGTCAGGCCAAAACTTACACCCAGATAGTGTCTACGAAACAAGCTGATTGTTACATCAATCATAGAAGCTATGCTAGTGATATCTACAAGATCAAACTGAAACTTGCGATTGACCTTATTCAACTCTAATAATATATCAGCTAGCATGTGAATGAAAAATTGGAACTGAAGAGAAGTTAGATCCTTGTACCATGTGGGTTCTTCAACCTCCCAGATTTCTAAAATTGCAGGCATACAAAATACCAATCTCTCCATGACCAAGCCACGGGATAACCATCTCACCGAATGGATCTGTAAAGCTGCACGGGACTCTTCACGGAATGCAAGCAATAATTTCTCCAAAACTCCACGACGAATTACTGATTTACCCAACCACTCGTACACCTTATTGGCCACCCGATCAATAAATCCCAAGCACGGAAATTCATCGTTCGCATCCTTCGCAGCTAGCGCCTCGTCACTGTAGCGACCTCCTCGTCACTGTAGCGCTACAGTGTTGACGGGTGTAAAAATTTTGAGGACATCAAGTGAAGTTTTCATTTTGAGTTTGGGGTTGCATTTTGAAGGGCTGTTTTGAGAGAGGTATATTTTGAAGGGCCAAATCGCGTTTGAAGGGCATTGAAGACTTCAATCTTGAACACTGCCTTCAACCCTAGCTATTGTGGAGGTCATATATGACTCTAAAATGCAGGAGAATGTTTGTTTATGTAACCTAATTTAGTTGCTTTCATTCCACCAAAGTTTTGGGAATACAAAGATATGAAGTTTTAGAAAGGCTTAAACGAGTTGCTTTGGATAGGAATTGTTTTGACACAATTGGATTTGAAAGAAAGTGTGAAGCTCAAATACAAGTTTTGTGCGTTGAGAAGCCCGAACTGGACCGCTTAGGCGCTTAGGCATAAACCCCAAACTCGGTGCGAAGTTGGCTTTGGCTATGTTGAGGGACAACAATCCCTAAATATAGCCAAAGTAGGGGTTTGGTAGTAGTCCATCTCTGACAAATGTTCCTAATGCTAGTGGGTAAAGGGTATTATAAAGGAAACTTAGAATTTGATACCCAACGGGTCATACTTTTCAAACAAAACATAAAATGTCCAAGGACATAGAGCTGATACCAATTTTTTTTTTGCAATTGTTGCCTATATCAACCGTTACCTCAAATAATCTTGTGTTGGACTCAAATTCTTGACCAACCCGTGCAATTTGTCACCATAGTCTAAACCGGCCCTTACTACACTAATCTCCTGCTTAAGTACACACTTTGAACCGGGGCCGTTGGTATGCACTTAGTTGGTAGATGCGTACTTTACTCATCACTTTCTAGACTCTCTGAATCAATGAATTACATCGGGAAATGGATGAAACTTGAGGCAACCCGCTTGACCAAAGCCCAACGATGTGAAATCATCGCAAAGTTGAGCAAGCCAAATGCGCCGTGCAAGCGGGTGCTAGGGCAGGAGTACGAAGTCAGTGAAGGTGCCATCCGGAAAGTTATGGCAACAATGCGAATTGAAGAAGAACCACCTAAGGACGACGAAATCCAACCTACCGAGATATCTGCTAAATCCGAAAGTGCTACCGACTTCAAAGCCTTTGAAGCTCTACTATCCTCGACATCGACGACCAATTGCTTTGCTCCAATGTTCAAACAAAAGCTGGACAAATGTACGATAAACTGTGACGATCGTTCGAGACGTTTCAGCGAAACATTAACAAATTGACAATGAGTGTCAAGCGTAAAAGAAAAAAAATCATGCATTCACAACAAATGACTATATATGCACGACATGTTCAAACAATAAAGTATGAACCCCGATTCTTGACCAAAAAATTGCGCACTTAACCGGGATGCGTACTTAAGCGTTGAGAATTAGGTACGAGTCTTCTACCTTGCCTAGTATATGTTTTATACTTGCAAACGTACCCTAAGTGATACACCGGGGCTTGCACCTAGATACCCGCACGACACCGGATTGACCAATGTTGACAATGGCAGTGGCGGTCTTCATAGCTCGCCATTGGCATGGCCTCCTCGAGGTTTGAGACTCCACAACGACTCGGATCTTGGCAGCAGATTTTGGCCTACTTATTGCACTAGCTTTGATGCACAGGAATAAGTGACAAGCTTCGCAATTTAAAGCTACCAAATAGCTAGGGTGCCAGCTTACAAACTTACGACCCGACTACCTTATGGCGAGTCAAGACGACAGTTGACGTTCTTCATGAAAGGAAATTCCAAAAGTTTGGAGGAAGAGGAGGAGATCATCTTGTTATGGTACACTCTTACCCTCCCTAATATCATGCCTGTGGCAACCAAAGTGCACGTCATTTTAATGACGTTTGTAGTGTTATCATAGATGCATGGTAGAGTAGAGGCGTTCATAACCAGTCGTTTAAGAGGGCAATGCGTCAAATTTGGAGAAGTATAGGGTGGTGTAAATTTTTCTCCCATGTAGGAAGATAGAAACCAAGAGGATTGTAATCTTTTTTAATCTTTTTATTCCTTAAATTGAAATTATTGTGAATTTTTAAAAGTTAAAAGTTGGTCCAAGCACATTACCAATGTCTAGAGTTTGCCGTAACCGCTCATTTTAAGGTGAATTCCTCCTCACTTTCGCACTTGAAATTGGGGCACATGTGTCATGACACTACCGAGTCCATGATGAGAGCATAACTAAAGTTGGAGACTAAGGATTAGTTTCCACGTAGGCCGCTTTGTTCACTAGATTCTAGTGGTGAGCGGCCTACGTGGAAACTAACCCTTAGGAACTGTGAAATGTGAAACCTTATCTTAACCACCACAAAAATGAATTACTGAAACCAATCCCAGCCCGATTGCAATTATGTCAACCTAGAGATTCCCGACGGGGTCCTTATCGGGAATAGGTGGCTCTAATCTAATAGAGAATCAAAACAACCTGGGACATTACAATAATGATAATAATGACAATGATGACAAGTTGACAACGTGATGTGTGCAAGTGTGTGGGTTCAACTCTTTGATGGATCATTTTAATGTTGAAATTTGCGATATATGAGAGGGAAATGTGACTACAAGGAGGGAGATTTAAACTGGGCATGTCTATTCCCTAGGGTGAGATTACGGAGGTTAGGGTGTACATGGATGCGCTTGTAAAAAATATAGAAATACCTATTATGGTCACCTATATTTGAGTGGGAAATAGTTAGGTTTGGATCTAGAAACGGACATTAAAAAGACATGTGTTTAGAAGAGATTAGACTATGTGTTTAAAATATGTTCACCATTTTAGATCTAAGAGTCAACATGATTGAAAGACCTAGACCACTTAATGAGCATGAGCATCTTCACTTTGATAGTGCATAAAATACTTATGTGAGTTTTGAAAATTATGAGGCAAATGCTTACAAGCTAAATTTGGACTTGCTAATCATCTCGCACTAGTTGCATGTCCCACTAGAAGTGGAAGCACATAGAAAGGTTTCTGAATGACACACACAAGTATAGGTTTTCAACAAAGAAAAGTAATTGAACTAGGACACCTATATTTGCATGGTGTGTGATTAGAGGAGCTTTAAGAACGGGCACCTAAAAGATATGTGTCTAAAGAGATTGACCAAAACATAAACTATGCTAAGCTTGTTAGTCAATATAAGTGTGATCATTATAACATTCACTTTTAACAACACATAAGATGTTCATATGATCCCCAAAATCATGAGGAGATTGGCTGCAACTTTAACTTTGATTTATTAATCATCATATGCTTGTCACATGTTTTTTATCCTAGGGGACGTGGCGCTATAGGAAAGGCTCCTATTTACAATCAGGACCAAATCAACAATTCATAGGATACCGGAATTTTGATAATGTTGGGACTAAATTTTGATCATGCCGCAATTGATAGTGTCATATTGGAACCAATAGTGTCATGGTTTTGCCTGCTAAAATGAGTAGTTATAAGGAGCTTTATGGCATACTCTAGACATTGGTAATATGTTACAGATCATTTTTTGGCTTCACAAATTCATAGTGATTTCAATTGAAGGAATAAAATCACCAAATTTTTTTTGCAATCCTCTTGATTTCTATCTTCCTACATGGGAAAAAGTTGCACCGCCTTATTCTTCTCTAGATTTGGGACATAATCTCTTAAGTGATCAGTTATAGGTGCCTCTACCCTAGAGCTCAAAGTGCATGTTTAAACATGAGACCTTACATAAGGTATGAGGCCTCCTTTTGGACACTTCCAACACCACATACACAACTAGGGGGATTTATGGTTGTTGGATTTGCTCACAATTTGCCTCCTTCAATTAGCAATTGCAAATCATGAAGATTTGTCATCTTAAGTTTTGTAATCAGAGTTGACAAGTAGAAGTTACATTGAAATTTGCGTGAGAATTCTCAACGTTTTCTTTAAGTGATCACACATGTCTTAGCCTCCCAATTGTGTTCACAATTGAACCTAGAGGAGTGTCTATATTATGAGCACATAGTCCAGTCCATTATGACATGTGTCTTTGTGGTGTCCATTCTTAACTACAAGCCTTGCCATGTACCACCTAAATATAAGCGTCCATTTAATAAGACTTACCACATAAGGCACACATCCCTTATTACATATTGTGCATATACCACCACCACCCAGTCACACACAAACAAACATACACACACACACACACACAAATATATCTATATCCATATCTATGCCACTAAAGCCACTCTTCAAGTCCATATATATTAGAGTTATTTGTAAAGTCCCTCAAAGAGAGATAAAACCGTGGGTATGATCCTTCTTTGCAAAAGCTTTCTATTAGGAGCTCGTAAGCTTGTCATGTATCGGAGCCTATTTTGAAAGTTAGGATGAAAGTTTTGGGACCCCCTTTATCCACCTCTCAAACTCTGAGAGAATTTTAGTCTCTAAATTAGGGTACGCACATAGACCCATTGTCCTAAATTGTGGATAAGCCAATGCAAGGCTAGCTTAGCCCACCCATCCTAGTAGGACAATCTAGAAAGCCAGTTTAAAATAGCCTAACACCACTCTTTGTGTTTGATCATGTGAGCATTAAAGAAACTTCATCCATTTGTGTTAATTCCCATGAACTCGAGGTTTGGGACTAACCCAAGGTTTCATCTACTTTACTTTACAGATAACTCTATTGTGGACCAAATTTATGCTTGGGGCTTGTGACATCTATGCAAATTAACGCATCATGGATGGATGGGACTCTAGCAAAAGCAAATGCCTATCATATTGAGGGTCAACTCATTCTGACTTATAAACCCCACTGGGTTTGCTTTAGGTTCTCTTATGCCATCTCTAAAAATATTTGTAAAAAACAGTTTGATGTTTTGCACCTTCATATTGGAAGAGTTTATGTAAACATTGGACACCACGAAGCCCTATTGGAACAAGAAACTTGAATTGGATAACACCAACATACCTTATGAGACAATTGATCTTTGGTTACTCTGGTGTTGTTTACACGATAAAATGTGAAGTTGTCCCAAGGCCTTGTAAAATATGTCATTGGCTGGTGAACCCATCCCGTAACCACTTCGGTTTACACCAAGGAAGAAATGTAATAGGGACCATGGATTTCGAGGTCCCCAAAAGACATATTATAAGGTCTACATCATCCACCCACACGGTCCAATGGGTTTTGCGTTGGGAGAGGCAAAATAGGCGCTTTAGTAGAAAAAGGCAAAGGCCCATGACCATAACATTATTCAAATCCATAAGAGTGTTATGTGGGATTGACAATATTCTACAAAATATTCCCCACATTCAATTTGAATTTGAGAAATATTCCATAGAATATTGTCAGTCCCACATAACACACTTATGGGTTTGAATAATGTTATGCCAAAGAAATGTTGTTATAATAAACTTTTAATGAAATTGTTTTTGGGGAAGAGAAGACGAAGACAAGAGAAAACAAGAGAATGGTCAAACTTGAATTAGTTGTTTGTATCAAAACTGCCTTTTTTGAGCATATATTAAACAAACCAACACATTCACTTTTGGATGCATGGTCATTCCTCTTGGTCCACATTCTATTCACACCTAGTGAGGGACCCAAAGGCTTTGTAAATTGGTTGTTTGTAAGAAACCGGACCATGGGAAAAGGGCCATCCTCCACGATCTGCCTTCATGGTCCAATTTGTAAACCAGTGGCCCTAAGTAAGTTGCGTTCCTCATTACTTAACTTAAGTTAACTTGGGATGCGGAGGCTGTTCAAGCGACGAGCATTGAAGCTGCGAGGAGTACTGTACACCGGATTAAAAGCTTCGTTTTCCGAAGTGGCAGCCTTTGGAGGTACATTTATGGGAATTTCTGAGAATAATTTAAGGAAGGGTGCGGGGACCCCCAAAGTGGGAGTCTAACTTAGCTCGCATAGTCGTCAAACCCCCCTTCCCTTCAGTCAAGTTTCAATGCATGGTCCGTCTGCCAATATTGTCTTTTCAAGCTATCAACCTCTCCACGTACATCAATTCCCCTGTTGACAACACACATTCAGATTCTCACAGATCGCTTGATGTTGTAATGTGCTCAGATGCTTGGACTTTAATCCCCTCAAGCGCTTCCTTCGTATGATCTCACCCAAGTGTAGTAGTGTATGTATACCGGGTGGGTCTAAATACCCCCATCGAGCGTGGCTCGGAGGCCAGGTTCGGTGGGGTTCATTTTTCTGGCCCTCCCCGTTTTGGGCCCTTGGGGAATTTTTTTTGGTTTTTTTGGTTAAATTTGGGTCCTGCGGCCCCAAATTACTCTAGGAAGCCCCCTATGAGATCAAGTAAGGCCCCACCCAATTAAAAAAAATAAGAGGCATGTTTTACCCCAACCCTGCCACCCCCTCCCGAACCTGGCCTCCGAGCCACGCTCGATGGGGGTATTTAGATAGATCCTATGTATACCTATCCCACCCTCAATTACCTGGATATGCTCGTCTTCTCACCCTTCGAGCGAAACCGAGCATTTGTCGTCTAGTATAGTATGCATGTGAGGCACGTATGTGGGTATTCGGTATTCGGTTGCTTTTGTTGATCGGGAAATGTACATTTTAGTGGTGCATGGTTCGGTTTAGAGGATCCAAGAAAAAACATCACCGTAAAGACACATGTGTCAAAGAGATTGGATTACGAGTTTAGGAATGAACACAAGTGGGAGGGCTTTTGATGTGTCTGGTTGAAGAATCGACAAGCATGCAGATTTGCACTTCGTATTTAAATCGGGAGGAATTTGAGTTTTCATGGTACATGGTGGATTGGGCATGTTCAAATGACACGGAGGAAATTTGGCACGGAATGGGAATTGTGCAGGCAACCCGTTGACCTCCCAAAAAGACACGAAGCTTCATTCAAGAAGGGTGTTGCCTTGCTGACCTTTTATTCGTGATTGTATTATTTTCCCCTGCTCCAAGGCATCTCAAATTCCGTTGTGACTAAATAGATTGTAAGTGGATAGATGTAGATTCAATCATGCCAAATGTGATAATGGAGTATGATCTAGTCTGGAAGATTTATTCACTTGAGTCCCGTAGATGCTGAGAGCTTAGATGAATTTATTAGAAAATCTTATTTCTAAGAATTGCATTGTTGTTGATCAAGCTTGAACACCGGCCTCTTGTAGAAAATATTGTTGGGCGTTTGATTCTTTGCACACAATAATGCTTGATTTTTTACTCATGTTTTAGGTTGACTCAGTTGTGTTTTTAAACACATCACGTGCGCAAGCACGGTCAAGTATAGAACTCCATTACCTTGCATAGGTTTAAGTGAAAGTGATTTAAAATTATATACTAACTTTGAATTTTATGAAGGAAAAAACCATAAATATTTGAAATACACTTTGATCTACAAAGCAAAGTATTTTCTATTGAAAATTTGTTTTTCAAGAATAGTTCACATATTTTAGAAGATATTGCAAATAGTGTGCAAGTAGATGTATTGAACACGTAATTTTCTAAAATTTGGTTGAAACATGGTAAGATAAATTTTTTTTTGGTAATGATGCCCTCAAGTTTATAATAAATTCAAGGACCATGTAAAAACAATCCAACTCCAAAATATTTAAGGTCATGAAATCTACATCCAAAACCTACCTGTAGAGAAACACATCTCTCTCCTTCCCTCCCTCCGCTTTTGTATTTTATTTTCCTCCCTCAATTATTGGATTTAGGAGTTTGAGTGGGTTCTTTGAATTTGCCCTCTCTAGGATTTTATATTTGATACTCTATCCACAATTAGTTGTGTAAGAATGAGAACATGATAAGTGGCTAAAGATTCAAGTGTTTCATGTTGTTGAGGGAGGTTGCCTCCACAAGCTATCACCTCTCTTCTTCTTCAACAAGAAGGTAATGAGAGTGGAGTTGATTAAGTGTTATGAATGTAACACATTTCTTTATTTGTTTTATATGTGCGTGTGTGTGCGTGTGTGCGTGGGGACTAGAGAAGAAATGTAATGTGTTAAAGTTCTTAATTATTTGAAAATTTCAATATATAGGGAATGCCAAAAATTATTTGAAAGAGTGGGGATGTTTTTTTCAAGAAATTTATATGCCTCGAAAGGCATGTGAGAGACTGCTTCAATGATGGAAGGATATTGAGGGACTTTTATTCACCTTGATTAACTTTCCTAAATTTTGAGAAGTCTTCCTAGTCGATTTGAAATTAAGTTGACATGATGTAATGCATGAGTGCACTTACTAGTCTTCGTTGCTGTAGGATTGGGGTGGGTGCAAGCATGGTAAAGTGGACCAAAGAAGTGCTATGGTATCTTAAAATCATAGTTTTTTGGTCAAACGCCTAAAAGTAACAACAAAACGTTGTTTACTCTAATTTTTTTTTTCATGGTGATTTCTAAGTGTTATGTTATGTACTCAATGTAGAACACCAATATCAGATCTTCAAAACTTTCATCATAAGTGATGTTCAAAAGTAAATGACTATATTTGGTTTTTGACGTAGATTTCATGACCTTGACTATTTTGAACTTGATTTTTTTTCATATTCCTTGAATTCATAATACAATCGAGGTCATCATCAATTCAAATTATTAAATCATACTTAAATTTTATTTTGACAATTACTTGTTCAATATTTCTACTTGCACACTCACTTGCATTGTCTTCTAAAATATGTAGACTATCTTTGAGATTGTTTATGTCAACATAAATTGCTTGGCTTTGTAAATGTTTATGATTTGCTTTCACAAAATTCAAAGTTAGTATATTGTTATGAACTTGTGCAAGGATCAAGAATTGTCCGGGCACATACTCTATCTACTATGAATTTGCTTGTAGTGCCCCTGAAGAATTGACCAAATGATCCTCCTATGAATCCCAGCGTGGAATATATATATATTGTGATTTGGAGAGATTTAGTAAGATGAAGAAGAGATCCTTGAAAGCATGGGTATAAAGCTTACGTGATGATGTGGATGCATATATTGAAGAAATACTAGAATATTGGTATGATTGTGGTTGGGCTCGATTCTCATAGTTTTCAACATGATTTTGTGAAGGCACTACCAATTCCATTCTATTTGGAAACCAATGGTTAGGGGGTGGTAGGCCGCTATGCAACCCCATTGGTATCATTGTTTATAATTATCTTGAGTAGTTCATATAGGTTGCAAGGATTTGACCTCCCCACCCCTAAGTTGAGTATAAAGAATTTAAAAGTGAATACCCAATAGCCTTGAGTCAAGTTTCTTTGTATTTATAATTGAACCTAGTGCGCTTACCCTTCACTGGTAAACCACCAAAAGATGGAGGGTGATTATACCCTTCATCACCATCTCAATAAAATGAAATTAGAGTTTGGGAAGTCAAAAGGCCAATAATGGGACTATAAATATGTTATGATGGTTTCAAACTGGCTAATTTCTTAGTGTCATAGTATGTTGTAGTTTCCGTGAGGTAGAGGGTACTTGATGGTCCAATTGAAAGATACACTTGAGGCTCCCCAATGCTACATTCTCAAATAGTGATGGAAACTTATCTTTATTGGGGTTATATAGAGGGCACTCTAACACAATGTATGCCTCATTGTCAACTGCGTTATAAGAGCAAAGGTGACATAAATTGTTATCTCTAGAGATAGGGATAGTCAACCATCGACTAGTTTCAATGGTAAGCCTATGATTCAAGGTGCAGTCAACGAGGTTAATGATTCTTTGTTCCATGTTTTTGTTCCATGATAAGAATCACCTCTCCTTCATAGACAAGTTGCATCTCCTTTTCAACCCACTGCACCTCAATGTAATTATTTTCTTTTTCTTTGATTCTTTTCTTTTTTTAGAGGGGGAGGGGTGTTATAAATATGTCAATAAATTCGGTCAACTATGTACATCATGTGATATTCAAGAATAAGTTAAATTTATTACCAATTTCTATTTCAAAGAGGATATCCATATTCAATATACCCAACATGTTTTGTGGGCCCTGGGAATCACAGGGATTTGTCTTGAATATAAAGTGCATGATGGATTAGATTTTATTCAATTTCAATACAATCTTGAGATCTGATTACTAAATATGTTTGGGTGTGACAATTGAAAGAGAGCGAGACTGCAACACGAATATTGTTGTAACTAAGGTGGTCATATCTTATGCAAACAGCTTCTTTCGGATGCAAATTGGTTAAGTGTCCTCCTGATATCATGGGGATATCATACTCAAAGATTAAGAGGACGGCTCATACTTTAGAGATACTAGTTTATGTAGCTTTTTCTTTTATAACGCAGTTAAAAATAAGGCACACTTTGTGTTGGAAATTTGTCCCCTACATAATTTCATTACAAATAAGTTCTAACTATTACTTGAGAATATAGTAGTAGGGAGTCTCAAGTCTTTCCTTCAATTGGACCAACAAGCCAACATTAACCTCTATCTCACGAAGGCTACCACACTTTGCCACTTCAGGGAGATATCTTGTTTGACACCAACATGATGTATTTTTAATCCTATAAGTCTTTTGGCTTCCTGGATTTTAATATCAATTTCATTTCATTGGTTGGGATAAACAAAAAGTCAATGTTCAACACCAACTTGACATCAAGTAACCACTTTAGACACATATGCGTGACTGCTAAAGAAAATCATATTTATGCTCTTTGAATTATATTTCCTTCAAAAATTTGAGATTTAGTCACCTTAATCTCACTCTTATCACATTGGGTTTGTGCATGATTTGTTAATCAATTGGAATTACTTCAGTAAATTTATCATACATTATAAGAAGTTGAACATCTTGAAAGTAATTGCTTCAGGCTCGTTCACCTCATAGATCTTAATGTTTTTATTCATATACACTCTAAACTCCGTAATATCATTCATGTGGAAACCAAAGTGCATGTGATATTAAGGAGTTTTATAGTGTTAATTTTAATGTCAAATCCCGTGATACATGGGAGGGATATTTGACAATAAGGAGTGATATTTAAACTAAGGACATCTGTTCCCTAGGGTTTCATGATATGAGAGAAGGAGTGACATTAAGGAGGTTGATATTATGGAGTTTAAAGTGTAGTCCACAAAGGTTGAAGCACTAATTAATATGTACTAACAATGTAAGTCCCCATTATTTCAAGTATTCACTCGTGATGTTGCAATGGAATGGAATATATTTGAATTATGGAATACAATTGTCTGTGTCCCAACATGTGGCACCATGACTGTCATTTTGGGTGAAAATTCAAGGTAACTTAGACGTGTGTTATTTGGATACTTTTCTCTCGGCATCCACGTCTTCTAGGATATGGACACGTAATTAGTGTGAGGTGATTAGCAAATGCAAATCACACCCAATACATATTTGCCTTGTAATTTTTGTAGCTCATATGAATATTTTAATAGAGGATTCCTTTTACATCCTAACGTATTGAAGCTTTCAGTGCGATGGGGTTGGCAACATAGAAAGAGCAGATTTGCATGCATGCACTTCACATAAGTATAACCAAATTGGAGGAGATATTCTATTTCAATCCACTTGTTGTTGATGTTTCAGTACATATACGGTAATGCAACACAAAATTCAAGACATAAATATGTTCAATAGAAAGTAACACCCGCATACCTTATGTTGAGTAATCACTTCACTACCAACATATGAATTCTAGACACTCATCCTTTGTTGATGGAAAAACAACATCAATCTACCATTGTGATAGATTTACAGATTTTCTAGTGACACATAATGACATAGGACAATTGCCCAAGACTTACATGCTTATAACTTAGTACTTAGACCTCCCAGCCTGATGGAATTACGTATTCGGTTCCAACGATTATTCGACACCACCAAATAGGCCCCAAATCCTATTAGAGATCTCCATCTCCCACTCCAAAGGGAAGGGAGGGAGATATGGGAATCCACAAGGAGCCAAAACGGGGATTTCTTACATGATCTCCTTATTCATGGCCCACGGGTCATGGGTTCGGTCAACCCAAGATGTGTAGTCAAGGGCACATGACATGTATTTGTGAGCAATTTGCTATGGCTTAATGGAATGACAATTGGAAAATTCCTACATGTCTTTAGGGTTGGAGATTTCACTCAGCATGTTTGATTGAGCATTAGCCGTATGTACTATGGATGATAATGCTTAACTTTGTGTTGATGTAATTGCTTTGCTTTGTCAAGCTTATACATCTCACTTTATGAATGATCTTGAAAATGTAGACATAACAATACCATAATATCTTAGTAGTTTTAGCACTCTAACTTTGTAGACATTTTGGACATTTTTCAATTAAAGATTGTTGTTTGAAGTTTCAGAAATGGAGTGGAGATGTAAAAGTTAAAAGGAGATCAATGTGAAGATTCTCAAACTCTTTAAATAATTACGTAGGCTTTGCCAATTGTGTTCAAACTTGAATTTAGAACAATGTTCACATTTTGAGCACATCATCCAATCTTTTTGTTTCACGTATCTTTTGTGATGTTCATATAACACTTTAATATAATAATATAATAATTGAAACAATCACACCCAACTTCACCCCTAGTGCCCTCTTAATTGCCATGTGTACTAGGGTTTTATTTATTTTATCTCATGAATGGTGAACGAAGGTGGAGAACATAATAAGTAATGCATTTGAATAGTGCATTGTGAAGAATAAGGACACCTACAAAGCGATAGCCGAGCATATATGTCCGTGTTCTGTTTGATATGCACTCCCCCGAATGCATTCTCAAACGCAATTGCCCAAGGATGGATTTCAATGGCTTTGATTTGTTGAGAAACGTAATACTCTCTCCAAAAACATAATGCACTCCAAGATACGCAAAGCAAGACTATCTCATATTACAAAGGAAAATTTGGCCTAGGTCCTTACGGTGACTGATGACAACAACAACACCACCACCACATTGTCCATTGTATGTAGATTTGTGGATTAATTACGAGGCAAGGTTATTGCATTTGCGATGCATTAATATAAGTCAACAAAATAGTCATCTTGGGACACGATCCTACACTTGGATGGATTTGGCAACCACGGCGTCCGCCAAGATTGTCACCGCGTCCCCATTCCTCCCTCATTGTGTGAAATTACAAGTCTATTTCTTTGGTCCATGTATTGGGTGGATCCCTTGTTCGGCTCGACTTTGGTAGTGGAACCATGATTTTCCCTTGTATCCTCTGAGGGGATGACCACATGAAACTCGCAAGTTTCATTGCCAACATTGGAGATGGCATTGACATGGCATGAGGTTGTGAAGGTCTAAAGGGTTCGGTGGCATGCGGCATCTCAACAATTGAAGGTTACAACAACAATGTCGTCACCTTTATTGAGGTTAATATAGAATTAATGAGATAGATGGGTCTTAAGTGGTTACTTTTTCCAACTAACCCACTTCTCTTAGGAAATAAAGCATGTGAATAGTATAAGGTGCTTAGCAAATCCAAATCAAGGCTACAACCACTTCCCTCATATTTTTTGGAGGACATATGAATACATAATTCATTAATCATTAAGCATTAATCACACCTGTGCTCATGAAATGATCATATAGGTCCAATGAAATATGTTGATTGGTGAGCCTAGAATGGTTATCGTATGTTGAATAGGCAATCTGGTCTCTTTAAACACTTGTCATTTCACTATCCTTTCTTGGATCACACCAAACCACATACCGCTGAAATATGGGTGTCCTAATAAGAAAAGAAATCAAATCGGGGTTGTCTACTTTAGTTATCATCGATTGATCATAAAACTCCAACCAAGTATGTTGACTATTGAGCCTAGAATGGTTATCATATTTTAAGCATGCAATCCAACTTCTTTTAAACATGTGTCTTTCCATGTTCCTTTTTTGGAGCCACACCAAACCACATACCACTCAAATATAGGTGTCCTAATAAGAAAATTAACCGAAGAATGAGGATTGTGCATCTTAGTTGTTAGGTTGGGTGCTATTATCAAGTGAGGGTATGCGTTAGGTGTGTGTGTGTATATATATATATATATATATGCGTGTGTGCGCGTGTGTATGTTTGCGTACGTGAGGGGTTGGTGGGGAAGGACATTCGTTGTTGCAAGGTACTCGGTTAGAGTAGATGTTTTAGGGGGGCTTCCAAGGGCATGGCATTTGTTGTCATCGCGTTGGGGGTGGGGGAATTGGGTTGCATTTGATGTTGTGTTGTTGAGGATGAGGTAAGTGAGGTGTTTCATGTATGTGGATTGGAGGTTTTTATGTGCATGTAGATGGGAGTTTGAGGGTGAGGAAGGAAGCTCTCACAAGGTGACTATGAGTGCACTCTAGTTGTGTTGAGTAAGGTTATGAATAGTGGAACTTGCCATCCAAGGGATTGGAGGTGTTGAGGTAGTGGATTCTATTTACTAAGCTTTCTTTCAATGGCATTATTATGGGAATTGGTGATGATAATGTTGTATATTCACGTATATAGAATATGTCAATCACTAATAGTTTCATGTACTTTTCTATGCCCATTCATGCACATTTCACATTGTACATTCCAAGGATATAAGTTGTAAAATAATATGTCAACTTTATGATAAAAACAAGCATGTGTGTTTGTGTATAAGATCTATATACGATGGAAGACGTGGCAGTGGTGGTGAGGTTATCCCCCCTCCCTCCCACTCAATTATGGGTCACTCCGCACCGTTCCTAACATTGGTCGCCATAACAATTGATTTTTTTTTACTAAATTGGGGCAAGACCCAACATGGTAGGTCACGTGGAGGGGAGCACTTGGTGGGTTGAGAGAACTGTGGGGATAGGGTGGGGCTCAAGAACCTAGCATATGTATGTGGGCATGGGGATGTGTATCAACACACATGGCGTTGCCAATTGATATCTCACCCATTGGACATATGTGTTAGCAACTATTGAGGCCGGACCAGTGTGCTTCTACGGGTGTCAACGAGGAGCGTAGGTGAGGTATTAGGGGTGGAGGTTTTATATCTATGGGTGCCGGAGGGTATGTAGGGTTTACAATACTTTTCAAGCATTGCAATTGATATTTAAATAAGATTAAACTAAGTCCAAGTCCAAAATTATGACATGTTGAGTTCTATCATAGGATTGTATCGTAAGATCCTCTGATAGAGTATGCAAAGTTGATTATGATGATAATATAGAAGTTTTTTTGATTTTCATATCAATATTTGACATATATATTTATATTGATTTAACATCAAGAATTAGATATTTGAATTTTTTTCATCATATTTTGATATTATAACATGCAAGTCATCTCTAAGGACTCACATATCTCCCATAAAATTTAGGTGTCCTGGAAGTGTATTGACAAATCTGCCCATAGAATTGAAGCAATCAAAAACTCCAAACTTCAAGAACATGTCCTAATCTACTTAAATATTTCATAATATCAAGGATAAGGCAATCATGTGTTGCATGTATTATGTCATGTTTGCTATAATTTTCACTATGTAGACTCCAAAGTTTGGCTTCTTCATGATTATGAATAGGAAAGTTGGATTCAATTGCGTGCAAATTTTGAGCTCATACTAAATTGCTATGAAATTCCAAAGGTGACAACCTAGGGAGTCATAAACCAGTCACATACCCCCCCCCCCCCATTTATATTGATTTTCGACTCTCTTCTTTAGCACATATCACAATCTCTTTTTAGATATACATCCTTTTGGTTATTGTTTTTAGATCCACACCTTACCACACACCACTCAAATATAAATGATCATTTAGGATAAGTAACCAAATTACACCCGATTACCTTATATCCTCTATGATTCATAGTTCATGTGCATGGGAGCTACGTCTCGTGATGACATGGATCCAAGCTTATCATGTACAACTAAGAGATGGGGTCTTTGATATTGAAATGACTTTTCTATTACAATTCGGAAATAGATCTGCAAGTTTTTCTACTTTATATGAATAATTACACAACAAATATTTATTTCAAATTCAGTGTCTAATATGAGAAATTCTAACTTACGATTTGTTGTAATCTTAAGGGGTTTAATAACTACCTAGCCTCTTTAAGAATGTGATTAATACATCACAACCTAAGGTTCACGAAGACTACACAAATTATGGTAAAATGTTGTGAGCATGTGTATAGTGTGACTTAGCTTAAGCATCCATGTAGTGTGGCTCACAATGTACATCACGCATGAAACCAATGTGCAATGCTACGTACACAAATCTTCAACCACTCATTGGACACTCGCTATGTTCTCACTATGCACTCATTTCACTTCTAGTTGTGGGTAATATTGCGCCCCTAATTGGAGTGACCCACCATGCTACTTGCAAGATTGGACCTTAGAGCATCCTCAGTCGGTCTAGGTAAAGCTCACTACAAACCAAAACCTATCTTCTGACTGACCTAAAATTAGAAACTGAAATTACCATCATTAGAAGCACACCTAAATAAACGTGAGATATTTCTCAAGAAAAAAGAATTGTAAAAATTTGACGTAGGTGAAATCCCTCATTGAAAACACCACATTTTCAAAATTTAGAGGGAGTGCACCAAATCTTGCTTAAAAATGGAAAGATCCTCCCACACTCCCTCCAAATTTTTGACATTTAGAGGGAGTGTGGGAGGATCTGTCCATTTTAAGCAAGATTTGGTGCACTCCCTCTAAATTTTGAGCAATTTTAAGCAAGATAGGTCTTGGTTTGCAGTGAGC
This sequence comes from Polytrichum commune, assembly GCA_950295325.1. Lineage (NCBI taxonomy): Eukaryota > Viridiplantae > Streptophyta > Polytrichopsida > Polytrichales > Polytrichaceae > Polytrichum > Polytrichum commune. Next base: position 7,399,796 of record OX485807.1, read on the forward strand.
TTTACCTAGACCAACTGAGGATGCTCTTAGGGTGATGCCCATGTCTTGCAAGGCAATGAGGCGATAACCATCAACATGCAGGAGTGGTTAAGTGCATGAATGACGCTAAAGAGGAGCTAAGGGACCACTAAGCCTCATGAAGCCTATAAAATGAGGGTTGTCCTAGAAGGAGCTTCATGTTGCCTTCTAGTGGCAACATCAAGATTTTTGTGGACGACATCTTATAATTATGTAAGATCAATATCATATGTGATTGGGGTGATTGAATTACATTGAAAAGGTATGTTCAAGGGTTTTCCAACTGTGTAAACAATGCTTGATCAAATAAGGGGCACAACCTACAAAGCATGTCAAAGTCCGTGGTGCATTTTTAGCCCCAAATGTGGCGATTGACCTTATTATGGTGTGGAAATATATTCTTTGGTGGTGAGGTGGGGGACCCTAAGCTTATATGAAAGGGGAAGGGTAGTAAAGTTATGGGGTGGTGTCTTAGGACTTCCACCAATCATGTGACTAGTTTCGGTGGAGCCATTTGGGCTCCAAGTTAGCTACCCGCATTAGTGAGGGATCTCATGAAGTTAGTGAGTGGTAATTGTAGCTTACAAGGAGTTGGGGGCATGCCCCTCACACCAAGGGTTGGGTGATTCCCAACCATAAAATCCCTTGGGCAAGGGGTCTAGGGTGTCACATAAGGGGTGTATGTCATATGCTTACACTTAGGTTTATTGAGGGAGGTTGGACTAACTTGTGTGTGGCCCTTGGTTGGGCAAAGTTAGTTGGCATCACAAATCTATTGAGTTCCACTTGGCATCCACCATCTTTACGCAACGGGCCACAAAAAGTTGAATTTGGGTCGTGACATCACTAGTAGAAAACTATGCCAAAAACAACCGCAACTTTGCACACAACCTCCTCCTTACCATTCAACCCTACATTCACCTCATTGGTTGTAGGCTGCAAGGGTGTAGATTTAGATCATGGGTGCTCCCAATCTTAGTCTAAATTTGTAATATTCGCTCAAAGACCCTATCTCCAAATCTAACCTAAGATGACCCTCTTCCTTGGTAGATGGATGTAGGTTAGGGTTGAATAATTGTCATTGTGGCATTTTTGAATAAACATTAGAGCTTGTTGTGAGCCCAAAATGGTGCCCACATGTGGTGATTAACTCTTCGAAACCAATTTTAGTTTGACTTTGATGTGTTATGATTATTCACAAAACATAAAAAGAGTGAAGTGTGGTTTGGATTTAAGTTTAGGCTTTAGTATGTGTTGTGTGATTATTTCAAGGTTGAATTCAATAAGAGTATGCCTTGATAATGTGAGTAGGGGGTAAGGTGAAGCAAGGTGAGCTCCGCGGGTTAAATGCCCACTTTTTGGATCCACCTTGGTAGTTTAGGAAGAAGGAAGCTTGGTGGAAGGGGATTAGTCCCTACTTTGAAGGTGAAGGTTAAGGGATTGTGATTGGAGGTGCTAATCCTCTCACCCTATCCTCACCTCTCTCTCCCTCTCTCCCTCTCTCCCTCTCTCCCTCTTTGCTACTTAAGGTGTTTTCTCTTTCATTTTCCTCTCTCTCCATCAAGCACTCTCAAGAGAGCAAGCTCTTAAAGAGCTTGAGCCACGTGTGTGAGACATTAGTTCTTAGTGAAGTTAATTAGTTAAGCTCTCTCTCTCAATGCCTCCCAATTGAGGGAGCTCTTAGAGTTTAAAGTTGCACGTGTTGATTAGTTAGTAGTTAGTGGAATTAGTGTGTTAGATTAGTTTATTATTTAGGAGCAAGGAAAAAGAAAGAAGAAGAAAAACTTAGAAAACATGTGATTAGGGAAGGAGAGAGTTTGGATTAGGGTGCAACTAGTGGTTGGGATACCCATTCGGGTATTATAACTTCATATACTAAAATCAGAAGGCAGCTGGGCTTGGAGGTTAGACCACCCGGGACTGGAACAGAAGGCAGCTGGGCTTGGTAAGTTAGGCCACACCGCGACTGTAATCAGAAGGCAGCTGGGCTTGGAGGTTAGACCACTCGGGACTGGAACAGAAGGCAGCTGGGCTCGGTAAGTTAGGCCACACCGCGACTGTAATTAGAAGGCAGCTGGGCTTGGTAAGTTAGGCCACACCGCGACTGTAATCAGAAGGCAGCTGGACTTGGAGGTTAGACCACCCGGGACTGGAATCAAAGGCAGCTGGGCTTGGGGGTTAGACCACACCCGGGACTGGAATCAGAAGGCAGCTGGGTTGCCTAGCAACAATTCATTTAGACTATCTAGGGGTTAGCAAGGCTAGCTCAAGTAGTAAGTATTAGCACATAAAAAACTAGATCACATTAGGCCATCTTTAGTGGTAGCTAAGAAGTTATATTCATTTAGGCTAGTTGGTGCCACGTGTGGGTTTGTATGAGTGTGTTTAACCATTGAGAAAAGTGTTTTTCAACACTTGCACCTCTTGGTCAAATAACTCACTTGCATTATTAATGGAGAATGTGGAAGATTCTTGCAATGGCAAGAAAAAGGAAGTGAAGATTAAACGAGCGAGGGGAATGTCCTTAAGGGCATGTGTGGCTAAAGCCACGGGTTGGACGCTTGAGAAAGCCAACTCTACCACAAGCCAAGAGGCTAACATTAATAAAGTACAATGAGTGGAAACAATATGTGTTCTTTTGGACATAAAAATTACTTTGCACATGGTTCAAGTTTGTAAGAGATACATGTGACTCGCAAAGCCATCACCCGGACTAGGACGCTTAAGGGTGGTGGATTTGGCCTCACACTTGCAGATGTAAAAAATGCATGGCTCCCCTTGCTCTCTGTTTGTGATTATCATTCAACTCCTTGCCAAAATTTGCCATGGTCTTCTTCAACTGTTTTTAATCAATATGATGTTGTTCATGATTCTTTTGTAGTAAATCTAGGTGTACCATCACAATTTCTAGTACTAACCCTCAGAGTACATGTCGGAGTGCATTTTTTGGTGTGGTGTTTGAATTGTTGAATGTATCAGCACATTAATCTCCACCGCTTTAACACATATGAGGCAACTCTCTGGACCATTTTTTTGGTGTTCATGTTGCACCTCTCATGCATGCAAATAGTTTTGTCCTTGTTGAATTGTGTATGAAGATTTTCATTGTTGTGGATGCAAAAATAAGGTAAGTGAACTCTAATTTGCTTTCTTCTCAAAATTTTCAAGTAGTGGTAGCTCTTTGTTTCACACCAAGATTAGGTTAGGAGAGGGAGATAAGGTATTTACCTTTTAAACAATAATTGGCAAAATATTTTGTTTGTCTTCTATTCATTGTATATCATAAAGAAGAGATGTTTTTTTTCCCTCATAAATTATAGTATGAGGACCTTTAGAAGCAAAGTGTGCTTGGATGGATTTGTCTTTTGATATGCATTGTAGTGGCAACACATCTACAACATTGGTCGTCCTTTGTTATTAGGGTGGCGGGTCGATGTATTTGTATAATCAAATTCGATCTTATAATGCTAATGTGTTTGAACATAATAATGGCAATCTCTTTTTTCACCTTCATTTGGACCACTAACACACCACTAATGGTGTCTATTAGTTACTTACCATGCAATTCATTGGCCATAAGTTCATCTTGCTAAGCATGAATTTGGAATTAATTTCACACTTGTATGAAGGGTGAAAGCAAGCCAGAGTGTCCAATTTTTGGGGAAATTTGGAGTCCCTTTAAATATTTCCATGGTTCAAGTATGTTGTAGGTGGATGAACCTACATATGCCCAAAACCTTATCCACTACATATTGAAGACCAAAACCCTATTCATAATGTATGTGCCCAAACCGAACGCCCTATCCACCACATATGCCATAGTGTTGACATCACCATGGTCTAGAATAAATGTAGAAAAAATATTTAAAAAAAATTGAGTACTTGGAACCATGTTTTGTGTCGTTAAGTTGCTATAACGTTAGTTAACCAAAACCCATGGTATAGACTCTCAAGGAAGGCTTCACTAGTGTTTGTTACATGTATTTGTCACATTATAGTTCATCAATCAAAAAATATGGTTGCTAAAACTTTAATTAAATTTAGGATAACTCATGCCTAATAACTCTTCCTACACCATGGTTCACTTTCCTAGTACTGAAATTGATAATAGTTCTACCATCTGCCATTTGCACGATTACACGACCAATCAAAACATGGTTTTCTTCATCTTTGGTTGGTAAAGGGATTCTCTCTCATCTCTTTCATTCAACAAACCATTATTCATACGACAATGGCTTTTCCTTCTAACCATCATCAATTTAATAATAAGATTCATCTCATTATTTTGCTTCACCTTTTATAGATTTCAACAATAGTTAATAGTTTCCTCTCAAGCTAAATCTTGACCTTTCAGCTACTTCACACATCTTGTGCCTTTACAGGACGTGACTTTTCAAGTGGCATCCTTCTCAGATATAGTTGAGGTTTCAAGCTGGGCTCAAAGGATGTGGAAAGGATCATGGCCCCTCTATGTTGGAACTAGTGAATAATCTTGTTGAATACCGAGACCAATTGCTTGGCCGTCGTTGCCATCTGTGATAGATTCCCCCTTTTACCCAATGAATATACCCGATCTAGAGGGGATGCTCTTAGTGTGAAGATTTTAGCATCATCCACCTCTTAGTAAAGAGAGAATACACAATTAGTGTGAAACTGCTAAGAGCGTTTGAATGTTAAGTAGACACACAAAACATCTGTGAGTAAGTACGTAGGCTGGGTTGTTGGAGAGAGAGGAAACTTAATCTGCTGCAGCATTTGTCCAATCTAATCTAGTGTTCTTTCTGGACCTCGTGTAATCAGATAAGTCTTGCTGTCAGACCAGAGATTTGGTAAGACTTAAGGTTTTGATCACATGGTCTACTAAGCTTAAAGCATGCGCTCAAGATTTTCTTCAAATATGTGGTACAAAATCTCAGATTTGTTGAACCTTTCCCACGCAGAAAGTGTCATGTGCAACAAAGCTCATGTTTTGACTTATCATCTTATTACGAATAATCTTAGTACTCGGGCCTTCATACACTGACCTTGCGTTGTTCTTAGGTATCACTAAAACAATTCATTTTGTGCAGGATTATGTCATGTGTTGTTGTGATCATATAAGAAGTTTTGGAAGGTTTATCTTTTATCCCTTACAAAGTACGCAAAGTGCTCTCTATTCCAACACAAAATAATGATATTCCTCTCAAAATTTGCCACGTGTCATGTTTACGTTCGTCACAACCCACTTGTATCTCATATGGAAACTACATTCCCGCACATGTAAAGATGAAATAGGGAGCCTTGCATGATACCCTCACATGAGAAGATGTTATATTCACAATCCTATTTATAGTATTTTTCAACAACATACTAGTCTCTTCACCCTTTCTCTCCTCCAATGAAAGAGTTTCCAATTTCAACTAAATCTGAAGCATGAAGTGTGAAGAAAATAAAAGAATGGAAAATCCAATCAACTTGTTGATCGGCGTGAATGTGAGGTTCTTAACTTATAGGGATCATGGGTACCCATAATGCAAGAAAAGGTGTTTTGGCTTCCTTAGGGGAGGTGGGCACAATGCTAATATTAGACAATTGTCATACTATGTTCAAAGGTTGGGTACCATGTCTCCCAGGTTGGGGGGTGGGGGCAATAGGGGCTTGTCTATTATCTAAATTTCCTTTGGTGAGGAGTGGGTAAGTGAGGTGCAATGTTCCATATTGAAGTCTTCAATGCCTTTTAAACGCGATTTGGCCCTTCAAAATATACCTCTCTCAAAACAACCCTTCAAAACACAACCTCAAATTGAAAATGAACACGTTACTTGAAGTCCTCAATATAATATGCATGTCAAGTATTGTTCATACAAAAATTGATCAGTCAAATTTCATTTGTCCCTGGAGAGCAAAGACTCAAGAATCGAGAGTCCCTCCCTTTTCTCCCTCGCTCTCGGGGAGGACACTTAGGAAAATTAGTAAACATGGTGCGTTAAAATATAGGCTGTATTTTATTCATGAGCAATAAAATTTAGAAAAAATTAGATGCAATAGAGGATGCTTAAAATTCAAGTAAGGAATAATTAGAGAATATATCAAGAATATATCCGAACTATTTGAGAATATACCTCAAATATTCCAATTATGTGATAGCCTCATTTAAATACCCCTTTAACGCACGTGTTCACACAAAGTATAGTGAAGTGTCCCCCCCGAGCCCTCACTACCACCTCCGTCCTTGAACTTGTAATATCTTAGACTCCCCTCGGATGCCCCTCCCCTCCAGATCCGCCATTTGCTTCATTTCCAGCACCACACACCTCAACAATGAGAAGTATGCTAGATCAATTTGTTTTGGTTGCCATTCGGACACGCCGAATCGGTGGCTTCCGATCTGATCTACTTCACATTAGTACGGGACAGACGGGCATGCTTGTAGGTAGGCAGGGGATTGGATTACCATGAGCCTAAATGCTCAGCAGGTAATGCAAGGATTGAAACCAAGAACTAGATCCATGAGTTCTTGAATTCAAGGCTCTCATGTTTGGGGTGGAATCTAGAACTAGGTTCAAATGGGTAGTTGTATAACTAGATGTTGAGTCCACTATTAGTTTTGGGATGGAGGTTAAAGATCTATTCGGAATTAATTTTGGGTGAGGAGGAATGTGGTGGAGTAGTAGCAACAACAACACATTTTGAACTATGACTCCATGCCCAAGTGTGACGTAGGAAGCTCATTGGAGGAGTGCATCACTTTGGGGAGGCAATATGTGTAGAATGTCATCGATTCACTTCATGATTGCTTCCCTAACTTGCCCATTTTCAATACGGCCAGACTTTTTAGCCCAAAACACTATCCATTAGATGAATTGGACAAAGGGGCATTAATAAAGCAATGGCTAAATTGGTTGATGACACATTTTCGTTGGAGCGATGACCTTGTTAATCAATGCATTGCATAATTGCTAGAATTCGTGGAGATGTTATATTATGTTCGTGAACACCGAGGTATGCATGAAGCTTGGGTTTTTTTGTGGCAATGACCGGGAGTTCATGATTAATTGGCCAACTCTAATGTGATCCCAACTAGCATTGTTGTTTGTGAGTGTGTTTTCCAAAGCAAAATTGGGTTAAGAGCAAAAGGAGAACTAGGCTCAACCTTGACATACTAGATGCTTTAATGAGGGTTACTCTAAATGGGTTTGGAGTTGAATTCATGGATTGGAATGGCATTTTTGAAACTTGGAAAACCGCCATAAGAACCAACAAGCATAGGGCATTGTCACTACAAGAAGTGGAGTTAGATGGTTGATTCTTAATTCTTCACATTGTATTGGAGGCATGTACCGTATAATTCATGCACAAGTTTAATATGAATTTTGTATTTCATTTCTATATTCTTGGATTGACGTCTTGGATTTGAACCAACCCTTCAATTGAAAGGCTAAAATTTGAGAGCCTTCAAAATGGAACTCATATGAGGGCTTCAATCTTGAATATTGGTGAGGTGTTTGATGGTGTTTTGGTGTATATTTTCCATGAGGCTTTAAGTGTTGGATTTGGCTATGTTCATTTTGTCAAGTTTGTTTATGTAAGGTTTGTATATGATTTGGACATGTGTCCAAATGGAAGAAATGAGGCTCTTATGGTGGTTGGGGTGGACTAATCTTTCAATCACCATTGCTTGACCTTGGTGGAGATATTGAGGAGAATGAGGAGCAAGTAGGAGATAACCAAGTTGCATTTTTTTATTTTTTTAAAAAGGAGGATTAGCAAGCAAAGGGTATTCTTCAACACCTTTGTCGTACAACAAGTGTACATTCACTTCTTATATTTGGTGTGTAGGAAACCTTATAGTATCTAAATGTGGCGTCTAAAAATAGAATGCCACATTTTAGGAGGCATGGTTTAAGGTTAATAATTAGGGTTAGGGCTAATTATCATGTTGAAAATTGATACTTAGGTTTAGAATTTATAATTCAGATAAAAAATTAAATCAAGTTTTTATTCAATTATAAATTATCATTGAAGCTGTAAATTTTCATTCCAACTATTACATATCAAATTTGTAATTACTCATTTGACTAAGATTTAAAAAAAACATATATACAATGCAAAAATTTAAGAAACTCATAAAGAATAAGGAGAATACATAAAATGAACAAGAAACTTAGAATTTAGATTTGGCGTAAATATAACACTTCAATACATTGACAATTCTTCACTTCAATTAATGTCACAATCACAAATCAATTTGGATTTTTTTTTAAAGGTTTTTGAAATGATAACAATATGAACTATATTCACATGAAATCTTAAAACAAATGCTGGGGAATTATAGATTTACAATACTCCAACTACCGTCACTTACCAAATGATTTTTCATAAAATTTTAATCATCCATGACAATATTTCATCACAAGTTGCTGACAACAAAATGGTTTTAGCCAATAGATGAACTCATCCATCATCCATGACAATATTTGTTTACTTATTCATAAGAATTTTCATGCACAAAATTGCCATGGTGACATTAAATACTATATGACATTAAATGTAGTGTAGTTTATCTCGAGTTACCCTATATTTCAATTTTTTACTCTTAGGAAATCCATACTAAATTGTGACTCAAGATTTTAAATATCAAAACAAAGCCATTTTCTTTTTATCTATAAAATAGGGAAACTTTTGTGCCATGGTTATAGAGCAAGTGCCTGAATCAAAGTGCATTTTCGAGATGGCACATTGAATATGAGTTTATCATTCTACAACCATGTGGAATAAGTGCTAGCTTGTGTTTGCATGACTATTATAATGATCTCCATGCATGATTGAAATATCATCCAAGAACATCCGCCCCTTGCAATGTACAAACATGACAATTTCATTGGTATACATTGGTTTTATATGTAGGCACAAGGTTATCGGGGCATGTGAATGTGTTAGCTGACTCCAAATGTGCTCACATTTTTGGGGGGGCCTCGTTGAAAGGTGGAACACCCACCCAAATGGCAACTACCCTAAACCTCACTAACTTAGGATGATTCTCACTAATTGGAATGTCTAATAATAGAACATCAAGGCTATTTTGGGGGGACATGTGGTTTGTGTGTGAATGCACAAACCCACACTATCTTATTACATCAAGGTGACTTGGTAGTATTGCCATGAACTCCGAGAGTATAGAGACACACATACATGGCATAAAATTGACACCCTGGGGGGTGTATTTTGCTTCCTAGAGTGTCCTAGGACACCCAAATCTCAAACAGGGTGTCCCCGAGGACACCCAAAAATCCTACAAGGGTGTCCTTTTTACACCCAAAAAAAATTCAGGGTGTCCCCTGTACTTGTAGGGCTTATCAACGTATATGTTTGACAAAGTTTTTGCAAGTTTTTCTTTTTTGACACGCAAAAACTTGCACGAAAAAAAAATGCACGTCAATTGACACGCACATTCTAGAAATTGACACGTACTGTGACTTGTGAAGAAAAAAATCCTCATATGACAAAGTTGTGGCAAGCTGTTCTTGTAATTCCTGCTAGTACATCTTCTTGTGAGAGAGGATTTTCTACTCAAAATCATATTAAATCTACTTTACGGTGTAGTTTGGTATTAAAGACTTTGGAAGCACAAATGAGAGTTGCAATGGCAAAAATCCCCATAGAGGCCATTGACTTTGAACAAGTATGGGTAAAGTGGTGTGCTATGAAAGGCCGCCGCTTGTAGGTTTGATTTGCATTGCAAGTTATGATATGTAGTGATTTTTTTGATTTTTAATTGAAATTTTGAAATGATATTATATATTTTTCAAAATTGTACCTATTTTGACCAAAAAAATTTTTTTAAGAGAAATTTATGAGGACACCCAAAAATTGGAGCACGGTGTCCTTGGGACACCCAAAATTTGGGCAGGGTGTCCCCTGGAAATTTGGCTAGGGTGTCAAATTTATGGCCTGCACACATACATGAACTTTCATGTATACTTTGCCGCTATCCAAGTTTTATTCACAACGATGGCTTCATACCTCAAGGGTTGGGCACATGGCCCAACTTTGGGCAGCCCAAACGGCACTTGGGTAGTGTGGCCCCCGGCTCCCCACAAATTTGGGGATTGTGCACCCAAGTTGCGGTGGCATAGCATGGGCCACCACTTATCACCACCTGGAACAATGTTAAGGATGAATTTGAAGGAGTGTTTCCAATGCACTAGGATAAATGTAGGCAACCTACGTTGTGGCCTTGCTTGAGCAACAACCATTTTGTTGTTGTTGTATTGTATTGTTGCTAGGCTGCGCTCCCTAACAATTAAAAACAGTAGCGGGGCACCAAAGTTGGGTCATCTGCCCAACCCTCCAAGATGAGGGCCCATCCCCTTTGACCTCATCAAGCGGCTGAACAATGTTACAAAATGGTTACCTAACCTTCTTGATGAAGAAATTACGAACAACTTTAGATGTAAGCAATGGTGATAGACATACATCCACCTCTTTGAGTTTGACCCCCACTAACATTACCCAATATGGAAACTCAATCAGTTATATTATAATCTATACTTGGTTTTTTGACCCTGAGATTACCATCAAGAACACTAAAACAATCTCCAAAGACCCCACTTAAAATGATTTAACCACAAGTATACGGGGCCATGTTTTTCAAAGAGAGGAAATTATTGTGTACGAGTGTACCTCTCGTCCATCCAACATAAAAACTAGTCCTCCTATAAGTTTGTTGCCAATCCATCTCAAATGGCCTCGAGCAGACTAAGAGCCACTTCACACACGAGCCAAGGGCCATGACCATGTAACCATGAGGGCCCTTGATTCTCATCCCAAGGCCGTACCACTAACATGATCTTCCAAGATTCCCTTAGGCCCACCTCTTAGAGGTGCGCCTAACGCAAATTCCAACACACCATGAAACATCATTCAGAGAATGCCATGTGGAAATCCATGTAGACTTCAATGGTCTCTGCCTTTTTCGACCAATGAAAGACCTTAGAATGCAATGCTCACAAACCTTCAGTCTTGTGTGTGAAGTAACCCTAAATTTGGGTCCCTAGTATCAAATCAACCAAAAAAAAGTAGCATGCGGACTGCATACAATTCGAGGGCTTGTATGTTGGATGAATGAGAGGTGCGCTCGAATGCAACGATTCTCTCTCTCTCTCTCCGTGTTTTTCCTTACACCTCCGTAACCCCCCCCCCCCCCCCCCCCTTTCTCTTTCGGCGGGCCTTACCACCCATGGAAGGGTGGGGCTTCCCAATTTCCGGAGAATGGGTGTACGCATGCATTGATTTTGTGGCAGCTGGGGTTTCATGGGGGGGCTTCTACTACAATTGATATCCGGATTTCAGAAATCCTGCCAAATCCACGATTCTTGGAATCCTGAAGGAAAAGGAAAGGAAGGGAAGGAAAGGCAGGGAAGGGAAGCAAGGACCCACCGTTACTAACATCCCCAAAGGTGGCCCAGTTATTGTAGTACAATACCCTAAGCCCAGCCCCCCTTCCATGTACCGAATGACCAGCCTTTGAAGCCTTCAAAGTCCAGTGATCTCCGGGCTCCCTGCTGGGCCACTCCTGTAGACGGCTCTTTATTCCAACCAACAAATAATAAGTGTTTTGATTCCCCTCGTATTTTGCCACTGTCAATCCTACATTGGTTGAGACTCTCCGGAACATTTATGGAAAATCCATTTGCAGCGGTAGTGAAGATGAAATAGAGCGTCTTCTATGGCACCTCTGTTTCTACCATTGCTTCAAAGGTTTAGGTTATTCTTATCTCATAAACAATAATTACAAGGGTGAGAGTTTCGTCTACATATTTTAATGTATTGTATTTTAAAATTGTACGAGAACGCATATAAGGTAGATGGTGCTATACCAATGACTTCGAACGTTGAATATGTATTATTAGATGGGTAAGGTTATACGTGTTTTTCAACACACCAAAGTATGTCTTGTTTAGACGTCGTATGCAGAAGTCATAAGGGTTCAACTTTTATTGATGGATGATTCATAATCAACATGGGATTCTATGGTGGTGGACATTCTTTATGTCAATATGTTTTTATTGTGCAAGAAATCAGGGCGCTGGTTTTTGAGGGGGGTGTGGGTTTTAAGCATAGTCTACCTTACGATTATGATGAAACAATTGTCTGAGTCAACTATGTGGAGAAAAACTCAAAGCTCGTGCCTATGGGATTCTCACATGTCAAGTTATGTTAATAGAAGGTGAGCGCAATGCCTATTATGGACACTTTTGATATTCCAACATAGTGCGCAGTGGTTTGAGAACAAATTCAAAGTTATATGACCACATTACCAAATCCAAATGAAGAACATGAGAGTTAATCTTGTTATTGTTGGAATCTAGAAGAATATATATTATCCTAAATCCTTGAAGTAGAATTCATAGATGAAATCCTTTCAAATGTGTACATTATAGACTTGGATTTACACCTATACGTTAGAATGCATTATAGGTTGTGGTTCATGATGGATGCACTCATGAGTCACCATTGTTGACATGTTGGCTTTACAACCTTTAATTATTTTTTAAGACAAATGAACATTCTAATTCTTTGCCCCAAAACATACAAGGCCACGAGGACTCAAAACAAAGAGGGGCGCATCTCTAGGGATCAAGTAGCGAAATGGATAAACTGTCTAAAAAGGCAACCAAACGCCTAAGCATGAAAACTAAGCAACAATGGATGCCTGGATATCATAAGGGATCTTAGAGTTGGACCGGTAGTAGAACAAGTTGCCAAGAATTTTGTCACATTTGCAGGTTGCTTCATGAAATTTTAGGGTCAATTCATTTCAATACTTATTAAGGGTCCATGCAAATAATGCATAAAATGTACCCCGATGGATTCAAATGTTAGGGGGCAAATCTTAGAGACATATTATAGTCGAGAATCCCTTGCCAAATAGTTCGTTAAAATGTTGGAAATATTAGTGTACTCACGATATCTGCAAAAATCATCCGTTAAGAAGGTGAACACACAAATAATAAACCACTTGTATAGCTTGAAAATAGTATCAAAAACCCTAAGATAGTCCAAAGGAAGAGAAGGGGGGGGGTCCAGATTGCAAGGATGGCAAAATTGCAAGTTTTGTCAAATGATGCGAATATTGCAAATTTGACTCTAATAAACTGTCCACTATGATGTTCAAAAGAATTATTATCCCAAACATACTTAGGGTGGATCATAGGTGTGCCCAATCGGTTACATATCTCAATCAAACAACTAAGGTAGATATGCAGAAAACAGTGTAAAAAAGTTGATTCGGCAAGAAGGAGCAGCTTGAATTTGTGCAATATTTTTTCAGAGATGGAGTAGAGGAAATGATGAGGAATGCAAGTTGTTTTGTAATTTCATGTGAATAATTAGTTGCATTTCTCCAAAGAGGCAAGTAAGTCAAACCCCCTACTTGTATAGTAGAGTCTCCCTAATTTGAGCATTGAAATATCGTACTTGCATACAAATGCACACAAAACGGTTAACTCAATGGCACCCAGAAGTAATTGCAAGTGGTGTGAAATCTTGTCTAGCCAATCATTGCATCCAACCTACCACTACATCCTTTTCAGGCTACCACTTTTCAGAATTAGCCATTTTGGGTCCACACAAAAATTAATTCTACCCCTAGTCTAGTGAACCAATAGTGGTCATTCACCAATTTTAGTTTTCCTACCTTATATTTGAGTGGTTTGTGGTTAGATGTAGCTCCAAAAGCAAACACTAAAAGACATGTGTTTAAAAGATATCGGACTATGTGCTGAAAACATGACAACCATTTTAAACTCAATAGTCAACCTAGGGGGGGGGGCTATATAACCACTTAATGAGCATGAGATTCCTCACTTCCATATTAAATGAGACATTTATTTGAGCTCCAATAATTATGAGGAAAGTGGCCACGGCCTTGGTTTGGATTAGCCAACTCCATCTCATACCAATTACGTGTTTCAGGTTTTAGGAGAAGTGGGCTAGTTGGGGGAAAAAGGTCTTGAAAAGTAACATGATCCAAGACCCATCTACCATGACATTACTAAGCAACTAGATGGTGGCATTTTTCCATATAACGCAATGCGATAAAATGAAATAAAATACTGGATTTATAGATGCTTGTCGAAAACTCCAGAACACATAGCATGAGTGCTCCCCGTAAATGGAAGGTCCCGGAATTAAAGAAGAAATATCCTCGCCCAATACATGGTCCCAAAGAACATAGCCAAGAATTAAGTGATGTTACGACCAGTGCTTGGAAAGTTTTAGGGCATAGTCGGTCAAGGTCCTAGTGATTCTAAATCCAACCGGTTACATGTTGACATCATCTTCCGGTTTTGCTTTCATTCATTTGAGGTATGTTCTTGTGTAGATTCCTCTAAAATGATCGGTAAATCTCTTGAAGTCTCAAAGATCAACCGGTTATTTCTCAAACTCAACTGGTTCACCTGTAACTAACAACCGGTTCTCCCCGAGCAGTGGTTATGACAGTTGGGACGAACCAACGCGTACACTAGTTCCTTGGAGGCAAGGGTTTCGGCATCCAACAATGAACGAGTGCAAGGAGCAGGGAGAACCGACAGTTAGTTACAAATGAACCGGTTGAGTTTAAAAATAACCGGTTGAAGTTCAAGACTGCAGGAAAATTACCAGTCATTTAAGAGGAATTTATAGAATATACCCCAATTTAATAAAGAAAAACTGAAGGATGTCAACATGGAACTGGTTGAACTTGCAAACACTAGGATCTCAACCGATTATGCCCAAAAATCTCCCCAGTCACTGAACGAGTGTATGGGTTGGTTCGCCCAAATCCGGTTATGGGCATTCAAAGTCTTACACCCACTATGACCTTATGGAACAAGATGAATATCCCATTCTAATAATGAAAAGAATAGTCTGTATGGGTCAAAGCCTGATATAGTTCGTTGACCTGTTGGCGTTGCATAAATAAATGGGGTTCAATGTAACGTAGCTCGGGTCCTAATAGGGTTGGGATCATGTGGACCAACCAAGGCCAGAGAGGAATTTACTAGGTGTTGGTGATCGCAGGCTGACATTCTTTCAATAACTATGAATATAAATAATCCATCCACACTGTAGCCAAGTGAATGATGGTCACCAAAGTGGTTTGTAGACATGCCTAATTCGGTCACTCATCTTAATTGGGACACATGCATTTGGATGGTATGTGGTTAAGTGTGCTTCCAAAAAAAAATACCACAAAGACATGTGTTTAAAGAAGATGGGATTACATCCTCAAAACATGATCATCATTATAGGATGAACAGTCAATACCATTTTTATTTTTTGGGGGGCATTTATGATCATTTGGTGAACACGAGAAATATCACTTTTGATAATGAAGAAGATAGTTGTCGGAACTCCAATATTTATGAGGAAAGTGGCTATAACCTTGATGTGGATTTGGCAACCGTCTCGTAGACATTGTGTGTTTCATGTCGTAGGAGAACTGGGATTGCAGTTAATATTGTATTTAGTGTCATTGTGGTAACCTTTCTAATGACACGTCTTATGCCACCTTACATTTTCGTAATGAAATAACTACAAAATTTTGATATATTTTACTTCCTAACATTCGTGTGAGTAAATATTATCGTGAATGATTGGCATTTGGATGAAAAATCACTTCACAAGTGACACTAATTGCAACATTGTAAATCTATAATGGCCAAATAATTCTACAAGAAATGCCAAATAATCTTAGGTTTAATAATCTTAGGTTTACATTTGGTGTCGATGACACTACATGGGCAGTTTACAATTGGTATTAAGCAAGACAAATGGAATCGGTGACACTAGATACAATATGGGGTGTCGTCGGCACAAGTAACCATTCAAGGACCATCGAAGCTTCCGTTAGATATTCCCAAGGCTCCTTGGAGCAATGAGACGGCAGTCCTGCTAAGCTTAGCTGTAAGTTGCCGTTGCAGCCGACAATTCCCGAGCTCTTCATAAACAAATCCGCCTGCCACCTCCTTAGAGTACAATTGTAAGAATGTGTCGGGATTTCAACCTTCAAGTGGTCGGACAATAAGATAAGTGGGTAAGTACGTAGATACTCCCCTACTATGTTCGGTAGTTACATAACATACTCCTCTCGTGCCCCTACGGCTTTGTGGCGACTACACTACTAAATAGGGTTACTACATAGTGTGGCTAACACTAATTTCTATGAAGTTTCATAAATATTCATAATACGTACTTCTACCATGACAATAAATGTAATATTGGACCAAAATCATTAGGAAAGAGTGATTCATTGCAGTAGATAAGTAAGAGGACACACTCGCACACAACTCCGTATGTCAAATAGTGAAATCTAAATCTATCTCAATGATTTGGGACTGCAAGTCAACATGGTAAGTCACTCTATCCAAAAGATCACACCAATGATGCTATTTGGTGTGGGTAACCTCATCTATGGTCCCATTAATAAAATTCGGAAACTTAGTCCAATCTCTTTTGAACATTTTTTTGTTTTCAGAATCATATGTAGCCTTACAACAATGTAGGTGTCATATAAAGAAGATCGACTCAATAACACATGCAAATCGTGTTGGGGAGGTGAAGAATGCAATGACCTCTATATTATCAACCCCTCTATTGTTGGTCTACTTGACATTGGAATTACTTTGAAGGCCCCAAAGTAGGTGAGTGGCGTTTTAGTATGAGTCAACCCTTGACCTTATAGAGGGTTTGTTCTTACTAGAGCCCCTTCATCCATAATACATGAGTTTCCATAGACACCTAAAAGCTTTAGTTCGTTCCTCTTTGCTTTGGTATATTTACAAACTATAGTTTAGATGTGTGTCGTCCTGCCTTCTTGCACCCGTGGTTATGGAAGATTGTCCCAGGTTATTGAGGAACTTTGCAATAACAAATAAGTCAACAACCATGCGCCTTGGCCATTCACCTTTCCCAACATTTATACTTAGTAGATTATTGCACCTTTTTGTGATGTTTAGGTAGACCCATTCATAGGAAAGGTGAACATTCAACTGAGCATTTTAAACACACAAAGTTAATATTATAGAACTAGTATGACTCCAAATTTGGCACTTGGAGACCCCAAATTGGTCAAATAGAACCCAATTAGTACACTAATAAATTTAGTGAAATATTGTTTTTGTAGGCCCTTTGAGAAATATCACCGAAGCAATTTTGAGGCACCATCTAAATACCATATCTGCATCATCAATGTAGATTGTCAAGGATTTGTATTCAAGGAAAAGTGATAATTTTTACATAATTTAGACTATTTGGTTACCTCATGTCTATGGGTGGGTGCATCAACACACTTTTCAATAAATTAAATTCATGAGAGATATGTGAATGGTCAGTCATTTCTTGAATGTTATGGCATTGAACTGTGATAATATGAAATACATTTAACATTCCATGACGTTATATCTATAACATTAAATGATGGGTACTAACAATATAATAATAATAATGATAATATATTATCATAACCATATTTTGAATATTTATTGTAGGATCCTACCATACAATTATGTCAAAGGATCATGCAATACAAATGAACACACTATAATTCTAAACTTCTCCTTGGTCCAAACAATACTTAAAACATTAGTTCAAGAATACTTTAAAGGAATGCCAAGAATACAATTACAAACATAACATGGCCTTGAACTTAGAAGTCATTTTTTCAAAACAAAACTATCGAGATGCAAGCACTTCGTGAGGTAGGAAGTACACTCGCTCTTGAAATGTTGATAATCAAGCTTTTGGAGATGATAGACCATTTGAATATTCAACATTTACGTATAGGATAATAAAATGCCAAACATATGTTGTTTTCGAGCAAGAACCAATCCTTTGAATTTGAGAGTCCCATCTTGATACGTTGAGCCCATCAAGGTGTATACAACAAGCAAATCACACACTCATGAAGCACTACTGTAAATCACAAGTTTACATTTGAACCACATTGTCTAGGAATACTTTGAAAGTGCTAATGACATGGATCCCTAATGCTTGTTTTTTTTTAAATAAAAAAGACCTTTCCTTTTCTTACTATATATGTGCATAATGTGATGTTTGATTGCAAATACAAACCTATATTTGAGTGGTGCATGGTTGGATGTAAGTCTAAGAACAAACATAAAAAAACATGTGTTGAAAAGAAATTAGAGTACATGCTCAAAACTTGTAACAATTCTACACGTAATAATCAACACAATTGGGAGGGAACCTATCTGATCGTCTTAATAACCCAGAGAATCTTCACTTCAAAAGTGATAAGATATTCAGAAACCCTAGTAATGATATATAATCTTGAGTCTTTTTGTTAGCAAATCCAGAGATGAGCAGAAACCCTAATCATCTTGCATTAAGTGGACGTTCCATATTCTACAAGGAATGGGGTGCAAGGAGAACAGTGGCCGGTTTGAGAACTGCTTCCCATGAATCCTGTTGGGCAAGGGAGAGGCGAGAGTGGTAAAGAGTCAAGGTTTGCAATGTGAGGAAACGGAATCACTGAGTGGAGATCTGGAAGAAGGGGGAAAAGGGGAAGAAGAAGAAAGACAGAAAGCAAGCAGAAGTAGTTAATGGTGAATTGGGGCTGCAGGCAGGGGAGTGAGCCTTGGTGTTACGCATTTGGCTTGAAGCGCTAGATCCATGGTTACTGGTCCTTTGAAAGAGGGACGTGCAAAGTCTGACCCAAAAGTGCGGGATCCTCCAACAATCTGAGCCTGTTGTGCATGTGTGTGTGGAGGCTATGGCGCCTGCCTGCTATCCCTGCCTGCCTGCCTGCTTGCCTAGCTACCTAGCTTGCTTGCTATGTTCTTCTACTTTTACTTGCATATAGTATATCCACTGTATCTCCAAGCATGTACGTGCGCCTAAAAGGAACACAACCATGTACGCAGGTAGTAGTATAGACCCGTGCTCTCTCCGACCCGTTGCATCCACGCATATGAATTCTTATCTAGGTCACCTTAACCTCTTAAGACCGTGCAACCATATGTCCAGCCTGGTCCATTGGACTCGTGCATACGAATTGAGATTGCGGGTTATCCCAGTCCTCTAAGCCCATGCTACCATATGCCCCCTATCCCCATACATACGTGTCTTATCCATGTTTGTCCATGTCCATCTATGTGCGTGTGCATATCCATGTCCAACCAAGTGCACATCCATGTGTCCCCCATGAACCCCCCACTCATGCCTGCCACATCCCCCATGTTTCCTCCACCATACCCACCTTTTGCAGAACAGAAAAGAAAAGAAACGCTAGTCTAGTTATACCGGCATGAATATGAGCCCGGTAGCCCTTTGCTGATCGCGGTGTCCCATGATGCATCATAGGGTGTTATGCCTCCTTTGGGAGGTGGGCTCTCGTGTTTTTACAGGTTAGTCCCTTCTATTAGGGTGGGGGGACAAGGTTTGTCTATTGTCTAATTTTCTTTTATTCAGGACAAGGTATGTGAGGTATTTGATGGCATTCTGGTGTATATTTTTCATGAGGGTTTTAACATTGGCTTTCGGGATTTTCAGTTTGTTTAATTGTTCAATGAAGTGTTTGTGTATAGTGCCTCTTACTCCGGTGGTGATGGTAATAAGGGGGTTGGTTTTCCACCCCTTGTTTTGTATGGTGTTTATTAGTGGGTCGTATTGGTGTGCTTGTGTGTGAGGGCTTCTTCTGGGAATCTATCGTGACAATATGTGAATTCAATGGATTGGACTGTGTATTTGGGGGATGGTGTTATAAGTGTTTGTGTTTGGTTGGGGGCTCCGATCATGCACCATATGTCTGGTCCTAGTTTGGCTTGGCATTGGCATATTCGTTGTGGGCATGTGCATGTAAGGAGCCATTCTGGGACTGCTTGGTATGGGGGTTGGTTGTTTAGATTAACACCTTTTGCACTCATAGTCCGCCCCTAGACCCCAACTTTCCATGTTATTTCCCTTCTTTTTTTGGGTCACATGTGTGTGTGTTTTTATTTATATATTTTAAGGTTGAGGGAGGAGGGGGGAGGGAGGAGGAGAGGGAACTTCAGTACGTGACCTTCTTTCTTCTTTGGAAACATTTTAGTTTTTAAGGAAGAACAGTAGGGGAGTCTCCAAGAAGTGCTACAAGAGGGTGAATGGATAATGCAAGATGATGAATGAGTGCTATCCAACTCAATCTTCTTCAAATATCAAACACCACCTCACCATCAAAACTCTAATGTGAAATTGTCCCCACTAAAGATGCTACCAAGATTCTAGTACCTATTGCTAGAATCTTCCCATACACAAGAATGAATTCCCCTAATCCCACCAACATGCTTCCTAATCAACAAAACCTCTACCCTTCAAATACCTCTACCGACTCTCACCTACCAATTAGTGTAAGTAAGCCACCTCTCCTCTCCATATTAGGCTTAGATTCGGTATAAGGGTTTTGGGTATAAGGACTCCTCTCCTCTCCATATTAGGCTTAGATTCGGAGTTGCCATAGGGGAATGAGAGTTGCTAAGGATTCATATGATTGGGTAATAATCTCTTGAATCTCATGATTGATTGATGGGTTGTAGCTGCATAGATCAATATCGCAACCTAAGTTTAATCTTGAACGGTGTGATGGGAGGGATGTGTTGAAGGCATGGCTGAGTTGGTGGATTTGGCAAGGGGTAGAGAAGTCCATTTGGTTTACATTTGAATAAAGAGCCATTGGAGGAGAATGATGTGGATGACTAGCCGACACCAATACTCAAACTTCCTCAAGCTTGTGAGTATGCCCAATTACTATCAAATTTTGCAGTGGAGCATTATCAAGAGTTTTCAATTGCAATTGTGATGACATGCAACCTTCTATGAATGAATTGAACAAGATGTTACTTCTCATCATCAACAAACATCATTAGAAGACTATAGGCTCATACTTCCATAGTGTGTGATATGGTAAAGACATCATCATGGAACTATATTTTTCTAAACTCCATATTGTGTGACGTTGTGAGCATATTTCTTCAATATAAAATGTTCTTTCATACATGTGTATCTTCATTGTGTATACAAATGACATTTTACATCAAAATAATCCATTTTCTCGAAAAACCTCGATAATACTACATTTGAGGCCGAACCGTCATATTATTGAGAATATGACATTTGGATAATTTGACACTTTCTTGAGCAACCAATCATGTCATATTAAAGAGAGGAGACAATATCATGACATTAATTGAGAACTTATGATGATACTTTAACATTTAATTGGTTTTACAAAATAATTTTGCCTCCATAAATTTGTGTTATGAACAATGAAATTCCCGAAATATTAGGGTTTCCCAATGTTTTCATTTACATGACTCACAACTCATTGGCGGACAACTTGATGAGAGGAAAAAATTGTATGCAAACCCACCAATCAAATATTTCATCCACCAGAGTTGCCTTAAAATAATATTCAGGTTGGAGGTTATTTGAAGATATTCTTGACACTAGAATTTGCTCGAAAGACCCAAAATTAGTCTAACACAACACGTCAAAAATAACAATCACAAACCTACGGGGATGGATGAGATGGACTCTCATATGTAACAAATCCCTCTCCTGTTGACAACGTGGGCTTCATGATGTCTAGATAAACAAATCCATCATGGATGAAGGGACTCTAGTCGAACAAGAAGCCCTCTACTAGGTCATTCCAATTGGACCCGTGACTAGACTAATATGAAATCTTTAATGCCATTTTGACAATTATATTAGCTAAAAATATAAGTTTATAGCTTTTGAAATAGCTTGTTGTATTCTCACCTTCTCGATGGCTTATTTACGTAGACACCACAAAGCTCTACACCATTTATGGTATTTGATGTCACTTACTATATGGGATTACGCCGTGCTATGACTTTTTGCTTAGAATAAGAGTTTACCTGATGTCCCCAACACGTGTACAGTCACTGATGAACACCAACTAAGGATGGTGGCCCTTTGCAGGTGGAACATAACAACTCCCCTGATCCCTACTTATGTGTATGCGTAAGTAGGGACCACCACCTCCAAGAAGTAGGCTTGACGCTAATTCTCACTGACCACGTCAAAGTCAAAGGCCTTAGACAACTGCTATGGCCCTCACAATTACCATGGTCGTGGCCCTAAATACAATATATTTAGTGTAGTGGCATGCAATAGAATCATAATAATAAAACGGTGTAGGAAGTGTGGACAATTAGAAAAGAAAAGAGAATTGGTGGGAGGCTGATCGTGGTCAAGTCAGCTAGGATGTCCCCAGGCCAACACACGTGGACAGTCACTGATGAACAAAAACGAAGGATGGTGGTCCTGTGCAGGTGGAACAGACCAGCTCCCCTGATCCCCTACTTGTGTGTAAGGTATGCGTAACCTACACTTTGGTGCATGCTCATTGTTGACTAAATCCCCCTCTACGGACACAAATTTTGAACCATATAATAAGCTTTATTTATGGTGGTCAAATCCAACTCCCTCTACAAATTCCTAGCCCTTGGATTGCCAATGGCAAGGGGATTGTTCCATCCAATTCGTCTTTGTGAATCACGAGGATTGTCCTTTCAAGGTTTCGAATTGGAGTATTGAAGATGCCAAAAAGTTTAAGAGCGTTGCCGTTGGAGCAGTGTGTATGTTTGACACATTAACTTTGATGTTCCACTTCAAATCCAAAGTGTCATGTGATGTCTAATTTTTTAAAATAAAAAAACCGAATGTGAATTTACGTTCGGATTCTAGGATTATGTTTACATCACATCTACATTTATATCTAGACAATTAGAGTTACATATATTTGATCTCTAGGTTAGTTTATAACCACTCATCTCAATGCTACTTCTTGGCTACGACAATTGTCAAAAGTCTTATGAGGGTAATCGATCACAAGCCGCCACCACATAATCTTTAACTTTGTTTGCCTAAAAAATATAGATCTCATCTATGTCGACATTACATGATCCTAGTGAGTGGAATAAACAGACCTAGTCGACTTTGGATGCCTCGACCTTAACTGGGGGTGGTTGGTTCGGGAAAGCCATGTTGGGTAGGTTGGAACCCGGGCTCAATCACTGGCTCAACCCCCTCCCCATGTGTTTTTCCTTGACAATATTTCCTTCCTCTTGGTAGCACCCTCTCCGGAACAAGTCATGCATAGCTTATTCAACCTTGGACACCATAACAAGGTGTTATAATGCCCATTCTCAGGACGGCAAAAACAAGGATGAATGTCGGCGTTTATGGACTTTGGTGCTTGCGCCGGAAGGCATATTAGCGGGCCAACCCACCAATGGGGTCTTTTACCCTGCCAAATACAAGCTCAAACCACGGTAACCCTGTTGTTGGCAAACCCAACGAAACACCCTAAGATTGTAAGAGTCCAAATTGAAGTTATTAATGGCTTTTAATGATCACATAGGTTTGGGCTTCCCGATTGTGTTAGTTATTAAATCTAGAATGGTGGCTATGTTTTGAGCACATAGTCGAATCTCATTGTCACAAATGTCTTTTTTCACATGCTTTACCATACGTTACTCAATTTTAGGAAATTAATAGAGATTAGCAACCACATAAAACATGGCATTGATTGCCCCCCTAGTGGTCTCAAGTAACATTCCCAGGTTGAGAATCATCAATGTTTGGGCACCAACTTGCCTAAATACGGATGTAGTCATTGTTCAATCCTATTCGGAATCTCACTAAAGAAAATCAGCACCTCTTATGATAGATCCGACCATATGAATGGAAGCTTTGTAGACCTAAGATTGGCCACATATTTGTCCAAAATTGGAAGATTACAACCAAATTAAAATGCGGATATTAATATATTTGGGCAACGGTGACTACTCAAACACAAATGTATGCCTAGGGCCTTTGGGGTTTACCAAGTGAATTGGAAAGACGGATGCATGTTTGTTTCTTGTGAAGGGGAGACCATACATGCTTGAAAACACCGGGTTGGAAATGGAGATCAATGAGCCAAGGTAAAAGAAAATTATCCTTGACATGTGCCTAACCTTGAGAGGCTTGATTTCAAAGTCAGTCCCTCTTTTACTTTTCGGTTTAAAATTGTTTGTTTTCAACTCCGATCGGAAATGGAGGTTTCGATAAGCCATGCAAAATCGTCATCTTGGAGAAAGATTTCTTTTAGCTGCCCATACTCTAAGCAGGTAGACGAGTCTCAAGTGACTCGTTTTCTTAATTGAACCCCTCTATTTGATTGATATGTGGTCCAATGAAAATAAAATCGTAAACACCATAATGACACATGTCTAAAAAAGATCGGACCACGTCTCCAAATATGAATAACTATTGTGCACTCAATAGTGAACACAACTGGAAGGACCTATGTATCCAACCAAGAAAATCAACAAACATGCACTTCCGATAACCATAAGTAAATAAGGGGAAGTCCGGTTTCGATCCGGTTTTTGTCCACGTTTCATCGTAGATGTGGTAATGCAACGCGAGCTTAGTTTTGTGGTACAAGTGGGAGGAAGATGGAAAACGAAGGGAGTAACAAGCTAGGCACATGCCTTATCAGATTGTAAGGCCAGATCTTGACTTTCCACACTGGTGGTACTCGTATCATCGATTCAGGCGATCTCCCAAGATTCAAGCATTTTCTGTTGCGTGTCCAGTGGGCCATTGGGAGGTCAAATCCTTAAGATATATATATGATGACCACACATGCAGCATATATACTAATTAAGAACGACAAAGAACTCGAGGAAGAGAGGGCCGCTACCTGCAACCGGCGGGGGACACCCACTACACCAAACGTCGTATTTAGTGCCACCAATTCCATTTTGTCTTGCTCAATACTAATTGTAACCCGCCCATGTAGTGTCGCCAACACTAAATGTATACCTAAATGTTTTTCTTTGTCATTCCTTGTATATAAGTTTGGGCATTATAGATCTATAATCTTGGAAAGATGGTCACTTAGTGATTCCTTTTTTCATCCAAATTTCAATCCTTCATGCCAACCTTTTATTACATAGTATGGTAGGATGCTATTGTACCAAACTTTGTTTCAATAGTTGGCATTTGGATGGAGTAAGAGTAAGTTGGGACGACAATATTTGTAAACTTATTCGTAGGAAGTGTCATTAGAAAGTTTTCATAATGACATGAAGTTCCACATGACGTTGAATACAATATTTAGTGTAGTTACAAATTGGGCCCATTGAGTTTGAGCAATGATTGGTTCAAGTTCAAGACCTTGGCTTGTAAATTGTCGATCATTTAAGAGGAATCTATATAAGATATTTTAGATTATGTAATGTCAAGATGTAATCGGTTTAATGAATGAGAGATGTGCTTGTATGTGACAATTCTCTCTCAACCACTTGTAGGGGCTAGACTATAACACAAACGACCCGAATCCTAAGCCATGCGACTCGGCTTGAGATTAATGATGGCCATGAAAGGGGTCTGGTGGAATATGCCCCTATAAGTTTGTGGTTGATTCATCCCAACTTAAACCCTTTAAAACATTGACAGTTTTGGATGCTAAGCCTGAAGTCAAACCAACTAAAAGAAGAAATTTTTGAGCTTGGTCAAAGAGGTTCCTACAGCTTCACCTTCAATGTTCATGGTTGCCACAAATCTTTGGCCTTGCAATTGGACTAAAGCTTTGGGCTAGAGAGAATGGCAGATAGAAGCCCATACATCTCATCATCCAACGAAAAGTGTCCCGAGATGGTTGCATAGAGTCCCGAATTAGGCTAGTAGGACATAAATGAGATGAATTAACCACAAACCTATAGAGATCGTGCTTTTAAGATGGTTGGACAAGTGAGATATTTATAAACAAAAATTCCCTCTCGCCGATGTTTCGACGTGTCTAGTTAAACCCATTCATTGTGAAGGCTCATATATATGCACAAACACGCATGTTGGAAGGGAGTTGCCCACCCCAACATTCCTTCCTCCCAATCATTAGCGGTTCCTTGCCTATTGAGTAGGCCTCAAAAGTAGCCTCACTTTGTATGGTCACTTTATACTACAAAGTCTACGGTATCTAACATATCTCATTCAATTAATAACAATAGTAATTTTGTGCAATAAAAATTTTCAAGTGTCATTATCACATTGGTTGCGAGCCTACAAATTCTCATGTGAAATGTTGTGTTGATGCTCAAAATGTTGAACTGTAGAGATCTCTATGGCATTAGAAAAAAAAAAAAAGGTACACCTAATCATCCACAACCCTAGAAATGACATATGATCACATCCACGAATCCACTAAGTGTCTACACACAACATTTTTCGAGATAAAAGTGTTTTTCTCACATTTAGTGTGAGTAAGTACATAGCCATACTAAGAGATCATTATTGATTTCCTTTTCTAATCCTTGTATAGCCTCTATGAACACTCTAGTGCTACGGTAATTAATCATCGACTATCATTAAATCTTCCCTTGAATCTTGGATAACATTACTCAGTTGATGGGTTGTGTTCATGGACCCAAGAGTAGATTTGAGAATAGAAACTTTTGATGTCGGAATCCTAGTGCTGAAATTAAGACAACTGAGCATAATTCATCAACTGAGTAATGTTATACGAAGATGCTCTACGTTTCAAGATTCAACTTGAAATTCCAACATGTCAAAATTGTTGTATGAAGGTGACTAGGATATTCACTATCCTAGATAGTGAGCAGGCCGAGGCTGCTAAGAGGCGGTTTACACTATGGACCATGAAGTCGTCCCACGGCCGTCTAAGCGATGTGATTGGACGTTGAAGTCGTCCCGGGACGACTTGGGTTTACACCAAGGAAAAAATGGCCGAGTGACCACGGAGGTTGAGGTCCACAAAATATATATTTTTAAGCCTACTCTATCCATTGCCATGGTCCAACGGGTTTTCCGTTGAGACAAGCAAAAGAGGTGGTCTAGGAAAATAAGCAAGGGCCCATGTCAGAAAAATGCCGTTTTAATGATTTTTTAATGATTTAATGGTCAAACTTGACTATTTCCATAAATTACCTTTTTTTAATATTAAAAAAAATCAGCACCTCCACTTTTTGGTGCATGGTCATTCTTCATGGTCCACATTCGGTTTACACCTAGTGAATGGCCCATGAACCATGAAAACTAATATTTTAGTAACTCGGACCATGGAAGTCGTCCCACGCAAAATAGGCCTCTTACGTGGGACGACTTCATGGTCCATAGTGTAAACCGCCCCTAAGTAGTGTGATGTAAAGAGGATTGAAGTAAGGAGGTAGGTGGCAACATAAGGTTGACCCTCCACATGTAAGAGCTATATTGCATGCTATGGAGTATATTATGGACCAACATAAACGTACATTGGGGCCAAACTACCAATATACCTCAACGTCCTTTGAGCTGAATGCTATGTCCTACTCCCAATCGTACAAAACTAACGTATATTTCTAGGTGCAAGCACGGTAAAGTGGACCAAATATTGGAAAGGTTTGTGTAAAGAAGACAACCCCAAAGTTGTGCACGGACGATATGGATGGTTGATACCAAATGACAGTGGATTATCATAAAGGCTATATGGTGTGTTTATGCCCCGGGGATGACGAGTTTTCCAAATCCATTTGCTTGGTGAGAGCTTTGTAGGAGCTATTTTTTGTGGTAACTAGTCCACACTTTTGTCAAATTCAAGTGGAATATTTACGTCATTATGGGAAGAATGTGCACATCCTCCATCACAGTGGATGGTATACCAAGAAGTCTTTAAAGTTGGATCATTGATTCAAGTTTCTCTCCAGTTTGGGTAGACACACATGCAATGCTCATTGCTTGGAAGCAGTGAGCAAAGAAAACAACCCTATTAGCATTCCAACAAAACATGTGAAATTTGCCAAGGACAATTTGTCTTGTATAAATGTGTCTCAAATTACCGATGAATCCAACAAATCTAATGATTGATTGTTTATATAGATATGATATATATTCAATTTTTTTGAATTATAGATATGGAGCAAGTTATTGCACTTCAAACAACATAATATTGTAAAAGGGGTCACAATTGTAAGCTTTTGTTATGTTTGAATTTGGATGAAACATCTGAAATGTATTAAATTTATTTTATTAGATGGATTGATCATTTTTATTTGTGATCACATGGAATATTTCTAATCCTTTATTTTTATTATTTTTATTATTATTGAAATTAATTTGGATTTCATTCGTCATTTAAATAATTAGCTCACCAAGGGTGTAATATTTTGCATGTGAATATTCTTTGATGATGTTTTCCCTGAATTATGGTGTAATCAAGGGTGGTCATTTTAACTGAGACTTATAGAATCTCAAATTAATGAATGTAGTGTTATGGACTCATGTAGTTATACTAAGCTTTTCAAATTAATGTGATAAATGCCTATACTACATACACAAACTATAAATTATGAATTTAAATAAGACTTTAATACACATGAATTTACTTTCACTTTCCAATGAATAAGTCATTGAATGGTTTTTCATCCATAGCATATAAGTCAATAATTATAAAAACAAAGACAAGAGCACAATAACTTAGCCACAATCCGGAGAGAAAATTAAAAAAATAAACGAAGGCCATGAGCACTCCAAGAGCCTCTAGTATGTAAATTCTAAAAACGTAGAACTCAATTACAAACCCTAACAAGAACATACATGACAGTCATTAAGGTCTAGGATCATATGACAACAATATATGAAAATGTGAATTGATGAAACTAACACATCTACTTAATCTTTTTCTCTAAACCTTAGGGTTGCCTTTTGTATATCTACCTTTACTTTAAAAAACTTAATAGCCTTTCTAGATGTACATACCAGAGAAAACCCAAAGATGAAACAAAGAGATGTTTCTAACAATTTGAGTGTTAAAACCAAGACTAAGTTATCAAGGAATGCTAGGCAAAAAACATTACATTCCAATTGACAATGCTTTTGTAATGACAACCATAAATTCTAACTTCAATAACTAATGTTTAAGAAATGATGTCATTACACACTCAATGGCACAAACAACATATGCTCCATCATCAACTGGAAGACAATCTTTCCCACACGGTATATTATTTTTATAAATAAATTGGATATGTTATATAAGACTCTATATTAGTTATAATCCAATATTTCATATTTTATCCTTCATATATTACATCTAATAGAAATCAAAATTTTAGGTACAAATTATAAACTACACCATATCTTTGGTTGCACCATATCTAGTTAAATTTTTAGAGTCAACCCTCGGGACTTGCTACCTACACAAATGCAAATATTTACCATGAGTACATCCAAACATTCTTTGTATCAAATGTAAGTCCCCAATGGATGAACCACCTTACCTCTCAAATGGCATCTTCACCGTCCAATTTCTTGAAATCACATAATGTAATGGAAATATTTCAAGCAACTGGTACCATAAGTAAGCGGACAAATTATGACATATTAGTACCCCACCTCCAACAATTGGGCTAGAACACCCTTCCACTCACCATTATCATAGCCAACATTCAAGGCTTCATTCACCAACCTTTTTTGTTGAACATCTGATTGCATGGATATTTCTAAAACCAAAAGCAAAACTCTTATGATAAGCGTCTTACAAAACGCCATCCAACACCTTACAAACATGATACTCAACAAACAAAAGCTAGAAAAGCACCTACCACTAGTACCCCTAGATCAACAAATTTGTTTTTGACTATCACTCATGGGTCCACTTATTGAATAATAGGCAACAAATCATCCTCTTCTTACATTTTTCTATGAAAGTGTATCGAGGGTGGTCAACAAACCATCTTCACATCAATAAACCGACGTCCTTTTTCTTCTTTCCTTTTAATAATGAAGGATGTGATACCATCGGTTGGCTAATAGGTATATACCCAAATCCATACTTTTATTGATACCCGGGTTGGACTCCAATACCATAACATTAGTCAGCAAAAGAGTTCAATTCTATACCTAAAATAACTTTGAACCATTTTACCTTGGTAATACGCTGCTGACAATAGAAGTGCACTTCACTACATTACATTGCATTGAGATTGAGATTGAGTTGACACTAATAATTGTTTAAACTAAATAATTGTGAATTTAACTTATATATTCGGCATCTTGCAAGATTTGTCCATGTCCCATCCAACTCACCAAGGGGGTTGGGTAATGTTATGACGTGCAAACTTATACATTAGTCATAGTCATTCTTAAGAAGCACATAGAGGTATACAACCATTGAACAAAAGAGGCTTCCATTCACTCAACTATCATCTCATAATTCTCATCATGAGTCTCATGACAAATGGTTCTTGCTTTTGAGGTTAGCAAATGTACCCATTCCTATTACAATGCTACGGTAAATTAAACTAAAGAAATGAGCACTCTTTGTTATGTGTTGGGAAAAAGGCATGGTGTTTCAAATGTGTGTAGATACATCATCTGCTTTGAACTGCAAAAATAAAATAAAATAATAGATATTAACATCTCATATATATCCTACATAATTTTATGTTAGAGCAAGTGAAATGAAAGTAGATTGATTTTAAAGTTTGGGAAGTCAAAAGGCTTATGGGACTGAAACTACATTAAGATGGTGTCAAACTAACTAATTTCTTAGAGTGACAGAGTGTGGTAGCCTTCATGAGATAGAGGCTAATATCGACTGTCCAATTACAAAGAAGACTTGAGACTCCCTACTACAATATTCTCAAATAGTGAGTGAAACTTATCTCTAATGGAGTTATATAGGGTACACTTCAATACAAAGTGTGTCTCATTTCCAACTACATTATAAGAACCAAAGTGATTTAACCTATATATCTAGAGATAGGGATAATTGGCCATAGTCCAATTTCAATGGCAAGTCTACGATTCAAGGTGCAATAAGCAACAACGATCTTGCATTGGGGTGGTGTTAATGATTGATGCAAGTACAATTTGAATTTGAGGAAATACTCAAAGTGGAGGTAATCTAATTTCTTCCCTGAGAGATGGAGAGAGTTCCACTCTTTAGCAAGAAAAACTTCCTTGAGATCATCAAAATTTGATTTTTGATGGTGTTGGGTTGTCATAGGGTTTCCCATTAAGATAGACCCCGTGATGCCTTCCACATGGTTGTCGAATTATGCTAGGTGTCATATTCTTGTTCGGCAAGGTGTTGAGAATTTGAGGTTGCTTGAGAAGAGAAGGGTAGGTGGGCAAGCCTTTGCTAAAAACCCGTAGCGACCTTAAGAGCATATAATTTCATGAGAAGTTCTTCAAATTCAGCCAACAACATATGGTAGGTTACTGAAGAATGCACTTTGATTTTCAAGTGCCCCCCCCCCCCCATTTTTCAATGCCATGGCCCATATGTAAGTTCAAAGCACCAAAGCCTTGAATAGTTGGGAGTTAAGTTCCCAACATGTGACTCCAACTATCACGTCTTTTATTAAGGTGGCCATCAAGGATTTCATGCATGCATTTTTTCGTGTTTTACTCGATGCTCAAAGTAACCACATGAATAAAGATCAATCTCAAGGTATTTATATTCATGGGGCATCTCACTTTGGTCCTTGCCTAGGTAAAATGCCTCTTGGTTTAATTTTAGTTTTTAAGGCCAAGAACCATGATTTTGGTCTTAGATATATTGACATCAAGAAAGTGCAAAACTCATATAGCTTATCCAGAAATCAAGAGTTAGCCTACTCTTGATTTAGAGCGCATAACAACATCATCACCATAAAGGATGATAGCAACCATTGTGTTAAATAAACAAGGAGAATCCTTGGCCATCTCATCCAAATCTATGAGGGGGGAGAATCAGCAGTAAGTTACAAATGAACCGGTTGAAGTTCAAGTCTGCAGGAAAATTACCGATCATTTTAGAGGAATTTATAGAATATACTCCAATTAAATAAAGAAAAACCGAAGGATGTCAACATGTAACTGGTTGGACTTGCAAACATTAGGATCTAAACTGATTATGCCCAAAAATCTCCCCAATCAATGGTCCAAATATGTTTCAAGTTCATCAATGTACATAGTTTCCCAAAAGCTCCTCAAAAGGTGGTAGGGTGCTAATTTAAATCCCCTTGTACATCGTTTCATGTGCATGCCTCTTGCAACTAGAGCATCCCTTGAACTGTCCGAGAGTCCTCGGCGCAAATTGAGGGTGGATTTGGGTGAAAAATGGGGAGCTTTTGAAAAATTGTGTAGATGGTTTTGGACCAAAAACGGGATGGATTTGGGCAATCGTCAAAATGTAGTCAGGGGTTGGTTACTTATATGATTTTATTAAGATCTCACATATTAAATTCATAAGAGCTCAACTTTCTTATTGAGTGGAGTGTTGGTTTCAATGTGAAGGCAGTTTGGGCAAAAGGTTGAGTGGTTGTAGGTAAGTGCCAAGACAGTTTTGAAAGCTATTTGCAGAGGAAAAAGGTTGGTCTGGGGAGGGATATAGGAAGCTAGAGATAAGTGACTTCAAAGTGATTATAAAAAAGTAAGCCTTCTATGTGTAGTCATCATGTCATCATGATAAGATTATTGTGATGTATGCTTAAGTACAGTACATGAGCACACTAAATATCATATTTAATGTCACCAATTCTATTTGTCTTGCTCCAAACTAATAGTAAAATGCATGTGCAATGTTGCCAACAATAAATGTAAATCTAGAATTATTTGTAAACAAATTTTACCAATTTCTAGCCCTGCAAAAGGGCTCAGGGTTCATGGCATCTATGTGAATTTACTTATCATGGATGAAGAGGTTCTAGTAAGAACAAGTGCCTTGCATGTTGAGAGCACATTCATTCCAATTGAAATCCATTATACTTATTTGAGGACTTCGATACTCTTTCCAAGATCAAAGTATATGAAGAAAAAATAGTCGTTTTCAAAGTATAGAATATTTCACAATGTTTCCACTTTTGCAACGGAGAAGTTTACATAGTCACCACAAATTCCCATACATGCAAAGGGGGATGGGTTTCATGGTGTTGATGTAAACTAATCCAATGTGGATGGAGGAGCTCCAGTAGAAATAAGTTGCTTGAAAAGTTGAGGGTTGATTGATTCCACATGGAGTCCTCTACACCGGTTATGGTATTTAGTGTCACATGTGTAATAGTGTCACTTACCCTTTTTTGAGTCGGATGCTAGGTTACATTGATGATTAACAACTTCACCATCAATGTCATTTCATGACACTTGGCATTCAAGTGTACTTACTAATATCTTGGCATCAAGATGTTAAATAGTGTTATGAGGTCCATGCCTATGTTGTACAATGATCTACAAGTTGACTTAAAGTGTACACAAATGACACTTGGCATTAGTATGCTCAAGAATATCTTCCTCTTGCATACTAGAATGTAAACGCCTAACACTTGCCATTAGGACGCTCAAAAATATCTTCCCCTTGCATAGTAAAATGCGGGGAGTATCATCTAACGTATCCTATTGTGCTACTGTAAATGTCATAATGTGAATATTTTTTCACTCAAATAAGTTACTAATGTCGACGAATGGAATGATATGGGCAATTAGCAGGTGTGACACTTTTAGACCTCGAGGCAAATAGTTTAGGCCCTTCGCAAATAGTGTATGTGACACTAAATACCATAAATGGTGTAGACTAATTTGAAGTCTTTGATGCCATTCATGAAGTCGGATGATCTAATAATACTTTTTTTTAGATTATAAAATACTCTGCTACACTTTCACCTTGTGAATGCATGAGTTTACATCGACACCACAAATTTTCATACATGCAAAAAGGGTTGAGGTTTGTGACATCGATGAAAACTCATCCATCGTGAACAAAGAAACTCAAGTAAAAACAAGTCTCCTAAAAGGCTGAGGGCGGATTGATTCGTATGGAATCCACTACACTAATTTGGGGCCTTTGATGCCATTTACGGAGTCAAATGATGTAAAAACGATTCACTTTCAGAATACAAAACACTTTGTCGCGCTTTCACCTCGCTAAGGCACCCCAATTCCTGAGCCCTGCGAAGGGTGACCATACAGTGTGGACTCAAATGGGAAGTACTTACAAGAAATCTATTTGCATACACAAATTAGGATTGCGTAATTAATAGCAAAGTACAGACTTACTTGCAGTTTTTGCGTGTCTCTTGAAATCTCATAAAGAGAGCATCAATCCCTGTGTTATGTTAGCCCTTGAAATAAGTTTTCTATTAATGCCTATTGCGACTGTCCTTTGTTTCATAAACGGTTACGACTCTCGAGTCCCGCCCGGGTCAACACATACGTTTTGACCAGTAGTTTGGACACGTCGTTGTTGCTTATCTAGTTCTACTCCTCCATTTGATTTGACAATTGCCGTATCGTGTCATTCCTTGCTCAGCCTATTTGATCGAGGTTCTTCAATCTTTGTTTGCAAGGTAAGTGGGGTTTATGTGGTCACTTTTCATTAATAAACACCTATATTTGAGCATTAATAACATTCTTTAGTATAGTAATGTTGTTCACTTTTTAAAATGGGCAGGAGGAAGTGAGGAGATTCATACCCAAGGTCATTTAACACATGGACTAAGAGCTGTGACCGTGAAATTTTGAATGTCACATCCTGACAAATAGAATTTCAGTTTGGCAATCGATGGGCCCTCAGGCTTAATGTAAAGTGAAATCATGTGTGAAAATCTATGCCAAGGACACTCCAAAATAGTAGTTTCTATATGTATGTATGTAATTATCTTACATTTTACTCATAGTCTTAGTGGGGATTTTTGTGATCTTTAACAATCTAACTTTATCGCTTCTATTTTACTCTTGGTCGTTATGAGCTAAGAAGACCATTGCTAATTAGCATGAGAGAAGAGGAAGGATTCTTAATGGTGTTTGCACACGATTGTGCAACATCTACTTGATAAGTGGACATCACAGAGAAGTTGAAACCATACAACCATGGAGTTAAAGCTCTAAAGGCTCAAATGTTTCCTCTATAGCAACACACATAGTCCATTTGCTATAATTAAGAAGATTACAAGCTTGGAAAGAAAGAACCTTGTGATGAAAACATTTTTCGTATCAATTTTAATTTCTAGCATGCCATGAAACATCATTCTTGCCATGTAGGACTTCATGTAGTTTTTCCATCCACTTGAATTCCCTTCGTCCTTTAGGGCCTCATGGCCTAGTATAAAGCAAACTCAGGCAGACTCTAATTTCTTCACCAATGATAGAATTTTTATATCACGGGTCGAGGACCATCTGGTGCTCTAGTTTAAAATTGCCATGAGTATGAGAAGCAAGGAATTTTGGCATCCCAATGCCCATAACAACTAGGGGCTGTTGAATTCTTTTATATGAGTGATTTATGGCAAGGCTCGTAGGTAAGGACCCACTATAAACTTACAGTTGTTATATAATGAGATTGGACTAGGTATCTGCACAAAATATACTCACAATTCTAGGTTTCAATTGTTAAAATGATTAGTACGCCATGTATAATCACTTAAAGGATGAAAATAATATCCACTTTGACCCACCATAACTTCTACATCGCAACTCTGATTTTGAAACTTGAAATGATAATCATCGTGATTCCTTACTCGATGAGAGAAACCCTAATCCCATCCAACGACCAAATTCGGGTTGTGGAGTTGGAAGTGCCTACATTAAGGTCACACATCTTGGATTTAAAATAAATAAAGCCCCTAAAATAGAGTTGAGCTTTTTGTCTAAATTATCTCAACAACCATTACCTGATCTCTTTGGACATGAGAGGAAAATCAAACTCAAGAAAATAAAAAATAAAAAATAAAATTGACAATGAGAACAACATGATGAACATGCCCACTAAGGGCCATGTTACTGGAGGCTACATGTGACATGACAACTCCCCGTTCAAGTTCTAATTGTCTCATTTATTCTGAAAGAACAATCAATACAAGCTGACAAAACTGGTACCATTTTGAGATTACGAACTTTAATTTGAGATCTTTCAAGCATGTGTGTCAATCTTCTCTCCCTAATTTGCAAGCGAAACGACAGCCATGCTGGGCGGCTGATGTGATCATGGCAAGTATTATTTCCACAGCACGAGAGCCTTGCTCGATTTGCAAGCGAGAAAGGCTACCCCGGCCCCTTCGAGTTCTGTTTCCCAATCACATCATAATTTTGGCAAAGACAACTAAGCTAATACAAGCTGACAAAATTGGTACCGTTCTAAGATTACAGGGTTTTGCAACTTGAGATCCTTCAAGCATATATCTTTCTTTCTTTTCTCTTCCCAAATTCGCAAGCGGAAAAAAGAACCCGACCGCTAGTTTCAGATGAACCGGATGAGTTTGAGAAATTACCGGTTGAAGTTGACGACTTTGGGAAGATTATCGATCTTTTTACAGGAATCTAGAGAATATACCTCAAATTTGTTAAAGGAAAAACCCAAAGATGTCAACATGTAACCAGTTGGACTTGGAAACACTAGGATCTTCACTGTTTATGCCCAAATTTGCAAGTGAAAAGACATACTCTCTTAAATTTCAAGTTCTGTATTTCAATCACATCATTTTGTGATGACAACAGACACAATTAGTACCTTTTTGAGATTACAGATTTTTAATTTGGGATCCTTCAAGCATGTGTGTGAATCTTTTCCTTCGAATTTGCAAGCGTAATACAGCCATGGTGGGTGGCTGAGCGGATTGATGGTGGTGAGATGAAATTTCCAAAGCACAAGGGCCTTTGCCCGATTTACAACCGGAAACTCAACCCTCTTCAAGGTCAAGTTCTGTGTTCAATCACATCATTTTGTAAATGACAGCGGACAAAAATTGGTACCATTTTAAGATTACGTTATTTTAATAGGAGATCCTTCAAGCATGTGTGTAGATATTTTCCTCCAAATTTGCAAGCGAAAAGACAGCCATGGGGGCGGCTGAGATGATGGCGGGGTGAAATTTCCAAAGCAGGAGGGCTTGCCTGATTCACAAGCGAAACGACAACCCTCTCGGAGTTCAAGTTTTGTTTTCAATCACATCAGTTTGTGAGACAAAAAAATTGTACCATTTTGAGATTACGGATTTTAATTTGAGATCCTTGAAGCATGTGTGCAAATCTTATCTCCAAATTTGCAAGTGAGAAGACAGCCATGCTTTGAGCGGCTGAGATGATGGGCAACCACCATGATGAAGTAGTAGGCAATAAGTTACTTAACATCCTGGCCCACTAAGAGAGCCATGATGCATGAATTTGCAAGTGAATGCAAGATGTATCATGTCACCCTTTTTGTCACATCAAGTTGTAATTTAAGACAACCGTCAACCAGGCAAAGAGGGTGCTAAAACCTTCACTTTAAGCGCTGAGTATATCTATATGTCAATACAAAGAAAAAGCTTTCTGCTTTGCAAATGAAAGGGGTTTTCAACACACCAATGTTTGCCTTCTTGGGTTTCCATATCCCAAAGTATTAAGATTTTCAAGTTTTATTAGTAAATTACCCAACTCCATTAGGGGAGCTTGATGTAAAGATTGTGGACGTTCTCAGAGTTCTATGTGCCATTTGTGTAAGATTCTAGGGTGTTGGTTTTGGGTGGGGTGTTATTTTTAGCACCATCACTTGAGGTGTGTGTCCCTATTTCCAACTTCACGAATTACTTTGGTTCTTGGATTGAATTGGAAATTACCTTGCATTGTTGACAACCAAGAATCATGAAAATCTTCATTTAAAAAATCTAGGATCAAAGTACACATTCAAGAGTTATAAGAGGTCAAAGTAAAGATTATTAATCTCTTTAAGTGATAACATAGGCCCTCTCTATTGTGTAAACTACCATTCCTATGATAGTTAACACATTTTGAGTATAAATTTCAATTTCATTATAATATATGTCTTTTTGTTGAATACAAGAAGTGACCACAAAAGGCTAGAGAAGGTAGAAATCATGGGGAAGCAAGCATAAATAACGAGTCTCTTCACCCGTGGGCTATTACCACCTTTTGGTGGGACTTCCACAATAAGGTCCATAGAACTTAACTCCAACACAACTTAATATAAATGTTGTCACCTTCTTAATTTCAATTGAAATCCTTGTCGATCCTTGAAAATGAATTGCAAAACCTTGCGGAATTTGCAAGCATAAAGACAACCACTAAGTAAGGTAAGTAGACCTTGTGTGGTCACTCTTCCTAATTCGATAGTTACTTTATTGGAGTATTATAAAATATGACTTGCCACTAAGATTGGATGTAAAATAAACACGTGTTACAATGAGATTGTATTGGGTGCTAAAAAAAGGTTAACCATTTTAAAATTCAATAGTCTACACAAAGACAAGTGCTCAAAAGATATTGGACCACGTGCTCATAGATAGTTTAGCATTCGGGGCTCAATAGCTAGCGTATGCAACATTACTCAACAACGTAGGCCCTCATAGTCTAAATTTGAGTCTCCCTTTGCATCTTTTCAAGCATCCCTTTGTTACATTCCGAAGGTCCAGAGAACGAGAGCTAATGCGGGCGAACCTATATGATCATTTAATGAGAAAAAAAACCAATTTTTCTTTGACAATAAAAATAAGTTGTTCATATAAACCTTGAGACTATGAGACAAATGGTTACATGCAAAATTTAGATTTGCTAATCATCTCGTACCAATTGTGTGTTGCATATCCTACAAGTAGTGGTTGCATAGCTTTAAGAAACAATATTGTCCAAGAGGATTTTCTATCTAGTCAGCCACCTTGGGTCCTTCATACTAGTGTACAAGTTTACGTCATAATCTTCTAACATGAACAGTTGAATCATTCCTTAAACAACCGTAACTTTGAAAAGATGTTATTTGTACAACTAGATCACCATTTAAGGTACAAAGTTTATGTATTGAGCTTTTGAATCTGAATGAACTCTTTTTAAGGCAATTTTTGGAGAGATTTGGGCTTGGGCATTTAGGGGTTAAGGACCACTTACCCCAGAAAAGACACCCCTTATTCAGTTATTTTCTTATTAAAACATTACATTTGAGTGGTATGGGGTTTGGTGTCCCTCTAAAAATTAGGACATGTGCTTAAAGGTGACTAGATTGCATGCTAAAAATATGTTAACCTTTCTAGGTTCAATAGTCAACATAATCAAGGAGAACCTTGATTAAGCATATAAAATGATTTTAAGTATAAGAATCTTCACTTTGATAATGCATAAGATTATGAACCATCGCAAACCATTGATTTTGAGGTTGAGGTCGTTTGGGAAAGGTGTTCAAATGGTCGTCTTGGATAAATTATCTTTATAAAACCATTGTGAACCATTGAGA
Source organism: Polytrichum commune (assembly GCA_950295325.1). Lineage (NCBI taxonomy): Eukaryota > Viridiplantae > Streptophyta > Polytrichopsida > Polytrichales > Polytrichaceae > Polytrichum > Polytrichum commune. The sequence continues at coordinate 7,439,046 of OX485807.1, forward strand.
ATCATTGCGAACTGTTGGTGCTAAACTTGAGATTGTTTGGGAGAGGTATTCAACAATCATTTTGATAAACCGTCACAAACCCAGGGGGTGCACCTTTCATAATACGTATGAGTATATGTAAATGCAAAAAAAGGGTATTAATTTGAACTTTGCCGTACTATGTATACATATGCTACACAAATTATAACTTGTAGTTATGTACATGCACAAAGGACCTCTAGAAAGTATAAAACATTGTCACTAGAGTTTATGGGATAGGTATTTAATATTGGATGAAACTAATGTTGAACAATTTTTCATTTCCTTATCTCATCCATGCATGTATGGAAGAGATGGTATTAGGGTTTTGGAAGGGAGTCCACTTCTTGCTTTAGGTTGCAAGAGGACTAGGCCGCACTTCTTTGTGGAGGCTAACCAAAGAAGATATGGATGGCTAATGCAAGTGGTTATACATATGATAGCCTGATGGGTTGATTGCTATTCAAAAGTTTATTTATATACTTGTGTTAATGACTATATATGAATGTAATTTTTTGTATGTATACATATTGTCAGTTGTATTTTTATCATTGAAATTGTACGTTTTTTTTTCTTGATTTTACAAAAAAAACTTGTAAATAGAGTATGTTGCAAACGTACGTGATTCTTGGTTTTTTATAATGAAAATGCACTTGCCTGGGTCGCGAACCATTGCAAACTATTGGTGTTGAGGTTGAGGTCAAGGTTTAGCCAATGTCAAAGTTTAGCCCATGTAAGCATTTACTTGCCTAACCCAATGGTTATTGCATGGCCATATGAAGGGTCACGAGCAAACGTAGGTTGAAGATATTGCCATGTATGAAATTAGGGTGAGGAGAGGCTTTCGGGGCGTACTCAAAATGTGGTGTATAGAGAAGTGTTAAATGTATAATACTATCAATATGTGTACATATAGGTGTACAATTAAATATAGTTGATATATCCAAGTTGCAATGCAACGGGCCACAATGCTAATTGGAGTATTATACGGCATGACTTGCCACTAACAAAGGATGTAAAATAAACATATGTTATAATGTGATTGTATTGGGTGCTCAAAACATGTCAACCATTCTAGATTCAACAAACTATACAAATGAGAGGGCCTCTTTGATCACTTCAGGTGAAAGAATCTCTTACAACTTTTGCATCTCTCCTCTTATCTTAAGACACGGTATGACAATATTTGTGATTTAAAAAAAAATCACCATATTAGACATACAATGTAGTCTCATTGTAAAAAGTGATTATTTTGCATCCTTTTGCAGCAACAAGCCTTGCCATATACCACTCTAGTATAATGCAAATGGTCGTAATATGGTTGCTTACTTTAAATGAAACACTTGTATTTTAGCCGTGCATGGTCAGGTGTGGATGTAAGAACAAACACTAAAATAAGACGTGTTCAAAAGATTGTGGACCATGTGCTCAGAAAAGTTCACCATTAGGGGTTCAATAGTTAGGATAGTTGGATGGACCTATATGATCATTTAATGAGAAAAAGCATCAACTTTGCTTTGAAATGAATAAATTGTTCATACGGACTTTGGAAAGTATGAAACAAGTGGTTGCAATCATGATTTAGATTTGCTAATCATCTTCTACTAATATTGTGTTTCATATCCTACAAGAAGTGGTTGCAGAGCCCCCCCCCCAAAAAAAAACATTTTCTATCTGGGTAGCACCTTCAATGGTCAATTCTAAATTTCTTTATTGAGCTTTTTGAAATTAGATGAACTTTTTAAGACGATTTTGGAGAGATCTAGGCTTGGGCATTTGGAGGTTAAGGCCTGCTTACCTTGAGGAGAAGTAGGGTAGGGTGGAAACAGTAACCACTCAAGACCCATCAACCTTCGCTGTCCAATTAGGAGGAGTCAGACATGAGGAGTTGTCGTGACTCGATGACCGGAGAGAACGGGTTGAGTGTGAGAAAAAATAAACGGTTCAAATTCAAGACTGCAGGAAAAACTACCGGAATCCAAGAATATTACTACTCAAGAATCCAAGAATATTCTCCAACTTCATAAAAAGAAACGACCCGAAAGATGTCAACATGAACCCCTGGTTGGTCTCGGAAGCACTAAGGATCTCGACCAATTCAACGATCTGGAAGAACCGGTCAGGAAAATTACCCATCGTTTTAGAGGAATTTATCGAATATATCCCAATTTAATAAAGGAAGACCGGAGGATGTCAACATGTAACCGGTTGGACTTGCAAACAGTAGGAGGATCTCAACAAGATTATTCCCAGAAATCTCCCCGATCACTGGACCGATTATGTGCAATAGATTATCCTCTCCCCGGACACTGTCGTGACAAGTATACGAAAGGCGCACAAGCTACGCTACCTCCCTCCCTGCCCTTTATGTGCGTGCAGGTGGGCAGGCAGGCATGCAGGCAGGGGGCTGTGGAGATGATGGAGATGGAGAGTGGGTGATTTCCCAAGGCATACCTTACTAAAGAACCAACCTGCCATGCTCACGCATTGTGCAACGGAAGAGACGACAACAACCACAGCACTGCTGCACTCCACATCCATACATACTACACTTACAGCACTGCTGCACTCCACATCCATACATACTACACTTACACCTGCTGCACTCCACATCCATACATACTACACTTACACCTCTGCTGCAATCCACATCCATACATACTACACTTACACCACTGTTGCACTCCACATCCATACATACTACACTTACACCTGATGCACTCCACATCCATACATACTACACTTACACCTGCTGCACTCCACATCCATACATACTATACTTACACCTGCTGCACTTCACATTCATACATACTAGACTTACACCTGCTGCACTTCACATTCATACATACTAGACTTACACCTGTTGCACTTCACATTCATACATACTAGACTTACACCTGCTGCACTTCACATTCATACATACTAGACTTACACCTGCTGCACTTCACATTCATACATACTAGACTTACACCTGTTGCTGCTGATGTGGAGATGAGAGGAGAGGAAAGGAAAGGGAAGGAAAGGAACGGCAAGGCACAGAGCATGACTACTGTTTCTGACTACTCCCTTTCCTTCCTCCTTTCCTTCCTTAGGAGCAGCAGCACCAGCCTGAGTGCGGTGACATCCCCAACGCCCGCGTCAATCAGGCTCGCACTCAGGCTCAGAGCCTCATCAGCAGCAGCTTTTGAAACTGTGGAGATGTGCGTGCACAATTATCACTTTGCTTAATAACTTGCTTGTGGAGAGCGTTACATCCCACTCCACCGTTGCTGCTTGTTAATTAAGTACAAGCTAGCTTCTGCTTGTGTAACCATCACTACTGTTGAGGATTCCAAGAGACACGCGATTTCGGCCCTCCCGATCTTGGTTCAGTTAGAATTCTACTGAACCTGGTGGACGCATGTGTGCATGTTTTTGCGGTTACTTTTCCTCGTTCTCCATCTTTTATTGCTGGAGGGTGGTTGCGTTCCTGTGGACATGGAACTTTTGATATCATCCTTTGATGTCGAGGGTATTAGTTAGTGACATATTTTCATCATGAGTTTCGTTTATGTGGAATCGAGTTTATTATGAAGATATGGGTAGACAAATCTCCTCGTTTCAACAGAATTTGAGAATATCTAATGGCTGCAAAGTTTAAGTTCTCAAGTTGGGGTAGTTAGTAAAAATCTTGTTTGAAATGTTTGATGACGGGATGAATAAGGAAGTTTAGTGAAAATAAAATACATGTATATGGGATTTTTAATTTTTTTTTTTCACGTTTGAACTTCATATTCCTAAGTTTTTTAGAGGTGGTCAAAAGTTCATTGACTTGATGATGAGTGTCTCTCACAGTGAGCTTGAATGCCAATTTCGAATATTTCTAATCCAAGGTGTTAGCAAATCTATGATGAACCATCAACCAAACCAGATTGAAAATTGGCCTTCCCCTTATTTAATTATGATTATAAGAAAAGTGCATGTTTTTTGTATCTTTACCTAAATGCATAGGCCCTCCCAATCATATTCATTTTTTAGTGTGGAGTACTCAAAAAAAATTCAAAAAAAACACTCCACTTTCTTTTAAACATGTGTATTTATGGTATTTGTTCTTTGATGCTCAACTAAGTGCACAACAATCAAAAGTAGGATTCCATTTAAGAAAAGTTATCAAATATAATCCACATACCTTAAGGTACGTGCACCTAAGGTGAACGTGTCTTAAATGGTCAGTTTTTGTCATTGAGATTTTAGCAACAATCTAGTATAGTTTTTTCTTAAATAAAATAAAAATCTACCTTCTTGTTGTATCATTTTTCAAAGTGACAAGTTTTGCAGTTGTAAAATGACCATGGAACCCCCCCCCCTTTCACAAATCATGTTGACTATTGAGCCTAGAATCGTTCATTTTTTTTGAACACATACTCCAATATTTCTTAATTACGCATGTCTATTTGGTGACCATTCTTAGATCCACGCATGCCCACACACCATTTAAATGAAAGATAAGTGAATTATTTGATACTTTTGGCCTTATTGTAAACACTCTTAGAATTTCAACATATGAAGAGGTTTGGTTTTTGTATTTTATTTTTATTCATTAGCAAATCCAAATGGGGAACATGAGAGTTGACCATGTTTGTTTTAAGTCAAGATGAAACTTGACATATAGTGGTTTTCTTTCAACTAAGGTGAGAATATTCGTATCATTATTGAAGTGAAGATTTGTATGTTTTGGAATGATCGTACAAGTTTGCCCAATTTTGTTGACTATTCAACCCATAACAATTAACAAATTTTGAGTACATAGTCCATTTTCTTCTACACAATGTCTTTTGGTTGTATGTTTTTAGATTCACACTTAACTACACACCAATCAAATATAGGTGTTTGTCTATGAAAAGTCCGCAATTAGGTTTTCTTGCTTTGTGCACATTTCAAACTTGGATATATACCTATACGTCAAAATCCATGATAGGTCATGGTTTATGGTGAGTGCACTCATCTTAACTCATAAAGAATATAGGGTCTCAATATGCAGCCAAATACACAATTTATACATCCCTCATCAAGTTCAAAAACCATATGCTATAAGTATTTGTAACCTTAGTTTATACATTTTCTTATGTAAAGAAGGTAATAAAAATCTATTCGTGCTTGACATTGGTGACCAAAATACAACTTATGTATTTGCATTTGACAAGGGCACCCAAGCTGTGTATTCCAGCTTACATTTCCAATAACATCAAGATACATGCCCAACTGATTTGAATAGTATAGTTGACAAATGAGTTAATTTTGGATATTGTCACTTTTCACAGAATAGGATCAAATTAAAGTTGTAGCTCAAATACAATATTTTGTGCATGGAGAGGCCCAGTTCAGGACTCCCGAATGCTTAAGGGCTGAGTACCATGTTAGGTTTAACACTTTGCATGCTCTATTGAATTCATTTTTGTAGTGCATTAACTGTTGTGCGGGTTGGAGTTAATTAGTGTCGAAGCTCTTATATGCTCATTGACAACTTAGACAATTAATCTCCACTATAGTAATGAATAAGGTTTGCATGCGAGGTTATGAGGGAAATGGCTACAACCTCAATTTGAACCAATCATCTTGTACTAAATTGCGTGTTCCATATTCCAAGCGGCAACACAAATGAGTGTGTTTGTTTAGGTCTAGTTACCTTAGTGAACAAAATCGGAAGGGCCTAATTCAAAAATCACATCCAAATTTTGAATCTTGTGATTCACAATTGCTAACCGTATGAGATTGTTTTTGAGCCATTTCAAAATTCCAAATTGTCCAAGTAGAGTTGTAAGTACCCACAATAGGACCACAAATCTCATCATGTATGTTATATGCACCAATGTTGGTAAGCTCTCAAGTTTCTATACTAATCACGGTTAATGATACATGATGTTTATGAAGAAGTCTAAAATTTTAGGTTATGAATTTTCTGAAGCAATCGTAAATCCTTTAACAATTTGCCTTGTTATATCATGCATTTGGCTTGCCAAAAATGTAGATTTTTTTCCCTTGCCAAATCAAAAGTTTCATAGGTTCCAACCAACCACTATGTGACATGTGGCACCTCCCTTCAAGCATATAATTATTTTGGGCGGAGGCTGAGAAGGTGCTATGGCAGTTGGTAAGTCCCCTCTCAGTTGCCAATCTCAAATTATCATTTTCTTGATTATTTTCCTGTACTTTCAGGCATTCAAGTCAAACTTCACCTCTCAAAATGATAGAATGAAGCTTTGGCCGATATCATAAGCTTAGTAAAACGCTAAGGTACGTGGGTGTTAGTCGGTTCGTTTTTCATGTTCTTCAACTTCTACCGATTAAATTTACACAACCAAAATGGTGTTGCATTAGTAGAAATTGGATTGAAAATCAGATTTCTCCTTATTTAGTTATGGTTATTGAAAGTGCACATCTTTTGACTCCTTAACTAAATACATAGTCTTCCTAGTTGTGCTCAATATTGAGTGTAAGACGGTTAACAATCAAAGTTAATATTCAAAGATCAATGAAAGTCCAACCTCTTTCAAACATGTTTCTTTATGGCATTTTCTTTGTGATCCTCATTGAACCACATACAAATCAAATATAGGCATCTGATTAAGAAGAGGACTCAAATACAAAATTCAATTGCATACATTACACTAAATATTGTATTTAGTGGCACATGGCATGTTATGCCATTGTGGTCACTTTTCTAGTGACACTTCTTATGAATGAGTTTACAACTACTATCATGCATGATTTAAATTTAGATGAATTCCATCATGCCAATTATTAAAACAAAGTATGTTTTAAATTTTAAATTTTAAAAAAATTGTCACAAATTGAAAAATCAATTGCAAGAAAGGAACCAAAATACAACCATCTCGGGAGGACCACTGCAAACTGAGGGGACATGAAGAGGTAATCCCCTGCTGGGGCCTAGCCTTCCAAATGACCAAATTACTCCGGGTTACAATAAGACCTTCGAACCCCCAGGTCGAGTCGGATTCATTAAGAACATCTAGGTAGGCCACATTTGAGGCCTTTTCCAAATCCAAGAGGGCCCGTTTCCACTTGATTTATTAAAACGAAGCATGATATCTCTTGCATTTTTGTAATGAAATATTGTCATGGATGATTGAAATTTGGATTGAAAATCCCTTAGTAAGCGACAATTGTCAGTAATTTTTACATTATAAATCTATAATTCCCAAATTCTTTAACAAGGAATAACGAACAATGTTAGGTACACCTTTAGGGTTGGTGAGATTACATGTGCGGTTTATAATTAGTATTAAGCAAGACAAATAGAACTGGAAACACTAAACACAATATTTACTGTACTTACTTATGGAAAAGTGATCTCTAGTTCAACACTTTAGGTGCTAAGTTCCATGTAGGATTCTATGGTCTTGAAATGGAGGATTTTGATAATTGTCAAATTTATTCCATGATATATTTTTTCAATGTTGAACCACATCACAGCCACGTACACGTAGTCTCTTAAGGTATTTTGGTTCTTGAAATTAGACGTATTCACTATTGATATTTGCTTTTCTTTCACTAAAAGGTTCTCAATAACAACATTTTGAAGTTTTGTAGGGTGGTGACATGCAAGTATGGTAAACTAAACCCACAAAGTGGGCGATGCTGCATCATGTTGAAATCACAATATTCTTGGTCAAAGGTTTAAAAGAAGTCTCAAATTGCCTTTTATGTTGGTTTTCTTTTCATAGAATGATCACTAAAAGTATGATCACTAACAAATGACTATATTTGGTTCCATAAGTAAATTCCATGACCTTAAATATTCTAATATTCATTTATGGATTAATATTATTTGAGTTCATTGTGAACTTCATGTTTTTATTAGAAATAAGAAGCATGAAATATATCAATATATTTTTAGTCTATTCTGTATAACAACGCAAATATATATATATATATATATATAAAATTCAAATCACTTAGCATCTTAGAAAATATATGCGCATAATTCTTGTATATAAGGTATAACATCATTGAGTTGATGAGCTATGTTTAGTTGCCCTAACTTCAGATTCAGTATGAAGCAATGGGATTTTAGCATGCCGAGTCTTCATTCTCGAATCTATTGATGGGCCCATGAACATAGCTCATCAGCTTAGTATTGTTATGGTTTTCTACCACAAAAATTTAATGTTTGAAAACATTTCTTTGAGGAAAAATCACAAAATTCAAATTTAGTGTGTAGTTTTGAATCTTTTATTATAAGGTATACAAGTGGTTTAGTTTACCATGCATGCACTTGTTGGATACCAATACTGGTGAGTTATTTAAATTTTTGACGCATGCAAATAATGTTAGTCGAAAATTGCAGGATAACCAAGTTGATAACCAACCAACAACGTTATAGAATACCATGTTGTGTTAGTTCTTCATATACATTGTTGAATTCCAAGGCAAGTGAGAGCACCATGAGGCATCAAAAGCCATGGATGTGCAAGTAGTGGGCTTCTTCACACTGAGGGCATGTTTACACCAAAAGGTATTAGATCATGGCTCTTAAATAACCATGGTATCCTCTTTTTTGCATAAAATTCAAAGATTTTCAAGAGCGAGGGCCTAATAGAAATTATAATAATTTAAATTTAAACACGAGTGTACAATTTTGGTATTTATGTGGTTGCGTCCAATCGTTGTAGCCAATGCTCCTCTCTTCAAAACTTGAAATGAAAATCATTATTCCCCATGGAAAAGGAGTGGCCCCATGGAGTGACAGGTTTAGGTGCCATTAATGGCACCATCTCATACCGGCCTCCACTACCTCCATATAGGGTAGGTAACGGGTTCCATTCTATCTTGGGTCAATTCAAAGTGGATTTAATGCAGCTCATCAATGCCTATTCTAGCCATTCTATTCACAAAGCCAAGGAGGTAGGCAAATGAAGCACAAAGGGGGTCGGTTCTAGGCATAAAGTGGGTATGTACCCGGGATGCAAGGTGACGGTTTTGCAACCAAACCGGATGGGATCAAGGAGGTGGCCATTTGGCTTTGCGCAACATCACTAGTTGGGCTTTGATCTAGCTTGGGTCTAGTACCCAACTACATTGTGTTGGTTCTAGATAATGAAGGTGGAGGTCCTCATCATATGCAAGGTCGTCATACACGAAACCTAGGGATTGGATTAAGGAAGCTAGTGGTTTTGACTTTGAATATTCATCAAACATTCAATTGAGGCTTCTTCTTCTTCTTCTTCTTCTTCTTCTTCTTCTTCATACCTATGTTTGACCCAAAAGATAAAACAATTTTTGCATTTAATATCAACCACAAAGCCATATGTATGTGCAATAGCTTAAAGTGTTGGTTTAAGCACCCTCTACGTTAGGTTTGGATGGCCAACCTCCTTCCTTTAACTTACTTTGCGCCAATGCACATGACACCTTAGATAGGGAAGAATTGTATTGTGTGTAAGTAGCAATTGTGTATATTGGGTGGCCTGAGCCGACCCTAAACTACCGAATGATAATGAAGAGGTACTCAAACTGAACGGAGTGGTTGGCGGTTCAATTCCCAGCCGTGAAATCATCTCTCTACTTGACAGAAAATTAGCCAGGTGGTCAAGCGCCTCCTGTGTTCCAAAAAAAAAGACGAAAATTTGTGTAAGTTATGTTGGGGGACTCAAGGAATTGGGGAGGAAGGGAGGGGGAAATATTGAGCTCGGCCCGTGTGTGCCAGGCTCTCTGACCAATATATACAAAGGAGATTTGGTACCTGGGCGGGCTGACTGTGAGTCTGTCACGCTTCTCAATCATACACGCCTCTCCATTGCAGTAGACACCGTTACCTCAATAGGTACCATGTTTTTCTTATGCACAGTTATGAGCAGCCAACTTACTATATGCACCATATCTTACGAGCCCTCACTCACGTATGCTGCTGCATACTTACTCGTGTGACGCAGGCAGCGAGAGTGGCAGGGGGGGATGCAGGCAGGCACTCTCTAAGCTATGTGGGTGTTATTTGGTTTGCTTTTCATGTTCTTCAACTTCTACTGATTAGATTCACACAACCAGTCTCGTGTTGCATTAGCAATTCTACGATGAAACATCTGCAAAAAACGGATTGAAAATCGAACCTCCCTTTATTTAGTTATGCTTATCAGAAGCGCACATCGCTTGTTGATTTCTTAACTAGATACATAGGTCCTCCCAGTTGTGGTCACTATCGCATGTAGAGTAGTTATTACTATTTGAAGATGTGGTCCAATTTCTTTTAAACCATGTGTCTTTATGATGTTTTGTAGTTCTGGTTATGTTATCTCTTACAACTAACCCAAGGGAAACAAACAAGGTTACTAGGTCTTAGGGAAGATTGGGCTAGTGTTTATAAGAATTAATGTCATGTTGGGTTGAGGTTTTTGATAGAAATCTATGACTTTTACACCTCTATTTCCTCTCACACTCTTATGGTACTTTGGTGATTTCTTAGTCGTGCGCAATCCCGTCCTATGTGTGTGGACTCCTATCACTCTAATCCCATCCACTATGTCCTTCATGATGCTCAAGAGTTTGGCAAATAATGACAAACTCATAGTCAGGACAAAATCCGGGGTAATATCATTTTAGTAACCATATAGTCTTCAAGTGCCATGAATTATGCTTGCGATAATCTTAAGTTATATTCTCTTAATCAAATTACAACCACTATATAAGTCTTCACAAACTGTAGTCACCACCTTTGTCTTCAGGTGGGTCTAGCAACTTGTCCCAAGAATCATCCACACGGGCTAACAAAACCCCGGGTACGCAACTCCCATATTATATGCAGGGGGCATCGTACTTAAAATGGCTTAGAGGACGGCTTTTGTAAAAATTATATCAAATTATATCAAATTAAAATGATCAAAAAGTTGGGTGAAGACCAAATTAAATAAAATGAGATGAAAAAAAAGTTGGGTTGCATATTTATTAAGCCTCCCATTAAAATTATAATTCATTCACAATGTTAAAATTTTATTAAAAAGTCCAAAAAGTTGGGTAGTTTGACCTATGGTACCTGTATTAAAAAATTCATATAATTAGGTTTTTAATGCAATTATATGTTTCAAAATATATTCATTTCCTATATATAATTACATTTTTGGATTCCTTGTTAGAAGGGCTACAAGGGTCTCCTACATTAAAACAAATTGTATCACTCAATATTGGACTAAAACGCATTATAAGTGATTATAATCAGGACCATATAATACGGGAGTTGCGTACCCGGGAACAAAACATCCATGCATCAATAAGATAGGCTATATCCTTTATTATATGCTTTAATATACCTTGGATACTCAAATAATTTTCAACGGATACAATCTTATTCCAATAGGGTAAAGTCTTTCTTTCAAAGTGATGTCTTTGGCATCCTATAGCATGTCCCAGATATCCTTAGGCTCCATCACTTCTACATGTAATCTCATTGCTTATTCTGACAAAGTATAATATATCCACTAGGCTATATAACAATTGTGATCTTACCCTATGATAATGTCTTATGCTCTCTTGGCTATCTCCCAACCTAAACTTGGTTATGGCCTTTCATATTTCAGTGCTAGTGACTATACCCATCCCATTCTCTCTTGGTTTGCTCACTTTCACTTAGGCTATTTCCCTTCTTCTCTTCACACTAATTGGCCTTAGTTAGTGTGATAAATATTAATATGGTTCCCATTAATGCAAGCAACTAAGGTTTGTCTTTGGAAGCCCTCTGAGTCACATGATCCATTCTCATAGGCTTTAACTACCTTACCTTGCCAACAAGTTAAAAGAATTCTTGGAATATCTTCAAATCGATTGTCATAAAGTAGAACTAAATCATTCCTCACTTTACTATCATAGTAAGTTTTATGCCAATTTTGAATTGCAATAGTGTAAATATAAGCTCGTGCATATATTTCATTTGTTTTTCTTCTAATATAGCAATATGATCTTTCAAAGACTTCAATTCATCTAACCGTTCATCAAGGGCTACATTATTCCATTGGTAAAATGGCCTTACTAAGCCCATCTAACGGTTCGTCAAGGGCCATAAATCAATTGATAGGGGGTAATTTGGTAGTAGCCTTGTAGGCTATACGACATGCCCATAAGGCATCCAATAACTTAGCATCCCAATCAACCATAAAGCCTTGAACCGTCTTGGTAATAATTCAACATAAAATGCCATTGGTTTTTTCAGTATGGCCATTTGCTCTTGGGTGGTATGGGATGGTAAGTTGGTGTTTGATCTTATAACGTTCAGTCAATAACTCAATGACATCATTAACAAAATGGGTGCCTCTATCACTAATTAACTCCCAAATTGTGAAAAGATTTCAGTTTTGAGGTTATCATATGGTGTAGTGGCCTCAACCTTAGCCCATGTAGTAGCATAATTTGTGGCAACTAAAATGCATCGATGACATCCACGTTTACTAAGAGGTTTAAAAGGACCCACAATGTCTACACCCCATTTTTCAAGGGTGTTAATGCTAAGATAGGATGTTAAAGCATAGTTGACATGTCAATAAGTTTACCAACTCTTTGATGTGCATCACATTGAGTAGCATAGGTGATACAATCTTAAAATAGAGTAGGCCACCAATAATCAGCTTGTAAGATCTTCCTAGCGGTGACATCACCCGCAAAATGACCTCTTGCAGGGTCACTATGATATCCTTGTAAAATTAAGGGTATTTTTCAACTCATAATACAACATCTTGGCAGTGTTACATCCTTATCTTTATTATATAAGGTATAAGCAATGATAGAATAAGGAGCCACTTTAAATGTTAAACGTTGTTGTTGTTTCTTAGAGAAGTATGAGGGAAATATATTAGTTTGGAGATATTTTATTATCTCATCATTCTCTGTAAAAAATAAATTAGCATTAAGGAAAGGAATCGTCAATGGGGTTTGTCCCATATGTGTCACTCAATCTTGACAAATGGTCTGCAATTGGCATGACTATGGCCAGGACATACTTGAATAGTAAAATTAAACTCTTGTAACAACAACACCCATCTAGATATCCTTGTGTTGAATTCATAAATCTATGATGAAACATCAACAAGAAAAAACTAGATTGCAAATCGGATCTCCCCTTATTTGGTTATGGCTATTTGAAGTGCATGTTGTTGTTTCTTGATTGAATACATAGATCCTCCCAATTATGTTGACTATTGAATGTAGAATGATTGAAAATTTTTAAAGGCATTGTCCAATTTCTTTTGAACATGTGTCTCTTTGGTGTTTGTGCTTAGATCCATGTCTACGCACACACTACGCAAATTATATTATATAGGCATTTGATTAAGAAAAGGAACCAAATAACACCCAGATGGCTTAGTGTGTAGTCCGGAGGTTAGGTTTTTGGGTTTTTTAATAGGTTGAATTGAGATGTATCCTTGTATGTGACAATTCCCTTTCGGCCAAGTGAGGTATGTAGGCCTTATGTGGTCGAGTCTTCATAATCAAAGACCTATGTTTGAGTGGTATATGACAAGCATTTCATTTTTAAATGGACACCAAAAAGACACGTGTTACAATCACTTTCAAATATGTGCTCAAAATATTGACACTATTCTAGCGGCCTCTAGGTTCAATTGTCAATAGAACGTGTGAAAAGACCAATGCGACCACTTAAAAGGAAGTGAATGTTGAATTTGGGTTCATATAACTTTTACATCTCAACTATGATTATGTAAATTGAATGGACAATCTACACAAATTGCAATTGCAAATTGGATGAGACAACTTTCAATCCCATCGAATGGTCAAAATACCATGTGGAGTTGGAAGTGCCCACAATAGGGCCAAAACGCCTAAGGTTGAGGGTGCGTAAACCAACCTGCTGGATGATTTAGCCTATTTTGAATTCATTTGGATAAGTGGTATGCATGATGGCCTAGACATGGTAGAACCAAAATAAAATAAATTATACATCATGTGAATATACTAAATTGTATGAAGCCACTTGACCCTAGGTTCCTTAACTCCTCCCTAAACCCAAACTTTTCATGTTGCAAACGGTTGCCAAATTCATCTCAACACTTGCCCAAAATCGTCCCCAATTTTTGCATAGAAGCACTCCAACTTCCTCCCAAAACCGTCCCCACCTTTTGCCCAAACCACCATTGAACTAAAACCAATACTCTACACAAAAGTTTTACTAATAAAAATTGAACTTTTCACCCAAATCCAACCCCGCTTTGCACCGGAGACATTCAAGCGTTTTAAGATGTGTTTTAGTTACATGATTAGGAGATATGCATAAGGCACACTTTTAAGAGGGGGTTGGCAATGTGTATGTTTGACAAATTTCATTTGACTTTCAACTTCAAATCCAAAGTGTCACATGACATTTTTAAAAACAAAATGAATGTCCATTGACATGTACATTTTCTTCTAAAATGTGACCTCAATGTCACATGCTTTACTGGTAAGTGTCATTTCATTTTTTGACGTGTCAATTGACATGTGGTGTTTTCCTTCACAAGTCACACGACATGTCAAATTCTAAATTGTGTGTATCAAATGACGTGCATTTTTGTGTGTGCAAGTTTTTGCGTGTCAAATGTCAAAAACTTGCAAAAACTTAGGGCCACTTCGCACACGAGATTGAGAGCCCGTGACCAGTACACTTCAAGCACTCTCATTGGTGGAAAAGGTGGAGCCAATCCAAATTTGCTTCACACTACGCTTGAGAGACCAACATAGTATGTGAATGCAAAATGGATGTAAAGTCTACATGGATTCCTACGTGGCATCAAATGGATTATGTTCCATGGTCACTTGGACTATTTCTAAAAACCACCTCTTGGAGGTAGGCCTAACACAAAACTGGGAGACCATGACACTCTGAACACTCACAACCGTTGGTTTATTCTATTTTATCATGTGTGAGGACCCGCATGACTAGAAATTCATTGAAATAGCATTCAACTGAGGGCCCGGTTATATACAACTTCACACTACGCTTGAGGATCCGTGACCACACTACATGATTTTGAAGGTGAGTTGGGACCAGTGATCGGGGAGATTTTTGGGCAGAATCGGTTGAGATCCTAGTGTATGCAAGTCCAACCGGTTACATGTTGACATCCTCCGGTTTTTCTTTATTAAATCGGGGTATATTCTATAAATTCTTCTAAAATGATCGGTAATTTTCCTGCAGTCTTGATCTTCAACCGGTTATTTCTCAAACTCAACCGGTTCATTTGTAACTAACTGCCGGTTCTCCCCGATCATTGGTTGGGACGGCCTTTGGACGCATTCTTTTGGGCTCTCACAATGTCATGGTCCCGGCTCTTGGCTCGCGTGTGAAGTGGCCCGTACAATAGCCCACCAGCACACGAACAAGCTCAGCAGGGAGTATTTATAAGGTGACTAAGGATAAGATTTGGTTGTTGGGTTATAAATATTTGTTATCTCAGAATGTTGCGCGAATAGCTCAGGCAAGTGTGTGTAAGCTCTGTGGCCACTGACCAAAAGGAGAGCACATAGGTATGGACTGCCTTGTGTTGCTATCTTGGCTGACGTGGCGTCGTCGCATTGGTGGGACAAGCAGAGAATCTCACATGCTCCTTACCCGAAGAACAAGTAAGTGTTCGTTTGGGACCGGTTTCCGTATCCGTATCCACATCTAAGTTATCCCCTATCCGCTTTCCGGATGCGGATAGGGGATAATTGCTATCCATATACGGATGCGGACATGGGTGTTCTTCGGTTTGTTTTTCATGTTTTCCACCTTTCATCGATCAACATGTGTTGTATTGGCATCGACCAAAATCGGTTTGGAAGTTGGGGTCCATTCTGATTCAGTTATGGTTACCGGAAGCAGAGTTCGGGAAGTTTTTGAAGCCTTAGTGGCTAATTGCCGGTAGTTGCTACGAAGGGTCGGAATTTTCCCAATTTACATCGGCAAGAGCCGGTCTTTTGTAAAATCAACCGGCCAATTGCCTAGTATATTTTCATATTTTCATTGGCCAATATCCGATTAAATGGAATTCATATCGGCACTAATTGTTTAAAGAATGTATGAAAAGTTATTAGAAATCATTTCTTCGTACACAATCTTGAATAGGTGAAAAGAAAGGCATGTTCAAAACTTTAAATTTGAAGAGTTAATATCCTTGGTAGGAATTGAACCTAGCAATGCCTTCACCGCTTGAAGGCCAAGGGTCTCCCAATTATTCATAGAAGCAATTGGATTTGGTCATGGAAAGGTTGCATAATTCAAAAAGTTTAAGGTTTAGGGTACTTCCTCAAGTGCATCAACAGATGCCCCAGACAAATAGCGCTCTGGATGCTTCTGGTTGAAATCCATTAACTCACAAGAAGAATCAGCTACATTTCCGGGACATATTCTGGTCCATCGGCTAATTGCCGGAGGATTGAAATTACAGTCGGATTGCCATCCGATAGTTGGAAATTTGGACCGGCCATGAGGGGAAATCCATCGGCTGATAATGAACTAGCCGTCGGTTTTCCCCGAACATAGACCGGAAGTGCCTACTTGTTGATTTCTTCACTGAATACATTGGTCCTCCCGATTGACTTCACTATCGAGTGTGGAGTACTTTACAATATCTTGAGGACGCAATCCAGCCTCTTTTAAACATGTGTTATTGCGGTGTTTGTTCTTTGATCCTTACCAATACAAACCAATCACAACTAGGTGTCCAATTAAGGAAAGTAAGTGAATAACACCCACATGCCTTATCTGCATTTGGGGATTTGTTTGTGGATTCCACTTATGTCTTGCAAAAAGAACAATAAAGAGCACATCAAATTCAAGTATCTCAACTATTTAGAGGCAGATCGATCACTTTTAGGTTAAAATGTAAGTGGACACAAGCTCATTGATTGCTTGTCTCAATTAGTTTGATGAGAGTTTTGTGGTGGTAAGGAATGGACTACATTTGTCAAAGTGAATGACCACATCCACTTTGTGCAGTCACATGTGGTTAAGAGCCATCTCAGCATATTTTGCAACATAATGTCCATGTTCATCCATAAGAAATGTTTGTTGATATGGATATGAGAACTGGTGGGCTTGCTATGAAGAAGTGAGTGACTCGCACAATTCAACTCTTAAAGGTCCAAGAGGTCCATTATGAGACTCGATGTCTCATATAGAGGGGAGTTTAAGATAAGGTGATCTATCCAAAGACATCATTTAATTCAACATGCATGTTTCTCCAAATCAAGGTACGATATGCCATACACATATGTGAGTTGATTTGAGGATAAAAGTAAAAGCTCATATAAATCACCTAGACTCAAATACATACCACATATTTTAAATTTTGGATGGCTTTATTTTCATTTCTTTCTCTTAAATGGGGTTTTCTAGACATTCATTTAATATCACACTATATGAAACTACATTGATTGATGACTGTAGCACTACATTGTACATTCATAGTAATACTCATTCTGCTACTCTAGGGAATTAGCCGGTTTGAAACCATCATGATGCGCTTTCAGTCCCATCAGCCTTTTGACTTCCTGGACTCTAAAATCAATTTCATTTCATTGTGAGAAAGTAGGTAATGTCACCATTTTTTATGGTGAAATTCCTCGTTCCCCCCCCCCCCCCCTCCCTTTATAAGTGGGTGGGTGGGTCGGACCGGTCCATGTGACTTGACCCTAAGTAATTTAGTGCTAATACTGCACTTAATGGGTCCGTTTGGAGAATGTTTCATGGTATTGTCCTTTAAGCATGTAGGACAGTCACATACTACCTAGTATATGCAGGAAGCTAGTTATTATTATTTTTGTGATGCCTTCTTCGAATTGTGGCCGTTCAAATTAATCTAACAATCTACAACTCTCTCAACATAACAAAGCATGATTTGTTAGCTAACAACTTACTAACTAACTTGTAGGTGCGGGTGCACTTAGGAGCCTTTGCATTTAAGAAGAGTGTTAGTGTACTACACTTTCCATGTGTAGTACACTAAGCCGGGTGGTGCCACATACAATGCTTGAACGCGGCCGTCTACACCGAATGGCTTCATAAATCTACATACATCCTCGGGAGGAGGGTGGACTTCGTCCCACACAAGGGAAGCATTGACGGCACCGCGCCCAACCAAACCGCCATTCGCCTTGCGCAAGCTCCGGTGCGGGAAGTCATCGCTCAAAAAGCCCAAGCCATGAACAACATAGCCGCATCCTCCCCATTAGTATCGGAGAAAGTCTTCACCAAAGCTATGAAGGAACTCACCGAATCAATGGAGGATAAGCTCACCACGATCACCCACACCATCAACCATAATACGGACATGCGCATTGAAGCCTCAACGGACACCCTCAAAACGCATGCCACCAACATCCACAACATCATGAGCGCCATGGCGGTAGAGTTCCAACACTCTAATAGTCGCATCCACAACATTATGCAAACCTTGGCCGCCACAACACCGGACCCCCTCAAAACCAACACCGCACGCCTTCCCCACACCCCATGCACATCTTTGCTCAACACACACGAAGGTGACACCAACCCACCCCAACAAGCACCTCCGGGATTCTCCAACGCCCTCCTTAGAAACTCCCCATCAAGCCTCCACAAAGGACAATACCACCCGTATGACTAGTTTACTCATAGAATACACATTGGCGTCATTCATACACATACTATGTATTCTCTATTTTTTTATGAATAAAAGTAATATGTTTTGGCACAACATTGGCATAATACCTACCTCATACAACCTCACACACCCCACCTCTAAACAAACTTCCAAAAGCCGTCATAACAAACACACTCCCCTACACCAAACCTATATAATAATCTTTACACTTCTCCTCTCACTCACATATGTCTACCTCACCATCTTAACCCCACATGACACAACACCTAGGACACCATATAGTTGTCATATATACCACCCGCCCCACAAAACCTCTACCACCTCCCCGTACTTCAACCACAACCAATACACACATAACACACATAATACCACCCAAAATACACCACTAGAGCAAAATACTCCCCAAATACCTCCAATACATCTTATAACATACATAGGCAACATCCAATATATAACACACACCCACCTCAATGCAAGACCACACACAAAACACATCCAAAACCACACACATTTAACCCCTCCCCTCAACACCCTAACACACCAAGCTCCTATACCACACTTCTCCACCAACCCCCACACCATAAACAAACTATACTCACACACCACAAGTCAAACTAGCCACAAAAGAGGCACCTCACATACATATATCACACATAAACACATCCACAATGCATATACTATCTACCACAATACATCCCCACTAATCGCCCCAATCAACACGTTAACCCACATTGGTAACATATATTACATAACACACGCATACCGAAAAACTCCAAAACTCCAAAACATACAATACTACACCTGGAACAACTCCACACTCATCCTTCAACATGGAGACATTGAACTAAACCCAGGCCCGCTATCAACCATCCTCAACAATCTCCCCCAAACATACAAACTCAGACAAAAACACTATTTCATACCAAACACAATAACGCTCAAACCCAAATACACACACTTAGAACAAATATTCGGACCTTACATAAACCCAAGCACACTTAACCCCCCACAACAAAACCTACCACATCTACAACAACACCTTTCACTACTTTCACAATATCCCACAGAACATCACATATATGCACTAATCATAGCCTATAGTTCCATACCCCAAATATGCAACCAATAAATGACCCAAAACTTAGACCCAAGATACCTAACCATACTAAGAAGACTCCATTCCCTCCCAGAAAGCGCACCAACAAACACCATAACACAAGCCTACCCTAATATTAACGACAACACAATCACACATGCCTATTCCCACATCAATGACAACATTGCTAGAGGCATAGAAACAAACATACAAGACATAAAAACGAAGCTACCTTACGTACCCCGGAAAATCCTCGAAGAACTCACCAAATGCACCCAACCAATAAGGGGATACCACCCACACATCCAAACCACCAACACCAACCACACACCACAAAATAATACGACTCCATACGACCAACAAACAACGACACTAAAAGTAATCACATGGAACACATGATGCATAAGCTCCAGCCTACCAGGTATCCAAGAACTTACGCAAACCCTACCCACAGACCCACACATTATACTCATACAAGAAACCAAAATTCAAAAACTAAAATCCACAACATACATTGATAGAAAACTACAAAGCTACAAAATCATTTACAATAACTCCAACAACCTAATCAACAAACAAAATCGATTTACCGGACCCACCACGACAAGAGGAGGCATACTCGCAATGATACCTAAAATCATATACACAAACGAAAACATTACCAAAATACCCACCCCTAGCCCAATATCACACTACTTACAAGATATCCTTATCAACAATAAACCCATCACACCAATACTCCTCCTAAATATGTATATGCCATCACACCCGCAAGACATACACCTTATACAAGACATTCAAAATGAACTCCGAACTCTAACCCTCCGCCATCACAACCATCACATTATCCTAGCATGAGACTTTAACCGAGACATACTACTCAAAGGAAGATCATCCAATGGCCAAATCTCCCCCCCTAACCAAGAAGACTACGAATGGGCCCAATTCACAAGCACCCTCGGACTCCACCCGATAAACAACCAAACACAATTCACAAGACAAGGGGGCCATAATTACACATCAACTAGCCACATTGATGGCTTCCACTCAAACCACGACAACACACAATGTCACACCATACTGAACCTTAACCAAAACTCAGACCACTACCCGGTACAACTCCAACTACCCACTAATAGCATTGCCCTCAAAGAAACAATCATCCCCCCCACCAACCCCCGTATCATATACCCCATACCCCCCACTAACCTCCAAAACCTCCAAACAACCTTCCTAGAAGAACAAAACCTAGAAATAGAAAATCTCACTAGACTACTACAACAAGAACGACTCACACACCCAATGGCAATACGCACAAAACAAATTTCAAAACATCATAAATTCTCTCAGCCGATGTATCGAAAAAACGCGCATGACAATACCCACACCTCCACTCACCACTAGAGCCAAAATCCAAGGAGGATTCTTACCTTGAAAATAACAAAAATTATGGAAACACCACCTTAAAATATATCACGGAGCGCACAAAGTCATTTGAGCTGCCTGCCAACATCCCCATACCCATCTCCAAAACCACCCCCACCTTAGATCCCTGACACTAATAAACAACTTAGACATCCCCCCTCTCCCTACAAATCCCACAGAACATACACAATGGATAGAGGAAATAGCTAACATAGGAAAGAAAACAAAAACTGAAGCACACAAAATAATAGTCAAACAGACCACAATCAACTGCAAAGCCGCAATTACAAAATATAGAGCATTACTCAACATAAAACCCAAAACCATACACAAAAAGATATTTCACCCAACAATCAAAAGCTCCCTAGATTACATACAGAACTCCAATGGGGACATCCTCACCAAACCCCCAGATATAACCAACAAAATATATTACACACAACAAGCATCTTTCTAGAGGCAAGCACCACTATGCAGTGACATCACAGATCACCCAAGCACTTGTCAATGCGCAATCCGTAAATATCCTTGGCACACACACAACGGCATAATATTAGACAAAAGAGGCCTTCATAACACATCCATAGGCACCCAATTTACAAGGGCAATCTACGACAACTGCGTCAAAAGACTAACTAGAGGCAAAGCCCCCGGCCCCGATAACATCCCCAACGACATACTTAAAGCACTACCTTCACAATGCCAAGACCTCATTTTCCTATTTTTTCAACATTGCTACAAACAAAGGGAAATCCCAACCTATTGGAAACATAGTAAAACCATCCTACTCCATAAGAAAGATAACCCTATACACCTCGCCAACTATAGACCGATAGCACTAGCTAATACTATATATAAGTTATACACTAGCATCATAACGGCTCTCCTCACAAGCTACGGGGAGCAACACAAAATAATACACTTTAGTCAAGAAGGTTTCCGACCACAACGAAACACCTCCAGACAACTACAAACAATAATCGCAGCCCTAAAAGACGCCAGACTCACCAACAAAGACATCTACCTTACCTACATTGATTTCCGAAACGCCTTCGGATCCATCGACCACGCAAGACTACTAGCCTTAATGGAGGACCTAGGCTACCCCGCCGACGCCGTTGAAATAGTCGGCAACATATACAAAGATTCCACCACCTCTTTCACAGGCAACCACTTCGGCACAACACCCCCAGTAACAATTAGCCGGGGCACCATACAAGGGGATACACTTAGCCCATACCTATTCATAATATTCCTTGAACCATTGTTAAGGTGGTTAGAAAAAGATGACATGGGTTATCACTTTACTACATCCACCTCCACATGCGCCACTACCGCCTACGCCGACGACCTAGCCATCATCACCGACAATATCAAACACATCCAACCACAAATATTTAAACTATAAAAATTCGCCGAATGATCATATATGGACCTCAATCTCTCCAAATGCGCCATTACGGGATGTCCCAATAAATCAAAACTTAAACCTAACACCTTCAAAGCCTACATACAATCACAAAACATCACCTACAAAGAAAAAAATCTCCCCACCCTAACACAAAATGAACCATACGCATACCTAGGCATCCAACTAATACCATCCCTCAAATGGAACATCCAAAAAGAAATTACACTCCAAAAGGCCAAACAACAATGCACACTACTAACTCTCTCCCCAGCCAGTCTTAAACAAAAAATTAACATCCTAAATATGGTTATAAAACCTCGCATAGCCTACGCATACTATGCAGTCCCTTTCTCCAAACCCAATATCATGAAACTAGATAAAGTCATAGGTAGACTAACCAAAGAAATCTGCAACATACCCAAAAGTACGGCCAATATCTTAACACACCTCCCCCATGAAAACTTTGGCATAAATGTAACCTCCCTCCTACCAGATTATATACACTGCATAGGTCAACAACTTATCCAAGCCCTTAACGACCCCGGCCAACTAGGACACATATATCAAGGCCTAACCAAATACATAGTAGCCAAATACAGAGGCTCGTTACACCTCTCTAAACTCAAACAACAAGCATGCACAAGATCTCCCATCGCAAGAACCCTCTTCCTATTGAACAAAGAATATGAGATCCACGTCACCACAACAAATCATGGATTCCCCCTCAAGAAAACCCCCATAGAACAAATGTGGATATCCCAACAAACATACGCCAACCTCACCGACGCGTCCAAAATAAAATCACATAAATATCTAGCCAAACTATACACACATGGAATAACAACAATAACACAAATTCAAAATAAAGAAACCACTGCCATCCTAACCTCTGAAGAATTCCGGGCCACTTACAACCATACGTCCAAAACCATAAAAGAAGCACTACAACACGCCTCCACAATATTCCCACTAACAATACCACCCACACAACATTCAAATCACACCCACCAAACACAACCAACACACACAAGCATAACACACACCCCCAACCCCCCCCCCCCCCCCTCACAACCCACCCTAGGACGAGCAATTCACAACATAACCCAAGAAAAAACCTCCACTAGAAAAGACAAATAGGGAGCACAAGCCATCACAAAGCAATACTTATGCCAATGGCAAACATCACATGGAACCACACTACAATGGCGAAAAGAGGAGGACCTCCTACACCCGGACAACATACTACTAGACCACAATCTATTACTCATCACACAATTCCAAAATGCAACAATGGAACTACAAGCCACTCAAAAATATGCCACCCACACCACCCACACCCAATCAAGAGACAAAAAATACATACGTCCCCCCATCCACATCACCAACCTACAAACCAACATACATGAATGCAACCCGGACAAAGATATTCTTAGTACCAAACCTACCATACAAATACACAATCTAGAATCCAACATACATGACCATCATGGTAAATACATAGCCACAATTACCACGGAACGACTACACTGGTTATGGAACCAATTCATCCACAACAACCAACCCCACATAACCAACTTCTTACAACCGCCCCCACAAGACTTCGAAACCGAAATAGTATGGCTCATGCAAAGATATATATCCATACTCCCTAAGAAAAAACCAAAAATCATACAACCCAAAAACCAACACCACACACTACACCCGGACATCACTAAACTGCTCATAGAGACATTCCACATCACACACTCATATTACTCATCCCCACTCACTTGTCCTATCCAACTCACACAATACAACTCACCACACATCCGAGACATAATATTTGGCTCACTAGGACACGCCCAATCCTCTAAATGGAATGGTATAGGCCTAGCATTCCCCACAGACCATAACACAACGGTCGAAGCCATACACTGGGTTAGAATGGCGGCCAAAGAAGACACACAAACAAGTACCATATTAATAATTAATCACGACGATTGGACACCAAAGAGAATCACACTTAACAAACACCCAGACATACACACAATAGCAACCATCCCACCACATAGCATCCACTATAACCCCACGCCCGAATGGCCCAAATACTACCAATACACAGAACCATCCCTCACGTCCATCATATACATACATAGCCAAACAACACTCACAACCACCCCACATATCTCACAAGAACTAACAAACATACTAAAAAGAATAACAACCACAAATATTGGCACACATCCTATTAAACCCACCCACGCACAATACAACGTTAAATTCTCAAACAAATGGAAAAACGCCCCCCAAGTAAAAATCCTCCCCTCCCCTAACACCACCCCCACACCCCTACCTCCCACATACCACCACATTCATCCCCTCAAATTTGACCCACTATCATGCATATACACAGATGGCTCATTCATCCCGCCATCCAAAAACTCCGAGGGACAAATAGTGGGCAATACCGCAGGATCGGGAGTATATAGCCCCAACAACAACACCCAAATCTCAGAAAGACTACCCGGATATCAAAACATCCTAAGAGCCGAACTAAATGCAATCCTCATAGCTATTAAAACCATCCAAACCACCCAAAGAGACACACACATATTTACAGATAGTCTTAATAGCATATACTTAATCAATAACCACATACAACACCCAACATCCCAACACCATCACCCCGACAAATTACTCATCGCTGCCATTATCAACCAAATATATTGGACCCCACAAATGATCTACATACACAAGGTAAGAGCGCACACATGCATTAGTGGAAATGAAATGGCGGATACACTAGCAAATGCAGGAACACAACAAAACAAACCCGACATCACACCAAGAATACACATAGCCCGCACTACCCCATATTGGCTAGCAAGCTGCCCAACCGGCACACACGACGGAGCAATCCGTAACCTCCGTACATTCATAACAAAAACACATGAAAGTCAAGAATCCGCCAACCAAAAATACCTATACGTCAACAAATGGCTATCAAACGAACAAATAAACCAAAAACTGTCAAATCACTTCTGGAAAAGCAAGCAGGTCCCGATACACAAATTACCCAAACCCTCAAATTTAGATATGCACAATACATGGGCAACCATAGAAAACATATATATTTGGCCTCTCCAATACCCAAATCCTAACTGCACACTATGCCAAAGAAATGACAGAGACACATGGCCCCACCTACTATCAACATGCGAACACCCTTACTTAAAAGGACTTAGAATCTCAAGACATAACAAAACCGTCCATCTGATCGCACAAACACTACAAGCCAACAAAAACACCCGATTCTTTACACTGGCCAATGCTGGTAACCTCAAAAACCAACCGCCAGACAACACAGTACCCGGATGGCTCCTAGCATGCACATGCCCGCAAACGACATGCCACTGCCAAGCCAAACTAAGACCTGACATAATGTGCATTATAGGAGCCCACAACCAATCATCAACACCGATACTACCCTACCCTAAACACACAATCCAATTCATCGAATTTACATATTGCCATGACAGATTCCCTGAAGAAGCACTCACCCACAAACACACCAAATATGACCCACTCATCAACACCATACAAAACAACGGATGGAAAGTCAACCCCCTAATCACCATCACAGCCGGAGTAAGAGGTGCTATCCACGAACATTCCATGGAAAAGCTAACCAACCTAAAAATCCCAAAACACAACATTAAAACCCTCATGAAGAAAATACATGAAAATGCCATCAAATATCTCACATACCTCGTCCTAAACAAAAGAAAACTTGATAACAAACAAACCCCTGTCCCCCCACCCTAACTAAACTTAACTAAAATAATATGATATAATTTGGTAACAAGAGCCCACCTCCCAAAAGAGGCATAACGCCCTATATTGCATCACGGGACACCGCGATCAATATAGGGCTAACGGGCTCGCATTCATGCCGGTATACAATACCGGCGTTCTTTTTTCTTTTTTCTTTTTCCATGTGTTCACGGTGGGGGAGGAAGTAAGAGTAGACAAGCCTATTACGGTTATTTCCAAGAGTTTTGACCTATTTTCATGTGCATTCAATACAGAAGAAAATTACATGTTGATGAGCAAATCCTGTACAAATCCCATGTCATAAGTATGAGATAAAGGTGTCCATATCTCAATTTGTGATGAGTTTTCAAGTACTTACATATATATATTTTGATGCTTAAATTGGTTAGTGTTGAGTGGGTGTTGAGCATTGACTTTTATTAGCCCAACCAATGAGAAGTTGTGTCATCCTTAGAATAATATTAAAAGTGTTAATTTTCAAAGGATATTGAACCATTTTGCACCCAAAAGTAAGTTTTTGAATAGGATGCATGTGGTCAAATTGTTTCCAAAATCACAGATACTTTCATGATCTTGTAGGATTTCTCACACTTTAAAGACTCAATTTTATTTATTATATATATATATATGTATAATTTTGTTTGGACCCAAATTGAAAAATCAATTGCAAAAATGGAACCAAATTACAACCACCTCATGAGAACTAGCACAAACCGAGGGGAAAACTTTGAAGACTCAATCATAGTAAAAAGAAATATCATTGCAAATCTGTGCATTTGTGATACCATAGTAGTTGCACAACCTAAGGTGGAACCTGGCCCTATATATGTTGATATTTTTAGAATTTAAGATACATTATATGTGTGGTATGTACAACTGTTCATATTCTTGGTCATAGATTTGGCAAGATTGGGGAGCATTGATACGATTGTTCAAGAACATGAGCAATGAATGGATAAATTCATGCATTGTTCCAACTTATAAATTTATTTGTATTCTAATATATCGTCTAATCCAATGAATTAGCACGATGGAAGGAAAAAAAACTTAAACTTGAAGTTAGAACACGCATCATTCCTAAATACCTAGATTGAAATTAGGGGAACGATATAAACCCAGTAGAAACTTGTCCCCTATAAGTTTGTTGTTGCTTCATACTTATTCAACTTTAATAAACTAACTCAAGGTCTCTATCCCCATTTAAGTCTTAATTTTTCTGAACATAAAAAACTAGGCTCTACGTAGTAGTCTTCATTTTCATTCTCCCCTTTGGTAGGTGCTATGAATGATCACCCTTGAGACTGCACTTAGTTTTCACTTTTGGAAATATATTGGTTTGAAAATAAGTAAGTCACTCTAAGTTTGTCTAAGTTTATACAGAATGGAGCTAGATCATGGGATAAATGTGAGACACATCATACATGTCATGTGATAGCGCCCCCAAATTCCACATGGAAGATTCCTCCCCCAAAACAAACATGTGATTAAACGAAGCAACAAACAAATGTGGAAAGATAGGGGGACTACAAGTGGGTATGGTGGGGAAACCTGGGCGAGGTGGTAGGCATGGAGCCAAGGTGGTGACATGGGATGGGTTGGGGGACATGATGGCATGCCATGGGGGACTTATGAGCATGGGTATGGGCATACATACATATGGTGGGTGCACATCAGAGCCCAACATTGGGTACCCATACCCATTCAAAACCCATGCGTATGGGTGGGTATGGGTATGGGTACCCAATGTTGGGCAAAGTTCGTCGCGCATGGGTAGGCATGGTTGGGCATTAATTGTCATGAGGCAACTCTTATAGGATGTAAAAATTATATGACATTGTTATTTTTATTTGTTTTCATTGACTTTCATAGAATTTTTATGTAAAGAAGGTTAGATTAATTATAGAGAAGGTTATTCCTATGCTCAAATCGCGACATCTGCAAATAAGCGCGCATCATGCTTTGTATATTGTATTACTTGTGTTACAATCATCGGAATGAATGGGTATAATCAATTTGGAGTCATGTGTATGGGTGGGGCTGGATCAGCATGCTCCCCCAAGTGCTGGGTGGTATGGGTGGTCGTGACCAAGTGCAATGTTGGGCTCAGGTGTGCATGAACATCGGGGATATATGAACATGGACATGGGAGACAAAATGAACATAGGCATATGGTTGCATGTGTGTATAGAATTGGTTTGATCGATGAAATTATTTCATATGCACAGGTGCAACGGGCCGAGACGGTATGGATCAGACTACATTCTTTATGGCATTTAGTGTCACTTACTATTCGGAGTTATGCATTACTACAATATTTTATTGTTAGTGTAATTTTTTATCAAGTAAAGATATTATTGTAATATAGTGTTCAAACAACCAATTTGACCTTTGTTGGTAAATATAAGGTCCATAGTAAAAAACTTATAGCACGACGTAACACCATAGAGTAAGTGACACTAAATACCAGAAATGGTGTAGTAGAGTTATATACAGAAATTATGTGTCTTTCAAATCCAATGATTTGGTCGAAGGTAATTTTGACAGGAAAATGTATGGATGTGGTTGAAAAGGAGACACGGTGTGGTGAAATTAATGAAATGTCTTATTGTTTACTGTGGAACTTCGTAACTACACTAATCAAAGTCCTACACTACTTTCAGTGGTTACACAAGTTGAATCGGTTACTAACTGGGGCTCCCTAAATACCCCCGACGAGCGTTGCAGGTGTCAGGTTCGGAGGCCAGGTTCGGTGGGGTTTATTTTTCTGGCCCTCCCCGTTTTAGCCACTTGGTGGCTTTTTTTGGCTTTTTTTTGCTAAATTTGGGTCTTGCGGCCCCAAATTACCCTAGGGAGCCCCTTATGAGATCAAATAAGGCCCCACCCAATTAAAAAAATAGGGGGCATGTTTTATGCCAACCCTGCCACCCCCTCCCGAACCTAGCCTCCGAGCCACGCTCGTCGGGGGTATTTAGGCAAATCCGTTACTAACTGGGAACTGAAATAATAGGTGTACTTGATGTGCTACATTGGGAAGCACCACTCTTGAAGGTCAACAATGTTCATTGAAAATCGAGATGAATCAAGATGAAGGCCTGTCTATGCTCAAATTGTTCTTTAAATTAAGAAAGAAGTTGCTACAAATCACTTCAAAACTACATTCCATATGATCTATTATACCTAAGTTTAACATATTGCCATGTCATAAAATCATATACAAGAATATGGTTACAAATACTCTCAAACAATGAAAACAATGATTTGTTATTTGATGTTGTGTCTCAAGGTGCAAAAGTTAGTTTCTTTACAACACAGTTTAAAATTTACACAATACACACAAAACAATCATATGTAGGATTGGTGATCCATAATACAAGACATTTGCTTTAGATTGTAGGTTGAAGTATATGACATACTTGACCGTATCTATACCTTTATTTCAACTTATTTTTTCAATCAGAGAACCTCATTAGAAAAATAAAGCTATTTCAGAACATATTGATTTTTTTACTATAGGTAAATTTAACTAGTTGGGTTCAACCGCTTAGGAACGTGCACTGTACAATATATATGTGGAAAATTGCATGTGTTGTGGAACACACAACATAGTGGTTGGTGGTTCGATTCCCGACTATGAAATCATCTCTCTATTGGACAGAATCTAACCAGTTGGTCAAAAAGCATCTCCCGTGTTTCAAAAATAAGAAAAGAAAATTGCATGTATAACTTGGAACTGGGTTTGAAAGCTAAAGGATTTTTTTTGTTTTATATTTTGTATATTTTTATATATTTTTACTGGTGGTGCAGGGGCAGAGGTTCCCAATGACATGAAACTTTTTGCGTGACTGGGGAAAATTCCGTTAGGTCCTTTTGGTACTTTCAAGGCTCGTAAAATAAGGCTGTAAGGTAAAATAAACTGAAAGGTTGTAAGCTTAATTGTTGGAAGTTGGATATGTGCAGTGCTTTGAATTGTGGGACCGTCAGTATGGAAGTTTTTTTTTGGATATCAGCCCAATTTTACTACCATAGAAGATTCTCTGCTTCAACAACAACAAATACTATCTCTCCTCAAATTACACCACGTGTCATTTGTACATTGGTAGAGATTCATTTGAATCCCACATGGAAACCACAAATTTCCGGCAATTGTACAGATGAAATTGAGTGATCTGCGGTAAGAATGGAAGGTTTGTCATGAATATTGTTGAGTGATATACAGGTGGTAGATTTCAGTGTACTATCGTAGACATGCTACTAACCGTGCAACACCACTTACCGTGCATGTCACGATACTCCACCATGCCACTTACCGTGTACTTATAATCTCGGCCGTCAAATTATATCACATGCAATCTCAACCGTCCGATGTCTCTCAAACTCAATCATGACCGCGCCAATGACCTAAAACATCACTGTCAACTCACACTCATCATGGAGTTTCCTTCAATCGAATCACATAGCAAGGTGTAGATGTAGCAATTTGATGAAGATGAAAAGAGCAGACCTTGCCATGGCCAAAAAAGAAGCAAAAATTTCAACAACAACTTGAGAAGAAAATGGCTACACAAGTCAAAAGGACAATATCAAAACCTCATCAATTTCCTATGCCTACAAAGAAGAGGGCAACATTTGTAGCTCCTTTAGTGAAACCTAACATGCACGGTTAGTGAATGGCACATTGATCACACATTGATGCATATAGTTGTGAACTTGATTGTAGAAAGGTTACAACTTTTCAAATACAATTGTCATTTCATTTTACCACAATACTCTCATCTCATTTACTAATTACAAATTTTTAAAAAAAATTAAAAAAGGTTTAACCCATCTTGTGGAAAACCATTTGAAACCCAAATATGCACGGTTAGTAGCATGTCTATGATATACCACATATTGAAAGTTGCAACTATGAAATACTCTTTTTCCGATGTCATACTTTTAAACATGTTATCTTAGGGCCAATTCACATGGAGTCCCAAGTCACTTGAGGTCAATCCGTGCAATCTCAGCCGTTGAGAGCATGAAAGTTGGGACTTACCACTTCACATGGGATCCCAAGTCCAAAGTCCCAAGTATGACATGGATGCTTACATGGCAACACTTTTTGGAGGTGTGGCTTGGGACTTGTGTTGTGAGATGGGTCGAGCAAAAAGGCTAGACCCAAACGTCAACCCAAGTCCCACAAATATTTTTGCATAAAAATTAATGACCAAGATCCGACTTTAATGATAATTCACCATATATTAATGTTTTCTTGAGGCTCACAAGTTGAGAATTTGCCCCCATGTTTGGACTTGCTAACATGAGTGGGACTTGGGTCCCAAGTCCCAAGCCTCAAGAAACCACTAAAATATGGTGAATGAACATTAAAGTCAGATCTTAGTTATTTTATGCAAAAATATTTTGCGGGACTTGGGTTGAGGTTTGGGTCTAGCCTTTTTGCTCGACCCAACTCACAACACAAGTCCCAATCCTCACCTCGAAAAAGTGTTGTCATGTGAGCATCCATGTCATACTTGGGACTTAGGACTTGGGACCTTGTGTGAAGTGGTAAGTCCCAACTTTCATGCTCTCAATGGTTGAGATTGCACGGATTGACCTCAAGTGACTTGAGACTTAGGACTTGGGACCCCGTGTGAACGGGCCCGTAGTAGCTCCCTAGTAGTCAAACTAGGAGAGATCATAATTGACATTTAGGTGTATTTGGACAAACAACTTGTCCAAAAATATCAAGTGATGTGCACTTGTGGGGACAAATCATCAAACAACAACAACAAAAGCAACAACAAAACAATCACAACCTCGAATGTTTATATTCCATGTTTGCCAACCATCATATTTGTGTAGTTTTGCGATCTAGTGTATGTTACGTTGGTGGTTGGAATTATCCAATATTCATGCATAAATCCAATTATACTAAAATCCTAGTTACATGTCCATTTTAACCACTTTGACTTCAAATATGTGGTTGGAAAGCCGTTTTGTGCCCGTTTTTTGGTTGCTTGCCATTGGCTACTACCTCTTATCCATGTTGGCATAAGAGGTTACATTGGCTACTACCTCTTATCCATTGATATGACAAGTAACCATGTAAGGTAGACATACCCATTTCTAATATTGGGCAATTTTGCACAAGTGTGGTACTTATGTGATAATGGAGTAATTTTTTATAGGCCTGAAATTTGATATCAAGACGTTTAACAAAAAGAACATAACTAATCAATTAAGAATTGAAGTAATGACATCTCGAATGTAATTACTTCCATTGGTAAGTAACACTTATCTAATAATAAATATTGGGGGGGGGTGGACTCTTTATTGGAGACCTGAATGATGTGTGTGGGTCACTATGATATTAAACCCCCTACATTTGAAAATTTCATTGAGAAAAAAAATGTATACGTAATACTGGCATGCTAGAAAATAAATTGATGTATTTTTACTAAGGTTTTCAAATGAATGTGATAAATGCCTCCACTATATAAACAAAATATAAAGTATGACTTAAATAGGCCCTTATTACATATAAAATCCACTTTCACTTTCCAATGAGAAAGCGATTGAACAAATTTTCATCCATAGCATGTAACTCAATAATTGCACCAAACGAACAAAGATTAGAGCACAATAACTTAGCCACAATGTAGGGAGGAAAATTCGAAAGAGCCTATGTTGTCTAAGAGCCTCCAATTTGTGAAAACCTAGAACCCAAATGCAAACCCTAACAACAATGTACATGGTGGTCATGACTATTACCATATGACAACCATGGATGAAAACATGATGGATGAATTGAACACATCTCTTGTCAAATTTTCCTCTAAACCTTAAGGTTCCCTTTTGTACATCTACCTTCACTTCAAAATTCTTGATCCCCTTTTTAAATGCACACTCTATAACAAAACAATACCTCTTCCTTACATATGCTATGTATACTAATTCCTCCAAAAATATCCCTTCTTACACTCACGTTAGTTCGTATGTGGCATGAAGAGGCCACACCCCGGGGACATTACAGTAAATTTCCAAAGGCAAGAGTCCCTCCCAACCCATATTTACAGTATAGGTTGACCTACTTTTGATGAGAGGTGAAAACTTGAGTATAGCCAATGTCCTTTTCAAGGAACCCAATTGCATGCCCCTTTGACTTACTTTTTTCATCATGCTGAATTTCTCAACATTTATAACTCCCCTCTCACTTGGTCAGTACCTATTTCCAACATTCTAAATTAAAAAATGATAGTTACATGTGTGAAACTTCACGGCTTGAGGGGATTCTATGTAAAAAGATTGGGGTTGGTGATTGGAAATGGATACGTCTATTATATTTGCAAACTAAATTTACTGATGTGGATTATGTAAAATTGCTTATGTGTTCATCGTTTGTCAAAACATAAAAATAGTGCTTTATTGTCAACTGTGCATGTGTTTTCATAGTTTTCATGGTCTATGTTTAAATGTGTACACCCTAATTTGACAACTTTCTTCTAGATGATTGCTCAATGATCCAACCAAGTTGTATAAGTAGCCTCTTCTGAGATTTGTAAATGGACACTAAGGTCTGTGGTCTTATTGCTCTCTTATTGTGGGCACTTCCAACCTCGGGGGGGGGGGGGGGGGCGGGCAGTGTGTTAAAAAGTTAAGGATATAGGTGCGAACAACCACTATTTTATAGGGGGTATTACTTTCAATTTTTTTTTTTTTCACATGCTATCATTATGTAAATTTCTACTTTGGGTTAATAGAAAAATGGCTTGCATTACTTATAATTCCAAATTACCTATTATTCCATACCCTTTATTACTTTAAAGATGTCCAGTGCCATTTTTGATACCCTATATTACTCTTAAGTCCATTTACAATTTTTTGCCCCCATGTTTTTAAAATACCCTATCATTTGTTGGCATGTATATTGCTACTCCAACCAATGACTACCCCCCCCCCCGAGCTTCCAACTTCACAAATATCTTTGGTCATTGGATCCCATTGAAAATTATCTTATCAAGTTTAGGATTATAAACCACACACATTTTCATTTCAAGTTTCATAATCGGACTTAGCATACACTACAAGGACGCGTGGTCTTTCCATGTCTACAAGGACCATGTGGTCATCCCACATGACCATGTCACTAGGTCAATATTTCCACTCAAAAGTGGGAGAAAGTGGTTGAAGCCGTTGTCATGCCACTGTGATTTTCAGTACAATTGGGCAACCTCACTATATGTTTCTTAATTAGGGGGCCTCCAATGAGGTGAACCATGTCAATACATGCATAAACTTATTGATAAACTAAAATTACACTCTCACTTGCATAACATGATTCCAATGTGATAGAAAGGTTTTGAGTCTAAAGAACTCAAGTGAGCTCAAAGATGATTCCCGTGATAGGTAACTAGTTTTGAGCTCATTTGGAGAGCTCAAAGATGGTTCCTAGAGTAGGGAACCACTTTTGAGCTCAAATGAGGAGTTCGAGTGAGATCAAAAATGGTTCCTGAGGTAGGGGACCACTTTTGAGGTCATTTGAGTAGCTCAAGTAAGCTCAAAGATGGTTATAGAGGTAAGGAACCACTTTGGAGCTCATTGAAGAGCTTAAGTGAGCTCAAAGATGGTGGCTATGGAAGGGATCCTTGTTGTGGCCTAACAAGAGAATTTAGTTTACCTCATTGAGTTCGGCCTCTCATTTTGTGGCCCTTGATATCTTATTATAAGCTTGGCTACATCAAAGTGATCAACAGATTGGTTAACAACTTCAATGCGTACACATGTCATGAGTGAACATGATGGTTAGGCTCGCTACATGGGAGTGAGGAGGTTCTAAGTTCAAAATCCTCAGCTAGCCTCCTTAACATAGTTGAGCAAGCCTAGATAGGTTGCACATTGTTCGTTGATAGGCCATAACATAAACTTATTAATTGGGGGGTGTTTTGATTGGGTAGACCTAATGATTTGAATTATTTTGATTAAATGGAACCTTTCTCAAGTTAGAATTGCATTGTGGGTGGGTACTACCACCGATTCGATCTCATTGCACTGTACTACATAATACTACAAACATGGACCAATGATATGCATCATTTTCACTTTTTATAATGCTTGATTTACCAGTGACTTGACCACGTGATCCTTGTAGTGCACGGCAATTTTAGTCATATGTTTTGTGGCATGTGTGATGGGACCATTTCCATGAACAAATACTTTTGATAACTTCTCTACTTTGTAGTGGGAGTGGGATTTTTGCAAAGTCCTATAGCAGTGACATTCACAAATTGCAATAGAGCACATATAAGCATATCAAAGAATATTGCCAAAAGAGGTGAGAGACTTTCTAGCATGGGCATCTCACACCACATTACACCCTAAACTCCGTAATATCAAAGTCCATAATGTCACACACACTCTACTATCTTGAAACCTAGGGAATGGATGTTCGTAGTTCAAATCTCACTCCTTATTGTCATATTTCTCTCCCTTATATTAGGAAATTTGTCATTAATGCAAATCACCAAAGAAATCAACCCACACCCTTGCATTGCGCCATGTGTTAACATGTGGAATGTCATCTTTTAATTCTTATTCTTCTTCTTCTTCTTATAGCCTTCTCACACTTGCTGGTGATGAGGCCAGTTGGCGACTCCCATTAGCAGGGTCGAACTTTTAAGTGACTTTATAGCAGTGGCAGCGACTGGTTGCATCGGTCCTGCCACTCGCTCATTTGCTGCTGCGATCGGTAATTTCGCACACTAGATAATATAATTCTATTCTTTCCAAGTCCGATTGGTTACATGTTGCATGAACTTTCGGTTTTTTCTTTATTAATTTGAGGTATATTCTCTATATTCCTCTAGAACGCTTGATAAGTTTTGTGAGGTCTTGTTTAACCGGGCTATTTCTCAAACTCACCGGTTCATCTTGGTAACTTAAGGTACCGAATTATCCTGAAGTCTCAAACTTCAACCAGGTTATTTCTCAAACTCACTGGTTCATCTTTGTAACTTTAGGTACCAAATTCTCGTGAAGTCTTGAACTTCAACCGGGTTATTTCTCAAAATCAACCAATTTATATGGAATTAACCGCCGGTTCTCCCCGGTTCTCGCCCACACTTACTGGTGGCAGTCAACGGAGTTCGTCCGTTCATTGCTGCCCACCACTAGTATGTATGGGCAACCTATTATGGCACTCGTTGAATGTTGGTGCATGTGTCCACCGCATCGTCCAGGAAGGCCAAGTGGAGTGCACCACACTAGCGTAGGTGACAAGAGAACGAATTGAAATTGTCCTCACGTCTCCTTTGTGTTAATCCATAATGTCATATGCTACACTAATTCTATCGTATCACACATCCATGTTAACACTACAAAACTCTGTAATATCACGTGCACTTTGGTTGCCACAGGTGTGATAATACGGAGTTTAAAGTGTACCATTACACCTATTGGAATTAATACAACCTTGATTTTGTATCCTCAAGGATCGAAGCTCTAAACTTGTGGCTGCAACGCAAGCTCTATAGCCTAGGGGGTGGACTCTTCATTAAAAACCTAAATGACATATATGGGTGATTATTAATAAAATATCCTATATACGAGAAATTTATAGTGGAAAAAGAATGGTATGCATAATAATGATAGGCTAAAAATGAACTCATATATTTATACTTAACTTCTTAAAAAAATGGGATAAATGCATCCACTTATACATAAAATTTAAAGTTAGAAATAAATTGGCCTTTCTTACATATACAATCCACTTTCACATTCCATAACATTACTCAATCATATGGTCGAGTTCAATTGTATATTTAGCATTTGATAAGGACTCCACCATCTTACTTATATGGTATGAAACTTAGATAACATAAAGAATTTGACCATAGTGTGGATAGTGAATAATGTCGGGATGTATAATTCTTCCTATTAATAGTGCTGGGTATATAACTCCCCCCAAATTTCCAAGTGTCAACATATGTCTATGAACAATAATTGAATATTAGTACTTTATTCAAGTAGCCCACATAACATAATTATTATTTTAATTCTAGGGTCCAGTGAATTGATCCAAATGGTTGAGTAATGTTTATGCAATTAGAATGTGATGGTACACAATTTTTTCATTTATAGGATGTAACTCTTAATAATTGGACCTTAAAACACACATCATTTGAAAGAAAAAAAATGTTATTTGAACGAAACCAACATATTTGTTGTCAATATGTTTCTCTAACCTTAGGACCTCCTTTTGTACATCTACCTTTAGTTGAATATTCTTAACATCCTTTTAAAATGTACACTCTAAAGTCAAGAATGAATCTCCCTTATGTGTACTATGTATGCTAATGCCTCAAAATAATACCCTTTGTTACACAATCCACATTAGTTCGTACATGGTGTGAAGAATGTATGCCCCCATACTCTATAGCCAACATAACCATGTGAACTTCTTTGATTTGAAACCTTAACAATGTACTTAATATCATATTGCCAAGGGTTGTAACCATAATGTGCAAGTTTGCACCAAATGTCACCAACTTAGATATGTGGTCTTATTGTGAGCAGTATTTCCAACTTCACAAACATTTTACACTTTGGATTGGACATGCATTTTAGTCATCTGGTAAACAAAATTGACTTCATTAGATATTATCGTTTGAAGTTCAACCTCGGGAGCTGAGATGCAAAATTAAAGAGGTCAAAGTGACAATTCTTGATATCTTTAAACAATCACATAGACTAATCGCAGACCGCGCATAGGCCCTCCCAATCATGTTAATTATTAAATTTATAATGGTGTCTATATATTTGAGCACATAAGTCAATCCCATTGAA
The DNA here is from genome assembly GCA_950295325.1 of Polytrichum commune. NCBI lineage: Eukaryota > Viridiplantae > Streptophyta > Polytrichopsida > Polytrichales > Polytrichaceae > Polytrichum > Polytrichum commune. The sequence continues at coordinate 7,477,231 of OX485807.1, forward strand.
ACACATGTCTTTTTGGTGTTCATTTTAAACTCCATGTCTTGCCATTTCACACAAAAATATAGGTGTGTGATTAAATAGAGTGACCACATAAAACCCACAAGCATTATGAGGGGAACATGGCTCAATTTGGTTACTCGTCTTAAAAGGGTTCCTATATATGAGTGGTGTGTGGTTCAATGTGGATTCAAAATGGACACCAAAGACCCATGTATCTAAAATGAAAATTGACTACATGGTCATAAAGTTTTAGCCAATCTAGGTTCAATATTTACCATGAAACCATGTTTTAGTCCCAAACCTTGAGTTTATAAGAATTAGCAGAAGGTTACCCAAGTTTTTTTCATACTTAATTAAGCATACACAAAGAGTGTTGTTGGGCTATAAAAAACTAGCTTCCTAGCTTGTCCTACTAGCATGGGGGCCAAGCTAGCCCTAGATAGGCCGATCTAGGATTTAGGATAATGGCTCCCATCCGCATACCCTATTTTAGATCCTAATATTTCCTCAAAATTTGAGAGGTGGAAAAAGGATGTCCCAAAAGTTTTACTCAACTTTCAACATAGGCTCCAATACTCCATGAGCTAACAAGCTCCTATTAGAAAAAATTCTTAAAGAAGGATCAAACCCATGGTTTAGTCCCTCTTTGAAGGACATTATAGATAACTCTATTGATCTCTAAGAAGAAGAAGAAGAAGAACTCTGGTCTCCGGAGGTGGCCGGAGTGAATGAAGTGTCTGTTCGTAGAACACAGGCCATGCCTTACGGCAATGGCGTTAGATGCATTGATCTCTAATGTTTATTCATTGTTTACAAGCATGTATTCATAGTGGTTTGATACCCAAGCCATACAAACAAAAGAAGACAAATACAACATGTTAGTAGATGCAATGAGAGCACAAGGCATGAATGTTATACCCCTCATAGTTATCACTGCAGGAGTAAGGGGAGCCATTCAAACAAGAAGCATAGATGTCCTTGAGAACCTACATATTCCCACATCACTAATAGAAAACAATGCAAACCATCCACCAAATAGCCATCAAAAATCTCACATACCTAATACTTAATAAGAAAAAACTTGACAGTATACAAGAATCAATACTCTCCCCCCCACATAGTAAATGGATATAAATATAAATAAAATAAAAATAGTAGTAGTAGTAGATAATAATAGATAATAGATAATAGATAATAGATAAATAGATAAAAATAAAAATAAAAATAAAAATAAAAATAAAAAACAAACAAATCTATATATACAAACAAGAGCCCACCCACCGCAAGGTAGACAGTAAACCCCACATTGTACCAAAGGGGTTCTTCAACATGATAGGGCTAACATGCTCAAATTCATGTTGAATTGCCCGATGTTGGTTATTCTTTTCTTTTCTTTTCATGTTTGATACAACATGTTTATATTGGACATGATAAGCATTACAACTTCTTTTCTTCCACGTTATTTGGCTTAGTGGAATTGCCTGTTTATTTATTTATTATGTTGTGTTTTTTTGCAGACTTAAATAGAAGCTTGTTGTAAAGTGGCACTAACATATGAATTTTCCCACTACAATATTTCATTCACAAATTTCCTGCATGTTTTCACTCTGGAAATACAGGGAGTAAGTGGCTTGCTATACATTGTTTGAAATGTACACTGCCTGACAATTTGTTTTTTTTAGGGACGCCACCTTATTTGGCAAGGTGAAATTGCCTTTTGGGAAAACCACGGATTCCTTATAGTAATATAAAAGTTAAAAGAGATCAAAGCAAAGATTCTCTTTCTCTTTGAGTGATACATAGGTTCTTCCAATTGTATTGACCAATAACCCATAATGATATCTATATGCTAAGCATATAAGGTCCATGGACCTTACAAGAGTGCATTTTGTCTCCATTCTTGCTTGGTATTGAGACTAGACCTCATGTACACTCTCGATTACCATAAGTTGCAAAAGATTTAACACCAACATGAATTACGTGGATGTGTCCACTGCATTGATAATCATATTTAGTGAGGGCTGACTAATAGTGTGTGGGAAATTAGTAAAGGGAAAATTAAATTTCTTTACGGTATGAAATTGGTGCCACCAAAAGATGGGACTTGTTTGCATGAAGCACAAACTTGTATATGCCATTTTTTTTGGCAAGTATTTATGAAAAGCAATGCTACCATACTATTTTACAAGGCCTGAAGTTGATGATGATGTTGCTGCATCATTGAGAATGATTCAGACCTTGGACAACTAACCAACTAATTCAATTATTAGTTAACTAGTTGCCTTTCGTAACTATAGTTGTATGTGATTTGACTTGCCCAAAAATGTAGTTAATTATAATTGTTTTAATTTCGGTCCACCAAAAAATATAGTTAATTATAGTTATATCTAGTGAACAAAAGTTGAGCGCAGCCTATAGTGTAGTATTAGGACATATCAAAGCATCTATATATATATATATATATATATATTTTGATTCATAACTTTAAATTTGTGACCTAATTCCATTTGTGACTCGGACTCAATCAACACCCAATGAGCACGGCCTCATTATCTATAAGTAACTTAAAGTATAATGGGTTTAATTGCTGCAAGGAATGATGAGTTCTATTCCTTCTTGGGATGGGCCAACATGGATGACAAGCATTGATTCTAAGGAAAGGTCTCTTTAAAAATTTATTGTGATATATTTCATTTCATTTTTTGAGATAAATGAAAGAACTCGCCAGTTGGCTCCTTATAGATTTTGGGACTCTCAAGTTATAGCTGTATGAAAATTTTCTAGTTAACGACAGTTGTCCTTCAAATCAATTTGATTTTTTAGTTAAATATAGTTGTTTCCTAAAATGTATTGAAAAAAAATCTAGTTAACTAAAGTTATTTTGGCAATTGTCCAAGGTCTAGAATGATTCTTAGAGTTGGAATCTCAAGCTTCAAAGCACCTTAGAGCATGCATTAATTTTCTTGAAATGTATGGTAAGTGAGCATGTATACTTGAATTTAGTATCACTCAGTATTAATTTCAGCCGTCACTAACTTTGAGCTTTGGCAAAATAATGCGTGGTTTGGGAATTAATACCACACACACTAAATGGGATAAGTTGTGTATTTAAACTCCTATTATTGAATATTTTTACTTTTAAATGTGTGAGAGATCCATACTAGGCTTCTCCATGCACATAAGCATGTATTTGTACTACAAACAACCAAATTTAGTTAATTAAGTCAAAAGTGACCCTCTTTTAAAATTAACTCATTCTCCAAGTGCACTTTTTGAGTAGATTAAATACCTTGATGTTGTTGAGGACTCAAAGTTCAAGTACTCAAATTGAGTGCCTTTAGATGCAGATACATATGTTGTATGTTTGATCATCAGTGTCACCTATGAGTATATTCTGATGTCCTCCTCACCTTAAGACAATGTGTAGAATAAGGTCTCAAACCCATGAGTATATAAAATACGATTTCTGAAAGTGGTGAGGCTCGTATTAATTGAGTATATGGTTGTAACAATACTGAGACCATATATGTGTTCTGTGAGGGTTAATGAATTGATCATTGAAACCTTCCAAATTGTGACTGGAGTGTTCTGATAGTTGCTGCCATGCACCAATCACAAAAGGTCATTTGTGCGCATCACTAGAGTGGTTGCCACAGCCCATGACATAATAATTTCCGTGCACATTACACAACCTGATTCTCTCAACGAGAAATTCAGAGTACTTGTTGCAATGATTCTCAACCCATGGCACCGCCTGAGTCTCGAGTCTGTCCTCCTCTGCTCTTCTCAGAAACAAAACACATGATCATGTTGACCATCAGCAACATTTAAAACCATTAAAATCCTTTAAAACTCATATTCATAGGTGAACCCATTATTAGCCTGCCGCAGACAAAATGATAAGATGGGATGGATTGAGTGGCTTATATGTTTGTTTGTCCCATATTTGCATACAAGGTACACAGGTGTTATATATTTCGTTTTTCTTGCTCTCCATCTCCTATCGATCATATTTGTGTCTTGCAAATTGTTACATTAATAGATCTATGATGCAACCTTGATGAAAATCGGACCTACCTTGATTAAGTTATGGTTGTTGGAAGTGCGTGTGTGTTGAATTCTGAAATGAATATGTAGGTCCCCCAATTATGTTGACTATCGAGTGTAGAGTAGTTAATGCAAATTGATGACGTAGTCCAATCTCTTTTAAACATGTGTCTTAACATCCACACCTAACCACACATTCTTCAATTGTAGGTGTCCAAATAAGAAAAGTGATCGAATAACGCCCTGCACACCTTGGTAGATGTAGCCAGAAAAGCAGACCTTTTCTGATGATTTCCTGCTAAAATGAGCACGATATTGTTAATTTACAAGTCTCTACTACATACTGAATCTAAGTTGATGTCAACTTAGGGAGAATCTTAGTTGATTCAGTTTGATTCGTATACGAGCAATAAGTACTTGTTACAATGATTTTCAATCCATGGCAGCACCTGCTTCTGTGAGGCCTCTGCTCTAATTCCCCAACAGAATTACATGACCATGTGGACCATCCAGCCTAACCCTAAATTTTTTGTAACTTCATGTTCGGATGAACCTATTAGTAGCTTGCAGCAGACAAACTGAGAAAATGAGTAAGCTGAGAGGTTCATATCAGTGTTGGACCGGTATACAGGTGAATGCATGGGTATCATTAATCAACATCAAGAATGGTATAAAAAAATTATCAAAATTGTAATACCAGTCATATATTGATATTTGGTGCGTATCTCAAGGTGAACGAATCTTCGTCTAATTGAGGTGATATTTGGGTCAATATCATTCTAAACCATATTGATACTACAGCGATTTTACTTAGGTATGAAGGCTCGTGCATGGACTATAGACCTGAATGGTATTAAGAACAGAATGCCATTGAAGGCCCATACTATCTTACTGGTATAAATAAATGTGAAATCTTCATTATAGAACACCCAAATGATATGAGAAAGCTGATACCGGTCCAACACTGGATCAAATGTCCCACCATTTTTTTAATGATGTCAGATGTAGCTAGGAAATTTGAAAGCAGACCTATAATCTCCCTTGACCTCTTTTTTCAGGTATAGCTATGTGTTTCTATTTAAGGTACAAGGATTTGATTGCACTATCCAGTAGAATGCAATATAATTCTCCAAAATCATGAGAAGAATGTTGAAAATTCCATGATTGATTACACCTTCAGCTCTGGACTATTTAAAAAAATAGGATTGGGGGGTCATTTAGAGAATCGAAGCGTGGAGGTCGCACTTCTGTTGCATTCGAATTTCATGTAAGTTAGGACCTTTGAAGACTACGACATGTCCTCCTCAATCGGCAACTCAAAATTTGATGCAGAATTAAGATACTGTTGAAGCCTAATAGATTGCAAGAAGTGGGTTTGGTTGTTCATGAATGTGAGAATCATGAATAACGGTGGTACTTTGGACTCTGTAGACAGAGACATATTGTGTCTTGGACAGAAGCTGCACCTGGCAAAATAAATCAAAATGAATAAACCGACACAGGTTATAGGATGACAGGACAACTTGGGGCAGGAATATAAGTTTTGCACAAAGTCCTCAAAAGAGGCACCTAGTAACTCCTGATACGGATTTTGGTGTTTCTCTGAAAATTTGTTTTTTCTACCAAGAGCTTGTTGTAGGGTCTTGTGTCAGAGTTCTATTATGAGACTTGCAATTGGGTGACAATCTCTAGAAGTTGGCTCCTACTTAGAGGAGTGACAGAGAGGGAAATTATTGCATACAACTCTATGAGGTACCTCTCATCCATCCAGCACCGAAAGTTGACGTCCTATAGGTGTGTGTCTGATTCATCTCAGGTGACTTGGACTAGACTAATTTGGGGTCCTTGAAACTAATTCCGGTGTTTAAACAACTAGAAATAGTAATTTATGGGATGCATACTATTTCAGGGTTTATCTATTGAATAAGTGAGAGGTGAGCTCGTATGCAAAAAGACCCCCCTCTCCAGGAGTGACTGTCTGTACTATTTGGTTTTAACGCAATAACCTTACCTCCAATGGCACTTAGTGGGAAGAAAACCAAGTCCAACAAAACTTTTTGGCAAGGTCTTTCTCCAGTATCCTAGTTGAATTGCTTAGGCTAATTTAGCTGTGAAAGATACGGAGAAAACTTACTTACTATGACAAGTTTATTGGTAACTTTGATGCGCAGTGGGATGCCAACATTCCAAAATTTCTAAGAGAGTCAAAGCACTGTATGTCGGCTTAATCAACCATTCCTACTAGGAATTCTTTTTACCCTCTTTAGGGTGGTTTGGTTCCGTCGTATGCATCCCAAAATTGCCACCCTCTCTGCTTCGGGTCACGGTGGCCTTGTTAGTTCTTTGGCCATGAAATAAAGCCCAAATAAAGGGTTTCATTCTTTTCTTTAAAAAAAAACTTTCAGTGACACTCCTATGAACACTAGCTCAACAGGTTTAAAAATGGGTTGCATTTGCTGGGTCAACGAGTCCAGACTAGCCCATTGCTTAGGTTAACATGTTTGGTGACATGTTAGATGGTCGTTCATTTCAACATATGCCGGCAGAAACTTGGGCCACTTTATGCATAATCTCCGACACTCAGCTTTTACTTTGAATCTCCCACTTGTCTGACCTTGAGAGGTTAAGAATAATTCTATCATCTGGTAATCAGTCAAGCCTGGCTACATGTTGAAGAGCGATGAATGTTATTGTCCTCCTGTAGCATGCATTATCTGCCCAGGATTTGGAGGTATTTGAAGCAGTTGTTCAATTTCTGCACGACCAGCATCTGGATATGTCTGTCTACCAGATTTCATGAAGTCATCGGGAACTGCTGATCTACAGGACTATTTATGTGACGATGGCATACTAGTAGACCACATTTTACAAACCAAGATCGCTTCATGATAACTGTTGTAGTTTGTGAGCCATGCATTGCTCTCTGCTCACTAAATCGTTGGTTGATTGTTGGGGAGAGAGGTTTGGGTTAGTGGAACCACAGTGCTGGAATTTTTTGTGTGTTGTGGGGCCTAATGTTTACCTCCGCCGACATCAATGTAAATTGTTTGAGCAGACGGAAACATGACGTTTTCTAAATCACTTTCTAATGTTTCAAATCATTTGATGATGTATTACTTCATATCGAGGGGAGCAACGTGGTGGGCAAGAAGGCATTGAGACCAGTTGTGTCTGTATTAGGAAACTTGGTTTACACTTCAAATCTTGATGTTTTAACACTTGATTAGAGGTTCACCATGTAGACCTGTAGGTATTTAGTTTCACTTACGATAAGGAGATATATAAAATTCTTAGAAATTTTAAGTTGGTCTTAAGAATGTTAACAATAAAAAACTGGTTCCAAATATCACTTCTTAAACAAATATGTTTAGCAGCTCCAATTTCCAAACTGAGTTCTCAAGATGCTGACCTTGTGAGGGTAATATAGATAGTGAGAGGGTTGTGCCTTGTTGACCATATCCACATTTTTCGTAAAGCTTCAAAGTCCGCGTCAATGTGGGGTATAAATTTAAAAGATATTCTAGTTGTGCACAAAAAAAGCACACTCAAAGCTACTCCTGATGCCCACAAGTTTGTAAAAAGACAACTTTTACCCACCTTTGATTCAAATGTAATTGTTGTGATGCAATCTTTCCTCCTTGGCATCATTGACAAAAATTGAGGCGGGCCCATCAAAATTGGCATCCGTAGTTGCCTAGTAGCTTGCAAGATACGTAGCCGTAAAATATCCTTTTAGCGTATGAACTATGGAAATACTATGGGCCACACTATTCAATTTGTTTCCACACTAAAAAAATTGGGAAAAATATTGTGGGTGCACACTATTTACCATCCCACAATACTCAATATCGAAGGTCCACGTTGTAGGCTACAATATTTTTAATGGAGTGAAAACAATGTGTATTTGAAAGACTTTCAACCTAGGAGAATGAAGTGGGTATATCACAAGGACATGATAAGTGAAACCATGGTTGCACTCTATTTTCTGGCAAGATGATATATATTGTGAACCACGCTATACATTTGTCCAAAATATTTGTCATAATTAGTGTAATATGATGATTTGAGAGAGCATATACCGATTGCCCATCCACAACAAAGAAGAATCACCAAAACTTGTCACAATGTTTCATCCATAATTTGCAGATTATGTCCATGAGTTCATCGGTTATGTCCGATAAACAACTTAGTAGTTTCTGACTCCCCGCTCCCACAGCTCATCGTCCACTCTCCTCTTAATAAATACATCGTCTAATTTTGATTGAGAAAAGCTTGAAATTTTCACCAAGGAAGGCAGAATGAAGTCAGAACGCGAGGTCCTGGAGGCTTTTATTTCCATGCGCTGTGTGGGGCTTCATGAGATTGTAATATGTTTACAGGAGTCCTGATAATGATGGACAAGTTGAAGCGCAGCTTGTTATATTCTACGCTTAATTTATTCTATTCTCCATGTGCACAGATTGATGAACGTTACATTGTCACCAACTCATTTCCTAGCCGTACAACCATTTGAACTATCATGTACAGACCTACAAAATGTTGACAGTAAATTCTCAGGAAGGTGGACCGATTAATATGTCCGACTAATCTGTCCAATTGATAGCCAACCAGTCTCAAAATTTAGATCAATGTATCCAACCTGAGATCCAGAATGCAACCCTGCAATTTCGGCATGTAATTTACAAATTCAGGCAAACTATTAGCGCGGCCTTGACGCACACACCTCCACGTCGGTGGGTCATGTGAAAGATCGCAAAGAACAACCGATCCTCTCACCTCACATGGCTGAAAAATGTACACTAAACTCCCGCGCCCCGCGCCTTGAATTTCGTATCGCAAATACGACGGTGGCTCGAAGTAAGCCGATGTGCAGACCTTGGGCAGACCCATTTGGGAAAACAAATCCGTTGGCATCACGGTGACGGGTTTCCACACCTTCATTGCGATTTGGAGCTCCCATATGCCTACCCCGGCGATGGAGGTGTAGTCGTCTATAAATCCGATGAGGAGGAGGCGGCCATTGGATTCGACGAGAAACGGAGGGAAGACGTCGGCAAGGTAAGGGCGCCCTCGCCACAGGCGCTTGAGTGACGGGTACTCGGTGAAAACGAGCTCATCAGGTAATGGGGCTCTCACCGCACGCCACCGGGCGCCCTTGGTTTCGTACGCCATCAATGTGTGGTATTCTACACAAATGGTATCAAGTTCCACAACTCTCAATAACTAGGAAGGATTTAGTACGCAAATCTACACACTGAGTTTGTCCAAACGTAGGATGAACATGAGTTTAGTATCATTTTGCTTTGTTGTCACATGCACACATGATTGCAATTCGGGGAAGAAAACCAGCAGCATCATATGATGGGAACTGTAATTCAGCAAGTACTTTGAAAAGAAATGCGAGCAAAAACTTATTTAATAATCTGTGTATTTTCACATATTATATTACTGGATACTTGCAACGAAGACATCTTTCTAAGACTAGTTTATGCTATTTATATCATAGGACACATTGATAGAATTACATGTACATAGTCTCAATATAATCCAAAATTTATAGCAATCTAGAATTATTTAGTACTTAGTATTACAAAACTCTCAAAGTGTTGGAGTTTGGACACTGTTTGCACCACCAATTGGAATGATCAAACTGATTTTGCATACGTCATTATCGGTTCATGCAATCAGCATTGGCTCATGCTAATGAACACCAAATTAATTATGCATATGTAACTAGTACATAAGTATTTTCAATAGCATACCCTTCTTAACAATAGTCCATAATTATATGTAGATAGAACTTGTTTTAAAGGTCTCAACTCTTGTCATTTCATTGAACATATGACTACATGTAGGTTAATGAAAACAAGTGAAATCTACACTTCCTCTCTCCCTCCCATTGTTCCTCTCCTCTCCTTGCAATTCTCTTCTTGTCTCTTCCCCAAGGTATAGGAACTTGGACATTCATTATGCATTTCAGGATAGAGTTGGTCAAACCTTGCCTAAAGAATCAAGTGTATTCACAATTCAGTCTAAGTTAGAACTCGATAAGAAACTTAGTAGTCTGGATAATTTCACCAGTAATCTTGGCCTACAGTGCGAAAGGCCCCAGTAAACCGATACGGAAAAACTCCATAATATATGACAGCCCAGCATGTTGGAAAGGTAATACAATTTAATGCCTAAAATTAACCAAGTCCGTCTGGATACCTTCCTGGTATTGAGGATCAATAATGATAAAGACAGACAATTAGTAGTTTGCACCAAGATTCTAGTTCAAATTAACAATCGTTCATGCCTAAGACTTAACCTATCTGTTTGAAGTAATCCTTAAGGTTTACTTCCCTAGTAGTGCTACATCGTTTATGGTCTTCAGTGTCAGGTACACTATTTGTGAAGGTCTTAAACTAGATGCTTAGAGGTTTCAAAGTGTTAAGCCTGCTAATTGCCAACATGATTTCATTCGTCAACATAATTTTTTTGGGTGAAAAGTATCCACATTTTGACATTTAGAGTAACAAATTGGGATACTTTAGATGATAGTCTTGTATTTTAGTATGCAATGGAAAAATATTTTTGAGCATACCAATGGCAAGTGTCATGTGTATACATTTTAATATGCACGAGAAAGATATTCTTGAGCATGTTAATGTCAAGTGTCATTTGTGTACACTTTAGTCAACTCGTAGACCATTATAAAAACATAGGCATGCACCTTACAACGCTATTGAACATACTCATGTCAAGATTTTAGTAGGCGCACTTCAATGCCAAATGTCATAAAGTGACACTTATGATGAAGTCGTAAATCATCAATGTAACCTAACATATGTCTCAAAATAGTGACACTATTACGCATGTGACAAGTCTAAATACCATAAATGGTGTACTTCCAAGTTGTCCGCACAGGAGATGAATTAATTATGTCTCACCAAACAACAAGCTGGGGAACTAAGTTCTTTTTCCAAAGTGTCCGTCCCACCCGTGAGGTTGATTAAGCCCCTCCAGAGAGTTGAATCTGCCAACTGTAGTTGCCCTCAATTGGTGTAAATGAAGGACGCTTCATCTTTGGCATAACTTAGACTGAGCTTGACACGCCTAAACCTTACGTACACAAGTTAAGTGAGTTGCCAAGTGCGACTATAATATTAACCTGAACCTACTTTAAAACATAATAATTTTGGTCAGACCCAATGATTTCGCTCACATGACAGTCTACTCTTTATTGGGTACAAGGAGGCACAACATTGGGTCCATTGATTGATTAAATCTTTCCATGAGTTGACCACCATGTCAGGTATTCGACACCATAAGTTATAACACCACTACCGCAACCGAAATTGTGAGTCTCGTTTGAAGCAACTTTTGACATTGTCAACTCATCACCATGATCAAGATATGCTTGACCCAAATAGCAACTCGAAAGCTCACAAGCAGTAACAACGACGATGCATGATTCAAAGAAGGTTTTTTTTTTTTTTTTTTTTTTGTTTTTTTTTGTTTTTTATCACGCATCGGAGTTGATGATGTTTCATGGGAAAATCCACAAAGAGGTTCAAACTTGAGGAGTCACGTTTGATGGAATGATTTTACCTCGGTTTGGATCGAAGGCCATTATCTGATTGAAGCGCATGTGATACACGACCCCCTCGCAAAACGCGGTCGACGTTCGCGTCGCCTCACACACGTGGTTCTGTTGATTGATCACCTTCTCACAACTAATCCGCCAGCACTCGCTCCGGGAATCATAAACCTCGGTACTTGCTACTTGCTGCTCATACTCCATCCCACCAGCCACCACCAGCTTATAGTGGCCACCTTGACCATGGTTAGAATTATTTTTCACCTTGCTTGAATACATAAACATGACGACCACAGGGTTTTGTCTGCGGCGGATCAAGGGGGGTAGCTTCTTCCATGAGCCAGTGATGGGATTAAAAACTCCGAAGCGCGAGAAATGGCTCTTCAAGGCACTGATCTTGTACAACATCAAGCCTGAAGCTGATCCACAGAGAGACAACCCCCCAATTTTCTGGACAGTTGCAAAGTGGGGGATGGTGGTGAAGATGTTCCATGCGTTTCGCAGCGGGTCGAACGCGTGTAACCTGTGGGCACTGCCGGGCCCTCCATTCTCAAACAGGAACAGCCAGGAATTGTTGTTGGTGGTGGAGGAAGGCGAAGAAGGATTCAGAGCTCCTGTTGTTGTTGTTGTTGATGGTGGTGGTGGTGATGGATCTTGATAATGATGTCCCAGAATCTGGCCTGAGAAAACCTCCCTGTCCCATTTTCGGCACACGAGGGTGGTGTGGATGAGGTCTGTGAGAGGTAAGTTGGACAGGATTCTGGTGACCAGCTCAGGGTGCAAGTTGCCCCAAATTTGGGGGTCCAAAATAGGAGAAAGAGTGGTACAAGGTTTCTCTGAGGAGGAGCCAGAGGGGATTGCGAAATTGGAAGCTCTCCATGGGTTGAGCTTGTTGGTGGGGTTCAAGCCTGAAATGATTTGCCTGTTTTGCACTAGAGTCCCCATTTTACCAAGTAATTAAACTCAATCTCAGGAAAAAGTAGAGCAGGATTACCACCAGTGCAAGGTGGTGATCGGATCAGAGAGGCATTAGGAGATCATTGAGAGGACTTGGTGGGATTCAAGCCTGAAATCATTTGCCTGTTTGCACTGAAGCCCCCTCACAGATCAAATTGCAGAGCAGTCCCAACCAAATAAACTGAACACCAGGCAAAGCTAGAGCAGGATGATCTGTAAACAACTTATAGACTCCCAGGGTCAGTCACTGCAGTGAGTTTGAGGAGGAGTCTCAAGTCTAAAGAAGATCATTTGAGAACTTGGTCAAGTATATCAGTTGGTGGGATTCAGCCCTGAAATTCATTTGAATGTATTGCAGAATAATAGTAGTCCCCATGTCAAGGCACATCAACCTACAAAGCAATCCCAACCCAAGAAACTGAATCCCAGGCAAACTGGTGGGATTCAAGCAGGCTGAAATAAATCTGCCTGTTTTGCACTGGAGTGCCCTTGCAAATCAACTAGCAAAGATTCAGTCCCGACCCATTAAACTGCAATAATCCCAGGAAAAACTATACGAGGAGGATCACCAGTGCAAGATGAAGATGGTGATGATAATGATCTAAGCACAACTTGAGGCCCCAGTGAGTTTGAGGAGTCTAAAGCCAACTTAGAGAGGAAAGAGGAGATTCAGAAGTTGATCATCATCAATTCAAGCTGGAGATTCTTTGCCTGTTTTGCAGTGAACTCCCCATGTAGGTAGATCAAATCAATTCGAATCAAATAGCTAGTAGTCCCAACCCAAATAAACTTGAGTTTCAGGAAAAGGAAAAGAAAAAGTAGAGCAAGATGATCATCAGTACTGCAAGGTGAACCTGATGATCTGAGAACAACTTGACTCCATTAAGAACTGCTGATGCAGTACTGATGGGTTTGAGAGGAAGGAAATAAATTTACAGGGACTTGGTCATCGTTCATGCATGCATGCATGCTTCCATCAAATCTTCTCTAAGTCCCATAATATATATCAAATCAGTCTTGGAAGAATGAAACTTTGAATGTGAGAGAGAGGAACAGCTTCCTCTCCTGCTCTGTGGAGAAGAAGGATCTGAAGAAGACGAAGTTGAACGTGGGAAGCTCCACCTCAATTGACAAGTCCACCAAAAAATCCACTTTCCGAAACATGAGTCAACTAATTCTCCTATCTCCTCCCTCCTCCCTCCTCCAACTTCCAACTCCAAACTTCAAACTTGGCGCAGTCCAAAATGGCAGGTCGATCGATTGAAAGTTGAAAATCTGACTAGACTGGCACTTGGTACACAACCTTTACCCAACGTCCACTCGAATCTTGAAGTCCTACCTACATATCCACATGACCCAAAATAAACCAACTTTACATAAAAATCACTCATTTTGACTTATAGTGTCAATCTCCTCTGCTCAATTATCACTCCACAATTCCTGCACAAATCATACACTCGATCCTCCAGCTGCTGCTACCTCTTGCTTGTTCGAGTTTCTAAACTGTCGGTTACATGTAATAATACTACAAACCAGGCAATCATCACTGTAAGTTCATGCCCAAGGCTATTAATATATCTGCTCAGAAAGTCTAAGTAGATCATTGTATAATTGGCTGCCTAGTCCAACTTCGAAGAATGGTATCTCATGTCATCACTGAATCTCTCTCCTGCGCGAACAACTTAGTCCTATGTGGCAAGTGAATGAATCTAACAAAGCCCCACAAATCTGAACTTAGCTTACTAAGCTAATGAGGTAACTATCTATGACAGCCACCAACAAAACAGACAAACCAGATTCAAGAATGATTCTGCAATTGAAAGCTTCCGAAGTATACCTTACCTCATCCGACGCTTTCCAGATGATTGGTGAGCATCCTATGCACAAGCCTGGCCAGGTTGAATGAAAAGGTCAATATCTAGGATTTTGGTAGATGTACCACTGCTGAAAATGAGGTATCTACCACCGTCCTAGACATTGGAACAGAGGTCTGATGGAATTCAGGGTGCCAGATTCTTCCCCAAATCGTAAAGTATTTCAATTCTCTCTAGTAGTCTTCTTTTGGCAGCTTCCTTGAAAAATAAGGTGAGAATTCTTTCTAAAAAATTTAGATTTTTGCATCAAGGTGGAAAAGGGGTCACTAGGTGGGTGGCCCAAGAGCGAAACTTTTTGAGTAAGTCCGGGTCAAGGGGAACGAAGGGCTGTGGAGACACGCCAGATGACACGTCACCGCCAACTCAGCATGGCAGTGCCTTGTCAATTGGGAAAGTGTCAACCTTTAGATGAGGATCCCCAAGTGTGTGCTGAATATGAGGAAATTTGGGGATGATTACTTTCCTTGGTCTATGAGGGGATAAGGGAGGAAACTATGTAATAAGTTATGTGTTTTCACTGTGGAAGGGGCTTAAGTGTACTCCTTTTAGTTCAATTATTCACAATTGAGGCGGGAAACAAGGCTTAATAGTAGGCCTCTGGAATATTTTAGATCATTATTTCTTGGGTGCTGGAGTGGTGCTCAATTTCCTCTGAATTGGGTACCTCTTTGTGCTAGATTCTAAAAGTTTGTAAGGCGTTTTTTTTTTTTCTTCTTTTCTGTGGAAGTTAGGAAATAGTGAAACATTGACTTGTTGATTCCGAGTCCAACGGTGAAAGGACACAGGCTTGTTTTTTCCTTTAATGAATATGACTTGCTTTTTGCTTTGCAAACATGTGAATAAAGGCAGAGAGACCATTCCGAATGATGAGTATTTAAGGTACAGGCCCTATGGTGAGCATTTCCAGCTTCCCATACATTTTGGATTGTTTGAATGCATTGAGAATTGACTCGTCCAGTTAGCATTTAATATAATTTCATGCAAATTGTCATTTCGAGTTCAACATGAAGATTTGGTGCATTGAGCGACAGGACATATTCAAATCCTAAAAAAACCTTGAATGTTTTTGGGGCCAAACACAACAGTTGTAGGTGGATAAGATCCAATGGCGGACCAAGAGGTTGGAAGCAAATTTGGATGCTTTTGAAAAGCATATGAGAACTATGCTTTGGAGATGACATTGACCCAGCATCATCATATTATTTATGAGGAAGTTTAAGACATTCTAAGAAAACAAAACTAAAATCCATTTTCCAACTTATGAATTGTACGAGAATAGCATCCTAAACCTTCTCCACATCCCAATGATGAATGTGAGGACAATGTTTAAAGTAAGGTAGTTGAACCTATCTTGGATACTTTGGCAAGTTTGGGTATTGGAGTGTGATCCAACTAAAATGTTGATTATCTCATTGGATTGGCCTTTGGCCCTTTCAAAGTTGATTTAAAAGCCACGTGAAACACATGATATTTGGATCATATCTCGATTTCTTTAAAAAAAATCAAGTTGTTGGAATATTTCAAAAACCTTTGTGCTTAGGAAAGGTCATCCGTATGTGCTACTATCCATCTAGGTCATGCGCCACCTTTTTGCATGGGATAAAGTGCTTCTTGAAAGACCCAATATGGTTCCAATTCCTCATTGACCCACCTTGTTTTTTTAATGATTTTTAGGTTGTTCAAATACTCCTCCATCATATAATGAATTTCATTCATTATGTATTTTGAAGCCGCCTACATCCCTCAAAACACTCCCATAACGGTCAAAACTAGGTTCAATATTGGAATTTGAAGTGGGTTGTCCACCTTACTATGCCAAGCCATATTTGCACTGCAAAGGTTGAAAATATTGTTCTCTTACATTGCCATGTTCTTTGCCGCTGCTCAATTAAGTATGATCAACTGACTCCTAACATTCCTTTACAACATGCCACATTCACTCAAGAACCACATATATGGGAATGGTCTCAAACAACAAAAAAATTATTACAAAACATTATAGTAAAATATAAGTGCAATGGGGAGGCCAATCCTAGCATAATGGCGAGAAATGATACATGAACATGACCTCCAACAACTTACGAGGAGTTTCAACTTACAAGGAGTAACTTTCAACTTAAAAGGAGTTACTATTTCTTCAAGGGGATGCATTTTGTCCCTTTTAAAAATGTATATGTATTTTTAGGTTGAGTTGCCCAGCCTAAGTTGAAGACCCTATCTCCATTATCAATTTTAGCTAAATAATTTACATAAGTAGTTCATGATATTCACTCTTAAAATTGTATGCCTGCTCTATGCCGATCATTCCTCCAATCCATGAGAAAAATAACTACATGAATATAATCCAGTGGAATTCAACCCCTTGTCATGAAAATAGCAAGTTTGGATATCAAAACTAGTAAATTAAACAAGACACAAAATAACGTGTTATTTGAATATCAAGGAAATATTGTTGAGAAACTAAATTCTGAGTGAAGTTCCCAAGCACTAAGTGTCCCAATTCTTCTCAAGGATAATTATGTTTATTTGGACAAACCACTTGTCTAAAACTAATAGGAGATGTTCACAAGTAAGGACAAATTCAACCGACTTTTCCACAAATGGAGGGGAAAATATAACCTAAAACAAAAATCTTTGGCATAAATCTTTGGCCCAAAAAAAAAGTGCATTAGGACAATCTTTGGCCTTGAATTGGGATATGCGGTAACCACTTAGAACCCAACATGACATTCAAACATTCAACAACCTCCAGACACAAACCATGCCACATTAAACAAACTATTTGAAATCAAACATATATACGACCAACAAGCTGCAAGTTCCCTCTAGTTTGTAGGAATCTCAAAAGGCCATCTTTTTAGTATGAGTAGAATTTTCACCATGCAAGCATTTTGCATAAACAACTAACACAAGTAACTTCAACTATTGCATGAAGTTATGGCACTCATAATGAGCCAATGTTAAGATTATGGTCACAATTCGTAGATGGAAGCCCCAAGCTCCATGCTCACCAAACCCACAATGTAGATGCTATCCAAGAGTCTAAACAAGATTTTTCTTGAAAATATATATGCTAGAAAATTCACACTTCATACAATATTATATCTAAAATAGGGTAGGTGAAATTACAAGTAAATTTTATTTTTCATCAATAAGTAGGGTTTCTTAATACTTGAAGGAACAAAAAATTTATGAGGATTCAACATTGTGGAGGGTCTCCAAGCAAATAGTAACTACAAATAAAACTTAATGATGATTTGGTCTTATGTGCAAACTTGGGGTGGTCACTGAGAGTTTCAAGATAGTACTACAACTAGATATCATTCAATTTTATTTTCATGTACCATAAATGTATTATTGTGGTTTTTTTATGGATTGACATCAATTTATGTCAAAATTCCAAGATTTTGATAGATGATATAAATTACAACCAAAATAGAGTCTATAGAATAATTTCATAATGTATATTTTTATTTACCTATACAAGGTGTTGAAAAATACCTCAAAGTATCATTTTATCTACCTATTGGGCGCCAATTATTCAAAAAGAAGATGATAAATAAGCCATCTCTAATTAACCCTTGAACCCATGTGGTTTACAAAAGTATATAGCTTGTGATCAACCTGGGCCAACAACCTAGCCAACAAATCATGTAACCAAGTTTCATCTTCATCCAATTGCACTATCCATCTTATGGAGGCCCATGATGTATTACATTCTCATGCACAATCCTAGAATCCAATGCTACATTTTTTTGTTTATTTCTTCTTAGAAGAAATCCAATTATTGATCATACATTGCTTCCTACC
This sequence comes from Polytrichum commune, assembly GCA_950295325.1. NCBI lineage: Eukaryota > Viridiplantae > Streptophyta > Polytrichopsida > Polytrichales > Polytrichaceae > Polytrichum > Polytrichum commune. The sequence goes on from OX485807.1 coordinate 7,495,498, forward strand.
TTACTCATAACCCTCCTTGGACATTGAAGCAAAGCTTTGTCAGTTCGACGAGTTTCACCAACTTGAGCTTTTCAAGGGACCTTGAACTTTGTTTTTGCATTAGGTTTACCAACACCTCCTCCCCCCAATCACATTCCCTAGGTTTGGGTTTTCAATTGAAAAGATTTCTAGTAAACTAGATTTTTTGATTGAATACGACAAATTTATAGTCTAGGGTTTTATGCAAGGCATGAACCTACCCTTCCATGAGCTATCAGAGAATTCAAGCCAAACTCCAACACAAGAAGGTGGAGATCTTAAAAACAAATGCACAGAAATAGTATTATTTACATACACGTTTCATTTTCAATGTGTGTTTTAACAACTATAGATTTGGATGTATTGATTTTTTTTAAATAAAAATTTGTGTGATCCACTCTGAATTGAAATCAAAATCAAATCCCTAGCTATGATAAATAATGTGCATGGATATCCAACACATCACTTTGGTTTCCAGTCAAAGTGACATGCATCGTGAAGAAGGACATTTGTTTAACAATATCAACTTTTAAGCACCTACCATCTTCTATTCTTTTTGTGCTCATAGGCTCTAGCATTGGAATTTGGTGGGTTGTCAAGATGTTAACTTCATCCATGATTTAACTTGAGGGTAATGAGGCTTTGGCACAACTTTGGTGATAAACATGTTTGGTGACAGGTGGTGGGACTATGTGGTCCATCTCATCTCCAAGCTACTCTCAAATTAATGTGGTTCACTATAAATAATTATCATGAACACTATATAGATAAGGTGAAACAAAAAACGTAATTACCAATTTTGGGACTACTTTCTGAACTGAAGTGTCACCACTTTCTCTTTCCATTGACATTATTGGACATATTATTGAATCTTGCATATACGCAACATCTTAATGTCAAAAATAAATATTTGTATATCCAATTCTATAATATACAAAAATATTTTTTGATGATATTTCTCCAGGGTTGGACTCTTCATTGGTAACCTAAATGATGTGTGTGGGTCGCTATGAAGTTAAACCCCTTATATATGAGAAGTTTATAAAGAAAAACAAATATGTACGTACTAAAGGCAGACTAGAAAACGAACTCATGTATTTATACTAAGCTTTTCAATTTCATGTGCTAAAAGCCTTCACGACACATACAAATTATGTATATTAATAATTTTTGGTATGCCTTTATTACATGTAAAATCCATGTCCACTTTCTAACGAGAATGTCATTGAACATTTTTTTCATTCATAGCACGTAACTCAATGATTGCATCAAACAAACGAAGACAAGAGCACAATAACTTAGCCGTTATCCAGCGAGCAAAACTCACAGGAGCCCATGAGCACTCCAAGAGCCTCTAGCTTGTTGTAAACCTGGGGGTGGACTATTACCATATGACAATAATGGATGAAAATGTGAATTAAATGAAACTAACACATCTATTGTCAAAAAATTCTATAAACCTCTTTTTGTACATCTATGGTAGACGGTCCTAATATTGCGCAGTGTTGACATCGACAAGACATATCAGGCAAAAAAAACTAGAATTTTTTATTTTTTTGGGGGAATATCTAGTGGGATGAAGCGTGATTTGGATGGAAGAAAAATTATTTCAGAACGGATGAAATCCAAACAAACAATCTTGCCCGATTACCAAGGGGGTGGATATTTTAGAATTTAAAAATGCCGCCCTAGTACTGCGCAGATAATTGTGCGCGCAATGAACTGCGCAATATTAGGGCACACTTAAATCTCTTTCTGGGCATACAACTTTTTTCATATGAGCTGATTTATTGCAATCTCCTACCCTGAAAATGGGTGGACTTATAGATTTGGTGATCCCTCTTTGGACGGATCAGGCAGGCCAAACTATCAGTTCATACAAGTTAAGACATGTGGATGTAGAGCATTTGATTTCATAACCAAAGAAAATATCAATACCTCCTGTTGACAGGGAAAAACGGCTGATAGTCGAGAAATGATGTCACACTCTTTCATGGCATCCGTATTCTCTTTGAATATGCTTAATTTCTTCAAGAAGGATATTATTCTGTTAATCCCAACAAATTGATCGCATGACCTCTCTTTGAACTTCAAGATTTACTAGTCATAAGCAGCTCTAATTGTTTCACAAACTTCTTAACAGAAAAATGGGAATTGGTCAAGTACTGTGAAATCAGATCAAAAAGAGATTTTGACAATATTGAACTATGAGATCAGTTTCAAATCCTGTGTGGACAATCTGTGTACCACTGCAAGCCTTCTTCCAACAAAGTTGGTCATTCTAGGAAGGTCACTAAATTTGAGATCATTTTTATGTTTTGCAAAGGCCAACAATGGTACCACATAGAGAAGTAGAATCTTCATGAGGTTTAAAAATCAAAGAAGTTTAGGATTCCAGTCAGCAAATCAGATATGGGACTCACATGGTGAGCAAGGCAACATTTTTCCAGCTCAATAGCTTGCACAATGTGTCCTGTTCCAAATGCAGACCAGGAATCCTTCTTGTCAGAACAAACGAAATATCTCCAAAAAGTGTCAGTATTATGAAACTGAGCAGCAGAATTATGCATTGATTAAACTCAAAACCCTAAACCCTTGCACTTCCAAGATAAGACCTGATGAATGCACCCACAAGAAATGTTATCAATAGTCCTGTGACATCTTCAATCGGCGGGGAACAGGATCCTGTTTTAATGGACCAGGTAACTTCAAAACGTTCAGACATGAGAATTCTTAATTTCCTTGCTTTGGTCTTTCTCATGACAATGCAGTGTGGAATTATACTATATTAAAAAAAACTTGCATGATCTTCAACGTCCAAGACCCCATGCCCTTGCAATCAAAGAAGAACTCTTGCGTATGGCACAACTAGCAACAGAATTCTGCTGCTCATGCATGTCATGCTTGCTTTGCAGAAGAATCCACGAAGTGCAAAGGCATGAAGAGGACAAGCATATAACCATTCCAAACACAACCTCCTACATACAACATCTCATGGAATCGGAGTTTGGGAAATTGCCATACTTCACGTAGCTGCAACTCAACGCATTGGATCTCTAGAGTCAGCAGGTTCAGAGTAGTCTTCCCAATCTTCTGTTCTAAGAGGAACTGCAGTCATACCAAATTAATCATCAAATGCCCGGGCCTCAGGACTTGGCATCGTGAACAAAGGAGACTGTAATAAGGTATGAATGACAGTAGACATACCGCATGGAAATTCCGGAACAATGACAACATGTAGAACGTTGAAACGATGTTTAACCGCAAATTGAAGCACTTCCTGCCTTCCTCGCGCAATACTCTCACCAATGCACCCTACGCCTTGCCCAATGCCCAATGGCTTCTTTCGATGAGCCAGTCCAAAATTTAGCCATCACTTTCGGTGCTACATCCTTTGTGTCCTCGTAGACATGTCGGTTTCAGGATCAAAATCTTGATGCACATCACGATAGATGACCTTGCCTCGCATGCAACACCGTTCTTGCAATTCTGGGCTTTCGACTGAAACCCTAATTTTCAGAAATGGCGAGTCACATATAATGGCAACGCCATCAATCGAGATGTTCACAGGATTGGTGATTCTTACATTGTTTCTGGGCCAGCCTCCCTGTGTGTGACCTCCTCCGCCTCCCTGCAATACGAAGCCCATACTTCTTGCTCAAAGAAGAAAGAAATACACAAGAAATAGATACACCGCCGGAAGCTTCGAATTGAGCTCCTGCTCAGCTCTGCTCTGCGCCGCTCCAACCCCGCTCCCAATTTCTATCCCCAACTTTGCAGCATTGTGCACCACACAAACAAACCCCACGACATGGAGCTCCTCAAGTCGCCACAGAATGCTCAGAATGCCACAGCAATTGCTAATGAGCAATTGCTGCGCAACATAAGGGCAGCATGAACATTGCTGCGCAATATTAGGACCGGTTACCATACCTTTACGTCAAAAAAAAAATTAAAAAAAAATCTTCTAAAGTGTACACATTACAAAAAATTAACACCTCTCCTGTATGCATATTGGGTATGCTAATGCCTCAAATAATGCCACTTCTTACACTCACATTAGTTTGTACGTGATATGAAGAGTCCATCCCTTGTAGATATTTCCCTTGGGTGGTTTATGATCCACCAATCTTGAAGAGTCATGGGCCATCATCACTTCTAACATTATGGTCTTGGGTGGACCCTTTTGGGAGGGAGCACAAGTTTCAAACCACATTTGCCCCACCCTCTCCCCCCCAAAACTAAAATAACAACAAAATACTTGGGTTAAAGTCCCCAATGTTAGGCACAAATTGAAGGTTATTATTCATGTTCCTTCACCCAATGATCAGTACATGCTTGTAGCTAGATAATGTAATATATAATTGTCAAGTTTTCTTGATTTTTCTTACAAGGTCAAGTCAATGTTGGCATCTTCCTCAAAGAAACAAGACTGTAATGTTGAAGGTTTGTAAATCTAAATAAGTTATCATGTGCATTCAAGTTAATTATCATCGTCGTCATCGTCTCTTGAGCACATGGCCCAACTTTGCTGCCCCACAACTTTTTTTGGTCATTGGGGAGGCAAGGGAGCCATGCGTGCAACTATATAACACAACAAAAAATGGATACAACAATAAAGGCAAGCCACCACGCAGTCTGCAAAATGCAGTAAAAATGCAAATTGCATTTTATTCCAACGCAATAAACACTGCCTACGTTTTACCCAATGATACATGAAATATTTTTTTGCTGAAACATGTTTATTGTTTTGTTTGAGTTTTTACTTTTGATTTTATATTGTTTCAGCCCAAGTCCTTCAAGGCTCTCTCTCTCTCTCTCTCTCTCTCTCTCTCTCTCTCAAAAGTCATGTCAACTGAGTTATTTTCAAGATCCAAGTCGTCTTCCTATTCATGAATGTGCTCCTTAATTTATTAGACAACTATTTGGTGATTTCATATAATTTGACCACCACCAACAAAAATTTCATGTCAAGGGCATGTCAATATGCTAGTGGTGTGCAAATTGTATATGCAAGACTTGTCCTTACAGTGAGAATTATACTCAACAAATGTGTTGCATTTTTAAATGATAAGGTTGTTTTGGGCTTTCTAAATACTTGTCAAAATTTTGTTATTTTTTTTATTGTTCTCAGGTCAAGTGACTCTGCTTCTTTCAATGATTATCATCTTTTACCACTAGCGAGTTGTATGGTTGGATATAATGCACAAACAAAAGCAACTTATTGGAGTAAATGCACTTTATAATTGAGAGGTGGAAATATGGTATGACAATTCATTAACACAATAGGGATTGGTTGACAAAGCTACAAGTTGGGGGATATAACATGGAGATATTGTATCACCAACACACTTAGCATTGTCCAAAAATTGTGTTATGATATAATTCAAGCAAGTGGATTTGGGGGCATATCTTCAACCGTCCCAATTATGTGCCTTTCTTTGGTGTAAACAAGAATGACACATGTAGCATGAATTGTTTGTTTGTTAATTTAAAAAAAAATTAATGACCAATTCCTCGAAGGTTGGTGTAGGATTAGTAAGGTTTGTGATGTATAATGTACAACATGGAACATAACATGGCTCAAGCTTTAGATAGATAGATAGATAGATAGAAACTCCGGTCCCTATTTAAAGGGCCCGGCGTGAATGAAGTGTCCGTTCGTATTGTCAAATGACCCAATGCCTACCACTCAAGCTTTACTACATATTCTCAATCATAATCCAACAATTTTGACAAGATTTTGTGCATTGTGGCCAAAAGAGAAGCCCCAATTTCAGTCATTTCTTTAAATCATAATTATTTTTTATATAACCTATAGTTAGGATTTTGGATAGGATACAAAACCATGGAAACATCTCAGAGAAGACTCAAACGGTGATTCTTATATCATTTAGGTGTCATAGATAAGTTTTATTGAGGCAATCAAATGAGTATTTTAAGTTATTTCGGTTTTGAACTGGCAATTGGATGATGATTTATAAGATAAAGTGTTACAAAATTTCACAACAATACATGCAATTGTGGTTGTCTCTCAACTCACATCATTTACTAGGCAATAATCTGGCAGTGAGTTCAATTTAATTATACCAAGTGCGGTGTACATGCATAGGCCCAACCATCGTCAATAGTCTTGCATAAAGTCTCCCAATTTGGTCTTCTCTCATGTTGATTAAACCTTTTAATTTAACTTGAAAAGGCAATGCATTCCTCCTTCCATGATTATCAGTTTTCCTTTATTAATTATTGTCTAGTTGCATCATCCAATAATGGTCTTTTACCTAGCCTTGGCCAATGTAATGGAATTCAATTCATCCAATCCTCTCGCCTTCTTGGCCTCTTCACAACCGATGGTCACGGATGTTGTCCATTCGAGTTCTATGTCCTACCAACAGTCACAAAAAACAACTAGGGTACGTAACAAACACCAAACTATTGTCTCTTTGCCACTAAGGCATTCATCTCCCATTTGGTTTTTGTTGGTTTTGCACTTAGATTATATCATTGCATATCACAACGACATCCTTCTTAAAGGCAATTGCCCATCTCTCAAATTCTAAAAGACCGTAGTCTTTACTAAGTTAGTTTCCTCATATTCTCCACTCAATCCTTCTCTAATGAACACTTATGCCTTGGTATTCAAATCCTTCAAGCTTTTCTCAACATTACAAAACAATAAGATCAGAAAATTGTTTCCAATCAATTCTCCCTAGATCTTAGTAATTAGCAGGGATTCTCATAATGAAAAGGAATCCAACTTAATTTTCCCTCCATAGTTTCTTCCATATGATCTGCACTCTATCAAAACATTAGATGATTGCCTTTGAGATATGAGACTATGGCAGTGTCAAAAGGTAATCACCTCCAATAATTCTATCATTTATAAGTCCTGAAAGTAACTTGTCTCCATAGCATATACGTTGGAATATTATTCTACCAGACTATCAACTAGTAGGTTAAAGCTTGGTGACTAAAATCTCACTTCACTCCGCAGCTGCATACAATTTCAAATGTACCGCATACCATCGACTTCATATTACTCCCAACACAAAGTGCATAATAATCACAATGACTGACTCACAACATAAGTAAGACAATTGGCTAACAAACACAACCTCTCTTGTTGTCTTTACTTTATTCATTAAAAAAACAACTGATCCAACCTCTATGTGTAGAAATCACACTCACTTATACTGCAAATCAAAGACCATTGACTTATACATAAAAGTTGTGACACAATTTCAACAAGATTCACTCCAAAACATAAAAGTTCTTAGTTGTACAAGTCCTACCTCTTTAATATGACACGTTTGGGAAACGAGAAAAAGGTCGTATTATCGAGGTGTCACATATTCAATAATATGACAAATTGGACCTGGTTGTCACAATAACGAGGTACTTCATAAAAACACACTTGAGATATTTTGCCATATATAAAAATGAGTATTCTTTCAAATGTATTACAAATATGCAAATTCTCCTCACTAAACCTATGTGGACTTGAAGAAGGGTGTAATCGGATAAGAACTGACCTCACAAATTGCAAAACCAAATCGATCAATTTCTGGAACTAGGCGACCTTCATATGCTCATAACTTTGTCTATACAACTCGGAATCAAGCAAGACTACCACCAAAAGAAGCGAAACTTCAATAGCTTTCCAACAATATGAAAAACACATCAATCAGATAAAAATTGATCTAAAAACCTTGAATCCAGATTTGTGGATGTTAGTTTAGGGTTTAGGGTAAGAGCTGTTGCGAAAAAGACACCAACTGATGAGTGTTGTGAGTGTCAGTAGGGTTTTAGAAAGAGAACCTAGTTCCCATGGTTCTCATGTTTATTTTCTCATGGTTCTCATCATTTTACATTTAAACTTCCTTAATCCAAACTTCATATGTATAAGATTTATGAATTTAACATAAATTATGTATTTATGTATATATAAGTGTGTGGGACCCACCATATAAATGCATTTATTACCTCTATAATATGACATTTGGGGGGTCTAGGAGTGTCGTATTAACATTGTCATAGTCGTAGTATAGAGGTAGATTTGAACTATGAAGTTTGGTTTACGAAATTTGTGTCATAATATCGAGGTTGTCGTATTATCGAGTGTCGTATTAAAGAGGTAGGATTGTACTGAAAAACAATCAGACAATGGACTAGAGAATCACTCTCCGTCCAACAAAACCACTAGCCTTCACAAACTAGGGTGCATTTCATTTACAAATGATCAAAGTTTGATCCTAATATTATCACAATTATTTGCTCTTACAAGTCAATTTGTCATTTTATTAGAGGTCTGAAGTAGATAAAATTATGGTCTAAGACCTGTTCTTGAGAAATCCACCATCTATATATAGCAACTACAAGGCATGTACTGATTTTGCATGGTGTTGACTACTCCTATCAGACATAGCCTTTGACAATCTCTTTTACTTCATATCTCTTAGTCTATGGCCCTCGGGGGGGGGGGGGGGGGGGAGGCTGACCAACCAAAAAATAAAAACCACGTGAGAACAACTATAGGGTGTTTTTTATTCATTGGCAAGAAAATTATAGAAACTTTGGATCTACCATAGCCTACTTATATTATGAAATATGTGATTATATATAATTTAGCATAAGGGGAAAACCCCCACTTTAGGTTTGAGGTAGAAAGAAATTAGTATGACAAAAATAATAGAGGGAGTTTAAAAAAAAAAGTATGTTCACATATAATCATTGCAAAATGAAAATTAAATGACTGGGTTATGATGTGTACACTCTTCTTTCATCAATATATAGCAACATGAATATACGTCATGCCATATTGGAGTATTAAGTTTGCCTTCGTACATATTAATGAGTAACTCAGGGAGGTCATTTCCCCTTATATTTTGTAATCACGTGCGTTAATTGGGTATTTGTTTGGGGGCTATTTACCTAGTATTTATGATTTTAAAAGACCTTTTTAGTAGAAAAAAACTACTTGGTCTTAATTTCCAGCACCTTACATGTAATTCTAAGTCCAAATGTAGCCTAATTCTTGGCACACTATAGTACTTATAAAACTTAAGCATTTGCTCCGATGGACATTAAAGGTTTTAGGATAAGTGTTTGGCGTGGACATATGCAATGTATATGAGCATATTTGAACCGAACTAGAAATCAACATAAAACAAACAAGCATAGCAATTGAGTAACCATTCAAATCACAAAAATAAAATAAATTAGATGATGCAGATTCCATGGTATTCCTCAACTCTATCCGATGAAGGTCCGAAGGTGCGAGACGAAGATGCGCACAATCGATCCCAACTCCGCATCACCAAGTTACAAACCCTAAACACAAGTGTGAGTAGCAAGTGTAGACATGTAGACACAAGCCTTGTAGCGTACTTTGAAACTTGCATAGCAAGAAAGTGAAAAATGGCTCGGGGGGGGGCAGTGTGTTAAAAAGTTAAGGATATAGGTGCGAACAACCACTATTTTATAGGGGGGTATTACTTTCAATTTTTTTTTTTTTTCACATGCTATCATTATGTAAATTTCTACTTTGGGTTAATAGAAAAATGGCTTGCATTACTTATAATTCCAAATTACCTATTATTCCATACCCTATAGTACTTTAAAGATGTCTAGTGCCATTTTTGATACCCTATATTACTCTTAAGTCCATTTATAATTTTTAGCCCCCATGTTTTTAAAATACCCTATCATTTGTTCGCACGTATATTGCTACTCCAACCAATGACTACCCCCCCCCCCCCCCGAGAAAAATGGGAGCAAGCAGCGCGACCACTCCTCGGCTCGAAACCGAAACCTAAACCGATTTGAAAATGGACCAATAATTTAAGTCCACATGCAAAATTTTCCCTCCTACACCCGTGATATGCTTTTAGTGATAATTTCATCACTATATTGTATTGAAAATGTATTATTTTTCATATGTCTACTAAAAGAACTAGGGATTATACTCATCCTAATATTAAAAAAAAACTTCCATGATTTTTTTCATACTAATTTATATCTAATACTAAAAAAATGAGGGTTTTTCCAATACCCTAATTTACATATAATGACATTTCAAGCATTAATTGAAGGCTATGGTAGATCCAAGTCTTATGTAATTTTTTTCTCCAATAAATAAAATGAACCTTATACTTTAACTCACGTGGTTTACTAATTTTCACAGGATGACCTCCCTGAGACGAGTAAATCAATTTACCATCATTTGAAATAATCTAGGTTTTCTTTTATAAGTACCTATATGGTGCTGAATATTTGGTGAAGTTTATTTTTTTCTACTTAAAGGGTTCCCTAAAATCCAAATGAGGAGGTACATAGCCCCCATAAAAATATCCTTTGTACGCACGTGGTTACATAACACAAGAGGGAATGACCCCCCAAGTTATGGCCTATATTATTTATCATATGCTAATTAAACGCCTTGCTTTAATTGGCCTTTCTTACACTATCTTTCTAATTGATGCAAAAATGAAAGAAAATTTAACTCCACATAGCCCACTATTATTTCCTCTTGTATTGGTGGGTGACACTACTATGCAGCCACCTTCTTCCTTAAGGCTTGAAACTATTGAGTTTATGTTGGTGTTGTTATGATTTGATGGGTTTTTGTTGGCATATTGTGCTTTATCACAACATTGATCTATGGACCCCATTTTTATTAGTTTGTGAAGATTCTATAACAATAAAAGTATTCATTTCTTGCTTATTGTTGCTCCAGAATTAACAAAAGGTTGCTATCATTGAGCTAGCGTGGTTGTTCTCTTTTGGGTGTTGTGGTTTATGGGCAGGGTCACTTCCAATAAGAAATCTAAGGATTAAATTGGGTCAATTGCCTTGTAACAAATTGTAGTGGGTCCCACATGTAAGTCGTTGTGCCACTCAGGGTGGTCATGTAGGTGGGTAGCTACATGTGATATCAGCAGGGCTGATTTTTCACAAAAGTTTATGCCCGTCCACGTCCAAAAACCTTGAACTGAAAGGCAAAAAAAATTGCAACCCGTCCCAAAACCGGTAATTTCTAAACCAACCCGTCTCAAAACCGGTTTGAAAATGAAAATATCCGTCCCGCAAGAGGTATAAATAAGTTTCTTACAATGTTGGTAAAACATTTGGAAAATTTGAAAAAAAAACCCGAAGGATGTCGACATGTGACTGGTTGCACTTGGAAACAATAGGATCTTAACAAATTATGCCTTCAATGTTCGTTAGTTCTCTGTCTTTTGCTGTCGATTCTCATCTTTCCAGTACACCCCATTCTAAATTTTGTGGTTGATGAATTAATGTATGCAGGTGAATCAAGCACTTCAAGATTGATATGTTGATTGGGTATTAGTGGTTTGATCGCATTATGCTTATATTCACATGTCATATATGACATAATGTAATTGATATTCATACCATTTCTTTTTTTGGAAAAAAATTATCAAAAAAAATATTATTTTTAGAACCCGTCCAAAGTGAATTTGACACGTCCAAAAAACGGTTCATTTTCTAAGAACCCGTCCACTGGATTTTTTTAAATTTATTTTTAATGAACATGTCCCTGGACATGTTAGGGACCTTGTGAAAAATCACCACTGGATATCAGCTTGAGTACACAACCCTTTCATAGTCCATGTCATTGCCCATGCTCCTACTCACCCATCATTCATTCTCTCGGTCTATGGCCGTGCTATGTAGTGAGGTGAATACATTGCACCTACATGGCACTTATACTATTTTTGCCCGAACTCTTGTTCCACAAAGATTCACATGCGCCTTGGCCATTTTGCAATGCCTCTTGCCAACACAGTTGTGGTGTTAGGGAATTGAGGATGGATGGGTAGTGGCTTGGCTTTGGGCGACTAGAGGACTTGTGTGTTGAGGAGGCCCATGTCTTGGGCTTAGGGTGGTGATTCAATTTGGTTAGTGTGATCAACACTACAATGTGAGTACAAAGTGTCCTCGTATTGCAATTAGTGATGAGGTATGTTGTCCGATTACCAAGGGGGTGCCCTTTCATCAAGCTCTAGGGAACAAATTCATAAAATAAGGTTCAGTAGGGTTCCCAGTTTCCAAATGAAGTGAACTAATCAAGGTTGGCACCACGTGGTTTTTTACAGTTGGGTTTTTCATAGTTTTTTTTTAATTTTTAATTTTTAATTTAAAGAATCCAATCATTTGAGGTCTGGTAAAATCCGGTTTTATTCGGTTTTATTGCAGATAAGTTGAGATTATAGGGCAGAGGGCCCAATGTCCGCCAATGGTGGTGTCGATTGCCAAGTGCCAAGTGCCAAGTGTTGGAATAAACCATGGTTTTATTCGCAAGAATTCGTGTTTTTTGCATTAAAACCAAAAGCCCAATGCATCGGCCAAAATAAAGTTGGGTTATTTTCCACCCTTGGAAGTAGTGAGGGCGGGGAGGTGTTGGAGTTAGGTGGAGCCCATCTCCATGAATGAAGCACTTACATGGGAGAGGCAAGTACCGAAAACAAAGAACTCATTCTCTCTAAAGACAAGGTCGGCATGGTTTCAAGGATCAGAAAATTCCTTCCTAATGCTTTGCTATGATTGGTTGGCTAGGGTGTCAGATAAAAGACACATGGTGAAGGTATTTACCTTGGGGGGTGGACTCGTCGTACCTTGTACAAACTAATGTGAGTGTAAGAAGGGGTATTATGTAAGGCATTTGTGTACATAATACACCCTAAATTCGGTAATATCAACCCCCATAATGTCACACACTAACTAATATCCCGAAACCCTAGGGAACGGATGTTCATAGTTCAAATCTCACTCCTTATTGTCACATTTCTCTCCCTTATATCACGAAAATTATCATTAATGCAAACCACCCAAGAAGTCAACCCACACCCTCGCATTGCGCCATGTGTCAACATGTGGAGTGTCACCTTCTTATTCTTATTCTTCTTCTTCTTCTTATGCCACTTGTTGAATGTTGGTGCATGCATTTGCCACATCGCCCTAGAAGGCCAAGTGGAGTGGACCACACTAGCGTAGGTGAGGGGAGAATGAATTGAAATTGTCCTCACATCTCCTTTGTGTTATTCCATGATGTCACATGCTACACTAATTCTATAGTATCACGCATTCATGTTAACACTATAAAAACTCCATAATATCACGTGCACTTTGGTTGCCATAGGTGTGATACTACGGAGTGTAGAGTGTATACGTAAGGGAAAGGTATAAATTTTCACATTGACAAATGAAAGTAAATTCTATATGTAATAAAGGCCTATTTAATTCATGATTTAGATTTTGAATATATAATGGAGGCATTTATCACATTAAACTGGAAATCTTAGTATATACACATGAGTCTATTTTCTAGCCTATTGTTAGTACACATACAATTTTTTTCTTTATGATCATCTCATCTATAGGGGGTTAATCTCATAGTGACCCACACATGTCATTTAGGTTTCCAATTAAGAATCCACGCCCCCCCCAAGGATAATTAGAACCAAGTTAGGGTGTAATTAGCTCATTACATGTGGGTCCAAGATACATGGTGAGTCTTTAAAGATAAACTCTGAGGTAATAATAAAGAAGGTTTGATTCTTCTAAGATGGAAGTTGCTCAAATCTAAAATGAGACATCTTGAAAATTCCCATCATAGCAAACTCTAGAAAAATACAATTAATCACTAATTCAAAAATGATAAATTAAATTAATAAACAACTATAACATATTTTGTTCACTTACTCTACATAGGAAAAAAAATTCTATGTCAAATGTCAATGTCCATAAACAATAAAAAATTCTCAAGATTTAATCCTCTATAATACGACAAAATATTTTACCATGCAAGTCACAATATAACACATATTTAGGTAAAATTGGACTGAGTCAAAGTCCATAATTATAACATGTTGAATTCTATCATAAAATGCTAAGATAGGATTGTATGGTAAAATCCTCTGATTGAATATGCAAAGTTGATTATGTTATAGAAGTTGTTTTAACTATATTTTCATTATTCATTTTTACATATATATATATAACATAAAAATCGAGCTCTTTTTTTATCATATTTTATGAGCATAGATTTCAAAGTAATCACTAAATATTCACACATCTCCATAAAATTTAGGTATGTCAGTAGTGTATCATAGGATCCTCTTGTAAGAATTGAAGCAACCAAAAATCCTGATTTTGAAAATATGTCTAGATTTACTTAAACACTTCTCATAGAGCAAAACCTTGGGCATTCCCAAACGGCTCATCCTTGCCTTTGTACAATAGCAGGTTTAGTTGATCCGCATTACGTAGGACGGTGTTAATTAGACTGTGTTTGTTTCTCTTTCTTGGATTGGATTTTGGTTGGACATGTGCTCTTATATGCCCACACTTCATGCTTGCACATCGTGCATGCTTTCCAGATGTGTCCCTCATCTAAGTTATACTTTGCGATTGGAATGTGCAAGTTTAGCCTCGGATCTTTTGTGTTGTGTACGACAAGTGATGTAAGGGATGATCTCCATTCGAGACCATTGGACTCTGAAGAATTGGGTCCCGTCTACATATTCACCGCAATTCTATGTGCATGATCTGGATCCGAGTCAGGTAGTGGCCACAACACTGGTTTGCGGCTAGCCGCATCAGATCTTGCCTTGTTGCCGCAAAGAGCATCCCCACAATCATATCAATCCTCCATGGCCCAATCCTCTCAAGCTCTCTCTGGAGACGCCCCCTCGTGTCAATCTGGTTGTGAGGCTGGCACGTTCATGGCTCGTCTCGATGGCGACTGGCATCTTCACTTCAGTGCATCAGATGTGCTTCAAAGCATACTCTCCCCTACACCAGTAGACTAGCCAGCCTTGCACGTTGCATTCAACGAGAATTTGTTGGTGCTGCATGGAGACGGACCCTCCTTCATTGCACAGGCTCTGAGGCTCCCTTCCACCGCACCCCAAACCTTCCTTGTAGGCACTCGAGTATTTCTCAAAGCGGATGACACAGGAGAGGGAGAGATCCAGAGTGCGACGTGACATTCTTTTAGAGAATCGTCAACCTTTTAATTACTCCATGGCCTTGCATTTAAGCTGTTTGGATACGCGGTGTTTCCTACATAGTTCTCGGTCCACATCCGCATGCAGAAAAATCAATACATTTGACATACTTGACTGGGGAAGAATGTCAACAAGGGGTCTGGAGGTTTGTCCAATTCAACAAAGGCTACGCAATTGTGAAAGAGTGGACTGCAAAACAGAAGAACACTATCACTTTCTGTAGGTTCAAGAAACCCAATGACGGCAATGGTGTCCCAGATATCAAATCGAGGTTTTCTTGTTACTTGGAATTGATGAATACAGCAATCACATTGTCCAGTGAATTTTGCCTCCACTTGGTATTTTCTGAATGGGTGTGAGTCCGAACGCACGGTCAGTTAATGTGTATCAAGTGTCCATTTCCAACTCTGCTCTATCCACAGATGGGGAGTATTTTTTAGGTTTGAATAAATCTGGCCTTGGCACAACTTCGGGAGAGGAGCCTCTGGTAAGGTTTTGAATGCCACAAATTTTATTTTATTTTGTTGTGTTGCCCACCACAACAATGTGCAATTAAATGAAAATATGCGTGGCTCAAGCTTGGTAAGTTTTTGGTACAAGCTTGGAGTCAGAGTGGAGGTTTGAAGGAGGAACTTTTATTATCAGTTCGTTGAAGGCCATCAGAATGAGTTTGAATCATTTAGTATGTTCTTCAGTCAAACCTCCACATTGATTCCAAGCCTGCACCATAAAATTACTGAACATGGAAAGTTTTATATGAAAACCAACCAACTCCGGACCAAAAAACTGTGGTTGAATTGAAGGATAACTCTATGATGTTGCGCTGAACCACTCAATATCAAGTCATGCAAGTATTGACATTGTATTAGGCACTACTCAAGGTGCATGTAATTTACATAGAGATTGTAGGGACAATATCATGCCTCTACATGTCAACTCTTGAAATATATGGTTGGAGGAACAAATTGTCAAGCATGGATTGCACTTTTGACGAAGAAATGAACGAAGTGGTGACTATGGAGCGTGGCGTGCCCAAGTACTTGGCAACATAAATGATTGCTACAAGAGCCAATTTACTACTTGACAAATTCCTTGCAAGAACATCAAAACAAGATAACTCACATAACTTGGTGGATATTTGGCCTTTGCAAACCCTACTCTCTCCACTCTCTAGGATTTGAAATGATAACCAATTGACAATGCAAGAACTATGGGCATAGGAGAAATGGGGTCCCTATGCCTTACAAAGGGAGATAAGTGAGAAAAAATCCATGTGTAAGCTACTCAAGCATTGGACAATTAAATGTATGGTTCTAATTGAAATTGTGAGTGGTGGTAGAAACTTGGATGTGACGGAAGCCCCTATAAATTTTGAATTTCGAGCTTGGCCATTGAGAAAATATATGAGGGAAGTTGCTATGAAGAGCTTCTTGGTGTGCGACTTCTTGAATATCTAAGTTTTTGTAGGCCTTATGCGGTCACGAAGTAGGTATATGGTGACCCTATCGAGCTACTAAATTTAATACTTGCAAGATCGAGAATTCCCATTGAAATTTTGCTTGCCTCCGACCTCTTTATGCCTCCAGTCATCATGTTTTTGCCTAAGGCATGTGGGTGCCATGCAGTTACTTTTCTTAACCTGAGACCTAGGATATATTTGATCAGTGTGTAGTTAGATGAGGATCAAAGAACAAACATTGTAAAAAACACATGTTTAAAATAGATTGGACTATGTCTTCATATTTTACCACTAATTCACATTCAATAGTGCACTTAATTGAGAGGACTTACATATTCGGTTAAGGATCCAACAAACATACGCTTTTGATACCCACAACTAAGTTGACAAAAGTCCAACTCTCAATCTATTTTTTGTTGATGTTTGAAATTTACATTTGTTGATGGAACACAATTTTAGAAGATGAAGAAGAACAAGAAAATCTAAGACCTGCATACGTTACACTAGATCATATGTTCCCTAGAATAAATGACAGAACTACCCAAAATTCTTTGTGGAGGCAACCATCTCTTATGACTTTATGACATAATAGTTGGTCTATCCCGAACGAATGTTGGAAGCTCAGCTCCAATGTTGTTTGTACTGCTTGATGGGGGCTCCAAGTGTTTTTAATGCAAGGGACACAACCTTTGATTGCCAAAACTTCTCATGCAATAGGTAATGTTTGGGGTGCCAAAAGGTAAAGCAAAGTAGCAGTACTCATTCAAATACAACACTGAAAGCATGATGTAAAGCTAAAGCTTCAACTCCAACTCTTAATTATTGTTGTGAGTGCACTTCGAATAAATAAATCATTTCATCTTCATCTAAAGAGTGGAGTTCTAATTCTCTGAGTAGAGTTCTCACTAGACCCTAATTTCTTAGTCCGTTTTACATGGTAACTTACACGTTACATTCAATTCAAAATTCAGAATTATGGGACAAGATTTATGGTTGTGGGTGCACTTCAAGGAAACTGCTTCATTTTCACCTTCAGAGTGGAGTTATAGTTCTAAAACCTAGAGTTTATGTACTTTATCTTAGTTCCATTAACATGGAACCTTCCATGTTACAGTCACTCATGTCATGATGCAACACAAAATTTTGGGGCAAGAGGCATGGGCAAGGGCACATGATGTCAAGGAAATTTGATTGATCGATCTTCACGGGCGGGATAAACATCATTTGAGGTAAGCTTGCAGCTGAATCAATCATCAGTCGTAGAATTTAAATTGAGGCCAAGCTGCTGCAATTATGAGTCACAATAGGAGTCAGGAGATCTTGGGGCCCAATTTCCACTGGTCGGCGCAAATTGCAGGAGACATCAATGCCGTGTTTGCACGATGCTTGGACACACCACCTGAGCTGCAAGCCGGTTGGGAGGCATGGCGAGGCAAACCCGAACACGGGATCATGGACTGGCACCCGGGGATGTATTTGCCGGGGTCGGAGCACTTGCGAATTTACGACACTTACTTCCCGATTCTCATCAACCAGGCCACCGATTCCCGCAAGTTTGTGGCCTACAACTCGAATCGCGTCCTCAGGGCCCCCCGTGAATGGCTCAACATGCCTCCCCTAGACTTCCTCCCAGTTCAGGTGCATCGTTCAGAAACCTCAACTGAACCTCAGCACTAAAATTACATAACCTTTCAGATTGCCACACAAACGAGAAATGCTGCAACGCATGAGTTTTTAGTGGTGAGGTGTACGTTGTGTGCTATTCGGGTACATTTCTCTCTGCACTCACTTCTAGTGACATATGAAACACGTAGTTTGTGCAAGATGATTAGCAAATCGAATCTGCCCATACCCATCTGCCTCATAGTGTTTAGAGCTCATATGAATGTTTTCCTGTATAACAAATTGAATTAATTTCTCATGCTCATTAAGTGGTCATATAGTCCCCCCTCCCTCCTTCCCCCCCAATAATGTTGCTTACTTAGAATGGAACAGTTAGCATATTTTTGCACATAAATTGTGAATCGAGGTGTTTAGATTATTGCTATGTTGGAATTAGGTACATTTACCTAACCCTATGGCAAACTGTAAAAGTAGAAGTGTAGAAGATGTTGCTTATCTAGCCGGGTGAAAGAAGAACCTGAGAATTTTTCTATATTTTGGCGTCCATAAGGCCCAATGTGGGATGGGAAATTTTCAATTGAGAGGCACTAGAAGCAAAAGAGAAGAATAATATCGACAATAAGAATGGTGTCAATGTTCAATGGTGTCTCCAGCTCCTCGTTTCTTGGCTTGGCCTGGCCATTTGCGAGGTGTCTTGGCTGTACTTTATTTTTTTCGGCAATGAAATTCTCATTTGCATCAAAAATAAACTAACAACAACAACAATAATAATCTCTTGACCATGTGAACCACAAGGAAAAGCTCACTTGCAAGTGAATTTTAAGCCAACCTATGGATAGTTGCCCATAGCAAGCAGGGAAGTCGACGCAACACTTAGATGCTTGAGAATGTTGGAATGCAACTACCAAGTATGTTAGTGACAACACTTAGATGCTTGTGTACACACGTACATTAAGAAAACAACAGGTTTTTTTTCAAGAGGACTTCTCCTTTGTGGTAGTGCAATCATATGTGGCTGGAAAATAACTTTGTTTTTGTAACGACATCATGGATCCCTAGGGGTTTTTTTTTCCTTTTCACTACATCTATTGGCATGGACAAGAGGTTCTAGTGGTATTAATCAAACTGTGATTGTACAGTACAATCTGACAAACAAACAACAAGTGGTTTCTCAAGTTTTTCCATGACCTCAGTTAAGTTTTCCAACTCACCCAATTGTTGACCTAATAAATTGTTCCTTCACAACAAGGTGGACGATGTGATTGCTGGAACGGGTGGGCTCTTGATTGTGAATGGTGGATTGCAAACCAAGTACCAAAAGCCTATCACTCCACCTGCCATTGATCCACTTGCCGCCAACCGGGACCCTGCAAACCCTGAGACTGAAATCAAGCAACCGGAATTCCCGAGATCCGTGTTCCTGGAACAACCTATCCTTGTGTGCAACCCATTGACGAGGGTTTTCAAATTCCTGCCCCAACACAGCCCATTCGGATTGAAAGCCGACACAGCTCGCATGGTCTTAATCCAAAACCCGGGTGATTGGCGTAAGCAACCAGTGCGGAAGCAGCAGGTCGCTTACAGGCGAGATCCTTTGATGTCATTAAAATTTGGCGCATTCTTAGAATCATGAATTGGGTGGAGCAAGTAGGGTTTGCAAAGACTCATGTTTTGAGGTTCTTGCATGGAATCCTAAGAATTCAACCCACATGTATGGGAAGGTATACTAAATAATCCCATTCAAGGATGGAACTTAGCATGAAAATAATTAGCGTGGCCACTCTAATTGTCTGGTTGGGGTTGAAATAATGTGGATCCAAGATCCTAGGTCTTCCCCTCACTTTTTCTTCAAACTTCCGACCAACAGCTGACATAAATAAAATAGTCACTTAACATTGAAAGTCAAATAAAACAAAATATTCACCCACATCAATTTCTAAGAATTTTGTTATTGTGACCCACACTAATCTTAGCGTACAGATTTGGTGTATGTTAAAAATTAACAATGCCCACATTAATTCTCTGAGAATTGGTATGGTATCTAGAGAATTACTGTGGCGCACCTTAATTGGAGGTTTTAGTATAGATCCTTGAAATAAGTGTCAACTTTGAGGTCACTGAGTCAATACCCATCCACTTACAGAACCTGGTGACTAGAAACTTGAACCATCTCAATTGAACGCAGTCATTCCAAGATGGGATCCCAATCAAATTTGCAGCAATAAGAAAGCAGCCCACACCGGATTTCCTCACTACCCTTGGGATGAGTAGAAGGTGTTGTTTGCATCGGTGTATGGGTCTGCTTGGTTGAATTGTGACTCACTGAATTGTAAATGATATTGTTTCTGAATGCTTAGCTTTTGGGTAAGGTAGATACATGGCCATATCGTGAGCACTTCCAACTCAACAGACAAATTTGGCTATTGAACAGATTAATCTGGTCAGCAATCGCAAACAACAACATTATCATTTCAAGTTTCAGAATCAGAGTTTCACAAGATGCAAAAGTTACAAGAGGTCAAAAGCAAAGATAGTTGATCTTTGTAAATGATCACATAGACCTGCCAATTGTGGCACTTGGTTTAAGAGTAGACACTAAAAATACGTGGGTTGTGATGAGATCGGACTTTGTGCTCAAGTCATGTTAACCATTCTAGGTTCAATAGTGAACACAATTGGGAGGGCCTATGTTCATCACTTTGACAAAAAGAGAATCTCCAATTTTACCTCTTATAACTTCCGAATCTCAACTTAAATTTTGAAACTTAAAATGACAATTTTGTGTGATTCTCAATTGCTAACAAAATGAGGCAATTCCAAATTATAGGTGTTCACTGAAGAAGAGTGACCACACAAGGCCCACATACAAACTCCACCGACAATTTTAATTGGTGGATCATATCAAGAATTGTCTAATCCAATCAACAATTGCAAATCACACAAATTATCATTTCAAGTTTTAGAATTAGTGCAGGCATTCAGAAATTATAAGTAATCAAAGTAGAGATTCTTCATCTCTTTCAACGATCACATAGACCATCCCAATTGTGTTCACTATTAAACCTAAAATGATACCTATATTTTGAGCACATAGTTCAATCTCATCAAACATGGGTCTTTTTAGGCTTCTATTCTTAGCAACAAGCCTTGCCATATACCACTCAAATATTAGACTAGTGTCTGATTGAGGAGTAACCAAATAAGGCCCACTGGCCTTAGTTTCATTACCTTTCAAAGTTTCTAATCTTTCTTTCTTTTTGTCTAACACTGGATGTACTTGAGGATTTGGTGATTCTTTGTATTACACCCTAAACCCTAAACCCTAAACCCTATACCAGCCAAGTATAGGTGTCCAATTAAGGAGTGTGACCACATAAGGCCTACGTACCTTATCAACAATGACAACAAATGAGACTTGTGCTTCAGACTGCACGTGTTGGGGAGCCACGAAGAGGAGTCGCAAACCCTAGAGCCAGCGAGGTTCGAAATTGCCATTTCCACGTACGATTCTCGTGATGACGCATGGGTAGCCTGCACGAGCAAAGATAATGCACGCCTCCCAGCACAAGGGCGAACCGACCTGGCCATTGTCGGCGACAATTTGTATTTTGGTGGCCAAGTGACGACGGGCACCACGGTGCGCCGACCAGGAGGCCGTGTGGAGCATGTTTGGGACAACAAAATATTTTGGGTCAAAATCTCGACGTCGGTTTGGAAGACACTCACGTTCCACATCCCGAACCCCGACTACGCGCCCGCGAAGTATGCATTCTTCCGGCGCCCTAAAATTTTGTGCTGTCAAGCGCCGCGTGTCGTGCAGTGCCAGCCAGAGGGGGCCGTGTACGCCATCACGCGACAAATCAAGCGGCCGATGTCCATCGAGATTTGGGAGGTCGAGATTGTGAGCCTATTACCAACAGGGGCGATGAAATTCGTCACCACGATGCCGCATGAACTATTTTACACCTTGTTCCATAGCATCTCCACACAAAACCCATACGATTGCACCGCTGGACTGCATTATGTGGCGATCATGGTGCCGCACCCGAGTCACCAGGGTGTGGCTGTCTATGACATCAAGGTGAAAGAGTGGTTCCTTTCGCATCGACCTATCGAGCCCCAAGGGCAACGCGCAAGGTACTCTATGTCGAGGTGCGACTGGACTCCCAACTTCGATGCCACGCCATAGCTGGATTCCCAAGGCGGAATTTTTGTGTCCTCAGCATATGCACAACACAAAGCGCCACAGACACAACACGTTTGTGGTTTTGGAGTGAAAGCCTCCTGAATGTTGAGCAAGTCCAGTAACCCTAAAATTGACTGATGAATACAGTTGATTTTCTCTCGGTTGAGAATGGGCATGTTTCTGCAACTCCAAGGTATGCCATGGCAAGGTAAGACTGAACTCCCGGCTTTGATGCGAGGCCATAGCTTGAGGTCCATGGTGAAATTTTATGTCCTAAGCATACTTGTGCCACACATGAACCAGACACGGCCAGGTTAGTGAATCTGCAAAACTAAGGTGAGGGATCCTGAATGTTGAGCAGAACTCATGTATTTTTGAATTGATTGAACAATGTAGCAACCACAGGGTGCGGCATGGCAATGTGCAACTGTATTCCTGACTTCAATGCCACGCCAGAGCTAGATTTCCACAGTGAAATCATGTATCCTGGGCAGAAGTCTTGTAACCCTAACATTGACTGAGCAATGTAGTTCATTTTCTCTCATTGAGATTGGCCAGGTATTCCTGCAACCCCATGTGTGTGTGACGTTTGTAACTCACATGTGCACCAGCACTCGAAGAGTAGGTTCCTCTCTTGCATTAAGACCAAACATCTGATTGCAAGAACCCAACATGGTGAGGCGAAGTGCCGAGTAGAGCTCAGAAACCGTCAAATTGTATGGTAGGCTGAAAGAAGCATCAGTTAAAGAGACTAGAATGAGATCAACATGAAGAGATACCTCAACTCAAAGGAAAGTATAGGGTGAAGTAAATCACAGTTCATTTCATAGCTGGATTTTCACTACAAGATCTTGTGTCCTAATTGAGCATATGCAAAACATGAAGCACAGCCACATCACGTTTGGGGGTATGCAGAATTTTCAGTTGTAGTGTAAGAGCTCCTGAATATTGAGCAATTCCACCAACCCTGAAATTGACTGAACAATGTGGTTGATTCTTTCTCGTTTGGATGGGCATGATGTTTCTCCGACCCCATGTATGTGCCACATTTGTACCTTACATGTAATCACCAGCACTCGGAGAGAAGGTCCCCTCTCTTGCATTGAGAACGCATGTCTAATCACAAGAACCTTAAACCCTAACCCTAAGACCCAGACCCACATCCTAAACCGTCAAATTCAATGGTAGGTTTAGAGAAGCACAAGAAAAATTGACTTGCATGAGATCAACATGGAAAGATATCATGACTCCGAATTCAATCTCAACAGTGCATAGCTCATTGTTCAATTCCATAGGTAGCTTTCCTCTAAAAATCTTGTGCTTTAAGCATATGCAAAAAATGAACCATAGACATAACACCCATTGAGATCAAATGTCTAAATGCAAGAACCTTAAACCCTGAACCCTAATCCAAATACAAATCCTAAACCGTCAAATTGAGATACCCCATTGACTCCCAATCAATTCAACTTCAACTCAAGCAAAGTATAAAGTGGGTGGAGTAAGTAACTCACACTTCAGTTCCACAGGTTGCATCTTGAAATTGGCGGTTTGGAAATTGTCCTAACTTGAAAATGTTTGAGCTTGGAGTTGTCGAGGGGCTGGTTGCATGTGTTACATAGTTTGGATGAGTTAAATCATCTTCAACTTGAGCCATGGAGTTTGTATTGCTTGGTCAATAAGGTAAGGGGGCCTAAAGGGGACACTAAAAGCTCTGCACCTGCCTCTCGTAGGATATGAAGCTCGAACTTAGTGCAAGATGATTACTAGGTGGGAAATCCAAATTGTTGCTGTAGCAATTTTTCCTTACAACTTTTGGACTTCATATGAATGTCTTATTCATTGTCAGGTTGAAGATTCTCTTTCTTATTAAATGATCATATAGGTCATCTTAAAAAAAAAAATGATTGAGCTTGGAATGGTTAACAATTGTTGAGCACATCGTCCAATCTCTTTTAAACACATGTCTTTTGGTATTCTTTCAAGAGGAGTAATTAACCAAATTAGGCTTGAATTACATTGATCACATTTGAGAGGGTATTCATTTTTCCTTATCAAGGAAGAAGACAATGTGGGTTGTGGGCCTAAAACGGACATTTTTAGCCCTATGTGGACCCACTTCTCTTCGGATAGTAAACATGCGATTAAGATGAGATGGTTAGCACATCCAAGGCCATTGTCCTCATAATTCTTGGAGCTTGTGTGAATTGTGAAGATTGGAATCAAGGTTCATTATCAAAGTGAGAGATCCTTTTATTTCTTAGAGGATCATATTGGTTCCCCTCTCCCCCAAATGCTAGTCATCATTTTCAATTCAAATTGAAAGACATTATGAGATTCGTTGCACACAAGAATTTTATTCAAGTGTCATTTTTAGTTTGTATCAAGCTAAAAGAACATGCTAACTTGCTAAATAATGTGTATGCATGTTGACTGCTAGTCTGAGCATGTGATGTCATAGCACGTTGCACCTCTGCATATGAATTCATGTCCATGCCATTCTTGCACCATCCACTCAACATGTGCCTATCAACAACTGATAGATTTTGAACTTTGAAACAATGTTTGTATCAACATTGTTACGCCCTTGCCATTTCAAAGTTCTAAAATATATAGTAGATTAAACCTAATCACCTTAAGAATTTTTGAACACGTGGTCCACCCTCTTTTAAGCGCACCCACACGCACACATATAGGTGTCCAAAAAAAAAGAGTAACATATTTAAGCATGCTTACCTTACTATAACAAATTAGCCCATCTTTAATATATAAGCTTGCATGTGCATGGAAGTGGTGGCAAGGCTAACCAAGCTTATTTCTCAAGTTGTACATGAAGTCCCAAGTGCATATGGGTCACTTATTGGATTCTATTAAGGCATATGGGTGTTGTTGGGTTAGTATTTTTTGCATTAGATTATTAAACTAGTGCCTCGGGGAGTTCACTGTGATAATATTAGAAAACAACGTGCGGGAAAATATAGGGTAATTTATATTCACAAAAGAAAAAACTTAGAATTTTCTTAGAAGTAATATAGGTGAGTATGTATGATAAAATTTGTATTATAAATAATATAGGCTTGATACAAATAACGCATATTTTTAAAATATTTGTAAAAATATACCGTAGGATTTAAGGATCCTAGGTTTTTTTTGAAATAGGGTGTCCTTTGTGTTGAGAGACTTGCTTTGTTGTTGGTGTTTTAAATGTTTTTTTTGACACTCAGTACCGTTGTGTTTAATTGTGCGTGTAACTTGATTGAGAAACATGGGTTGATTTTGTTGTTTGAAACTGTTTATGAACACTCTTAATGTAAAACCTTGCTATGCCTTGGATTTTGGTGACTTAGTACTTTGAATGCTCTTAAACCCTTTGGAGCAAAATCAAATAATTATAATGAACATACCTAGCTTAAAATTAGAGCTTCATCAAATTTAAAAGTAATTATAGGGTCATTTAAAAAACAAGAAATTAGCAAATTATATAATAATACGGTACAAAAAATTAAGGATGGATAATTAAATACCCCTTGAATAAATACCCTCGTCACACACGTGTATACAGATATACATGTCTAGTAAACTCCCCGAGACTAGTGCAAACTAAATCTGCACTAGTTGCATCATCCCATGGTTATAACCTTGGGGCCCATGTGAACAAACAGATGTTGCTTACTAATATTATGTGTTCTCCATCTTTTATTTATCATATTTACACATGAATATGTTGCATTATCAATGAAAATTGAATTGAAAATTGGACCTCCTTTTATTTGGCTATGGTTATTAAAAGTGCACATATGTCAACTCTTTAAGTGAATACCACAAGGGATGAACTCAATGTGGTCCGTATGGACACACGTGGGTGCACAAAAGGGGTATTAGTTGTGCCTACGGGTTACAAAATCTACATAAGGTACGGGTATTATTTATTCTAGCTTCATAAACATACTAGGCATATTAGTCATATATTATCGATCCCTAGTTGACAAAATTTACCTATAGGCCCATAGTCAATATAATGAAGTAGGTTATCTATCACTATATTCGTTAATTTGGGATTTTTTTGGCATTTTGAGACAGTTACAAATATAAGAACATGGATAAAATCACACATATATTGGAGAATGTTGTAAGATGCAAATACTTTGAAGCGGGTGTTCACATCAAGAACCCAATTAAGAACTCATATCAAGATGGTTTAGGTAGGACGACCCAAACATTAGACCATGTTGTTGTGGTCCATATATTAATTTGAGACAAGAGAAAGTCTCAAATTAACGAATATAGTGATATTCTACAAAGAGCTCCAAATGAATATGTATCCAATATGTGAGTTGAATAGTGATCCCACATTGTCCAAGGGTATTTGTGCAATTACTAACATGCTCAAGCTTCTAATGCTCGAATCCATCAGTTGGATGATTCCATAGAGTTGGAAATGCCCACATTAGCCTCATCTACCTTACAATGTTTGGTTCTTGAAATTCTCTCCTAAAATGTGAATAGTGTTGAGCATTGACTTATTGTGCATGTACTAAAGCTAATCGGTTGCCGGATTTGTAAGTTAGAATAATATTATTCTAACCCTTAATACCGCTAAGCTATTAAGTATTCTCAAGATCAATTATTTGTATGCTTGATTTATGATCAATTCATGAAGCAAAATAGTTGGCACAAACTCAAAGGCCATGTCCATATAGTTGTACCTTCTTTATAAGGGCATGAGCTTCATGTACTACTAAGCATTTCAAAGCAAACAAATAAAAATAGGGGATTGTTGAATCAACCTCACATTGGTTAAAATGATCATAGACACACACATCACGCAATCACACGACCTATATTTGAAGTTTTCTAGCTATGAGCTGAAAAACAAATAAAGAGGAAGCATAGTAGATACCTTGCTCCTCTTCTTGTGTGCAATGAAAAATCAATTTTGACAAGTCATGTGACTGCACAACATGGCATTGTGGTCGTTTTAACGAAATATGTGGTCGATTTAACAATCCTCTGAAAATAAATGTATAGAATGGAGATGACATCAACTTGTGTCTATTTGTGATAACTATGTTCATCTTATGGAGATTTATGACAAATTCTAAGATGTGTAGAAGAATATGATCATTTGTAGAGAGTGTTAGAAGTATTTGTCAATGAAATTGAATACACGTCACTCAATTTTCTATAAAAATTTATGTTTTGTTCCTAAAAAAGGTTATCATGCATACAAAATCATCTATGATTATGTACTAAATCTAATAGAAAAAAATTCTACAATTAGCATGACTTACACATTGTGTTAGTGAAATGTTCTTACAATAAATGATTCTTACTATTTCATTATATTTAATTGATGAACTTTTGTTTGCAAAAACTCTTCCATGGAGAGAAACACCATTCAAGGATTGAAAGTCAATACATTTCGCCAACATAGTAATTATATTGGGGAATTTATCGCTCAACGAATGGGAGGTTGCGTATGAGCTTAATAACTTGGGGGGGTCACTCTCTCTTATATTAATGCATACATGTGCGCTCAAGACTTATTTATTATGGGGCTATTTACCTTGCATAATATATTACAAGGTATGATATTTTCCAAAATAAAGGTAAATGCTTCTATTTTAATACACCCTATTAATAATTATAATTTTTTGTGGGAATATTTTTAAAATACCCTATTTTACTCATGCTGCCAAAGAAAATTGGAAAGAAGATTGCATTTCAAACAACGTGTTGAAATTTTCCCTCCCAACGCGTAGGTAGAGAACATTAACTCCACGCTGGATACGTTAGTTCCGTACCGTTCAAGCTAGCTAGCTTGCGAAGTCATCCATCCAAGCTTTTTCAACGGATAATTACCTCTTTTCACCCACTAGCACAGACCCTACCCTAAACCCACTACCCCTAATAATTGTTTCCAGCCTATTTTACATGTACTTGCTAGATAAAAGAGGCCATTTTATGTGATGTTATTTTACGTGTAAACATGTTTCACTATTTTAAAACCCCTATATTATATGTACGTTTTTTACAAAATTTATCTACCATGAATATATTAGACCCTATTTTTTTATCGCACGTTGTTTCTATGATTTTTGCTAGTGACCTCCCGGTGCTTAATAGAAAATCATAAATAGATTTATGGTAAACCCAAATTTATTTTGTGAATTGTCATTATGAAGTAAACATGCTTGAACACTCCCCAAAAACATTGATTAAACTCAGAAAAAAGAAAAAAGAAAAAAGAAAAAGAAAAAAACTTCCAACCGAAGCTAAAGTGGTTGGATGAATGATGTAAGCAACTGCAAATTTGTGGGTTTCAAAAACAATAATATGCCCAATTGACCTTAGTAGATGTTCATTGCCAATTTGGGTCAATCTGCTACTCATTTCCATATTCTTGAACGTGGAAGGCCAATAATCTCGGGGGGGGGGGGGGGGGCAGTGTGTTAAAAAGTTAAGGATATAGATGTGAACAACCACTATTTTATAGGGGGGTAGTAATTTCAATTCTCTTCTTTTTTTCACATGCTATCATTATGTAACTTTCTACTTTGGGTTAATAGAAAAATGGCTTGCATTACTTATAGTTCCAAATTACCTATTATTCCATACCCTATAGTACTTTAAAGATGTCCAGTGCCATTTTTGATACCTTTATTACTCTTAAGTCCAGTTATAATTTTTTGCCCCCATGTTTTTAAAATATCCTATCATTTGTTCACACGTATATTGCTACTCCAACCAATGACTACCCTCCCCCCGAGCCAATAATCTAGAACATGAAAGACATGAGGCCTTCCTTGATTTCCTTGGAGTTCCAAGAACACACTCACATGCATTCAAATGTATATAATAGTTAGTTTATGCCAATCAATTCATGTATTTAAAGGTGACATAATTTATTCTCTTGTATTCCCAAGACTAACTATGCGGTATTGACAAGTAATTGCAAGATCACATGCATGGACATTGAGCGTAGGATCTTCATTCATGGGTATCTATTGCAAAATTGAATGTAAATCTCATTTTTATTCCAATTGAGAGGATAACTTGTTGATGGTGCACATGAGGACAATG
This sequence comes from Polytrichum commune, assembly GCA_950295325.1. NCBI lineage: Eukaryota > Viridiplantae > Streptophyta > Polytrichopsida > Polytrichales > Polytrichaceae > Polytrichum > Polytrichum commune. Next base: position 7,524,899 of record OX485807.1, read on the forward strand.
TATGTAAATCCTTGATGAGAATCTTGGAGAAAGGTGGGGGTAGGCAAGTTAGTGATATAATTGTAAAGAGGTTCTTGTGTATTGGAGCAGTTGATGTTGAATTATTTGATGCTAATTTGTTAGATTTTAGTTAATGTCACTTGCATTATTATGATTTTAGGTACTCTTTGAATTTTGAATTTTTGAATTTTTTTCTTCTTTTGGACACTCAACGCAATTAATTTCCCAAAAATGTAGACACCTATAAAATTAATTATTTTCTGCCCAAGCTACTAGGGAGCTATAGTAGTGCACTTGAGTTGTGTTTAGATCTGTCAACCTCTTGTGACAAGTTTGAACTTTGAAGATGTTGTGGACAATGGAAACACCATTGAACACTATATTCGTTAAATTGAGACTTTTTGGGCATTTTGAGACATTCACAGAAATAAGAAGAAGGATAAATGGAACACATATTGGTGAAAGTTGTAAGATGCGAACACTTTGAAGCGGGTGTGTAGACCAAGAACCCCATTAATAACTCATATTTGTGATGGTTTAGGGTGGGCAATCCAAACCTTAGACCAAATTGAAGGGGAAATCTTAAAACATTCATATTAATGCACACAAAATATGAGAGCTTGTATGAATATGGTTTAGGTAGGGCACTCCAAACCTTAGACCATATTGAAGGGGAAAATCATGTGACACTTATATTATTGCAAAAAAACATACAAAGTATGGCATGTAAAATGCATAGCATGCTAACACCACACATCCATTGGATAGTGCGACCCAAAATTATATTGCCTATGGCCCAAAACCCTACGCCTACTATAGCCTATCTAGCCTTGGAGACTGCCTCTTTTTCTTTTGCATCTTTTTCTTTTGCTGCGGCTTGTTTTGCTCACATTGCTTCAACATTCCTGAAAATCTCCGCCCCGCGACTATAGCCATTCTTGGGGTGACCGCCATCAATAACACATTTTGGATTCCGTCGGCCGCCCGAATTATACGACGAAGAATTCGAATACAATGAAGTGGACTGTCTTGCATTTATGGTCATGGCGTACATACGCTCCAACTCGATGCACGCACTAGACCGCATAGGTTTACGGGTGGGAGCAACCTGCAACGCGTCAATGCAAGAACACATGTGTTAGTTTAGGGAGGAAGATTCAAACGTGTCACACGTTCATTTTTTTAGCGCAAAATGATTGTAATGCGTGGTTAACCATGTTTGGGGGGGGGGTTTCACCTTGTCACCGGGTGTGAGGCCAAACCCACCACCCTTAAGCGTCCTAGTCCGGGTGATGGTGTTGAGAATCGCATGTATTGTTTGTGTATTGAAAATGCTCACTTCACATCCCAAGGCATTCATGTCATTTTGAATCACTTTGTTTATTAATGGTAGCCTCTTGACTTGTAGCCGACTTGGCCTTCTTAAGGGTCCAACCGGCGGCCTTGGCAACACAAGCTCTCAAAGATATTCTCCTTTGGCTTTTGATTATTCTCTCCCTCACTCTTCCATTACTAGAGTCCTCCACTTTCTCCATCGGCCTAACCTCCTTTGTCTCGCCACCGCGGATGTCCTCCACCTTCTCCATTAGTAATCCAAGTGATGTATTTTGACCAATAGGTTCAAGTGTTGAAAAACACTTTTCTCAATGGTTCAAGCACCAATACATTTAAAAGTCACACATGCCCTACCTAGCCTAATGAATCCAATACTTACCTAAGGCCTAAGATATTCTAAAATAATCTATTGTGGTTCAAGGCTAATTTGTGGGGAGGCGACTAATGTTTCTATGTATTGACTCGTTAAGTGAAGGCCTAACAATGCTTAGACCGGTTAAATCCAAGATTTGGCTCGGTAGCAGAGTTGTATGTAGCAACCAGCTAATTAGCTGCCCCAGTTGGCTTGGCAGCAGAGTTGTATGTAGCAACCAGCTAACTAGCTGCCCAGTTGGTTCGGCAGCAGAGTTGTATGTAGCAACCAGTTAACTAGCTGCCCCAGTTGGCTCGGCAGCTTAGTTGCTAACTAACTGCCCCAGTTGGCTCGGCAGCAGAGTTGTATGTAGCAACCAGCTAACTAGCTACCCCAGTTGGCTCGGCAGCTTAGTTGCTAACTAACTGCCCCTGTTGGCTCGGCAACAGAGTTGTATGTAGCAACCAGCTAATTAGCTGCCCCAGTTGGCTCGGCAGCAGAGTTGTATGTAGCAACCAACTACCTAGCTGCCCCAGTTGGCTCGGCAGCAGAGTTGTATGTAGCAACCAGCTAACTAGCTGCCCCACTTAAATGATACCACCTTAGGTGCTAATCAAGCATCCACTAATTCCTTTTTTCTTTGCACTTTGGCTAAATGAACTAACCTAAACCACTAATGAACTAAACTAATCTAACACACAACTATTCTAAGAGCTACTTACTTCACCCACCTTGTCTCAAGCTCTAAAAGCTCACCCCCTTGAGAGACAATGAGGGAGAGAGCTTAACTAATTAAATTCACTAAAACTAATAACCTACACACGTGGCTCAAGCTCTTAAGAACTTGCTCCCTTGAGAGCGCTTGATGGAGAGAGAGGAAAATGAGAGAGAAAACACCTTAAGTAGCAAAGAGGGAGAGAGGGAGAGAGGGAGAGAGAGGTGAGGATAGGGTGAGAGGATTAGCACCTCCAATCACAATCCCTTAACTTTTGTGAACCCTTTGAGTGGTCCACCACTCTGCGGGATCACTTTTAGTTAGAATGTTAGCATTAAAAGTTAGAATTGATAGGGAATTTAGGGAAAATTAGTTCATTTAGCATTTAGCCTAGAAGAAGGAAGGTCAAAATGAAACTAAGTAGTGCTAGAAGATAGCAAAGTAGAAAAAATATGCTAGCTAGTAAAAACAACTAGCTAAGCAAATATTAGTAGATGCTAGCTATTAAGCAAATGTTAGTAAATGCTAGCTAAGCAAGTGTTAGTTTATTAGTTAGTGTGAGGCACACAAGACTATTAGAGGTGGTTTAGGTAAGAAGATAAAATCGGCTTGAAGACTTTTGAAGACAAAAAAGAAAGAGAGCAAGGGGGATACTTGCCCACTTGCCCCCTTGCCAACTCGATGGCGGAAAAATTAGAAAGATTTCTAAAGGTTTTTTGTCGGAGCCACCTCGGCGAGAGGGTGGCAACCTCAACCGGGAAAACCCCCGAGCCAAAATTTCGGGAAAGGGTTTGAAAAATAGATCCGGTGGAGGAGGGGTCCAACCCTTTTGTGAGAGGGTTTAAAAACCCCTCCTTCCACCTTGTAGCTCTCTCTCTTTCTCTAGTTTTTGGGCGAAGCCCTGCTTCAATGTAGTTAGGAAAAAATCCTTTAGCATGTATTCTCAATGGTCTAAAAGAAAGGCTTGAGAACCTCCTCTACTCTCTCTCTCCTAGTTAGGTTGTGTGTTTATTAACACACCAACAAAATTATTCCTTCTTTTGTAGAGGTAGGTTGGATGGTAGAATTTTGAATAGAGGCATTATAGACCTCATCTGCCAATGCCCTGAAGGCTTAGTTCAAAAACTAGAACAAGATACTTATCATTTTTCTCTTAGAGAGATTTCATATAGCTATCCATAGCCGTTTCCCATTTGTGATTTGGTTAAGATGACAATTAGTTATGAATTTTCAAAGATGGAGTAGAAAAACTGGGTGGTCTTGTGGGTAGCGGCTGCTGGATCAGACCTGCGAGCCCAATAGGAATTTTAATTCCAAGAAATTATATTTTTCCCAAGTAGAACTTTTGTGTAGCTTTCCAAAATGGCTTAGAACATTTGATTTGAGCATGATTTGAATCAGATATGAATTATGCAAGATGGGACACATAGTTTGAGAACTTTTGGTTGACTGCTGCATTACAGAGGACTTGCTGGGTTCACTTCGGCTTACCTTTCTAATCACATATTTTTATCAAATACATCTTTTTAATATCTCTCCAGGGTCATATAGAACGTTTGATTTGACTAAGATTTGAATTAGATATGAATTGTTGAAGGCGAGATACATAGTTTAAGCCTTCTTGATTGACTGCTGTGTTACAAGGAGTCCGCTGAATTTCTATTACCTTAACCTGCTGATGTCATAATTTTTCTAGTTAGAGCTTGTTCATAGCTTTCCAATGGTATAAGGAAAGCCTAGATCCAAGTAGTAAGGAATGTGCTATGAATTTTTGAAGTTAGAAGGTAGATAGGTGGGTTGGAAAGGTCGGTTGAATCGACCTCACACTTCCAACCCTCATAACTTTTGCATTTCTTATCCGATTAGAGTGATTTTTAGATCATTGGAAAGATAATTTGGTGCACTAAGTATAAATATTATGCTTAGGATTAAATTACAGGGCAGAATAACACTTTATATTTTAATTGTTAACTAAGGTACGCTTACTACCAAACTAGTTACAAAGAAGGAGGCAAGGTCGACGCTCGGAAAGTGGAGCAAGGAAGGAGGTAGCGGCTCGGCCTACATCAAGCCCAAATCAACCGAGGAAAATTGAGGTAAATTAACTAACCTTAAGCCTTCCATTTAGGATTGGAGGGAGCACGGCTAAGGTACGCATGTCTAAACCCACTCACCTATCTCGTAAGGTCAAGTGGCTTGACCACTTGACCGCCAAGGGAGTACCCAATTCCATTGTTTTCGGGGCCCTTGGTATGTTTTGTGGTAGTAGCTTCATTTATTAGCAAGTTTCGTGTATGGTAAGTCGGATTAATCACCGACACGACCACTCTGAATTTTGTTGGTGGAAAGGTGGGGTTAATGACCTGCGAATTCACTATTATGTTGTTGGCCCCATAGATTGGGAGTAATGGCCCCAATTTATGAAGATTGCGCAACAGGTTGAACCTACAGGTCGCCCGTCACCCTGGTCCCATTGAGTTGCATTTCGTGGTCTATCCAGTGTAAACACATTTAACAATCAAAACATACAAAATAAATCGTAAACCCTTGTTGGCAAGAGACCCGAGGTAAGGGGTGATGCCTAATATGTTAATGTAGTGAGTTAGGACGTGCAAACAAAAGTAAGTAATTAAGAAGGAATTTGTGTAAAGGGTGGGACTTAGGCCAAGTTCCCCCGCTTAGAAAACTAAATAGAACTAAATAAAGAAATAGGAAGAATTGAATGTTCCATCAAATTGTCGTTATTCCGTTCGTTGAGTTAGGGTGGTATGAGTCACACCCGGTTGGGTGTATCAGAACCATCCCAATTCACAAATTAGGATTGCCTTGGTTTCAAGGCTGGTGCGTCTGCGCGTAGAATAGGTTGTAGGTTAAGGTTAGAACTAGATATGAAATTGGTTAGTGGAGTTTAAAGCCACACTAGTAAAAAACTAAGGCCTAACCTCCGGAGGTACTACGACGCATATTTAATCTCCCTTAAAAATCTAACTACTCACGTTATACACCTATCATCCGGGTTCGGCTTGGGCGCCTGCAAATGCAGGCCACCTTCACCGAAGGGCTTGTGTGATACTTTTAGGCTCCCTCGAAAGGGGGTGGCCCAAAAGTACCACAACCTTCACCTCTAAAGTAGGGACTAATCCCCTTCCACCAAGCTTCCTTCTTCCTAAACTAACAAGGTGGATCCAAAAGTGGGCATTTAACCCGCGGAGCTCACCTTGCTTCACCTTACCCCCTACTCACAATATCAAGGCATACTCTTATTGAATTCAAACCTTGGAATAACCACACCACACATTCTAATGCCTAAACTTAAATCCACACCACACTTCACTCTTTTTATGTTTTGTGAATAATCATAACACCTCAAAGTCAAACTAAAATTGGTTTCGAAGAGTTAATCACCACATGTGGGCACCATTTTGGGCTCACACCGGGGGTGTTCACGTCGGAGTTGGCGAGGAGGGGCAATGCATCCCGCAAAGGAATGGAAAGGGTGCCGCTCTTCGTAGGCCGAGCGTCCATCCGAAGCCGCCGTTGAGGTGTAATATTGCCGCCAGGCGGAGAGGGGGACGCCCGGACACATTTGCGATCTATGCCCTTGAGCGGCGACGGGGACGGAGATCGCCGGAAGATTTGCTTCAGTGGGGGGCTATCGACGACGCCGGCGTCAAGAGGCTCCTTGGAGTAGTCAATGGTTGACGCGGCATCGTAAACGGTCTCATAGAAGAAGCTCCCCAAGTCTGACTTGCTGACGATGTCAATCGAGGGCTCCAAACATTGGCACAAAAATGGAAACGAAACAAAACCCAAGGGAAGAGGGTTTGATAGAGCGCGTGAAAATCAAGATACATATGAAGCATATATTACACAAAGTGGATGGGCGCACACACACACACACACACACACAAACACACGTAGTGTCTCAAATGAGCTTGTTAAATTTCGCGTGAGATAACTGTACAAATGGTCTCGTGGATCCAAGTATCTCTCGCCTATGGGATTATTCCTAACAAAATTGTTTACGGGTAGTCCGCTACCCCAGAGCGCCTGGAGGTATTTACTAAGGTCTAACAAAAATCGGTCCCGGACCTTCTCAACCGTCCACGTAGGGCAAACTATGAAGTTGGCCGTCGGGTTCAACATGTTCTTTGCGGCGCTGTCGTCCACCATGAGCGTGTTCTCGCGGGTGGGGCGGATGTCGTAGGGGACGCCTATCAAGGACGGACACTGGTCCTAAAAAATGGGCTTCAAGACCTTGAGATATTGGGGGGAAGTGGGGTTGTTTGGTTTTTGACGACTTTGCTGTCATGTGTGTACAATATTCTACAGGCTTCCTGTGCTAGGACCATGCAGGGGGGCTCGATGCCCTTGAAGATGAACTCCACGACGGCATTGGTGTTCTCGGCCTTCATGGAGCTCCACACGACCACCCACCATCGTTGTTGGGCGATCTGGAGGAAGGTCCGAAGCCACGGGCGGAGGTGAACTAGCTTGCTCTTTATGAACGTGGGCGGCCCGTCATAATTAGCGTCCTCGGGCTTGCAAAAGGGCACCGTGGGGGCCCTACGGCAATGAACGCACTACACGAGGACACGGGAAACTCAAGTATGTGAGCGTAGAGCGGAGAGCGGAGAGCGGAAAATTTAGATTTTGTTGGGTAATTTTAGGAGAAGCAGTGCCTATTTCCGTGGAATTAGAGATAGTTTGAATTCTATATTTGGAAAGGTACCCCCATTCCCGTGGACATAATAACCCATAATTGTTTGAGAAACCAACGGATTAGGGGTTAGGGGCATCCGAAGAGGTGGCACTGGTATCCAAGAGAGCGGCCTTCCTCTTGCGAGGCAAAGAGAGGAGAGAAGTGCCACTATGAGATGGAGTGGCAAGAGATTGTGGATGAAATGCAGATGGAGTAACAGAGGGGGCAAGAGAGGGAGCAACGGAGGGAACGATAGATGGACTGTGTGGGAGGGTGGGTGGCTCAACTGGGGTCTTAGAAGCAGACCGAATGAGAACTTGAGAAGATGCTTGAGTGGCGGTCTTCTTTGCTCTGCCCTTTCTCCTTGGTGCCTTAGAAGGAGGAGGGGGAAGCTCAACGATGTCAGGCTCCTCCAAGGTAACAATGTTATCATCCGGAGCACTACCCACAAGGCTAGCAAACAAAGCCTTCTCTTCCCCGGGGACAAATCATGCAGCACAATCCAAGTACCATCCACCACCTTGCAAGTGCAATTCGGAGAACTTGTTTGTTTGCGCGGTCGTGTACACACAGAGGCTAGAAAAAATATTCACCCAGTCCGAGAGGTAGTCCGGCAAGGAAGATGAGGCCAATGCATTCTTCACAACCAATTCTCTCATGATATACCTACATGACAAAACAAGAATGTAAGAAAACCAAGAAAACGAGCAAGAAATGAAATTAAGGAGAGGTGCAAAGTGGAGGATAGATGTATTACCGATAGGCCACATGCTTGATAGCGAGAGCCCCCTCCTCGAACTCCAAGAGATTATCACCTTTGGCAAAGGCGATGTCAGGCTTATCGCTGAGGTAAGGTTTGAAGGCCTTGTCCCAAAGGACAATCCGCCAATGATCAACGTACTCACGAGGGCGCAAGATAGTTTCTGATGCGTCCCAATCAATGTCGACGGAGAGGTTCTCCTCTAAGGTCTCAATTTCAACCGCGACTTCCTTCTCCAACTGCAGAGAGGGAAATGATTAGATATGAGATAAATGGAATAGAGGAAAATGAAAATGAAGAAGGCCGAGGAATGGATTTACCTGAGCCCAGAAGGACGCCTTGTGTAGCCAGTCGTCCAAAGCCCTCTCCTTTATAGGCTTGTCAACGGGGAACTTGTTATCTAACCTTTCACGAAGGGGGGCGTTCCACCAGTAAAGCCACTTAGCTTTGAACGAAGGTTCGACCGGGCATGTGACAATTTTTTGCAATTTTTCAATTGTCATGTCCATCGAAGAGAACTCATTAAAATGGCGGTCAATCTGTGCACAAAATAAAAATGATTTGAATTCAAAAGAGTAATAGAGTTGAAGAGTGATTTGGATGAATTGCGTTCAAGAGTGATTTGAGTTCAAAAGAGTACCTCATGAAAGAAATCCTCTCCATTGTCAGGGTGTGCAACGGATATGTACTTCTCAAAAGAACGGGCCCGAATACTTTTGATTGTCCTCTCCTGGGCCTTGGTCATAACATTCCAAATCTCAGTGGCCGACCTCTCCGCAACGGGTGTGGTCTCACGGTAATGCCTCACTGCAAGGTCTGCTTGAGCCGAAATGTCTGTCTGCAAGAAATGATCTTGTGAGTTCATATAATCGGCATAGAAATTGTCTATGTTGGAAGTTCTAAATGATTGAATGCACAAACCATACCTTGTAAAGAAACTTAACGAACACATCCGCGGTCAAGGTGTACCAAGTTGGACGACTCTCCTTTATCTTCTCGCATGCTTTGTAGTCAGATGGTGATATGAGATCCTTGAAGGTGGACAACTCTAACCTTTCAAAAGTGCGGATTCGAAGGAGCTTGGCCGGAATGTTTGCCTTGACATAATCATGCTCGGTTGACCTGAGAGAAAATATGTGAGGAACGTGAGGTGAAAAGAATGGAAAAGAATTGAAACAAAAATGAAAAATGAATGAAAAAAATGAGTGAGCTTACCAATTAATGTCGCTCATGGCATTAAGAAATACACCGGTGTATCCTCTAGGGTCAACAACAATGCAATCCACCGAGATATGCCAACTCTTGTCATCGGCGTGGTGGTTATTGATGTGTCTCCACCAAGCGGTGAGACGATGATTGCCTTCCCAGACGAAGAACATCTTCCCGGCGAAATGTGCAAGATCCGGATCCTCCTTGAGTTTGGCGTCAAATTTTGCGGAGGCCTCTTGCCAGAGAGGGCTCCAAGAGGCCATAATGCCAAGGGGAATGGGGAGGTCCACGGGAACGTCGTTGAAAGCAGACACGTAAAGAACCCGATCACCCTCTCGGTATCCCATTACAAATTCACATTCCAAGCGCTGCACCTCAACCTCACTTATAGGACGGACGAGAGGGAGGGCTCTCAAGCGGCACAAAGGAATGGATAAGCGGGATTTACAAGTTGGCTTAATCCGGAGGCGTTGGATAACACCAATGGAGTCCTCCTTTTGTGATTTCCGAAGCTCAAGCTTACACACCACGGGATCCGTGTCGGCAACTGCTTGAACGGCATCTTCGCTCATTGCGAGAGCCTAACAAAAACACAAATAGTAAAACCATGCTTAGAAAAGCTAGAACTCAAAAAACTTGCTCAACAAATTACTCAACAACTATCCAACTCACCTCTACTTGTAATGGGCCCTGCGAATTTAGAATCTCAACCTGCACAGCTTCAACTTCAACCGCGGGGGCCACAAGAACAACATCCTCTCCAGATTGGGGTTGCGATTGCGCAACCTGTGAAGAGTCCATATCCTAAGAACATGGAGAAAATGAGAATTTCACAAAGAAAAGTCAATAACTTCGTAACTATAAAGAAATAAATCCTCACAAAAACAATACAAGGCCGAGAGCAAACTACAAATGGTAATGGCCGAATGCTAAGTCAAGTGGTAAACTCTAGCACTAACCTACCTACGAATGAGAGGCCTCGGATCCAAGGCCTCTTTTCCTACCTCCTCCTCATGCACTACCCAAAAGAAAAAGGCCGAGAGAAATGTTATGTGAACATAGTAGTTTGACTTTTAAAGCCCATACATTGTCTCCAAAATGAGGCCTCGGATCCGAGGCCTCTTCACAAACCTCTTACTCATGTAGTACCCAAAACAAGAAGGCCGAGAGCAATCTTACACGAACATAACATTTTGATTTTTCTAGCATAAAATTCACACAAACATGAGGCCTCGGATCCGAGGCCTCTTCCCAAAACACATACTTATTCACTACCCAAAACAAAAAGGCCGAGAGCATTCGAAAATGAACATAAGATTTTCATTTTTCAAGCACATACCTTGACACAAAAATGAGGCCTTGGATCCGAGGCCTCTTTACAAAATACCTACTTATGCACTACCCAAAACAATAGGGCCAAGCGCATTTAAAAATGAGCATAACATTTTAAATTTTCATGCACATACCTTGACACAAAAATGAGGCCTCGGATCTGAGGCCTCTTCCGAATGCCCCTCCTTATGAAATACATACTACAGAAAATGGCCGAGAGAATTCAAAAATGAACCTAACATTTTCATTTTTCAAGCACACAACCTGACTCAAAAATGAGGCCTCGGATCCAAGGCCTCTTCCAAATGCCCCTCCTTGATGATTTTAAAACCTAACCAATTTACTTGTTACATGGCTCACGGGTGTTCACCCGTGAGGTTCACATTTGATGATGTTCCAGGGGAGGTCACTCCATTGCCAAGTTGCATCCACCAAATGGGTCAAAATTTTCTCAAATTTTTTTGGAAGGTAGATATACATGATATCTACTACGAAGTAAAATAGCATGACCAAATTTGATGATCATATTTTTCTAGAAAACATACCATTTCTACCTAGAATGACGCAGAATTCAACTAAAACAATTACTAGGAAAAATGAAGATGACAAAAAATTTCAAAAAAATAACCAAAAGGTATAATCAATGGTTATGAATATAGAGAAAAAAAATCATAATTTTTAAAAATATTTGACATGGAGACATCTCCCCGTGATGATGCTAAATCCTACCCAAGTTACCTGTTACATGGCCCACGGGTGTTCACCCGTGGGGCACACATTTGATCATGTTAAAACCTAACTTTTCATGCACATACCTTGACACAAAAATAAGGCCTCGGATCCGAGGCCTCTTCCGAATGCCCCTCCTTATGAAATACATACTACAGAAAATGGCCGAGAGAATTCAAAAATGAACCTAACATTTTCATTTTTCAAGCACAAACCTTGACACAAAAAAAAGGCCTCGGATCCGAGGCCTCTTCCCAAAGCTCCTACTTATGCACTTAACAAAATGCAATTTTTTTGGAAGGTAGATATACATGATATCTACTACGAAGTAAAATAGCATGACCAAATTTGATGATCATATTTTTCTAGAAAACATACCATTTCTACCTAGAATGACGCAGAATTCAACTAAAACAATTATTAGGAAAAATGAAGATGACAAAAAAATTCAAAAAAATAACCAAAAGGTATAATCAATGGTTATGAATATAGAGAAAAAAAATCATAATTTTTAAAAATATTTGACATGGAGACATCTCCCCGTGATGATGCTAAATCCTACCCAAGTTACCTGTTACATGGCCCACGGGTGTTCACCCGTGGGGCACACATTTGATCATGTTAAAACCTAACTTTTCATGCACATACCTTGACACAAAAATGAGGCCTCGGATCCGAGGCCTCTTCCGAATGCCCCTCCTTATGAAATACATACTACAGAAAATGGCCGAGAGAATTCAAAAATGAACCTAACATTTTCATTTTTCAAGCACAAACCTTGACACAAAAAAAAGGCCTCGGATCCGAGGCCTCTTCCCAAAGCTCCTACTTATGCACTTAACAAAATACAATCCCCCCCCCCCCCGCAGCTTCAGACCTCCATATCTTCCACGTGTGGTCTCCGAATCTAACAATCAACCACTCCATCGTCGTCTACGTGAAATGTAGATGCCGATGGACACCTCACTTGCTCCATTTGGGCAAAATTCAAGGAAGTTATGCCTGTTTAAACATTCGCAGTCCCGGGAGCCACTCCCTGGGGACTGCTGATCGAGGGCACTAAAAGGAGGCCTCGGATCCGAGGCCTCATTTTGAAACTAGTTTACATACTCAAAAACAAGCAAAGTGCCTCATTCATACAAGCTATACGTTGAATCAAAAAACATCAAGTGGCCTCGGCCGAGAGGCCTCGGATCCGAGGCCTTACACACAAACTAGTTTACATACTCAAAACCAACCAAGAGCCTCTTCCGTACACTTGTTTTGGAACACATAAAAGAGGCCTCGGATCGGAGGCCTCATTCACAAACTAGTTTACATACTCAAAACAAACCAAAGTGCCTCATCCGTACACATGTTTTGGAACACATAAAAGAGGCCTCGGATCCGAGGCCTCATTCACAAACTAGTTTACATACTCAAAACCAACCAAAGTGCCTCATCCGTACACTTGTTTTGGAACACATAAAAGAGGCCTCGGATCCGAGGCCTCATTCACAAACTAGTTTACATCCTCAAAACAAACCAAAGTGCCTCATCCGTACACATGTTTTGGAACACATAAAAGAGGCCTCGGATCCGAGGCCTCATTCACAAACTAGTTTACATCCTCAAAACAAACCAAAGTGCCTCATCCGTACACATGTTTTGGAACACATAAAAGAGGCCTCGGATCCGAGGCCTCATTCACAAACTAGTTTGCATACTCAAAACAAACCAAAGTGCCTCTTCCGTACACATGTTTTGGAACACATAAAAGAGGCCTCGGATCCGAGGCCTCATTCACAAACTAGTTTACATACTCAAAACAAACCAAAGTGCCTCATCCGTACACATGTTTTGGAACACATAAAAGAGACCTCGGATCCGAGGCCTCATTCACAAACTAGTTTACATACTCAAAACCAACCAAAGTGCCTCATCCGTACACATGTTTTGGAACACATAAAAGAGGCCTCGGATCCGAGGCCTCATTCACAAACTAGTTTGCATACTCAAAACAAACCAAAGTGCCTCTTCCGTACACATGTTTTGGAACACATAAAAGAGGCCTCGGATCCGAGGCCTCATTCACAAACTAGTTTACATACTCAAAACAAACCAAAGTGCCTCATCCGTACACTTCTTTTGGAACACACAAAAGAGGCCTCGGATCCGAGGCCTCATTCACAAACTAGTTTACATACTCAAAACAAACCAAAGTGCCTCATCCGTACACATGTTTTGGAACACATAAAAGAGGCCTCGATCCGAGGCCTCATTCACAAACTAGTTTACATACTCAAAACAAACCAAAGTGCCTCTTCCGTACACATGTTTTGGAACACATAAAAGAGGCCTCGGATCCGAGGCCTCATTCACAAACTAGTTTACATCCTCAAAACAAACCAAAGTGCCTCATCCGTACACATGTTTTGGAACACATAAAAGAGGCCTCGGATCCGAGGCCTCATTCACAAACTAGTTTGCATACTCAAAACAAACCAAAGTGCCTCTTCCGTACACATGTTTTGGAACACATAAAAGAGGCCTCGGATCCGAGGCCTCATTCACAAACTAGTTTACATACTCAAAACAAACCAAAGTGCCTCATCCGTACACATGTTTTGGAACACATAAAAGAGACCTCGGATCCGAGGCCTCATTCACAAACTAGTTTACATACTCAAAACCAACCAAAGTGCCTCATCCGTACACATGTTTTGGAACACATAAAAGAGGCCTCGGATCCGAGGCCTCATTCACAAACTAGTTTACATCCTCAAAACAAACCAAAGTGCCTCATCCGTACACATGTTTTGGAACACATAAAAGAGGCCTCGGATCCGAGGCCTCATTCACAAACTAGTTTGCATACTCAAAACAAACCAAAGTGCCTCTTCCGTACACATGTTTTGGAACACATAAAAGAGGCCTCGGATCCGAGGCCTCATTCACAAACTAGTTTACATCCTCAAAACCAACCAAAGTGCCTCATCCGTACACTTGTTTTGGAACACATAAAAGAGGCCTCGGATCAGAGGCCTCATTCACAAACTAGTTTACATACTCAAAACAAACCAAAGTGCCTCATCCGTACACATGTTTTGGAACACATAAAAGAGGCCTCGGATCCGAGGCCTCATTCACAAACTAGTTTACATACTCAAAACAAACCAAAGTGCCTCATCCGTACACATGTTTTGGAACACATAAAAGAGGCCTCGGATCCGAGGCCTCATTCACAAACTAGTTTACATCCTCAAAACAAACCAAAGTGCCTCATCCGTACACATGTTTTGGAACACATAAAAGAGGCCTCGGATCCGAGGCCTCATTCACAAACTAGTTTACATCCTCAAAACCAACCAAAGTGCCTCATCCGTACACTTGTTTTGGAACACATAAAAGAGGCCTCGGATCAGAGGCCTCATTCACAAACTAGTTTACATACTCAAAACAAACCAAAGTGCCTCATCCGTACACATGTTTTGGAACACATAAAAGAGGCCTCGGATCCGAGGCCTCATTCACAAACTAGTTTACATCCTCAAAACAAACCAAAGTGCCTCATCCGTACACATGTTTTGGAACACATAAAAGAGGCCTCGGATCCGAGGCCTCATTCACAAACTAGTTTACATCCTCAAAACAAACCAAAGTGCCTCATCCGTACACATGTTTTGGAACACATAAAAGAGGCCTCGGATCAGAGGCCTCATTCACAAACTAGTTTACATACTCAAAACAAACCAAAGTGCCTCATCCGTACACATGTTTTGGAACACATAAAAGAGGCCTCGGATCCGAGGCCTCATTCACAAACTAGTTTACATCCTCAAAACAAACCAAAGTGCCTCATCCGTACACATGTTTTGGAACACATAAAAGAGGCCTCGGATCCGAGGCCTCATTCACAAACTAGTTTGCATACTCAAAACAAACCAAAGTGCCTCTTCCGTACACATGTTTTGGAACACATAAAAGAGGCCTCGGATCCGAGGCCTCATTCACAAACTAGTTTACATACTCAAAACAAACCAAAGTGCCTCATCCGTACACATGTTTTGGAACACATAAAAGAGGCCTCGGATCCGAGGCCTCATTCACAAACTAGTTTGCATACTCAAAACAAACCAAAGTGCCTCTTCCGTACACATGTTTTGGAACACATAAAAGAGGCCTCGGATCCGAGGCCTCATTCACAAACTAGTTTACATACTCAAAACAAACCAAAGTGCCTCATCCGTACACATGTTTTGGAACACATAAAAGAGACCTCGGATCCGAGGCCTCATTCACAAACTAGTTTACATACTCAAAACCAACCAAAGTGCCTCATCCGTACACATGTTTTGGAACACATAAAAGAGGCCTCGGATCCGAGGCCTCATTCACAAACTAGTTTACATACTCAAAACCAACCAAAGTGCCTCATCCGTACACTTGTTTTGGAACACATAAAAGAGGCCTCGGATCCGAGGCCTCATTCACAAACTAGTTTACATACTCAAAACCAACCAAAGTGCCTCATCCGTACACTTGTTTTGGAACACATAAAAGAGGCCTCGGATCCGAGGCCTCATTCACAAACTAGTTTACATACTCAAAACAAACCAAAGTGCCTCATCCGTACACATGTTTTGGAACACATAAAAGAGGCCTCGGATCCGAGGCCTCATTCACAAACTAGTTTACATACTCAAAACAAACCAAAGTGCCTCATCCGTACACATGTTTTGGAACACATAAAAGAGGCCTCGGATCCGAGGCCTCATTCACAAACTAGTTTACATCCTCAAAACAAACCAAAGTGCCTCATCCGTACACATGTTTTGGAACACATAAAAGAGGCCTCGGATCCGAGGCCTCATTCACAAACTAGTTTACATACTCAAAACCAACCAAAGTGCCTCATCCGTACACTTGTTTTGGAACACATAAAAGAGGCCTCGGATCCGAGGCCTCATTCACAAACTAGTTTACATACTCAAAACAAACCAAAGTGCCTCATCCGTACACATGTTTTGGAACACATAAAAGAGGCCTCGGATCCGAGGCCTCATTCACAAACTAGTTTACATACTCAAAACAAACCAAAGTGCCTCTTCCGTACACTTGTTTTGGAACACATAAAAGAGGCCTCGGATCCGAGGCCTCATTCACAAACTAGTTTACATCCTCAAAAACAAGCAAAGTGCCTCATTCATACAAGTTATACTTTGAATCAAAAAACCTCAAGTGGCCTCAGCCGAGAGGCCTCGGATCCGAGGCCTCACACACAAACTAGTTTACATACTCAGAACCAACCAAAGTGCCTCATAAAGACATGCCTAACCAAGTTACTTGTTACATGGCCCACGGGCGTTCACCCGTGGGGCACAAGGCAGAGAGCAAGGAATCAAAAATGGAAGAAAGTTGACATTCCATTAGTTTGAGAAATCAAGAACCTCACCTCTCTCAAAACCCTACCTCTCACATACTCAAACTTACACAAATATGAGGCCTCGGATCCGAGGCCTCTTCCCCTAGCTCTTTCTTATGCACTACACAAAACGAGCCAAGGCCAAGAGCAATTGATGTGCACATAACATTTTGATTTTTCAAGCACAAACCTACCCACAAATAAGAGGCCTCGGATCCGAGGCCTCTTCCTATGGCTCCCACTTATGCACTACACAATAGAAGAAATGGCCGAGAGCAAGGAATCAAGAAAGCAAGAAAGTCGACATTCCATTTGTTTGAGAAATCAAGAACCTCGCCTCTCTCAAAACCCTACCTTTCACATACTCAAACTTACACAAATATGAGGCCTCGGATCCGAGGCCTCTTCCCCTAGCTCATTCTTGTGCACTACACAAAATGAGACAAGGCCGAGAGCAACATGATGTGCACATAACCTTTTGATTTTTCAAGCACAAACATACCTTTCCTGACATGTTCCTAAACCCAAATCAGGACAAGGCCGAAAGCAAGTCAAGCTGATATTCCAAATACTATGAGAAATCAAGGTGATAGAAATTAAGCAAAAACGTTGGCGAACATAGCTTGGCCGAGATCCCGACACCTTACCAGAATTTGGAGTATGCCCTCCACTGAAGCCCCTATATTGGCGCCACTATCTTCCGAGGTCCCGTCCTCTGTCGGCGTTATTGGAGTGCTTCTCGAATCTCCGAGGTTTACTTGCGCCATTCCTCTCCCGCGGCCACGCCCTCGCCTTGATGTTTGTTGTGTTCCGCCCGCCTTGCTTCGCTGAAATCTTGAAGCAGGGGTCACAACATCCACACTTAGGGTTTCTGCGCATGGGTCTCCTCCTTCAGCTCTTTCGCGGCCTCCCAACAAATTTGATTTCAGATCTTTCTTTGCCGCTTTCCTCTTGGACGCCTTCATTTTTTCTCTTGCTTGAATCGTTGGTTGTCCCGACATCGGTTCTCGCTCTTCTAACGCCTTCTCAATTTGTTGTGCTACCTCCTTGTTGTCTTCTTCGTAGATATTTCCACTATCTCCACTCCCCCCTTCTTCCTATATTTAAGATAAAACAATGTTTATAACAATGATGACAAACCATAATATCTAAAAGAAAAGTTGTTTCACAGTTGAATATGTTCTACCATTTTTATTATGTGCTCAAACAACTGAATATATGGAGAACCCGAAGAATACGTACGACACTTGTAGAGTTTGTTTCTTCGCGTGAGTCCTCTTGGATGCTGTCATTTCCCAACTCCTCCACTTCTGCCATTGGTTGCGCTTTACTTCCGTCCGCCTCTTCTACAATCGGTGATAAATGAAAAGGCCGAATCCCACAGTCTAGCCTCCACGAAGGTTTCCACAGGTCCTTTATGCTTTGGCTCAAATCCTCGGGCGTCCCACGGCCCTCGATTGGCGCTTTCCTTGCCTGTGACTTTTGTGTCCTCACTGTCTTTCTCTTCTTATCAGTGTAATGTGTAGACGATCGCCTCCTCTTCTTTTTCTTAGATGGTTCCGTTGTCGGAGGTTGTGAATTGCCTATTTCCTTCATGTGTTCAACCCTCCCGCAATTCAGACCTATTCGCTCTATTTCCTTTCCACAACCTCACCACATCAAACTCACACATTGGAAAGAAAGTGAGCAATCGCATTCTTCTCAGTATATAATTGCAATACCTCCCGATGGGAGGCGCGCTTTACTATCTGACAACCATCTTTGTAATTAGGGGTATCTTTTTTTAGGATGCCTGACAGTTTTGTCTCCTTCCTGATATTCATGCGTATTTGTTTATAACTTCATCATCATCACCATTCTCCTTCTCTATGCATCTTTGCATCTTTGTTCCTTCACGTTTGCTTTCTCTGCCTTCATGGCTTCCACCTCAATTCTTCCTCCCGTCTCTGAGATGGCCGAACTTCGTTCACATGGCATCGGGGTCCCTATTATATTCCCCATTGGTGCACAAGGTATTGTTGTTGTCTCGGAGCTTCATCTTAGCATTAGGTTCTCTTTGAAAGCTAGTACAATATGGGTAGAGCGTGAGATCTACCATCCTGATACTGGATTGCTCGTTCATACCTTCCATGAGACCTCCAAGGTAACTGACAATGGCAATGTAGTGTGGGAGCTTGGCGCGGGAAAGTATAGGGTTTGTGGCTGGCCAGATTCTCAGATGGGAGTGTCAACAGAAATCCTTCCTCCTCTTCAATCATCCACTGTTGCCTTTAGCACACCCCCGGTAATAAGCGTCAAGACCGAGCCTGGTGTAGACAACGTTATAGACTTGTCTGATTCTTCGAGTGAAGATGTACCAGTGCATAAGGCTGCTGTCCATGATTCCCCTCATTTGTTTCCCTTTGCATCCTACGTAACGCCTTCTCCATCTAGCTCTGTCCCTTCAACTACTTCGGTCCCTACATCTAAACCTCCTCAAACTATTGTTCAATGTCTTCGTCGTCTTGGCTCTATGCCCGGTAGTAAGAACGTCCTCAAGAAAATAGATTACGATAAAATCAAAATCCAAGAAGTTAATCACCTTCCCCCTCGTTTCGATGGCACCCAGTTATTTGTCCTCCCTGCAGCAGAAGTCTCTTCATCTCAAACCAGGGCCAAGTCGTTGGACGGCATGGACAAGCAATATGATGGCCATGTTTGGACTAAGACTCAAACCACCAACATTACAAACGACGTTGGCCTTGCATTTCGTTCCTCTACCTGTGTTGGCCATCTCCAATGCCAAAACCCGAGTTGTGATTACCTTCAACGCGCCCATCGTACCTCTAAGGTCAATGACACAGAATTTGAAGGTTTCACTAAAGATCCTTTCCCTCTCTCTGGCATTGTGCCATCCGGATCTACTCTTGTCTGCAGGATTTGTAAAGAGCCTCCCAAATGCATTGCACTATGCGAGGCCAAAATCTTCTACGTCCATGGGAAGGAGTCATCCCAAAGAGCCTACATTCATCTCGGTTCTCATCAACATCCAGTGAAGGTTGGAGACTGCAGAGACAGTCGGAAGCGTATCAATGCACTTCTTGAGGAGCACGTTGAACGTACGCCTCAAGCCACCCACAGCAAGATCGTCCTTGAAGCTAGCAAGGACATTGTTGGTGAGTTTCTCCTTTCTGGCGATAATGACACACACCGTCTCTTCTCTTTAAAAGAGCTTGAACCTGTTTTTGAGAGCTGTAGAGAGTTGAATTCCCCAAACCTTCGCTGTAAGGTTACCTCTTTCAAATATTTGCGGAGGTTTGGTGTTATGGATGGCATCGCGAAGCTCCGAGGCATTAGCAATTGGGCCTACGTCCAACGGAACCAATTCCCAGGACAAGGTGACAATACAGACAAGGTGTTCGTTTTCAAGATGTCGGAGGTTGGTCCTGGAAGTGGAGTGGATTTGGTTCGTCGGATGCAACCGGGTGGGGACCTGGAGAACGCGTGGATGATGTCCGATCACGTGAAGCGGGTCAAAGGGTGGACCACCATGGCCGCTCATGTGTACGATGGGACTTATCAACGGGTCATGACCATTTCATGTTGTGATTTCCAATCGGAGAATAAGGATGCCCAAGTTCTCTTCTGGCAGAACCTCAACCACGTCATGGCCCGACACGGTATCCCACATCCAAACTTTATAGGCTTCATGGCGGACAGTGCCCAAGCCAATTGGAACGCTGTTCGCATTGTGTATGGTTCAGGGGATCCCAAAGTTCCAATGGAGGGTCGTGAGCGCACTTGTTTTTTCCATTGGAAACAATCGCTCGAAAAACATACGAAATCGTATATAAAGCATGAGTTACAAGACCAACATAGACATCTTTGCCTTCAATATCGAAATGCGTCATCTATGGAAGAGGTTGAGACTACGTACCTAGCTATCAAGGCTTGGTGGGCGTCATCGAATTGTACAAGTGAGGACGGTCTCAAGCATCTTCAGCTCTGGCTTGCTTTTTGGCACTTCCGCTACCTTCAATGGGGTGGTTTCATGGAACTGGTACATCTCCTTTATAATTCATTATTGGTTTTTCTTGGATTCGATTTCCTCTCTCTGTACATTTATATTAATACTTGATTTCTCCAATCAGGAAAAGGTTTTAACCCAAGACCAATTGGCCGAGATGCCGTCGTGCAATCTTGCGGAGTCCGTCCACAACAAGTGGCTTCAAGCCTCCGGCAACAAGGGTGGAGATCTATACGTGGCTACGGTTGACGACTACATTCGCGCCTTCTTACAAGTTGTTGCATACTACCAGTTCCTTAAAGGTGGAATTGGCGGAGATGGTCCAAGCAAAGAAGAACTAAAGCTCAGGGGTGCTCAACGTCGAGCTCAGCGTACTGGCGACCCCACAGTGTTGCAGAAGGTCTTGCTTGACATGTCCGGTGGGGAAGAATTTTGCACTCGCGATCCACACCTTGAGGGCGCCGAGGTGTTTGGATCGCAGAAGCGAAGACCAGACACTCCAATTGGTGATGATGGCGAGACCCACCGCCCCGATACCGTGAACTTCTCTCGCCCTCCCCCCGGTAAGCGTGTCACTCGATCTCAACCAGAAACACTACCCACTATCATTGAGGAGTCTTCCCCCTCTGTACAAGAGGTTCAAGTGCCTTCACCTGCAGGACTTGGTTTCCAGCGTGTCACTGCCGTGCAAGAAACCAAAGTAGATGTCTCTCTTTGGCATATTGCCCGCATACCCTATACATCTGGGAAGTCTTGTTGGGCTAATCATGCGGGCACGAAGAAGAAGTGCACCGCAAGAATCGTCACTAATAATAAGAGCGTCCCTGCGCTGACCTACACCGGTATGTGGCATCATTACAAACTCCAATCGATGAAGCGTACGGACTTTGTCTTTTGCCCAGACGACATTGAGCGTTGCGTGAAGGGCCCTCGTCGGAAATGGGTCATGCAGTTCTCTGCTGATGACCAGAAGCCTCCTATTCCCCCAATCTGGCCCGTGAAGATTGGTACCAACCTCACCCGCTCGGAGATCTTCGCCCTTGAGAACGCAGGTTTTCAACTCCCACCAAAGGAGCGCATCACACCGACTCAACTCTTCACCAACTCTGCTCCCCCGCTGGATATGTCTGGAATCCGTGTTCCAGAAAACCCGACATGATCCCTCCGACAAGATTGTCCAAGCTTGTTCGGCGATCCAGCAGCGCACCTTCGGCAAAGCAGAGGCAGATGGTGGCCTCTGCTGAAGCTGTGCATGGTATCGTTCTGAAGTTAACTATGATCCCTCAACCGGGATTTGGTTGCATTATCACACTGCAGTCCAAATCAGAACCCCAACCACCGATCTACCAAGTGACAGTAAGTTCTATTCTAGAGTGCAATTGCGCGAACTTCGTGGATATGATTTCCAAGTTCAGCCGCAAACGAAATTTTTATCTGAATTGTAAGCATTTGTATTACATTTTCATCAAGGTTTCTAATTTGGATGCGGAAGTGAATTTGTTCATTCACGCCTCGACATTTAGCTTCAACGAAGTCAAACTCTTCCTCGAAGGGGGTCTTTTGACAAAGTCTACTTCTTAGGATTTATCTCAGCCTAGCAGTACTTTGGGCTATAATATATGTATCCATTTCTGGACCTCTTGTGAAGCAATAATTGATTGATATAATAAAGGTATAATTTCAATGATTATTTTTATTTGCTTCAAAATTTTGTATTACAATGCTTCCTATGTCTATCAACTCTATTTCTGTTTTGCATACTTCTTAGATGATTGCGAGGGAGGTGGACCCGGTCGAAGCAAATCCATATAAGAAACTGTCTTATCTCTCTTTCGATCCTTCAGCGGAAGATGATGTGGCGTCATTCCTCTCATCCGTTCGCGAAATGAAAGAGACTTCAAAGATTCCCCTTCCACCTTCACCTCCTCCTCCGTTTCGTTCAATTTGTCTTCATCCAAATCAGCATCCTTCTCCGGCACATCCTCCTGCCTGGTTTTTTTTTTCTCATATTTTTTTTGCTCCTCCCGTACCCTCCACCTTCATGCTTGTGTAAATTGCGAAAATGGAGTCAGCTCGTAGTCATCACTACTTCGATTTCCAGCAGCAAACTGAAATTCTGGCGATGGATTAACCGGAATATGAGGATCTGCTAGACTTCTAATTTCCTTATCCCATCCTAATCCAGCAAACATGTCTCTCTCATCTCCCATTGTGTGCAACTATATATACAATGATGTTGGGTATGAGTCCAATTTATAATCTATTCGGCCACAAACGATAATTGCTAAAGTCTAAGCTATAGAATAGATTCACATATAAGACAAAGAGAAAAGTGATGAATAAAAACCAAGCAAGTTTATTATTTTGATTCCTTTGTATTTTGATTGACTCATTCTTTAATTATACCAATCTCAAAAAATCCATTTTCATTGATTTTTTCTTGTAGTCATCCTTGGTTTTAATAATTCAACCACATCACGGTTTCCAAACTTAATGAGACCATTTCAAATTCAGGGTTTTTATTTTATTTTATGACCTATACATCCCACGGAAATAGGTCCAATTTTTTTACTATTATTGCCAGATTCTGGAATATTCTTGGAATATTCTTGGAATATTTTGAAATATCCTAATTTTAGTCTGACAAGTTTACTATTTTTATTTCCTCTACGCTCTCCGCTCTCCGCTCTACGCTCACATACAAGTGTCGTCCACGAGGACACCATTCAGGTCTAACACTAGGAATCGTTTCTTCGGCAGCGAGGGCGGGGCGGGTAAAACCGGGGGGGGGGGCTGCCGCGCTGCCCTCTCCGCTCCTTGGAGAAGAGCGTCGGGGAGCCGCTACGCTATGCTCCGAGCCCTGCGGATACGATCGAGAGAAAACGGTGGGCGACTTATGTCATACTATGTCCAAACGAAGCATTAAAGAAACGAGTGTTCTCGGTGCAAAAACAAAACCATTTGATTCATTTCGGAGGGGGTGCAACAAGGGATACAAGAGAGGCAAGAGTATACAACATACATTCAAACACAAGATACAAGTATATAGGAGTAAAAAATGGTGATTATATTGTATACAATGCTCTATGTACATCTTGATTGGGGGAGCCGCGTTGAACGATGCGTTCAAACTAGCCTAGTTCTACATCTAGCAAAATTTGAAGAGACGGGCCGCCGTGATGAAGACTTCGTTGCAAGCCGGGGGTATGTGGACGAACGGATGGTCAGGGAGATGTGGCGAAGGGCGCGAGTGCCGGGGGGGGGGGGCGACATGTGCGTGAGTTTAGGATAGCTAGGGGACACGACCAAGGCAAGAAGACAAAGACCCAGGGAGTTTGGGTCGACCGACCCAAACTGAGTGGGGTCAGTGCATTACCTCGCCTTGGTCGTGCCTTGACGCCATGGATGCCGTCACCGCGTGCGCTGCCCCACCGCCTGCTCCGACGACGACGTCAGCCGCAATCTGCTCCTGCAAAGGCTGACTGTCAGGCCTTTGTCCCAACCCAACCTCCGCATGCGCATCATGCATTGGTTCATCGACTGGGTTAGGAGTAGAGGTATCACCAGGCCCTTGCGGGCCTTCAACATCTAGCATGGGCTCGTCCACTGGGGTCTGATTGGGGACGGGGTTTGGGTCGGCCGACCCAAACCCTGTTGCTTGGCGAACGTCGCTCTGGGACGCTGCAACGTCGGCACTGTTTGGGTCGGACGACCCAAACATGTGGGGGTCATCCCACTGGTGGTGTGGGGGCAAGAGGATGGGAGGCCGGAGCGGCGGGGGTGCCAACAAGCTGGAAGTTCCTGGGACGCGCCAAAGGTTAGGGTCGTCCACCTGCTGCACGGGCGCGTAAGGGCGGGCGTGAGGCTGCAGCAAATGCCCGAAGCTGAAGGACTGCTGCAGCGTGGGCCGCGGGCCGATCACGGGTAGGTCACTCTAAGGCATTTTTGTGCACCACGTGCGGCTAGGTGTTTTTTGTTTTGGGGCTATTTACCTTCAAGGGTTGAATTAAAGCCTCCCTATAATTACTTAAATTTCAAAAATGGCCCATTTGTTTGCACCCTTCCATTACTTATATTGTCCAAGTCATTGCAATTTTGTGTACTCTATATTCTTTTTAAGTAATAAAAGCTAATCTACTTCCTAACGCATTGACGAGTGTTAAGGGAATTCATGGAAACAAAGAAGGGTGCAAACAGTAATATCATTGCAAACAAAGTTATGAAGAAAACACATAGGAGACCATAGCAAACATACTAAACATACCTTCTAGGATCCTTATCTTCAGCCCCTATATTAATTTTACAAAAAAAATAATGGCCCACATTTTATGTCCATCTAACTTATTTATAATGGGATTGTCTACATTTAATGGCCCCTTCATTATTTGGAATTCCTTTATAATTTTTATTTCAAATGATTTTAATCCTCTCTATATTATGCCGCACGTCATTTTTAAAATGCACTAAGTGACCTACCCGTGGGGCCGATATTATGGGGAGGGAAGCCTGCGGGCAAGTGAGGGAATGAACTCGTGGGAGCCATCACCAATCCCTGCGCCAGCATGCCCTGGATCACTTGCGTGATCAGGTCCGCTTGGGACAGAGGTTGGGCCATCGCCCTTTGCCACTCCTGCTCCAACAGGAGAGCCCTCAACTCCACGACTTCGTTGCGGACCGAGGGCTCCTCGGCAGCAGCCTTTTGCAATCGAACGCGCTGCTCCTCGTCCCGGAGCATCTTCGCGTTGGCCTCCTCCACAGTGAGGACCTCGGGTTTCACCCTCACATTCCCGGCGAACGCTCCGGGGGAGGCAGGATCCGACCTTAGCCTCTTCGCGAGCTCCATGTCGTCCTTGTCTTCGGAGCTTATGGCGATCGTCTCCTCCACCGCATAGTCCCCGTACAGCTTTTTGCCCTTCAGCATTCGCCGCTCCCTGAAGGTGGCCATCGCGTCCCTCGAATACATGTCCTTCGCGTCGGCCACCGTGAGGACGGGCACTAGCTTGCTCTGCGGCGTGGCAGCCCGCATGGCCTTCTTCCGCTGAGGGGCTTCGGATTCTTGAGTGAATCCTGTTGCCCCCTCCTCCACCTCCCCCTCCGGGAAAAGCTATTTTGCGAGCAGTGAGCGGTGAGCGGTGTGCGGTAAGTTTTCTAGAATATTGAAATTTTGTCAGGTGAAACATGCCCTATGGCCGTGGTGTAGAGCTAACTTTTGAAATATTTATTGACAAATTTATTGACAAAAAGAACCTATAACCGTGGTGGAGGAACCTATATAGTATTTGCTTGCACCTTCTTGGAGGTTCAGGATATTACCTGACCACGACAATTTCATGACAACCTCTAGCAATTTAGCAAGTAAGATTCCATCTATTGTGGTGAGGGAATCTCCAAACCCCAATGCTGCAGGCCTCACACGTAATGCCCATGAAGACCCATCCGTTTGTATGTGTGTGTATATATATATATGAGCATAAACTTAAAATGTTGAAAGAAACTTAAAGAAAATATTAAAGAAACTAAAAATGTTGGAAGTGTTTACAACATGTTCCTCTAACAACAACACCTTACTATATACCACTCAAATATAGGTGGTTATTTAAGAAGAGCAATTGTGTTGAACATAAAACCTAGGATGATGTCCATATTTTAAGCACAAGCCTTCTTGGTTTAACACTCAACACAACTAGGAGGTCTCGAGTCATCATTTAAAAAAATTAAATTCTTCACTTTGACTTATTATAACCTTTGCATCTCAACTTCAATTTTGAAACATGAAATAAAAATTTTCTTGGTTCTCAGTCGCTAGCCAAATGGGAAAATTATGATCCAATCCAATGACCACAATTCTATGTGAACTTGGAAGTTTTTGACATTAAAATTGCATATTCTAACCTCATTTGGAATATATCTATGATCATGAGTCTAAAGTAAATTATGTCTTAATAATTAAAAACCTAAGCGATATTAAACAATAAACTTTTTGTCACCTTCAACTCATAGTATTGCCATAATGTTTGATCCTTGATTGGGATTAAAGTTTCCTGACACCTACTAAAGGGGAGAGCAAAGAAACTAATTATCATGTAGAACATGTGAATGATTGGTCTAAACCCAATTAACACCTTAATCAAGATCAAAGACCTTGAATTATTCTAGTAGAATTAACTAGAGATGGATCTATATGTACTAAAAGTTTGTTAGACCGCGTTGAAGTATGCAAGGGGAAGATATTCTTGAGCATACCAATGTCAAGTGTCGTTGGTGTACACTTTAGTCAACTTGTAGACCATTGTGTAATATAGGTGTGCACTTCATATCATTGTGGAACATACTAATGCTGAGATATTAGTCAAGACACTTGAATGCCAAATTTCATGAGGTGACATTAATGGTGAGGTTGATGGTGAATTATTCAACCCAACATTCGCCTAAAATCGTAAGCAAGCATTGAAAAAGTATATGAAAACGATAATAGAAGAATAGTGGAAACCCTTAAATTTCAAAGAGAAGGGTATGAACTAATAGGCCGATTATGGAATTAAGTGAACAATATCAGAAAACACGAAGTCAAAAGTTAACCTAAATCTGCAATTTTATATATGCAATCCCATAAATTCCGAAAGTAATACAAATACAATGAATTTCATGCGGAATGAGTGCACAAACTGAAAAACCAACGGAAGAAAAACCGGTATATTAGATAGTACACAAACATTCACATGAAGCTATTACATCAGATCCGAATCACTGTGATCACGTGATGATGAAGACATTCTAGAATCACTAATATATGCATCAGAGGAGGCCTGACCATCTGATTCTAAAGCTTCTATATCCAAAAACTCTAAAACTCTTCCCGGATGATATTTAGATGTAAAAGTCTGATAAGAACCTCCAGCTAGTTGATTAGCAATAACATTTGCATATGTAGGAAGTTGCCAAGACTTTGGAAGGCTGGGATAGAATTTAGGGTCACAAAAAAAAGGCCGGTGAATAGGATAGCTCAATTTATCGCATCTGCAAATGCCAATGGTACCATGTTCATAACTCAACTTTAGAAGAAATGACAGCAAAAAACATAACACTGGTAAGAGAATTTGTGGACCATACTCACTTAGTAAACCGAGATCTCTTCACAATCCTCTCAACGGGAATATCTTCACCCTCAGGATCCTCTACACTGGTGACACGGTCTTCAAGAGTGACTTCAGAGGCTGCTCTAGAGATAATCAATGGAGCAAGTACGGCCTCAAAAATATCTACATCAGCCTCTAATGCCGCAATGTGACGGTGCACATTGCGGCATGCATGAATGGAAGATCCTTCAAATAAAGAAGTTGGAAAAACTTAGTACAAAAACCACTATGAATTTTGTAGAACAAAACAATATTAACAATTAACCAACTGAAATGCAAGATTACAAAGACATACCGGTCGCTGCCGTGCAGTCTAGAATAATATCCCATGGGGAGCTACATGCTTCAATTAGCATTTGCATTAGAAGCACAGACTTTTCACGAGGCCCTCGCCATGGTGTGGATCCATTAGTTAGCTGGTCCTCACGAGAGACCAAGTTCTGGAGAATATCATCCCGTGCAACATCCACCCCATAAGGATCCAATTCAAGGACATGGCGAAATGAAAACTTCGATGCAGGTGACCCCGGCACGCTCCCGACCGCCAATGAAATACCGAACCTCATGGTCTATAATGTACCAGACATAAAGATCAATATTACTTTACAAAGTGAACAACAGAATTGCGTGAGTATAATAGTTAGGTGGGTCTACACTCAGAACTACCTCAAGGATGAAATTGAAACTGAATGCGGTGATCAGAAAGAAGACTTAAGCTTTATCTTACAGTTGATGCTGGATTTATTGGAGATGTAAGATGAAGGCGGTTCATTCCCCACCACTCTTTCCGAATTGCAAAACCATACGATTTGCAATAACCAAGAATATTGGACTTCGTACTCATGCGAAAAGGGTGAAACAAAATAATTGCCCCGTCGTCGTGCAGATGTTCGTCCACAAAGTCAAAGAGTGGTTGTAACCACTCTTTTGATTCTTGATTCCAAGCGGGAATGGACGACGGTGGGTTTGATATGCCAGGAACAGGAAGACCTTCCGGTATATCTGCAAGAATCAAGTCCAAACAGGGATGGTCATCCGGAGAACCCTTGTAGTGCCGGGTTTTGTCTTTTGAGTGCTGCACAATCAAAGGACAACCATGTTTGGTGTTAAAATAATAATCCTTGCTTTGTACATTGCCTAGTACTAGCCCTTATATCAAACATATCTATACTCATTACTAACCTTATATAATACACAAATCTAACCTCTTATCAGGTTACACTTGTTACCCACATATCTAACCACAGATCAAAGTACCTTTATGACACCCATATTCAACCTCATATCAGATTGACCTTATAACATGCGAATATAACCTCACATCAGATTGTACTTATAACACACATATCTAACCTCATATCACACACATATCTAACCCGATATCAGATAACAGATATAGCCCAGATATCTTATCTCCCATCAGATTACAGCAATATCACCCATATTCAACCCCAGTTCAGATAGACCTTACAACACATATATCTAACCTTAGATCAGATTACACTTCTAACAAACATTTCTAACATCATATCAGAGTACACTTATAACAAGCATATCTAGATATCAATATCTACTATGATTGTAGGTAGTAGAGTTTGAATACCAGAAAATGTGTCTCGGGACCGAGACACTCAAACTCGGCCCTGGAAAATCAGAAATGTCTAAGCTTAAATCAGATTACCCTTATACCCACAATTGCAAACTAACCTCACATCAGTTTGACCTTAATACTAGCATATCTAGACCTCACATCAAATTTCACTTCAAACACACATGTGTAGTCTCATATCAGAGTACCCTTATACCAAGTAAATCTAGATTTCAATATCAAATATCATTGTAGGGTTTACAGTTTGAATACCAGAAAATGTGTCTCGGGACCGAGACACTCAAACTCGGCCCTGGAAAATCAGAAATTTCTAAACTTGCCTCATATTACCCCAATACCCAAAATTGCAAACTAACCTCATATCAGATTGCACTTGTAACCCACATATCTAACCTCACATCAGTTTGACCTTAATACTTGCATATCTAGACCTCACATCATATTTCAGAGAAGGTAGAATTCAGAGAGGGCGGGGATTTCACTTAAACAGTGTTCCGACTAAAAAAGTTCAAAAATTAACATGACACCTCACCATTCATATTTCAACTCCTAATTTCCACAAACAAAATGGTACAACAAAACAAATGGCCGATTGCAAGCACAAAACAAATTGCCGAGTCCATTGAGGGCTCAGCTCGCACTCCATATGGTGTTTGGGTCCCGCATAAACTATACCCTACCAACCTTACTCGTCAGATCCATGATTCGGTCCCGAAAAAAATTATGGCCGATTACTGAAATATGAAAAGTAGTACCTACTGAATGTTCAATGTGGACCACATTGAAATGCATAAATTTAAATGCAAACATGTTATGACAAAATTAAGGAAGAGCAGTACCTTGAGCATGAATCTTTTCAACTTGTTGTAGGAAGGGGTGAATTCCTCCGTGTCACCGCCAAGAACGTCCTCCATTGAGGCGTTGAGAATGAGTTCTTGAATATGGATATCGAGCTCCTCCCCCGATGTCAAAATAGGAATTTGACTGGGAAACTCAAGTATGTGAGCGTAGAGCAGAGAGCGGAGATTGGAGAGCGGAAAATATAGATTTTGTTGGGTAATTTTAGGAGAAGCAGTGCCTATTTCCGTGGAATTAGAGATAGATGGAATTCTATATTTGGAAATGCACCCCATTCCCGTGGACATAATAACCCAAAATTGTTCGAGAAACCAACGGATCCTATAGGCGTGGAAGATTGCATTTGTTATCAAACATCTTATAGTATTTGTTTCAAATGTATCATATTCCATTAGGGCTGACGTCACCAAATTTAAATCAAAATACCATACACAAAATATATTATTGGTCAACAAAATGTAGCCAACCTCAAAAGTTACAAAAATGGGTAGTCAGTTCAAGTAGCTATATACTGTAGTTTTCAGCCATCTACACCCTATTTGCCGGGCATGTCCAATATGGCCAAGATGGCCCAAAGAACATGCCATACATATTCTCCGCACCATAAGAGGCTTCCAGCTCAGTCCTTAGCTTAGCCAAAGACCGCAAAGACAAATCCCCCAACTCCGACCTCAAAATCCTCTGGAAAATTCTCGAGGTGACGTGCCGGCTCTCTGAAAACAACATGAAGTTCAATTTAAACAATTTAACCAGGTTATGCTCGCGTGGCAAATACAACTCTGGCATCCCATGTGGACCCATCCTAAACTCATGCGCCGCCAGACGAAGAGCATTGTATTCCACAGTGCTATCCACAATCCGCTTCCAGGCCTTGCAACATAGCCGCAGTTTCCCGATTAAAACCAAACGGCGTTTGGTATCAAATGCCCTCTCCCGGCCAATCAAATCTTTTGCGACACCCAACACTAAGTTGGGCACTAGTACGGACAACTGTACATCTAAATCCAGCTGCAATACGTGTGGCACATCCAAAACGAATCGGCGAGTTTTCGCGTTACCCCCTGAAACACATTGAAACACACAACCAAAATTTAATTAAATCGGAATTAACCAACACAATTCAAATGTGGATTGAACACAAATGTTGTGGCTATAAAATCAAACAAAAATGAACTTCATAATGTAGGGCCAAATGAACTTACCTATCCACGGCATCTTGAATATGAAGATAGTGCTTGAGTCCTCCAATATCTCAACATGTAAATATAGACCTACCATCACAAAATCAGATTTGAAGTCTAAACCAACAAATTCACAATCACAAGCCAAATGCTACTGAAGGCCATTGAACCTCACAAGTTGATAATCTGGCCTAACCTCAAAAGATCAGAATTGAAGTCTAAGCCAACAAATTCACAATCACAAGCCAAATGCTACTAAAGGCCATTGAACCTCACAAGTTGATAATGTGGCCTAACCTCAAAAGATCAGAATTGAAGTCTAAGCCAACAAATTCACAATCACAAGCCAAATGCTACTGAAGGCCATTGAACCTCACAAGTTGATAATCTGGCATAACCTCAAAAGCTCAGATTTGAAGTCTAAGCCAACAAATTCACAATCACAAGCCAAATGCTACTGAAGGCCATTGAACCTCACAAGTTGATAATCTGGCCTAACCTCAAAAGATCAGATTTGAAGTCTAAGCCAACAAATTCACAATCACAAGCCAAATGCTACTCAAGGCCATTGAACCCCACAAGTTGATAATGTGGCCTAACCTCAAAAGATCAGATTTGAAGTCTAAGCCAACAAATTCACAATCACAAGCCAAATGCTACTTAAGGCCATTGAACCTCACAAGTTGATAATGTGGCCTAACCTCAAAAGATCAGATTTGAAGTCTAAGCCAACAAATTCACAATCACAAGCCAAATGCTACTTAAGGCCATTGAACCTCACAAGTTGATAATGTGGCCTAACCTCAAAAGATCAGATTTGAAGTCTAAGCGAACAAATTCACAATCACAAGCCAAATGCTACTGAAGGCCATTGAACCTCACAAGTTGATAATCTGGCCTAACCTCAAAAGATCAGAGTTGAAGTCTAAGCCAACAAATTCACAATCACAAGCCAAATGCTACTGAAGGCCATTGAACCTCACAAGTTGATAATCTGGCCTAACCTCAAAAGATCATATTTGAAGTCTAAGCCAACAAATTCACAATCACAAGCCAAATGCTACTGAAGGCCATTGAACCTCACAAGTTGATAATCTGGCCTAACCTCAAAAGATCAGATTTGAAGTCCAAGCCAACAAATTCACAATCACAAGCCAAATGCTACTGAAGGCCATTGAACCTCACAAGTTGATAATCTGGCCTAACCTCAAAAGATCAGAGTTGAAGTCCAAGCCAACAAATTCACAATCACAAGCCAAATGCTACTCAAGAGCAAACAAAATATGAAGAGAGGCCAAGAGACGCACCTTTAGTGACGCTTGCATGAATATGAGCTTGCAACCATTTGTGGCTGATATATAGTTACCCAAGTCATTGCATTTGTTAAGGGTTTAATGTGAAAAGGGAGAAAGGTGAGGTGTCTATGATTGGTAGTATATTTGGTTTGATTGCCTTGTATTAAAGGGGTGAATCAAAACTCAAGTAGAGGATCCGGGCTAGACCACCATATGATGAACCCCTCATCCAATACATGGCCCCCTATAACTAAGACCTTGAACTAACTAGCCGAGAGCCTAAACAAACATAACCTTGAAGCTTTCACATTCATCCAAATATATGGCCCCCTATAACTAAGACCTTCACTAACTAGCCGGGAGCCTAAACAAACATGACCTCTAAGCTTTCACATTGATCCAAAATATGGCCCCATATAACTAAGACTTTGAACTAACTAGCCGAGAGCCTAAACTAGCAGAACTTGAAGGCTTTCACATTCATCCAAAATCTGGCCCCTCTAACTAAGGCTCTACACTAACTAGCCGAGAGCCTACCCAACCAAACATGTAACCACCCACATTGAAACAATATCTGGTCCCAGAGCCCAAGGGATTACCCTCTCGGAGCCGAGAGCCTACCCAACAAAAAATCTAACCTCCCCCCTTCATACAAAATGTGGCCACTTAGATTCCGAGAGGCTAGGCCTTTCAAGGGTAATGGACCAGATTTCGCATTGATTTGAATGTTTGAGTTAGCACTTAGTTTCCGAGAGGCTAGGCCTTTCAAGGCTAATGGACCAGATTTCGCATTGAATTGAATGTTTGAGTTAGCACTTAGATTCCGAGAGGCCAGGCCTTTCAAGGGTCTTGGACCAGATTTCGCATTGTTTTGAATGTTTGGGTTAGCACTTAGATTCCGAGAGGCTAGGCATTCAAGGGTCTTGGACCAGATTTTCGCTTTGAATTGTATGTTTGAGTTAGCACTTAGATTCCGAGAGGCTAGGCCCTTTCAAGGGTCATGGACCAGATATCGCATTGTTTTGAATGTTTGGGTTAGCACTTAGATTCCGAGAGGCCAGGCCTTTCAAGGGTCTTGGACCAGATTTCGCATTGTTTTGAATGTTTGGGTTAGCACTTAGATTCCGAGAGGCTAGGCATTCAAGGGTCTTGGACCAGATTTTCGCTTTGAATTGTATGTTTGAGTTAGCACTTAGATTCCGAGAGGCTAGGCCTTTCAAGGGTCATGGACCAGATTTCGCATTGTTTTGAATGTTTGGGTTAGCACTTAGATTCCGAGAGGCTAGGCCTTTCAAGGGTCATGGACCAGATTTCGCATTGATTTGTATGTTTGAGTTAGCACTTAGATTCCGAGAGGCTAGGCCCTTTCAAGGGACATGGACCAGATTTCGCATTGATTTGTATGTTTGAGTTAGCACTTAGATTCCGAGAGGCTAGGCCTTTCAAGGGTCATGGACCATATTTTGCATTGCTTTGAATGTTTGGGTTAGCACTTAGATTCCGAGAGGCTAGGCCTTTCAAGGGTCATGGACCATATTTCGCATTGCTTTGAATGTTTGGGTTAGCACTTAGATTCCGAGAGGCTAGGCCTTTCAAGGGTCTTGGACCAGATTTCGGATTGTTTTGAATGTTTGGGTTAGCACTTAGATTCCGAGAGGCTAGGCATTCAAGGGTCTTGGACCAAATTTTCGCATTGTTTTGTATGTTTGAGTTAGCACTTAGATTCCGAGAGGCTAGGCACTCAAGGGTAATGGACCAGATTTTGACTTTCTTGTGCATGCTTGAGTTAGCACTTAGATTCCGAGAGGCTAGGCCTTTCAAGGGTAATGGACCAAATTTCGCATTGTTTTGAATGTTTGAGTGACCACTTAGATTCCGAGAGTCTAGGCCTTTCAAGGGTAATGGACCAGATTTTGACTTTGTTGTGTATGCTTGAGTTAGCACTTAGATTCCGAGAGGCTAGGCCTTTCAAGGGTAATGGACCAGATTTTGATTTTGTTGTGTATGCTTGAGTTAGCACTTAGATTCCGAGAGGCTAGGCACTCAAGGGTCTTGGACCAGATTTCGCATTGTTTTGAATGTTTGAGTTAGCACTTAGATTCCGAGAGGCTAGCCTCAAAGACCAACATAAGACGACCAAGGAGATGTATGGGATTGCAAAAAGAAAATTGAAATTCATAAAACACTTTTATAAAAAGTATAGCAAACGCAATACATATGAGATGAGGTTAGAGATGCACGAATAGTAGTCAACCACTATGACTACTATGTCTATCACTTTCCCCGCCCTGCTCTGCCTCTATGTCTAGGAAATCCAATACTAGTTTGTTGTAAGGCCGGATACGACTAGGAGGTGGGGATGGTGCTTCGGCCAAACGATGGGCAAGCTCTGAAGCATAAGGAGGGAGCTCAAACGTCGCCGAAGGCGTTGCAAAAATCTCCGCATTAAGAAAGCGGATGGGGCTTTTAATTTGAACTCTGTACATAGATGAAAAAAGAAAGAAACATGAGCACATGTATCTATGTCAAACACTTGAAGATACAAAGGAAAACAAGGTAGAATCAACGAACGAACTTACTCACAGAGCAAATCGAAATTGCGCTTGGCCATCTTTCGAGGAGGAGGAGCAAAAACGGAGCCTCGTTGAGGGGCGGCGGGTTGAGAGGTCTGTTCTTGGTCAGGCTCGCGAAGGGGGAGGAGGAGGATGGACTTGAAGACATCAATGTCGGATTCAAACGCCACAATATGACGTTGAATGGAGCGGCATGCTATTATGGAACCTCCTAAACAAACAAAATGCGAAGGGATTAGCATTGGGAAATGAATAAGCAACCGATTACAAATGAAAACAAAAAATCCAAATGGAAAGAAATGAGAAAAATCAGAGAAGAAGAACGAACCAACACCACACTGCCAATCCAATATAATGTCGTCCTTGTCTGTGAGGGCGGAGAAAAGGATCGAAAAGAATTCCGGACGCTTTTCACGGGCGCCTCTCCAAGGCACCCCGTCGACCCTCACGGATTGGTTTTTAAAATCGGTGAAGCTGTTGAGCCAACCATCTCGTTTGAGATTGTAGCCCATGTCCATGAAGTCCGACGTGCGGACATTCAAAACGGACCGGTTCCGCACAAGTACCTTGATGAAAAATTTCCGAGTCTGCACAAATTGTGAAAGCTAGAGTTAGGAAAATAAGAACAAAACAAAAAGACTATGAATGAAAATGGATGAAGGCCAAGAAGAAGTACCAGTTCAGACGGATTAGAGGGAGATTGAAGATCGAGGTCGCTCATGCCGAACCAGTCCTCGGCAACATAGAAATCCTCTGTGTGAGCCCAGTTATGAATTGATCTCGAAACCTCTGGATCGGCAGCATGCGCAAAGACGAGGACGCCATCGTCATGAAGGTTGGCATTCGCGAATGCAAACAGAACCTCGAAGTAAGTGGCTGAGCGGATGTTCTAGTGAGGAACATCCGAGGATGAAGAAGTGATGCCCGGAACACGTAGGTTCTCGGGCACATCTGCAAACAAGAGATCAATGCCCGTGTGAACCTTATGCTTGGTGTTTGGACGAGTACGACCCGCTCCAACCTGAAAGGTCAAAATGTAAAGAAAGTCAAAAAACAAGAAAATGATGAAATACATTGAATGAAAGAATAAAGCAATGCACACAAACCTTTGTTAGGAAGTCTTGGATGCGTCGGTAGGCCGGAGGTGGAACTTTGGTCTTCATGAGATCCTCAATGAGCTCCCCCATGTCCACATTCTCAATCAAAGAATGGCAAGATGATATGTCGGAGGAAGTTGCCGACGTATCAGGTGCAACAGCCTTCCGCTTGCGAGGCACAGATGGAATGGTTACACCGCTATGAGAAGGAGCAACTACCGGATTGGCGAGGGCGGCAGATGGAGTGGCGGTGGGACTTCCAACCACAGTGGTGGCTGGAGGAACATTGCGTTGAACGGAGGCCTTGGCATTAGAACGTGAGGAAACTTGAGAAGAGGCATGGGCGAGAGCCTTCTTACCTCTGCCTCTACCCTTGAAGGGCGCAACATCCTTCTCAACCGATGGAGGAGCGGGAGTAGGTTCATCTGGCTCCTCATCCAATTCAATGACGTCGGGGCCGGAGTTCACAAGGCTGCCGTAAAGGGTTTTTTCTTCATCGGGCACGAATGCACGAGAGCAATCCAAGTACCAACCACATTCCTTCAAGTGCGAGGGTGGAAACTTTGCAACTTGCATGGCCGTATAGACACAAAGATTGGAGTGGACATCGATCCACTCCAAAAGGAAAGCGGGCAAGGACGAAGGAGGCAAAGCATTTTTCACAAAGAGCTCACGGTGAATGTACCTAGAAAATGGAAAACATAGAGTAAGAAAATTGCCGTGGAAAGGAAATGAAAGCGATGAAAAAAATTAAAGGAAAAGAGTACCGATAAGCAACGCGTTTGATGGCGATGGGGCCTTCGTCGAACTCGAAGAGGTCAAGGCCTTTACTAAATGTTAAATCGGCCTTGTCCTCAAAATACACCCGGAAAGCCTTGTCCCACAAAATGAGCCTCCAATGCTCAACATAATTGGACGGGTGTAAAATCTCCGTGGAATTCCAATCAATGTCCACGGACAACTCGTTCTCATACAATGCAATCTCAGCCTCAACGCCCTTCTCCAACTATATAAAGAGAGACCAACAGTTAGATATGGAAATGAGAGAAACTAACAAACAAGAAGACACAAAATATGAAGATGTACCTGTGCCCAAAAAGAAGCTTTGTTAAGCCAGTCGTCAAGGACTTTCTCACGGAGAGGAAGAGAAGAGGGGAATTGATTTTCCATTTTGACCTTGGCGGGAGAATTCCACCACCGAAGCCACTTGGCTTTGAAACAGGCATCGACATGGGTGGTTGCCACCTTTTGAAGTTTTTCTATCGTCATATCGGGGTACATGAAGGTGGAAAAATGACGGTTAATCTGCAACATATGAGAGTGTAAGAAAGATGAAACTAGAATGGATGAAAGATGAAGTTGAAAGCCAAAAGTAAAACAAATCGGAGGCGCACCTCATAGAAGAAGTCTTCGCCATTATCCTTGTGGGCGACGGAAATGAACTTCTCGAAATTTCGAGTCCGAATACTCTTGATGAGTTTCTCTTGCGCTTTGGTCATAGTATCCCAAATTTCGGTAGCTGACCTGCGGGATTCGGGTGTATTCTCCCGGTACAACCTTGCTGCAGTGTCGGCTGCGTTCGAGATCTCTCTCTAAAACACACAAAGAGAAGTGAAAATGAATGACAGAAATGAAGAGAAGAAAGGCATAAGCCCATATATGTCATTGTCTTTGGAGGGTAAGATGGCAAGTATGAACACATGATTGTGGGCTATCAAAGCAAAAGGAAGGGGAGGAAGAATCACCTTATACAAGAATTTGACGAATATGTCCAAGGTAAGAGGATACCAAGTTGGAGTTTTTAGCATTTTGGCCTCGCAAGTCTTGTAGTCTTGGGGAGAAATGAGGTCCTTGAACTCCTCAAGTTTCATCTTCCCAAATGTTCGAATGCGGAGGAGCTTGGCGGGAAGGTTGTCCTTGACATGGTCGTGCTCCGTGGACCTACTAGGAATAAGTAAGCGAGAAACAAAAGATGAAAAATTTTGAGAAAGGAAAACAAACAATAAGAACCCAAACAAAAACAAACTTACCAGTTGATGTCATTCATTGCATTAAGGAAGACGGCAGCACAGTTTCTCGGATCGACAACAATGCAGTCCACGGAGATGTGCCAATCTTTGTCCATGGAATGGTGCTTGTTAATGTGTCTAAGCCAAGCCGTCAAGCGATGATTCCCCTCCCACACGAAAAACATCTTGCCAACAAATTGAGAGAGGTCGGAATCCTTCTCGAGCATGGAATCAAACTCATCACTAGACTCCTGCCATAGTGAACTCCAGGAGGCTCGAATGTCATCCGAAACTAGAAGCACCTCATCAAGGTTGTTGTAGGGAGAGACATACATCGCACGGTCACCGTCACGGTAACCCATGACAAATTCGTTTTGCAGCCGAGCAACATCGACCTCGCTGATGGGGCGAACAAGAGGAAGACATTGCAAGTGGCACAATGGAATAGAGAAACGTGACTTAGCAAGAGGTTTGATGCGAACCCTATGAATCACACCGATAGAGTCTTCTTTTTGGGATCTCCGAATCTCGAGCTCAGTCTCCTCCGCAGTAGACTCATCAAGAGGACGCACGGGGTCAGATTGATGAGGTGAATCAATCTACAAGGGTGGAAACAAAGATATGAGATTAAGCCCAAAATATATTGAAAGCCAAGGTACCGGAAGTGCTTGGAAACAAAAGGAAGAGTTCACATAGAGAACACCTTTCCCGGTTGGACATCGACAAGTGGATCAACTTCCACCTCGGCAGGCTCCAATTGAAGAACATGGGCATCTGTGGATGGATCCTCGGAGAGAATGAGATCCATAGCTTGAGACTCCTACACAAAAAGAAAAGTTAGACATTACCCTTGATTGCCTAACCTCTCGGAATCTAAGTGCTAACTCAAGCATCCACAACAAAGTCAAAATCAAGTCCAAGACCCTTGAAAGGCCTAGCCTCTCGGAATCTAAATGCTAACTCAAGCATACACAACAAACTCAAAATCTGGTCCATTACCCTTGAAAGGCCTAGACTCTCGGAATCTAAGTGGTCACTCAAACATTCAAATCAATGCAAAAATCTGGTCCAAAACCCTTGAAAGGCCTAGCCTCTCGGAATCTAAGTGCTAACTCAAACATTCAAAACAATGTGAAATCTGGTCCATTACCCTTGAGTGCCTAGCCTCTCGGAATCTAAGTGCTAACTCAAACATTCAAAACAATGCGAGATCTGGTCCATTACCCTTGAAAGGCCTAGCCTCTCGGAATCTAAGTGCTAACTCAAGCATACACAACAAACTCAAAATCTTGTCCAAGACCCTTGAGTGCCTAGCCTCTCGGAATCTAAGTGCTAACTCAAACACTCCAAAGAATGCGAAATCTGGTCCAAGACCCTTGAATGCCTAGCCTCTCGGAATCTAAGTGCTAACCCAAACATACAATTCAAAGCGAAAATCTGGTCCAAGACCCTTGAATGCCTAGCCTCTCGGAATCCAAGTGCTAACCCAAACATTCAAAACAATGCGAAATCTGGTCCAAGACCCTTCAAAGGCCTGGCCTCTCGGAATCTAAGTGCTAACTCAAGCATACACAACAAACTCAAAATCTGGTCCAAGACCCTTGAGTGCCTAGCCTCTCGGAATCTAAGTGCTAACTCAAACATTCAAATCAATGCGAAATCTGGTCCATTACCCTTGAGTGCCTAGCCTCTCGAAATCTAAGTGCTAATTCAAACATTCAAAACAAAGCGAAATCTGGTCCATTACCCTTGAGTGCCTAGCCTCTCGGAATCAAGTGCTAACTCAAGCATACACAACAAACTCAAAATCTGGTCCAAGACCCTTGAGTGCCTAGCCTCTCGGAATCTAAGTGCTAACTCAAACACTCCAAAGAATGCGAAATCTGGTCCAAGACCCTTGAAAGGTCTAGCCTCTCGGAATATAAGTGCTTACACAAACATTCAAAACAATGCGAAATCTGGTCCATTACCCTTGAGTGCCTAGCCTCTCGGAATCTAAGTGCTAACTCAAACATTCAAAACAATGCGAGATCTGGTCCATTACCCTTGAAAGGCCTAGCCTCTCGGAATCTAAGTGCTAACTCAAACATACAATTAAAAGCGAAATCTGGTCCATGACCCTTGAATGCCTAGCCTCTCGGAATCTAAGTGCTAACCCGAACATACAATTCAAAGCGAAAATTTGGTCCAAGACCCTTGAATGCCTAGCCTCTCGGAATCTAAGTGCTAACCCAAACATTCAAAACAATGCGAAATCTGGTCCAAGACCCTTCAAAGGCCTGGCCTCTCGGAATCTAAGTGCTAACTCAAGCATACACAATTAACTCAAAATCTGGTCCATTACCCTTGAGTGCCTAGCCTCTCGGAATCTAAGTGCTAGCTCAAACATTGAAATCAACGCGAAATCAGGTCCATTACCCTTGAGTGCCTAGCCTCTCGGAATCTAAGTGCTAACTCAAGCATACACAACAAAGTCAAAATCTAGTCCAAGACCCTTGAGTGCCTAGCCTCTCGGAATATAAGTGCTTACTCAAACATTCAAAACAATGCGAAATCTGGTCCATTACCCTTGAGTGCCTAGCCTCTCGGAATCTAAGTGCTAACTCAATCATACACAACAAAGTCAAAATCTGGTCCATTACCCTTGAGTGCCTAGCCTCACGGAATCTAAGTGGTCACTCAAACATTCAAATCAATGCGAAAATCTGGTCCAAGACCCTTGAAAGGCCTAGCCTCTCGGAATATAAGTGCTAACTCAAACATTCAAAACAATGCGAAATCAGGCCCATTACCCTTGAGTGCCTAGCCTCTCGGAATCTAAGTGCTCACTCAAGCATACACAACAAAGTCAAAATTTGGTCCAAGACCCTTGAAAGGCCTAGCCTCTCGGAATCAAAGTGATAGCTCAAACATTCAAATCAACGCGAAATTTGGTCCAAGACCCTTGAATGCCTAGCCTCTCGGAATCTATGTGCTAACTCAAGCATGCACAACAAAGTCAAAATCTGGTCCATTACCCTTGAAAGGCCTAGCTCTCGGAATCTAAGTGCTAACTCAAACATTCAAAACAATGCGAAATCTGGCCCATTACCCTTGAGTGCCTAGCCTCTCGGAATCTAAGTGCTAACTCAATCATACACAACAAAGTCAAAATCTGGTCCATTACCCTTGAGTGCCTAGCCTCTCGGAATCTAAGTGGTCACTCAAACATTCAAATCAATGCGAAAATCAGGTCCAAGACCCTTGAAAGGCCTAGCCTCTCGGAATATAAGTGCTAACTCAAACATTCAAAACAATGCGAAATCTGGCCCATTACCCTTGAGTGCCTAGCCTCTCGGAATCTAAGTGCTAACTCAAGCATACACAACAAAGTCAAAATCTGGTCCAAGACCCTTGAAAGGCCTAGCCTCTCGGAATCAAAGTGATAACCCAAACATTCAAATCAACGCGAAATCTGG
Organism: Polytrichum commune; assembly: GCA_950295325.1. NCBI lineage: Eukaryota > Viridiplantae > Streptophyta > Polytrichopsida > Polytrichales > Polytrichaceae > Polytrichum > Polytrichum commune. The sequence goes on from OX485807.1 coordinate 7,566,659, forward strand.
TCCAAGACCCTTGAATGCCTAGCCTCTCGGAATCTAAGTGTTAATTCAAACATACAAAACAATGCGAAATCTGGTCCAAGACCCTTGAAAGGCCTAGCCTCTCGGAATCTAAGTGCTAACTCAAACATTCAAATCAACGCGAAATCTGGTCCATTACCCTTGAGTGCCTAGCCTCTCGGAATCTAAGTGCTAACTCAAACATTCAAAGCAATGCGAAATCTGGTCCATGACCCTTGAAAGGCCTAGCTCTCGGAATGTAAGTGTTAACTCAAACATTCAAAACAATGCGAAATCTGGTCCATTAGCCTTGAAAGGCCTAGCCTCTCGGAATCTAAGTGCTAACTCAAACATTCAAAACATTGCGAAATCTGGTCCATTACCCTTGAAAGGCCAAGCCTCTCGGAATCTAAGTGCTCACTCAAGCATACATGTGGTACTTTTGGGCCACCCCCTTTCGAGGGAGCCTAAAAGTATCACACAAGCCCTTCGGTGAAGGTGGCCTGCATTTGCAGGCGCCCAAGCCGAACCCGGATGATAGGTGTATAACGTGAGTAGTTAGATTTTTAAGGGAGATTAAATATGCGTCGTAGTACCTCCGGAGGTTAGGCCTTAGTTTTTTACTAGTGTGGCTTTAAACTCCACTAACCAATTTCATATCTAGTTCTAACCTTAACCTACAACCTATTCTACGCGCAGACGCACCAGCCTTGAAACCAAGGCAATCCTAATTTGTGAATTGGGATGGTTCTGATACACCCAACCGGGTGTGACTCATACCACCCTAACTCAACGAACGGAATAACGACAATTTGATGGAACATTCAATTCTTCCTATTTCTTTATTTAGTTCTATTTAGTTTTCTAAGCGGGGGAACTTGGCCTAAGTCCCACCCTTTACACAAATTCCTTCTTAATTACTTACTTTTGTTTGCACGTCCTAACTCACTACATTAACATATTAGGCATCACCCCTTACCTCGGGTCTCTTGCCAACAAGGGTTTACGATTTATTTTGTATGTTTTGATTGTTAAATGTGTTTACACTGGATAGACCACGAAATGCAACTCAATGGGACCAGGGTGACGGGCGACCTGTAGGTTCAACCTGTTGCGCAATCTTCATAAATTGGGGCCATTACTCCCAATCTATGGGGCCAACAACATAATAGTGAATTCGCAGGTCATTAACCCCACCTTTCCACCAACAAAATTCAGAGTGGTCGTGTCGGTGATTAATCCGACTTACCATACACGAAACTTGCTAATAAATGAAGCTACTACCACAAAACATACCAAGGGCCCCGAAAACAATGGAATTGGGTACTCCCTTGGCGGTCAAGTGGTCAAGCCACTTGACCTTACGAGATAGGTGAGTGGGTTTAGACATGCGTACCTTAGCCGTGCTCCCTCCAATCCTAAATGGAAGGCTTAAGGTTAGTTAATTTACCTCAATTTTCCTCGGTTGATTTGGGCTTGATGTAGGCCGAGCCGCTACCTCCTTCCTTGCTCCACTTTCCGAGCGTCGACCTTGCCTCCTTCTTTGTAACTAGTTTGGTAGTAAGCGTACCTTAGTTAACAATTAAAATATAAAGTGTTATTCTGCCCTGTAATTTAATCCTAAGCATAATATTTATACTTAGTGCACCAAATTATCTTTCCAATGATCTAAAAATCACTCTAATCGGATAAGAAATGCAAAAGTTATGAGGGTTGGAAGTGTGAGGTCGATTCAACCGACCTTTCCAACCCACCTATCTACCTTCTAACTTCAAAAATTCATAGCACATTCCTTACTACTTGGATCTAGGCTTTCCTTATACCATTGGAAAGCTATGAACAAGCTCTAACTAGAAAAATTATGACATCAGCAGGTTAAGGTAATAGAAATTCAGCGGACTCCTTGTAACACAGCAGTCAATCAAGAAGGCTTAAACTATGTATCTCGCCTTCAACAATTCATATCTAATTCAAATCTTAGTCAAATCAAACGTTCTATATGACCCTGGAGAGATATTAAAAAGATGTATTTGATAAAAATATGTGATTAGAAAGGTAAGCCGAAGTGAACCCAGCAAGTCCTCTGTAATGCAGCAGTCAACCAAAAGTTCTCAAACTATGTGTCCCATCTTGCATAATTCATATCTGATTCAAATCATGCTCAAATCAAATGTTCTAAGCCATTTTGGAAAGCTACACAAAAGTTCTACTTGGGAAAAATATAATTTCTTGGAATTAAAATTCCTATTGGGCTCGCAGGTCTGATCCAGCAGCCGCTACCCACAAGACCACCCAGTTTTTCTACTCCATCTTTGAAAATCCATAACTAATTGTCATCTCAACCAAATCACAAATGGGAAACGGCTATGGATAGCTATATGAAATCTCTCTAAGAGAAAAATGATAAGTATCTTGTTCTAGCTTTTGAACTAAGCCTTCAGGGCATTGGCAGATGAGGTCTATAATGCCTCTATTCAAAATTCTACCATCCAACCTACCTCTACAAAAGAAGGAATCATTTTGTTGGTGTGTTAATAAACACACATTCTAACTAGGAGAGAGAGTAGAGGAGGTTGTCAAGCCTTTCTTTTAGACCATTGAGAATACATGCTAAAGGATTTTTTCCTAACTACATTGAAGCAGGGCTTCGCCCAAAAACTAGAGAAAGAGAGAGAGCTACAAGGTGGAAGGAGGGGTTTTTAAACCCTCTCACAAAAGGGTTGGACCCCTCCTGCACCGGATCTATTTTTCAAACCCTTTCCCGAAATTTTGGCTCGGGGGTTTTCCCGGTTGAGGTTGCCACCCTCTCGCCGAGGTGGCTCCGACAAAAAACCTTTAGAAATCTTTCTAATTTTTCCGCCATCGAGTTGGCAAGGGGGCAAGTGGGCAAGTATCCCCCTTGCTCTCTTTCTTTTTTGTCTTCAAAATTCTTCACGCCGATTTTATCTTCTTACGTAAAACACCTCCAATAGTCTTGTGTGCCTCACACTAACTAATAAACTAACACTTGCTTAGCTAGCATCTACTAACATTTGCTTAATAACTAGCATCTACTAATATTTGCTTAGCTAGTTGTTTTTACTAGCTAGCACATTTTTTCTACTTTGCTATCTTCTAGCACTACTTAGTTTCATTTTGACCTTCCTTCTTCTAGGCTAAATGCTAAATGAACTAATTTTTTCCTAAATTCCCTATCAATTCTAACTTTTAATGCTAACATTCTAACTAAAAGTGATCCCGCAGAGTGGTGGACCACTCAAAGGGTTCACAAAAGGCCTAGCCTCTCGAAATCTAAGTGCTAACTCAAACATTCAAAACAAAGCGAAATCTGGTCCATTACCCTTGAATGCCTAGCCTCTCGGAATCTAAGTGCTAACTCAAGCATACACAACAAAGTCAAAATCTGGTCCAAGACCCTTGAGTGCCTAGTCTCTCGGAATGTAAGTGCTAACTCAAACTTTCAAAACAATGCGAAATCTGGCCCATTACCCTTGAGTGCCTAGCCTCTCGGAATCTAAGTGCTAACTCAATCATACACAACAAAGTTAAAATCTGGTCCATTACTCTTGAGTGCCTAGCCTCTCGGAATCTAAGTGGTCAGTCAAACATTCAAATCAATGCGAAAATCTGGTCCAAGACCCTTGAAAGGCCTAGCCTCTCGGAATCTAAGTGCTAACTCAAACATTAAAATCAACGTGAAATCTGGTCCATTACCCTTGAGTGCCTAGCCTCTCGGAATCTAAGTGCTAACTCAAACATTAAAATCAACGCGAAATCTGGTCCATTACCATTGAGTGCCTAGCCTCTCGGAATCTAAGTGCTAACTCAAGCATACACACCAAAGTCAAAATTTGGTCCATTACCCTTGAAAGGCCTAGCCTCTCGGAATCTAAGTGCTCACTCAAGCATACACAACAAAGTCAAAATGTGGTCCATTACCCTTCAGTGCCTATCCTCTCGGAATCTAAGTGCTAACTCAAACATTAAAATCAACGTGAAATCTGGTCCATTACCCTTGAGTGCCTAGCCTCTCGGAATCTAAGTGCTAACTCAAACATTAAAATCAACGCGAAATCTGGTCCATTACCATTGAGTGCCTAGCCTCTCGGAATCTAAGTGCTAACTCAAGCATACACAGCAAAGTTAAAATTTGGTCCAGTAGCCTTGAAAGGCCTAGCCTCTCGGAATCTAAGTGCTAACTCAAACATTCAAAACAATGCGAAATCTGGTCCATTACCCTTGAGTGCCTAGCCTCTCGGAATTTAAGTGCTAACTCAAGCATACACAACAAAGTCAAAATCTGGTCCATTACCCTTGAAAGGCGTAGCCTCTCGGAATCTAAGTGCTAACTCAAACATTCAAAACAATGCGAAATCTGGTCCATTACCCTTGAGTGCCTAGCCTCTCGGAATCTAAGTGCTAACTCAAGCATACACAACAAAGTCAAAATCTGGTCCAAGACCCTTGAGTGCCTAGCCTCTCGGAATCTAAGTGCTAACTCAAACATTCCAAAGAATGCGAAATCTGGTCCAAGACCCTTGAAAGGCCTAGCCTCTCGGAATATAAGTGCTTACTCAAACATTCAAAACAATGCGAAATCTGGTCCATTACCCTTGAGTGCCTATCCTCTCGGAATCTAAGTGCTAACTCAAACATTCAAAACAATGCGAAATCTGGTCCATTACGCTTGAAAGGCCTAGCCTCTCGAAATCTAAGTGCTAACTCAAACATTCAAAACAAAGCGAAATTTGGTCCATTACCCTTGAGTGCCTAGCCTCTCGGAATCTAAGTGCTAACTCAAACATTCAAAACAATGCGAAATCTGGTCCAAGACCCTTGAGTGCCTAGCCTCTCGGAATCTAAGTGCTAATTCAAACATTCCAAAGAATGCGAAATCTGGTCCAAGACCCTTGAGTGCCTAGCCTCTCGGAATCTAAGTGCTAATTCAAACATTCCAAAGAATGCGAAATCTGGTCCAAGACCCTTGAAAGGCCTAGCCTCTCGGAATATAAGTGCTTACTCAAACATTCAAAACAATGCGAAATCTGGTCCATTACCCTTGAGTGCCTATCCTCTCGGAATCTAAGTGCTAACTCAAACATTCAAAACAATGCGAAATCTGGTCCATTACGCTTGAAAGGCCTAGCCTCTCGAAATCTAAGTGCTAACTCAAACATTCAAAACAAAGCGAAATCTGGTCCATTACCCTTGAGTGCCTAGCCTCTCGGAATCTAAGTGCTAACTCAAGCATACACAACAAAGTGAAAATTTGGTCCATTCGCCTTGAAAGGCCTAGCCTCTCGGAATCTAAGTGCTAACTCAAACATTCAAAACAATGCGAAATATGGTCTAAGACCCTTGAGTGCCTAGCCTCTCGGAATCTAAGTGCTAACTCAAGCATACACAACAAAGTCAAAATCTGGTCCAAGACCCTTGAAAGGCCTAGCCTCTCGGAATCAAAGTGATAACTCATACATTCAAATCAACGCGAAATCTGGTCCAAGACCCTTGAATGCCTAGCCTCTCGGAATCTAAGTGCTAACTCAAACATACAAAACAATGCGAAATCTGGTCCAAGACCCTTGAAAGGCCTAGCCTCTCGGAATCTAAGTGCTAACTTAAACATTCAAAGCAATGCGAAATCTGGTCCATGACCCTTGAAAGGCCTAGCCTCTCGGAATCTAAGTGGTCACTCAAACATACAAATCAATGTGAAATCTGGTCCATGACCCTTGAAAGGGCCTAGCCTCTCGGAATCTAAGTGCTAACTCAAGCATACACAACAAAGTCAAAATCTGGTCGGAATCTAAGTGCTAAATCAAGCATACACAACAAAGTCAAAATCTGGTCCATTACCCTTGAAAGGCCTAGCCTCTCGGAATCTAAGTGCTCACTCAAGCATACACAACAAAGTCAAAATCTGGTCGGAATCTAAGTGCTAACTCAAGCATGCACAACAAAGTCAAAATCTGGTCCATTACCCTTGAAAGGCCTAGCCTCGCGGAATCTAAGTGCTCACTCAAACATTCAAAACAATGCGAAATCTGGTCCAAGACCCTTGAATGCCTAGCCTCTCGGAATCTAAGTGCTAACTCAAGCATACACAACAAAGTCAAAATCTGGTCCATTACCCTTGAGTGCCTAGCCTCTCGGAATTAAATTGCTAACTCAAACATTCGAAACAATGCGAAATCTGGTCCTTCAGAAAACATACCACCTGGTGCCGAGAGCCCCACAACCATGAACTCGACGCCTCCACACAACCTCAACATCGGGTCCCTCTCTACCTTACCCCCTCAACCTTACCCTCTCGGAGCCGAGCCGAGAGCTCATTGGCTCCTCCAAAATCTAGTCCTAGTCATCGTCAAGCTTTCCCCCTCGGAGCATTCCACAAAATGACAAAATCTGGTCCCCTTCAACTAATGCATTTCCCTCTCAAACTCCAACAAACCACACATTGAACTACCAAAGCATATATTCATTCATCCATGAAGCTTAAGAACCTTTTATCAAAATCCTCCAACCTCATTCTCTCTCAATCCATTGCGCACACTAAAATGTACCGCGAATTTAACCTTGACTCGTATATCCATTCTAACATTCGACCGTGACTGAGGGTTCCTGGAGGTACCCTTTCGGTGCCGAGACCACCGTTTGAACATATATTCAATCTTTCTGATATGTGTCCGTTATCCTAACCATACAATCATTCCATTGTCGTGTTTGCTTGAAATTGAATCCTCAAATGCCATTTTTCATATAACTTAAACGACAATCTTACTATAAGAATGGAATCATCTCTTGTTTCCTCCTGATATCCGCTTTGATTTGAACTGTTGGGTTGCTCGCTTTCTTCCATAGATGCCGCGGGGGATTCACTATCCTCCCGGTCTTCCTCTATCGGTTGCAGATTCAATTGCCGTTTCGAAGATCCTCTCTTGCTCTCTCCACCTGTGCTTTGCACGTCTGATGGGGTTCCTCTACCCTCTATGTACGATTCCTCCTTCTTCTTCAGTTCTCTCCGTCTCCTCTGTTTCGAATTGCTGAAACTCAATTCTCCCTTTCGCTTCTTCCGCTTCTTTCCTATATCTATTGTGGAATCTGTATTGTGCTCTGGTTCCTTCATGTGTGCGTCCCAATTCCGCTCTGCTTCCCTTTTCGTACTCTTTACTCTCTCAACATCCCTTTCCTTCGCTCCCAAAAAGACCCTTCCCCAACCCTCTCAGACCTTTATAGTGCCACTGTTCAAGATTTAGGGTTTACGGTATTTTTGGTCACTGTTCATTGTTTACCCTTTTTAAAGCATATTTACAATGGATAAGTATTCCACACTTTTCAGCATCCTCTTTCTCATTCCCATCTTTGCACATCCCCCTCGCTGTGATGGCCGAACTTCGTTCCCATGGCATCGGGGTCCCCATTCTTTTCCCCATTGATGCACGAGGTATTGCTGTTGTCTCCGAGCTTCATCTTAGCATTAGGTTCTCTTTCAAACCCAATACAATATGGGTAGAGCGTGAGATCTTCCATCCTGATACTGGATTGCTCATTCATACCTTCCATGAGACCTCCAAGGTATCCGACAATGGCATTGTAGTTTGGGAGCTTGCCGCGGGAAAGTATAGGGTATGTGGCTGGCCAAATTCTCAGATCGGAGTGTCGACAGAAATCCTTACTCCTCTTCGATCATCCACTGCTGCCTTTAGCACCCCTCCCGTAATAAGTGTCAAGACCGAGCCTGGTCTAGACAACGTTATAGACTTGTCTGATTCTTCGAGTGAAGATGGACCAGTTCAGCATGAAGATGTAGCAGTTCATGATTCTCCTCTTTTGTTTCCCTCTCCTGCCTATGTAACGCCCTCTCCTTCTCTCTCTGTGCCTTCACCTACTTCAATACCCTCTACGTCCAAGCCTCCTCAACCTATTGTTCAATGTCTTCGTCGTCTTGGTTCTATGCCAGGTAGTAAGAACGTCCTCAAGAAATTAGATTACGATAAACTACAAATCCAATTAGTTAATCACCTTCCCCCTCGTTTCGATGGTACCCAGTTATTTGTCCTCCCTGCAGCAGAAGTCTCTTCCTCTCAAACCAGGGCCAAGTCCTTGGACGGCATGGACAAGCAATATGATGGCCATGTTTGGACTAAGACTCAAACCACCAACATTACAAACGACGTTGGCCTTGCCTTTCGTTCCTCTGCCTGTGTTGGCCATCTCCAATGCCAAAACCCTAGTTGTGATTACCTTCAACGACCCCATCGTGCATCTAAGGTCAACGACACGGAATTTGAAGGTTTCACTAAAGATCCTTTCCCTCTCTCTGGCATTGTGCCATCCGGATCTACTCTTGTTTGCAGGATCTGCAAACAACCTCCCAAATGCATTGCACTATGCGATGCCAAAATCTTCTACGTCCATGGGAAGGAGTCCTCCCAAAGAGCCTGCATTCATATCGGTACTCATCAACATCCAGTCAAGGTTGGAGACTGCAGAGATAGCCGTAAGCATATCAATGCACTTCTCGAGGAGCACGTTGACCGTTCTCCTCAAGCCACGTACAGCAAGATCGTCCTCGAAGCCAGCAAGGACATTGTAGGTGATTTCCTCCTTTCTGGTAATAATGACACACAACGTCTCCTCTCCTTGAAAGAGCTCGAACCTGTGTTTGAGAGTTGTAGAGAGTTGAATTCCCCCAACCTTCGCTCTAAGGTTACCTCTTTCAAATATTTGCGGAGGTTCGGTGTTATGGATGGCATCGCAAAGCTCCGGGGCGTTAGCAATTGGGCTTACGTCCAACGGAACCAATTCCCAGGACAAGGTGACGATACCGACAAGGTGTTCGTCTTCAAGATGTCGGAGGTGGGTCCAGGAAGTGGTGTGGATTTGGTTCGTCGGATGCAACCGGGTGGGGACCTCGAGAATGCCTGGATGATGTCCGATCACGTCAAGCGGGTCAAAGGGTGGACCACCATGGCCGCTCATGTTTACGATGGGACTTATCAACGGGTCATGACCATTTCATGTTGTGATTTCCAATCCGAGGATAAGGATGCCCAAGTTCTCTTCTGGCAGAACCTCAACCACGTCATGGCCCGTCACGGTATCCCACATCCAAACTTTATAGGCTTCATGGCCGACAGTGCCCAAGCCAATTGGAACGCTGTTCGCATTGTGTATGGTTCGGGGGATCCCAAAGTTCCCATGGAGGGTCGTGAGCGCACTTGTTTTTTTCATTGGAAACAATCGCTCGAAAAGCATACAAAATCGTATATAAAGCATGACTTACAAGACCAACATAGACACCTTTGCCTTCAATATCGGAATGTTTCCTCTATGCAAGAGGCGGAGACTAGGTACCTAGCTATCAAGGCTTGGTGGGCGTCATCGAATTGTACGAGTGAGGACGGTCTCAAGCATCTTCAGCTCTGGCTTGCTTTTTGGCACTTCCGCTACCTTCAATGGGGTGGTTTCATGGAACTGGTACATCTCCTTCATGATTCATTTTTGGTTCTTCATGGTTTCGGTTTCCTCTCTCTGTGCCTATTCTAACACTTCATTTCTCCAATCAGGAAAAGGTTTTAACCCAAGACCAATTGGCCGAGATGCCGTCTTGCAATCTTGCGGAATCTGTCCACAACAAGTGGCTTCAAGCCTCCGGCAACAAGGGTGGAGATCTATACGTGGCTACGGTGGACGATTACATTCGGGCCTTCTTACAAGTTGTTGCATACTACCAGTTCCTTAAAGGTGGAATTGGCGGAGACGGTCCAAGCAAAGGAGAACTCAAGCTCAGGGGTGCTCAACGTCGAGCTCAGCGTACTGGCGACCCCACAATGTTGCAGAAGGTCTTGCTTGACATGCCCGGTGGGGAAGAGTTTTGCACTCGTGATCCACACCTTGAGGGCGTCGAGGTGTTTGGATCGCAGAAGCGAAGACCCGACACTCCAATTGGTGATGATGGCGAAACCCACCGTCCGGATACCGTGAACTTCTCTCGCCCTCCCCCCGGTAAGCGAGTCACTCGCTCTCAACCTGAAACACTGCCTACTATCATTGAGGAGTTTTCCCCCTCTGTACAAGAGGTTCAAGTACCTTCACCTGCAGGACTTGGTTTCCAGCGTGTCACCGCCGTGCAAGAAACCAAAGTAGATGTCTCTCTTTGGCATATTGCCCGCATACCCTATACCTCTAGGAAGTCTTGTTGGGCTAATCATGCGGGCACAAAGAAGAAGTGCACCGCAAGAATCGTCACCAATAACAAGAGCGTCCCTGCACCCACCTACACCGGTATGTGGCATCACTACAAACTCCAATCTATGAAGCGCACTGACTTCGTATTTTGTCCAGACGACATCGAGCGTTGCGTCAAGGGCCCTCATCGGAAATGGGTCATGCCGTTCTCTGCTGATGACCAGAAGCCACCTATTCCCCCAATCTGGCCCGTGAAGATTGGTACCAACCTCACCCGCTCGGAGATCTTTGCACTTGAGAACGCAGGTTTTCAACTCCCACCAAAGGAGCGCATCACACCGACTCGACTCTTCACCAACTCTGCGACCCCGCTGGATATGTCTCGAATCCGTGTTCCAGAAAACCCCGACTTCATCCCTACCACAAGACTGTCCAAGCTTGTTCGGCGATCCAGCAGCGCACCTTCGGCAAAGCAGAGGCAGATTGTGGCCTCTGCTGAAGCTATGCATGCGACTGTTCTGAAGTTAACTATGATCCCTCAACCGGGATTTGGTTGCATTATCACACTGCAGTCCAAATCAGAACCCCAACCACCCATCTACCAAGTGACAGTGAGTTCTCTTCCAGAGTGCAACTGCGCATACTTCTTGGATATGATTTCCAAGTTCGGCCGCAAACGAAATTCTTATATGAATTGTAAGCATCTGTATTACATCTTCGTCAAGGTTTCTAATTTGGATGCGGAAGTGAATTTGTTCATACACGCCCCGACATTTAGTTTCAATGAGGTTAAACTCATCATGAAGGGAGGTCTTTTGACTCAATCTACTTCCTAGAATTCCTCTCAACCTAGCACTACATTGGGATATGATATATGTGTCCATTTTTGGACCTCTTGTGAAGCAATAATTGATTGATATAATAAAGGTATAATTTCAATGATTATGTTTATTCCATTCAAAGTATCATATTACAATGTATCATTTGTCTATCAACTCTATTTTCGTTTTACATACTTATTGGATGAATCCGAGGGAGGTGGACCCGGTCGAAGCAAATCCATATAAGAAACTGTCTTATCTCTCTTTCGATCCTTCAGCGGAAGATGATGCGGCGGCAAGGCTCTCATCCGTTCGCGAAATGAAATAGACTTCGAAGATTCCCCTTCCACCTTCACCTCCTCCTCCGTTTCGTTCGATTTGTCTTCATCCAAATCAGCGTCATTCTCGGGCACATCTTCCTGCCTCTTTTCTTTTTTCTCACGTTGTTTTTGTTCCTCCCGCGTCCTCCACCTCCATGCTTGTGTAGACTGCGAAAATGGAGTCAGGTCGTAGTCATCACTACTTCGATTTCCAGCAGCAAACGAAAATTCCGGCGATAAATTAACCAGAATATGAGGATCTGCTAGACTTCTAATTTCCTTATCCCATCCTAATCCAGCAAACATGTCTCTTTCATCACCCATTGTATGCAAGTGTATATACAATGATGTTGGGTATGAGTCCAATATATAATCTATTCGGCCACAAACGATAATTGCTAAAATCCAAGCTATAGAGTAGACTCACATATAAGACAAAGAGAAAAGTGATGAATAAAAACGAAGGAAGTTGATTATTTTGATTCCTTTGTATTTTGATTGATTCATTCTTCAATTATACCAATCTCAGAATATCCATTTTCATTGATTTTTTCTTGTAATCATCCATGGTTTTAACAATTCAACCACCTCGCGGTCTCCAAACTTAGTGAGACCATTTCAATTTCAGGGCATTTTTATTTCTTTTATGACCTATAATTCCCACGGAAATAGGTCCAATTTTTTTACTAAGTTTGGCAGATTCTGGAATATTCCAGGCATATTCTTGTCTATTTTTTAAACATACCTATTTTTATCGGGAAGGTTTGCTATTTTTATTTCATCTACGCTCTCCGCTCTCCGCTCTCCGCTCTCCGCTCTACGCTCTACGCTCACATACAAGTGTCGTCCGAATTTGACTCAACTGCTCATAGGAGGAATCGCGTTTTGTTCCTCTAGAAAATGTTGGAGCATGAGAACCAGATTCATAGGTTGGACTTGGAGCAATGGAACTCTTACCTTTTAGCTCAGAGTGGGGGTTCATCTTCTTTTTCCCCTTCATGGTAGTCTTCTCCAATGATTTTTGAAGTTTTTCCATCTCTTTCTGTGCGGCTTTCTCCTCTGCTTCCTTTACTCTAAGGGCCTTCTTCCTATCCTCTTCTAGACGTCGGGATAGGGCCTTTGCCCTCTCATGCTCGTCTTCTATGCCCTGTAAGTCAATCATCTCAACACCAGATTCTCCAACTGCCTCCCTTGACTTCCTAAGTTCAGTTTCAAAGGAAGGAGTGAAACTAGGAGCACAGTCAAGGTACCAACCACCTCCAGTGAGATGTGAGGTTGACCATGTACGCTGTTGATTTGCTGAGAACATGCACGTGGAGTTAGACCTGTCAAGCCATGCTGAGAGGAATATAAGGAGATCTTCTTTTGTTATTGTTCCTTTTGCAAGGAGCTCGTACTTGAAATACCTGCGGGAAAGACACATCTCATCATTAAATACCTTGCAATTGACATAGCTGCCATATTAAAAACCAAAACACTATGCCAAATCAGATGTCACTAACTAAGCTTATATCATATAACACTAACTAAGCTTATATCAGATTACCCTCGCATCATATTCCACTTATAACACACAAATCTAACCTCATATCGGATTGACCTTAATACAAGCATATCTAGAAATCACATCAGAATGCACTTATAACACACATATCTAGCCTCATATCATAGTACACTTATACCAAGTATAGGTAGATATCAATAGCAACCATGTTTGTAGGTAGTAGAGTTTGAATACCAGAAAATGTGTCTCGGGACCGAGACACTCAAACTAGGCCCTGGAATTTCAGAGATTTCTAGGTTTATATGAAACTAGGCCCTAACTAAGCTTATATCAAGTTACCCTAACTAAGGTTATATCAGACTCCCCTAACTAAGATTGTATCAGATTTCATTACCTAAGCTAATCTCAGATTGCACTAACCAAGCTTAAACCAGACTACCCTAACTAAGCTTATATCAGATGTCACTAACTAAGCTTATATCAGATGTCACTAACTAAGCTTATATCATATATCACTAACTAAGCTTATATCAGATTACCCTCACATCATATTACACTTATAACACACAAATCTAACCTCATTTCGGATTGACCTTAATACAAGCATATCTAGAAATCACATCAGAATGCACTTATAACACACATATCTAGCCTCATATCAGAGTACACTTATACCAAGTATAGGTAGATATCAATAGCAACCATGTTTGTAGGTAGTAGAGTTTGAATACCAGAAAATGTGTATCGGGACCGAGAGACTCAAACTCGGCCCTGGAAAATCAGAAATGTCTAAGCTTAAATCAGATTACCCTTATACCCACAATTGCAAACTAACCTCATATCAGATTGCACTTGTAACCCACATATCTAACCTCACATCAGTTTGACCTTACTACTTGAATATCTAGACATCACATCATATTTCACTGCAAACACACATCTCTACCCTCATATCAGAGTACCCTTATACCAAGTAAATCTAGATTTCAATATCAAATATCATTGTAGGGTTTAGAGTTTGAAGACCAGAAAATGTGTCTCGGGACCGAGACACTCAAACCAGGCCCTGGAATTTCAGAGATTTCTAGGCTTATATGAAACTAGGCCCTAACTAATGTCACTAACTAAGCTTATATCAGATTACCCTCACATCATATTAAACTTATAACACACAAATCTAACCTCATATCGGATTGACCTTAATACAAGCATATCTAGAAATCACATCAGAATGCACTTATAACACACATATCTAGCCTCATATCAGAGTACACTTATAAGAAGTACCTGTAGATATCAAACATTGCTAACTAACCTTATATGAGATTAAACTTATATCAACCATATATAACCTCATATCATATTTCACATATAACCCTTAATACAACCAAATGTAGAGCACACACCAGATTTCACATATAACACAAATTTCTAACCTCATATCAGATTACCCTAATACCTCAAAGTGCATACTAACATCATATGAGAGTACACTTATAACACACATATAGAACTGTAGTATGAAAGGAGAGAACTCACCGAAAGATAACTCTTCGGACAATCAAGTCTGTCCCGTTAAATCCCTCAAATTCGTGAGTTTTGTTAAAGGCCTCCTGCCCTCGGAAGATTGTGGGAAACGCGTTGTCCCATAATTTCATTCTACAGTCCTCGATGTATGCAACCAAGGTCAAGGGCTCGCTGGGTAGTGCAAAGTTGATAGCAAGTCTGTCTTGGCACAAAGTGTCTTCAAATATAATGGAAGCCTGATCGGATATCTGTATATACAGAGAGTGAATATGAACAAGAATTTGAGCAACATCGATTCATATATTGAAATAACCGTGAAACCAAGAGAAAGACCAATTAATGTAAGGGATCAAATCAAGTAACACCGAACTAAAGGGTACATAGGGGATTATGTACTCACTCCTTCCCAAAAACATGCCTTGGCTAGGAATGCCTGCAATTTGTCCTCATTGGTGGGCTTGGTTGGCAGTTTGCGAGCCTCACGTGTTGATGAAGAGGAATTGAAATATTCCAACCATTTGATTTTACAAGCGGGTGATGCTTTTGCAGTAGCGATCAACTGCAATTTCTCTAAGTTGAGCTCGGGTGCAATTGAATTAAGAGTATAGTGACGCGCAATCTGTGACCCATAGAGCAATATATTAAGATCATGAAGATTAATGAATTACTTGAAAAATGTAGAATGGGTTTTAAAGTAGTGGACATACCTCCCGAAGCCATCCATCTGTCAAGTCTGGGTTTGCCA
The DNA here is from genome assembly GCA_950295325.1 of Polytrichum commune. Classification (NCBI taxonomy): domain Eukaryota; kingdom Viridiplantae; phylum Streptophyta; class Polytrichopsida; order Polytrichales; family Polytrichaceae; genus Polytrichum; species Polytrichum commune. The sequence continues at coordinate 7,581,764 of OX485807.1, forward strand.
CACAAACTAGTTTTGACATTTTCTTATGAAGTGCCTCGGCTCTCTTTGAAGCAGCGACCTTCATGGCGGCTGCTTTTTCAGCAGCAGACACCTCTCCATCCGTTTGCTCAAGAAGTTGACGAACGCCTTTATCTGCAGCAAGTGCCAGTTTGTGCTGGAAAGGGATTACCATAGTTAGTTTGTAATCAAACAACTGCGACAAAAAAATGTTATGAAAGCACATAAAGAAACAAAAACATTCAAACATCAATTATAAGTACCAAATGTTGAAAGGGATTAGATATAAGAGTAATCACATCATCAAGCATCAACATCACATCATACCTGGAAGATGAAGCTCGTGAATACATGTAGATTTAATGAATACCATGTCTTCTTTGAAGTTTGAGATTTCTTGCACCTTTTAATGTCAGAGGGAGTCAAAATGTCTTGGTACTGTTTGAGCGGCATAAGTCCATACTTCTGCACCCTAAATAGAGTGTGAACTGTGTTTGTCTTCACGTGAGAGTCTTCCGTATGTCTACAAGTAACAATCATATATTAAAGACAAGAACAACATAATATATGTACATAGATGAAAACCTCAAAAAATGGACTTAGAAAACTTACTTGTTGATATTATGCATAACTTGCATAACAATACCAATTTTTCCCTTGGTGTCAAGGAGGATGCTATCCACCAAAAAATGCCAGGACTCTTCTGTTTTGTGAAGTCGTTCAATATGGTTCCCGTCACAAACAAAGAACATCAAATTCGTAAAACCGGCTAACTCTGGAACGGACAGAAGAAAGGAGTTGAATTGTTCATTTTTGGCACTCCAAATAGGACCCCACGATGCCTTATCAGCCTCAGTAACCTCATGTGTTTTCCCTTCTTCATTTGTTATTGTCACATAAAATACCGAGGCACCCTCTCTATACCCATGCACAAACTCCTGCTCCAATTTAGCAAGATCACTTGGGAGAGTTGGCCTCACCATAGGCATGGCCAACATTCTGCACAAGGGAATAGGGAACCTTGAGGAACTCAGGGGTTGGACTCTCAGTCGAGAAGTCGTGGCAACAGAATTAAGTTTTTGTCGGGTCCTGATATCATCTTCATCCCCTTCATATGGATCTCTATCTCCAAGCCCCTCTTCATCCTCATCCTGACCCTCTTCAGAATAGTCTAGAGAAAACAGAGAAAGAGCAGGAACATCCTCCATTGCATTGTTCTCTACCTGCAAAATATATGTACTAGTTAATCAAGGAGAGAACATGAGCTCAGCTGCCATCAGTTATAAGTGTATGTGGTATTGTTTGACCATCAAAAGACGTGTCTCGGGACCGAGACACTAGTACTAGGCACAAATATTCAACTCATGAAATAGTGATCCTTACATCGGATCACCCTCTTAGCTCACATTGCAAATTTACAATATATCAAATTACACTTATATCAGGTTACACTTATATAAGATTACACTCATATCAGGTTACACTTATATCAGATTACACTTATAGCCCCTAAAGTCATAGTGAGGTGGAAGAGTTTAATAGTCTCAAATAGTCTCTCGGGACCGAGAAACTAGAAATCAACTCTAAAATTCAATTTCAAACCTACCTATCCTTACAGATATCAAACCTTAGATCAGATTACACTTCTAACAAACATTTCTAACATCATATCAGAGTACCCTTATACCAAATAAATCTAGATTTCCATATCAAATATCATTGTAGGGTTTACAGTTTGAATACCAAAAATTGTGTCTCGGCACCGAGACACTCAAACACGGTCCTGGAATTTTAGAAATTTCGAAAATTAAATCACATTACTCGTATACCCACAAGTCCAAACTAACCTCATATCATATTGCACTTGTAACCCACATATCTAACCTCACATCAGTTTGACCTTAATACTAGCATATCTAGACCTCACATCATATTGCACTTCAAACACACATGTTTGGTGTCAAATCAAAGTACCCTTATACCAAATAAATCTAGATTTCCATATCAAATATCATTGTAGGGTTTACAGTTTGAATACCAAAAATTGTGTCTCGGCACCGAGACACTCAAACACGGTCCTGGAATTTTAGAAATTTCGAAAATTAAATCACATTACTCGTATACCCACAAGTCCAAACTAACCTCATATCAGATTGCACTTGTAACCCACATATCTAACCTCACATCAGTTTGACCTTAATACTAGCATATCTAGACCTCACATCATATTGCACTTCAAACCCACATATCTAACCTCACATCAGTTTGACCTTAATACTTGCATATCTAGACCTAACATTAGTTTGCACTTCAAACACACATGTTTGGTGTCAAATCAGAGTACCCTTATACGAAATAAATCTAGATTTCCATATCAAATATCATTGTAGAGTTTACAGTTTGAATACCAAAAATTGTGTCTCGGCACCGAGACACTCAAACTCGGCCATGGAATTTCAAATTTTCTACGCTTACATCAGATTACCCTAATACCCAACATAGCTAACTAACTTTAGAAAACCTAACACTTGTAACCCACATATCTAACCTCACATCAGTTTGACCTTAATACGTCCATATCTAGACCTCACATCAGATTTCAAGAACTCCAAGAACGGCACAAAACCCTCACCTTCACCCTCAACCGTCAACCCTCCCCCTCACTAGAAATGTCTCCCTCGGCAGGTATAGGTGTCTACCTTATTTCAGTTCACAATCTTGGATCTCCGAACACTATGCAAAAAAATAAAATTCAGGGTGTTTTTGTGTAGGACAACGTACCTCTTCCCCGAATTGTTGTTCTTCATTGTCCATTCTTGCTTCGCAAAGATCACCTTTATCAGCGCCTTGATCGAATTCGCCAAGGATCTGTTAAGTGTATATGTCCGGTGCTCATTAGCTATGAATTTGGCCTTATACAGTGTTAGCATTTGAAAGACCCCTTACCCTAAACCCAAAACCATTCAAGTCACCAATTGATTACAATCTTTACAAACCTGCTCCTCACTTTGATATGATGTTGAGGCACTGGAGGTTGCCTCAGGTTGAACCTGTGTCTGCGTCATTCCCTGTTCCAGATACCCAAACCAAACCCAATTCACAATCCCCCACCAAACATAAAACACAACATAAAGGAGCCGATACCATTGCCCACACAACAAGGGAATTTAGAGAGTCTCATCTGTTCCAACTATCCGTGATAGAACTTAACATTATGATTGCACATATAAAAATTTCATTATGATTGCAGATAAACATCACCTCACTGCCCCCTTTGTCAAATTCGTTGTCTTCCTCCGATACAGGAAATAATACTACTGGAGCTACCTCTAAAACATCAAACGTTTTTTCCCCTTTGGAACCTCTACCTGTGCCCCTAGAAGAATTAACCCCTCGTCTACCCATTGTTGTCCGCAAGTTGTACGGCGTTCCTAAGCTCCCTCTTGATTCTAACCTTTGCCTTCTCTCAATACGCCTCTGTTTTTCAATAATCCTCCTAATCTCTCGATCTGCTCTCGCTCTCGACCTAGTGTTCATCTCTAATAATATTGAAGCAAACAGATCTTATATATCATTGTCAACTCTGTCATAATTAACATCTATTCTCCATCATTATGTTCACATTTTGGATAATTGTGTTCACATTGGATTTAGATAATTAATCTGCATTTCCTTGATTTATTCCTTTGTTAATCCACACAGCATTAATACACTACAATTGGCGGCACTAAAACCTATTCTACATAATAGAATCCTGCCATGTCACATATTTGGTGGTTGATAAAGTATTGACTATTATTGTAGTACATTCTTTTCCTACATGAAACAGGGTGTCCAGCATTTACATAAATAAACATTGACTATTAATTGATCTAACATGTTATCAAATATTCGCGCATTGGTGTCTACCCTAGGTGTATATAATACCCGATTGCTTGTACCCATTCCTTCATGTCATCTCATCATATTCTTCTCCAATGGGTATTGACTCAAGTCTCCCAAGCCCTGCTCCTTTAGGTTCTCCTAGTACATCTCAAGTTCACACCACGTTGTCCATCGATGGTTTCGCAGTTGTCAACAACATGAAGATTGACAACCCACCTGACTCCTTAGTTACTCCGGCGGTCGTGGTTCAGAGTCCACATGCACGGACTCCATCCTTGCAAGCGGATGTTGCAACGCTGATAGAGGACTTGTCTACTTTACAGACTCATGCATATTCTAGAGTAGGGGTTATTAAACCGGGCACGTACTCTAGATCTGTATTAAGGAGTTTCCCACTTCCCAAACGACAGAAACTCGGTAGCGCAGGATGCACTGCAGTTCATAGTTTAGGGATTGACCATTGTCATAAACATGACGGTGACAAAAATGGCAAAGGGCCCCATAAGCGTCTTTGTCGTTAATCACAATGTAGCATTCTATTGTTTGGGATTTATTATTGCAGAGCTACTATCATGCTCTCCACATTATTCGTGGCGGCCGTCATTCTTATGGCCTTATTTGCCAATATATATTATAACCAACAATGTTTAGAATGTATGTCTGTTCTTGGTTTCTACTATTTGAAAACAGGTAAACATAACACCTTGTGAGTGTATATGATACGCCCACCTCTTTTGCTCTATTTATATTGGAATATTATGTTTGAAATAGATATCGGTTTCTTACCTATCTGGGACTTGCATCCAAAAATGGTTTTTCAGCCATCTTTCAGCTTACTCTCCATGTCTCTCTATTATCTTCTGAAATTCTGCTTGTTGGTACATAAATTACCAGTTTGCACAGTAATTTGTTCCCTCTTATATATTCATGCCATTTCAATGTTCACAGTACTTGTTTTGTTCAGAGTTCTGTGGTATACTATGGCCCTGCTTCATGCTGAACCTCATTATGTTCCGGTCCTCTTTCCATTAGGTGAAGACGGTCATGCTATAGTCACTTGTGCAACATTGAGTTTGAGGTTTCAATATCGTGAGGTCACTATCTTTGTCGAAGAAGAAGTTTTTGACGATCATACCGGTCTAGTTTCACATGCAGTTCGTCAAACTAGAGTAGATAATGACGTCGGTACGTTCTGGTTGTTGAAGCCTGGAAAATATCGTGTATATGGAGTCTCCGAGTCTATGTTTGAGTGTTCCACTGAACTTCTAACACCCAAGGAGTCTTCCACTATTAGCATTGAGAGACCGGTGCTGTCTAAGGTCAAAATTGAGCCCGGTCTAAATACAATTTATGAGTTGAGTGATGATTCCGACGGCGATGTTGAATTCTTAAAATCAGCGAGCAGAGTCCAAGCTTCGTTGTCTCCACAAGTAGTTCGCAAGGAAACAACTCCTCCTGTTAGTCCGTCTCTTAATCCTGGTCAGGCCAAGGTTGTGGTAAGTCCTCTTGTCAGTATCATTCATTCATTGATGCGCCTTGGAGCTCGTAAGCGGTCCAAAAGTGTGTTATCTCGAATTAACTTTGATGCGATCAGACTCCAGCAGGTTGATTACCTTCCTCCTCGTTACGATGGGGACGTTATCTTCGAGTTTCCACCTTTAGGTGACCATGGCCATAATACAAAGGCCAAGCTGCTTCGTGGAATGGATAGAAGGTACGATGGCCATGCTTGGACTCGCACAATTACATCCATTATTCAAAATGATCTGAAGCTTTTGTTTCATGCATCTTCTTGTTTGGGCCACCTCCGTTGCGACAATCCTGCCTGTGAGTATCTTCAACGAGACCACAGGACTTCCAAAGTGAATGAAACAGAGTGGGAAGGATTATCTGAGAAATTGTTTGAAGTGGGTTCCAAGCCTCCAACTGGTTCGACCATTGTTTGCAAATCATGTAACGTCCCTCCCACCTGTGTTGTTGTCTGCACTGCCAAGATCTACTATGTTACCGCGACACCTCACATGACGAGGGCTTGTGTGCACTTGGGATCTCACGACCATCCCGTCAAGTCTGGTGATCATCGGGATTTCATCGATTTGACAAACACCTTGATTGGGGATCAAGTCGAACGCACCCCATTAGCCACTCGCTCCACTATTGTGCTTGAAACTGCAAAGGAAGTACTGGGCCCACTCCTCCTTGCTAAAGAAGGTGACCCACAAAAAATCTTGGAGCTGGACGAGCTGCAAGTTATTTTCGATCGGTGTAAGCACCTCACCTCGCCCAACATTCGTAACGCAGTCACCACGTTCAGGACTATGCGTCGTTTTGGAGTCATGGACAGTATTACCAAGTTACGCGGTGCTAGCAATTGGAGGTTCGTACAACAGAATAGGTTTCCAGGGCAAGGAGCGGACATGGACAAGGTCTTTGTCTTCAAGATGTCTGAAGTTGGACCGGGCAGCGGAGTCAACCTTGTCAAACGAATGCAACCCGGTGGTGACTTGGAGAACTCCTGGATAATGTTTGACCATGTCAAACGTGTCAGGTCGTGGACGACAATGGCTTGCCATGTGTACGATTCCACATATTGCCGTGTCATGACCATCGCAGTATGCGACATGCAGTCTGAAGATGTTGCAGCCCAGTCAGTCGTATGGAAGAACCTGAACGCTCTCATGGCTCAACATGGAGTGGACAAAGTCAATTTTAAAGGTTTCATGGCCGACAGTGCCCAAGCCAACTGGAATGTTGTTCGAATCATATACGGAAGTGGAGATGTGTCTGAGAAGATGGTGGATAGAGAGAGGACTTGTCTTTTCCATTGGACGCAGTCCTTGGAGAAACATACCAAGGCCGATATCCATCAAGACCTGCAACATCAGCATCGAATACTATGCCAGCAATACAAGAATGCAAAATCGATGGCGGAGGCCGAGACAAAGTATTTGGCAATTCGGGCATGGTGGATGTCATCCGGGGCAGCAACTGAACAAGGTCTACCTCGACTGAAGCTCTAGCTGGCCTTCCGGCATTTCCGTTACCGCCAATGGGGTGGATTTATGGAGTTGGTAAGTCTATGCTTCCCTCTATATTTCCTGTATAGTTCCCACTTTATGCTTCAACTACATTGATTCCGCCATTATTCTAATTCGGACTGTATGGGCATTGCAGGATCTAAGTGAAGCTGAACTAGCGGAAATGCCATCCTGTAACCTTGCTGAATCTATCCACAACAAGTGGAAGCAACAATCTGGCGATCGGGGCAGCGACCTTTATGTGGCAACAATCGATGACTTCGTGCGTGCTTTCATGCAGTGCTCAGCATATTCCCAATTCCTAAAGGGAGAGAACCCTGGAACTGGACCGTCGAAGGAGGAATTGAAGCTGAGGCGTGCTCAGAGGTCTGCCGTAAAAACAGGAATCTCGAAACCGCTGCATGAGGCCATCTTGAAGATGCCTGGCGGTGACGAGTGGTGCACCAGGACTCCCCACCTCGAAGGGGAAGAGGTATTTGTTTCTCTGAAGCGTAAACCGGATACTGCTTTCGGTGACGAACGTGAATTTCACAGGCCAGACAAGATCAGTATATCCCGACCACGCGTCCAAACCAGATCTGCCCGACTGAACGATTCTCCACCTCCTGTGACAACTCCAGATTCTCCCACAACTCCATATTCTTCCACAACTGCAGATGAAAACCAACCGCAATTTCAAACACACGACGCTCCGCAGCGGGTGGATCGGCACCACGTCACCGCGATTGAGGAGACATTATGCAACCCTGCCCAGTGGCACATCGCACGGCTGCCTAAGACATCTGCGAAGGCTTGCTTTGCTCTACAAGCAATCACCAAGAAGAAGTGCGTCGCTCGGATTGTACAAGACGGGAAGAGCACCGCTGCACCTACCTACTCAGGCCTCATGGATAACTATCGGAAGAAGAGATTGGACCCTCAAGACTTCTTTTTCTGCAATGACGACATTGAGAGATGCGTTAAGGGTACAAAAAGGAGGTGGGTGGTCTCAGTCCCGAACGTTTCGGAGGTATGGCCGGTTAAGTTGGGGACCAACTTAACCTGCAAAGAGATCCTCTCTTTAGAAAACGCAGGATTTAGACTGCCCCAGCGGAAGGAGATGACACCTTCCAGAATTTTTCAGGACCACCCGTTACCTTTGGACTTAGCAAGCTACACGACTCCTGCATATCCGGATGAGTTTCCCACCCGGCGTTCAGGGAAGTTGATTAGGCGCAACAAGAAGGCCCCGTCAACAAAACACGCCAATAATTGTGCCTCAGCCCTATCACTAAAAGCCAAAGTGCACAAATTGTGCATGCTTCCAGCCCCTACCTTAGGATGCATCATCTCGTTGGATTCCGGCACGCCCCCAAAGGTTCAACAATACTATTTGACGATTTCGCAGCTGCCAGCATGCACTTGTCCTAACTTCAAGGACATGGTGTGAACCCTTTGAGTGGTCCACCACTCTGCGGGATCACTTTTAGTTAGAATGTTAGCATTAAAAGTTAGAATTGATAGGGAATTTAGGGAAAATTAGTTCATTTAGCATTTAGCCTAGAAGAAGGAAGGTCAAAATGAAACTAAGTAGTGCTAGAAGATAGCAAAGTAGAAAAAATGTGCTAGCTAGTAAAAACAACTAGCTAAGCAAATATTAGTAGATGCTAGCTATTAAGCAAATGTTAGTAAATGCTAGCTAAGCAAGTGTTAGTTTATTAGTTAGTGTGAGGCACACAAGACTATTAGAGGTGGTTTAGGTAAGAAGATAAAATCGGCGTGAAGAATTTTGAAGACAAAAAAGAAAGAGAGCAAGGGGGATACTTGCCCACTTGCCCCCTTGCCAACTCGATGGCGGAAAAATTAGAAAGATTTCTAAAGGTTTTTTGTCGGAGCCACCTCGGCGAGAGGGTGGCAACCTCAACCGGGAAAACCCCCGAGCCAAAATTTCGGGAAAGGGTTTGAAAAATAGATCCGGTGGAGGAGGGGTCCAGCCCTTTTGTGAGAGGGTTTAAAAACCCCTCCTTCCACCTTGTAGCTCTCTCTCTTTCTCTAGTTTTTGGGCGAAGCCCTGCTTCAATGTAGTTAGGAAAAAATCCTTTAGCATATATTCTCAATGGTCTAAAAGAAAGGCTTGAGAACCTCCTCTACTCTCTCTCTCCTAGTTAGGTTGTGTGTTTATTAACACACCAACAAAATTATTCCTTCTTTTGTAGAGGTAGGTTGGATGGTAGAGTTTTGAATAGAGGCATTATAGACCTCATCTGCCAATGCCCTGAAGGCTTAGTTCAAAAGCTAGAACAAGATACTTATCATTTTTCTCTTAGAGAGATTTCATATAGCTATCCATAGCCGTTTCCCATTTGTGATTTGGTTGAGATGACAATTAGTTATGGATTTTCAAAGATGGAGTAGAAAAACTGGGTGGTCTTGTGGGTAGCGGCTGCTGGATCAGACCTGCGAGCCCAATAGGAATTTTAATTCCAAGAAATTATATTTTTCCCAAGTAGAACTTTTGTGTAGCTTTCCAAAATGGCTTAGAACATTTGATTTGAGCATGATTTGAATTAGATATGAATTGTGCAAGATGGGACACATAGTTTGAGAACTTTTGGTTGACTGCTGCATTACAGAGGACTTGCTGGGTTCACTTCGGCTTACCTTTCTAATCACATATTTTTATCAAATACATCTTTTTAATATCTCTCCAGGGTCATATAGAACGTTTGATTTGACTAAGATTTGAATTAGATATGAATTGTTGAAGGCGAGATACATAGTTTAAGCCTTCTTGATTGACTGCTGTGTTACAAGGAGTCCGCTGAATTTCTATTACCTTAACCTGCTGATGTCATAATTTTTTCTAGTTAGAGCTTGTTCATAGCTTTCCAATGGTATAAGGAAAGCCTAGATCCAAGTAGTAAGGAATGTGCTATGAATTTTTGAAGTTAGAAGGTAGATAGGTGGGTTGGAAGGGTCGGTTGAATCGACCTCACACTTCCAACCCTCATAACTTTTGCATTTCTTATCCGATTAGAGTGATTTTTAGATCATTGGAAAGATAATTTGGTGCACTAAGTATAAATATTATGCTTAGGATTAAATTACAGGGCAGAATAACACTTTATATTTTAATTGTTAACTAAGGTACGCTTACTACCAAACTAGTTACAAAGAAGGAGGCAAGGTCGACGCTCGGAAAGTGGAGCAAGGAAGGAGGTAGCGGCTCGGCCTACATCAAGCCCAAATCAACCGAGGAAAATTGAGGTAAATTAACTAACCTTAAGCCTTCCATTTAGGATTGGAGGGAGCACGGCTAAGGTACGCATCTCTAAACCCACTCACCTATCTCGTAAGGTCAAGTGGCTGGACCACTTGACCGCCAAGGGAGTACCCAATTCCATTGTTTTCGGGGCCCTTGGTATGTTTTGTGGTAGTAGCTTCATTTATTAGCAAGTTTCGTGTGTGGTAAGTCGGATTAATCACCGACACGACCACTCTGAATGTTGTTGGTGGAAAGGTGGGGTTAATGACCCGCGAATCCACTATTATGTTGTTGGCCCCATAGATTGGGAGTAATGGCCCCAATTTATGAAGATTGCGCAACAGGTTGAACCTACAGGTCGCCCGTCACCCTGGTCCCATTGAGTTGCATTTCGTGGTCTATCCAGTGTAAACACATTTAACAATCAAAACATACCAAATAAATCGTAAACCCTTGTTGGCAAGAGACCCGAGGTAAGGGGTGATGCCTAATATGTTAATGTAGTAAGTTAGGACGTGCAAACAAAAGTAAGTAATTAAGAAGGAATTTGTGTGAAGGGTGGGACTTAGGCCAAGTTCCCCCGCTTAGAAAACTAAATAGAACTAAATAAAGAAATAGGAAGAATTGAATGGTCCATCAAATTGTCGTTATTCCGTTCGTTGAGTTAGGGTGGTATGAGTCACACCCGGTTGGGTGTATCAGAACCATCCCAATTCACAAATTAGGATTGCCTTGGTTTCAAGGCTGGTGCGTCTGCGCGTAGAATAGGTTGTAGGTTAAGGTTAGAACTAGATATGAAATTGGTTAGTGGAGTTTAAAGCCACACTAGTAAAAAACTAAGGCCTAACCTCCGGAGGTACTACGACGCATATTTAATCTCCCTTAAAAATCTAACTACTCACGTTATACACCTATCATCCGGGTTCGGCTTGGGCGCCTGCAAATGCAGGCCACCTTCACCGAAGGGCTTGTGTGATACTTTTAGGCTCCCTCGAAAGGGGGTGGCCCAAAAGTACCACACATGGCGACTAAAGCAATTGGAAAAAAGGGTCAATGGGCCAACTGTAAGCATTTGTACTATTTGTTTACTGTAGTCTGTGGTTTGGACTCAGAATCAGACACGTTCATTCATGCAGCTAGTTTTAGCTTCAACGAAGTGAAGCGAGTTTTGGAAGGTGGTTTGCTGAAGTATCTTGACTCTTAGAGTTTTCTGTTTCTTTAAAGTAACATATGTATGTAAGATTTGTTATAATCATGATGTAGTGAGACTAAAAGGGCCACTACAAGACATTTGACGCACCACATGTATTTCGTTGTTCCAAAGTTGCGTGACCTTTTTAGAGTACCACTAATTCTCATTATACTAAAACAATACGTGTTTGACTTGAGACAAACCCATATTTATTACTGATATTAGTTCCAAATGTTCAATTTAACACCCTAAACCATATTTTTCACTGATACAATAACATTTTTTCTTGTATCAGAGCCCTTAATTGTCCACGGTCATAGGTCACACTGTACACTAAGTTTAGAAAAAATTTACTAAAAATAAATTTAGTCCAACAATACCATAAATTTACTGCTTAAAATAATATTTTAATCAAAATATCTCGGAAGTTACCGCTCACCGCTCACCGCTCGCAAAATAGCTTCGTCCCACGTCCTACTCCGTCTGCAAATGAATGTAAACGTCAAAGGTTGCTCTGTGAGGAGTCTATTAGAGAAGTTGCCACAAAGGATTGTTGTGTACATCGTTGTTGCCAATTGTTCCCAAGGGATAAATTAATATTGAAGGCTATCCGCGAGGAAATGTGGCTTGGAGATTTCCGTCTAAGATCCACCAAAAAGCTTGATGTCCATAGGGCGATACATGTGAACGGAACAGGTCGCAAGGTCATCACCCTTGAGAGCATAGACGTGTGTTGTACGGCATGGTACACCATTCACGGTGTGTCGAAAGCGGAATTTTATAGATAAGCCGCGTATGCCAAGGAAGGCTGCCGTTCCTGTCAGCATGGGAACACGGGCTTAAAGAAACCAAGGGAAGCAACAAGACAAGCACAAGCCACTCTGGTAACCATCATTGTCCCCCTTGCCGATGCAATGCCGCACAAAACACGCACATTCGCAACCGGTGAAAAGGTTGTGGAGAAGGTTCTTCATACAGGCACGAAATGGAAAGACATATTGTTGGACGTAAACGCAGTTGGTGAGAAGGCCGGGTTGGACCCAATTTCGTTGTCGAAACTGAGTGCAATCCAAAAATCGAACTTTAGCGAATACATCACAAATAGACGAGGCGACAAATTTGCCCGTTGTTCCAAATGTGAGAAATTGAAACGCCTTCGAGATGCACACACGATGGGGACAGAGTCCTATGCCGCACATCAAATGAACTATTTCAAGCATGTGAACATGCTTGAGGCACACCGTAATGATTACTACACAAATAGAACTTTGTCCATCTCTAGGCCTTTGGAGGTTCTTACAATCATCCATGACAAAATGGACCATGCCAAAACAGCCTCACCATGTTTTGCAAATCGAATAAAAGCCACGGACGGCCTTTTTAAGCTTCCTGTATCGGTTACAGGTGATTTTGATAACAATTGCATTGCATTACCTAAACACAAATTTGTGCTTTTAGGTTTGCATTTGGGGCCATAGATATACACCATGTGAATTTTTTGGTGTTATAGTTGAATATTAAATCATTGGGTTGGCTTTGCAGGAATGATTGCACATGGACATGGTGATCTCAAGTATGCTCATTATGCTCTTGATTTGTATCCGGCGGATTCAAACCACACGATAGGGTCATTTGCAAAGTTTTTACGTGATTTGGAGAAACCGCCGTCCTATTCATCAAGAATGTTATTTGAAAACTCGGGATCAACACCTCTATATGAAGCGGTCTTGGATGGAAGAGATGTATGCGTGCACTCATTGCCGGAGCCACCAAGTGAAGATGTGATTGCCAAGAATTTGCCCCCAACTCTGCGTGTCCAATTGGACAATTGTACGAAGGACAATAAAAGTAGATATGTTTTTGCATATTGGTCGTTGTTGGTTGCGAAAGACATTTTCAAGGAGGTGTGTCCTTTCTATTGGTAGGCCACACGCACGATGATATTGATGCATCTTTTGGGCAGTGAAGCATGAAGTTGCGCGAGGAGGATTTTCCAACAATCCCATTGTTGATGAAGTCGTACATGGATTTGGAGAACATTCCCGTCATCTCCTATATGATCGAGGAGGTTCCCGACTTCAAGGTATTTATAGAACCGTATATTCGAAGTGGAGCTCACCGATTGATCGGGCATACGAAGGCACAACAATTTCGGTTCTACGTGCGTGACGATGGTGTTCCCGCCATGCAATACAAGTTGTTGTGCACGTCACAAGACTGGAGCCCGCCGGAGGGTCTCCTTGTATGGCGTGTTGATGGGGAGGGAAGGACGATGTTGCCAGACGGAGAGCCTAAGCCTTTCAAACCAATACCCATGAAGAATTTGGAAGATATTAATAAAGACATATCAAGCTTCATACAATATTGGGAGAGTTTGAGGGTAGCGGATGTTGGTGGATCGTGTTGGCTTCGTTATGGAAGTTGGATACAATATTGGACACGTGTACGTGGCGCTTTGGCAAACATTCATCAAGATACACCCCTTACTTTAAGGCATGGATTTTAGCCACAAACACGTGTCAATGTACAACCTTCGGAGGCTAGTCTTTTGGGAAATGGAGAGGTTCGAGAGGAGTTTGATGTGGACGACCATTACGTGGGGCCTATGTGAGCCCAAAATGGGCCCACATGTTTGTTTTAACTCTTGTAAACCATTACAAGTGATGTTTTAGTGTTTTATGATTATTTACAAAAATATAAAAAGAGTGAAGCTTGAAAAAAACTAGGTTTAAATATTAGGCTCATTTGGAGTGGATTGATTAAAAGTGTAGTAGTAAAAGAAAGCTTTATAGTTGGTGAGCGTAGTAGGTAGAGACCCAAGGGTAGTTAAATGATTGAATTAGAACCTTTGGTGTTTGTTTTAGAAAAAAAGCTCAAGAGATAAGATGAGAGTCTACAAAGTAGGAGGAGATTTCGAAGGCTTATCGTGAGCCTTGAGGGTGCTCACTTCCTCAAACTCACTATTTAAGACCTCGTTCTTCCCTTACTCATCATTTCTTTCTTTCGTGCTCCTTGGCATCCCACGTGTTATAAGTGTGGGTGCGTGGAAAGCAAGATAGGAGCACGTGTATGTGCATGGGTGTAAGGTTAGGAGCCAAGGCTAGTTGGCCTTGAAGGGGGGTTGACCTCTTGTTAGTAATAGTTGGGCGTGAATGATTTAAAGTTCAATTTATGGCTTTGTTTGATTACTTGGATTTATATTGATTAGCCTTATACTTATGCGGATGTGCAAAGTATCTTATTGGAGCATTTATTTTTGTGGGACTTCATATGAATTTTTGAGAGCCAAAAAACCGAGACTATGTCCAAACTTCCAAAAACTAGTGAAAAAATGTAAATTCAAAGGGAACGACGTAGAATTGCGACCATATACTTTGTGGCAGTAGAAATATTATTGCATATTCATGTAGAGGACTTCATTACCTATCCATGGATACCAGAAACTCATTTTTGGGATTTCATATGAATTTTTGAGAGCCAAAAAACCGAGACTATATCCAAATTTCCAAAAAAAATAGTGACACACTCTTATAGTTTTTTACTTATGATGTTTTTCACTTATGATGTTTATTGAATTACCGAGGGAGGATTTTCTACATGTTATTATAATTTTTCCACTCGGGCTAGGACGAAATCGAAGGGTGGGAAATTTTTGGTGACAGCCTGCTAGTAGTCGTCTGCAACCATCTTTCCGCATTGCAGTGGATTGTCATGAAGGTTATATGCTCATTTTTCGCCTTGAAGATGAGACATATGCAAAGCCAGTGTGGGTGGCAAGAGCTTTGTCCAAACCAAATTTTGTAACTTCCAGCCCTCATTTTCGACAAATACAAGTAGAGTACTACCGACCGACAACACGGAATGAAGATGTTGTTCGGCATTATACAGGCTGGGATACAAACCAACACTTTTGGTAGAAGGTGGATTCTGAGCACGGTCCTTCTTGGGTAGATACAGATTCCATATTTATAGCATGGAAACCACGGAAAAATCATAGTGAATCGGTGTCCATCCCTCAAAAGTACATAACTTTTGCAAAAGACAACCTTGCTCGGATCGCAGAAGAAGCAACCCACGTTGAATGAGAAGTTGGTAGGATTGTGATAGCATGATTATAGTATAATATGTAATTCGACGAATATATATTACTCATATGTATGCTCCTCAAACTTGGGGCAAAGTTTGGGTAGAACTTGCGAATGCTATATTGTTTGGGGTTGGATGAATATCCATTTACTATATTTCAATACAAATGTGAAGTTCATTTTTTTATTAAGTTTAGGACTAAATTGTCCATTGAAGAAATATGCATTTATTGCATGCACTTTGTATGTTGCAATGTCTATATTTTATTGGCCATGCTAATAATAGAAATCCTTTTATATGTTTTTTGGGTGAAACTAGTTTGGAGTGCTCTACCCAAAGTGTTTTTGTTGATGAAATTGGTGTAGAGTGCTCTACCATATGTGCTTATGTCCACACATAATAGATTTGGGATATTAGAACATATAATATATTTGAGATTGTTCTCAATATAGTTTCGGAACACAGAATGTTGTTTGATCCATATATTAATTTGAGACTAGAGAAAGTCTCAATTTAACGAATATAGTGTTATTGGCGTTTTGAACACATTCTCTTTCTTGAAACCTCTCCTCATAATGTGTGAGCCCAAATTGATGCCCACATTGGTTGTTAACACTTGTAAAACATTACAAGTGGTGTTTTGGTGATTTATGATTATTCACAAAAATATAAAAAGAGTGAAGCTTGAAGAAAACTTAGTTTGAAGCATTAGGCTTTTGTGAGTGGATTTAAGTAGGAGAAGGACAAACCTTGATAAAGTGTGGTAGGTAGAAAGCCAAGGTTAGTTAAATGTTTGAATTAGGATCCTTGTTGATCATTTGAGGGAGGAAGGCTTAGGAGATAGGATTAGAACCTACAAAGTAGGAGGAGATCTCGAGGGCTTATCGTGAGCCTTGAGGGTGCTCACCCCCTCAAACTCACTATATAATCCCTCATTCTTCCCTCACTCATCCTCTCTTCCCTTCGTGCTCCAAGGCACCCCACGTGTTATAAGTGTGGGTGTGTTGGAAGCAAGATTGGAGCACATGTGTGTGTTTAGTTTTTAGTTGGAGAGCCAAGGCTAGTTGGCCTTGAAGAGGGTTTGACCTCTTGTTAGAATTAGTTTTGGTATGAATAATTTTAAGATATTTTATAGCTTCAAATTGTAGTATTTGAGTTCATATTTCTTGGATATTTCTTGAGTAGTCTAGGTTGTAAGGGGCATAACTTCCAAGCAGAAGAAGATATTTCATTGAAATTTAGAGGGTTAGTAAAAAACTTGTTTATATGAACATGGTCAAAATATGAGGATGTTTGGAGTACTAGAACAGCAGTTATGACATTCTGAACTTTGCCTACATTTTCAAGCTGAAATGGGCATAACTCCTGGACAAAGGCTTGGAAACGCATGAAATTTTGAGGGATGCTTTGTTCTTAGGTTTCCTAATTGTGGTACAAATTTCAAGTCAATCCAAGTAGATGAGAAGGAGATATATCATTCTGAAGTGTTTTCAAGAGTTGCAGACTAAAAAGGCCATAACGTTTTGGCAGAAAATGAAAATAGTTTGAAATTTCAGGAGGTCATAAACAATTAGTTTTTGTGATTGCTCCTAAAATTTGAAGTTCTTTGAAACCTGTGAGAGGAAGTTATGACATTCTGAAATCTGGATAGACAGACACATTTAATTAGTCATAACTGTCGGACAGAAAATGGGATAGGCTCATAAATTGGTGAGATGTTTTTTGCTTTGTCTCCCTAGTTACAGATAAAATTTCAGGACATTCCGAGAAGTAATGGGAAAGTTACACTATTAGCTAGTAAAGTCTAGGAGAACAAAAGAAGTTTGCTTGGTTCCATTAGGGATAACCATTAGTTCATTAAACCAATATAGTGGTTGAAGCGTGAGGAGAAAACTACAATAAGTGACAAGTATTTATCAATACTTAAACTTGTGTAATTCATGGAATCAATAAGCGAGAACTCATGTAATAGTGTGGAGTCGACGGCAAGGACTCGCTTCACAAGAGGAATATATTTGAAGGCATGCGTGGCCAAAGCGGCCGGGTGGACTTTAGAGAAGTACAAGGACGTGACATTACCCGAGATTAAGGAATGTAAGAAGATATAGTATAGACTTGGCTAAGTTGTGTATATTCCAACGATAGATTGGAATCATACATTGTGTTACAAAGAGAGAAATCTCTACATATCATTATAAACTTCTCCATTCGGGCTAGGACGAAATTGAAGGGTGGAGGCTTTTTAGTGACACAATGCTTGTAAAATTTCATTCATATCGTTTGTACAAACTCTTAAAATCACAAAGTCCTTTGCTAAAGGTCGTTCTTTGTTTGATATCCCAACTTCTCTTAGTTGGACATAATTTTAAATAAGTTCATCTTTTGTGTGGAATTGAGGTCTGAAAATTGTTGAGGACATAGCCCAAGTTATGATATTGAAGTTTTGCAATTTCATGTTACTCATATTCTTTGCAATGAGTCAGGATGACCTTGAATGTAAGGTGAACCCCTTCTCCACCTAATTACCTACAATGAATTGTCAGTAGTAATTAATCTTATGTAAAGCATACATTTTACCATTATTTGACAATGGTATGACATAAATAAATGTATATTAAAGTTAAAAATTTATGTTTTCCATAATATTTTGGCATTTAGTCTTATAAAATTTTAATGCCAAACCTAGCATTCACCAACTGTATAATTCCAACCATATGACCGCGATAGATTTTCCAAGACTTTGTAGACAACAATCCAAACTTATGAATATGTAATCATGTTCATTTTATAGACTAGATATTAAAGTTCATGTCACAACCCAAAAAAATCATTTTTTATGCTAAAAATGCAACCTATAATCAAAGAAGGATTAACCCAAAATGATTTATTTTTGTATAAGTGATCAACCAATTTAAAAAAATACAAGGTGGTGGTGTTTCTCTATCACATGTTAGCTCACTCAACATTTTCTAGTATGCACATATACTAGAAATAAAACGACGTCTTCAAGTCTGAAGTGTCCCTCAAAGGGTTCAAGGCTTCTATAACATTCTCATTTATCATTCCTTCATAGACACAAACGGCATCAAGCTCTATGTAAGGCGATATAGCTCGGAATTATACATTCTTCCCAAATAAACATAAAAAAAAATGATTTATCTTGGCGGTATCAAGTCAGTATGTGGTTCGATATGTGAATCTGAGCTAAAATTTGACAGGTTCGAAGGTGTGTTATGATGTGAATTTTTTTGGGGATTTGCAGGTAAACTATTTGCCATGGTCACTGCTTGTCGAAGCACATCAACTACCTCTCCCATTGTCGGTCTTTTAACACTTTTAGGCTCCACACTTCGCAAAGCGATGTCTACAACCTTCCATATGGCATCGCGTGTTGCATTCGAAGTTTGAACAACAGGATCCATAATCATCTCGATGTCACCTGATTCTACTGAATTGCAAACCTGCAATTGAAAAACAATGAGAGAATGCTTTAGAAAGTAATTATGGCTAAAATCAAGATACCCAGTAATGGTACAAGCCAAGACATTCAATATTGAATGAACCTCAAAATGATCACGGAGTACAAATTTGAAATGAACACCACTGTGTTAAATCATCAATGCCAACCCCAAAAAAGTTCTTACCCATTCAGAGAGACTTGGTTCACGCTGAGTTTCGCTTGTTGCATTTATTGGAGGTCGTCCAGTCACCAATTCCAATAAGACCATACCAAAACCAAAGACATCACTTTTGAGAGATAATCTTTGAGTGGAAAAATACCTGCACTCAAATTATGACATAGGTTAAATGCATGCACCGTTTGCAATAAGATTGGATTGATGGTTGAGATGTACTACAGGTATTATGAATTTATTTATACATATAGTAAATATCAATGTATGTGATTCCAAGTATATAGTGTAAAAGATTTTGACATAATCAAATCCCAAGTACTTTTCATACATAAAAGGTTACAAATGCATTGCCTTACCACTAGAGCAACTACATTGCAACCTCATGAGGGGACTCTAGTTGAGTATGTTTGAACCATAGTTGAATACTAGGTACTTGAAATTAAAACTAGCTTTGTGGAATCAAGAAGCCAACCATCTATGCTAGATAGAAATCCCTATTATTATATATTGTAGATACCTTGATTGAGTTGTAGAAGTGTAATGTGGTTTAGGGAGCTCAACATGCTAGTGTGATTTTGAAGATTTAGTCTCGTGTAAACAACCTAATGAATCATGCTTAGGTTGGGAAGATTTTGTAACTATATTCTAGCAAACAAATGAGCAATTAAATCAACCAAAGATTGGTGAGATCATACTCTGGATCAAGGTAACCAGCAGTGCCTTTGACAATAGTCAAAACATGTGTTGCACCGTCATCTCCGACCAATTTTGAGAGTCCAAAATCAGACACTTTGGCATAATCCATTTTGCCGGTAAGTAAAATATTGCTTGATTTCACATCACGATGAATCATACTTGGATTACATCCTGTATGAAGATAGTCCAATCCTGTTCATTCAAGTTCAAGCATAAACTTAAATTAATCAAAGAGTCTATCTTCAATCTCTTATTTTATAAACAATTTCATATGTTGATCATCAAGGAGTTTAATTTACATACAATCTTATTTCTTCTTAAAATTTGAATCCATAAGTTCATGTTAGTTCTAAGAGATCATTAGTGGGTTACCTTGTGCTGCATTCAAACCAATGTTGAGTCGTATCTTCCAATCAAGGGATCGCGAGTCGGATGCATAAGCCCCTTTTCAACAAAAACAATTGTGTAGTAATCTATACGTTAAATTCACATAACTTCATGGTGCAAAAAAATATTGCTAGGAATGGAGCAATTATGTGTTAGCCCAAATACTAAATGGAATTTAGCATCCACCCACATTGTTGCAACAATACTTGCTAAATTGAACTAGCCCAATGACAATGTTCGATTTCAATCATTACAAAATATGGATTTAATATCCCCAAACAAAAAAAAATGTAATTGAAGTACAAGCTTGTCATTTCATCCTACATAAATTAAATTAAGAGACACATTGGTTTCAAATGCAAATTTTTGGGTGTATGTAGTTCACGCACCATGCAAATGGTCAAACAATGAACCTTGGCTGACATATTCATAGATCAACATTTGTTGGTTATTGTCCATACAATAACCCACCAATGCAACCAAATTCTTATGGTGGACTCTTGATAGAAGATCAACCTTCATTGCACAAAACACCAAAGCGTTAAGGAATAAATGATCCAAAATACATACTATTCTAGATTAAAGTGTGGGTCATATCACATTGATATATACTTTTATTGCAATGTAGTGATTGGAATTTATTATTATTATTAATCTAAGCACATTAAGTACCAGCAATGTTCTTTTACATAATATAATTATGAAATTACTTCATATTTCATTTAGAATCTCATTATTGTTGATATACTAAGTTGTTCACACATGACATTAAGAAAATCTATATACTAGAATCATGCAAAATGTTAATCATTGTAGAACATAATAAACTTATATAAAGCACAAGGGACCACCTCTGACAAGAGGTAAAAACACTTGTTCCATAAGCCCTGCTTTATAAACTTGCTCTAGGTTCACATAAGAGCTCATAATTATGTTCAAGGTTAAGCCTCTCTCTCTCTCTCTCTCTCTCTCTCTCTCTCTCTCTCATAGAGCATTTCAAAACAAATATGCAAGCAAACCTCATTAAAAAACTCAGCCGATCCTTGTCGAGAAGCAATATCCAACACTTTGATAGCCACTTCTTGATCGTTATTGAGTTTTCCATAAAATACTGGTCCAAATCCGCCTCTTCCAATTTCCTTCTTGAAGTTTTTAGTTGCAGCAACAACTTCTTGATATGAATAAGCTTGTGCCCCTACAAATTTCAACCTTCAGGATAAGAATGTCTTGGTTTTTGTGAAATGCATCACCTCTCAAGTTTGAATAACGGTTTTATTAATATATGACAGTCTTCCTTGATTTGAGTTGATGATTAGTAAAAGAGTACCTTTATATGCAATGAATTACTAAAAATAAAATTCTATGATTTGCTCATCATATCTTGATGTTAAAACAACAAAGTGTTGTTTTTGTAACCCAAAAAATGTAAGAGAATGAAATGGCTTTGATGTTGCTCACATGGGGAGGGGGGGGGGCATTCCCTCATAGAATAAGTACATCCACTTGTGATAATATAGTATTTTATAGGGGATCATTTACTCAATAGAATGGATTGTAAGGTATGCTAATTTTTAAATTAATGGTAAATTGTTGTGACTACTAGCACCCTATGGGTAATTCTAAATTGTTGAAAGATTGATTTCATGGTACTTGATACTACTTATATGTTAAAATAAATTCCCAATTCTATAAAGTTCCTTAGTGTATAATTAAGCATAGGCCTTGTTCATTAGGCTGAAGCTCTTCTAAAGACAAAGAATAATTAAACTCTATTCTTGACATTTTTGGGGTGATGATTCATGAGTGACTTCATCCCATCCCTTGATATTTCATAGAAAATTATCAATTGTTCGTTTATTCTCTGTAATTGATATGCAAGGTATATGATTTTTTAATATCTAGCCCCTTATTTCCATGGTATTTTATATGTATCACTTGGGTGATTTAATGATATAATGTCAAGTGGTATACTACACCTAGATCAACAACTTATACTATATGCAATTATTTTTAAAATTTATCCAAATTTAATATATTATTTAACCCTATATTTCCTTGCACGTAGTTCCAACGTTTTTTCACTATTGTCCCCCTCCCCCTCCCCCAAGCAATGTTGTTGCCAAAGTGAACCTCCACACCCTTTCAATCCCACATTCTTGGTTGAAAATATTTGTATCATCTAGAAATTCCTATACCATGATTGGGTGGACAATAGTGATGGGATGGACCATAATACAAAGAGAGATCGTTATTGCATATGAATGTTCCTCTCAATCATGTAATATAAAAGCCTAAAATAGTAAGCAACCCAAAGGTTATCATTTTTAGTTAATGTGAGAAACCAAAAAAAAGAAAACTTAAAAAGATCTAAATTGTTCTAGTTTAAGTTATTCATTTTGAGATGAATCGGCCACAAAATTTATGTAGGGGTCAAATTTGAGTATTGAATGACATAACATTAAGTAGCAAGCCCGGATTGACCTTCTCAAGAGAGCATCAAACCCGCGTGTGTTGATTTGATGCTCTTTCAAGAGCAAAGGTAGCATTAAATTTGAGTTTTACTTAGGTTGTTTTTAATCTATATGGGTAGTTACTTTCAATGCTTAGAATTAATTATGTCATTTTCTAGGACAAGCAAATGCTAAGTGATGGTAAAGGTTCTAATCTAGGCTAAATTACGATCTAAACAAATCTAAATAGCTACAAACCAATGGAACAGTTGGTGAGGTCAAAATGGTAGTTACACTTTTTTGAAAAGTCTCCTGACACCCTCATTGGAAACCTTTTTGATACCTTTTTGAAGCTCCTATATTTGATTAATTATCCATTCATTCACCCTTGCTTTCCAAGCTTTCCCTTCTTGTTGAGGTAAATTTATGGGTACTCAAAGGGTACTCTCCTAGCATTGTTACTTAATGTTATGGAATGAGAGGTACACTCGTTTGGAATAATTCCCTCCCTTCCTTAAATACAAATGCTAGGAAGGTCACCAATCAAAGCATTACTTCAGCCTTGGGCAACTTAAACTTGATTTTCTCATGAGCTTTTTAAAAGCAATGTGAACTTCTCTTCGTCAAAGTCTTCAGACTACCAACCTTGACAACAAGCAGTGCTAAATTAATTTTTCTCATGGCCCTTGGCCATGTGTGTAAAATGGCTCTAAGTTCTTGGGTTTGAGCCACCCAAGTCTTGAGTGTAACAAAAGGCCAATATCATATTATTGTACATTTGTGCATGATATTCAAGACTACACAATATAAAAATTGGTAGTATTTCAATTGACTTAGAAGCAGTGCATTGAGAAAAAATGATGTTATCTTATTGAATTAAGATGGTGATTATGCTATTATTTCGAAAATTAAAATTGTATCTTGCGAATGTATTTATTTGATAAAATTTTGATAATATAAAGGTTCTCATATTTTATTTACCTCCTTTTGGAATGAAAGGCATTGGAATTTCGTCTATAGTTGGATGAGGAGGATTCTCATCTCTCTGCGTCGGATGATAGAAAATAAAATATATCATAAAAAATATAAATATTGCTAATGCCGCAATACTCCCAACAACAACACCAATGATCACTCCAACATTTTGTTTTGAAGAAGAGCTTGATGAATTTGAAATTGTTGTGGAGGCATTGCCTACTTTCAAACTTGGATTTCCTGCATACCTTTCAAAAGAATAAAAATCAAAATAAATGAATAGGTAAATATGCAAAAGGCTTATTCAAAGTGTATATATGGATTAATGGATCAAATTAGTAACATATAATTCATAACGCACTACACAACGGACAACGTGATGATGGTGAGGCCATAATTGCCTCCACCGTTCACAACTGTTTCAAGCTCGTTCCGAGAATGATAGATAAAAACGGTAAGGTAGAGGCTTGGACCACTGAGGACCACGTTGAAGTGATTCATAATTCATATGCATGGGTACAACAAATGATAACAACACAGGTCCAAAATAGTAATTTATGACCAAGATGTTATGTAATTTATATTATGAACTTGGTTCTCAATGCAATTAATTTTTCATTGATGTATGGTCTCAAAGTTGGTGGAATTTATGGAAGTACCTAAAATCCAAACCATTGCCATTCTTTGAGAGAAGTTTATCAGGAATACTTCCATTGAAATTGTTGTTTTCCACAAACCTACAATAGAAACCAAAAGTTAAATTAAAACAAAAGGAATGAAATCAAATATTTCTTATATTGAATTTGAAGGGAGCAAGTCTAGCACATCAAGTGTCTGTAAAAACAACATATGTCACTTCGTGATTTTCATGTTTGGTGTATGCTTGAGTCCAACGACTTTGAAAATTATGTTAAGGCATTTGATAATAACTAAATGAAGAAAGCAAATCTACAACTCGTCTCAAATAAACCTTACAATTCTGTGAGCATTGTGAGTGACGCCAACCAATCTGGGAGCGGTCCCGTTAAAGAGTTGTTCTCAAGATGCCTATCATATAAGCACACATAGAGCGATAAGTTCTCTTCGAGTTTTATTCATCAACCATCCTACATCATAATCAGAAAGTTTCTCTACTTCACATTTACTTCTTATATGTCAACTCCAAATGAGCTTTCCAACCGATGTTCCATAAAACTTATTTAATATGAGCTAGAAAACTAATGTTAAAATAATTGGGATCGTCCACTCCAATTTATGACCCATAATCAAATATTATGATTCATTGGTCATAAAATCCTAAACTATCAATTACTTGAGAATTGAGGACAAATGCATTTTCTAAGGGTAGGTCAAGAAACCAGCAATACACATATTGTTGAATCAACTCATGAGATGATTAACGTGGTGGTAATTCTAAACACCGAAATTCTTAAAAATATTGACAATCATGAATGGAACAATGACAACAAACTCATATATACATGAAATATGTGACATAGCTCAATAACATGTTAGCTTGCTAGTTTTATTAACTTAACTCAATTCAAAGAATTAAAATCACCAAAAAGCTTATATTTGGTACTATTCCAAAATCATTCTAATCACATACAATTTACTCAATGATGTCAAGGCACTTAAATCAGGCAATGATCCTGACAACCCACAATATGATAGATCCCTGCACATAAAAAATTCAATGCATAAAAATAAAGGTATTAAATAATCAAGAGGATCGCTATTTCCACACCTTTTTTGGCTTGATTCACACCTTTTTGCCGGTTCGGTTGCCGTGTCACTGAGGCGCTATATAAGAGATTCTTTATGGTGCATCCGGACCGTTGATCCACCAAGGCCCATCCAAGGGCCTCAATGATCCTAGGTGGCGGTGGGGTGGGGGGCGGGGGTGGTGCTTGCCACCAAGGCGGGGTGGGGCCGTGGGCCTCATGTCTTTTTTGGGGAGGCCGGATTTAGGGTGGTGTCGGGCCTAGTGGCTAGGCCTACTTATTATATAACTAGTTGGTGAGCCTTACTCTACTTACTAAATAACTAGTTGGTTACCCTTACTCTACTTACTAAATGACTAGTTGGTTACCCTTACTCTACTTACTAAATAACTAATTGGTTAGCCTTACACTACTTACTAAATGACTAGTTGGTTACCCTTCCTCTACGTACTAAATAACTAGTTGGTCACCATTACTCTACTTACTAAATAACTACTTGGTTACCCTTACTTGGTATTTTGGTAGGCTATTATGTTACAACCATTGCAAGGAAGGAGACCATCCACAATCATATGGCATAAAATTACAACATAATGGTAATATCATTAGAGGCATTACATTTCCGGATGAAAATATTTGATTTGCTTGACAATAATCTATGATGATAGCCTACCAAAATACCAAGTAAGGGTAACCAAGTAGTTATTTAGTAAGTAGAGTAATGGTAACCAACTAGTTATTTAGTAAGTAGAGTAAGGCTCACCAACTAGTTATATAATAAGTAGGCCTAGCCACTAGGCCCGACACCACCCTAAATCCGGCCTCCCCAAAAAAGACATGAGGCCCACGGCCCCACCCCGCCTTGGTGACAAGCACCAGCCCCGCCCCCCACCCCACCGCCACCTAGGATCATTGAGGCCCTTGGATGGGCCTTGGTGGATCAACGGTCCGGATGCACCATGAAGAATCTCTTATATAGCGCCTCAGTGACACGGCAACCGAACCGGCAAAAAGGTGTGAATCCAGCCAAAAAAGGTGTGGAAATAGCGATCCCCATAATCAAAAGTTTCAATTACATTTGAGGAGAATAGAAGATGACACAATGCAATAAAATATTTTGTAAGAATGATCACAATGTAACCACTATTGTTTGAAATTTGAGTGATAATGTAAGTTCATTATATGCTGCAAATACTCAAAGTGTTAAGAGAACTTGATCTTGAAGATGTGATCACCTCATGAATTTAGATACAACTTCAACAAAAATTATAAAATGTTAGTAGTATTATCTTTTTTAAATATCATAAAGCAATACATTACAAACTAAGATTTGTGTATCATCAAGATTATTTCCAAATGCTATTCAACCTTTAGAAAGACAACGAAAGAAAGATGTTTATGGTTTCTCACATAATAAAAGAATAAAAATATTTATTTTCAATGAACAAAAATGCCCAGAACTTACAAGCTTGTGAGGTTCAGAAGTTGAACAAAGCCAGTGGAAATGGTTGAATGTAGATTATATCCAGATAGATTCCTGTAATAGCATGCACAAGATGCAATGATTTGTCAATGATTTGTATGCTCAAATATTGAAACAACAAAGGTTTTCTTGAATAACTACACCCATCATATAACATATAATTACAAAGCATTTCATTTTCAATCTCTTAGTTTATCATATTTCATAACATGCTAAAACTATTTGATTCTAACTAGAAGTTCATTCAAAATTTCTATTAGAGTTTATCAGGCCCACATATGAGTACAGAGATTGTCATGACCCTTCCTCTCTCTTGGACGCAAACTCATGAAATACACAACTATTACTAAAATTTGATACAATCCGAGAATTTGACGAACTGTATTGGCATTCAACTCATGTTTAAATTGGAAGAGAACTAAAGAAGATTACACTGCAAGAATGTCTGGAGACGAATCGTTGTTCTCGCAAGTGAGCCAAGAATAAGGAGTTGGAAGACAAGGATCACCACTCCAGTCTACCAAGTTCATGCTTGATTTGATGACGTCAACGGCAGAAGCTGCAACCAAATTCGTCAATTGATTGGCTACTTGAGAAACTGTTACTGAGGTACATGAGAGAAATTGTTAATTCATTTGCATCCAATGTAACAAGTGCACTGACTAAAATTCAAAATGGTTTGGATGAAGTAGGTTATTCACCATCAATGATGGTGGTTGTTGAAGATATAACGTCCGTGATTGCAAAAAGCTCCAGCGCATTCAAGATAGGACCATAGACAGAAGTTGGGGTTGAATATTGAACAAATTTGGACGTTTGTGGAGTCAAAGGAAAGTACCACCAAGCTTCTTCACGTAATGAATATAATCCTCCAGTAAGATTGTAAACATTCACTGGTATATCCGATGCGAATTGAGGTACATGTACCATGAATTGTCTTGAGGACACATTCACGTTTGGATCCAACTCAACCCAATAAAATTCCAAATATGCAGTGATAATGTTTTGTTGGAGAGGGATATTGAATGTCATGTTTCCGGGGGTAGACATGGCCAAACAAGTTTGTATTACGGAGGATGGAATGGATCCGGCTGTGCCATAAGTACTCACTAGAGATGTAGTTGATAGATTAGTTAAAGGTGTTGTCCCACTCACATAAGTGGTTCCCACATGTTCAGGAAACCAATACCTATCATACCCGTCATCTGGATATCTGCATAAAACAAACATGTTGTACAGACATGTACAATATAATTACGAAACTTGAAGTTTACCATATGCCAATTCTTTGGAAAGGACTTTGAGTATCCAAAGATCAAAAATAATACCTATGTATATAGTAAGGGTAGTTTGTTAATTAGAGGTCTCAATGGTTGAGCATCATCATGTCTTGAAATCTTAATGTTTTTCTTCACACCAGCCCATGAACTTCGGTGTAGTTTATTCAAAACTACATGAATATGTAGTAGGTACTAGAAAAACCAATATTACATTCAAAAAATTTGGGACGTAAGAACTTTTGAGTCAAGTAGAAATAAGAATTGTTAATAAGAAATTGTTAATAAGAATTCTGATTTTTTCTTCATTAACGTAAATAAGTTCCAACTCATTTTAGATGGAACAATATCTATAAACCTCAAAGGAAGTTTAAAATCACAATATTGAACCTACACATTATCTATTTCTCTTTTCATATATGCATATATATATTGAAAAGACTCTAGAATTTTCATAAATAACATAAAATAATACATACGAATTTTTCTATAGGAATACACTGTTATGATGCATACAGTGAATAGTGACATTATTTGAAAATACCGAGTTCAATTAGAAGTAAATGCTCATAATAAAAGCACAATTTATTTTCAAATTATGTATGTATAATCAAGTTCTTACTTTAAAGAAGTGAAAGTTGTCAGCAATTCATTTTTCTTAACAATGTCACCTCTTTCATATGTCAAACTACATGAACATAGTGTTGATGGCCAAAGTACAAAAGTATAGAATTGTACAACATACCTTATCACCTCATCAGTGAGTGCACCTAAATTCAATCTGGCAATATGTGAAAGATATCGATTTGCAGCAAGGATAACATCCCACTTTAAATTGTATAATACTAGAGGGCGCAATGCTATTGCAGAAATAAAAGGGTTTGTATTGGTTGAATCTCGTAGAAGGCAGAGATAAGTAACATTGCTTTGAGCTTGGATTGTGAACTCCTGATATGATGATTTACCAGCTGCAGGACCATTAAGATCTTCTATCGCTGTAGATATGTTTGCCACCACCGTTGCATCAATTGCCATATGAAAAGTAGGAGCTGTTGAAGCATTATCATAATTTCCGTAACAAAAACTTGCTCTGAGCAAATACTTAGAATTTGGTGTCACTGGTAGACTGTAACAATCTTTGGGATGAGAACCATTGAAAAATCTGAGGGTTGTGAGTTCTGGAAAAGCTGGAACTTGGCTAGCAAGGACAACGGAGCCAACGTTCATCCCAGTTGTAATATAGCCGTCATCGGGGACCCATTGTATGCCAGTCACTGAGTCATTGTATGTGGCCGTTGAACCACAATCGATGTACAAGAACCCTGTCACTCAAAAGAAAAATGGTGTTCAACATAAAAATTCAATCGTAGAAAGAACTCTTGAATGTAAAATTGCGGCAACAATGTTATTCTCTAGGCAAATGATGGGTTTGTTGTATTCTAAATGGGTATAGTGTTCATGGAAAGAAACGGAGCCCACCTTCCGAAAGAAAGGCATTACGCCATATATTGTAAAAATAGGAAACCTCCAACCTAGAGACTATTTCATGTTGCTAAATTTTCTATACAAATAGGAGCATAACCTAAACCCTAGAACCAAATGATATCCAACTATAGATGAATCAAACCGGATGAAATCCACCTATTTCACAATTCATCCGGGTAAAAATCCCCCTCCTCAAAATGGTTGCCGGTTGATATCCATTTTTTTTAAAAAGCACCGGTTTCACATTCTCCGCTTTCCCAATTCAACCGGACTTTTCACAAAACCAACGGGCCGCCATTACACTAAATACCGGTTCTCCCTGGACATTGAATAAGAGGTACACTTGTATACAAGTATTCTCTCACACGTTCGAAAATGAACTCCAATGATTACATGCGTCAAGTGGGGACTACAAGAGGAGCTATAGAGAATTGCTAGCTTTGAAATTACACAATCTCTGATAATCTATACTGATATGTGCAATTAGGATGCCGAGTTCGTGAATGGGTTGCCTCTTTACCCGTGAAAATAACCTTGGGTCAAAATCAAGTCACAGTAACTTATAAGCATCTATCCATATAGCAACCCCAGTCAAAATTAAAAAGTAAAAGTCTTCTATTTTGTCATTATGTCTTAAAAAATCTAAAATGGTGTGGAACGTCATGGGGCAACCTGATTGTGTAGATCAGTGTTCATATAATATTTTGTGATGAAGACATCTTGAGGTTGGAGACCACCATGGGAAAGTGTACCTGGTGGATTTGCAGCCCCTGCTCTTGGAATGTTGTTGAGACTCCACAAGATGCTCATCACTCCAAAAACCAAGTACACGTTGTGCATGCCACTAGCTGCCATGATTTGTATTCGGGGTAAAAAATTTCGACCACTCAACACAAATTCTTCTCAGATAGTCAACTGATAACCTTTCAATTCGATGTGGAGCTGCAAACAATACTACTTGCTGAGACTCATCAGTGACTTCCCAAATTTTGTATAAGTTTGGATACTATAGCCAAAGGCCTTTGTTTTCCTCATAGTGTGCAGATCATTTTCACAGTTGAAACTAAATCTGCACTTCATGAACTCTTGGAATCGGTCAACTGGATAAAATAGGATGTCAATATTGCTGTCTTCAATTTATGGGCTACTTCATTCTGTTTTTTATTTTTATTTCATTTTCCAACTAAAACAATCTCCACCCATTTAGTTCACTGATTTAATGATAAACTCTCAAGCGAGTATATAAGTTAGAGAAGAATAATCTAGGAATCATTGTGGTTTAATCTGCGCGCCCTCCAAGCAACTGTAAGCTCACAATTAACTGACAGCTCCAAATGTTACTCTTGAAGGAGCCCACTGAGCTACAGATACAGTCAAGACTCTATAAGTGTTACCCCTATAAGTGTTATAATTTCATATATGTTAAGAAAATTTTATTCCCCTACAAAAACACAATTGGTAAGACTAGTGAGTGTTATGTGTTAAGTGTTATAACATGCTCTTCTCCCTTCTTTGTTAAGTGCACCTTTATAAGTGTTAATTTTGAGAAAATCAAGGTAATAATATATGAGAGCATACATTTTAAACATGTAGTCACATTTATCCCATATTCTTTGCGAAAAATTCAAAATTCTTGGAGGCACACGGGTGTTCTTTCGATGTTTATTGAGAGGGAGATAGAGGAAGCTAGGCGCTTGGTAGAGGTTGATGACGTTGCTACTCTACTTCATTAATTGACATTGTTGTTATTTAATAATGAGGTGGGTGACGTGATGAATGCTCATGAATACCTCAATTATGAGATGGAGTTTGACCCAAACAACCCCTATTAACCTACCGATGAGGAGTTTTTGGATATGTATTCCTCAAAACATCAAGAAATTGATGTTGATGAGGTTATGGTTGATGTGGTAGAAGAAGTTGTAGGATTAATTTTAGTATTGTTGTGCGTTCTCTAGAGACTTTGAAGAAATACTTTGAACAAAGACCAAATGATGCCCTATCACACATCATAATTATTCAAGGACTCCAAAAAGAAGTTTCATCTCATCATTTGGAAGCTTTTCATCATACTATTATAGACTCTTTCTTTCGGTTAGTTAAGTTGGAAGAATCTCGTCAAATTATTGCTATATAGATTATTTCTTTCAATATGTTTGGTTTAATTATGTATTATCATTTGTACTTTCATTTTTTTTAAAGTTATGTTCTTCATTTTTGGAGTTTTTAAGTGTTATTTCTATAAATGTTATTCATCATTGGTATGAATTTTATAAGTGTTACTTCTTATAATTCTATATATGTTATTTTCTTGCTACTCCCGACCTATAACATTTATAGAGTCCTGACTGTACATGGAATCTCAGGTCTAACTTTGGCCAAGTGAAACTTTACGTTAGGTTGGACCTTACAGTTCAACAAACTGCAACAGACAACAATTTCAATCTGTTTTGTGTGTATAATTTGGATCCAATGTATAATAATAATAGATACCTTTAAAACTTAGCCAGATAAATTTGATGTTTGACATTGATTGGCCTTCACATTATTAACTTGTATTTTATTTAGCCTTGGTGCTCACACTGGTAAGACACCATTACAAAACATGGTTCTTGTTATAGAGGAGGTGCATGATATCTCATATTTTAAATTGTGATAAGAGTCCTGGCAGCTGGAAGGGAATTAGGATCAGTTGAGGAAAATGACGATCAGGAAGTCAAAATCCAATAAAATCACAGTGCTCCCAAGTAGACTAAATACATAGGATATGACATAGTAACTAAGTTCACACATTTGAAATCAACTTTATATTTATGTATTCCACCTTGTCTAACCTATATAGGCTATACAACAGACTACTCAAGTCTACTCACAATTAATGTGCACATGGTCGGCAATCTTAGATTTTCATTTATTTCACATTACAAAAGGAGGCAAAATAAATCGTTGAACGATAACGAAAGACAGACGACACCTCTAATGCAATAAAACGGAGATGTGTCTTCACCTAGCAAGGGAGATGTGAAGTGAAGTGATTTATCTCTCAATTTCAATCATGTTTTAATGTGATCACTGCAAGTTGTTGACCTAGTCTTGAACTCAGGATGGAGAATTTTCTTTACCATCCACCAACCATATTAGAATTGTTTATAAGATTGACTTTGCGAAGCTCAAAGAGAAACGCACAAGGAAGATTGTTCCTAGAATATTTGTCCAGAGTTCAAAGCATTAGAAAAGCTTTTAAATTTTCTACAGCACATAATTCACAAATACCATGTCACAAACACATTGATGACAGGAGTTCTACCTGAGACTCTTGAGTCTAAAGATGTCGTCAACCTGTCGTCAACTTTGTGATGTTGCAGGAACTCTTAGGGAAAATAATGCATGGATGTCACCACTACTCAATAATGAATGCCCTGCTGATCTCCTTGACTCTTGCTTGTAAGGCATTAAAAGGGCCAAATGATGACGTCGTAGACCTAAAGTGCAGAGAAACATGTTCCATTGTCAGGAATGAAGGCCATATATAGGAGTTACAAACAGCTCCAGCTAATTCCAATAAAAGGCCATTGTCTTGGTTGTTAGGGGCTATTTGTGGCAGAAAGAATCCAAGAATGAATTTTCAGTTGTAGGTCGACAAGAGGGGTGTCACTTCTGCATCGTAATCTCGTTATGTGCATGCAGGCGTATAAGCTGATCAGAGGTTCATATACTACGATTTTTGTACATACAGGTTCGATGCGGGCAATTTTTGCACATAAATCAAGCAAAATTCCCTGGCAGATGAAAAGACCACTCTTCAAACTCATTGTGTTATGGGTATTTAATTGTGCAGAGGGATGGAGGCAGGCTCTGAACTAACTTCTGCTTACCCAATAATTCAGTTGTTTCTGAATTTTATTTGTTTAAAACCAATGACTTGGATTTATCTGTGCTCGCATACTAGACTAGTATGTAAGGAAAAACTAAAGTTGGAGAGCAGAGGAAGGTGACTTCTACTTTCGGTATTTCAAATTTCTCTGCGTCTCTCTCTGGCTAGGACATCCAATGCATGTGGGCCGACTCACAGGGATATTCTACTTTGTTTTGCATATTAGAGGTATCATGTGGAGGCCACCCACGTTGGAAAACACCAGGTTTGAAATGGACATCGGAGGGCCAAGGTAAAAGAAATTTGGCCTTGACGTGTGCCTAACATTGGGGAGCTCGGTGTCAAAGTCCTAACATTGGGGAGCTTGGTTTCAAAGTCTGTCCTTGTTTATTGGGCATAAACGGGCTCCTTTCAACTCCAATCCAAGACAATGGTTTCTAAGACTTAAAACCTCCGTTTCTGATCCAAGTTGAAAATGGACGATATTAACCCGAAAATAGAAAAGGGTTGGACCAACCTTGAAACTAAGCTCCTCAGAGGTTAGGCATATCTCAAGGCCAAAATTTTTTCACCTCAGCCCACTGATCTCCTTTTCGAAACCAGTGTTTTCAAAGTTTGTGCCCTTCCCTTCAGCTGTGCTATGAAATATCAAGAATTTTAAACATCGGTGAGTCACTGTCCTGCGTCAGATGCAAAGGCCAGATTGCTCGAAACCCAGATTTTGGTTCTGAAAGTTCACATGCCCAAAGCAACCATGGCATTGAATTACTAATATTCTAACCCCCTTAGTCACGTGAAGTCTATAATTTTTAGATGCTACGTCTCAGCCTCCAGTGCATATGACTAAAATTCACATAATTATGGTTCCCGAACGTCCTGCACAAGAGTCTTGATCTTCCCCTATATAAGGAGAAGAAGCTCTTCGAGAGAATGCTGCTTTCAAGAGTAAACCATCACCGTAAGGTGCAATTCAACCTATGCATGCACATCGAAAATCTACACATCATATAGACTTGCATGTCCATTGGTGTCAATATCTATTTACCCTCAACGTAACCTACGGCTCCTTGAAAAAGGTACTCAAACTGATGCCAACCATAGTACATGGAATGTGATAAACATGAGTACACGTCATTTTAGATGCATTTGGACGCTCACGTGTTAAAGATGCGGGTTCATGCTAAGTGGTGGGTTGCTATCCAATTTCTGAGCGATCAGTATCAAGGGTCAAATTGTGGACTAGTTAACATTTTGAGCCCCGGGATTACTGGACATAAGCATTTTGGCTCCCTCTCCTTTGGACCCTTCAATCATACTGATCAGCAGCCTAGATTGAGGGCCACATGGGAAGGAGAGGGTTATATGCTTTGTGAAAGGCGTGCTCTTCCCCAATCCCAGAACACCACCTCATGCACCAAAGGGTTAAGGTTGTGGAACTCCTTTCAAATGAACCTCTTCTTGGAGTTTAAGGGAAATGAATTGCGGACAAGAGGATCAGGGTGGTTTCTGTTTTACACAGTAAAAACTAATCGCGCAACGGAGACACGTGTTGTGCATCAGATGCAAAGTGGTCCAGGCTTTCTGGCTCTCGTTTTGTTCTGAACTAAGTACATTCAAATGCCAAAAGTGAGCGTGGCAGTTGATTTCTGCTATCTGAAGCCTGGGATCTGAAGCTATTTTTTGAAGTCATGCACCGAACCTTGCAGACCAGTGCACAGAGTCACTTGCAAATCAAACCTCGAAATTAGATTAACTTGGTTTCCGACGTTGTGAGTGATCAGTAACAAAGTTCTCCAAACCAGGCGGTCGTGGAACTTCCTGATCCGAAAGGAGAAGGAGACGAAGGAGAAGAAGTTCACAAAAAATATATAATGCGGTCAATATGAACCACCACTAAACATCAGTGCAATTCGAGATCTGTCCACGTCCAATATCCAGAAACTACACATGATATGCATTATTTGCATGTACTTATCCCCGAGCAACTAGTCATAAGCCTCTCAAAAATTCATACCTCCTCCCAAGCTATACGCAATCAGAGGGTAATTTGAGCCACAAGGGAATTGAGATGCTTTTGAAAGACACTCACATCCTCAAGCAGCTAAATACTAAGCGGCTGGCTGCTGCTATCGAATCCCATCCAATTTGTGAGCGATCAGTACAAGAATTACTGTTCAAATTCTGGACATGAAGGATTCCTTGTACAAGAAAAGGAGACTAGCTATCACCGACAAAAGCACCGCTCCAGTCAAGTGGAACTCAAGCTACCTAGTTTCCTTCACTTTGCTCACCAGAAAACCTCCCAAGGATCTGAAAGTGGATGCACATGTAGACATGTCGACTGATTCATGCATAGAATGAGCACTCACGTGTGGAATTAGAAGGTTAGATCCATCCCTCCTTCACCTCCAAATGAAGCTCCACTGCATATTGCACCCGTAAGCATCACAAGTGATTATGCCAGCAAGTATGTTCCTACTCGAGGCGACAACTTGCACGCCTTGAAACCCAGTGCCCATAAACAAATAATGCATAATGAGCTTGCATCCATCAGCTAGTAGTCGATGCCAGGTGCTAAATGCCCACCTCTTTGAGCTGGGTCCCCACCATAGTAAAAACATGACCCCGTAGGTTTGTAAGTTACTCATCTTAAGCGAGATCCTGTGGACTAATTCGAGGCCTGTGTTGTAAATAATGGGGTCAACTTTCCCAAGTAAAGGAAGAAATCTATATTCTCTGATAGAACTGGTTGTGTGGTCTGCAGTGCTCAAAATTGAAGCCCTCATATGAATTTCATTTTGAAGGGCTCTGAAATTTCAGCATTGCAATTGAAGGGCATATCTAAATCTAGGATGTCAATGGAAAATTTTCAAAGAAATATAAAACTTATATTAAAATTGTGCATGATTTGCATGGTACATGCTTCTAGTACAATGAAATAATGAAGAATCAACCATCTAACTCCACCTCTTGAAGTGACAATGCCCTACGCTTGTTGGTTACTATAGTGGTTTTCCAAGTATCAAAAATGCCATTCCAATCCATGAATGCAACTCCCAAACTGTTTAGGCTAACACTCATCAATGCATCAATTGTGTCAAGGTTTAGGCATGTTCTCCTTTCACTCTTAACCCAATTCTGCTTTGAAAAACCACGCTCACAAACAACAGTGCTAGTAGGGATCACAAGTATGGCTTGCCATAGCGACATTAGGGTTGGTCAATTGATCTTAAACTCTCGGTCACGGCCACAAAAAACCCAATCTTCATGCATACTTCGGTGTTGACAAGCTGAAGATAACATCTCCACAAATTCGAGCAACTCCGCATTGGCTTGATCAACAAGAACAGAGCTCCACTTGAAATGTGTCACCAACCGGTTCAACCATTGCTCAGTTAAAGTGCCTCGATCCAATGCATCCATGGGATAGTGTTTTGGGCTGAAAAGTTTGGCCACATTAAAAATGGACAAGTCGGGGAAGCGATCATTTAGTGAGTCAATAACCTTTTGGACATATAGTCTACCAAGGGTGATGCAATCCTCCAACGAGCCCCCTATATCATACCCGGACATAGAATCATAGTGCAAAGTATGCACTTTTTCACGACCAAACCTATCAACATACAAGATCTCTCCAGTTGGCACCACGTTGCGCAAAAAATTTTCCAAATGTTTAGTTGTTGTGCCAAACTCACACCCAAATAGTGTCTCCGCAACAAATTGATTGTCACATCGATAGTAGAGGCTATGGATGTGATATCTACGAGATCAAACTGAAAGTTCCGATTGAACTTGTTCAATTCAAGTAGCACATCAGCCAACAGATGGATGAAGAATTGGAACTGCAGAGAGTTGATATTTGTGTACCATGCGTGTTCTTCAGCTTGCCATGACTCCAAAATTGCAGGCATACAAAAAACCATCCTCTCCATGACCATGCCGCGTGATAGCCACCGTACGGAATGAATATGGAAAACCACTCGGGACTCTTCACAAAATGCAAGTAACAATTTTGCCAACGTGCCTCGCCGAATCACTGATCGTCCCAACCACTCATACACTTTATTGGCAGCTCGGTCAATGAATCCAAGGAATAGAAATTCGTCATTAGCGTCCTTCGCAGCTAGAGCCTCTCGGTGAGCTATGCAATGTGTTCCAACCAAATGGGGTACTAGATCTTGAAGTCGGGCCACCACTCCTTGATGCACACCAATCAGTGCTCAAAATTGAATTTTGAAGGGTTCTAAAATTTCAACATTGCAAATTGAAGGACACACTTAGACATGAGGATTATGTTTTGAAGGGTTGTTTTCCTTGAGGTATTTTTTGAAGTCCCAAAACCCATTTGAAGGACACTGAAGACTTCAATTTTGAGCATTGATGGTCCGAGATGACCCTAAACTAGTGGATGATGGTGGAGAGATATCCAAATCTCAGAGGAAGCCAATACTAGCTAGGATATCATTATAGATATGTCTATTATTCCTGTAACTAGAATTGAATTGGGTCTCCCTTATTATCTCGGGTGGGGTAGGGTTATGTGTTAACACCCTGGTGTAAACATGTATTAACACATGGGCAAGGGATAGGCATGTTCATGCCAATTCTTAGTCAAGTCGGAGCATCACCTCCGCACTTTTCTTCGAATAGGCACTCACCACAATACCGATAGTGAGGGGGTGACCGTTGCCATACATTATTTTGAAAATCAAGGCATCACCCTCAAGTTTCCAACATAATGTGATGGCTAGGGAATTACCCTCTACAACGGGTAACGACAATAACAAATACTAAAATCGTTCCTTAATTATTTAGAAGTTTCACTTGGAAAAAAATAACATACCTCAAGCTATCGCAACCCCCTGCAAGTTAGCACTCCCCTCAGTTGTGGTTCAATGTGATATCACAATCACTAAATCTAACTAATAATTCTAACCTATAAATTCCAAGCCCCAAAAACTTGGAGACTCACCCCGGGGTGAGTGTCAAAGTCGAAAGTCCTAAATTAATTATCCATCTAAAGGTTTAATTAGCTACTGATCTTAGGTTCATTTTGATCTTTTTATCAAACTCCCAAGAGGGTGGCGAACGTACCTTCGCCGCGCTCCTTCCTCAAGAATAGAATTGCATAAATCACGATGCAATTCATTCTAAGAAACTAATTGAGAGTACAACTACTCTAATAAATTTAAATATAAAACCCAATGGAGAATACTTACCGAGCCTCGAGTGCTCCTTCCTTCTTCTCAAGTTTGTATCTCCCCATTCTCCTACTTGCCTCCAAGTCTTCTAATCGCCTCCAAGTCTTCTAAATGCCTCCAAGTCTTCTAACTACTACCCGCTTCACTCCCGGCGGACGCACCATTTATGTGAGGCCAAACCCACCACCCTTAAGCGTCCTAGTCCGGGTGATGGCTTTGAGGATCACATGTGTTGCCTAGAACTTAAAAACAAATGCGAAGTGACCCTCATGTTCAAGAGAGTGCATGTGGATTTGAATCATTGTACTTTATTAACATTAGCCTCTTGGCTTGGGGTCGTGTTGGCTGTCTCAAGAGTCCAACCCGCGGCCTTGGCCACGCACGCCCTCAAGGATATTCCCCTCGTCATCTTTACCTTGACCTCCGTCATAGGTTGGGGACAAAGGTCCTTGACATCCTCCATCACTTGTGTAATTGATTTAGTTGGTTAAAAAGATGTAAGCGTTGAAAAACGCTATTCTCTGTAACCGCCTCTCAATTCAACTGCTTGTCACCACCCATGCCCCTACTTAGGTTAATGTGACTACCCCCCTATCTATTGGTTTATAAATTGGGCCAACTACTAAGTGTCCTTAGCCCCATTAACTTCCAACAATTGGTGGTTATAGCACCTAATTCAATTCCTTCCCTTCCCTAACTAGCTAACCACCATGGTGGCTCTTTGGTCCCAACTTAACCCCAGCTGGACCATCTGCCACTTAATTAAACCCCTCTTTAATCTCCCAGCCACCTTAGCTGCTCCTCCACCAGCTTCATAGTTGAGAACCCTTAGCTGCCACCAGCCACTGCACTCGGAGCACCTTCGGGTGTTGACCAATAGAAATGTAATCCAGCAGGTGTATTTCCAGCAGACTGTAGTCCCGGCAAGCAGTAGTCCCAACAACTGTATTTCCAGCAGACTGTAGTCCCGGCAAGCTGTATTTCCAGCAGACTGTGGTTCCAGCAGCTATATTTCCAGCAGACTGTAGTCCCGGCAAGCTATAGTCCAGCAGCTGTATTTCCAGCAGACTGTAGTTTGGGCAGCCCTTAGCTACTAGGCTGATGTTCCAAAATCATTATAACCACAATCCTCTAACCTAGTGTCTAATCAAGCAATCCCCTAGTCCCCTAACTAATGACTAACATGTCCCACTAATTTAGCCAAATTAACAATCACCCATAGGTGTAGTCTAATGATTCTAAACTTCCCCTCCTTATGATGGGGGTTAACTTCCTAACTTCACTAAGAACTAGCTACTCCACACATAAAGCCTCAAGCTCTAAGAGCTCGCTCCCTTGAGAGGACTTGAGAGAGAGCTTAACTAATTAACTTCACTAAAAACTAATAACCCACACACGTGGCTCAAGCTCTTAAGAGCTTGCTCCCTTGAGAGCGCTTGATGGAGAGAGAGGAAAATGAGAGAAAAAACACCTTAAGTAGCAGAGATGGAGAGAGGTGAGGATAAGGTGAGAGGATTAGCACCCCCAATCACAATCCTTTAACCCTCTCCTCCAAAGTAGGGACTAATCCCCATCCACCAAGCTTCCTTCTTCCTAAACTACCAAGGTGGATCCAAAAGTGGGCATTTAACCCGCGGAGCTCACCTTGCCTCACCTTACCCCTACTCACATAATCAAGGCATTCTCCTATTGAAATCAAACCTTGAGATAACCACACAACACATTCTAATGCCTAAACTTAAATCCACACCACACTTCACTTTTTTTATGTTTTGTGAATAATCATAACACATCAAAGTCAAACAAAAATTGGTTTCGAAGAGTTAATCATCACATGTGGGCACCATTTTGGGCTCACACGCGCACGAGAGTTAGCTGGAGAGAATGTTGTTTAAAGAAGAAGTATGGAGGATTAGGATTGGTGGACCCGGAGGCGGCCAAAACCAGTCTCATGTGCAAATGGATAGTTAAAGCAATGGAACCTGGGGAGTCCAACCTCCAACTTATGCTTAGGTACAGGTTGGCAAGATTTAACCCACTAAGAGGACGGAGGTGGGGGTGAGCTTGGATTGGTTTACCAATACTAGACAACACCAAGGATTTCCGGGATCTAAGATATGGGGACACATAAGCAAGACATGGAAGATCATGGTTAGAAGGACTTATCAACTCCCCCCTCGCACTAGGATGGAACTACTACACTTGAATATTTGGTGGTTGGAGGGTTTCGAACTCCTTGAGAAAGGAATAGACTACACTAAAAGCCTTCACCTCTACCGTAAAGGAATCCGGTGTGTAGATGACGTATGGGATAGTACATAACAAGAATTTCTCACATGAGAGAGAGCACAAGGAAAATTTAAGCTTACAAATTTGGAACAAGGTGTGAGCCCTAAACCCTCACCCTTGTGCGTCATAGTCCGGGTGAGAGCTCATGGCTCACATGCGCTTACACCACACATTAACCTTGGGATTCACTTCCCCACCATCCCACAAGGCCACTATTTAACACACAATTCTTTATTGATGCCGAAACCGGGATTCAAGCATTAAGAAATGCCATGTTCCCTTGTGCCCCCACATTCCGGGTCATTCAATTAAGTCCACTCCTAACATTAACATTGGCTACGATTACTTCTAGTCAACTAATACTAACCATGTTTTCTTAAGGGTGCATAAGCCACCACAACCCCGGCCACTTAGTCCTCCTTCACAGCTCTGGTCCATACTTCCTCGATTTTTAGGCACCCCTTGAGCCCCCCTGTTACCCCCTTAACCGTGGCCTTCACCCCAATTCGGTTCCCCTTAAACCACCGCCTTTGTGCTCACGACGATTAGCTCCCAACTTGGCCCTCACAGACCTCCCAGTCGTCCTTCCTTTGCCACGTGGCCGCCCTTGGGACTGCCTGGCTCCTTGATGCACCACCCGCCACTCCGATTTGAGTCGGCTCTCAGTTGTAATTCCCTTCCTCAACCTGACGCCACACCAGACACCCTTGGCCGACCCATGCACTAAAAAATGAGCCGCGGACTTGCAATCTTCTCGCTTCTCGGAAAAATCACCCTGGTCGCACAGCATGTTGTGAATGCCCACCTCCTTGTCAATCAGACACAAGGTTATTACGTCCTCACCCTTTGAGTTGTAAAATCTTCACATTCCGCATTGACCCGCTCTTGCGCGTGAATCAATTCAGTATACTCCCGGATTACAGTTGCAGAGACAGAGCGCATTTAGCGTCGGCAGTGGTTGTGGCCCAAGCCCATGTGCCTATCCCACTTCCTTCCCCTTCTCGCATTCTGTGAGGCCAAACCCCCCACCCTTAAGCGTCCGTAGTCCGAGTAGTGGGTTTGGGCTCACATTCCTCCGCGGTATTGGATTTGGACTTGGATGAGTCCATAGTGCAAGGTTCACCCTTCAAGTGGTCTTGGATTTAACTGGAATTTCACTTTTAACAACTCAATGTACGATTTCAATACGTATATGGAGAATGCACAAGTTAACTATGTTATTTTAACCTCCTTATGCTCGGGTGCTATTTTGTCTTTGTTTGCTTCTAACGTCCATCCGGCTGCTTTAGCTACACAAGCCCTTAAGGATATCCCTCTCCTAAATGGAGTCCGTGCCGTTGACTCTACACTACCACTTGAACTATCACTTGTGTATTCCGTATCGCTACTATAAGAGGTCTCACTTGGTGTCTCCATACCGTACATAAGCCTTTAAGTATTAAGAAATACTTATGTGACTTATGTCAATCTCTCCCTCGCACCTTTGGTCTTTGCTTCCTTTGTCTTGCCATCGCGAGAGTGCTCCACATTCTCCATTAAGTTGTGCACGTGGTTTATTTTTAAAGAGAGGATGCAAGTGTTAAAAAAAACACTATTCTCTATAGTCAATCTCAAATACATTTACTTGTGAAAGCCACACATAACACTAACTAG
This sequence comes from Polytrichum commune, assembly GCA_950295325.1. Taxonomy (NCBI): domain Eukaryota; kingdom Viridiplantae; phylum Streptophyta; class Polytrichopsida; order Polytrichales; family Polytrichaceae; genus Polytrichum; species Polytrichum commune. The sequence continues at coordinate 7,624,335 of OX485807.1, forward strand.
CATAATGTAACTAACTACTTGTCTATGAGCTAATTAGGTAGGCTATCTACTAAGCTCCTTCATGAACCCATCTCTTTACTTTCTAATTACATAAACCTAGCTCCTTCATAAACCCAGCTCCTTCATAAACCCAGCTTCTTAGCTTCTAACTAAACAAACCCAGCTCCTTCATAAACCCAGCTCCTTCATAAACCCAGCTCCTTAGCTTCTAACTAAACAAACCCAGGTCCTTCATAAACCCAGCTCTTTACTTTCTAACTAAACAAACCCAGCTCCTTCATAAACCCAGCTCCTTCATGAACCCAGCTCCTTAGCTTCTAACTAAACAAACCCAGGTCCTTCATAAACCCAGCTCTTTACTTTCTAACTAAACAAACCCAGCTCCTTCATAAACCCAGCTCCTTCATGAACCCACAACTTTGTAGTTGTAATCCCCAACTACCTCACTAATTATTCAAGCCCTTAACTAATCTTCCTACCTAATTTCCCTAATTCTACTAACAACCCCTTTCTAATCACACAATTCTTCTCTAATCCTAAAATCCTAAAATCCTAGAGAGGAGAGGGGGAGAGAGAATTTCCTAACTTCACTAAGACTAACTAATCCACACAAGTATATTTTTGCACTCATCACAACATCAAGTGTTCAACTCTTAAACATGGAACTTGCAACCACGTGTATTCAAAACATGAACTTAAAGTACCACAAATTGGAATCATGAATTAACTTTAAAATCCTTCACGTCAACACTAATTCTACCAAGAGGTCAAGCCCTCTTCAAGGCTAACAAGCCTTGGCTCTCAAACTAAAACTAAACACACACATGTGCTCCAATATGGCTTCCCACACCCACACTTATAACTCGTGGGGTGCCTTGGAGCACAAAGGAAAGAGAGGATGAGTGAGGGAAGAATGAGGGATTATATAGTAAGCTTGAGGGGGTGAGCACCCTCAAGGCTCACGATAAGCCCTTGAGATTTCCTCCTACTTAGTAGGCGCCAATCCTATCTTCTAAGCCTTCCTCCCTCAAATGATCAACAAGGATCCTAATTCGAACATTTAACTAGCCTTGGCTTTCTACCTACCACACTTTACCAAACTTGGGATGCTTCAACCCAAACTTAGCCTCCTTCGCTTTCCGCCGCCATAACTTTCTCCCCTTACTTTCCCAAATCGTCGCTCACCACTTAATTCGAACCACGATGCTTAACTCGTGATTTGATTGGTGCTTTGAGAATTTGCTTATCCTCCACCTTGCATTCTTCCTTGGGCCTTCCCCATTAAGTGGCCATGATGAGGTGGTCCACTTGTGCGCTCCATGTGATCCTCCATTCATCCCAATTCGAATGCACTTGCCTCTTGAGTCACTTTGGTTGTCTCCATCCATTTGTACTAGCCTACTCACTAACTACTCAATCCAAGTTCTCCTTACCTATCCTCATTCACTCAAATCCTTCCGAAGGTAAAAACACAATAACAACTCACATCCTAGCCTCTTACAACATGGTACTTCTAAGACTAACATTTCACTCTTTTTATATTTTTGTGAAGTAACATGCTACTTCAAAGTGCATCAACTAACGTTTCAAGGGTCTAAGACTAAATGTGGGCACCCTTTTGGGCTCACACATTCCTCATGCTGGCTCACCTCCAGCGGCATCCCCAGGCCCTGTTGCCGAATCCCAACCCCACCAAGATCCACATCTAACCAGCCAAAACCCACATCCAATTCGACCCCACCCTGGTGTGGACCTGGTGAAAGATGATCCTCCGTCCTGCTAGCTCTTGGGCCTTTGCCCGTAATCTTGTGCTCCAGCTAGCTTCCTCAGAGTGAATCATCTGCTGGGACGGCAAGACTGCTGATCCTAAACCCTTGCTGTCGAAAATTCGACAGGGTCTTCCCCTCGCCGCCTTATTCCTGGCCAACCTCCGAGAGAGAGTGTTCCAACCTCTGCTGCCTTCCTGGACCGCCTTCGGTTGATCCGAGAATTCTGGGCCTCATCCATTTGAGAGGAACCCCCCCCCCCCCTCTTCTAAACAACACGACACTATCCTAAAATGAACAATTAATTCTAGCCTAGGACCCAACGAGTGCTAAACCTCATTTCAAGCCTCCCGCTACCCTAAGGGTCCCCAACCTTTGATTAATTCCCAACTAATTCTTCCACCCTTAACACAAAGTCACCCTCACACAATCCTTTAACTCAACACGAACCTAATTAGGAAGCCTTACCCTTTTTTTATATTTTTAAGAACTCACTGTGAGCCCAAAGCCTAAGCTCTCAGTGATTATTAAGATTACCCACACATGTAGGCACCCTTTTGGGCTCACACAAAGAGACTGGGAGGAGGTGACGAACAAAATTTCTAGAAAATGGCTCCAATTACTGGAATCCGAAGAAGATACCGCATATACCAGACGATGGCTAGGTTTTTATGTTGGTACAGAAGAAGACCCGGCCTTAGTCTTAAGATGTGGTGATGACTTCATTCCTGAGTGCTTGCAACGGAAAACCCTTACATTGCCTCTCCCGGTGCAATGCTTCACAGTAGGAACACACTCAAGATGCCTTAGGGAGTGGGAACATCCCCAAAGAGAATTAGAAGGTTTCTTTCACAAGGTCAAGATTATACACACTAACAGGGGGCCTAAGAAGGAAGGAAAAAAAGAGGAAATAATTTTCTTTTATGGCAAACTAGCCACTCTTGGATGGGACCATGACAGATGGAGGTGGATCGATAGAGACCGGTTCCTAGACTACACTACCAAGAATGGTCGCGACAACATCCTTAATAGGAATCCGGGCACCACACGGGCGGCAGATAAATGGCAAGGTTATCTCCCAAGGAACTACAGGTTTTTTTGGTCACAAGTGTGGGATCCGTTGCGGTCGGGTAAGGAAGCCGCATTTATTTGGTCAATTTGGCATAAGGCGGTTGCCGTTAATGAATGGAGGGCACGCATCACACCGGCCTCAATCTCCAAGCAATGCATTTTTTGCCTACCTAACACTAGTGAATCAGTCAAACATTAATTTTGGGATTGCATTCAAGCTAGACGAGCATGGAGATGGACTACCTATATCATGCACGAACTCTATGGGGTTAGATCTGGCAACTATGATTGCTTCAATTGGAAGCAAGTGGTGTTTAGGGAAAGAATCCCCAAAAGATATGAAAAAATGGTTAAAATTTGGCACCTTCTTAGGGGCATTACTCTTTGGACCATTTGGATCGAACGTAATGACAAAGTGTTTAACCAAATACAATGGCATGAGTCTAAGGTTAAGCAATAGATTTGGGATGAATTGATTATCTATGCCAAGATGGCATGGAAGAGGGTGTTGGCACAAATCAAGATTAGTAGCTTTTCAAAGATGGCCATGCTTCGGAGCTTTGACAAGACTTGGGGCGCGAGGAGTGTTCTTTGTCGACGACACGATTGTGAGGCCAAACCGCCCACCCTTATGCGTTGTAGTCCGGGTGAGGGCATGGGATCACATTCATGTTCACATAACTCCCTCTTCCCAACGCCATTAAGATCCATTACATTTTCCATCAACTTTGGCACACCAATTTATTCCATGACATGAGTACAAGCGTTGAAAAACGCTCTTCTTTATTGTCACCCCCTAATCCCCCATCTAATTCCTCGTGATCCCCTCACTTACTAATAACTAATTATCTCAATCACTATTCCGTAATAAACCTAATTAACTAAACTATAAAGTGATATAGTGTAAACACTACTGGCCCCACTCCATTATTCAACCTCCGAAAATGCTAGCAGCCTGCTTCCATAATCCTCAAACCGAGCTGCCGAATGCTAGCAGCTTGCTACAAAATCTTCAACCCAGCTGCCGAATGCTAGCAGCTTGCCACAGAATCCTCAAACCAACTGCCGAATGCTAGCCCAGCTGCCGAATGCTAGCCCAGCTGCTGAACGCTAGCAGCTTGCTACATAATCTTCAAACCAACTGCCGAATGCTAGCCCGGCTGCCGAATGATAGCAGCTTGCTACAGAATCTTCAAACCAGCTGCCGAATGCTAGCCCAGCTGCCGAATGATAGCAGCTTGCTACAAAATCTTCAACCCAGCTGCCGAATGCTAGCAGCTTGCCACAAAATCCTCAAACCAACTGCCGAATGCTAGCCCAGCTGCCGAATGCTAGTAGCTTGCTACAGAATCTTCAACCCAGTTGCCACCCCCGGCTCGCCGCCGAGAGAGGGAGAGAGAGGGAGCAAAACCACACACCCCTTAAACCCTCTCCAACTAAAAATAACTCAAGCCTATCCACTAAACCCTCAACCCCTAAATCAACACGGGAAGGCCTCAATTCAAACAATTAAACCCAAGGCCCTTCCTTTTACTTAACACACATACTATCAACTTAATTCAACCAACCCCCTAATGCCACTAATCCTTTAATTAACCACCCCACCTAAGCCTAAGGCCTAAAACATAATTCCACACCCAACCTCACTCTTTTTATATTTTTTGATGTTTCAATAATGACGTCAAATGCAACTTCAACTAAATTCTAAGCATAAAACAAATGTGAGCCCCCATTTAGGGCTCATAACGATCTCCATGTTGAATGGAACTGGAAAAGACGTCGTAGATAGGTTGGTGAGGCCCCTCCGGGGGTCCGGGGGTCCGGGGGTCTTGGCGGTCTGGGGGTTGTCCTCGGATGGTGGGGTGGGGGTTGTCCTTGGCTTGGTGGGTATGGGGGGTTGTCCTTGGTAGGGGTCGGGTCTTGTTTCTTTTACGTGGCAGTGTTTTCACGCCCGAGGGGCCCCACCTCCCCTCTGTGAGGGCGTGTTTTTTCCTTTTGTGGTATTCAATTTTTGGCGTTGGCTCGGTTGGCCTTCTGTCTCAATATATATATATATATATCTCAAAGGAAGAGGTTGGCGTTACCTGCCAAGTTGTCAACTACTTCCTGTGCTTTGGTGTTGGCATGTCTACCTTCTGTTTCAAAAAAAAAAACAAAAAAAAACTGGTTGCATTGCAAAAGTGCAAGGTTGTCAATCCCGACGTCATGACGGTATCGTGCCGTCGTGTCGTGATGTGTCGTGTCGTGTCGTGACGGACCCCTCCGTCACGACACAATAGGGTCCACGTAGGGTCAACCTAGGGGGAAGCTAGTAGGGTGGGTAAAATACTTACCTTCTTGCCAAGGTGGTGTCCTATGTGGCAGAAAAGGCCGACGTGGACGTGGATATGCCTAGCGCCAGGTAAGCCATTTTGCCATTCTGTTTATCATTCTGTTCAAAACAAAGTAGTAAAATATGACTAAGGAGGGTGTGGGGCGGACGGGCGCTAGTAATTTTTTCCCCACTTTACCTCTACTTTGCTGACATGTCATCACACGTGGACATCTTACATCCTACGTGTCCGAAATGGGGTAATCATGTAATTACACACAGAATTCGGTAAAATTCAAGTCCGTCAGGATAAAGACAACATCCGACATAATGTCGTGACGGATACGTGTCGTAACAGGACGACATTATGCCGAGATTAGCCTCCGTCACGACACAATAGACAACCCTGCAAAAGTGGTAGGGGTCCAATAAGCACAAAGAGATGGGCATCCAACTCAATGAACGGGGAGTACCGAACTTTAGTTACGAGCTAGCCGAATTTTTTTGGAGATTTCCGAATGAGTTCACAATGATTCGGACGAGGTACCGACTTAAAATTGTTAAGGTCGGAAATTGACCGGTTCAAATGAGAAAATATCGGCAATATAGCTGGTTGAGGCATCATATTTTAGGATGTTTACCGAGCCAATTTTTAAATTTTAGGCACATAGCCGAAGGGACTAGGGATAGGGCGGAAATTTCTACTAGGGTAATACTATAGTCATGACTCATAAGGTCAAGAACCATGGAGGCTAATTAATTTAGGGTTGGTTCCGTTCCCTGGGCCGATTAGGGTTTTGAGGCTCTAAGCACCCAAGGACCCTCTCTCACGAATATAAGGAGTTTGAGTCCCTTGTGCAAAGTGTCTCACTCCTCTCACTCCTCTACTGGGATGTCTCTTTGTGCTCTTTCGCTACTGCTCTTTCGCTTCTGTTTGTTTATGCATCCACATGCGATCTAGTTGGAGACATATGTTTTGGAGGTCCAGTTCGAAGGTCCAGTTCGGTGCGGCGATCCACCTGCGATACAGTTGGTGACATTTGTTTCGGAGGTCCAGGGTGAAGGTCCAGTTTGGAGGTTCAGTTCGGTGCGGCGATCCACTCCGATCCAGTCGGAGACATTTGTTTCGGAGGTCGTGAATCTCTTGAAATCTTGTAGATAAGTCTTGAAGAGTAGGAAACAAATTTGTGCGGAACCAATGCTCGTCTCTTGGATCTCTTGAATCTCTCACAACGATTCTTGAATCTCCTAGATCTCTCATAGCGATTCTGAGACTTCACATTGACATCACACTGCAGTTTTGTGCATGGCGCCATGAAGTACAGAGCGTGGGATGAAGTTTGGGGTCTAGGCTTTAGGATTTAGTGTCCAAAATTTAATAAAAACACAAGTGTGAAACATACTTGGGAGTAAAAATTTGGAAGCTGTGCTTAGAATTGCTTTAGAGGGACCAAATGAAAATTTTGATAATATTATTGAAGACGCAATTCCTTTGTGGAAAACTAGAACCAAATACCGGTTTTTATATACTAATCCTTCACGTTATGTGTCTTCTGCAAGTGATGCATCTTGTTCAGTAAGTTCAACAATGTTTTCTAATTATGAGGATACGGATGTTTAAAAATTGCATGTATTGTTGTACTAACTAGCCTCTAAATAATGTATGAACCCTTTTTGGATTTACATATTTTTTAAAGGCTATATCCTTGGCCCCAAGTTGGTGGGGGCTTGGCAAGGTTCAAATCCTTCCAAGGATACTTGGATTTTCTATCAACACAAATTCACCCCTTTAAAAGCATAACACCAATTTTTGTTTACAATATTTAAAAAAACAAATCCGACATATAATACAAATCTTCGGAAACATACCGAAATGAAATTGAGAAAGTCGGAAAATTACCGAATGGTAAAGTTAAATATCGGTTTTTAACTGAGAATAAAAATTGGATTTAGGTAGCTTCCGAGCAAAAAAATAAAAGTCCGAATGTCTTTATGTACCGATTTTTGTATAAAACTCCCCGGACTGTGATCCAGCCGCAGCAATTACGTAATTAGTAGCTCTGGATTCCTGCAGGTGCAGAGGCTGCATGCCTGGCCATGAATTATGATGACGTGATGTAACTTACAGCAGATCCCTTACCGATTATCCCTTACCGATTATCCCTTACCGATTACGCCAGTTACAGCGCACCCCCACCCTTCGAGCTACAAACGGACCTCTACCATCCACTGGGAATAATTTCAAATTTCAAGAGACTGAGGAGCATTGGCTACAACCATTGCAGTGACGAAGCCACACATGGATGACTGTAGAAATTTTCACTCAAATCTATACACATTCAACCAAAAGTTGGCAATTTCATCCAGAATGTCTGATTTTCAGGAATATTCTAGCTATTTCATCCACCAAAACCATGAAATAATCACACACAAATTTTTATTTTTTAAATTTTTATTTTGAAAATCACAGGCACATAGCCACTGCTGCCATCGGCTTTTTAGTTATAGGTAAGGCTATGCGTTGGATTCTTAGGTGAATATGGGGCTTGCTTGAGGGTCGATCCATTTTGTTGAAGATCACAACCTAAGGGCCTACCAATCATAAAACATTTTTGTAGATTTTGTTTGCTAGTTTCATATTAGATGGACAAATGCAATGGTGTTACACAACAATTCCTCCGAAGTCTTTGGTGAACAATTATGGCATGGAGCCTATTGGCATGGTTTTACAACCTTTTAGGGTAAGCTCACAATGAGTGCTCCATCCTTCCGCAAAGTCCACATACAATAGAGAAATTCTTATTATCTATCAATTTTGTTACAGAAGGGCCTCTCTGAAAAATGTATTGAATCACTACATCTAGAGAACTGAAAACCAATTCGAAAGAGAGAGTCTTATGACATAATTGGTGGACAACACGACTTTAAGATGTATGGAAACTTTGAAAAAGGATGGAACATGTAACGTTGCTTTAAGAAGTCCAAAAAGATGATGGTAGAGGTCTATTTGGGGCTCCATATGCCCTTAAAACTGAGTCAGTTTAGTTCGAAAAATGATTGGTTCAAGTTCCAGACTTTAGACAAATCGCCGATCATTTTGAAGGAATCTCTAGATTATACCTTGAATTAATAAAGGAAAACTGAAAAATGTCGTCCTGTAACCGGTTGGACTTGGAAACACTTGGATCTCGATCAATTTCCCAGGACACTGGTGCCGGCCCCTCAGGTCCAGAGAATATCATCCAGGGGCCTTTTCTCATGAAATTCATACCCTTACCCTTTAAATCACTATGTAGAAGGAAGTAGATTCAATTTCCTGAAAGTGCGTAACTGTGCTGTAACCACAGTAGTTTCGATATACAGACACTCATTGAACGCCAGTAAGCACTTCCTTATGAAATCAAATTAGTAGATTGAAGGAGGAGCCTTCACAGACAACTCTTTGAGTGGCAAGTCTGGTCGTGGTTGTGCACATTGATCAGTGGACAAGTGGAAGCAGAATTTTTTTTTGCTGTTGTGCCCCGCTTCATGCGGCTCATAGTTTTATTGGGTTCTTATTTTGTTTTGTCGTATTGTGCTTGTGGCTAGCTATCCAACTCAGTTTGACCAGGTGATATTCTTTCTTCACCCCAAATGCCGTTGTGCAAGAGTCTACAAAATCCACTTATCTTGGTATACTTATCTTGGTATATCTTCAGAGAAGTATTTTTGTTTGATTTTGTCACGACCCCATGTTGGGTGCTAAAAGTCAGATTTCTCGTGTCAATCAGGTAAAGTCCATAAATGGAAAGCATTTTTGTACAGTGATTTAGACTCCTTCTCGCTTTGTCCTTAGATGAATAAGATTAAGTGCGTGCTCTACAATCGAGACTTATATGAAATCTTCACACCAAGTCTTTTGATATTATATGTAGTTCCTCTCAACTAAACTCTATTCACTTCATGATGAGCTTCACATAATGGAACATGCTTTCATTTACATGCTTTGGGCAACCAATCTTGGTAGGGAACCTTCATTTTTTATTTGAATTTTTGCTCAAACGTCCAAAACCCAACATGCTTGTAAAATTGACTTGCAGAGTCTTTGACTTCTTGTTGAGATGTTGGTAGCATACTGTTTGGAAGTTGTTGTTTGGCTATCAATTTTCTACTAGTGGCCGAAGGTTTGGGCCCATCTTCAACCACAAATCTGGCACCTCCTACAATGGAGACAAAGAATTTAGTATGGAGTCTAGTGTAAGTTTTGTATGACAATAATTGTCCATTATGATTTCACTAGGGTAGATGAGGCTAATTCGGTTAGCTTCCTTCACCAAACCCCTATTTTTGGCTCCTAATCAGAATTACAGTCATTTTAATTCAGTGGGTGAGTAATACATGGTGATTTAACCGACAACTTGATGATATTTGAGTTAGTCACTTTTGCAAAAGTCAAACTACACCCACCATCCTTCATAATGAGGAGTGTTATCCACCAAGCTATGACACACTTGATTTTCGTGGTAGAGGTGGGCAAATTAGGAGGCTACATGTATATGGGGAGGTCACTGACGAAAACCATAAAAACAACGTTCGATAAAAAATAAGGTCTAATATATTCATTGTAGATAAATTTTACAAAAAATGTACATATAATATAGGGGTTTTTAAATAATGAAACATGTTTACATGTCAAATACCACCTATAATGGCCTCTTTTATGTAGTATGTACATGTAAAATATCATGGAAACAATTACTAGGGGTAGCGGGTCTAGGGTAGAGTTTGTGTTAGTGGACAAAAGAGATAATTTTTTTGTTGAAAAAGCTTGGATGGATGACTTCGCAAGCTAGCTACCTTGAACATTATTGAACCAACGTATCCAATGTGAAGTTAATGTTCTCTACCTACATGCCAGGAGGAAAAAATTTAGCATGTTGTTTGAATTGCAATCTTCTTTCCAATTTTCTTTGATAGTTAAAGTAATATAGGGTACTTTTAAATGATTCCAAAAAAAATTATAAAAATTGATAGGGTGTATTAAAATATAAGAATTTACCTTTATTTTGAAAAATACCATACCTTATAGTTTTTTTTTACAAGGTAAATAACCCCCCGATAAATAAGTCATGAGCACACATGTATGCATTAATATAAGAGGGAGTGACCTCCCCGAGGGCATGTGGTTGTGAGGTGCTAACCAACTTGTTTTGTGGGTATTATATAATGAAAAAAAACAATTCGGTAACATTGTATCTTACATATGACGACTTTAGAGACATGACACAACCAATATTGGCATTTAACTTGGTTTTCATTGGCAAATGACACATGTAGAGTTTGCTAATGATGTTGTTCACTTAGATATATAGATAGATAGAAACTCCGGTCCCTTTTAAGGGGCCGGCGTGAATAAAGTGTCCGTTCATAATGCCAATGACCCGATGCCCATTGGACAAGGGGACATTGGGACAATACTACTCTCCCCTTTCGAGGATGGACACTATAGTGACACACTATACTAGTTCCTAGCTAGCCACTAGTGCCTTGAAGATACCTGACATGGTATCCCCCCAAAGGGCTTTGAGGTACCCATACAACAAGGTCCAAGGACCCCCCCACCATAGTTGGGTGGACTAAGGTGGTGAGCACCACGCCGGCATGGGGAATAGAACCCACAACCTCCTCATTGGGGGCCATGAGCCCTAACCACCAAGCCAAGGCCTGTGGTGCCTGTTGTTCACTTACACAACATTGAAGGATAAAAGAGTTCCCCCCATAACACCACATTGGGAAGTAGAAAATCTTTGATTCTAGAGCCTAGACCAATACTTTCCTCAACTCTAATTTCAACAATTTCAAATCGTTTGTGCAATTACTAACATGCTCAAGCTTCTAATGCTCAAATCCATCAGCTGGATGATTCCATAGAGTTGGAAATGCCCACATTAGCCTCATCTACCTTGCCATGTTTGGTTCTTGAAATTCTCTCCTAAAATGTGAATAGCGTCGAGCATTGACTTATTGTGCATGTACTAAAGCTAATTGGTTGCCGGATTTGTAGGTTAGAATAATATTATTCTAACCCTTAATGCCCCTAAGCTATTAAGTATTCTCAAGATCAATTATTTGTATGCTTGATTTATGATCCATTCATGAAGCAAAATAGTTGGCACAAACTCAAAGGCCATGTCCATATAGTTGTACCTTCTTTATAAGGGCATGAGCTTCATGTACTACTAAACATTTCAAAGCAAACAAATAAAAATAGGGGATTGTTGAATCAACCTCACATTGGTTAAAATGACCACAGACACACACATTACGCGGTCACACGACCTATTAAAATTTGAAGTTTTCTAGCTATGAGCTGATATATAAAGAAAGAGGAAGGATAGTAGATACCTTGCTCCTCTTCTTGTGTTCAATGAAAAATCAAAATTTGACAAGTCATGTGACTGCACAACATGGCATTGTGGTCGTTTTAACGAAATATGTGGTCAATTTAACAATCCTCTGAAAATAAATATATAGAATGGAAATGACATCAACTTCTGTCTATTTGTGATAATTATGTTCATCTTATGGAGATTTATGACATATTCTAAGATGTGTAGAAGAATATGATCATTTGTAGAGAGTGTGAGAAGTACCGTAGTTTACTAGCAGGTTCGGCAACTTGCTGCCTAATATTTAATTAAAGTTCAAAAAGTAGGTTCGGCACCTAAAAATAGTATATTCACATTTTCGGCAATTTTCTCTTTTAATTTTTAAAAATTCGGCTTAAATTCAAATTTAATTTTCTATTTAAGCTTATATCTTGTACATCTCTCTTGCATTGAATGACAAGTAAGATGTAAGTGAAGAGATGAAAATGCTCTGTGCTTTATGCAAGTAGAGTGGAGTTGTGTTCAACAATGCATATGGGATATGTAAACTTTGAGGTGAAGCACCTAGTTAGACTTCATTTTTATAACACGCATAACTTTTGCATAGAGTCTTCAAATGACATAAAATTTGTTGGAGGTGAAAGATTACTTGATTTCTAAGCTTTTCTTAGACCAACAAAATTCCAAAAAAGTTGATCTTCTATGCACAAATGAGCTCCGAAAAACTGTTATGAACGCATTTTAATTTTTTGATCTTTACACGGCTGCAATGTTTTGTCCATATCTTTTGCATAAAGACTTATTTTGACACAAAACTTGTTGGAGGTGGAAGAAGGATTGATTTCTCAACTTTTTTTAGTTGGACAAAATTCTGTAAAACTTCATCTTCTATGCTCAATTGGACTCCAAAAATTTGTATACAACACATTTGAAAAGCCTCACCTAGAATCTTGCTACATCTTAACCCATATTCTTTGTGGACTAATGTAAGTGAGCTTGATTACAAAAGGAGCACCTTCTCTCCTTCAAAATTCACATATGCTTCCACTGTAAGTAAAACTCTATTGAGAAGTAAAAATTTCTTACTTTTCGGCAATTTTGAAAAATAATTAATTTTATATTAGGCAAAAAATGCCAATAATATTCCAAAAATTTAGGCATCTATTTTTAGAATTATTTTGTGCCGAACCTGCTATTTAACTACGGTATTTGTCAATGAAATTGAATACACGTCACTCAATTTTCTATAAAAATTTATATTTTGTTCCTAAAGAAGGTTATCATGCATACAAAATCATCTATGATTATGTACTAAATCTAATAAAAAAAATGCTACAATTAGCATGACTTACACATTATGTTAGTGAAATGTTCTTACAATAAATGATTCTTACTATTTCATTATATTTGATTGATGAACTTTTATTTCCCAAAACTCTTCCATGGAGAGAAACACCATTCAAGGGTTGAAAGTCAATAGTACATTTCGCCAACATAGTGATTATATTGGGGAATTTATCGCTCAACGATTGGGAGGTTGCGTATGAGCTTAATAACTTGGGGGGGTCACTCTCTCATATATTAATGCATACATGTGCGCTCAAGACTTATTTATTGGGGGGCTATTTACCTTGCATAATATATTACAAGGTATGGTATTTTCCAAAATAAAGGTAAATGTTTGTATTGCAATACACCCTATTAGTAATTATAATTTTTTGTGGGAATATTTTTAAAATATCCTATTTTACTCATGCTGCCAAAAACATTTGAAGAGAAGATTGCATTTCAAACAACGTGTTGAAATTTTCCCTCCCAACGCGTAGGTAGAGAACATTAACTCCACATTGGATACGTTAGTTCAGTACCGTTCAAGCTAGCTAGCTTGCGAAGTCATCCATCCAAGCTTTTTCAACAGATAATTGCCTCTTTTCACCCACGAGCACAGACCCTACCCTAAACCCACTACCCCTAATAATTGTTTCCACGCTATTTTACATGTACTTGCTAGATAAAAGAGGCCATTTTATGTGATGTTATTTTACATGTAAACATGTTTCACTATTTTAAAACGCCTATATTATATGTACATTTTTTACAAAATTTATCTGCCATGAATATATTAGACCCTATTTTTTATCGCACATTGTTTCTATGATTTTTGCTAGTGACCTCTCCGTGCTTAATAGAAAATTATAAATAGATTTATGGTAAACCCAAATTTATTTTGTAAATTGTCAGTATGAAGTAAACATGCTTGAACACTCCCCAAAAACATTGATTAGACTGAGAAAAAAAAAAAAAAAAAAAAAAACTGCCAACCGAAGCTAAAGTGGTTAGATGAATGATGTAAGCAACTACAAATTTGTGGGTTTCAAAAACAATAATATGCCCAATTGACCTTAGTAGATGTTCATTGCCAATTTGGGTCAATCTGCTACTCATTTCCATATTCTTGAATGTGGAAGGCCAATAATCTAGAATATGAAAGACATAAGGCCTTCCTTGATTTCCTTGGAGTTCCAAGAACACACTCACATGCATTCAAATGTATATAATAGTTAGTTTATGCCAATCAATTCATGTATTTAAAGGTGACATAATTTATTCTCTTGTATTCCCAAGACTAACTATGCGGTATTGACAAGTAATTGCAAGATCACATGCATGGACATTGAGCGTAGGATCTTCATTCATGGGTATCTATTGCAAAATTGAATGTAAATCTCATTTTTATTCCAATTGAGAGGATAACTTGTTGATGGTGCACATGAGGACAATGTATATAATTCCTTGATGAGAATCTTGGAGAAAGGTGGGGGTAGGCAAGTTAGTGATATAATTGTAAAGAGGTTCTTGTGTATTGGAGCAGCTGATGTTAAATTATTTGATGCTAATTTGTTGGCTTTGTCTGTATGACAAAGACTATGCATCAACTTCTTCGTTTCAAGCGCAAATTTCCTAACCACTTTGCGTTCACACTTGGACATTACTTGTTCTTGTTATTTTTGGTCCACTTTATTTAATGTGAATGTTAAGTATAGTTTTTATATATATATATATATATATATATAATTGCTCCCTAAATGTATTGAAAGAAATCTAGTAAACTACAAAGTGAGCAAAGTGGACAACTACAATTATAGTCTTTCATAGTAAACGACAAAGCCTCATGGTTCTACCGTTTCCTTGTTAGATTTTAGTTAATGTCACTTGCATTATTATGATTTTAGGTACTCTTTGAATTTTGAATTTTTGAATTTTTTTTTCTTTTGGACACTCAACGCAATTAATTTCCCAAAAATGTAGGCACCTATAAAATTAATTATTTTCTGCCCAAGCTACTAGAGAGCTATAGTAGCGCACTTGAGTTGTGTTTAGATCTGTCAACCTCTTGTGACAAGTTTGAACTTTGAAGATGTCGTGGACAATGGAAACACCATTGGCGTTTTGAACACATCCTCTTTCTTGAAACCTCTCCTCACAATGCTTGTAAAATTTCATTCATATCGTTTGCACAAACTCTTAAAATCACAAAGTCCTTTGCTAAAGGTCGTTCTTTGTTTGATATCCCAACTTCTCTTAGTTGGACATAATTTTAAATAAGTTCATCTTTTGTGTGGAATTGAGGTCTGAAAATTGTTGAGGACATAGCCCAAGTTATGATACTGAAGTTTTGCAATTTCATGTTACTCATATTCTTTGCAATGAGTCAGGATGACCTTGAATGTAAGGTGAACCCCTTCTCCACCTAGTTACCTACAATGAATTGTGAGTAATAATTAATCTTATGTAAAGCATACATTTTACCATTATTTGACAATGGTATGACATAAATAAATGTATATTAAAGTTAAAAAGTTATGTTTTCCATAATATTCTGGCATTTAGTCTTATAAATTTTGAATGCCAAACCTACCATTCACCAACTGTATAATTCCAACCACATGACCGCGATAGATTTTCCAAGACTTTGTAGACAACAATCCAAACTTATGAATATGTAATCATGTTCATTTTATAGACTAGATATTAAAGTTCATGTCACAACCCAAAAAAATCATTTTTTATGCTAAAAATGCAACCTATAATCAAAGAAGGATTATCCCAAAATGATTTATTTATGTATAAGTGATCAACCAATTTGAAAAAATACAAGGTGGTGGTGTTTCTCTATCACATGTTAGCTCACTCAACATTTTCTAGTATCCACATATACTAGAAATAAAACGATGTCTTCAAGTCTGAAGTGTCCCTCAAAGGGTTCAAGGCTTCTGTAATGTTCTCATATATCATTCCTTCATAGACACAAACGGCATCAAGCTCTATGTAAGGAGATATAGCTCGGAATCATACATTCTTCCCAAATAAACATCAAAAAAATGATTTATCTTGGCGGTATCAAGTCAGTTTGTGGTTCGATATGTGAATCCGAGCTAAAATTTGATAGGTTCGAAGGTGTGTTATGATGTGATTTTTTTTGGGGATTTGCAGGTAAAACATTTGCCATGGTCACTGCTTGTCGAAGCTCATCAACTACCTCTCCCATTGTCGGTCTATGAACACTTTTAGGCTCCACACTTCGCAAAGCAATGTCTACAACCTTCCATATGGCATCGCGTGTTGCATTCGAAGTTTGAACAACAGGATCCATAATCATCTCGATGTCACCTGATTCTATTGAATTGCGAACCTGCAATTGAAAAACAATGAGAGAATGCTTTAGAAAGTAATTATGGCTAAAATCAAGATACCCAGTAATGGTACAAGCCAAGACATTCAATATTGAATGAACCTCAAAATGATCACGGAGTACAAATTTGAAATGAACACCATTGTGTTAAATCATCAATGCCAACCCCAAAAAAGTTCTTACCCATTCAGAGAGACTTGGTTCACGTTGAGTTTCGCTTGTTGCATTTATTGGAGGTCGTCCAGTCACCAATTCCAATAAGACCATACCAAAACCAAAGACATCACTTTTGAGAGATAATCTTTGAGTGGAAAAATACCTGCACTCAAATTATGACATAGGTTAAATGCATGCACCGTTTGCAATAAGATTCGATTGATGGTTGAGATGTACTACATGTATTATGAATTTATTTATACATATAGTAAATATCAATGTATGTGATTCCAAGTATATAGTGTAAAAGATTTTGACATAATCAAATCCCAAGTACTTTTCATACATAAAAGGTTACAAATGCATTGCCTTACCACTAGAGCAACTACATTGCAACCTCATGAGGGGACTCTAGTTGAGTATGTTTGAACCATAGTTGAATACTAGGTACTTGAAATTAAAACTAGCTTTGTGGAATCAAGAAGCCAACCATCTATGCTAGATAGAAATCCCCATTATTATATATTGTAGATACCTTGATTGAGTTGTAGAAGTGTAATGTGGTTTAGGGAGCTCAACATGCTAGTGTGATTTTGAAGATTTAGTCTCGTGTAAACAACCTAATGAATCATGCTTAGGTTGGGAAGATTTTGTAACTATATTCTAGCAAACAAATGAGCAATTAAATCAACCAAAGATTGGTGAGATCATACTCTGGATCAAGGTAACCAGCAGTGCCTTTGACAATAGTCAAAACATGTGTTGCACCGTCATCTCCGACCAATTTTGAGAGTCCAAAATCAGACACTTTGGCATAATCCATTTTGCAGGTAAGTAAAATATTGCTTGATTTCACATCACGATGAATCATACTTGGAGTACATCCTGTATGAAGATAGTCCAATCCTGTTCATTCAAGTTCAAGCATAAACTTAAATTAATCAAAGAGTCTATCTTCAATCTCTTATTTTATAAACAATTTCATATGTTGATCATCAAGGAGTTTAATTTACATACAATCTTATTTCTTCTTAAAATTTGAATCCATAAGTTCATGTTAGTTCTAAGAGAACATTAGTGGGTTACCTTGTGCTGCATTCAAAGCAATGTTGAGTCGTATCTTCCAATCAAGGGATCGCGAGTCGGATGCATAAGCCCCTTTTCAACAAAAACAATTGTGTAGTATTGTATACGTTAAATTCACATAACTTCATGGTGCAAAAAAATATTGCTAGAAATGGAGCAATTATGTGTTAGCCCAAATACTAAATGGAATTTAGCATCCACCCACATTGTTGCAACAATAATTGCTAAATTGAATTAGCCCAATGACAATGTTTGATTTCAATCATTACAAAATATGGATTTAACATCCCCAAACAAAAAAAAAATGTAATTGAAGTACAAGCTTGTCATTTCATCCTACATAAATTAAATTAAGAGACACATTGGTTTCAAATGCAAATTTTTGGGTGTATGTAGTTCACGCACCATGCAAATGGTCAAATAATGAACCTTGGCTGATGTATTCATAGATCAACATTTGTTGGTTATTTTCCACACAATAACCCACCAATGCAACCAAATTCTTATGGTGGACTCTTGATAGAAGATCAACCTTCATTGCACAAAACACCAAAGCGTTAAGGAATGAATGATCCAAAATACGTACTATTCTAGATTGAAGTGTGGGTCATATCACATTGATATATTCTTTTATTGCAATGTAGTGATTGGAATTTTTTATTTATTGATCTAAGCACATTAAGTACTAGAAATGTTCTTTTACATAATATAATTATGAAATTACTTCATATTTCATTTAGAATCTCATTATTGTTGATATACTAGGTTGTTCACACATGACATTAAGAAAATCTATATAGAATCATGCAAAATGTTAATCTCTGTAGAACCTAATAATCTTATATAAAGCACACTGTCAAGGGACCACCTCTGAAAAGAGGTACAAACACTTGTTCCATAAGCCCTACTTTATAAACTTGCTCTAGGTTCACATATGAGCTCATAATTATGTTCAAGGTTAAGCCTCTCTCTCTCTCTCTCTCTCTCTCTCTCATAGAGCATTTCAAAACAAATATGCAAGCAAACCTCATTAAAAAACTCAACCGATCCTTGTCGAGAAGCAATATCCAACACTTTGATAGCCACTTCTTGATCGTTATTGAGTTTTCCATAAAATACTGGTCCAAATCCGCCTCTTCCAATTTCCTTCTTGAAGTTTTTAGTTGCAGCAACAACTTCTTGATATGAATAAGCTTGTGCCCCTACAAATTTCAACCTTTAGGATAAGAATGTCTTGGTTTTTGTGAAATGCATCACCTCTCAAGTTTGAATAATGGTTTTATTAATATATGACAATCTTCCTTGATTTGAGTTGATGATTAGTAAAAGGGTACCTTTATATGCAATGAATTATTAAAAAAAATAAAATTCTATGATTTGCTCATCATATCTTGATGTTAAAACAACAAAGTGTTGTTTTTGTAACCCAAAAAATGTAAGAGAATGAAATGGCTTTGATGGTGCTCACATGGGGAGGGGGGGCATTCCCTCATAGAATAAGTACATCCACTTGTGATAATATAGTATTTTATAGGGGATCATTTACTTAATAGAATGGATTGTAAGGTATGCTAATTTTTAAATTAATGGTAAATTGTTGTGACTACTAGCACCCTATGGGTAATTCTAAATTGTTGAAAGATTGATTTGATGGTACTTGATACTACTTATATGTTAAAAAAATCCCCAATTCTACAAAGTTCCTAAGTGTATAATTAAGCATAGACCTTGTTCATTAGGTTGAAGTTCTTCTGAAGACAAAGAATAATTAAACTCTATTCTAGACATTTTTGGGGTGATGATTCATGAGTGACTTCATCCCATCCCTTGATATTTTATAGAAAATTATCAATTGTTCGCTTATTCTCTGTAATTGATATGCAAGGTATATGATTTTTTAATATCTAACCCCTTATTTCCATGGTATTTTATATGTATCACTTGGGTGATTTAATGATATAATGTCAAGTGGTATACTACACCTAGATCAACACCTTATACTATATGCAATTATTTTAAAAATTTATCCAAATTTAATATATTATTTAACCCTATATTTCCTTGCACGTAGTTCCAACGTTTTTTCACTATTGTCCCCCTCCCCCTCCCCCAAGCAATGTTGCTGCCAAAGTGAACCTCCACACCCTTTCAATCCCACATTCTTGGTTGAAAATATTTGTATCATCTAGAAATTCCTATACCATGATTGGGTGGACAATAGTGATGGGATGGACCATAATACAAAGAGAGATCGTTATTGCATATGAATGTTCCTCTCAATCATGTAATATAAAAGCCTAAAATAGTAAGCAACCCAAAGGTTATCATTTTTAGTTAATGTGAGAAACCAAAAAAAAGAAAACTTAAAAAGATCTAAATTGTTCTAGTTTAAGTTATTCATTTTGAGATGAATCGGCCACAAAATTTATGTAGGGGTCAAATTTGAGTGTTGAATGACATAACATTAAGTAGCAAGCCCGGATTGACCTTCTCAAGAGAGCATCAAACCCGCGTGTGTTGATTTGATGCTCTTTCAAGAGCAAAGGTAGCATTAAATTTGAGTTTTACTTAGGTTGTTTTTAATCTATATGTGTAGTTACTTTCAATGCTTAGAATTAATTATGTCATTTTCTAGGACAAACAAATGCCAAGTGATGGTAAAGGTTCTAATCTAGGCTAAATTACGATCTAAACAAATCTAAATAGCTATAAAGCAATGGAACAGTTGGTGAGGTCAAAATGGTAGTTACACTTTTTGAAAAGTCTCCCGACACCCTCATTGGAAACCTTTTTGATACCTTTTTGAAGCTCCTATATATTTGATTAATTATCCATTCATTCACCCTTGCTTTGCAAGCTTTTCCCTTCTTGTTGAGGTAAATTTATGGGTACTCAAAGGGTACTCTCCTAGCATTGTTACTTAATGTTATGGAATGAGAGGTACACTCGTTTGGGATAATTCCCTCCCTTCCTTAAATACAAATGCTAGGAAGGTCACCAATCAAAGCATTACTTTAGCCTTGGGCAACTTAAACTTGATTTTCTCATGAGCTTTTTAAAAGCAATGTGAACTTCTCTTCGTCAAAGTCTTCAGACTACCAACCTTGACAACAAGCAGTGCTAAATTAATTTTTCTCATGGCCCTTGGCCATGTGTGTAAAATGGCTCTAAGTTCTTGGGTTTGAGCCACCCAAGTCTTGAGTGTAACAAAAGGCCAATATCATATTATTGTACATTTGTGCATGATATTCAAGACTACACAATATAAAAATTGGTAGTATTTCAATTGACTTAGAAGCAGTGCATTGAGAAAAAATGATGTTATCTTATTGAATTAAGATGGTGATTATGCTATTATTTCGAAAATTAAAATTGTATCTTGCAAATGTATTTATTTGATAAAATTTTGATAATATAAAGGTTCTCATATTTTATTTACCTCCTTTTGGAATGAAAGGCATTGGAATTTCGTCTATAGTTGGATGAGGAGGATTCTCATCTCTCTGCGTCGGATGATAGAAAATAAAATATATCATAAAAAATATAAATATTGCTAATGCCGCAATACTCCCAACAACAGCACCAATGATCACTCCAACATTTTGTTTTGAAGAAGAGCTTGATGAATTTGAAATTGTTGTGGAGGCATTGCCTACTTTCAAACTTGGATTTCCTGCATACCTTTCAAAAGAATAAAAATCAAAATAAATGAATAGGTAAATATGCAAAAGGCTTATTCAAAGTGTATATATGGATTAATGGATCAAATTAGTAACATATAATTCATAACGCACTACACAACGGACAACGTGATGATGGTGAGGCCATAATTGCCTCCACCGTTCACAACTGTTTCAAGCCTGTTCCGAGAATGATAGATAAAAACAATAAGGTAGAGGCTTGGACCACTGAGGACCACGTTGAAGTGATTCATAATTCATATGCATGGGTACAACAAATGATAACAACACAGGTCCAAAATAGTAATTTATGACCAAGATGTTATGTAATTTATATTATGAACTTGGTTCTCAATGCAATAAATTTTTCATTGATGTATGGTCTCAAAGTTGGTGGAATTTATGTAAGTACCTAAAATCCAAACCATTGCCATTCTTTGAGAGAAGTTTATCAGGAATACTTCCATTGAAATTGTTGTTTTCCACAAACCTGCAATAGAAACCAAAAGTTAAATTAAAACAAAAGGAATGAAATCAAATATTTCTTATATTGAATTTGAAGGGAGCAAGTCTAGCACATCAAGTGTTTGTAAAAACAACATATGTCACTTCGTGATTTTCATGTTAAGTGTATGCTTGAGTCCAACGACTTTGAAAATTATGTTAAGGCATTTGATAATAACTAAATGAAGAAAGCAAATCTACAACTCGTCAAATAAACCTTACAATTCTGTGAGCATTGTGAGTGACGCCAACCAATCTGGGAGCGGTCCCGTTAAAGAGTTGTTCTCAAGATGCCTATCATATAAGCACACACAATCGATAAGTTCTCTTCGAGTATTATTCATCAACCATCCCACATCATAACCAGAAAGTTTCTCTACTTCACATTTACTTCTTATATGTCAACTCCAAATGAGCTTTCCAACCGATGTTCCATAAAACTTATTTAATATGAGCTAGAAAAATAATGTTCAAATAATTGGGATCGTCTACTCCAATTGATGACCCATAATCAAATATTATGATTCATTGGTCATAAAATCCTAAACTATCAATTATTTGAGAATTGAGAACAAATGCATTTTCTAAGGGTAGGTCAGGAAACCAGCAATACACATTTTGTTGAATCAACTCATGAGATGATTAACGTGGTGATCATTCTAAACACCAAAATTCTTAAAAATATTGACAATCATGAATAGAACAATGATAGCAAACTCACATTTACATGAAATATGTGACATAGCTCAATAACATGTTAGCTTGCTAGTTTTATTAACTTAACTCAATTCAAAGAATTAAAATCACCAAAAAGCTTATATTTGATACTATTCCAAAATCATTCTAATCACATACAATTTACTCAATGATGTCAAGGCACTTAAATCAGGCAATGATCCTGACAACCCACAATATGATAGATCCCTGCACATAAAAAATTCAATGCATAAAAATAGAGGTATTAAATAATCAAAAGTTTCAATTACCTTTGAGGAGAATAGAAGATGACACAATGCAATAAAATATTTTGTAAGAATGATCACAATGTAACCACTATTGTTTGAAATTTGAGTGATAATGTAAGTTCATTATATGCTGCAAATACTCAAAGTGTTAAGAGAACTTGATCTTGAAGATATGATCACCTCATGAATTTAGATACAACTTCAACAAAAATTATAAAATGTTAGTAGTATCATCTTTTTTAAGTATCATAAAGCAATACATTTAACAAATTAAGATTTGTGTATCATCAAAGTTATTTCCAAATGCTATTCAACCTTTAGAAAGACAATGAAAGAAAGAAGTTTATGGTTTGTCACATAATAAAAGAATAAAAATATTTATCTTCAATGAACGAAAATGCCGGAAACTTACAAGCTTGTGAGGTTCAAAAGTTGAACAAAGCTAGTGGAAATGGTTGAATTTAGTTTATATCCAGATAGATTCCTGGTATAGCATGCACAAGATGCACAAATGTCAATGATTTGTATGCTCAAATATTGAAACAACAAAGGTTTTCTTGAATAACTACACCCATCATATAACATATAATTACAAAGCATTTCATTTTCAATCTCTTAGTTTATCATATTTCATAACATGCTAAAACTATTTGATTCTAACTAGAAGTTCATTCAAAATTTCTATTAGAGTTTATCAGGCCCACATATGAGTACAGAGATTGTCATGACCCTTCCTCTCTCTTGGACGCAAACTCATGAAATACACAACTATTACTAAAATTTGATACAATCCGAGAATTTGACGAACTGTATTGGCATTCAACTCATGTTTAAATTGGAAGAGAACTAAAGAAGATTACACTGCAAGAATGTCTGGAGACGAATCGTTGTTCTCGCAAGTGAGCCAAGAATAAGGAGTTGGAAGACAAGGATCACCACTCCAGTCTACCAAGTTCATGCTTGATTTGATGACGTCAATGGCAGAAGCTGCAACCAAATTCGTCAATTGATTGGCTACTTGAGAAACTGTTACTGAGGTACATGAGAGAAATTGTCAATTCATTTGCATCCAATGCAACAAGTGCACTGACTAAAATTCAAAATGGTTTGGATGAAGTAGGTTATTCACCATCAATGATGGTGGTTGTTGAAGATATAACGTCCGTGATTGCAAAAAGCTCCAGTGCATTCAAGATAGGACCATAGACAGAAGTTGGGGTTGAATATTGAACAAATTTGGACGTTTGTGGAGTCAAAGGAAAGTACCACCAAGCTTCTTCACGTAATGAATATAATCCTCCAGTAAGATTGTAAACATTCACTGGTAGATCCAATGCGAATTGAGTTACATGTACCATGAATTGTCTTGAGGTCACATTCACGTTTGGATCCAACTCAACCCAATAAAATTCCAAATATGCAGTAGTAATGTTTTGTTGGAGAGGGATATTGAATGTCATGTTTCCGGGGGTAGACATGGCCAAACAAGTTTGTATTACGGAGGATGGAATGGATCCGGCTGTGCCAGAAGTACTCACTAGAGAGGTAGTTGATAGATTAGTTAAAGGTGTTGTCCCACTCACAAAAGTGGTTCCCACATGTTCAGGAAACCAATACCTATCATACCCGTCATCTGGATATCTGCATAAAACAAACATGTCGTACAGACAGGTACAATATAATTACGAAACTTGAAGTTTACCATATGCCAATTCTTTGGAAAGGACTTTGAGTATCCAAAGATAAAAAATAACATCTATGTATATAGTAAGGGTAGTTAGTTAATTAGAGGTCTCAATGGTTGAGCATCATTTTGTCTTGAAATCTTAAAGTTTTTTATCCACACCAGCCCATGAACTTCGGTGTAGTTTATTCAAAACTACATGAATATGTAATAGGTACTAGAAAAACCAATATAATATTCAAAAAATTTGGGACGTAAGAACTTTTGAGTCAAGTAGAAATAAGAATTGTTAATAAGAAATTGTTAATAAGAATTGTGGTTTTTTCTTCATTAACGTAAATAAGTTCCAACTCAATTTAGGTGGAACAATATCTATAAACCTAAAAGGAAGTTTAAAATCACAATATTGAACCTACACATTATCTATTTCTCTTTTCATATATGCATATATATATTGAAAAGACTCTAGAATTTTCATAAATAACATAAAATAATACATACGAATTTTTCTATAGGAATACACTGTTATGATGCATACAGTGAATAGTGACATTATTTGAAAATACCGAGTTCAATGAGAAGTAAATGCTCATAATAAAAGCACAATTTATTTTCAAATTATGTATGTATAATCAAGTTCTTACTTTAAAGAAGTGAAATTTGTCAGCAATTCATTTTTCTTAACAATGTCACCTCTTTCATATGTCAAACTACATGAACATAGTGTTGATGGCCAAAGTACAAAAGTATAGAATTGTACAACATACCTTATCACCTCATCAGTGAGTGCACCTAAATTCAATCTGGCAATATGTGAAAGATATCGATTTGCAGCAAGGATAACATCCCACTTATAATTGTATAATACTAGAGGGCGCAATGCTATTGCAGAAATAAAAGGGTTTGTATTGGTTGAATCTCGTAGAAGGCAGAGATAAGTAACATTGCTTTGAGCTTGGATTGTGAACTCCTGATATGATGATTTACCAGCTGCAGGACCATTAAGATCTCCTATCGCTGTAGATATGTTTGCCACCACTGTTGCATCAATTGCCATATGAAAAGTAGGAGCTGTTGAAGCATTATCATAATTTCCGTAACAAAAACTTGCTCTGAGCAAATACTTAGAATTTGGTGTCACTGGTAGACTGTAACAATCTTTGGGATGAGAACCATTGAAAAATCTGAGGGTTGTGAGTTCTGGAAAAGCTATAACTTGGTTGGCAGGGACAACGGAGTTAACG
Source organism: Polytrichum commune (assembly GCA_950295325.1). NCBI lineage: Eukaryota > Viridiplantae > Streptophyta > Polytrichopsida > Polytrichales > Polytrichaceae > Polytrichum > Polytrichum commune. The sequence continues at coordinate 7,649,863 of OX485807.1, forward strand.
TTCATCCCAGTTGTAATATAGCCGTCATCGGGGACCCATTGTATGCCAGTCACTGAGTCATTGTATGTGGCCATTGAACCACAATCGATGTACAAGAACCCTGTCACTCAAAAGAAAAATGGTGTCAACATAAAAATTTCAATCGTAGAAAGAACTCTTGAATGTAACATTGCGGCAACAATGTTATTCTCTAGGCAAATGATGGGTTTGTTGTATTCTAAATGGGTATAGTGTTCACGGAAAGAAATGGAGCCCACCTTCCGAAAGAAAGGCATTACGCCATATATTGTAAAAATTGGAAACCTCCAACCTAGAGACTATTTCATGTTGCTAAATTTTCTATGTAAATAGGAGCATAACCTAAACCAAAGAACCAAATGATATCTGGCCCTAGATGAATCAAACCGGATGAAATCCGCCTATTTCATAATTCATCTGGGTAAAAACCTCCCTCCTCAAAATGATTGCCGGTTGATATCCGTTTTTTTTAAAAAGCACCGGTTTCATATTCTCCACTTTCTCAATTCAACCGGACTTTTCACAAAACCAACGGGCCGCCATTACACTAAATACCGGTTCTCCCTGGACATTGAATAAGAGGTACACTTGTATACAAGTATTATCTCACACGTTTGAAAATGGTCTCCAATGATTACACGTGTCAAGTGGGGACTACATGAGGAGCTATAGAGAATTGCTAGCTTTGAAATTACACAATCTCTGATAATCTACACTGATATGTGCAATTAGGATGCCAAGTTCGTGAATGGGTTGCCTCTTCACCCCTGAAAATTACCTTGGGTCAAAATCAAGTCACAGTAACTTATAAGCATCCATCCATATAGCAACCCCAGTCAAAATTAAAAAGTAAAAGTCTTCTATTTTGTCATTATGTCTTAAAAAATCTAAAATGGTGTGGAACGTCATGGGGCAACCTGATTGTGTATATCAGTGTTCATATAATATTTTGTGATGACGACATCTTGAGGTTGGAGACCACCATGGGAAAGTGTACCTGGTGGATTTGCAGCCCCTGCTCTTGGAATGTTGTTGAGACTCCACAAGATGCTCATCACTCCAAAAACCAAGTACACGTTGTGCATGCCACTAGCTGCCATAATTTGTATTTGGGGAAAAATAATTCGACCACTCAACACAAATTCTTCTCAGAGAATCAACTGATAACCTTTCAATTCGATGTGGAGCTGCAAACAATACTACTTGCTGATACTCATCAGTGACTTCCCAAATTTTGTTTGGATATTATAGCCAAAGGCCTTTGTTTCCCTCATAGTGTGCAGATCATTTTCACAGTTGAAACTACATCTGCACTTCATGCACTCTCGGAATCGGTCAACTGGATGTGAATATTGCTGTCTTCAACTTATGGGCTGCTTCATTCTGTTTTTGATTTTGATTTCATTTTCCAACTAAGACAGCCTCCACCCATTTAGTTCACTGATTCAATGATAAACTCTCAAGCGAGTATATAAGTTAGAGAAGAATAATCTAGGAATCATTATGGTTGAATCTGCGCGCCCTCCAAGCAACTGTAAGCTCACACTTAACTGGCAGCTCCAAATGTTACTCTGGAAGGAGCCCACTGAGCTACAGATACAGTCAAGACTCTATAAGTGTTACCCCTATAAGTGTTATAATTTCATATATGTTAAGAAAATTTTATTCCCCTACAAAAACACAATTGGTAAGACTAGTGAGTGTTATGTGTTAAGTGTTATAACATGCTCTTCTCCCTTCTTTGTTAAGTGCACCTTTATAAGTGTTAAATTTGAGAAATTCAAGGTACTAATAATATATGAGAGCATACATTTTTAAACATGTAATTGCATTTATCCCATATTCTTTGCGAAAAATTCAAAATCACTGGGTGTTCTTTCGATTGTTATTGAGAGGGAGATAAAAGAAGCTAAGCGCTTGGTAGAGGTTGATGAAGTTGCTACTCTACTTCATCAACTGATGTTGTTGTCATTTAATAATGAGGTGAGTGACATGATGAATGCTCATGAATACCTCAATTATGAGATGGAGTTTGACCTAAACAACCCCTATTAACCTACCGATGAGGAGTTTTTGGATAATATGTATTCCTCAAAACATCAAGAAATTGATGTTGATGAGGTTATGGTTTATGTGGTAGAAGAAGTTGTAGGATTAATTTTAGTATTGTTGTGCGTTCTCTAGAGACTTTGAAGAAATACTTTGAACATAAACCAAATGATGCCCTATCACACATCATGAGCATTCAAGGATTCCAAAAGAAAGTTTCATCTCATCATTTGGAAGCTTCTCATCATACTATTATAGACTCTTTCTTTCGGGTAGTTTAGTTGGAAGAATCTCGTCAAATTACTGCAATATAGATTATTTCCTTCAATTAGTTTAGTTGAATTAAATATTATCATTTGTACTTTCATTTTTTTAAAAGTTATGTTCTTCATTTTTGGATTTTTTAGGTGTTATTTCTATAAATGTTATTCATCATTGGTATGAATTTTATAAATGTTACTTGTTATAATTCCATATATGTTATTTTCTTGCTACTCCCGACCTGTAACATTTATAGAGTCCTGACTGTACATGGTTTGGCCAAGTGAAACTTTACGTTAGGTTGGACCTTACAGTTCAACAAACTGCAACAGACAACAATTTCAATATGTTTTGTGTGTATGATTTGGATCCAATGTATAATAATAATAGATACCTTTAAAGCCTAGCCAGATAAATTTGATGTTTGACATTGATTGGCCTTCACATTATTAACTTGTATTTTATTTAGCCTTGGTGCTCACACTGGTAAGATACCATTACAAAACATGGTTCTTGTTATAGAGGAGGTGCATGATATCTCATATTTTAAATTGTGATAAGAGTCCTGGCAGCTGGAGGAGAATTAGGATCAGTTGAGGAAAATGGCGAGCAGGAAGTCAAAATCCAATAAAATCACAGTGCTCCCAAGTAGACTAAATACATAGGATATGACATAGTTACAAAGTTCACACATTTGAAATCAACTTTATATTTATGTATTCCACCTTGTCTAGCCTATATAGGGTATACAACAGAGTCACAGACTACTCAAGTCTACTCACAATTAATGTGCACATGGTTGGCAATCTCAGATTTTCATTTATTTCACATTACAAAAGGAGGTAAATTAAATCATTGAACGATAACGAACGACAGACGAGACCTCTAATGCAATAAAACGGAGATGTGTCTTCACCTAGCAAGGGAGATGTGAAGTGAAGTGATTTGTCTCTCAATTTCAATCATGTTTTAATGTGATCACTGCAAGTTGTTGACCTAGTCTTGAACTCAGGATGGAGAATTTTCTTTACCATCCACCAACCATATTAGAATTGTTTATTAGATTGACTTCGCGAAGGTCAAAGAGAAACGCACAAGGAAGATTGTTCCTAGTATATTTGTCCAGAGTTCAAATTATTTAAAAAGCTTTTAAATTTTCTACAACACATAATTCACAGATACCATGTCACAAACACATTGATGACAGGAGTTCTACCTGAGACTCTTGAGTCTAAAAGTCTCGTCAACACGTCGTCAACTTTGTGATGATGCAGGAATCCTTAGCAAAAATAACACATGGATGTCACCACTACTCGATAATAAATGCCCTGGTGATCTCCCGGATGCTTGTTTGTAAGGCATTGAAAGGGCGAAATGATGACGTCAAAGTCATAAGTCGTAGACCTAAAGTGCAGAGAAACATGTTCCATTGTCAGGAATGAAGGTGATAGGAATTACAAACAGCTCCAGCTAATTCCAATAAAAGGCCATTGTCTTGGTTGTTAGGGGCTATTTGTGGCAGAAAGGATCCAAGAACGAATTTTCAGTTGTAGGTCGACAAGAGGGGTGTCACTTCTGCATCGAAATCTCGTTATGTGCATGCACGGAGTATAATCTGATCAGAGGTTCATATACTACGATTTTTGTGCATACAGGTGCGATGTGGGCAATTTTTCCAACAAAATTCCGTGGCAGGTGAAAAGACCACTCTTCATATTCATTGTGTTATGGGTATTTAATTGTGCTGAGGGATGGAGGCAGGCTCTGAACTCAGTTCTGCTTACCCAATAATTCAGTTGTTTCTGAATTTTATTTGTTTAAAGCCAATGACTTGGATTTATCTGTGCTCGCATAGACTAGTATGTAAGGAAAAACTCAAGTTGGAGAGCAGAGGAAGGTGACTTCTACTTTCGGGATTTCAAATTTCTCTGCGTCTCTGGCTAGGACATCCAATGCATGTGGGCCGACTCACAGGGATATTCTACTTTGTTTTGCATATTAGAGGTATCATGTGGAGGCCACCCACGTTCGAAAACACCAGGTTTGAAATGGACATCGGAGAGCCAAGGTAAAAGAAATTTGGCCTTGACGTGTGCCTAACATTGGGGAGCTCGGTGTCAAAGTCCTAACATTGGGGAGCTTGGTTTCAAAGTCTGTCCTTGTTTATTGGGCATAAACGGGCTCCTTTCAACTCCAATCCAAGACAATGGTTTCTAAGACTTAAAACCTCCGTTTCTGATCCAAGTTGAAAATGGGCGATATTAACCCGAAAATAGAAAAGGGTTGGACCAACCTTGAAACTAAGCTCCTCAGAGGTTAGGCATATCTCAAGGCCAAAATTCTTTCACCTCAGCCCACTGATCTCCTTTTCGAAACCAGTGTTTTCAAAGTTTGTGCCCTTCCCTTCAGCTGTGCTATGAAATATCAAGAATTTTAAACATCGGTGAGTCACTGCCCTGCGTCAGATGCAAAGGCCAGATTGCTCGAAACCCAGATTTTGGTTCTGAAAGTTCACATGCCCAAAGCAACCATGGCATTGAATTACTAATATTCTAACCCCCTTAGTCACGTGAAGTCTGGCTGGCTATAATTTTTAGATGCTACGTCTCAGCCTCCAGTGCATATGATTAAAATTCACATAATTATGGTTCCCGAACGTCCTGCACAAGAGTCTTGATCTTCCCCTATATAAGGAGAAGAAGCTCTTCGAGAGAATGCTGCTTTCAAGAGTAAACCATCACCGTAAGGTGCAATTCAACCTATGCATGCACATCGAAAATCTACACATCATATAGACTTGCATGTCCGTTGGTGTCAATATCTATTTACCCTCAACGTAACCTACGGCTCCCCGAAAAAGGTACTCAAACTGATGCCAACCATAGTACGTGGAATGTGATAAACATGAGTACACGTCATTTTAGATGCATTTGGACGCTCACGTGTTAAAGATGCGGGTTCATGCTAAGTGGCGGGTTGCTATCCAATTTCTGAGCGATCAGTATCAAGGGTCAAATTGTGGACTAGTTAACATTTTGAGCCCCGGGATTACTGGACATAAGCATTTTGGCTCCCTCTCCTTTGGACCCTTCAATCATACTGATCAGCAGCCTAGATTGAGGGCCACATGGGAAGGAGAGGGTTATATGCTTTGTGAAAGGCGTGCTCTTCCCCAATACCAGAACACCACCTCATGCACCAAAGGGTTAAGGTTGTGGAACTCCTTTCAAATGAACCTCTTCTTGGAGTTTAAGGGAAATGAATTGCGGACAAGAGGATCAGGGTGGTTTCTGTTTTACACAGTAAAAACTAATCGCGCAACGGAGACACGTGTTGTGCATCAGATGCAAAGTGATCCAGGCTTTCTGGCTCTCGTTTTGTTCTGAACTAAGTACATTCAAATGCCAAAAGTGAGCGTGGCAGTTGATTTCTGCTATCTGAAGCCTGGGATCTGAAGCTATTTTTTGAAGTCATGCACCGAACCTTGCAGACCAGTGCACAGAGTCACTTCCAAATCAAACCTCGAAATTAGATTAACTTGGTTTCTGACGTTGTGAGTGATCAGTAACAAAGTTCTCCAAACCAGGTGGTCGTGGAACTTCCTGATCCGAAAGCATATCTCCTATAGGAGAAGGAGGAGAAGAAGAAGTTTACAAAAAATATATAATGTGGTCAATATGAACCACCACTAAACATCAGTGCAATTCGAGATCTGTCCACGTCCAATATCCAGAAACTACACATGATATGCATTATTTGCATGTACTTATCCCCGAGCAACTAGTCATAAGCCTCTCAAAAATTCATACCTCCTCCCAAGCTATACGCAAGCAGAGGGTAATTTGAGCCACAAGGGAATTGAGATGCTTTTGAAAGACACTCACATCCTCAAGCAGCTAAATACTAAGCGGCTGGCTGCTGCTATCAAATCCCATCCAGTTTGTGAGCGATCAGTACAAGAATTACTGTTCAAATTCTGGACATGAAGGATTCCTTGTACAAGAAAAGGAGACTAGCTATCACCGACAAAAGCACCGCTCCAATCAAGTGGAACTCAAGCTACCTAGTTTCCTTCGCTTTGCTCACCAAGGATCTGAAAGTGGATGCACATGTAGACATGTCGACTGATGCATGCATAGAATGAGCACTCACGTGTGGAATTAGAAGCTTAGATCCATCCCTCCTTCACCTCCAAATGAAGCTCCACTGCATATTGCACCCGCAAGCATCACAAGTGATTAAGCCAGCAAGTATGTTCCTACTCGATGCGACAACTTGCACGCCTTGAAACCCAGTGCCCACAAACAAATAATGCATGATGAGCTTGCATGCAACAGCTAGTAGTCGATGCCAGGTGCTAAATGCCCACCTCTTTGAGCTGGGTCCCCACCATAGTAAAAACATGACCCCGTAGGTTTTTTTTTTACTCATCTTAAGCGAGATCCTGTGAACTAATTCGAGGCCTGTGTTGTTAATTATGGGGTCAACTTTCCCAAGTAAAGGAAGAAATCTATATTCTCTGAAAGAACTGGTTGTGGTCCGAGATGACCCTAAACTAGCGGATGATGGTGGAGAGATACCCAAATCTAAAGGACGGGGTTGGCGTTACTTGCCAGGTGGTCAACTGCTTCCTGTGCTTTGCATGTCTACCTTCTGTTTCAAAAAAAAAGAAAAAAAGAATGAACTGGTTGCGTTGCCATAGTGGTAGGAGTCCAATAAGCACAAAGAGATGGGCATCCAGCTGCAGCAATTACGTAATTAGTAGCTCTGGATTCCTGCAGGTGCAGAGGCTGCATCCCTGGCCATGAATTATGATGACGTGCTCAACATAGAGGTTACAACGGGGGCAGACCTCCGAAAACGGGGAAGACCAGCCGGATGGTAATGACGTGATGTAACTTACAGCAGATCCCTTACCGATTATCTACAGTTGTGGCTGGCTCCCTTCCGGAATCTCTAAATTTGTGCATACCAGCCTGGAGACAAGTTCATATTCGTGCGCACATACTCTGGGGCCAGGCATTATCTTTCTGACACTGTAAGTGGTATCGAACCTCCCGGCCTACAAACAGGGAGCCATCGGGCCGCCAGTTAGAGCGCACCCCCACCCTTCGAGCTACAAACGGGCCTCTACCATAGTACCATCCACTGGGAATAATTTCAAATTTCAAGAGAGGAGCATTGGCTACAACCATTGCAGTGACGAAGCCACACATGGATGACTGTAGAAATTCACTCAAATCTATACACATTCAACCAAAAGTTGGCAATTTCATCCGGAATGTCTGATTTCTAGGAATATTCTAGCTATTTCATCCATCAAAATCATGAAATAATCACACACAAAATTATTTTTTTTAAATTATTTTTTTGAAAATCACAGGCACATAGCCACTGTTACCATGGGCTTTTTACTTATAGGTAAGGCCATGTGTTGGAGTCTTAGGGGAATATGGGGCTCGCCTGAGGGTGCATCCATTTTGTTGAAGATCACAACCGAGGGCTTTACCGATCATATAACATTTCCGTAGATTACCATTTCTGTAGATTTCAACCGCTAGTTTCATATTAGATGGACGAATCCGATGGTGCTACACAAGAAGTCCTTTGAAGTCTCCAGTGAACAATTATGGCATGTAAGGAGCCTACCGATCTTTGGCATGGTTTTACAACCTTTTAAGGTAACCTCACAATGTACTCACAAAACACCTAAGTTATTTACATATCACCAAACCTCAGTCCTAATTACCTCACCCTATTGCTTCTTTTGATCACACTACCCCTGCCCATCTTGCCTTGTACCACTACTTACCTAAGGCTCTCAGCTGCCTTGCTAACAGCTCCACCTCAACATCCAACCTCGTCTAAAACCATTAATGAAAATATGGTTGGGCTTTACGACAACGCCAACCTTTGTGACGAGAACAGTCTTGTTGCCTCTTCCGAGCAAGACTCTGGAACTACAACATGTTTTCCTCCCTTCCTTGATGCTCGTCCTCGATTCATGTCTCCTTTTGCTCAAGCCAAGCCCCACTGCCACAGTACCACACCCCGGAGGGCTCCTTAGTAGTAGACATCAACTCGGCGGATGCCACCAACAAGTCATCTGCACCAACACAAAGATAGCGTTTTCCCTAACTGCCCCCAACTCTAGAAACCAACACCTCAGCTAACGCTCAATATGATAGCCACTGCCACTGTTAATTCCTCGGGTCACCGCTAATTCTCTCCACATAGTCTAAGCATCCAACGTACCACACTGCTCAGCTTATTACATTTCATCACCGTCCTCAATTACACGTCCTAGTCCGAGACTCATCAGCTCATCAATTGCTTAGCAACGTTGGACCAATTTTGCAACATTGGATGTTTGGTTCCCAGCAGATAATGGAAGAACATCAACTTCAAGATCATGCTCCGAAGATGCTAAAAGAGAGTCATGCAACTTTGTCTTCAAAGCCTTTGTATGAGCATTTGGGTGAGAAAAGTTGATCTAGTCGAAACGATGCAAATCATCATCCGCACCTAATTCTATATGGAGGCGTCGCTTGGTCAAGTCAAAGACTTCTTTGCCAGTATATTGTGGGACGTTAACCAGAAAATCACTTGAACCCGGAACATCATCGCAGAACAAATTGCAAGACAAGTAGGAGAAACTTTGCAAATTTTGCAAACAAGAATAGAATCAAGGGAAGGGGCATGTATAAGAAAATGTTTCTTAGCGTGATCATCCTTGACCTTTTCATTCATTGAATCGTGATTCCCTCTCGAGTGAGGTAATTTCTCGGGGAGTTTACTGCGATAATATTAGAAAACAACGTGCAGAAAAATGTAGGGTAATTTATATTCACAAAAGAAAAAACTTAGAATTTTCTTAGAAGTAATATAGGTGAGTATATATTATAAATAACATAGGCTTGATACAAATAACGCATATTTTTAAAATATTTGTAAAAATATACCGTAGGATTTAAGGATCCTAGGTTTTTTTGAAATAGGGTGTGCTTTGTGTTCAGAGTCGGGAAGATTTTGGATGAAAAACTACGTCGATTCAGTTGAAAAAATGGGATGAAAGATTGATGAGGGCGTGGCTTAACAATGGTAAGCCGAGTAATTGGGGTCCAAAGGAGACTAGGCGGGAAAGGCATCCAAAGAGGAGGCCCAAAGCGGAGGTGAGTAGTATAAAGGGCCAAACCCCCCCAAATGCCGGTTCTTTTTTTCATCTCCCAATCCTGAGATTGCTGCAAGCTCTCTCAGTTGGAGCTCTAATACACGGTTTGTGTATGCTTCCATTCACGAGCAGCTAATTACAGCAAGCATCTACGAGTTCAATTGTCCCAAATAGGTTATATTTAGATTAACAAAGAACCACCCCGAATAAATAGGCGGATTTTGCGGGGGATTTGGGTCGGTCGACCCAAACATATCCCCACAGTGTGGGAGGGCTCTGGATGATCCATAAACCCATCTTGCGCCACCAAGGTTTGGGTCGGTCGACCCAAACCCATCCCCATAGTGTGCGTGTTCTCTGTGATGAGCCTAAACTCATCCTGCGCCACCAAGGTTTGGGTTGGTCGACCCAAACCCATCCCCATAATGTGGGTGCTCTCTATGATGAGCCTAAACTCATCCTGCGCCACCAAGGTTTGGGTCGGTCGACCCAAACCCATCCCCACAATGTGGATGGGCTCTGGATGACAATGATTAAATCCTGCCACAAGATTTAGGTCGCTCGACTCAAACCCGTCCCCACAGTATGGGTGTTTTCTGTGATGAGCCTAAACCCATCTTGTGCCAACAAAGTTTGGGTCAGTCGACCCAATGTCATCGCCACGGTGTGGATGGGGTTTAGATGGCAGTGTGTCCACTGGACAACCCAAACCTTTATAAATTCAATGGCATAGCATTCATATGAACATGTATGAGCACTGAGTATTTGCAATTTTGATTATACGAGATGGTTTTTGTATTCTTCAATTGGAACCTACAATTTTTGTGATTTTTTTTACAAGGTTCAATGTTCATGTGTGTAGGCACAATGGATGGGTTTAATGAAAGAGGAGACTGGTCATCTGAAGACATGGCCATCTGCTATGGATGGCAGTGTGGATGAAGATCATTTGGATGTACCTTCGCCTTCCGTACCGCAATGTCCCATTGTTGAATGTACGGGACTCTCAAGGGCTTCGTGGGTGAATTTGGAGGTGGTACTTCTTAATGACAGTGGAGTTGTTGTGGCCAAGGGTATTTGTCGTAACACCCATCCACAAGATTGCATTGATGAAAACCCGTTTGGCACCGAGGACGTTGGGGTTGTTATATTGGAGTCGCTCGTTCATTCCGAGGTGGATCCCACTCATAGGTTCTCCCTCTGCAGGTGGCCATTGAGGAATGTCACGATTGATGGAGTTAGCTTGTGTGAACATGAGCAATGACACATGCAAATCGAAAAGGAGCTGCAATCAAACATGCGGCCACGCAAGGGTCAAAGAAAGTACGATACATTGGCACGTCCTACTCCATCTGCAACTGATTATAAACGTCAAAGGCTGCTCGGGGAGGAGTCCATTAGAGAAGTTGCCACAAAGGGATGTTGTGTGCATCGTTGTTGCCAATTGTTTCCAAGGGATAAATTGAAGGCAATCCGCAAAGAAATGTGGCTTGGAGATTTCCGTCTAAGATCCACAAAAAAACTTGATATCCATAGGGCGATACATGTTAATGGGATGGGTCGCAAGGTCATCACCATTGAAAGCATAGACGTGTGTTGTAAGGCATGGTACACCATTCACGGTGTGTCAAAAGCGGACTTTTATAGGCAAGCTGCTTATGCCAAGGAAGGCCGCCAGTCTCGTCACCATGGGAACGTGGGTTTAAAGAAACCTAGGGAAGCAACAAGGCAAACAATGGCCATTCTAGCAACCATCATTGTCCCCCTTGCCAATCCAATGATGTACAAAACACGCACACTGACAACCGGTGAAAAGGTTGTGGAGAAAATTCTTCCCACATGCACAAAATGGAAAGACATATTATTGGACGTGAATACAGTTGGGGAGAAGATTGGGTTGGAGCCAATTTCATTGTCAAAATTGAGTGCAATCAAGAAAATAAATTTCAGCAAATATATTATAAAAAGACGAGAGAACAAATTTGCTAGGTGCTCTAATTGTGAGAAGTTAAAACGCCTTCGGGATGCATACATGATGGGTACCAAGTCATATGAGGCATATCAATTGAACTATTTCAAGCACGTAAACATGCAAGAGACACACCGTAATGATTACTACACAAATAGAGCTTTGTCCATCTCCAGGCCCTTAGAGGTTCTTACGGTCATCCATGACAAAATGGACCATGCCAAAACAACCTCCCCATGTTTTGCAAATCGAATCAAGGCAACGGATGGGTTTTTTAAGTTGCATGTATCGGTTACAGGTGAACTTCGAAACAATGTCATCACATACCCTTCATGTTGTGGTGTTTTATTTTATGATGTACTTGAGAACATGGATTCATTCAAAATCATTATGATTTATTTATACATAGATACTAATCACGTTGGGTTGGCGGTGCATGAATGATTGCATATGGACATGGCGATGTCAAGTTTGCTCATTATGCTCTTGATTTGTACGCAGCGAATTCAAACCACACGATAGGGTCCTTTGCAAGGCTTTTACGTGATTTAGAGAAACCGCCAGCCTATTCTTCACGATTGTTATTTGAAAACACGGGTTCAACACCTTTATATGAAGCGGTGTTGGATGGAAAAGATGTATGCTTGCATTTGTTGCCCGAGCCACCGACTGAACCCGTGATTGTCAAGAAGTTACCTCCCACTTTGCGTGTCTAATTGGACAATTGTGCCAAGGACAATAAAAGTAGATATGTATTTGCATATTGGTCATTGTTGGTTGCGAAAGGAATTTTCAAGGAGGTTTTTGTGTCCTTCCTATTGGTAGGCCACACGTACGATGATGTCGTACATGAATTTGGAGAACATTCTCATCATCCCCCATATAATAAAGGAGGTTCCCGACTTCAAGACATTTATAGAACCGTATATTCGAAGTGGAGCTCACCGATTGATCGGGCATACGAAGGCACAACAATTTCGGTTCTATATGCGTGATGATGGTGTCCCCGCCATGCAATACAAGTTGTTGTGCACGACACAAGATTGGAACCCACTGGAGGGTCTTCTTGTATGGCACGTTGATGGGAAGGGAATGACGATGTTGCCAGATGGGGAGCCTAAGCCTTGCAAACCAATATCCATGAAGAATTTGAAGGATATTGTGAAAGGCATATCAGGCTTCATACAATATTGGGAGAGTTTGAGGGTATCGGATGTTGGTGGATCGTGTTGGCTTCGTTACGGATGTTGGATACAGTATTGGACACGTCTCCGTGGCGCCTTGGCAAACCTTCACCAAGATACACACCTTACTTTGAGGCATGGGTTTTGGCCACAAACACATGTCAATGTACAAGCTTCGGAGGCTAGTCTTATGGGAAATGGAGAGGTTCGAGAGGAGTTTGATGTGGACGACCATTACGTGGGGCCTGCTAGTAGTCGTCCCCCACCATCTTTCCGCATTGCAGTGGATTGTCATGAAGGCTATATGTTTATTTTGCGTCCTGGAGATGAGACATATGCGAAGCCAGTGTGGGTGTCGCGCACCTCTCCATAAGGAGTGCCCGAAACACCATGGGCACAAGGGGGACCCCGGAGTGACACCCGGGACTTGTGGCGCCATTGGTGAGAGGGCCCAAGTGATCCTAGTGTGGGTGATGGCCCTAGGCGTTGGAAACGCCTCCCACCCACTGAGACTAGGAAGCATGAGGGTAAGGCCATGAGCTATGCGTAGCTCATAGCGTGGTGATTCTAGAATGCTCAAGGACACCTCAATCCGAGGTGTGAGCTAGGAGTTATGGCCATTTGAGTGGGGCGCTGTCCCGGGACAGCGCCCTGGTGCAGCAGTGCCTGGGAGTGATTCCCGGGACTGCCAAGGTTCAAACAGGCATAACTTCCTCAAGACTTGCCCGAATAGGGCAAGTGAGGAGTCCATCGGCATCTACGTGAAACGTAGATGAAGATGGAGTGGTTGGTTGCTATGATCAGACATCATACACGGAAGTTATGATGGTCTGGAGCTGCTGGGGGGTTCTAGGCCCAGCAGCTAAAGGAAAATGTCCACTTGGCCCCAACTCTTGGTAGAGAGACAAGAGGTTGGTTGACGGTGGGGTAGGGGCCCCGCGTGAAGTCCTAGAGGCTTATATGGGTGAGGTGGTGTGGCCTCACCCACCCGAGGCCGAACGGCAAGGCCTCCATGGGCATTGGCCCATTGTGAGGCCATAGTTGCCTAGTATGGTTCGGGTTGTTGTAGTGTTGCTCCGGCAATGCGATGATCAACATGGGATTGGACTTCCATGGATGGAAGTCCACATCTAGGAATGGGTTACCGATTAAGGGGTGAGTCCCGAAAGCAAAGTAGGAGGGTTGGTTCCCTCCTATGAACTATAAGGTCCGGGGTAGGAGGAGCTAATCATTAGCATGGCGGAATGCGAATGGTTAGCGCTCGTAACCTTTGCTAGAATTGAAAATTGGCAAGATTGTCAAGGGGGGCTAGCGAGGGTTGCGACACTTGGTATCAGAGCAGGGTTCCAAATTTTGAGCTCACACTTTGAGGGAAACATGGCTATAAAAAATACGGGTTGTGATGGTGAGCCCGGGGTTTCCAAAAGGTTGTGAGGCTCAAATTGGAACAAGGATCATGTGCAAATGGAGTTTGACCATACCATTGATTTTAATGGTAATGGTGGGCATGAGGGTGGATTCGGTAAGGAAAATGGAGGAGTGCTTTGAAAAGGGCTCCCGCAAACCTCAAAAAACATTTGGGACCTAGAATACCGAAAGCACCCAAAACCTTGGAGGGTATTAATGTTGGATTGGAATTTCAATTCGAGATGCTTTGAAGGTTCGGATGTTGAAATGAACTTGGTGCTAATGAGGCACCCGGGGCCTCTTAAGGCCTATGTGCGCTATTCAAACGCACAAATGAAGGATACACCTAAAACGGACGAGCTTTCCAAGAAATGCATCGTTTTAGGTGGGGTTTTAAAAGCGGGTGGTGGATGCCTTGTTTAAGTCCCTAAGGCTTCTTGAGGACATGGTGGGGACCATCAAGTTTGCAAGAGCATTGAAGCCGATGGTCCCAAAGAGAAGTTGGCGGCGCATCACCACAAGTGGCTTTAGCCAAAGTAGGTCCCAAAGAAATGAGTGCAAATTGTTTGGTCCATTTTACTTAGGCAAAACATATTGGTGCCACAGACGGAATGTTGAAAGGTGGCTTTATGCTTCCAAAGCAAATCATACTTGTGCCGCGGACGGAATGTTGGGAGGTGGGTTTGTCCTACCAAGGCAATTCATGTTCGTGCCATGGACGGAGTGTGAGAACGTGACTTTGTGCTACCAAGGCAAAACATGTTTGTTTTGCGGACAAATTATTAGAAATTGGTTTTGTGGCACCAAACCAATTTGTCCCGCGGACGAAATGTTTAAAGTTGGCTTTGCGGAGCAAGCCAAGCCAAGTTGCCGAGGACCAAATGTTGGACGATGGCTTTGTGGCCAAGGCTAGTAGCCTTAAGCCGAGGCCAAGTATTTTGTACCTTGAGGCTCAAATGAATGGGAGAAATGTCTCATGTGTTGACAGAGAGGCTATTACTCCTTCTTGAGCCCAAAACTCACAAGGGAGTTGGGGCTTGCCGATTGATAGAGAAAGCAAGCCCACCAAGGTGCGGTTTGGAAAGGGCAAACCGCATGAGACAAAGGAGGCCGCGATGCATGTAACCTTTCAATGTGGGACATTGGATTTTTGTCAAAATTTCACACCATGTGAAATAGATGAAATGCATGTCATTGTGAAGGCCGCCTACGTTGAAACTCACATGATAGATGTGAGGTGCAAGCCGGTGAGCTTGCGGTGCATTATGATGGGTCATAATGGCAAAGAATTGAAGTTCAAATTGACAAGGACTCCTATGTTAGGAGGACCCAAGTTGAATTTGGTCTTAATGGACCAAATGAAAAATAGAAAACATAATGGTCGTGGTTCAATTGGAGCAACTCCAAGGAATGTATGGGGAGGCTAGGAAAGATGGGCCTCCTCCAAACCACATTGGTGGGATGTTGGTGAGATACAAGGATGTATTCACCAATGTGTTGCCCAAAAAAATTACCGCCAAGAAGTGAAAAATAACTTTGCTCAACGAGATATTGAGTTCTTCAGGTATGTGGTGACAAAGGAAGTTGGTGGACGAACATGAAGAATGTCAAGGCAATCCAAAAAGAGAATTGGCCCTTGACTCAAGAAAAGGGCTTAGGTCATTTGTTGGCCTAGCCAACTACTACCACCACTTCATTCATGGTTTTGCTAAGGTTGCTAGAACCTTAGTCAACATGTTGGAAAAAAATGGCTATCCCCAAGAGTGGGATGAGCCTTGTCACCAAGCCTTTGGGGAGCTCAAGAGTAAGTTCTCTTCACAAGATGTGGTTAAGTTTCCGGGTTTTCATGAGCATGTTGAGGTGCACATGAAGGCGAAGGACTTTACCATTGGCGGATGTTGATCCAAGATGGATGACCATTGCTTATGGGAGCATTAAGCTCCATGGTTGTAGAAGCTTGTCCAACTTGTGCAAGAAATGGCTATCCCAAGAGTGGGATGAGCCTTGCCACCAAGTCTTTGAGGAGCTTAAGACCAAGTTCCTCTTTACCACCCGTGTTCAGGTTCGTGGAGTTTGAAAAACCTTTTGAGGTGCATACGGGGGGCGAGTGACTTTACCATTGGCGGATGTTGATGCAAGATGGATGGCCATTGCATATGAGAGCATGAAGCTCGATGGTTCGACTTGTGAAAGAAATGGCTATCCCAAGAGTGGGATGATGTTTGTCATGAGTCTTTGGGGAGCTTAAGGGGCGGTTTACACTATGGACCATGAAGTCGTCCCACGGCCGTTTAAGCGATGTGATTGGACGTTGAAGTCGTCCCGGGACGACTTGGGTTTACACCAAGGAAAAAATGGCAGAGTGACCACGGAGGTTGAGGTCCACAAATTTTGTATTTTAAGCCTACTATATCCACTGGCATGGTCCAACGGGTTTTCCGTTGGGAGGGGCAAAAGAGGTGGTCCTGGAAAAACAGTCAGGGGCCCATGGCAGAAAAATGCCAAAATAAAATTTTTAATAAAATTTTATTGTCCGCTGCAGGTTACTGTTAAAACGGATTAACGGTTTAATTTCAGGGCACAATGAAAAGGCCGTTATATGAAGGATTTGTCATTTCTCTTTCTTGCAACATAGTGATAGAGTGATAGATTTTTTTTCGCAGATTTTTTTCGCAAAATTTTTTTTCCGCAGAAATGGAAGGATACTTTGTTGATGAGGAAGCACGTAGAGAGTCACAAGGAGAGTGGTCACAAAATTCAGAGTGGATGCAACGAGTGTCAAATCAAAATTTCAGAGAGAATCAAAATTCGATTTCACGAATGTTGCAAGGTCCGAATGTGCTCCCCAACACTTTTAGTGTATTTCATCCTCCTCCACTTCTGAACATGACAAATTACAGACAAGGAGGACAGTTAGATAGTCATCATGTTATAGAAGAAATGTTTGAAGAAAAAGAGGAAACCGAGGGAGCAGCAAAGAGCCAACTAGCAGGAAGAAAGAGGGGGCGTGTTACAAAAGAATCAACAAAGAAGATGAAGAAAGGCGACAAGAGGAATACAATCGAAATTGGCGAATCGGAAGAAGAAGAAGAAGAAATTAGCAGAATCAAATGGAAGGATTTTGAAGTGCATCACCTGATAGCAATTCGCGGGGAGATGGAGGAAGAATTCACAAAAACAGCAAACAAGCAAGGTAATATGTTTTTCAAATTTTTTTGTAATTTGATTTTTGGTAAAAGGTAAATGTGGTAAAAGGTAGATGTGGTAAATGTGGTAAAAAGTAAATGTGGTAAAAGGTAAAAGGTAAAAGGTAAACGTATGATGTTGGCCGTATGATGGGCCCGTAGAGGCCTTGGCCGTAAGCCCCTATGCCCCTATGCCCCCCCTCCCCCCATAGTCGGGCGGCCGCTGCCGCGGGGGCTTCGAGTTTTGTTACTGTATTTAGTAAAAGTTTGTCAAGGTCGGGAATGGAATCCGCGTCTCCTCTACCCTAACCCTCTATCCTTACCACTACGTTACACTCCCTACAGTGTTTGAATGCCTACAACATTCTTCACAAGCATGTACAAAAATATGTACAATCCTAGTAGCACAACTAGCTTCCTCCTCCTCTCTTCCATTTCGACCATACTTGCTGAATTTTAAGGCGAAAAGAAGAAAAACCTAAGTGAGAAGATAAGTGAAGGCATGTGTAGACAAGTGAAGTCAACAAAATGGTCAAACTTTGTTTTTTACTAAAACTGCCCTTTTTGGGCTTTATATTAAAAAAATCAGCACATCCACTCCTTGCCGCATGGTCATTCCTCTTGGTCCACATTCGGTTTACACCTAGTGAGGGGCCCAACGGCTTTGTAAATCAATTTTTTAATAACTCGGACCATGAAATGTAGACCATGAACTCGTACCAAGGAATAAGGCATCTTCCGTGGGACGAGTTCATGGTCTATGGTGTAAACCGCCCCTAAGACCAAGTTCTCTTCGCCGCCCGTACTCAAGTTCGCGGAGCTTGACAATCCTTTTGAGGTGCATACGGGGGTGAGTGATTTTGCCAATGGTGGATTATGTGTAAGATGGATGGCCATTGCATATGGGAGCATAAAGCTCGATGGTTGTCAAAGAAGACAACCAACTCATGACAAAGAACTTCTTTGCCGTAGTGCATTGCTTGAAGATGTGGCGACATTATATGGGGTCGCACAAAGCAAAGGTCTACATGGACAATGTGTCCTAAAAGTATTTTGACATACAAGCGTAAGTGAACGCCAAGTCATTGCGGAGGCATGATAGTTTGGCGCTTATGAAAGTGGATTTGATCCACAAACCGGACTGTGGAAATGTGGTGCCGGATGCGCGAAGTAGACCGGAAGAGTTCCAAGCAATGAGAACCATCCAAACCTTGTGGCTAATGTGTGCCGGCGAAGGAAACTTGTGATGCAAGATACGGGAGGGGTAAATTAACTACCCCAAAACACGAAAGCTTTTAGGTGAGCTTCGCAAGGGTAAGGTGCTTAAAGAGGTTAAGTTGGTGGACAAATTGTTCAAGTGCAAGCAAAGTTGGGTGTATGTGCCACAAGGCAAGTTGAGGCTATCGGTTTTGAAGGAGGAATATGATAGTCCTATTGCCGGCCATAAAGGAGAAAAAGAAAACCACCATAGAATGGTGTCAAAGAGGTACCATTGGCGGTGCATAAAGTAGGATATAACCCACTTTGTGAAGACTTGAATAAAGTGCCAACTGAACCGAGCCTCTTACCAAAAGCAAGGTGGTTTCTTGCAACCGTTGCTTATCCCGTTGGCGCCATGGCATGGTATGTGCATGGACTTGATCACAAGTTTGCCGGAGTCACATGGGTATGATGCCATCTTGTTGATGGTAGAGCGGTTTGCCAAGTTGGCACACATGGTGCCGATTGTGGGAACCGCCACCGCGTTGGAGACCGCATAGCCTTTTCTCAAAGGATGGTTGAGGCACCACGGGTTGCCAAGAGTGATTGTGTGGGATCAAGATCCAAAGTTCACAAGTGCATTTTCAATGCATTTCTCTAAGGAGGTTGGAATGAAACTAAGGTTTAGCACGACCTTGCATTCCCAAGTGGATGGGAAAGCGGACGATGTGAATGGAGTCTTGAAGCAATACTTGAGGAACTTGGTGGGGGCGGACCAAGGAGATTGGGCGGACTATGTGGGTCGAGCGGAGTGTAATTGCAATGTAGCCATGCACTTGGCTACCAAGGGGTGGTCTTTGGTGGTGGCTTATGGAGTGGATGCGCTCCAACCTATTAACCTAGCTCTTGAGGGGGCACATTCAACACTAGAGTTCAACCAAGATGGTGAGGATTTGGCCAAGGATGGTGAACAAGTCTTGGAGATGACCAAGTTGTTGGTGGAGAAAGCCCGAAGGTGCTACGGAGTGCAAGTCAATGCCGGAAGACGCGAAGTGGAGAATGAGGTGGGCCAAAAAGTATTGTTGAATGTGAACAACTTCACTTACCCGAAAGGCCTCACTCCAAAGTTTATGTCCAAAATTGGAGCTCCGTTTCCCATTGTGGAACAAGTGTTCAAGGACATGTATAAGTTGGAATTACCGCCCGAGATCAAAGTGCATCCCATATTTCATGTCTCATTACAAAAGTCATTTAAGGACGACACCTTGTGGCCCGATCACAAGCAAGTGATTAGGCCACCTCCCGACCTTGTGGACATCATTTGGAACATGAGGTAGGAGGGCATCCTCAAGTGTAGGAAGCCCAAGTGAAAAAGAAAGAAAATGAACAAAGGAGTACTTGGTGAAATGGTGAGGATACCATGAGAAAGAAGCCGTTTGGGTAGCGGCAAGAGACATGATGAACGGCAAGGAATTGGTAAAGCACTTTGAAGAAATTAAGGCTAGACATTCCAATAAAATGAAGCGTAGGCATTGATGAGGACATCAATCTCCTTTAGTGGGGGAGGGACGCTAGTAGCACACTTAGCTTCGAGGCTAATTGCTCCACAACATTAACTTGTTCTTTGGCTTGAGGGAATAAAGTCCAAACTTTAGTGGTGCAAAGAGAAAAGTATGAGATGAGGTCCTAGTCTTGTACTTGTGCTTGGTTAATGGAAGAGGGGGAATAGACATGCCAAACTAGGTTGGGTAAGCCGAGTAATTGGGGCCATGGCTTGGAGGGGCCTTGGATAAAACCAAGAAACTTCTTAGTTGTGGGCTTGTCCGGGCGGGGACAAGGTGATGGCGCGTGCTCATAAAAGTGCTACCCGCGAGCTAACGAAAGTTGGCGCATGGGAGTCATGAACCCATGTCTCGAAAGAGCAAAGTGGGAACCGAGTCGGGCGGGACTTGGCATCACCCCCGTGCGATCGAGGCGTGGCTTAACAATGGAAAGCCATCTCGGAGTTGCAACCGAGACAACTTAGTGGAAGCGTTGAGGTCTCGCCTAGATGTGTCACGTTAGGCTAGTGGAGCCTAACGGGGGAGGCCCCAAAGGAGGGGCAACCCAAGTGAGTCCCAAAGTAGGTGGGTCTAGTATAGGTTAGGTCCTTGGATGAGAGATCCAAGGTCGCTAACGGACCACCTAGGAACGACACCTTTGGGACTATGCCAAATTTGAAGATGCATTGTGGGGGTCGCGCCCTAAGGTAAACACAATGCCGCACCATAGAGGATGGCAACTTGAGAATTGGTGTGCCGACTAAGAGTATAGTCGATGAGGGCATCGACTCCGTTTGGTGGGGGTGAGTGTCGCGCACCTCTCCATAAGGAGTGCCCGAAACACCATGGGCACAAGGGGGACCCCGGAGTGACACCCGGGACTTGTGGCGCCATTGGTGAGAGGGCCCAAGTGATCCTAGTGTGGGTGATGGCCCTAGGCGTTGGGAACGCCTCCCACCCACTGAGACTAGGAAGCATGAGGGTAAGGCCATGAGCTATGCGTAGCTCATAGCGTGGTGATTCTAGAATGCTCAAGGACACCTCAATCCGAGGTGTGAGCTAGGAGTTATGGCCATTTGAGTGGGGCGCTGTCCCGGGACAGCGCCCTGGTGCAGCAGTGCCTGGGAGTGATCGCACAAGAAGCAACCCACGTTGAATGAGAAGTTGGTAGGATTGTGTTAGCATTATTATGTAATTGTAGCAATATATATTACTCATATGTGTGCTCTTCAAAATTGGGGCAGAGTTTGGGTTGAACTTAGGAATGCTATATTATTTGGGGTTGGATGAATATCCATTTACTATATTTCATAACAAATGTGAATTTCATCTCATTATTAAGTTTGGGACTAAATTGTCGATTGAATAAATATGCATTTATTACATGCACTTTGTATGTTGCAATGTTTATATTTTATTGACCATGCTAATAATAGAAATCGTACTATATGTTTGTGGTGTGATTTTGTTAGGAGTGCTCTACCCAATGTGTTTCTTTTTATGAAGTTGGTGTCAAGTGCTCTACCACATGTGCTCATGTCCGCACATCATAGATTTGGGATATTAGGACATATAATATATTTGAGATTGTTGACAATATAGTTTCGGGCATCTTCAAGTTCTTTGATCCATATATTAATTTGAGACTAGAGAAAGTCTCAATTTAACGAATATAGTGTTAGACCTGAAAACTTGGTATTTCTGCAGGGCTTCGTTGCTGCCCTGGCCCCTAGTTACCTCTCTCTCGAACACATATACTGAGAGCTCCCTCTTCGGTTGTCTCGAGACCCCCCCTTCACAATCCGAAGATCCAACAGGGATAGCGAGTCTCCTGCCCTCGGCCTCTCCTGGCCTAGAATTTCTCACATAATTGCCACCTAGGGCCCCTGTGAGGCCAAACCACTTACCCTTAAGCGTCCTAGTCCGGGTGAGGGAGTGGGTGTCACATCCATGTTCACATAGTTCCCTCTTACCAAGTTCGTGAAACTCCAATTCAATTCCCATTAATTCTTGCAGACCAATTTATTTCATCATAAGAATACAAGCATTGAAAAATGCTCTTCTCCTTCTTCCTAAGCTAACTACAACCCAACACTTAAATCCCTAATCACCTAGCCTACCATCTAAGTGTCATTAGTGCACTTGGGCATTCCCATGCCGACCGGTTTGCCAATGGCCCATACCCGTTCGATATCCGGGCTCCATGTGAGTGGGTTGAGTAACGTCTAGGTGGGATAGCCGCTGGGAGGATTGGGTGAGGTCCGGAAGGGAGCCGGACTCACGCCAATCTGATCTTCTGAAGAGGTCCCACTGCCCTTAGACGGACCAATCCGGAAGGTGGTACAGATCGCCCAGTTAGCTCAGATTGAGTAGAATCCAAGGTAGAGGTAGTCGGATAGATCTGTCGGAAGGATAAAGGAAGGACCGGATCAGTAAGGGTTCCGGGTTGGAGGCCTCCTCCGGGATGTAGTGGAAGAGATCCTCATTGTTCCGGATGTCTGGGTAACGTCCAGGTGAGATAGCCGTGGGGAAGATTGAACAAAGGTCCGGAAGGTATCCGGAATTGCGCCAATCCGATCTTCCGAAGAGGTCTCATCGCCGGAGAACGGGACAATCCGGAAAGTGGTACGGGTCACCCACTTCACCCGTCGAGTCAGATCTCCGGTCGGAACCCGGACTCCTCTAGTCACTGTGGTCCTAAGAAATAATCTGGATCTCTTTGCGTGATTTGCCAGGACGGATCTGATCAATCCGGATTGATTGTGAAGGAGTTTCCGGATTCTAATCTTATAAAGGACGTCTTCGCCGGAAGGAACCACTTATTCTAGAGGGTAGACGTAGAGGGGTGAGTTAGCGTTATAATTAGGACCTAGAGGCACAATCCGGAAAGGCACCCTCCGGAAGAAGACGAAGAGTGTCCCAAAGATCAAAAATCCGGAAATTAAGGTTTCTGGAAATTTGGCTAAAGAAGAGGAGATAAGCAGGACCGGAGGGTTCTAAAACTCCTACACTTCACAGAATCCCTAGACGATACTAGGGTCATGCCACCAAAAATACTCCACCCTTCGATTTCGTCCTAGTCCGAGTGGAATAGTATTGATGACACTTAGCAAACTCCTTCCTTAGTACCTCAATGTATCATTCCAATATGCCTTTGGAATATACACAACGTTAATGACTTATGATTTAACCCCAAGGCTACATCCAGAACAAATTTCAGAATAGTGTAACTTTTCCATTACTTCTCGGAATGTCCTGATATTTTATCTGTAACTAGGGAGACAAAGCAAAAAACATCTCACCAATTTGTGAGCCTATCCCATTTTCTGTCCGACAGTTATGACCATTTTAGTCTGTCAGTCTACCCAGATTTCAGAATGTCATAACTTCCTCCCATAGGCTCCAAAGAACTTCAAATTTTGGGAGTAATCACAAAAACTAATTGTTTATGATCTCCTTAAATTTCAAACTATTTTCATTTTCTGCCAAAACGTTATGGCATTTTTAGTCTGCAACTCTTGAAAACACTTCAGAATGATATATCTCCTTCTCATCTACTCGGAATGACTTGAAATTTGTATTACAACTAGGAAACCTAAGAACAAAGCATCTTTCAAAATTTTATGCGTTTCCAAGCCTTTGTCCAGGAGTTATGGCCATTTCAGCTCGAAAATGTAGGCAAAGTTTAGAATGTCATAACTGCTGCTCTAGTACTTCAAACATCCTCAGATTTTGACCATGTTCATATAGACAAGTTGTTTACTAACCCTTTAAATTTCAACGAAGTATCTTCTTTTGCTCGGAAGTTATGCCCCTTACAACCTAGACTACTCCAAGGACCCTCTCATTTACCAACTCGTGTTCCGGCAACGTGTCACCAAAAGTACTCCACCCTTCGATTTCCTCCTAGCCCGAGTAGAATAGTTATGATGACACTTAGCAAACACATATACCCAAGAAATATGAACTCAAGTACTACAACTTGAAGCCATAAATTATCTTAAAATCATTCACACCCAAACTAATGCTAACAAGAGGTCAAACCCTCTTCAAGGCCAACTAGCCTTAGCTCCTAACTTCAAAACCATGCACACACATGTGCTCCTATTTTGCTTCCATACACCCGCACTTATAACACGTGGGGTGCCAATGAGCACGAAGGAAAGAAAGGATGAGTGAGGGAAGAATGAGGGATTATGTAGTGAGTTTGAGGGGGTGAGCACCCTCAAGGCTCACGATAAGCCTTCGAAATCTCCTCCTACTTTGTAGGCTCTCATCTTATCTCAAATGATCAACAAAGATCCTAATTCAAACAATTAACTAACCTTGGCTTTCTACCTACCACACTTTACCAAGGTATGTCCTCATACTACTTAAATCCACTCCACACAAGCCTAATGCTTCAAACTTAGCTTTCTTCAAGCTTCACTCTTTTTATATTTTTGTGAATAATCATAAATCAACAAAACACCACTTGTAATATTTTACAAGTGTTAACAACACATGTGGGCATCAATTTGGGCTCACAGGTCATCCGGACAAAACCGGATTAGGCACTTAAAAACGCCAATCCGGATATGTTGGTGTTCGCGTGTTCCCATATAAGTAGTAACCTCTTGGCTTGGGACCAAATTGGCCTTCTCAAGGGTCCAACCGGCGGCCTTGGCAACACAAGCTTTCAAGGATGTTCTCCTTGCACCTTTGATTATCCTCTCCTTCACTTTGTCATTGCTAGAGTCCTCCTCTTTCTCCATTGTTATATAAGTGATTGATTTTTACCAAAGAGGATGTAAGTGTTGAAAAACACTTCCTCAATGGTTAATCACCAATACATTGAAAAGTCACACACACACCTCCCTCCTAATGAATGCAACACTTACCTAAAAACTAAGGTGGCCTAAAATAATTCTAGTATGGTCTAGATTAAGTTTTGCGAAGCAACTAAGCTGCTAGATCTTGATTGATAAATTGCAATCTCTCAAAGGCTTAGCCTAACCCACAACCTAGTTAGCTAGCCTAACTAATTAAAAGTTAATCTAGCCAACCTAGGCTCACACCCAGGTTAACCCCAGCTCTAACCACCTTCAGCCTTAGCCCAACTCAGATACCCCAGCGCCTTCGGCTTAGCCCAGCTCAGATGCTCCAGTGGCCTTAAGCCTTAGCCCAGCTCAGATGCTCTAGCGGCCTTCGGCTTTAGCCCAGCTTAGATGCTCTCGTGGCCTTAAGCCTAAGGCCTTAGCCCCCTCCAAATATTAACCACCATCAAGTGCTTCTACTTAATCATAAATTCCACACTATAAATCTAAGCCTCATAAGTCTAAACTAGAAGAGTGAATACTATAAATCCAAACACTATAATTCCAATACTAAAAATCTAAACACTAGAGTTAGGCACTTGTTTATAAATGCCTTGAGTCTAAACCACATCTAATAATGTAAGGCTAATCTTCAAGACTAATTGGTCTTGGCTAAAACCTTGCACACACACGTGCATCTCTCTTACTCCACATATACACAAGCTCACCCACACACTCTCACATACTCCCATCTCCTCAAGGGGAGAGTGGAGAGGTGAAGAAAAAAAAAATTGAGAGAGGGGAAGATAAGAGGAGAGGGGAGGAGAGCACACGAGGGAATGATAGGGTAAGAGGATTAGCACCTCCAATCACAATCCCTTAATCCATTCCTCCTAAGTAGGGACTCATCCCATCCACAAAGCTCTTACATTCCTAAATCAACAAGGTGGATCCTAATGTGGGCATTTAACCCGCGGAGCTCACCTTGCCTCACCTTATTCCATACTCACCTAGTCAAGGCATCACTTATTGAACTTAACCTTGAAACAATCACACAACACCCCCTAATGTCTAAACTTCAATCCACACCACACTTCACACCACACGGTTCTACCATTTCCTTGTTAGATTTTAGTTAATGTCACTTGCATTATTATGATTTTAGGTACTCTTTGAATTTTGAATTTTTGAATTTTTTTTTTCTTTTGGACACTCAACGCAATTAATTTTCCAAAAATGTAGGCACCTATAAAATTAATTATTTTCTACCCAAGCTACTAGAGAGCTATATTAGTGCACTTGAGTTGTGTTTAGATCTGTCAACCTCTTGTGACAAGTTTGAACTTTGAAGATGTCGTGGACAATGGAAACACCATTGGCGTTTTGAACACATTCTCTTTCTTGAAACCTCTCCTCACAATGCTTGTAAAATTTCATTCATATCGTTTGCACAAACTCTTAAAATCACAAAGTCCTTTGCTAAAGGTCGTTCTTTGTTTGATATCCCAACTTCTCTTAGTTGGACATAATTTTAAATAAGTTCATCTTTTGTGTGGAATTGAGGTCTGAAAATTGTTGAGGACATAGCCCAAGTTATGATATTGAAGTTTTGCAATTTCATGTTACTCATATTCTTTGCAATGAGTCAGGATGACCTTGAATGTAAGGTGAAACCCTTCTCCACCTAATTACCTACAATGAATTGTCAGTAGTAATTAATCTTATGTAAACATACATTTTACCATTATTTGACAATGGTATGACTAAATAAATGTATATTAAAGTTAAAATTTTATATTTTCCATAATATTCTGGCATTTAGTCTTATAAATTTTTAACGCCAAACCTACCATTCACCAACTGTATAATTCCAACCATATGACCACGATAGATTTTCCAAGACTTTGTATACAGTAATCCAAACTTATGAATATGTAATCATGTTCATTTTATAGACTAGATATTAAAGGTCATGTCATAACCAAAAAACGTCATATTTTATGCTAAAAATACAACCTGTAATCAAAGAAGGATTATCCCAAAATGATTTATTTTTGTATAAGTGCTCAACCAATTTAAAAAAATACAAGGTGGTGGTGTTTCTATATCACATGTTAGCTCACTCAACATTTTCTAGTATGCACATAATCTAGAAATAAAATGATATCTTCAAGTTTGAAGTATCCCTCAGGGTTCAAGGCTTCTATAACGTTCTCATTTATCATTCATTCACAGACACAAAGGGCATCAAGCTCTATGTATGGAGATATAGCTCGGAGTTATACGTTCTTCCCAAATGAACATCAAAAAAATGATTTATATTGGTGGTATCAAGTCAGTTTGTGGTTCAATATGTGAATCTAAGCTAAATTTTGACAGGTTCAAAGTGGTGTTATGATGTGATTTTTTGGGGATTTGCAAGTAAAATATTTGCCATGGTCACTGCTTGTCGAAGCTCATCAACTACCTCTCCCATTGTCGGTCTATGAACACTTTTAGGCTCCACACTTCGCAAAGCAATGTCTACAACCTTCCACATGGCATCGCGTGCTGCATTTGAAGTTTGAACAACAGGATCCAAAATCATCTCGATGTCACCTGATTCTATTGAATTGCGAACCTGCAATTGAAAAACAATGAGAGAATACTTTACAAAGTAATTATGGCTAAAATCAAGATACCCAGTAATGGTACAAGCCAAGACATTCATAAATTGAATGAACCTCAAAATGATCATGGAGTACAAATTTGAAATGAACACCACTGTGTTAAATCATCAATGCCAACCCCAAAAAAATTCATACCCATTCAGAGAGACTTGGTTCATGTTGAGTTTTGCTTGTTGCATTTATTGGAGGACGTCCAGTCACCAATTCCAATAAGACCATACCAAAACCAAAGACATCACTTTTGAGAGATAATCTTTGAGTGGAAAAATACCTGCACTCAAATTATGACGTAGGTTAAATACATGCACCGTTTGTAATAGGATTGGGTTGATGGTTGAGATGTAATATAGGTATTATGAATTTATTTATACATATAGTAAATATCAATGTATGTGATTCCAAGTATATAGTGTAAAAGATTTTGACATAATCAAATCCCAAGTACTTTCCATACATAAAAGGTTATAAATGCATTGCCTTACCACTAGAGCAACTACATTGCAACCTCATGAGGGGACTATAGTTGAGTATGTTTGAACCATAGTTGAACACTAGGTACTTGAAATTAAAACTAGCTTTGTGGAATCAAGAAGCCAACCATCTATGCTAGATAGAAATCCCCATTATTATATATTGTAGATACCTTGATTAAGTTGTAGAAGTGTAATGTGGTTTAGGGAGCTCAGTATGCTAGTGTGATTTTGAAGATTTAGTCTTGTGTAAACAACCTAATGAATCATGCTTAAGTTGGAAAGATTTACAAATATTTTATAGCAAACAAATGAGCAAGTAAGTCAACCAAAGATTGGTGAGATCATACTCTGGATCAAGGTAACCAACAGTGCCTTTGACATTAGTCAAAACATGTGTTGCACCGTCATCTCCGACCAATTTTGAAAGTCCAAAATCACACATTTTGGCATAATCCATTTTGCCGGTAAGCAAAATATTACTTGATTTGACATCACGATGTATCATACTTGGATTACATCCTGTATGAAGATAGTCCAATCCTGTTCATTCAAGTTCAAGCATATTTTAAATTAATCAAAGTGTCTATCTTCAATTTCTTATTCTAATAAACAAATTCATATGTTGATGATCAAGGGATACAAATTACATACAATCTTAGTTCTTTTAAAAATTTGAATCCACAAGTTTATGTTAGTCCAAGGAGAACATTAGTGATTTACCTTGTGCAGCATTCAAAGCAATGTTGAGTCGTATCTTCCAATCAAGGGATTGCGAGTTGGATGCATAAGGCCCTTCTCAACAAATTTTTTTTTGTGTATTAATCTATACGTTAAATTCACATAACTTCATGGTGCAAAAAATAATGCTATGAATGAAGCAATTATGTGTTAGCCCAAATACTAAATGGAATGTAGCATCCACCCACATTGTTGCAACAATACTTGGTAAATTGAAATAGCCCAATGGCAACATTCAATTTCAATCATTAGAAAACATGAATTTAACATCCTCAAACAAAAAATGGAAGTGAAGTACAAGCTTGTTGTTTCATCACACATAAACCAAATTAAGAGACATTGGTTTCAAATGCAAAAAAATTGGATGTATGTAATTCACGCACCATGTAAATGGTCAAACAATGAACCTTGGCTCACATATTCATAGATCAATATTTGTTGGTTATTGTCCACACAATAACCCACCAATGCAACCAAATTCTTATGGTGGACCCTTGATAAAAGATCAACCTTCATTGCACAAAACACCAAAGCGTTAAGGAATAAATGATCTAAAATACATACTATTCTAGATTGAAGTGTGGGTCATATCACATTGATTTATAATTTTATTGCAATGTAATGATTGGAAAAAATTAGTATTGATTTAAGCATACTAAGTACTAGCAATGTACTTGCACATAATACAATTATGAAATCATTTCATGTGTCATTTAGAATTTCATTATTGTTGACATACTAGGTTGTTCACACATGACATTAAGAATGAATATATATATATATATATATAAAATAATGTAGAGTTTAGTCCTTGTAGAACCAAATTATCTTTATATAAAGCATGAGGGACCACCTCCGACAATAGGCAATAACACTTGTACCATAAGCCTTGCTTTGTAAACTTGCTTTGGGTTCATAGATGACCTCATGGCTATGATCAAGATAATCTCTCTCTCTCTCTCTCTCTCTCTCTCTCTCTCTCTCTCTCTCTCTCTCTCTCTCATATAGAGCGTTTCAAAACAAATATGCAAACAAACCTCATTAAAAAACTCAGCCGATCCTTGTCGAGAAGCAATATCCAACACTTTGATAGCCACTTCTTGATCGTTATTGAGTTTTCCATAAAATACTGGTCCAAATCCGCCTCTTCCAATTTCCTTCTTGAAGTCTTTAGTTGCAGCAACAACTTCTTGATATGAATAAGCTTGTGCTCCTACAAATTTCAACCTTCATGATAAGAATGTTTTGATTTTTGTGAAATGCATAACCTCTCAAGTTTGAGTAATGATTTTATCAATATATGAGAATCTATCCTATAATAATCTTCTTTGATTTGAGTTGATGACTAATAATATATTATGTTCAAATGAAATGAATTATTAAAAAATTAATAATTTTACGATTTGCAAAACATATATTGATCCCCCCCCTAAAGCAATGTTACCGCCAAAGTGAATCCCCATGCCCTTAAGATCCCACATTGTTGGTTGAAAATATTTGATTCATGTATAAATTCCTTTACTATGGTTGGGTGGACAGTAATGATGGGGTGGATCATAATACAAAGAGAGAACATTATTGCATACGAGTGTATTCTAATATATCTAATATAAAAGCCTAAAGTGGTTTGCAACCGATAGGTTATCATTTTTAGTTAAAGTGAGTCATTTGAAACAGGAAAAAATTAACTTTAAAGGACCTAAATTAGTTTAGTTTAAGTCATTTGAGATGAAATCGCCACAAATTTTATATAGGGGTCAAGTTTGAATGTTGAATGAAAGAGAGGTATACTCATCTGGGATAATTCCCTCTTGTCCTTAAATACAAATACTACGAAGGTCACCAATCTAAACATGACTTTAGCCTTCGACAACATAACCCTGAGTTTTTCATGAGCTTTTAAAAAGCGATGTGGACTTCTCTTCGTCAAAGTCTCCAAACTACCAACCTTGACAACAAGCAATCCTAAAAAATAATTCTCATGGGCCTTGGCAATCTGTGTAAAATGGCCCTAAGATCTTGGGTTTGAGCCACCCAAGTCTTGGGTGTAACAAAAAGCCAATATCATGTTAATGCACATTTGTGGATGATATTGAAGACTACACAATGTTAAAATTGGTAGCATTTCAATGAAATTGGAACCAATGCATTGAAAAAATTGATCATGTTGTTTTATTGAATTGAGATTGTGTTTATGCTATTATTATGGAACTCAAAATTATATCTTACGAATGTATTTAATTGTTAAAGATCTGATAAGAAGAATGTTGTCATATTTTTCTTACCTCCCTTTGGAATGGAAGGCATTGGAAATTCACCCATAGCTGGATGAAGAGCATTCTCATCTCTTTGCCTTGGATGATAGAATAAGAAGTATATCATCAAAAATATAAATATTGCTAATGCCGCAATACTTCCAACACTAGCACCAATGATCACTCCAACATTTTGTTTTGAGGAAGAGCTTGATGAATTTGAAATTATTGAGGAGCCGTTGCCTACTTTCAAACTTGGATTTCCTGCATACCTTCCCCCCCCCCCAAAAAAAAAAACAATCAAACAAATAAGTGAACACGCTAGAGGCTTATTCAAAGTGTGTATATGGATTGATTCATCAATCTAATTAATTCATAATCTACAATAAGGTGGAGGCTTGAACCATTAAGGACGACATTGAACTAATTCATAATTCATATGCATGGGTGCAACAAATCGTAAGAACATAGGTCTGAACTAGTAAATCTACAAGATATTATGTAATATATATTATGAACTTGGTTCTCAATGCAAATAATTCTTCAGTGATACGTGGTCTCAAAATTGGTGGAAGGTATGTACGTACCTAAAATCCAAACCATTACCATTCTTTGAGAGAAGTTTATCAGGAATACTTCCATTCAAATTGTTGTTTTGCACAAACCTGTAAGAAAAACCAAAAGTCAAATTTTTAAAAAAAAAAAAAAAAATCATATTAAATGTCCATAAAATCAATGTATCTCATTGCGTGATTTGTGTTTGATGTAAGCTTGGCCCCAACGACTTTGAAAATCATATAAAAACATTGATAATAACTAAATAGAGAATGCAAATTTACAACTCATCAAATAAACCTTACAATTCTGTGAGCATTGTGAGTGACGCCAACCAATCAGGGAGTGGCCCCGTTAAAGAGTTGTTCTCAAGATGCCTATCATATAAATACACACAGAGTGCTAAGTTTTCCTCAAATTTTATTTATGAACCATCCTACATCATAACCAAAAAGTCTCTCTACTTCACTTTTATTTTTTATATGTCACCCATCTTCCATAAAACTTATTTGATATGAGCTAGAATGGTAATGTTAAAATAACTGGAATCATCCACTTCTACTTCTTATCCATAATCAAATATATTTTATTGGTCATAAAATCCTAAAGAACTCGGACTATCAACTAGTATTTGAGAATTGAGTGCAAATGCATATTTGAGACATAAGTCATCAAACTAGCAATAACATATTGTTGAATCAAAAGTCATGACATAAAAAGCTTATATTTGATACTATTCCAAAATCATATCTTTGATTATTCTGATCACATACAATTTACTCAATGATGTCAAGGCACTTAAATCAGGCAATGATCCTGACAACCCACAATATGATAGATCCCTGCACATAAAAAATTCAATGCATAAAAATAGAGGTATTAAATAATCAAAAGTTTCAATTACATTTGAGGAGAATAGAAGATGACACAATGCAATAAAATATTTTGTAAGAATGATCACAATGTAAACATTATTGTTTGAAATTGAGAGATAATGTAAGTTCTTTATATGCTGCGAATACTCAAAGTGTTAGGAGAACTTGATCTTGATGATATGATCACCTCATGAATATTTGACATGAATTTACATACAACTTCAACAAAAATTGTAAAAGGTTAGTACCATGATCTTTTCAAATATCATTGAGCAATACATAACGAATTAAGATTCGTGTCTCATCAAAGTTTTTTCCAAAGGCTATTCAGATCACTATATTCGTTAATTTGGGACTTTTTCGGCATTTTGAGACAATTACAAATATAAGAACATGGATAAAATCACACAGATATTGGAGAATGTTGTAAGATGCAAATACTTTGAAGTGGGTGTTCATATCAAGAACCCAATTAAGAAGTCATATCAAGATGGTTTAGGTAGGACGACCCAAACATTAGACCATGTTGTTGTGGTCCATATATTAATTTGAGACAAGAGAAAGTCTCAAATTAACGAATATAGTGATTTAGCCTTTAGAAAGACAATTAAAGAAAACACTTTATAATTTCTCACATAATCAAAGTAAAACCAATATTCATCTCCAATGAACGGAAATGTTTGAAACTTACAAGCTTGTGAGGTTCACAAGTTGAACAAAGCCAGTGGAAATGTTTGAATTTAGTTTATATCCAGATAGATTCCTGTAAAAGCATGCACAAGATGCAATGATTTGTCAATGATTTTTATGCTCAAATATTGAAACAACAAAGGTTTGCTTGAATAACTAGTTCCATCATATAACACATAACTATAGGGCATTTCATTTCCAATCTCTTAATTTATCACATTTTATATTAACATGCAAAAATTATTTGATTGCAACTAGAACCTGATTTAAAATTTCTATTAAAGTTTATTGAGTCCACATATGAGTACAGACATTGCCAAGATCCTTCCTATCTTTTGGACACAAACTCATGAAATACACAACTTTTACTAAAATTTGATACAATCTAAAAATTCGACGACGTGCATTGGCATTCAACTCATGTTTAAATTGGAAGAGAACTAAAGAAGATTACACTGCAAGAATGTCCGGAGACGAATCGTTGTTCTCACAAGTGAGCCAAGAATAAGGAGTTGGAAGACAAGGATCACCGCTCCAGTCTACTAAGTTCATGCTTGATTTGATGATTTCAATGGCAGAAGCTGCAACCAAATTTGTCAATTTATTGGCTACTTGAGAAATTGTTACTGATGTACATATGAAAAATTGTTAATCATTTGCATTCAATGCAACAAGTGACTGACTAAATTCAAAATGGTTTGGATGAAGTAGGCTATTCACCATCAATGATGGTGGTTGTTGAAGATATAACGTCCGTGATTGCAAAAAGCTCCAGTGCATTCAAGATAGGACCATATACAGAAGTTGGGGTTGAATATTGAACAAATTTGGACGTTTGTGGAGTCAAAGTAAAGTACCCCCAATATTCTTCAAGAAATGAATATAATCCTCCAGTAAGGTTGTAAACATTCAAGAGTGAATCTTGTGCAAAGCCAGGTACATGTATCATAAATTGTCTTGAGGTTACATTCACATGTGGATCCAACTCAGCATAATAAAGTTCCAAATATGCATAAGTACTGTCTTGTTGGAGAGGGAAATAAAATGTCATATTTCCGGGGGTAGACATGGCTAAACAAGTTTGCAATACGGAGGATGGAACGGATTCGTTTGTGTTGGAAGTAGGTACTACAATGGTGGTTGATAGATTAGTTAAAATTGTTGTCCCATTAACATACGTATTGGTCACATGCTTAGGAACCCAATACTTGTCAAACTTGTCATCTGGATATCTACATAAAAAAAAACAAGTACAATATAATTACGAAACTTGAAGTTTACCATATGCCAATTCTTTGGAAAAGACCTTGAGTATCGAGAGACCAAAAATAACACCTATGTATATAGTAAGGGTAGTTAGTTAGTTAGTGGTCTCAATGGTTGAGCATCATTTTGTCATGAAATCTTAATGTTTTTCTCCACACCAACCCATGAACTTCAATGTAGTTTATTCAAAACTACATGAATATGTAGTAGGTACTAGGAAAACCAATATTACATTCAAAAAATTTGGGATGAAAGAAGTTTTGAGTCAAGTTGAAATTATATAGAGAACATTAACAACATGATTTTCAGTTATTATAGAAATTTGCTAATAAGAAGTGTGTTTTTGCCTTTATTAACATAAATAGGTCCAACTCATTTTAGGTGGTACAGTTTCTAAAAACTGCAAAAATAATTTGAAATCACAATATTGAAATATGCATTATCTATTTCTCTTTACATTCATATGTATATTTATATTGGAGAGACTTAAGAATTTTCATAAATAATTTAAAATAAGACATATGAATTTTATATAAGAACACATTGTTACAAAACATAGTGAATAATGACATGATTTGAAAATACTGACTTTACTTAGAAAAAAATGCTCATAATAAAAGTGGAATTTATCTCCAAATTATGTATGTTTAATTAGGTTCTTACTTTAAAAATGTGTAGTTCGTTAGCGATTTTTTATTTTCTTAACAACGTCACCTCTTTCATTTGTCAAACTACATAAACATAATGTTGATGGCCAAAGTACAAAAGTATAGAATTGGGCAAACATACCTTATCACCTCATCAGTGAGTGCACCTAAATTCAATCTTGCAAGATGTGAAAGATATCGATTTGCAGCAAGGATAACATCCCATCCATAATTGTATGATACTAGAGGGCGCAATGCTATTGCAGAAATAAAAGGGTTTGTATTGGTTGAATCTCGTAGAAGGCAGAGATAAGTAACATTGCTTCGAGCTTGGATTGTGAACTCCACATATGATGATCCATTTGCAGGACCATAAAGATTTTCTGTAGATATGTTTGCCACCACCGTTGCATCGATTGCCATATGAAAAGTAGGAGCTGTTGCAGCATTATCATAATTTCCGTAACAAAAACTTGCTCTGAGCAAATACTTAGAATTTTGTGTCACTGGTAGACTGTAACAATCTTTGGGATGAGAACCATTGAAAAATCTAAGGGTTGTGAGTTCTGGAAAAGCTGGAACTTGGCTAGCAAGGACAACGGAGCCAACGTTCATCCCAGTTGTAATATAGCCGTCATCGGGAACCCATTGTATGCCAGTCACTGAGTCATTGTATGTGGCCGTTGAACCACAATCGATGTACAAGAACCCTGTCACTCAAAAGAAAAATGGTGTCAACATAAAAATTTCAATCGTAGAAAGAACTCTTGAATGTAACATTGCGGCAACAATGTTATTCTCTAGGCAAATGATGGGTTTGTTGTATTCTAAATGGGTATAGTGCCCATGGAAAGAAATGGTGCCCACATTCCGAAAGGAAAGCATTACGCCATATATTGTAAAAATAGGAAACCTCCAACCTAGAGACTATTTCATGTTGCTAAGTTTTTAAATAAATAAGAGGTACACTTGTATACAATTATTCTGTCACTTCTTCCAAAATGATCTCCAATGATTACATGCGGCAAGTGGGGACTACATGAGGAGCTATAGAGAATTGCTAGCTTTGAATTTACACAACCTCTGATAATCTACACTGATATGTGCAATTAGGATGCCGAGTTCGTGAATGGGTTGCCTCTTTACCCGTGAAAATTACCTTGGGTCAAAATCAAGTCACAGTAACTTGTAAGCATCCATCCATATAGCAACCCCAGTCAAAATTAAAAAGTAAAAGTCTTCTATTTTGTCATTATGTCTTAAAAAATCCAAAATGGTGTGGAACGTCATGGGGCAACCTGATTGTGTATATCAGTGTTCATATAATATTTTGTGATGACGACATCTTGAGGTTGGAGACCACCATGGGAAAGTGTACCTGGTGGATTTGCAGCCCCTGCTCTTGGAATATTGTTGAGACTCCACAAGATGCTCATCACTCCAAAAACCAAGTACACGTTGTGCATGCCACTAGCTGCCATGATTTGTGTTCGGGGTAAAAAATTTCGACCACTCAACACAAATTCTTCTCAGATAGTCAACTGATAACCTCCCAATTCGATGTGGAGCTGCAAACAATACTACTTGCTGATACTCATCAGTGACTTCCCAAATTTTGTATAAGTTTGGATACTATAGCCAAAGGTCTATGTATTCCTCATGTTGTGCAGATCATTTTCACAGATTAAACTACATCTGCTCTTCATGGACTCTTGGAATCGGTCAACTGGATAAAACAGGATGTGTGAACATTGCTGTCTTGAACTTATGGGCTGCTTCATTCTGCTTTTGATTTTGATTTCATTTTCCAACTAAGACAGCCTCCACCCTTTAAGTTCACTGAATCAATGATAATCTCTTAAGCGAGTACATAAGTTAGAGAAGAGTAATCTAGGAATCATTATCGATGAATCTGCGCGCCCTCCAAGCATCCGTAAGCTCACACTTAATTGACAGCTTCAAATGTTACTCTGGAAGGAGCCTACTGAGCTACAGATACATGGAAACTGAAGTCTAACTTTGACCAAGTGAAACTTTACATCAGGTTGGGTCTTACAGTTCGACAAACTGCAACAGACAACACTTTCAATCTGTTTTGTGTGTACGATTTGGATCCAACGTATAATAAACAATAGATACCTTTAAAACCTAACCAGATAATTTGATGTCTGACATTGATTGGCCTTCACAACATTAACTTGTATTTTATTTAGCCTTGGTACTCACACTGGGAAGACAGCATTACAAAACTTGCTTCTAGTTAGAGGAGGTGCATGATATCTCATATTTAAAATTGTGATAAGAGTCCTGACAGCTGGAGGAAAATTAGGATCAGTTGTGGAAAATGACGAGCAGGAAGTCAAAATCCAATGGAAACACAGTGCTCCCAAGTAGACTAGGTACATAGGTTATGACATAGTTACAAAGTTCACACATTTGAAATGAACTTCATATTTATGTATTCCACCTTTTCTAACCTATATAGGCTATACAACAGACTACTCAAGTCTATTCACAATCAATGTGCACATGGTCGGCAATCTCAGATTTTCATTTATTTTGCATTACGAAAGGAGGCAAATTAAGTCGTTAAACAATAAAGAAAGACAGACGAGACCTCTAATGCAATAAAAAGGAGATGTGTCTTCACATAGCAAGGGAGATGTGAAGTCATTCGTCTCTCAATTTCAATCATGTTCTAATCTGAACACTGCAAGTTGTTGATCGAGTCTTGACTCAGGATGGAGAATCTTCCTACCCATCCACCAACCATGTTAGAATTGTTCATTAAATTGACTTTGCGAAGCTCAAAGAGAAACATACAAGGAAGATTGTTCCTAGAATATTTGTCCAGAGTTCAAAGCATTAATAAAGCCATTAAATTTTTACAGCACATAATTCACAGTTACCATGTCACAAACACATTGATGACAGGAGTTCTACCTGAGACTCTTGAGTCTAAAGATGTCGTCAACCTGTCGTCAACTTTGTGATGTTGCAGGAACTCTTAGGGAAAATAATGCATGGATGTCACCACTACTCGATAATGAATGCCCTGCTGATCTCCTTGACACTTGCTTGTAAGGCATTAAAAGGGCCAAATGATGACGTCAAAGTCGTAGACCTAAGTGCAGAGAAACATGTTCCATTGTCAGGAATGAAGGCCATATATAGGAGTTACAAACAGCTCCAGCTAATTCCAATAAAAGGCCATTGTCTTGGTTGTTAGGGGCTATTTGTGGCAGAAAGAATCCAAGAATGAATTTTCAGTTGTAGGTCGACAAGAGGGGTGTCACTTCTGCATCGTAATCTCGTTATGTGCATGCAGGCGTATAAGCTGATCAGAGGTTCATATACTACGATTTTTGTACATACAGGTCCGATGCGGGCAATTTTTGCACATAAATCAAGCAAAATTCCCTGGCAGATGAAAAGACCACTCTTCAAACTCATTGTGTTATGGGTATTTAATTGTGCAGAGGGATGGAGGCAGGCTCTGAACTAACTTCTGCTTACCCAATAATCCAGTTGTTTCTGATTTTTTAAAGCCAATGGCTTGGATTCATCTGTGCTCGCAAAGACTAGGATGTAAGGAAAAACTCAAGTTGGAGAGCAGAGGAAGGTGACTTCTAGTTTTGGGATTTCAAATTTCTCTGCGTCTCTCTCTGGCTAGGACATCCAATGCATGTGGGCTGACTCACAGGGATATTCTACTTTGCTTTGCATATTAGAGGTATCATTTGGAGGCCACCCACGTTCGAAAACACCAGGTTTGAAATGGACATTGGAGGGCCAAGGTAAAAGAAAATTGGCCTTGACGTGTGCATAACATTGGGGGAGCTCGGTTTCAAAATTTGTGCCTCGTTTATTGGGCATAAACGGCTTCCTTTCAAGTACAGTCCAAGACAAGGGTTTGTAAAGCTTAAAACCTCCGTTTCTGATCCAAGTTGCAAATGGACGATTTAAATCCCGAAACTAAAAAAGGGGGGACCAACCTTGAAACCAGAGGTTAGGCATATGTCAAGGTCAAAATTCTTTCACCTCATCCCACTGATACCCATTTCGAAACCTGTGTTTTCAAAGTGTGTGGCCTCCCCTTCACCTGAAAATCTCAAGAATTTTAAACATTGGTGAGTCACTGTCCTGCGTCAGATGAAAAGTCCAGATTTATGGGAACCCAACTTTTGGTTCTGAAAGTTCACATGCCCAAAGCAACCGTGGCGTTGAATTGCTGATATTCTAACCTCCTTAGTCACGTGAAGTCTGGCTGGCTATAATTTTCAGATGCTACGTCTCAACCCCCAGTGCATATGATTAAAATTCACATAATTATGCTTCCCGAAACTTCCTCCACAAGAGTCTTGATCTTCCCCTACATAAGGAGAAGAAGCTCTTCGAGAGAATGGTGCTTTCAAGAGTGAACCATCACCGTAAGGTACAATTCAACCTCTGCATGCACATCGAGAATCTGCACATCATGTAGACTTGCATGTCCGTTGATGTCAATATCCATTTACCCTCAACGTAACTTACGGCTCCCCGAAAAGGTACTCAAACTAATGCCAACCAGAGTGGAATGTGAAAATCCTGAGTACACGTCATTTTAGATGCATTTGGATACTCACATGTTAAAGAAGCAGGTCCATGCAAATTCGTTGGTTGCTATCCAACTTCTGAGCGATCAGTATCAAGGTTCAAGTTGTGGACTAGGTAACCTTTTGAGGCCTGGGCCGAGAGGGGATACTGGACATAACCATTTTGGCTCCCTCTCCTTTGGACCCTCTAATCATGGTGATCAGCAGCCTAGATTTAGGGCCGCATGGGAAGGAGAGGGTTACATGTTTTGTGGAAGGTGTGCTCTTCCGCAATCCCAAAACACCACCTCATGCACCAAAGGGTTGTGGTTGTGGAACTTCTTTCAAATGAACTTGTTGTTGGAGTTTTGGGGGAAATGAGTTGCGGACAAGAGGATCAGCGTGGTTTCTGTTTTATACACCGAAAAATAAAAAAATAAAAAAATTAATGACTTTTTAAAAATCACGGAACTCATACACTTGTTGTGCATCAGATGCGAAGTGATCCAGGCTTCTGGCTCTCGTTTTGTTCTGAACTAAGTACATTCAAATGCCAAAAGTGAGCGTGGCAGTTGATTTCTGCTATCTGAAGCCTGGAATCTGAAGCTATTTTTTGAAGTCATGCACCGAACCTTGCAGACCAGTGCACAGAGTCACTTGCAAATCACACCTCGAAATTAGATTAACTTGGTTTCCGACGTTGTGAGTGATCAGTAACAAAGTTCTCCAAACCAGGCGGTCGTGGAACTTCCTGATCCGAAAGCATATCTCCTATAGGAGAAGGAGAAGAAGGAGAAGAAGTTCACAAAAAATATATAGTGCGGTCACTATGAACCACCACTAAACATCAGTGCAATTCGAGATCTGTCCACGTCCAATATCCAGAAACTACACATGATATGCATTATTTGCATGTACTTATCCCCGAGCAACTAGTCATAAGCCTCTCAAAAATTCATACCTCCTCCCAAGCTATACGCAAGCAGAGGGTAATTTGAGCCACAAGGGAATTGAGATGCTTTTGAAAGACACTCACATCCTCAAGCAGCTAAATACTAAGCGGCTGGCTGCTGCTATCAAATCCCATCCAATTTGTGAGCGATCAGTACAAGAATTACTGTTCAAATTCTGGACATGAAGGATTCCTTGTACAAGAAAAGGAGACTAGCTATCACCGACAAAAGCACCGCTCCAGTCAAGTGGAACTCAAGCTACCTAGTTTCCTTCACTTTGCTCACCAGAAAACCTCCCAAGGATCTGAAAGTGGATGCACACGTAGACATGTCGACTGATGCATGCATAGAATGAGCACTCACGTGTGGAATTAGAAGCTTAGATCCATCCCTCCTTCACCTCCAAATGAAGCTCCACTGCATATTGCACCCGTAAGCATCACAAGTGATTAAGCCTGCAAGTATGTTCCTACTCGATGCGACAACTTGCAAGCCTTGAAACCCAGTGCCCACAAACAAATAATGCATGATGAGCTTGCATGCAACAGCTAGTAGTCGATGCCAGGTGCTAGATGCCCACCTCTTTGAGCTGGGTCCCCACATAGTAGAAAATTGACCCCGTAGGTTTTTGGTTTATTCATCTTACGCGAGATCCTGTGGACTAATTCGAAGCCTGTGTTGCTAATTATGGGGTCAACTTTCCCAAGAAAAGAAAGAAATCTATATTCTCTGATAGAACTGGTTGCGTTGCAAAAGTGGTAGGGGTCTAATAAGCACAAAGAGATGGGCATCCAGCCGCAGCAATTACGTAATTAGTAGCTCTGGATTCCTGCAGGTGCAGAGGCTGCATGCCTGGCCATGAATTATGATGACGTTATGTAACTTACAGCAGATCCCATACCGATTATCTACAGTTGTGGCTGGCTCCCTTCCGGAATCTCTAAATTTGTGCATACCAGCCTGGAGACAAGTTCATATTCGTGCGCACATACTCTGGGACCAGGCATTATCTTTCTGACACTGTAAGTGGTATCGAACCTCCCGGCCTACAAACAGGGAGCCATCGGGCCGCCAGTTAGAGCGCACCCCCACCCTTCGAGCTACAAACGGGCCTCTACCATAGTACCATCCACTGGGAATAATTTCAAATTTCAAGAGAGGAGCATTGGCTACAACCATTGCAGTGACGAAGCCACACATGGATGACTGTAGAAATTCACTCAAATCTATACACATTCAACCAAAAGTTGGCAATTTCATCCGGAATGTCTGATTTCTAGGAATATTCTAGCTATTTCATCCACCAAAACCATGAAATAATCACACACAAATTTATTTATTTTTAAAATATTATTTTTTAAAATCACAGGCACATAGCCACTGTTACCATGGGCTTTTTACTTATAGGTAAGGCCATGTGTTGGAGTCTTAGGTGAATATGTGCTTGCCTGAGGGTCGATCCATTTTGTTGAAGACCACAACCGAGGGCCTTACCGATCATATAACATTTCCGTAGATTTCAACCGCTAGTTTCATATTAGATGGGCGAATCCGATTGTGCTACACAAGAAGTCCTTTGAAGTCTCCGGTGAACAATTATGGCATGTAAGGAGCCTACCGATCTTTGGCATGGTTTTATCGCAAGTAGGGAGGCTATATGCATCTTGTAAGTATTTATATTTTCATTGCACGTTGTCTTGTTGGTGTCCATGCTCATGGTATTCATGCAATATGAATACTGCCTAACTATACATCTATTATTGAATAGGATCTTTCAGATGAAGAGAAAGCAGAGATGTCGTTATATAATTTGTCTGAAACAATGCACGCTTCTTGGACCACACAGTTAGGAAAACAAAGAGACAATATTTATATAGCAATTATTGATAATTTTGCACACGCATTCATTCAATGTACCAGATATAATGCATTTCTCATCGGCAGATTGTCTGGCAGACTGGCATTGGTGCCACAAAAGAAGAGCTTTGTCTGCGAACCGCCATCAGAATTGGAAATCTATCTTCTATTTTCAAGGCTATGGAAAAACTTCCGGGTCCAAGTGACTTTCTGGTTAACGTCCTACAATATACTGGTGAAGAAGTATTTGGCTTGGCCAAGCAACGCCTCCTGGACCATGTAGAACCAGGCGCGGATGATGATTCGTAGCGTTTTGACAAGATCAACTTTTCTCACCCAAATGCTCCTACAAAGGCTTTAAAGACAAAGTTGCATGACTTTCTTTTAGCATCTGCAGAGCATGATCTTGAGGTTGATGTTCTTCCATTATGTGTTGGGAACCAAACATCCAATGTTGCAGAGCTGGTCCATCATGTCACTGTAGTTCAGGAAAGTGACTGTGATGTTCAAGAATGGCATATTCGTTGAGTGCCATCTATGAGCCCAATTATGTGCCCACATGTCAGCTGAACTTTAAAAACAACAAAACCTTAGGATTAGAATATGATGTAAGTTAGTTGAGGAGTGGAAAGGATTTAAGTTTCAAAAGCTAGATAGAGTTAGTGTAAGGGCCAATGTTAGGAACAATGAGAGAAAAACAACCAAAAGAAAATATTTAGAAGAAAATAAACTAGGAGCCATTTTATGTCATAAGGGAGAAAAACCGAAAAGAATTGAATTATGTTAGTTAGAGGCCAAGGGAGTTAGTGGTTAAGTAAGGCTAAGGCTAAGGTGTTAATAAAAGGCCAAAGCTTGTTCGTTTTAGGGGAGGGGGGTGTGAGTCAAAATCTCCCCCACCCTTAAATGTGTCGTGGTCCGGGTGAAGGATCTCCCTTCCACATGTCTACTTCCATATGCACATGCAACTTCCATTCACCACATATGGGAAGGATGGTGTGCACAACACCTTGTTTTTCTTTATTATAAAAATTCAAACCTTAACAACACGTGGATGGCTTAAAATGTCACTAAGAGCCGCACATGGCCACATCACCCAACTTTCTAAATCAAGTTGTTCTACTTAAACACATCAACCCCGGGGGTGGATAATTCACCCGGGTTTCCTACTGTTTCATTGTTTCTTGGTTTGTCACCCCGCCTAGCTCTCTCCAGTTGAGGAGCTTCAACCCTCAAATTCACCCGTGTTGCGGTAGGACCAGAATGCCCACCAGCTCCCGAGGCCAGCATCTCCCGCCTCCCAGCAATGAAAGAGTGACCCCCTTGGGGCTGCCTCCCGTGTAGTAATCTGATCCTAGACGTCCAACAACCCCGGAGACTCCTTCCCCCTTCTAAGTCCGAAATCTCTTCTCTCCCTTCGACTCAGCTGCCCTCAGTCGGCCTGCCTCCTTCTAGAATTCCGAGGGGGATCAATGCCCAGATTCCCGGTAGTGCTGGGATTATCTCCCTTCCCCTCACATTTGTGTCTCAATGGTTGCCTTTCCTCTTAAATCGGCGATCCAGCATTGTGGCATCGAAAAATCTAAGTGATGCCCCCTCCTGCCGTTCCGCAGTTCACGCAACCGGCCAATCCA
Organism: Polytrichum commune; assembly: GCA_950295325.1. Taxonomy (NCBI): domain Eukaryota; kingdom Viridiplantae; phylum Streptophyta; class Polytrichopsida; order Polytrichales; family Polytrichaceae; genus Polytrichum; species Polytrichum commune. The sequence goes on from OX485807.1 coordinate 7,693,827, forward strand.
TCCCTTGATTGTCCTTGAATTCCTCGCATCCAGCTGCTTCCTCGAGGGTGAGAGTTTCTAAGCGAATCCTTCGATGTGGGTTATCACAGAGTCTGGACTTCAATCCAGCTGCAGCGACATTGTGCGCAACACTTCGGCCACTGTTAGCAATTGTTGGCAAGCCCTTGACTCGTGCGGTCTCCTCCGACTTGCTCACCACTGCCCCTGTTGGATGTGGCTGTGTCGGCACTTCTCCTTCCTCGTGCGCTCCACACTTCAGCTCACACCCGACTTGCCTCATACCCCCAGTCGCTCCTCCTAACCCCAGCGTTTAGTCGAATTGCATCCCACATTCACTTGGCGAGGAAGGGGGCTGTCCACCTTCACCGAGCTGACCCCTCAATCTGATCTTTTTATTCTCCCTCGCTCCAGTTGTTAATGCTGGTCATGAAGCTCTCCGCTTCCGCCACCCATCCCAGCACGACCATCCCTCATGTGTCGCCTTTACATCCCTGGGCATCACACTTGCACATTTCCACCTCTCTACCACTACACACACACACACACCAACCTCTGCTTTGTCACCCTTTTTTTTAGAGTCTTCCCGCTCCTGTGGTTCTCGGCCCCTCCTGGCCCCAAGCCTGGAAAAACTATCCACTTCTGAGCCCCCCCCCCTTGAATGAACAGGGCCCTAGCCTTCAACCACCAATTTGTCCTAAACTAATCATTGGCTTCAATCTTTCGTGCTCGCTAACCCCCTAGGACCCCAGCCACGCCGTTCATTTCTTTTTGGTTGTTTTTCATTAATTACTTCCAAGCCCTTGCCACCTTAACACTACTCTCTCTAAACTTCGTACTTTAATGCTTTTAGTTTTTTTTCAATTAACTCAACACCGTTGTGGTTCTAAGATTTTGGCATCCCTAAGAATAATTTAAATTGTGGGCGCATAATTGGGCTCACAGGGGCCGTTGTGGATAACCCTCGAGGGGAGGCCAAGGGAGGCAACGAAGCCCTAGTGCTCGCTCTCGGGAAGAGGGGAGAACAGACGCAAGTGTGGGGCGGAGGCTGCTGACCAACAGACAGGAGTATCCAGTAATGCCTAGGTTTTGAGGAAGACAGTTTGTGCCTTGATGCTTGAAACATGAGAAGAGGGAAACAAGTAGAGGGATGCAGAAGATCGATTTTTCTTGTGGCTTTGACTCTGTGTGTGGGAGGAGCTCGGCATTCACAGGTGGGTAGGACAGCCGGAGTTTATTGACATACCACTAGCAGGCTTCTAGGAAACGCAAGGAGGAGTGCACATGGGCTAAGAAATCATGGCCTAATACGGATCGAGGGCCACCGTAGTGTCGAACTACTTCACTTAAACGACATCTAAGGAATGGCTGACAACATTGTCAAAGCACCCCGAAGAGCCTGAGCGAACCGCAAATTGCGCTCTGTGCGCTTGGTGGATACCACCTGATGCGACCATAGAGCGTTGGGTGAAGCCATTTGTTTTTGGGCAAATGTGTTGCAAGAAAGAGGAGAGTGTGGATTGAGCTGGGAGGAGTGGGTGTAACACGACACGGATTCAAAATCTGCGCACTAATGTGACAATGTAAGACAAGAGCGAGCTCGTGCACAACTGCGGACCTTTGAGTACTCAGCTACCTCAGGTGACTCTGATCCGGGTTTTTTTCCCTTGCAATTCATCACTTGAACCTTGACTAGATGTTGTCGGAGGGAGAGAGAGCTGGGTGCGGTGCTGGATCGGGAAGCCGGAAGGGGAGTCTCCGAGCTAGGCATTCCGGTTGCCGAGCGGTGGTTATCTAGAAAGGGGTGAGGGAAGCTGCTGGCACCGCCTCATCAGCAAGGACGTCTTCACCTTCGGCATTCACAAAGCAGCTGGAAGGGGTGAGCAGTCAGTGACTACACTACAGATCTCCACGACTGTGAGGCTGTGGTAAAAACAATGTTGCAACTGCAGGCCTGAAGGATCTGAGGATTCGGCTAATGATGGAGGACTGCTAGGATTGCGCTGCCGCGAACCACGGGCAGGTTGATGACTTCGGGGGTAAGGGTTGGAGTGGCATCGCTCACTAGGGGATTGCAGAAGGGGTGAAAATGGTGGGTTGGTGCAATGCAGTGGATTGTTTAATCTAAGCGCTGAATTTAGGACTTCGAGACCAAGACTTTGTGTGGACATGGGCTACCAAGCATAGCCTGGGCCGCTCTGCACAGGTTTTGAGGGCGTGTAAGTGCATGTGCAAAATTTAACTACGAAGGACTTGACGGATTCCAGCTTGTGGATGGAAGAGCCAAGGGCTTTGGTGGGGACATGCGTGCGAATGGGAAGGGGGTGAGTTAGGCACTAGGTGTGAGGCCAAACCCACCACCCTCAAGTGTCCTAGTCCGAGTGATGGGTTGGGAGATCACATGTGTAGCATAAAACTTGTAGTAACATGAACTGTATGTTCTACCTTGATGAGTTTCTAACTTAATTCAAATCATGACATTTTATTAGTGTGAACCTCGTGCATAGACACATCCTTGGCTTTTTCCAGAGTCCACCCCACTGCCTTTGCCACGCATGCCTTCAATGATTTCCCCCTTGCAACTTTGGTTCTGGCTATCGATTCTTCACTGGTGCATGACACCTCACTAAAGCTATGATGTGTTGATTCCATGAGGCACGTTAGTCTTTAATACAAGTGTTAAAAAACACTTTTATAACTTGTTATCACCTTCTTTTCCATGATTTCCTCACAACTCTTTCACAAATTCACACCTTAATGCGACCACTAACCAACTAGCTTGATCCAACTAGCCTAACAATCTAGTCTAACTAACTAACCTAACTAACTAGCCTCTTAACTAGACTAATTACGAACCCAACTTAAACTCGTCATAACTTACTTGGCCGAACCCGGCTTAGGCCAAACAGTAGCAGAGCTTAGGCCCCAACAGTAGCAGAGCTTAGGCCCCAACAGTAGCAGAGCTTAGGCCCCAACAGTAGCAGAGCTTAGCCAAACAGTAGCAGTGCTTTGGTCATAACAGTAGCAAAGCTTAGCCTAACAATAGCAGAATTTCGGCCCAACAGTAGCAGAGTTGGGCCCAACAATAACGAGCTTAGGCCAAACAATAGCGAGCTTAGACCAAACAGTAGCAAAGCTTAGACCTAACTCGGCTTAAAACCCACAAAATCAAGTACTAATAATTCCACATAAATCTAAATACTATAAATCTAGATACCATGAGTCTAAACACTATAAATCTAAATATTATAACACTAAATGCTAGAAATTGAACACTATGAACTAAGCTCTTGTTTCTAAGTGCCTTAAGTCCAAGACCACATCCAACAATGTGAAGCTAACTTCGAGACTACTTGAACTTGGTTCTTCACATTGAAACCTTGCACACACACGTGCTCCTCTCTTGCTTCCCATGCACCCACACTTATAATACATGGGGTGCTAAGGAGCACGAAGAAAAGAGGGAGAGGGAGAGGGGAGAGTAAGGATTATATAGTGAGATGAAAAGGAGTAGGTGAGTACCCCCAAGGCTCAAGATAAACCTTTTGATCATTTCCTACTTTGTAGGCTCTCATCCTATCTTTTAAGCCTTCAACTCTTAAACCAACAACATAGATCCTAATTCAAACATTTAACTCAAGGAGCCACCTTTGATTCACCACACACTATGCTCACCTAACTAAGGAACTTTCTTCACACTGCTAAACTTCTAATCAACCTAAGGTCTAAACATAACTTCACTCAAGCCTCATTCTTTTTATATTTTTGTGAATAATCATAAAATATTAAAACATAACTTCTAATAGTTTCAAAGGGTTAAGAACACATGTGGGCACCATTTTGGGCTCACACAAGGCTAGGCCTCTCACTCAAGGTGGAAGGGTATCACCAGGAGGAGTCCTCCAAGACACATTAGAGTTATTGATGCTTGGGAATTGCATTGTAATTGAGCATTAGTGAATGCCTATTTGTTTGCTTGTAATAAAAAAAGGGTGTTCTACACACCACTTCTTTTACACGGAATGCATCAAGGTTACATGTGCGTGTGGTGATTTTGCGTTGTGGAAAGGGGATCCTCCACCCGAACCACAACGCAATTAAGGGTGGGGGTGATTCTGGCTCACACCATCTATGAGAAAGAAGACTTGCTTTGCAATGCCGGTTAGGACTGGGTGAAAATGCACTCTGAATATACTATTGTCAATTCCTGCTTCTACATAGTTTGAAATTTTACTTGTGCAAAGCAAGAACCAAGATTTCGAGCAATTTTTACTTTTGCCCTCACGATATTGCAACATGTATCAAAGGTACTCGACAGAAGTGGGTCAAATCTCGTCATGACGTTCCTCATGTTTGGCCGGTTCAAAGAACAACCAATTTTATCGCTCATGAAATTATGACGCTTGAAAAAGCTGGCTTTCAATTCTAGCAGAGGCAACATATGGCACCAAAATGTCCCTTTGGCAATAATGAGGTCGTTGCTGCACAAATTCAAAACATTCTTGAACCAATTGATCCTTTGAAGTACCTCCTCTATAGAAATGGCAGAACCACTCGTCCCAACTAAAACCGAGATAATTCTGTTGCGTAATCGAGTAGGTGAGAATCTTCTAGTCTTGTTGATGCTAAAATTTTTAATATCACTATTGTTCCTAGCCCTAGAATTGGAGCGGCCATTGACTTGGTTTTTAAGCACGAGAATGAGGCCAAAGAGTACAAGGTGAGTATGAGGTTATTTCCAAAATTTCCAACAGATTTTCAGCAGATGATAATCAAATTTAAGAAGCGTAGACAATACTATAATTGCAAGGATTTGTACTATGTTTACGGTATTGCTTATGGTATACATTGCTATGAAGACCATTTCATTCATACTACATATCTTAGCTTCAACGAGATAAAATGTCTCCTTCTCCACGGAATTGTTAATTGTGTTTTAGGTCCGTAGTACATTTTTTGGGGACCTCGGAGTTGATGATTTTATCTCCAAGATAGTTACCTAGTGGTTTAACCAACTTTCCATTAAAACATAAAATAATGTGAGATTCATGTATACGTGGATGGTATTATGTTGTGAACTTATTATCCATTCCATTTATTTCCTAGATTTTTGAAATTATATCATTATCATTTTGAATATTTATAATTATAAATTTTGTTGGACTGGTTTTGTTTTTTTACATGTTTTGTATGTTGCTTGAACAAGTTACTTTAATCTCATATACTCTAAGCAAAAAATACAACTATTTCAAAAGTAATTATTCGCACTTGTCATATGTGAGTCACCCATATTGCTCGCAGTTTGATCTAAAGCTCACGGTCTATTGAAAAATAAAGTTACATGTTAGGAATTAGACGAATCTTAATTAACTAACATTATTAATATAATTAGATAATTAGACAACATGGTGTTGAGTGGAGGAAAATAACCCTAAATAATCAATATATAAGTGGCAACAAAAGTTTAAGACATCCGCCTGTGGATGTGAGTAGTGTAAGAAACTGATAGAAGGTTTGCATCAATCTGGGTTCAAATCCGGTTGGTTGCATTGCTTGATGCTATCCCGAAATGAGCTAGTGGTAAAGTAAGAAATAATTTGTAGGCGGATATAGAGAAGACTTTACTACGTAAATATGCGTAGATCATCTTCATTTATTTTTGCAGTTCAAAATGTGAGCGTACATTCCAAAAATCAAGGACACGACTGCAAAATTCTTAGAGCCTAGTTTTCATATGGGATGCTTCGAAGATACAGAGATCATTGGATTTATCACTAATTTATCAACCATGCTACAAAATATTGAGGCAAACTTTATTCAAGAATAATGCCCATCACTACCAATTCTTGTCGTAAATACCTACAATGGATTTTAATCGTAAAAATTTAAAAAAAAATTAAAACAAATAACTACAAACAAAGTGAAAGAACTTACATAATTAAATAACACCAAAAATAAATCATTGCGATGGACATAGTAATAACCAAATTGCATTGTAATATTCAACATATAAAGAACACATTTAATAACTGAATCTACTTCAAGAATTTTTGTGAGTTGGGTAGATTTTGTAATGGTGGATTTTCTCTCATTATTGTCAAAAATGATTTTCCCATAGCAAAATTCTCCATTTTTTGATGTAATCTGGAGGTGATAACACATCTGTATTAAATTTGGTATTTCCCATTTCATTTTTATTGATTCAAATTTATTGACAACAACTACTTCCACCTATATGAAAATACACATCAACAAATCAACACATTAACCCATCCCAATACAAAATTATGCATATTAAAAATAACTACTTATTATCAATATAAAAAGAAGTACCTGAGCCCAAAATGATGCTTTTGACAACCATCATCTAGTTTAAAATCTTTGATTTCTGAATCAAGTAAAATGCAGAGAACCCCGAGACATAAAACTAGAATTCCAGCATTTAAGCCATTTGGCTTTGAATTGGCCAAGTACACAAGTAAGGGCTATTTTTTTAAGCTTCTCCGGTGTGAATTATGCCTTAGAGTTTGTCGCAACCCTTGCTAGCTTCTTTAATTAACTTGACCCATTTTCAATTCAAGCAAGGGTCACGAGTGCTAACCCTTCGCATTCCACCATGCAAATGGTTAGCTCCTTATCCAAGTGTTTCCAGGTCCAACCGGTTACAGGATGACACTTTTTAATTTTCCTTTGTTAATTCAAGGTATAATCTATAGATTCCTCTAATTTCTAAAATATTTGGCAATTTGTCTAAAGTCTTGAACTTGAACCAATCATTTTTCAAACTAAATTGACCCATTTTTTAGGGCATCCCCACTTATGGAGCCACAAACAAACCTCTACCATTAGTTTTTTGGACTTCTTAAAGCAACGTTACATGTTCCATCCTTTTTCAAAGCCCCCATACATCTTAAAGTTGTGTTGTCCACCAATTATGTCATAGGACCCTCTCTTTATCAAATTGGTTTTCGGTTCTTCAAATGTAATGATTTTTTCACAGAGGCCCCTATGTAGCAAAATTGATGGATAATAGGAATTTGTCTATTATATGTGGACTTTGGGGAAGGATGGAGCACATTGTGAGGTTATCTTAAAAGGTTGTAAAACCATGCCAAAGATCGGTAGGCTCCTTACATGCCATAATTGTTCACCGGAGACTTCAAAGGACTTCTTGTGTAGCACAATCGGATTCGCCCATCTAATATGAAACTAGCGGTTGAAATCTACGGAAATGTTATATGATCGGTAAGGCCCTCGGTTGTGATCTTCAACAAAATGGATCGACCCTCAGGCAAGCACATATTCACCTAAGACTCCAACACATGGCCTTACCTATAAGTAAAAAGCCCATGGTAACAGTGGCTATGTGCCTGTGATTTTAAAAAATAATATTTTAAAAATAAATAAATTTGTGTGTGATTATTTCATGGTTTTGGTGGATGAAATAGCTAGAATATTCCTAGAAATCAGACATTCCGGATGAAATTGCCAACTTTTGGTTGAATGTGTATAGATTTGAGTGAATTTCTACAGTCATCCATGTGTGGCTTCGTCACTGCAATGGTTGTAGCCAATGCTCCTCTCTTGAAATTTGAAATTATTCCCAGTGGATGGTACTATGGTAGAGGCCCGTTTGTAGCTCGAAGGGTGGGGGTGCGCTCTAACTGGCGGCCCGATGGCTCCCTGTTTGTAGGCCGGGAGGTTCGATACCACTTACAGTGTCAGAAAGATAATGCCTGGTCCCAGAGTATGTGCGCACGAATATGAACTTGTCTCCAGGCTGGTATGCACAAATTTAGAGATTCCGGAAGGGAGCCAGCCACAACTGTAGATAATCGGTATGGGATCTGCTGTAAGTTACATAACGTCATCATAATTCATGGCCAGGCATGCAGCCTCTGCACCTGCAGGAATCCAGAGCTACTAATTACGTAATTGCTGCGGCTGGATGCCCATCTCTTTGTGCTTATTAGACCCCTACCACTTTTGCAACGCAACCAGTTCTATCAGAGAATATAGATTTCTTTCTTTTCTTGGGAAAGTTGACCCCATAATTAGCAACACAGGCTTCGAATTAGTCCACAGGATCTCGCGTAAGATGAATAAACCAAAAACCTACGGGGTCAATTTTCTACTATGTGGGGACCCAGCTCAAAGAGGTGGGCATCTAGCACCTGGCATCGACTACTAGCTGTTGCATGCAAGCTCATCATGCATTATTTGTTTGTGGGCACTGGGTTTCAAGGCTTGCAAGTTGTCGCATCGAGTAGGAACATACTTGCAGGCTTAATCACTTGTGATGCTTACGGGTGCAATATGCAGTGGAGCTTCATTTGGAGGTGAAGGAGGGATGGATCTAAGCTTCTAATTCCACACGTGAGTGCTCATTCTATGCATGCATCAGTCGACATGTCTACGTGTGCATCCACTTTCAGATCCTTGGGAGGTTTTCTGGTGAGCAAAGTGAAGGAAACTAGGTAGCTTGAGTTCCACTTGACTGGAGCGGTGCTTTTGTCGGTGATAGCTAGTCTCCTTTTCTTGTACAAGGAATCCTTCATGTCCAGAATTTGAACAGTAATTCTTGTACTGATCGCTCACAAATTGGATGGGATTTGATAGCAGCAGCCAGCCGCTTAGTATTTAGCTGCTTGAGGATGTGAGTGTCTTTCAAAAGCATCTCAATTCCCTTGTGGCTCAAATTACCCTCTGCTTGCGTATAGCTTGGGAGGAGGTATGAATTTTTGAGAGGCTTATGACTAGTTGCTCGGGGATAAGTACATGCAAATAATGCATATCATGTGTAGTTTCTGGATATTGGACGTGGACAGATCTCGAATTGCACTGATGTTTAGTGGTGGTTCATAGTGACCGCACTATATATTTTTTGTGAACTTCTTCTCCTTCTTCTCCTTCTCCTATAGGAGATATGCTTTCGGATCAGGAAGTTCCACGACCGCCTGGTTTGGAGAACTTTGTTACTGATCACTCACAACGTCGGAAACCAAGTTAATCTAATTTCGAGGTGTGATTTGCAAGTGACTCTGTGCACTGGTCTGCAAGGTTCGGTGCATGACTTCAAAAAATAGCTTCAGATTCCAGGCTTCAGATAGCAGAAATCAACTGCCACGCTCACTTTTGGCATTTGAATGTACTTAGTTCAGAACAAAACGAGAGCCAGAAGCCTGGATCACTTCGCATCTGATGCACAACAAGTGTATGAGTTCCGTGATTTTTAAAAAGTCATTAATTTTTTTATTTTTTTATTTTTCGGTGTATAAAACAGAAACCACGCTGATCCTCTTGTCCGCAACTCATTTCCCCCAAAACTCCAACAACAAGTTCATTTGAAAGAAGTTCCACAACCACAACCCTTTGGTGCATGAGGTGGTGTTTTGGGATTGCGGAAGAGCACACCTTCCACAAAACATGTAACCCTCTCCTTCCCATGCGGCCCTAAATCTAGGCTGCTGATCACCATGATTAGAGGGTCCAAAGGAGAGGGAGCCAAAATGGTTATGTCCAGTATCCCCTCTCGGCCCAGGCCTCAAAAGGTTACCTAGTCCACAACTTGAACCTTGATACTGATCGCTCAGAAGTTGGATAGCAACCAACGAATTTGCATGGACCTGCTTCTTTAACATGTGAGTATCCAAATGCATCTAAAATGACGTGTACTCAGGATTTTCACATTCCACTCTGGTTGGCATTAGTTTGAGTACCTTTTCGGGGAGCCGTAAGTTACGTTGAGGGTAAATGGATATTGACATCAACGGACATGCAAGTCTACATGATGTGCAGATTCTCGATGTGCATGCAGAGGTTGAATTGTACCTTACGGTGATGGTTCACTCTTGAAAGCACCATTCTCTCGAAGAGCTTCTTCTCCTTATGTAGGGGAAGATCAAGACTCTTGTGGAGGAAGTTTCGGGAAGCATAATTATGTGAATTTTAATCATATGCACTGGGGGTTGAGACGTAGCATCTGAAAATTATAGCCAGCCAGACTTCACGTGACTAAGGAGGTTAGAATATCAGCAATTCAACGCCACGGTTGCTTTGGGCATGTGAACTTTCAGAACCAAAAGTTGGGTTCCCATAAATCTGGACTTTTCATCTGACGCAGGACAGTGACTCACCAATGTTTAAAATTCTTGAGATTTTCAGGTGAAGGGGAGGCCACACACTTTGAAAACACAGGTTTCGAAATGGGTATCAGTGGGATGAGGTGAAAGAATTTTGACCTTGACATATGCCTAACCTCTGGTTTCAAGGTTGGTCCCCCCTTTTTTAGTTTCGGGATTTAAATCGTCCATTTGCAACTTGGATCAGAAACGGAGGTTTTAAGCTTTACAAACCCTTGTCTTGGACTGTACTTGAAAGGAAGCCGTTTATGCCCAATAAACGAGGCACAAATTTTGAAACCGAGCTCCCCCAATGTTATGCACACGTCAAGGCCAATTTTCTTTTACCTTGGCCCTCCAATGTCCATTTCAAACCTGGTGTTTTCGAACGTGGGTGGCCTCCAAATGATACCTCTAATATGCAAAGCAAAGTAGAATATCCCTGTGAGTCAGCCCACATGCATTGGATGTCCTAGCCAGAGAGAGACGCAGAGAAATTTGAAATCCCAAAACTAGAAGTCACCTTCCTCTGCTCTCCAACTTGAGTTTTTCCTTACATCCTAGTCTTTGCGAGCACAGATGAATCCAAGCCATTGGCTTTAAAAAATCAGAAACAACTGGATTATTGGGTAAGCAGAAGTTAGTTCAGAGCCTGCCTCCATCCCTCTGCACAATTAAATACCCATAACACAATGAGTTTGAAGAGTGGTCTTTTCATCTGCCAGGGAATTTTGCTTGATTTATGTGCAAAAATTGCCCGCATCGGACCTGTATGTACAAAAATCGTAGTATATGAACCTCTGATCAGCTTATACGCCTGCATGCACATAACGAGATTACGATGCAGAAGTGACACCCCTCTTGTCGACCTACAACTGAAAATTCATTCTTGGATTCTTTCTGCCACAAATAGCCCCTAACAACCAAGACAATGGCCTTTTATTGGAATTAGCTGGAGCTGTTTGTAACTCCTATATATGGCCTTCATTCCTGACAATGGAACATGTTTCTCTGCACTTAGGTCTACGACTTTGACGTCATCATTTGGCCCTTTTAATGCCTTACAAGCAAGTGTCAAGGAGATCAGCAGGGCATTCATTATCGAGTAGTGGTGACATCCATGCATTATTTTCCCTAAGAGTTCCTGCAACATCACAAAGTTGACGACAGGTTGACGACATCTTTAGACTCAAGAGTCTCAGGTAGAACTCCTGTCATCAATGTGTTTGTGACATGGTAACTGTGAATTATGTGCTGTAAAAATTTAATGGCTTTATTAATGCTTTGAACTCTGGACAAATATTCTAGGAACAATCTTCCTTGTATGTTTCTCTTTGAGCTTCGCAAAGTCAATTTAATGAACAATTCTAACATGGTTGGTGGATGGGTAGGAAGATTCTCCATCCTGAGTCAAGACTCGATCAACAACTTGCAGTGTTCAGATTAGAACATGATTGAAATTGAGAGACGAATGACTTCACATCTCCCTTGCTATGTGAAGACACATCTCCTTTTTATTGCATTAGAGGTCTCGTCTGTCTTTCTTTATTGTTTAACGACTTAATTTGCCTCCTTTCGTAATGCAAAATAAATGAAAATCTGAGATTGCCGACCATGTGCACATTGATTGTGAATAGACTTGAGTAGTCTGTTGTATAGCCTATATAGGTTAGAAAAGGTGGAATACATAAATATGAAGTTCATTTCAAATGTGTGAACTTTGTAACTATGTCATAACCTATGTACCTAGTCTACTTGGGAGCACTGTGTTTCCATTGGATTTTGACTTCCTGCTCGTCATTTTCCACAACTGATCCTAATTTTCCTCCAGCTGTCAGGACTCTTATCACAATTTTAAATATGAGATATCATGCACCTCCTCTAACTAGAAGCAAGTTTTGTAATGCTGTCTTCCCAGTGTGAGTACCAAGGCTAAATAAAATACAAGTTAATGTTGTGAAGGCCAATCAATGTCAGACATCAAATTATCTGGTTAGGTTTTAAAGGTATCTATTGTTTATTATACGTTGGATCCAAATCGTACACACAAAACAGATTGAAAGTGTTGTCTGTTGCAGTTTGTCGAACTGTAAGACCCAACCTGATGTAAAGTTTCACTTGGTCAAAGTTAGACTTCAGTTTCCATGTATCTGTAGCTCAGTAGGCTCCTTCCAGAGTAACATTTGAAGCTGTCAATTAAGTGTGAGCTTACGGATGCTTGGAGGGCGCGCAGATTCATCGATAATGATTCCTAGATTACTCTTCTCTAACTTATGTACTCGCTTAAGAGATTATCATTGATTCAGTGAACTTAAAGGGTGGAGGCTGTCTTAGTTGGAAAATGAAATCAAAATCAAAAGCAGAATGAAGCAGCCCATAAGTTCAAGACAGCAATGTTCACACATCCTGTTTTATCCAGTTGACCGATTCCAAGAGTCCATGAAGAGCAGATGTAGTTTAATCTGTGAAAATGATCTGCACAACATGAGGAATACATAGACCTTTGGCTATAGTATCCAAACTTATACAAAATTTGGGAAGTCACTGATGAGTATCAGCAAGTAGTATTGTTTGCAGCTCCACATCGAATTGGGAGGTTATCAGTTGACTATCTGAGAAGAATTTGTGTTGAGTGGTCGAAATTTTTTACCCCGAACACAAATCATGGCAGCTAGTGGCATGCACAACGTGTACTTGGTTTTTGGAGTGATGAGCATCTTGTGGAGTCTCAACAATATTCCAAGAGCAGGGGCTGCAAATCCACCAGGTACACTTTCCCATGGTGGTCTCCAACCTCAAGATGTCGTCATCACAAAATATTATATGAACACTGATATACACAATCAGGTTGCCCCATGACGTTCCACACCATTTTGGATTTTTTAAGACATAATGACAAAATAGAAGACTTTTACTTTTTAATTTTGACTGGGGTTGCTATATGGATGGATGCTTACAAGTTACTGTGACTTGATTTTGACCCAAGGTAATTTTCACGGGTAAAGAGGCAACCCATTCACGAACTCGGCATCCTAATTGCACATATCAGTGTAGATTATCAGAGGTTGTGTAAATTCAAAGCTAGCAATTCTCTATAGCTCCTCATGTAGTCCCCACTTGCCGCATGTAATCATTGGAGATCATTTTGGAAGAAGTGACAGAATAATTGTATACAAGTGTACCTCTTATTTATTTAAAAACTTAGCAACATGAAATAGTCTCTAGGTTGGAGGTTTCCTATTTTTACAATATATGGCGTAATGCTTTCCTTTCGGAATGTGGGCACCATTTCTTTCCATGGGCACTATACCCATTTAGAATACAACAAACCCATCATTTGCCTAGAGAATAACATTGTTGCCGCAATGTTACATTCAAGAGTTCTTTCTACGATTGAAATTTTTATGTTGACACCATTTTTCTTTTGAGTGACAGGGTTCTTGTACATCGATTGTGGTTCAACGGCCACATACAATGACTCAGTGACTGGCATACAATGGGTTCCCGATGACGGCTATATTACAACTGGGATGAACGTTGGCTCCGTTGTCCTTGCTAGCCAAGTTCCAGCTTTTCCAGAACTCACAACCCTTAGATTTTTCAATGGTTCTCATCCCAAAGATTGTTACAGTCTACCAGTGACACAAAATTCTAAGTATTTGCTCAGAGCAAGTTTTTGTTACGGAAATTATGATAATGCTGCAACAGCTCCTACTTTTCATATGGCAATTGATGCAACGGTGGTGGCAAACATATCTACAGAAAACCTAAATGGTCCTGCAACTGGATCATCATATGTGGAGTTCACAATCAAAGCTCGAAGCAATGTTACTTATCTCTGCCTTCTACGAGATTCAACCAATACAAACCCTTTTATTTCTGCAATAGCATTGCGCCCTGTAGTATCATACAATTATGGATGGGATGATATCCTTGCTGCAAATCGATATCTTTCACATCTTGCAAGATTGAATTTAGGTGCACTCACTGATGAGGTGATAAGGTATGTTTGCCCAATTCTATACTTTTGTACTTTGGCCATCAACACTGTGTTTATGTAGTTTGACATATGAAAGAGGTGACGTTGTTAAGTAAAACAAATCGCTAACGAATTACACATCTTAAAAGTAAGAACCTAATTATAAATACATAATTTGGAGATAAATTCTACTTTTATTATGAGCATTTTTTTCTAAGTAAAGTCAGTATTTTCAAATCATGTCATTATTCACTATGTTTTGTAACAATGTGTTCCTACATAAAATTCATATGTCTTATTTTAAATTATTTATGAAAATTCTGAAGTCTCTCCAATATAAATATACATATGAATGAAAAGAGAAATAGATAATGTATATTTCAATATTGTGATTTTAATTTTTCTTTGCGGTTTTTAGTTACTATACCACCTAAAATGAGTTGGACCTATTTATGTTAATGAAGGCAAAAACACACTTCTTATTAACAAATTTCTTCAATAAATGAAAATCATGTTGTTAATGTTCTCCATATAATTTCAACTTAACTCAAAAGTTCTTACATCCCAAATTTTTTGTATATAATATTGGTTTTCCTAGTACCTACTACATATTCATGTAGTTTTGAATAAACTACATTGCAGTTCATGGGTTGGTGTGGAGAAAAACATGAAGATTTCAAGATAGAATGACGCTCAACCATTGAGACCACTAACTAACTAACTACCCTTACTATATACATAGGTATTATTTTTGGTCTCTCGATACTCAAGGTCTTTTCCAAAGAATTGGCATATGGTAAACTATGAGTTTTGTAAATATATTGTACTTGTTTGTACAACGTGTTTGTTTTATGCAGATATCCAGATGACAAGTTTGACAGGTATTGGGTTCCTAAGCATGTGACCAATACGTATGTTAATGGGACAACAATTTTAACTAATTTATCAACCACCACTGTAGTGCCTACTTCCAACACAAACGAATCCGTTCCATCCTCCGTAATGCAAACTTGTTTAGCCATGTCTACCCCCGGAAATATGACATTTTATTTCCCTCTCCAACAAGACAGTACTTATGCATTTTTGGAATTTTATTGGGCTGAGTTGAATCCAAATGTGAATGTAACCTCAAGACAATTTAAAATACATGTACCTGGCTTTGCACAAGATTCACCGTTAAATGTTTACAATGAAAGTGGAGGATTATATTCATTTCTTGAAGAAGCTTGGTGGTACTTTACTTTGACTCCACAAACATCCAAATTTGTTCAATATTCAACCCCAACTTCTGTATATGGTCCTATCTTGAATGCGCTGGAGCTTTTTGCAATCACGGACATTACATCTTCAACAACCACCATCATTGATGGTGAATAATCTACTTCATCCAAACCACTTTGAATTTTAGTCAGTGCACTTGTTGCATTGGATGCAAATGATTTAACAATTTTTCTTATGTACCTCAGTAACAGTTTCTCAAGTAGCCAATAAATTGACGAATTTGGTTGCAGCTTCTGCCATTGAAATCATCAAATCAAGCATGAACTTAGTAGACTGGAGCGGTGATCCTTGTCTTCCAACTCCTTATTCTTGGCTCACTTGTGAAAACAACGATTCCTCTCCGGACATTCTTGCAGTGTAATCTTCTTTAGTTCTCTTCCAATTTAAACATGAGTTGAATGCCAATGCACATCGTCGAATTCTCGGATAATATCAAATTTTAGTAAAAGTTGTGTATTTCATGAGTTTGTGTCCAAAAGATAGGAAGGATCTTGGCAATGTCTGTACTCATATGTGGACTTGATAAAATTTAATAGAAATTTTAAATCGGGTTCCAGTTGCAATCAAATAGTTTTTGCATGTTAATATAAAATGTGATAAACTAAAAGATTGGATATGAAATGCCTTATAGTTATGTGTTATATGATGGAACTAGTTATTCAAGCAAACCTTTGTTGTTTCAATATTTGAGCATACAAATCATTGACAAATCATTGCATCTTATGCATGCTTTTACAGGAATCTATCTGGATATAAACTAAATTCAACCATTTCCACCGGCTTTGTTCAACTTGTG